>CM076998.1:19304472-20554472 GCA_039090855.1 Macrothele yani
CATACCAGAATTTCATCGAAATCGAAAGATTTTTACGCGAGTTATCATGCGGACGGACATACGCACACAACGCGTGACGCAATGAGGCAGATGGAAATCGCGACCATCTGCTCGCAAGAGTGTGACGTCATAAAACTTTAATAGGATCAACACACAACGTGTGACGTAATGAGACAGATGGCGTGACCGCGCGTCAACATCTCAATCGCGAGAGCGTGACGTCATAAGATTTCTAAGCATGGCTAACATTAATGGGACGACGCTATGACACTAAGAACGTGGTAATTCGGAGTGGTTATTTAACACACTAAACGAATTTTCCTAAAGTCGAGATCAAGCTAAATCGATTTTTAGTACCAGAAAACGGTAGGTTAACGACTTTCATCAAAATTCTTAGAGCCGTTTTCAAAATGTAATTTATATACATACAAGAATTGCTCCTTTAATAACATGGGACAAGGGCAATGGAATGGATCCCGATTCTATGCCTTTACCCTTGACCCTATTTCGTTAATTTTCAATAGGGTTCGCCCCCAGATGGTCCCCTACCACATACTAAAATTTCATCGAACTCGAACCATTTTTGCGCACGTTATGACGCATAAGGGCAATGGAATGCATCCCGCTCCTATGTTCTGAACTTTGACCACACTTCACCCATTTAGAACAGGGTTTCTTTCCGAGGTGGTCCCCTGCGACATACTAATATTTCATCGAAATCGAACCATATTTACGCAAGTTATGACGCATAAAGGCAATGGAATGCATCCCGCTGCTATGTCCTGACCGTTGACCTTCTTCACCTATTTTCAATAGGGTTCGTCCCCAGGTGGTCCCCTGCCACATGCTAAAATTTCATCGAAATCGAACCATTTTTACGCGAGTTATCGGGCGGACAGGCAGACAGGCGGACGGACGGACGGACAAAGCTGCAGCATATACGCTTCTTCAACCTGTGGTTGGAAGGCATTAAAAAACGTTCAGGAAATCCACACAAACTGACGGAACGTGTCAGAAGAGCCATGGAAAAAAATGTTCAGAAATGCATTCTTCACCTGTCATTTCTATTTCTGCTGCTGAAGTACAAAATGCTTTTAATGGCTCGGTGGTAACATAACTATCCGCACAGATTTGCATAGTGTGAGTTATCATGGTAGAGAAGCGGCACACATGCCACACATCACTACCGTGAATTCGAAGCACCGTTTGGAGTGTTGTGTCTCCCGTCGTTCCTGGAGTGTGGGCGACTGGAAAGCTGTTCCTTGGATCGATGTGTCACGCTTTTCATTTTTCCACTCTGATGGGCGTGTTTAGATTTGGCGACATGCCGGTGAACAGTTTTCGATTCTTCTAACTTTAAGTTCGGCGGAGATTCTATCATGGTATAGTGCTATTTTTTCGTGGATGGGACTCTGCCCGTTGGTTACTATACCACGAACCATGAACTCTGAAGTGTACCTCGACGTTTTTTGTACCATGGAATCTCTAACTCTATGATCGGTACAAGAACTGCATCAAACTCAAGGGACACCATGTGAGAAAATAACGGTGCGTTTTTGAAAAGATATTTGTCTTTGTATGTTATTCTTAGAACTTATCGAATGCTGTATGGAAATTTCACTTTAGATTGAATGGCAGTATTTTTAGACCATGATAAGATTTCCATGAATTTTACGATGCAGCTAGTTCGCGTAATGACAAATTTATACTGGGAAACGTGCACTATCAAAAATTTAAATTTAAAAGTCGTCGGATTCTCGTCTGTGATCAGCAGATTTCCGTAAAAGTAAATTTATAAAATTTCAGGAAGTTTTGTAGCTCTCTGTTGAACAGAACCATAAAATCGTGTGCCTCACAGTAGACGATAACGCCCGAAACCGTCTGCTGATACTTTCTGAATTTGTATCTCCCTTTTTTATAGGTTCACAAAGAATGATTACTGGTGGATCACCACACGATCTGTAGGCTTCATATGCATTGAACTTAAGACGTTACCCGGAGGAATCACTGCTTTATTCCACGGAGAAAAGATACGATGTCATGAGAGTCAATGTTATTGTATAGAACCAACCCGTGCATCACTTTTCCGTTTAGTAACAATAATGGTGACTTCTGATGATCCCATAGAGGCAGTTCAAATTCAAAGAACAGTTTTAGGTAGGAAAATTTATTTCCTCAGCACGGGCGATTCGGGTAGGCGCGGTTGCCTATATGTAGGGATCATCATCATCATTGTCAAACATCATCAATCCACTGCTGGACGAAGATATCCCCAAGTTTCTTCCACAACGGTCTGTCTTGTGCCAGTCTCCTCCATGTTACTCCCGCTTACTTTCGAATTTCATCCATCCATCTCTCATGTGGTCTTCTTCTGGGTCTTTTCCTGTCCCTTGGAATCCAATCTAAAATTCCGGCTGTTCATCGATGGTCTTCTGCAAGTATGTCCAGCCCATTGCCATTTCAAGGATTTAACTCTGATCATGATGTCTTCCACTCTTGTCATTTTTCGGATCCACGAGTTTCTCTTCTTATCTTACCTAGTTACACCAAGCATGCACATCTCCATGCTGCTTTGAGTTGTCTGCAGCCTTTGCATGTCTTTTTTTAGTTAAGGTCCACGTCTCTGCACCATACGTAAGAACAGGAAAAAAAGATGCATTGATCAAACACTTTACTTTTAGGACATAATGGCATATTGCTCTTTGAAAATTATGCTGTTTCTTCCAAAAGCTCTCCAGGCAAGTTTTGTACGCCGATTAATTTCTTCATCAATGTGACCCTCACTTGATATCTGCTGTCCAAGATAAACGTACGTGTCTGTTATCTCCAGCTTTTCTCCATCAATCGATAAATCTTCATTTCTTGTAAAAGCATTGAACATCATTTTTGTCTTCTGAAAGTTCATTTTCAATCCCACTTCTTTACTCTTGTCAGCAAGTTCCTGGATCATACTCTGCAGCTCTGATGGGCTAGTTGCAAAAATGACTACGTCATCAGCAAAACGAAGGTGGGTTAGATAATCTCCATTAATATTTATCCCTTTGTTTTCCCAGTTCAGTGATTGAAAGACATTTTTTAATGTGGCATTAAAGAGCTTCGGAGATATGGTGTCACCTTGTCTCACTCCCTTTCCAATTTTTATGCGTTTGTATTTTCAAACAGCTGAATCTTTACACTTGCATTTCATAGATGTTATTAATAAAATTAGTGTTGGCATCTTCAATACCGCAGGATTTCAGAGCCATTGTAACTGCTGATGGTTTCACCGAATCAAAGGCTTTCTCTTAGTAGATAAAAGCCATGCACAATGAAAGCTCATATTCCCTCGCTCTTTCAATTTGTTCTCTCAGTATGTGGATATGATCTATAATGCTGTAGCCACTCCTGAATCCAGCTTGTTCTCTCGGTTGAGCCATGTCCTGTGTTACCTTCAAGCGGTGTGAAAGAACTTTAGTGAAGATTTTATAAACCACTGATAGGAGGCTGATAGGTGTGTAGTTCCTGAGATCCTCAATGTCACTTTTTTTGTAACAGGATCATTGTAGCGTTGTTCAAATCCTCAGGAATCTTCCCTTCATTAGGGCATCGAGGGAAAATTTGGGCGAGTATTGTTTCGATTTCTCCACTTGCTTCTTGTATGATGTCTACAGTAATTCCATCTTCTCCTGGAGCTTTTCCCAGCTTCATTTTCTTGATTGCATGTGCAACTTCTGCTGGGAGGACTGGAAGAACTCTGGTAATGATACCTTTCATGATGTCTGGAGTACATGTATCATCCCTTTCATATAATGTGGAGTAGATTTCTTTCACTCGTGTCAACATTTCGCCTCTATTTCTTGTTACAGAACCATCTTCTTTACTCAGTGCCATAATCTGTTTTCTTCCCTTACTGAGATGTCCCTTTGCTATCTTTAGGCTTTGTTTGTTTTCAATTGCTTTCCTCACTAGTTCACAGTTGAATTTCTTTACGTCTTCAGTGATACTTTTTCGTACTGTCTTGCATAGCTCTATATATTCCACTTTGGAAGTCACATCTTCTTTAGTTGTCCTCATCTCTCTTCTTTTTTGCATCAACATTTTCGTTTTTCCTGATAATTTGTTCACATGCAGCTTGTTCTTAGACCCAGCTAATTTTGTTGCTGTTTCCACAAGATCTTTGGTTACTTTTCTGTTAACTTCAGAAATATCCAATTTCTTCCGATGTTAGGCCTTCTAAAGCAGATAATCTGTTCTTCAGTTCCAACTTGAAGGTATTATGGTGTTTTTTTAAGGTTGGTTATGTCAAAACATGTTGTTCGTTTTATGAGCTTGCCACGTTCGAGTTTAGTCTTGAGGTGCATCTTACATCTCACCAATCTATGGTCACTACCTGTGTTGAACTTGTTTAGCACACTGCAGTCTTCTATAACGAATTTTGTGTTACTTATAATAAAATCAATTTCACTTGTCGTCCCATTTGGATATCTTCATGTCCAATTCCTGTGTGGCTTTTTCGTGAAAAAAATGTTAAAGATGAAAAACCCTTCTGCCTCTGCAAACTCTACGAGAGTATTTCCACCCTGGTTTCTGTTGCCGTTACTGAATTTACCTACTGAAGTTTCATTCTGTTGCCGTTTGCCGTTGCCCTATTTTTGCATTGAAATCTCCCATAATTATCTTTAGGTGCTGCTTACCTTTATTATTTAGATGACGAATTTTCTCATAAAATTATTTAATTAATTTCTTCTTCAGGATGACTTGTGGTGGGTGCATAAGTTTGAATAATCTGAGCCTTGTATCTTCTCGAGAGTTGGATAACGAGTCATGCAGCTCTTTCAGAGGAACTTTTAACTTCTACAACTTTATCCTTCAGTTTCTTGTTTATTATAAATCCAACACCACTAGTTCTGCCAGTACCTGTCCCACGATGGTAGAAGAGATGTCCACTTTTCAGTGCAATGAGATCTTCTCCCTTTCTCCTTACCTCACTTAGCCCGACGATGGCCCACTTGATCCTTTGTAGTACCTTTTCCAATTCAAGAAGCCTTGGATCAGAAGATAGGGAGCGTCCATTATACGTTGCCAATGTCAGCATCAGATGGCAGCCTAGTCCGGTCCTCCGGGGATTCTTAGCACCGTCTGCCTTCATGGCGCACTGGCAGCTGCCTTGGCCAGGTATATTCCAGCTGCCGGAGACTGAGGGCCAAGATTTAAGTTGTGGAATCATTTTGGAGGGGGTTTGGCCATAACTCACCACGCTGGCCATGCGGGTTGGTGAGTGTGGGATAGAATTTCCTCTAATCCTGATGGTAAAGTTATACCCCTATTGGCGGTCGTCAAAGCTCCTTTAGTGGAAACAGGATGCACCACGAGAAGGCGGGGTTGACATTTGTCAAGGAGAGGCTGTGATGTTGCGCATCCCCTGACCTTACATCCCTATGTAGGGATATAACATTGTAAAATGAATAAATGCATATACTTATAAATAACAGAAGAAAAAGCCACAGTGAACGTATGAGGAACCCATTCGTTATATGTATTCCATAGAAACTGGATTTAAAAGCTGGTTAGGTTCGGAAAAAAAATATTTTTAAGAGATTTCGAAACGTGTAAAGTTGCAGAATTTTTGTTTTAAGTCGAGAAACTTGAAAACGCAAATGCATTCTCGCGTAAGGACAGCAAATTTGGCAAAATAAATTGCAAGGGCAATTTTCAGGGCATTTTGTGTGAAACACTGTGTATGGTTTTGGATATCCTTTTCGGTCTTTGATTGTTTTCTCTTTTTAGGCTACCCACTTCATCTGCCGTTGTCCTCTTTTCTACTTCTTGTTGCATGGGTGCTCTTCTGAGTGAGACTACAGGTTTAGTATGTTGGGCTATTTACAACTTCACATTCTTAACGGGCAACAGTGTACTTCTGAAAATCTAATTTTTTTAGCATTATTTTCTTTAGGATATATCCTATCAGGGCACTCTGTTTTGACTTCTATTCATCTATTTTTTCAGCCTTTCCAAGAAACTTAGCGAGTTTGCAGCCATAAGAGCTCTGAACTTTTTAAGGATTTAGTCGTTTTGTTGGTATGGTCGTTAACGGGTTAATTTGTGAAATGAATAGCGGTTTTGTAAAAAAACGTTGTACCATCTAGAGGCAAACATCTAGACAAATCTTATATCACCCACCTTTTAAATTTAGTAACTTAAAAATAATGCAATTAATTATCTAATAGCAATTACAAAATATCACCTCTGGAAAATTAGAAATTTAATGTGATTGAATCCGAAATATAGATATTCGGAGCCAATAAAATAAGCAATAAAATGAGATTTGCGAAGAGTTCTAAAATTCGAAAATAGTAAATATGGTGCAACTAAAATTTTTAAAAAATGGTTAGCATTAAAACAAATAGTTTATAGAAAAAGTAATAATATTCGTAATAAAATATGGGAATAAAACAATATTGAATAAGTCACGAATTCATTGTAGGATCCAGAGTCAAAGTTTCATTTTTCCTGTGTTGGAAACTTTCTCTTCTTGCGGTTATGTTGTTTTTGTACTTTCACTTTCTTTCACTGTCATTTGATTTGTTTTTTCCTTTTCTCTCATTTTTAAAGAATCACTTCAATATGAGTTCCTTCATCGTGCTCCCGGACGGGGTGATTCTAAATAAATCGTATAAAAATTGCTCCGGGTGGTTTTTTCCCCGGACAGGCTCCCCGCACACAAGGATGTTTTGACAGATCTGTATCAAAGATGTGAAATAATATTGCTATAATTTACAAGCACTTATTGAGTGATTTCATGTCTTGGATTCACATGACATTTAGTTTGAATAGTACATCTCTGAGCGATATAGTAACTTGGTGTTCTTTGCTTTTTTATCCTGGGAACTCGTTTAGAGTGTTCCTCCCCTATCTATTCTGCAAAAATAGTAGCTGAAAAATTAATTTTTTCTCATTTTTAGATAATTCTTTGGATTAAATAAATGGTGTGAAAGAAAAGGAGAAAAAATAAGTGAAATAAAGGGAAAAAAATAATTCCTTAATAATTCTTTCTGAATCATTCATGGTCGGCTTTCATTGAAGTCGGGCATAGGAATAAAATAAAAAGGAAATGCATCGAAAACCGTGGGCTCCGATAGCAGCCATAATTTTTCTAATTGAACTTTCCAATTCTATTTGTGACAAAAAAAATTCTTAAATTTGACTTTTAGAAGTGGGGATACTGTATAACCACTTATCTTAACGAAAAAATTAAAGATTATTTTGAGGAAAGGAATACGCATAAATGTTTTCCGTGGTGAGTGGCATGTGTGCATTTTGTTACAAAAAACTATAAAGCGCATATAAAATAGTGATCTTAGCAACTTATTCCTAATAGCTGATCTAATATATAAAGCTGAATGTCTGTTTGTTTGCCCTATATGCGAAATCTACAGGTTCCAATTTGGAACCACCAGATTTGGTATACTATTCCATGGTACTCTAACTTAGACAGTAGACGGTTTTTGGAAGTGTTCGGAGCCCGGGGTCAAAGAGCCCCATACAAAATTTTCGTAAAAATTTCCATTTCTTACTTTTTTTATTTTGAATTGGTATACTATCTCATAGTACTCTGACTTAAAACGTAGATGGCTTTTAGAAGCAGTCGGAGCCCAGGGTCAAGGGGTCCCCACACAAAATTTTCGTAAAAAGTTACATTTTTTTACTTTTCTTGATTGGAGGTTTAACGATCACCGTGAGCAACACAATGGGCTATAAGCAGTGGCCCGTCCGTAATTTATGGCCACTGGTTCCAGGGAAGAGAGAGAGCCAGTGCCATAAGACAAATACAACGTCCACGCCTCACCGGGATTCAAACCCTGACCCCTTTCGGACGAATGATCAGAAGCCATCGCTTAGACCACTGCGCCACGGGGCGGCTTTTTTATTTTGAATTTGAATTTAATTCATTTTTATGTGATAAGTGCAAGCATCTGCAAGTTCCGATTCGTCTGTCCTTTGCCATGTCCATCAACAAAGCGCAAGGCCAGTCATTGGCAGTTGCTGGCGTTAATTTAGTGGAACCATGCTTTTCACATGGACAATTCTATGTCGCCTACTAAAGGGTTGGAAATCCTAAAAATCTCTACATTTTTCCTCCCAGTGGAAAAACCAAAAATATTGTTTACCAAAAAGCAATAACCAACGTGAGTTAAAATAAATTTTCCTAAAAATTACAGGCATATCTTCTTCATTCATAAACTTTCACCCGCTGAAATTGGCGATTCCACGAATAGTAATATTTACCAGGGAAATACCGGGTACCTCTGCTATGTGTATATAAAAACAACAAACATCAAACGGAAAAACTAAAACTTACGTGCGCCCTAAACATTCCACAGAGAATAAAATTCAAATTCAATGAAAAAATGGAAAGGCAGTATTAAGTACGGTTAATGTCGTAAATAATTAATCGTTTCCATTTGATTTGTACAAAACGTAGATAGTAAATTATCACCAAATTATCCCGAGCAACGCCGAGCAATTCATGTAGTAGTTCGTATAAAAGATACTACGTACACGCTTATACCAGATACTTTATGCAATATATATATTTTATTTCTTCTTCGACTTCGACATATGCCTGTATTTTTAATGTCACTTTTCAGTTTTATGAACATATGTTTTTGCAAAACATTTACCATTCCCTCAAGGTTGACGGCGAAAGAGGCAGATCATATATTATGCAAACAAAATTGTGACTCAGGTGAAAAGAACTTAGTGAAAGAGAATGCAAAATAAGATGCTACCCTGAATCGTGCCGAGAAATTGCTTAACCTTTAAAAGCTGCACAGCAATCAATAAGAACACGTTAAGAACAAAATATCCTTACTGCATTCTACAATTTCTATGGCTTGAGCCTTTTGAATTTTACATGCCTGCCTTTTTCACGCACTAATGATATTTGTTTGGAAAGTCAATGCTTCACTCAGTGCCTTTTGAATAGACATACGTTTGCATAATAAATGAAAACTGTCCGTCTCATAACAGAGAAACAGGGTTAAATTAATTTTAGCAATTTCGCGGAAAAGCTACCAAAGCGTTAATGGGAAATGGAACACAACAGCGTTTGACAAATAACGCGATTTCCGCGAGCCTTGGAAACTGCTGCCACGGAGATACAAAGGAAAACAATTATTTCCGGTACTCTGTCACGTGGTGATATAGAACATTTCATTGTAAGAATGGGAAAAAATCGCAATGATTACATAAGCGCTTCTGCTGTTCTGTTGCAAGATTTAAATAAAATAATGAAATAGGAAATAACAAAAATGCTCACTTTGGTAGGGACAACACGAGCAAAACTTGTTAAAGTATCACTCGTTTCCCAGAACACGGACTCTTATTTTCATAGGAAACAACCCCTCTGATTCAAAGATAATGATAATAACAAAATAATTTATTTTCTGAAATACTACACAATTTTACGTACTTGTAGGCGATATAGTAGTCTGAGATCCCAGTTTTTCGGGATTTTGTTTTTGGTACCAATACTCTCTCCACAGAATTGTTCACTCCAACCACGGGTGACGGAAAGCAGGGACCAGAGTTGGAAACGGGTCAAAAGAAATTTCGGACCCGGACGTCCCATAACTGAACCTGACCCGGACCCGTATCTGGGACGGACAAATCTGCATTGAACTATAAATTAGAAACTCAATTTATATATATATATATTTATCCCAATAACTGCTTGATATTTAATAACAGAAAACCGTTTTTAATAATAAAATTTGGTTACTTGGTAAATTTTAGTGTAATTTTTAGTGGCATTTTTAGTGCCACTATTTTGCGTAATCCAGAAGTAATGGCTGACTATGACAGTGACCGTGAGTATATTACAAATAGAAATCATTATTTACGATTACAAAAAAGCATATTTTTAAATGTATTTAGAAATATGATTTAGATTATTCACTCTTGCCACGCTTTGATGGTGGTGCGCATACTTTCATACGGTCCGTTAGATTTTTGATTTCATAATCTCTTATTACACCGTCGACGTCTTTCTTTGTGATTATACACTTTCCACATTTTGAACAACAAGCAAGACCAACTAACACAGAATTATTCACCGGTTCCTTAATGAGGAGAAACAATTTCCAGCATTCACTTTTCCCCTTGTGGTTTTCAACAAGCACGTATTTGTTGGCCCCGGCGCCTTTCTCAACCTCCTTAATATTAAATCCATCCATAACAAATAAGGAGTTAATTTCGACATGACATGTCATGGTAACGGGATGCTAGCATATCAATCGAAAACCTCTGAATGCTCAATGTAAAAGATGCGAAGTAAAGAGTAACTCTTAGTCCCACAATGAACTTTCCACGGAGAGAGTGAATCAGCTGAGAAGCAGGCGAATGGCGTTTGCCTGTACCTTGCCCTGGATAATCGCACTGTAAAAGAACGCAAAGGAAGCATCTTTTTACGATATGATGTTAATGTGTCTGACGTCGGTCGGTTGAAATCTTCGTTGCTTTAAGAAAGAGATGAAATAATTTTTGCATGGCAAATCATTATTCACTCTGTGGACACCAGTGTCAACAACAGAATTTCACAACGCGCATTTTTTTCGGAATATATTTTTCTCATTTTAAAAATAAAATGGGAATAAAACCGGGTAAAAATCGGGTCAGGAACATCTTGATCCAACCCATTGGACCCGCAAGAAATTGTCGACCCGTTGACCCGTTTCCATGTCTTGTCCGGACCTCTTGGAATTTCATGGTCCCTCTTACTAGGGAAATCTTCCAGCGAAACGTCTCAAAAATTTGTGGTTCACATGCGATTTAACGCTATTTTTTTATGAAGATTTCCTAAAGACCGTTACTACGTTTCGCAGTTTCCTGGGAAACGCTTCAAATATAATTTAAAACGTTTCGCAGTTTCCTGGGAAACGCTTCAAATATAATTTAAAACGTTTCGCAGTTTCCTGGGAAACGCTTCAAATACAATTTAAAACAAGAAAGACGACATCGGATTTTCGTTTGTAACAAGCACGTCTTTTGAATCCGTTCTGACGCAAATTAAATTTATCAAAGCTATTCAAAGTCAATGGAACCGGTATGGAAAAAAAAATAGTATCTGACGGAAGAAAGAAGTTTTTCAATCGGGTTTTTAATCCATCAGATATTGCTGTAAACGGAATCGTGAGGTTACGAACTTTTAGAAACAGAGATATCGACAAAAATAAGATGTGACTTTACGTCACCTGGTGGGAAAACCATGCATTATTTTAGGAAGAAAGTATTCTCAAAAGGTTTATCCATATAAGCGGTAGCGGTCCAAGAAAAAAAAATTGTCGAGTTTTCAGGAGCCCAGATTTTGCTACAAATACTTCAGAAGCAGAAATTAACACTTATGACCCCTGGTGGCCAAACCATTCTTTACCAAACATTGGACATTATGTGAAAAATATTTTCGATCAGGTCTTGTATGCGATAGAGGAAGAATTTTTCAAATCGGAGCTTTAGGTGCAGAAATAAGGCAGAAAACGCAATTTGCCTTTGTGCCCCTAGCGGAAACCCTATGTTTTACTTGTAAATTTTGAATTTATAGGAAAAACATTTCGCATCGGAAACACTATCCAACAAAGGAGGAATTTTTCAAATCGGTCTCTTAGAAGTAGTGATATTGACAAAAATAAGATATACATCTACGCCTCCTGGCGTATAAACCATCCATTATTTCAAGAAGAACATTTTCCTAAAAAGGTTTGTCGACATCAGTATATCGGTCAACAAACGAATTTTTTTTCAATCCAGATTTTACAAGCTCATATTTTGCTGCTAATACATCAGAAGCGGAAATTAAGATTTACGCCCCCTGGTGGCCAAATCATTTTTTTTTTTTTACAAAAATTATAAATTATGTGCATACGATTTCCCATCAGAATCTGTATCCGGTGCAGAAATAAGTTTTCAAGTCGGAGATTTAGAAGCAGAGATACAGTGGGAAACGCAGGATACACTTACGCCCCCTAGCGGAAAGTCTATGAATTACTTGAAAAGTTTGAAATTATATGAAACACATGTCACACAGAAAACACTATCCAACAAAGAAGGAATTTTTCAAATTGGACTTCTAGAAGTGGCGATATTGACAAAAATAAGGTGTATATCTACGCGCCCTGGAGGAGAAACTGTGGAATATTTGAAGAAGAAAATATTCCGAAAAGGTTTACGGATGTGAATGGCATCAGTCCACGAAGAAGTTTTTCAATCGATATTCTAGAAGCTCAGATTTTATGGCAAATACATCAGAAGCAAAAATTAACACTTACGCCCCTGGTGGCCAAAGTATTCTTTAACAATAATTTGAAATTATATGCAAAATATTTTCCATCAGAAGGTGTATCCGCTGAAGAAAAAAATTTCAAATCGGAGTTTTAGAAGAAAAGTTATCGGGAAAAATGTATTTTATTTTACGCTCCCTAGCAGAAAATCTATGCGTAATTTGACACAATAACTATATCTAAAATACTCTTCGACATAAATGGAATCGAAAGATAAAATAATTTTTTCAATCGGATGTTTAGAAGCAAATATGTGGAATAAAACGTATTTTTGAATTCGACTTCATCTGCATTTACGCCCTGTAGCGGCGAAATTGTACATTGTAAAAAAAAACCCGAAATGACGGATCATCATTCGCATATTTCAAGCTTCCCAATGCAGAAAGAATTTTTCAAATAGGACTAATAGTTGCAGAGATACCGTGGGTACAGACGGACGGACGGACAAATTGATAACATAAGCACGATCTTTTTTTACAAAAGACGTGCTAAAAATGGGGTGGGCAGCTTTTGGGAAGTTAAAGAAGATTCTGTTTAGTAAAATAAAGCCGGAAAACAGAGCAAAACTTTTCAATCAATGTATAATACCCATTATGATATATAGCCCTGAAACCTGACCTAATTGCAAAAAACCTAAGGTAAAATGGAAAGATCTCTACTAAATATGAGACTTCAAGATGATGTAAATGATAAATATATAAGATCTAGAACAAAAGTGTTAGACATAGGAGAAAAAGATACTCAATTTGAAATGGAAATGGGCTGGCCATATAGCAAGAAAGGAAAATAATAGATGGACTAAAATAGTACGAGAATGGAGACCACATAAAGGAAAGAGACAAGTAGGAAGGCCAGAGGGAAGGTGGATGGATGAAACAAACAAAACTTTAGGAAAGCTGTGGGATGGACAAGCTCGGAACAGGAACATTTTGAAAGACATGATGGAGGCTTATAGCTCCATTGTCTATAAAAAGGGTTGGAAGACGAAGAAGACAATTTTGAAAATTGATTTTGCGGATGTAAGTTGAAAAGTTAACTCAACGTTGTGTTCTTCGCTGTAAAAAAGATTGTTAAAAAATTATCAATTGGCAATGCGCAGGATATATTGCTAAAACTGATCAGTGAAGAACAACTGAAATGTTAGAATGAATACCAAGAAGCAGGAGAAGACCCAGAAGAAGAACACCTGATTTGAAAGCTTGTTGCGGAGACTTAGAAAGAGATACGCTCAAGACAGAAAGTTGTGGAAGAGACTTGGGGAGGTCTGCATCCAGCAGTGGATTGAAAACAGTTGCTGATGACCTGTACAAGTATGTACATATACACTGAAGTGCCGGAAAAACTGGTACATACGAGCTTATGTAAAATACATAGCAACGTCACCTATGTGCGTATTCGGTTACGTCCTCCAGGGCGTATAAAAAGCTAAAGACATCCTTGCCAGCTTTCAGAGCTGTTTTCGGAAGGAGAAAGACAAGTAATAACGATTTAAGCGATTTTCAATGCGGTGACATAGTTGGCGCTCGTGAGATGGGTCATAGTATTTCGGACGTAGAAACGAAGTTCGGATTTTCACGGATGACCATTGCAAGGGTGTACCGTGACTACAAGAATTCCGGCAAAACCATCAACCTACGGTACCAGTGTGGCCGTAAAAAAACATTGGGTGAACGTAACCATCGGCGGCTGTCAGGAATTGTTTCACGCGATAGGCGTGCAACATTCTCGCAGGTATCATCGGACTTCAATGCTCGATCCTCAACAAGCATCAGCGTCTGGACTGTGCATCGTACCATGCACGATATGGGCTTTGGGAGCTGACGCCTAACTCGAGTCCCTTTTATGGATGCACGACACAGAGCCTTGCGCCTCGCTTGGGCACGACAACACCGCCTCTGGACACTTGATGACTGGAAACAAGTAGCCTGGTCTGACGAGTCGTGATTCCAACTGTATCGGGCAGATGGAAGGATTCGTGTGTGGTGCAAACCTCATGAAATCATGGATCCCGCCCGTCAACAGGGAACCTTACCGGCTGGTGAGGGGTCCGTAATGGTATGGGATGTGTTTAACTAGACTTCACTGGGGACCTTGGTACGTCTAGCAACGTCTGTAACCGGCCATCGCTAAGTGCGCATCCTTTCTGATGAGGTACACCCGTTCATGTCCTGCATTCATGCTGATGGGTTGGGCCTGTTCCAACAGGACAATGCACCTCCACACAAGTGTCGGGAGCCGCCCCGGTGGCGCAGTGGTCTAAGCGATGGCCTCTGATCATTCGTCCGTAAGGGGTCCGGGTTCAAATCCCGGTGAGGCATGGATGTTGTGTTTGTCTTACGGCACTGGCTCTCTCCCTTCCCTGGAACCAGTGACCCTAAATTAGGGACGGGCGACTGCTTATAGCCCATTGAGTTGCTCACGGTGGTCGTTAAACCTCAAAAAAAAAAATTGTCGGGACGCCACATTATGGTTAGAGGAGCATTCATCTGAGTTTGGGGTGTTTGCCATTCGCACCCAAATCCCCAGATCTGAAGGTGATAAAACACATTTGGGATGCCATGCTGCGCGCTATCGAACACAGGAGTCCGAGATCTCGGAACACACCCGAATTAAAGAACGCTCTGCAGGAAGTATGGTGTGCATTGCGTACAACACATTTCCAGAAGCTAGTAGAGTCCATGCCCCGTCGTTTTTCTGCAGTCCTGCGTTCCCGTGGGTGACCTACTAAGTATTAAACCGGTGTACCAGTTGTTCTGGCACTTCAGCGTATATATAGTATACGTACAGAAGTTATGTACATATATGTAGTGCACGCCTATAGTTTTTGTACGGTTGTGACGTACGTCGCTCTTAATCTCTTTTGGGCTTCAAGAAGAAGGCACTATGTAATTTTTTGAACATGTAAAATAATATTTTTGAATGTTTAATTTTTGACGTACGTCGTTCTTATCGCCTGGGGGGGGGGGGTGAGCCTCCAAAGCCCCCTCCGTGGGTGCGCCAATGATGGGGTCGCTGATTTCTGGATGTTTTTGCGCGTATCAGCATTTGCCGCTGAAATTTATACAGCTCTTCAACTTCCCTCTATTTGAAGGTTTGCCACACACACGCGCATGCACCCCTAAGAACCAGAGGCGAGCGCGTCATTACGGGAATCGAAGCAATTGCAGTTAAATCTAGAAGCGTGTGAAAGTCACACGGGCCGTAGCTCACCGGTAGCTGCAGTTAGAACCTTCAAAAAGTGGCCTGAGGAGGGGAAAAAACCACGAACGTTTAGCTAGGTGTATGTGCGACCAAGGCTCATTGGTGCTAGAACTGAGCGAAGGCTATTTCCCCTCTCCGAAGGGATAATGTGGCGCAAATCTACAGTAATTTTAATTCTGGTAACGGTAGTAATCTGTCACAACACACAGTTCAACGACTACTGTTGAAAATAGGGCATCGTAGGCACATGGCGCTCCGATTGCCCATGCTATGCTCAGTTTACCAGCCAAAGTGCCTACAATGGGCACATGATTATTAAATCTGGATCTTGAATGATTGGAAGAATGTCGTCTTCTCCGTTGAATCTCATTTTCTGTTGGACCATGTGGTCAGCTGGGTATTGTGCTTTGTAAACCTACGGAAGTGTTGTCAGCCGCCCCAGTGGCGCAGTGGTCTAAGCGATGGCTTCTGGTGATTCGTCTGGAAACGGTATGGGTTCGAATCCCGGTGAGGCATGAATGTTGTGTTTGTCTTACGTCACTGGCTGTCTTTCTTCCTTAGAACCAGTGACCCTAAATTAGGGACGGGCGACTGCTTATAGCACATTGAGTTGCTCAGGGTGGTCGTTAAACCTCGAATCAAACAAACAAGCAAACAAATGGATGTTGTGTTTGTCTTACGGCACTGGATATCTCCCTTCACTGGAACCAGTGACCCTAAATTAGGGACCGGCGACTGCTTATAGCCCATTGAATTGCTCACGGTGATCGTTAAACCTCCAATCAAACAAACAAGCAAACAAATGGATGTTGTGTTTGTCTTGTGGCACTGACTCTCTCCCTTCCCTGGAACCAATGACCCTAAATTAGGGACGGGCGACTGCTTATAGCCCATTGAGTTGCTCAAGGCGGTCGTTAAACCTCCAATCAATCAAACAAACAAACAAGCAAACAAATGGATGTTGTGTTTGTCTTACGGAGCTGGCTCTCTCTCTTCGCTGGAACCAGTGACACTACAAACAAGCAAACAAATGGATCCTGTGTTTGTCTTACGGCGCTGGCGCTCTCCCTTCCCTGGAGTCAGTGGCCCTCAATTAGGGACGGGCGACTGCTTATAGCCCATTGAGTTGCTCACGATGGTCGTTAAACCTCCAATCAATCAAACAAACAAACAAGCAAACAATTGGATGTTATGTTTGTCTTTCGGCGCTGGCTCTCTCCCTTCGCTGGAACCAGTGACACTACAAACGAGCAAACAAATGGATCTTGTGTTTGTCTTACGTCGCTGGCTCTCTCCCTTCGCTGGAACCAGTGACACTAAATTAGGGACGGGCGACAGCTTATAGCCCGTTGAATTGCTCACGGTGGTCGTTAAACCTCTAATCAAACAAACAAGCAAACAAATGGATGTCGTGTTTGTCTTACGGCAGTAGCTCTCTCCCTTCCCTGGAAACAGTGACAGTAAATTAGGGACGGGAAACTGCTTATAGCCCGTTGAATTGCTCACAGTGGTCGTTTAACCTCCAAAAAAAAAAAAAAAACGTAGTGTTGGCACCAGGATGAATCCCCGAAGGAAAACAAGCCGGTGGAGGGAATGCAATGCTTCGGATAATATTCCTTTAGAAAACCCTGGATCCAGTCGTTAATGTGCACTAAACTATGACGTCTACCACCTATCTAAATATCATTGCAGACTAGGTACATCCTTTCGTGGTAATGGTATTCTCCTCTGTAGTTGAGCCTTCTTTAAATAGGACAGTGCGCTATGCCACACTGCCCATATTGTTCGAGAATTGTGAGCGAAACATGAGGAAGATTTCCAGGTATCGCCATGGCCTAAGATTTTCTAGACATCAATCCAATTGAGCATCTGTGATTTGTATTGAAAGAGCAAATCCAATCTGCTCCGATTCAAATACTTAACAAACAAGAGTTAAAGGATGGGGTGGTAACGTTTTGGTATCGGCTACCAAAAGACTACTTTAGAAATCTTGTAGTCCATGCCTTGTCGGGTAAAAACTGTTTTGAAGCCCGTGGTGGACAAACATCATAATAGGAAGGGGATCATAAAGTTTTGGCGCATGGTTGTACATCATGTAGTAAAGCACTCTGTACCATAGTACAATTTGTATATAGCAATTGAACTTTTTGTTTTTTAGTTTTTATCTTTTAATTCATATGTTTAAAATCAGTTATTGCAAACACAATACATATGTACGTACTTCTTCATATCTCAGTTGATATATTTTTGAATTATTTCAGCATGCAAAAGATTTGTAAAAATATCAATATCTACTCTTTTAGCAACACTTGTTGATACATAATTGCTTTTGTCTTGTTTTGGGAAGCATTTAGATATGAGAGAAAATATAAAAACCGTACAAGAACAAAATAATCGCGTGTAGTTTTGGAAAAGGAATTCCTGTTTTTAAGTATTCTTAATTGAAAAAAAATCCACAGTTCTCCAATTTTTAAGGATTATACATTGCAGGTCTCTGAAAAGAGTTTTTTAATTTATTCAACGGTTCATCATCAGTTTTTCTCAGAGTCTTGTTTATTGTCTTTCTCTATATTAGACTATTTTAACAGAAAATATAAAGTTCTATTTTTTTTTTCTTCTTTCTCTGTCTGACTTACTTTACACAAGCCGTATTCATCGTGCACTTAACAGTTCTCGTCATATTACAAATCAAAACGATTGTATTTTTTTCAACAGTGTTTGAAGCATCATACCATCTCATATGGTATTCTGAAATAAAGACCTCTCTTCAGGCATTGTTACTCTTATGATATTCGTATGGCATCTGTCTTCTCATGAAATGGTTTTCTACGTACGATGCTCTTTCTTTTCAGTAAAATAAGCAGCTCTAATTTTTTTCTGAAAATATCCTCAGTTTCTTCAAAGTATTCGTATGATACCTGAAGCTTTTATATGTCCCGCTTTCTTAAACCATTATTAAAGCGTTTCATCAACAGCAGCACATTTCCCTTAGCGTTTGAAATGTGAAAGGTGATAGCTCTAATATGGGCACACACTTAAAAATGTGCAAGGTGGAAACTTTGATACGAGAAGAAATTCCGAAATGTGCAGGTTAGAAGTTTTCATATAAAGATAAACACAGAAATTTGCAAGGTAGAATCTTTGATATAAGAACGAACTTCAAAATATGCAGGGTTGAAGCTTTGGTGTCAGAATTAACTTCAAAATGTGTAGGGTGGAAACTTGATGCAAGGAGAATCTTCAGAATGTGCAGAACAGAAATTTGGTATGAGGACAAATTTCAAAATATGCAGGGTTAAAGATTCAGGTGGAGGATAAACTTGAAAATCTACATTCATGGGAGTTTTGTTATGAGGGCGAACTTCAAAATGTGTGAAGTAGATGCTTTGGTATCAGGACAAACCTCAAAATGTGTAAAGTAGTTATGTTGGTATGAGGATAAACTTCAAATTGTGTGAAGTGAATGCTTTGGTATGAGGACAAACTTCTAAACGTGTAAAGTGGATGCTTTGGTACGAGTACAAACTTCAAAATGTGTAAAGTGGATGCTTTGGTATGAGGAGAAACTTCTAAATGCGCAAAATAGATATTTTGATATCAGGACAAACTTCTAAATGTGTAACGTGTATGCTTTGGTATGAGGATAAACTTCACAATGTGTAAAATGCATGCTTTCGTATGAGGGTGAACTTCAAAATGTGTAAAGTGGATGCTTTGGTATGAAAGTGAACTTCAAAGTGTGTAAAGTGGATTTTTTGGAAAGAGGACAAGCTTCAAAATGTGTAAAGTATGGGTGCCTTGTTTGGTATGAGGATAAACTCCAAAATGGACAATTTTACAGCTTGAAACTAGGTACAGTACAAATAAAAAAATTAATCTTGTATTAGCTATTTTAATTCTTAAAAAGCTTAAATTTAATTGAATTCACTTAGTCAAATTGTGGTATTGCTCGTGTGTGATTTTATTCCCACTAAAGCAGTTTCGGAAATAGAACCGGCACATAATATATTACTTGGGTTATTCAACTGAAACGATATCTTCCATTAAATAAAGGAAACTAAAACAGAAATATCATTCATAATACGTAATAACAACTGCATTTAAAAAATGATATCTAAAAGAACTTGAAAATAATCAAAAGCAATCGTTGTAGATGATGTGTGTGGTATATTATGGACACCGAACCGAGCTACATAATAGTTTTATTATATAAAATGGTGCGGAAATTGCATAAAACGCAACAATGAGCTCCAAAAATTTAATGACTGCAATTCTTTTTACTATTTAAATATTCCTTTTTTGCCCGGTGGTGCACATTTGACATTTCTTCAGCCATTATAACCAAACACATCAATGTGTAAGTCCAAAAAGGGATAACTAATAGATGCCTTGAAATTTTTATATTGCTGGAGGTGATGTAATGTTGAGAAGTACTGTCGACATTCATAAGCCGTCTTCCCTATTTCTACGCATAATCCCTTCAGAAGTGCAAATCATGATGATGTAATGTACAGAAAAATCAACGTAAGAGATTAGAAGTTGTCACGACGGCAGATGAGATTCAAGGAAGGTGCGGTAGCAAGAAAAGAATAATTGCAAGTCGATAACAATGATTTACGTGCTGTCGTCGACTTTACGTTTGCTCTTACATTGGCTACAAAATATATAACTGAAATAGAAACGGTGTCAGAAAATGTCGCGGAACTTCGTACGTTTTTCGTCTGTGTATAACTCAGCTAATATATATAAAATTTAATTACATCAAATGACTGAATAATGCCTACTTTTACCATATACTGTATTGACAAAATCACCGGACACCTAGAAGAGAAACACAACATAGCATTTATTGACATACCTTAGTACGGTGTCGGTTCACCTGTGGCCTTAATGCATGCACTGACCCTTCGAGACATGCTTTCGACAAGGTTTTGGAACACAGCGATAGGTGTGCACTTCCATTCAGTACATAATGCTGCCGCTAACTGTTGCTTAGTAGTAGGCTTTGGTTCCAAACCTCATATGCGGAGCTCTATTTCATCTCATAGGTGATCTGTGAGATTATGATCAGGGCTTTGTGCTGGCCAGTCCACACACGATACGGAATTATCATCAAACCACGCAGTAACAGTCTTTGCTTTATGACTCGGTGCATTATCATGCTGGTACCAACACGGTTCAGTTCCATAGTATTTCCATAGAGTTGATAGTGCATAATTTTCCAGAATATCGAGGTAGACGTGCTGGTTAACAGGTTTGTCCATGTTAATCAATGGGCCTGGACCATATCACGAAAAACACCCCCACACATGTACACTGCCAGCTCCAAAATCGACCGTAGGAACAGTACACTGTCGTAAATCGCGTTTCTCCGGTTGCCGCCATGCCCACACGCGGCACTCACACTGATGAACGTGTATCTGGATTTATCAGTCCTTAGAACCCGTTCCTATTGATCTACCGTCCACGATAAAGGCTCTTTACGCCATGCTAAACGAAGATTAGCATTCCGAGTGGCGATGAATGGCTTATGAGCAGCCGCACGACCATGGTAACCCATGGAATGAAGTTCTCTGCGAATGGCACGTGTACATACCGATGTTCCAGCATTGTTACTCACCTGTACACTGATGTCTTGTGCAGTAGTACTCCGTCGACTAGCTGTAACGACTCTCCTGAGGCTTCGGCGTCCTCTATTACTGGTTGTCTTTGGTCTGCCGGTACGTTTTGCTGCTTCAGGAACGGCGTGTGTTTTCCACTTATTGAGCACATCCAAAAAAGTTAACTTGGGTATGTTTAAACGCCTCTCGGTTTCTTTTATCGAAAACATATCTTTCCTTTCTCAAAGTCAGTTCTCTCCCGCCGCGACATTTTCACTCAACCTCACAGTGCGATATGATCGCGGTCAGCTGCAGGCTTGTTTTTATACCGTTTGCAGCTGTACCGCGCATCTTAGCAACGCAGCGGATTCGTTCGTTTGCTTTTTAAGGGGTTTCCGGTGACTTTTGTCAATATAGTGTACCTTAAGAAATAAGTGGTGCGGAATCACGAAAAATTTCTGAAAATAAAGTGCAGCAAATTTGCCAGTCTTTAACAAAATTTCCGTTGTAAAAATTCATTTTCTGACTTCGGTATTTGACATATTTTGTATTACTAAGTAGTACCGTTTACTACAAAAAATTCCTTTCATGTTGGTTTTTCCATATTTTTACTGAAATTTCCCGAAACCTTCATATCTGACTTCTGTCAGTTTCTCTTTCCTGGCCTTCCTCACCTGTACGTGGTGTGATTTGTAGTAGCGATCTTATGAATGGAAATCCCGCTTCTCAGCGCTGAAACAGAAAATCTCGTTCACACCTCTGGCGTGTAAGGTATATTGTTAATATGGGAGTATTAGTCATTTTACTTTATTTTGGAGCTTATTATTTTTATGAATATATTTGTAATAATTTTATTTTTTACTGTTGGAGGACTTGTTACAAATTACGTATTTTTTTCAATCGTTACTTTTCGAAATATCAGAATGCTTTGGAACCCGAGATCTTTTTAAATTGACAATGATTTTCTAGAAAAATTAGCAACGTTTATTCGCAAATTAATGTTTTATTAACATCGACTATAGTTTCACAAAGCGTTCGGCTCAGCATCGTCAGGTCGAACGGAGCGTAAACATTGAAATCATTGTGACATAATCAGAGTTCTGACGGTCACGGATTTTGATGAGTTGTTTCCACGCGCTTGAAAGAAATGGCGTAGGTGTCATGTCGCTGAGAAGTCGTGAAAAATTCCGGTATATGTGAAAAGATTCTATATATTAAGCTTGATAGTCGAATCAGGTTTATCAATAAGTGTAGCGTTCCCAAACAAAAATTTATGCTTGTTTTCGTGGGCTATTGATGACTTCTTCAGTTCATAGTTCTGCACACATGTCTTGTGTTCCTTCACACGGAAACTTAAAGTCCTGCGTGTGTATCCGATATATGAAAGTCCACATTCACGAGGTATCTGGTAAATTCTCCAGGAATGTAGGTCTTTGACGTAGTCTTTTGATCCATAAAAATTCATCTTGTTTATGGATTTGAAAATAACTTTGAAATTAAAACTTTTGAGAATTTTTGAAATTCCGAAGCAAATATGAGGAGCAAATCGGATAACCGCCCAATTCATTCGTACTGGGAGGTCTATTAACGTGAGTGAGCAGACAGACTTCGGTTTCCTAAATTTTGGGGCAGCTTTGTCTATCACGAGCTACACTATCTACCAACAAGTGATTGAACACATGTGATAGCAAAGGAAAACAAAGTTTATTCACCTTCAATAGTTGGTGTAGCCTCCACGAGTGGCGATTACAGCTGCGACCCTCCGGGGCATACTCTCAACCAGGCGTTGTACGACAGCTAGCGGTATTTTCTTCCACTCTGCTTGGAGAAGACAGGTCAGTTCCTTCACCGATTTCGGACGGTGGGGGCACCCCTTAAGTCGACGCTCCAACTCGTCCCAGAGGTGCTCGATAGGGTTAAGGTCCGGGACTCTGCACAGACCAGTCCGTTCTATTAACCCCATTGTCACCATACCAAGCCATGGTGGACCTCGCAACATGACAGGTGGCATCGTCATCCTGAAAGTAACATGGGTCCACCCCGTAAAACTGCCACAACGTAGGAAGTGCATAGTCATCCAAATTGGTGCAGTAGGTCACGAAATTGAGTCTACCAGGAATTGCGACCAAGGGTCCCGTGCCATACCAGGAGAAACACCCCTAGAGCATAATTCCACCGCCGCTGAACTTCACAGTTGGCACAATACATTCCGGCAGGAGGCGTTCTCCTGGCAGACGCCAAACCCAGACCCTGCCATCCGAACGGTAGAGGGTGAACTTTGATTCTTCGCTCCAGAGAACCTGTTCCCACTGTTCAAACGGTCCACTGTCAACGTTCTTTGCACCACGTTAGCCAAGCAGCGCTATTGGACTTAGTGATCAAAGGCTTGTGGGTGGCAGCACGTCCATGATAACCGAACAGATAGGCTTCCTTACGGATGGTATTCAACGAAATAACACTCCCGGATGCCTGTTGAAACTCCTCACGGGTGTAACCCATCGATTTAGTGCGGTTCTTCCGAATTTCTTTGGCCAGTACCCGTCGGTCTCTAACTCCCAGTTGTGTGGGTATGCCTGGTCGGGGCACATTCCGACAGTCACCTCTCATCTTCCACTTGCCAACACGTAGGCGACTGTCGATTTTGGGTACTTCAACTAGCTGGATATGTCACGTATGGATCGGCCATTTCTGTGATACCCGTCGATTACACCTTTCTCGAAATCAGAGAGCTCCAAACTGCGTGGCATCTTGCATACGACTGGTTGCGGTGTTGTTTCCCACACGATATTTAGCGGCGGCGGCCGTGACGTGTATCAGGACCGCAGATATCGTCGATTGCAGGAGTGTCCACTTACTTGTTGGTAGATAGTGTATATCCTCTATGTACTGCAATTTGTTTAAGAAAATCAAGCTTTTTCTGTAAGGAATCCTGAGTTGAGAATATATGTATTGCACGATATATGTATGTGTAAAAAGGAGAAATTTTTGTTTTCATGCGTGATTTGATTTTGCATGTGGAGGTAAGAAAACAGCAAATGGTTTTCGATAAACTGTTGTACTAAAGGATCCTTCAGAGCGTGGCACAAGGACGTCCAGGAATGATAAGCAGCCATTGTTTTCTCTCTCACATGTGAAGTGTATATGAGGATTAATTGAATTCATAAGTTAAACTAATTTAGGTAGGATATGATTTAATTCAACTTATGATTTTCCATTATCTTTATGTTCAAGTATACTGCTTTGTAGTATTATTTCAAAAACTCCTAAATATAAAATTAACTCTTGATAGCTATAATAGCTTTAGCCTTAAGATGTCTACAGACTGATTCATAGACATCATACAATCAATTTAAGAGTTAATAAAGCCTCAAATATTCCCGGGAATCTTTCCTACCACAAGGATTTTTCCGTCATTGTGTACCTAAAAAGAGATAATGGAATTTACTGTCAATATATGAAAGTAATTGTCGAAAATGTCTGAATACCCTGAATTTCCCCTTAACTCCTCTTAGAAACATCAATTTATTATTAATATGAGAACGAAATTGCGGAACGTTTTCTGAAAATTAAGAATTTTCATGGTGGACGAAAAATGAATGAATCAGGTAAAAAATTAGTGTTCAGGTTTTTCTCTTCATTTCACGGAAAAGGTTGTATCAGAAATGTGTTTCATTAATTTATGAAATAAATCACAGGAAATAGCTTGCGTGTATTTAAAAAATTTGTTTAGTATACTGCGGCTATCAATATATTGAAAAGGAAAATATATTTTGGAGGACTTTAAAAATGTTTTACACGTTTACCACAATGTTGAACTCTCAAACTCCACCCGTCTATCCCTCTTTTGTCTTCTACTCATCACTCCCTTTCTCTAGACGTCCCCGCACGTGTGTTCTTATGGGTTATTTGAGTTCTGTTAGAGAGAGAATTTGCGAAGAAATATTACATGTCATGCCTCTAACTTCATTATACTTCCCTATTAACTTGTCAGAGAACTTATTATTATGCAGATTCAGTTCCCAGCGTCATTTACAAAGTCTTGCAGAAATCTGGGTTCTAATGGGCAGAATAGCTTCGCATTTTTTCCGCTTTTCCCTACCTTTGTGCATTTCCATCGAAATGCAGGTTCATGTGAAACTCCTGCGTATCTTTAAATTTTTTTGCGAAGACGGATATATTTAAAATTTCGAGCATTTACTAAGCCATTCTTTATTACATGATATAACTCGGCATTTTTCCCGAGGAAACGTAGTAGAAATGTTTTTCTTTATTTTTCAACAGAATAATAAGGAATATTTCGGTTTGTTGCTGGAGTAACGTTCGCGTATATTTGAATTTTAACAATATCTTCCAGCAATTAGTTATGACAGAATTCCAACAGCAGTCGGAAAAAAATATTTTGGGGCAATTGTTCTTTTCAACGATTGTGGGGTTTTCAGATAGCATTACATACAGAAAACTGAATTACAAAATATGCAAATTAAAATATTTTGGAAATTCTGTAATTTTTGCTAACTGACGTAACATTGTTTTAACAAATATCGCGATTTTTGACATCAAGTGTGCTACATTTTAACTCATCAGACATTGCAAGACAGGAATTATTAAAATGAGATTACTCTGTAGATTTGACCTTCAGAGATCTTATCAAGAAAAGTCAATTGTACAGCAAAATAAAAATAATCGTGAAATAAAAGTTAACAGCTTTAACAATGTTTTAGTAAGAGTTGAGCTCTTAACAGTAATTAGGGCTATTGCAACTATTAGGAGTGCAACTTTGTTTTCTGCCACAAACACGACACGTTGAAAGCAAATTATAGCAAATCGAATACGTACCTAATCAGAGATATAATCCCCGTCGTGTTGGATACATTGGAGCCATAGGTCAGGGAGCTGCCGAATGCCACTGTGGAAAAAAGAGGGCTGCTTTCGAGTTGATAAAGTCATCAATACTTGTGAGGACCTCCTCGACAGAAGTGAACTGCGCATCATTCAGGTGATATTGCAGGAAGCGAAAGAGGTGATAATCCGACGGGGAAAAGTCTGATGACTACGCCGGGTGGGACAAAATCTCCCATCCCAGGGTCGGTGATCGTGTTTAAAATCGTTTTCACGGTGTGAGAACGCGCGTCATCCTGAAGCAACAGGACCGAATTCTTTGCCGGTGTATGGCCTTTTCGCCTCCATTGCGTCACTCACACGAATGGGCTTTGCTGACAATAACGCTCAGCATTGACCATTTCACCAGGTTTGAGCAACTCATAGTGTAAGACACAGCGCTGATCCCACCATATGCACAGCAACAACTTCCTGGCATGGATATTCGGTTTGGCGGTACTGGTGGTAGGCTGACATGGATAAGCCCACGATTTGCGCCGCTTAGGATTATCGTAGAGGATTCACTTCTCATCACAGGTCAAAATCTTGTGGTGAAAATCCTTCTTCTTGAATCTGGAGAACAAGGACACAGCAACATTGTAGCTCCTAGACTTGTTCGTAGCTGTGAGTTGGTGGAGCACCCAACGTACCTCCTTTTGAATCCGTACAAGCGTGTGCAGGCGCTTTGCAATGGTTTGCCGTGTTACTCCGAGTTCCTGGGCAAGCTCCGACTGTGTGCGACAGGGATCCGCGTCCACCAGGTGTTCCAGTTCATCAACGTCAACTTTTTGTGGCTGTCCCGGACGTTCTGCATCACGGAGATCGAGATTTCCTTGCTTAAAACGCTGGAATAACATCTTACACGTACTGTAGGACACAGCAGCCTCACCCAAAGCAGCACAGATCATTTGCTGGGCTTCCGTGGCACTTTTGTTTTCAGCTGAAATGCGAACAGGAGGCAGTGCCTCGAATGTTGCTTCTCGAACAACATTGCTTTCACCGTCAACGTTCGTCCCTTCTGTCGCTACAGCTGTGAGCAGTTACGGTTGCCTGGAAAGCTGTTGGAATGGGCTGCAATCGGCCATTATCGCACACAGCTATTTGCATTTGCCGACGTTTTATGATCGCTTGAGGTTAGGGGCCGAGATTTAAGTTGCACGCCTAATAATAACACTGAATGAATTATTTAACATAAGAGTTTTGCTTTTGGTGCTTTGAAATCAGGAGTGCGATACTTTCCGGTTTTCCCCACTATATACAGGGTAATTCAGCTAAGCGTGTACAAACTTCTGGGAGGAGTAGGTTGCACAAAGACAAATCGCAATTCATATAGCAATGCAGGGTCGTAAACGTCATCTTCATGTGCTAGTGCACAGAGAGGACGATAAATGAAAGAGCAGCACGCAAAGAGAACAAAATGCTTTTTATTACTCACAAGACATTTGCGAAATGCATTGAGGTTACAGAAGTTGTTCACAGTTGCGACCGTGAGCTGCAACACAGGCTTGACATCCTCGGCGCATGGAATTACCTACATTTTGGAAAATTCCTGGCGTGTGTCAGACTTCCGAAGCAGCTACAGAGATGCATGCTACAAGGTCCTCATCACTTTCAACGAGGGTGTGGTACACCAGTCCTTTGATGTAACCCCTGAATAAGTAATGAAGACGTTTAAACTCCGGCGATCTTGCAGGCCAATGGACCACCACGCCCGATCCACTGATGTTCAAATGTCATGTTTAAGTGATGACGAACGTCATTGCTGAAATGGGTGGGGGCCCCATCGTGCTGGAACCACATTGCACGGCGCAGCTACAGAAGGACCTGTTGTTCGTTCAATAGCTCTGGCAAGACGTCTTCCAGAAATATCCGGTAACACCTTCCGTCCAGACGAGGAGGCATGAGGTATGGGCCAATTAAGTGGTTCCCGATAATGCCGGCCCAAACATTAACAGCAAAACGATTTTGTGCTGCACGTGGTCGTACACTATGGGGGTTATCCACCGCTTATACATGCGCCTTATGTGCAATGGATCGACCTTCCCGTGTAAATGACGGTATCGTGAAAGAACGTACGAGCAGTCTCGCGGCCGAACAACGCCATCTACCGCATGAAGATGGCATTTCCGACCTTGCATTGCTAGGCGATTCCCATATGTCTTTGCGCAACCTACCCCTCCCAAAAGTTTGTACACGCTTAGGTGAATCACCCTGTATATGTATGTTAGGTTGTTGCAGGTGCAATATTAAAATATTGATGGGGATTTCAAACACCTAAAATAATGTGAAAAATGAACGACGTTATTTACTTAAGTCATCATCGCAAGAGAAACACACTTTGCCAACGAAATACAATCTTGTGCATACCCTTCGTTAAAGAAATGTTGAGCTTCGGGATGCAACGAACTCATGGAATGCGTTTGTAACTATTGGTCGATTGGTATACGATTTACCCTGTAGAAAGATGCCCAGCTGCATGAAGAACAGAAAATCTGTAGGGCACAGATCAGGTGAATATGGAGGACCGAATAATGTTTCGTGCCTGAGCATTTGCAACTTCTGGATGATGGCATGGAAAGTACTGTAGCGCATTACCATTGATAAGGCAACTGGCTAACGTCGGCTGTTTGGCCGAGAGTTATCTATGCACAGTGTCAAGTTCTTGATAACATATCCCCGAATTAATGGTGTAATCCGGTTGTAAGAAGTAAGATTTGATCACACTAGCTGCAAAACAACCAGCACTGATAATGGTGTTTTGGGGATGAAGTATCACCTTCTGGTTGGGATTTGGAGGGATTTCCGGTCGTGCCATTGCGCCGTACCTCGGCGATTGTCACATTGCATCCATTTCTCATTACACACGAGGAGGCTCTTGGAATTATCGTTCGTTCGTTCGTTCGTTTGTATGTTGATATGCAGAAAAGAGCACACATTCAATCGTCGAGTTTGTGTTGTTCCGACTACTCGTAAGGAAATATTTAGCAATCTTAATCACTTTGCGTATGGTATTTAAAAATCAGGAAATAGTTGCATACTGTACTTCGAGTTTATTTCAGCCGATGGACGTTCGGGTACAGGACCATACAGGAGATGGTGAAATGACAGTTTGTTATCAACATTCGTACGCCTTTCCACAGAAGAACCTGCGAAAACCGTCGAGATCTACCGCCTGCCCGATATTTCGACCGCAATCCAAAGAGGGAGAGAGATAATCTTCTTCTTAGCCTTTTTAGAGGTGCACTGCGTCCAGATTTTCAATAAATAGGCAATCAATTTCCGACATCATAGGGCTTTTCTCGTCAAAGAATATCTTGGAAGCGAAGAAGATGCATGCACAGATTGGTTTATAAAGTTGTTAAATGTTAATCAGATCAAGTATGTTTGGGACACTTTAAGTTGACGAATTGCTGCTAGCTTTCATGCTGCTACAGGCATGCAGGACTTACGGTGTGCTCTTCTGGAAGAATGGAACTTATACAATCACTGTTATAAAATTCCACGCATCAAGAAAAACCCGTGCGATTAACTCGAACCTCGACGAATAGCAACGGGGAGGATAGGCATGCAAATGATTAAAGTTTCGTGTTATTCCACATACCCGCGCGTCCAAGTCCGGCGCTGCAATCGCAATCCTTAGGACTTATAAGGCGCCGCGCAGGGAACTCCACATGCGTGCCTAAGTGCACGGTAAGAGTCAGGTGAGATCCCTGAGCGATAGACATGCCGAGGAGCTGCTGTAGATGTGCGTACGGGCTACTCACGGAGTTTGAACGAGGCCGTATTGGTGGGAGAGAGAGGCAGGGTGGCCGGCGCGCAGAATCAGCCGCCAGTTGGGCCGGTCGGACAATACGGTGCAATCGTGTTGGGAGCAATGGACACGGGAAGGCACCCTGACACGGCGGACTGGCTCCGGACGACCCAAATACACCACCAGCAGAGAGGACCGTGAGAGAAAACACCACCAGCATAGAGGACCATGAGAGAACACACCACCAGCAGAGAGAACACATCACCAGTAAAGAGGACCAGAGCGGCACGCACAGATGCAACGACTTCCTTGTCTGATATCCAGAGACATGTGGCGGCTGCACAAAGGACTCCTGTATCCGCCACAGCCATTTCCAGACACTTGGTGGAGGCGAATCTTCACTCTCGACGGCCCTTGCGTTTTCTGCCATTAACACCTGACCATCGTCTGCGTTGATTGGAGTGGTTTCAACAGCGAGCAGCGTGGAATGCTACGGACTGGCGACGTATAGTTTTCAGCGACGAATCCAGCTTCTGTATGGGAACGGATGATCACCGTGTCAAAGTGTGGAGGACCTCAGATGAGCGCTACAATCCGAACCTCACTGTACAGAGGCACACATCCCGAACTGCAGGCGTGATGGTGTGGTGAGCCAGCGCGTATGACAACCGGACTTCCCTCGCAGTGATCTGAGAGACGTTGACAGCCCAGTGCTACGTACGGGAGATCATGCGGTTCCATGTGCTGCCTTTCCTGGCGGCGCGCCTCGGAGCCATTTTCCAACAAGATAAGGCTCGTCGGCATACGGCTCGGGTTTCCCAGAACTGTTTACGTCAGGGTTCGACGCTTATGTAGTGTTCCAGATCGCGTGATCTCTCGCCCATCGAACACGCGTGAGACCCGATGGGACTCCAGCTTTCTCCATGTCCCAGTGTTCGTGTTTTAGAGCGTCAGTTTTGGGCCAATCTGTTCCAGGATAACATACTGCGTCTTTTTGACCCCATGTCAGACCGTATGACCGCATGTATCCGAGCACGAGGCTGTCCGACGCGGTACTAACGCTGACCGGAATGTGTATCGTATGTCCGCATGAAATCGTCTTGCTGCTGTGATATTGTAATCACTTCTGTTCTTGGTATGTACTATCTCACCAATAAAATCTGATTTCAATCTAACGCCTCCTTCTTGGTGCGAGGATTTTTATGACAATGAGTGTATATATGTATCTGGGTTTGCACTGTCAGGTGTAAGTATAAGAGGTTACTATGTCTCAGAGAGTTCGTTTGGATGAACAATTGTATGGTGTAGAGCTATGGAGAAATTCGAATCATGACCTTCTCAACTCATATATCCAGATGGTAAAATGCTGTTCGATCCGTTGTATGCCGTCTTTGAAGACCATTTCAGAACATTAAGAACATCTTGAGAAGACCTACGCAAAGGATTGTTCCACATTTAACCATATGGTCACATCAGTGTGAGGAGGTCCTGCTTTCAATGTCCCGATGGCTCTTATGACGAAGCAAATTTCTCCATCATTTTCAGGCCTGCGGATGAAAGGGGTGGGGGTCGAATACACAACTCTCGGCTCCGCAGCTCCTACTTCTATCCCCCGCGTCTCGAAAGAAAGCCGGGGATATGGCCCACGGGTCAGCTGGGACCATGTATCGTTGTAGGCAGTCATCCCATGAAGAACGTCCATTTGAGAAATCCCAGAAAATTTGGTGTGTGGAACGTAACGTCACAGTGATTTATTTTTCCGAAGCGCCAAAGAAGGAATTCTCATTTTTTCCTGTCGTGCCGTGTGGAAAGAACATCACATAATTGCGAGAAACTTAACAGCCGGGTCATCCTGGAAGTTCGGGAGCCAATATAGCGTACAAGGTTTTCCGCGCCGAGCATCAAAGCCGGGTCCCCTCACTCCGGAGTAAGTCGCTCTCCCAAATGAGATACACGGACATGTGCTCTCATTGTTATCTGCCTTTATCTCATGTACGTTCTGTGGGGTAGGCACGTCTTACTCTTCAGAGCAATTATTTATGTAAACAAACTCTCACAGTCTCTTATGGACAGACAGTCTCTTCTCTCTGTCTCTTATGGACACGCTGTCTCTTCTCTCACAGTCTGTTATGTACACATACTGTAATCTCTTATGGGCACACAGTCTCTTCTGTCACAGTACGTTATGGAAATGCTCGTTCGAAGTATGGTTCGGCGCTGTGGAGTTTGCATTGCTTAAATTTATTGTTGGGGATCAATATTAAATTTCCTATTGAAAGTTATAGTACCATCGTTTTGTGTTTCATGAAATATTGTTTCATGCCTTTTATTTCACTGATGTTCTTCTCCTTTTTAGAACGTCTTTTGTAAAAAAGATCGTGCTTATGTTATCGGTTTGTCCGTCCGTCCGTAGGCACGATATCTCTGCAACTAATAGTCCGATTTGAAAAATTCTTTTCGCATTAAGAAGCTTGAAATGTGCGAATGATCCTTTATTTCGTTATTTTTTTTTACGTTGCAAAATTTCGCCGCTAGAAGGCGTAAATGTAGATTATATCGAATTCAAAACACATTCTAATCTATATATTTGCTTCTAAACTTCCAATTCAAAAAATTATTTTACTTTTCGATTCCATTCAAGTCGAAGATTATTTTACGCATAGTCACTTTTCCAAGTTACGCATATATTCTCCGCTCGGGGGCGTAAAATAAATTGCTTTTCCCCAGATATCTCTGCTTTTAAAACCCCGATTTGAAAAATGTTTCCTGCAGCGGATACAGCTCTTGATGGGAAATATATTTTGCATATAATTTCTAATTATTGGTATAAAATGGTTTGGCCACCAGGGGGCGTAGGTGTTTTCTGGTTCTAACGCATTTGCCACAAAATCTGGTCTACTAAAATCTTGATTAAAAAACTTCTTTCGCAGATCGATACTACTCACGTAGACAAACCTTTCCGGAATATTTTCTTCTCAAAATAATGAATGGTTTCTCCGCCAGGCGGCGTAGGGGTATATCCTGTTTTTGTTAATATCTCTGCTTCTAAGGATCCGATTTGAAAAATTTCTTCTTTGGTGGGCAGAGTTTCCGATGCGACATGTTTCTGATATAATTTTAAAACTTTTAAATAACTTATTGACTTTCCGCTAGGTGGAGTAAATGTAAATTGCGCTTTCCCTGATATCTCTGCTTCTAAAACTTCGATTTGAAAAACTCTTCCAGCACCGGATACAGCTCCTGGTGGAAATTTTTTTTATTGTAATTTCCAATTATTTATAAAATATGGTTTTGCTAGCAGGGGGCGTAGGCGTTACATTTCTGTTTCGTAGATATTTGCAGCAAAATCTCAGCTTCTAAAAGCCCGATGGAAATTTTTTTTCGTGGACCGATACCGCACCTGACGATAAACATTTGAGAATATTTTCATTTTAAGATAATGCATGGTTTCTCCATCAGAGGGCGTAGACGCATTATCTTATTTCTGCCAATAGCTTTGTCTCTAAAAGTCGGATTTGAAAAAAATCCTTCTTTGGTTGATAGCGCATCCGGTGTAAAAAAAATGTTTCTGACATAAGTTCAAAATTTTCCAGTAATGCATAGACTTTCTGCTAGGGGGCGTAAAGGTAAATTACGTTTTCCTCAATATCTCTGCTCCTAAAACTCCGATTTGAAAAGTTCTTTCTGCACCGGATACAGTTCCTAATAGGAAATTCTCAGCATATAATTTTTAATATTTGATAAAGAATGGTTTGGCCAGCAGGGGGCGTAAGAACTTATTTCTGGGTCTAATGTATTTGCTGTAAAATCTGAGCTCCTGAAAACTCGACTGCAAAATTTCTTTCATGGATCCATACAGCTCACATCGAAAACATTTTGAAAATACTTTCATTTTAAAATTATGCATGTTTTTCCCACGGGGGGCGTAAATGCATATCTTATATTTGTCGATATCTCTGCTTCTTAGAGCCCGATTTGAAAAAAAAACTTTCTATGTTGAAGAGCGTTTCCTTTGCGAAATGTTTCTTAAAACACAAGTCTGTCACCAGAGGGCGTAAGTTGATGTTTCCGTTTACAGCAACATCTACGGGACTAAAAACTCAATTGAATTTTTTTTCCTTCGGTCAGATACTACTGTTTTCCATACCGGCTCCTTATTTTGAATATCTTTGATAAATTTAATTTGCATCAGAACGGATTCAAAAGAAGTGCTCATTACACCCGAAAATTCGGGGTCATCTTTCCTGTTTTTTCCCATTGAGGGTTTAACGACTGCCATGAGCAACTCAATGTGCTATAAGCAATCGCCCGTCCTTAATTTACGGGTCACTGGTTCCAGGGAAGGGAGAGAGCAAGATTCGCAAGGCAAACACAACATCCATGCCTCACCGGGATTCGAACCCGGACCCAACATGCACGAATAATCAGAAGTTATCGCTTAGACTACTGCGCCACCAGGGCTGTTCTTCTTCACAGGCCCATAATATTTGGGTATTTGTATAAATATTAGTTCTTTTTTCTCACAACTGTGAAACATTTTTCAGTTATTTTCTGTTAGCCAGGTTTTTGTGGCTGTTGTTTGATTCTGAGCACCAGTGTACCGAAATAACTCGAGCAACTTTTAGTATGTCATCATCATCATCATCATTGTCAACCATTATCAATCCACTGCTGGACGAAGGTCTCTCCAAGTTTCCTCCACAACGGTCTGTCTTGTGCCAGTCTCCTCCATGTCACCCCTGCATACTTTCGAATTTCATCCGCCCATCTCCCATGTGGTCTTCTTCTGGGTCTTTTCCTGTCCCTTGGAATCCAATCTAAAATTTCGGCTGTCCATCGATGATCTGTCCTTCTGGCAGTATGTCCAGCCCACTGCCATTTCAGGTATTTAACTCTGATCATGATGTCTTCCACTCTTGTCATTTTTCGGATCCACGTGTTCCTCTTCTTCTCTCTCCTGGTTGCACCAAGTATGCACCTCTCCATGCTACTTTGAGTTGTCTGCAGCCTTTGTATGTCTCTTTTAGTTAAGGTCCACGTCTCTGCACCATACGTAAGCACTGGAAGGATGCATTGATCAAACACTTTTCTTTTAAGACATAATGGCATATTGCTCTTGAAAATTATGCTGTTTCTTCCAAAAGCTCTCCAGGCAAGTTTTGTACGCCGATTAATTTCTTCATCAATGTGACCCTCACTTGATATCTGCTGTCCAAGATAAACGTACGTGTCTGTTATCTCCAGCTTTTCTCCATCAATCGATAAATCTTCGTTTCTTGTAAAAGCATTGAACATCACTTTTGTCTTCTGAAAGTTCATTTTTAATCCCACTTCTTTACTCTTGTCAGCAAGTTCCTGGATCATATTCTGCAGCTCTGATGGGCTAGTTGCAAAAATGACTACATCATCAGCAAAACGAAGGTGGGTTAGATAATCTCCATTAATCTTTATCCCCTTGTTTTCCCAGCTTAGTGACTGAAAAACACCCTCCAATGTGGCATTAAAGAGCTTCGGAGATATGGTGTCACCTTGTCTCACTCCCTTTCCAATGTTTATGTGTGTTGTATTTTCAAACAGCCTAATCTTTGCACTTGCATTTTCATAGATGTTATTAATAATATTAATGTATGCATCTTCAATACCGCAGGTTTTCAGAGCCATTGTAACTGCTGATGGTTTCACCGAATCAAAGGCTTTTTCATAATCGATAAAAGCCATGCACAATGGAAGTTCATATTCCCTCGCTCTTTCAATTAGTTCTCTCAGCACATGGATATGATCTATTGTGCTGTAGCCACTCATGAATTCAGCTTGTTCTCTCGGTTGAGCCTTGTCCAGTGTTACCTTCAAGCGGTGTGAAAGAACTTTAGTGAAGATTTTATAAACTACTGATAGGAGGCTGATAGGTCTGTAGTTCATGAGATCCTCAATGTCACCTTTCTTATGTAGCAGGATCATTGTAGCAGTGTTCCAGTCATCAGGAATCTTTCCTTCATTAAGGCATCTAGTGAAAATTTGGGCGAGTACTGTTTCGATTTCTCCACTTGCTTCTTGTATGATGTCTACAGTAATTCCATCTTCTCCTGGAGCTTTTCCCCTCTTCATGTTCTTGATTGCATGTGCAACTTCTGCTGGAAGGACTGGAGGAACTCTGGTACTGGTATCTTTCATGATGTCTGGAGTGCATATATCATCTGTTTCATATAATTTGGAGTAGAAATCTTTCACTCTTGTCAAAATTTCGCCTCTATTTCTTGTTACAGAACCATCTTCTTTTCTCAGTGCCATAATCTGTTTTCTTCCCTTACTGAGATGTCCCTTTTCTATCTTTAGGCTTTGGTTGTTTTCAATTGCTTTCCTCACTAGTTCACAGTTGAATTTTCTTACGTCTTCAGTGATACTTTTTCGTACTGTCTTGCATAGCTCTATATATTCCACTTAGGAAGTCACATCTTCTTCAGTTGTCCTCATCTCTCTTCTTTTTTGCATCAACATTTTCGTTTTTCCTGATAATTTATTTACATGTAACTTGTTCTTAGACCCAGCTAATTTTGTTGCTGTTTCCATAAGAGCTTTGGTTACTTTTCTGTTAACTTCAGAGATGTCCACTTCTTCCGATGTTAGGCCTTCTAAAGCAGAGAACCTGTTCTTCAGTTCCAACTTGAAGGTATAATGGTGTTTTTTAAGGTTGGTTATGTCAATAGATTTTGTTTGTCTTATGAGCTTGCCACGTTCAAGTTTAGTGTTGAGGTGCATCTTACATCTCACCAATCTATAGTCACTACCTGTGTTGAACTTGTTTAGCACACTGCAGTCTTCTATGACGAATTTTTTGTTACACATAATAAAATCAATTTCACTTGTCGTCCCATTTGGATGTCTCCATGCCCATTTCCTGTGTGGCTTTTTCTTGAAGAAGGAGTTCAAAATGAAAAACCCTTCTGCCTCTGCAAACTCAACGAGAGTATTTCCACGCTGGTTTCTGTTGCCGTGACCGAATTTACCTACTGAAGTTTCATTCTGTTGCCGTTGCCCTATTTTTGCATTGAAATCTCCCATAATTATTTTCAAGTGCTGCTTACCTTTATTATTTAGATGACAAATTTCCTCATAAAATTCTTCAATTTCTTCTTCATTATGACTTGTGGTGGGTGCATAAGTTTGAATAATCTGAGCCTGGTATCTTTTCGAGAGTTGGATAACAAGCCGTGCAGCTCTGTCAGAGGAACTTTCAACTTCTACAACTTTATCCTTCTGTTTCTTGTTTATTATAAATCCAACACCACTAGTTCTGCCAGTATCTGTCCCACGATAGTAGAAGAGATGTCCACTTTTCAGTTCGATGAGATTTTCTCCTTTTCTTCTTACCTCACTTAGCCCCACGATGTCCCACTTGTTCCTTTGTAGTTCCTCTTCCAATTCAAGAAGTCTTGAATCAGAAGATAGGGAGCGTCCATTGTACGTTGCCAAGGTCAGCATCAGATGGCAGCCTAGTCCGGTCCTCCGGGGATTCTTAGCACCCTCTGCCTTCATGTCGCACTGGCCGCTTGGCCAGGTACATTCCAGCTGCCGGAGACTGAGGGCCAAGATTTAAGTTGTGGAGTCATTTTGGAGGGGTTTGGCCATAACTCACCACGCTGGCCAAGCGGGTTGGTGAGTATGGGATAGAATTTCCTCTAATCCCGATGGTATAGTTATACCGCTATTGGCGGTCGTCAGAGCCCCTTTAGTGAGAACAGGATGCACCACGAGAAGGCGGGGTTGACATTTGTCAAGGAGAGGCTGTGATGTTACGCATCACCTGACCTTACATCCCTATAAATCTGTTTAAATAAAAGAATAATCAATACAGACAATTGACTTGGATTAGGAACATCGAACAGACGTCCCTAATCCAGACAAGTAACGTGAATTGGTGTTCATAATCCACGTCAATTGTCTGTATTAATTATGCATTCGCTTTCTAGTTATTTGTTCAGTTGCTGCTTACCATCTTTGGTGAATCCCCACCATTGTGCGGAGCTCCAAGAAGCAACCTTCTAATTGGCTTGGCAGTTAGCGTATGTGAGTCTGGAGGAATTCGAGGCCGCTGTGGTGCAGTGGTAGCATGTCCGGCGCGTAACTGGAAAACCCTGGGTTCGATTCTCGGTGGTGGACAAAAAGATAATTTTTCGGTGATTCACTTACAGTATAAACGTGGAAAGAGTGATAACTTCGGATTAAAAAATATAATAATCGACGATGATAAAATTTCTATAATAACTAGACATTCTTTCATATACTCTGACATTTGGATTACTTTCATGTCATTTTTGTGTATATAAACAACACTACCACCAAAAACAGAGCCAACGTTTTTCTTTCTATCACAACTTTCAGTAACAAGAAAGGTAAATCCGACCTACCTCCACTAGTTTCTGTTCTTTTAAAGTTTTCGAACCCTCGATTGGCAGCAAACTGTGGTTCTCAGACAATTTCTAAAACGAAAAATAAAAAAGGGGCAGTGAGCTAAGATCGTGTCAAGAATGCATGAAAAGAATGGCTTTCATAGAATTAACTGCTTTAGAAATTAGAAAACGGAATAGAAAACTAACACGATTAAATACCACTGAGGTTTTGTACGGTGTCCCTATTCACTAAGCCAAAAGTTTTACAAATTTCTTGAGCTCTTCATTTCCTTTTTTATATATTTTTTCCTAATGAAACAGAAAGTAGAGCTTTTTCTTCTGAACTCTGGAAATTAGATTAAAAAAAATCGTTTGAAAAACAGTTCCGGCTATCGCCTAAATCAGCGTGCTAATGAAACAGTTTCCCCTCAATAGGCTAGAGTCCCGAGTGATAAAACCTGACCACTAGGGTATTCTATCAATGAAGAAAACTACTCTAACGCCAGCTTCTCAAACATACCTCCAGCCCGCAAACAAGTGAGTCCTTCGGCCTTCCATTTTAATTTATTTCTTTATTCTGCTCATCCTATTAACTTTTTTTTTTATTTTCTTAATCCTTTTTTTTTATTCTTGTGGAATACTTCCTAAAAAAATTCCCAAGACATGAAAATCTTCGCGAAAAATCACTATCATGGCGCAGATCCCTAAGATAGGAACGCGCCAAAGGAAAAAAGCAGGAAGCGCGGAAACAACATCTCTTAAGTAGATTATCATCGGAAACTCGTGGAGTTGGTATTATCAAGGGTATACTCCTGGGACGTCATTAAAGTACTTAGCATGGAATGCAATCTCTTTCCAACTCTTAACAACGTATTAGCTCGGAAGCCGTGGTCTGGGTCAAGAAAATTGACAAATGTTGAGAGTAATGGGAGCTAAATAATAAATCATTGGACTGTATCCATCCATGTTATTAAAAATAAATGATATAGTAGAAAATCTTCTTCTTTTAACTTGAAATTAATCACTTTGGTATATCAGTACTGGAAAATTTACTGTATCTTGGTTCCCACGTTCATAAGGAAACTGCGGTTTTAACGTTGAGTGAACCAAAATCAATCAAAAGATGTTCACTATGTTGCCAAAAGTATGCTGACACCTTCGCGAAGTTACAATAAACAGTTTCATTTAAAAGTCTTAGTGAATAGAAATGCGACCTTAGTGTTACAATGACAGTTGCACCCCTTCTGAGTATGCTTTGCACTAAGTTCTTGAAAGTTTAACTTTTTTTCACTCTTTCTGCAAAGCTAAAGCTGATTTACAGGAACATCCCTGCTGTCGATATCAAATTATGAGTTACAATGCGTCCCACATATGCTTTGCTGGAATGAGATTCGGAAATGGATGTAGCCATCCGGACATTTCGGCCGTCTTCTCCAGCAAACTATCTTATACAAATCGTTATGTCTTTTTCCACGCTCATGAAGTACCTGCCGTGTTAAAGTTGCGTGTCCCAAAATCGATCAAAAATATTCACTAATTTGCTATTCTGACACCGGAGCGTAGTTTCAATAAACGATTTTATTTTTAAAATCTTACTGAATAGAAATGCAACCTCTTGGTTACAGTGACCGTTCCATCCCGTCTGAGCATGCTTTGGACTAAGTCCTTGAAAGCTAAGTTTCAATGTTTTCTACTCTTTCTGCAAAGTTACTACTAAAGCTGACTTGGAAGAAGGTCACTGTTGTCGAGATCAGATTATACGCGTTACAATGCGTCACAAATATGTCCTGCTGGATTGAGCTAGCCATCCCAATACCTTAATATTTTTTCCAGCACACAGTCTTGTAAAATTCGCGATGCACTATTCAGCGGAGCAGAGTATTTCTGAAATTATTACACTGACGTGCTAAAAAAGACATAGGATATGTAGCTAGTATCGTGTAGGACCTCTTCTAGCCCTGCGCAGTGCAGCAACTCGACGTGTCATCAATTCCACACAAGGCCGGAAGACTTCTGGAGAGATGCCGTCTGAAAAGCCGCCCACAGTTCCTTGGTATTTGTAGGTGCAGGATCTCGTGTACGAATGGACTTTTGCACAACGTCCCATAAGTGCTCTATTGGGTTCATGTTGAGTGAACGTAGTGACCACAACGTCCGTCGGAATTGTCAAAAATGCTCCACGAACCGATTTTGGACAACACCTGCTCCATAACGTGGCGCATTGTCCACCTGGAAAATGCCATCGCTATTCGGGTACATGAAAGACTGACCCAGCAGAGCAACAAAACAAGTTCTGGCTAGTGACGTGTTGAAGAGGTCCAGGGGACCCAAACCGTGCCACATAAAGACACCCCATACATGTATCGAAACACCACCACTTTGCACAGTGCCTTGTTGACAGCTTGGATCTATGGGGTCTGCGCCACACCCGCACCTTACCATCAGCTCGTAACAACTGGAAACGTGACTCATCGGACGACGCCACATGTTTCCAGTCTTTCAGGGTCCAATTACCGAGTTCACGAAATCAGGTCATGTCCTGTGTCCGATGTCATGGTGTTAACAAGAGCACTCTAGCGAGTCTTCTGTTCCCGTAGCCCCATGACGCTAAATTACGTTGCACTGACCTGATGAATGTGTCTCTGGTATCTCCTGCATTGAATGCGGATGTTATTTGAGCCAGTGTCGCTTGTTCGTTAGCATGGACAATCCTCGTCAGACGCAGTTGGTCACGGTCATTCAGCACCAGCGGTCGGCCATTGCGCTGTTCACGGTGGATGGTAATGCCTTCCATGAGTTATTATCGATACACACGTGACATAATGGATCGAAGAATGCTGAATTTTGGCACAACATCGGAAATTGAATGACCCATGCGGCTGCCTTGCACTACCAAGCCTTGTTTAAGCTCCGATAATTCACGTCGGCTTGTCATAATCCTACTGGCGGTTGTTCAACATGACTCACGAGATTCCACCTTGCAACTGATAAAAAATCCGGGCGTGCGTCGAAGCATTTATACGACGGCAGCGCCAGTTAAAAATTGCATACTGTTATCCCATGAATTTTGGCTCTTCAGTGTAATTTCCTGTATAGGGCCGCAGTGTACACAGCACAGAATGTTTCGGAAGAGATTGGAACTCATGATTCAAGGTGCTATAGATAATGTACGAAGCTGCATGCACATGAAAAGGACACAAGTAAAAGCCTCCATCAAACTTGGCAGAACGATGGTGTCCCGACTGGTGCCTTCACTTCGAAATCCCCAAACCTTAAGACTTGCATCGCAGCTAAATGGTTTGAAGAACAAATTGATGGGTGTGTAGAAACATCTCCAGTTCCTTCACATTCCAAAACAGTCTGGAAAAAAAAAGTTTGAACGTGTGTTGAGTATTGACTTTATACTCGTGAACAGCTGGCCTTCAATGGAAAATAGCACGTGCGGATTTCTGGAATACTTCTCAACTGGGTTCCTTGCTTGCAGTTCGTTAATTTACGAAGTCATTTAGTGTAATAGCTTCATCGGTCTATATATATTTGGTACAGGATGTTTCGTCCTTTCAAGATCCCGGAACTTTCTTTGTAACTTGAAAAATGTCAGTGACCAGCAAATGTATGTATGTCAGTAACCAGCAAATGTATGTATGTCAGTGACCAGCAAATGTATGTATGTCAGTGACCAGCAAATGTATGTATGTCAGTGACCAGCAAATGTATGTATGTCAGTTACCAGCAAATGTATGTATGTCAGTGACCAGCAAATGTATGTATGTCAGTGACCAGCAAATGTATGTATGTCAGTTACCAGCAAATGTATGTATGTCAGTGACCAGCAAATGTATGTATGTCAGTGACCAGCAAATGTATGTATGTCAGTAACCAGCAAATGTATGTATGTCAGTGACCAGCAAATGTATGTATGTCAGTAACCAGCAAATGTATGTATGTCAGTAACCAGCAAATGTATGTATGTATGTCAGTGACCAGCAAATGTATGTATGTCAGTGACCAGCAAATGTATGTATGTCAGTAACCAGTAAACGTATGTATGTCAGTGACCAGCAAATGTATGTATGTCAGTAACCAGCAAATGTATGTACGTCAGTAACCAGCAAATGTATGTATGTCAGTGACCAGCAAATGTATGTATGTCAGTAACCAGCAAATGTATGTATGTCAGTAACCAGCAAATGTATGTATGTATGTCAGTGACCAGCAAATGTATGTATGTCACTGACCAGCAAATGTATGTATGTCAGTAACCAGCAAATGTATGTATGTCAGTAACCAGCAAATGTATGTATGTCAGTGACCAGCAAATGTATGTATGTCAGTAACCAGCAAATGTATGTATGTCAGTAACCAGCAAATGTATGTATGTATGTCAGTGACCAGCAAATGTATGTATGTCAGTGGCCAGCAAATGTATGTATGTCAGTGACCAGCAAATGTATGTATGTCAGTAACCAGTAAACGTATGTATGTCAGTGACCAGCAAATGTATGTATGTCAGTAACCAGCAAATGTATGTATGTCAGTAACCAGCAAATGTATGTATGTATGTCAGTGACCAGCAAATGTATGTATGTCAGTGACCAGCAAATGTATGTATGTCAGTGACCAGCAAATGTATGTATGTCAGTAACCAGCAAATGTATGTATGTCAGTGACCAGCAAATGTATGTATGTCAGTGACTAGCAAATGTATGTATGTCAGTAACCAGCAAATGTATGTATGTCAGTGACTAGCAAATAATGTTAGTGACCAGCAAATGTCAGTGACTAGCAAATAATGTTAGTGACCAGCAAATGTCAGTGACTAGCAAATAATGTTAGTGACCAGCAAATGTCAGTGACTAGCAAATAATGTTAGTGACCAGCAAATGTCAGTGACTAGCAAATAATGTTAGTGACCAGCAAATGTCAGTGACCAGCATGTACACCGATAAGCCATTCCGTTATGGTCACCCCAAGCCTTGAGAAATGAGCGCTCCTGGAGACCAAATCAAATGATGGCGCCGATGAAGTTCACAGAGAAGTATATATGCAACACGAGGACCGGGTTTCAGTTGGTAAAGTGTTCGGAATCAGAATGGGAAAAAGGTGCCGATATTTTGGAGTTTGGTAAAGGATAAATTGTGATGGCATGGCGCCACGCAACTACGATCTCGGAAATGGCACTGCTTGTGGATTTTTCCGTGCCGCTGTAGTGAGTACGTATCAAAAGTTGTTCACATATGGCCAAAAGACGAACCGTTGCTCAGCCGTGAGTCGTCCGCAGCTCCATTGATGCCAGAGGGAAGTGGACTCACATTGTTCACATCGACCACAGAGTCACAGTGCGAAAAATCATCCGTAGCTACAATAGTGGTGACCAGGGCAATGTGTCACAGCACACAGTTCATCGCAGCCTTCTGCCGCATGGGCTTGAGTAACCGAAGACCCAGCCAAGTCTCAATGCTTCCTACACGTCATCGCCAACAACGCATGAAATGGGACCAATATCATTGAGTTCGGATCTTGGATGATTGAAAAAAAGTGGCTTGGTCTGACGAATCAAGATTCCTGGGGCATCACATAGACGGCCGACAGCCGACACGCCGATTACCAACGGAGGCTGTAGCACCTCGATGCACTGTTGGACGGAAAGAGGCTGGCGGGCAGGGGTGTTATGCTGTGGGCGATGTTTTCTTAGGATACTTTAAGCCCCATTATCCCAATAGCACAATCTCTGACAGCTGCCACGTATCTGAACATCATTGCGGGCCAAGTTCACAAATTCGTGGCAGCTGTGTTCCCTTCCAGTGATGGCCATTACAAATCGGATAATGCGCCATGCTACACTGCCAGTGTCGTAAAGGAGTGTTTCGAGGAAGATGAAGGTGACTTTCTGTTAACGCCCTGGCTTCCAAATTCACCTGACATGAACCCAATCGAACATTTGTGGTTCGACTTGGAAAAGAGGGTTTGCGCTAAATGACCACCACCCCGAAATGTACGGGAACTGGAGGACCTGCTGTTGACTACATGGTACCATATATATTCCCAGGGTGCCTATCGCCACCTCATTAAATCAATGCCACGCGAATTGGCCGCTGTTTCGCGGGCTAAACGGGATCCTACAGCTTATTACGTAGGTGGTCATAATGTAATGTCGGATCCGTGTATTTTGATGTTTATAAAATTAATGTTGTTTGTAAAGATGTTTTTTTTTTCTGTTTAATTCAAAAATCTAAATAGTGTGTAATTATCACGTACTAATTTTTTAATTGATAATGCTATTTTTAACTCATCTTTAAGGAAACACAGTATGTGTGATTTATAATCTTCCTAAGAGATGACGTCAAATTTTATTACATGAGTTGTTGCTTGACCTTGATTAGCTCATCAACAACTATCTGACTTTCTCTCCAACTTAGTAATAGCACGCTGTTCAACATTTTCTAGTAGGTGGCACCAAAATATGGTGTTACTGACCACATTTTGGAAAAAAAAATACAGCATTATGTGGTGCAAACAAAACGAAAACCATGCTGCAAGATATCGTACAAACTTGTTCCATAGCATGGAGCAAAGCTGCATTGTGTTGCTGGTTCTGTTTGCATCCCGTAATTATGTTGTTGTTTTTTTTAAAACTTGTGCAGTTGATGTAGCATCACATTTTGGTGCAACCTAACGCAAAAGTTTTAATAGTATACTTGTGTTGTTGTGTAAACAACTTCGATTTCATGTATTTCAGGTATAATTAGCGTTTTATGAAAAAGTGAGAAATGTTATAATCCCTTGCATTTTCGGGAAGTGTGTCGTGTTTAAACAAAGACATACTATTATGGATTTTATTTAAAATGCATATTTTGCTTATTTTAGCATTTTATTAGGAGATCAAGATAAACCATGAGCATCTCATAAAACTGCCAAACTTGTGTTGAAACTTTGTGACTTTGAGCAAAATATGAAAAAAGAAATCTAGCTTTACCCTCTTGCAGTGGAGTGGAGAGAATACAAAACAGTCCGGAAGACACATTTCTTCTGGTATTCTCCACGCCCAGGAGAAATCATCATGTTCGTAGATTGTATACCGTGGATTTTTAGTCAAAAGCACAGTTTTCCAGTTATCTACAGTCCAGAATTGACTTTCTTAAATCATTAATCGAAGTGGTTAACGGTTTGTGAATAGCTGCTTGACCATAGTATCCCACGTCGGGCAGAGTCTTACACACAGTACTACTGTTAGGATCAATCCCAAGAGTTTTACAGTCAGATATAATGTTTGTTTAATTCGATCTGAGGCTTTTGCTTCAAATGCCTTTTGCAATGAGTAAAGTTTTGTTCACCTTTTTTTATTTTTTGAAAATAATATTTTTGGCTCTAGTGGACGAAAACAACTACTACTTCTTTCTATTTTACTGGTTTTGAAAATCCGGTTGAAAAAACAAGGTAACTGGCTTCATTTACTGTAAGTAGCAGTCTGCATACTGTGTATTTTAAATAATAAGATGTTTTTCCGCTGGGTCGTGAATGCATTTTTTTCTTTCGTTTTCTCTAAATAACCGCTTTGAATTTTTTTTCATGGTGGGAACATTTAAAATTCTTACTCATTGCACCCGAAAATCTAGTGTCATCTTTCTTCCTTAATATTTCCCGGGTTATTTTTCTGTTGTATACTATCTATTGGAAATTCCTTCTCTTAGTTCTATTAGATTTAAAATCGTGGTACTGCAGTTGCTTCTAGCATTCAAATTACAATTCTATTTTTAAGTATCACATCCTTCACGAACCAAAATAATAATAGTAAAAATAAGAAAGAGACACGTAGATCTTCCCCAAAATTCAAGTATGACGGATACATTTAGTCTTTCCGAAACATCAAAATCTGTGACCCGTGTTTCCTCTATTACCATTCCTCCTGCTCTTTTCTCATTTCATCTGCATCCATCTGTATTGATTTCTTTTTATCTTAAGTTCTTGATTCTTGAACGTATTTTGCCTCTTCATTGTTTGCGGTGCAAAGTCAATACCCTAAATCTTTCGCATAAATAAACTCAGAGACATATCGTACGTATTTTCATGTTGATATTCCTCCCAGCTTTACATTTTCCTCCATTCTTTCCGCTTTGCTTTCCACCAAAAAGGATGCTGAAACAATCAAAGAAGAAATAAAAATGTCGATTTCAGTTTGTATGCCAGATTAAGATCTCGGTTTTTGTAGTGAGCCGGAAGAAAATGCTGTGTTTAGACAACTGATGTGTTTGCATTTGATTGCTGGCAAAGAGATTGCTATTACGAACAGGAATACTCGTGCTATGTTCAGAGGTTTTACATTTTTAACTAGTGCCATGAAAACTGCGAAACATACCGGGATGTGAAAAAGAGAAGGAAGAAACGTTCCGTCTAACACTTTTGTGATCCCCTTCGTTTTGTTTAATTATTCTTAGCAATAACGACAACTGTATGGAATCAGAGAATATTAGATAAATACTACCTATGTCTAAAAATTAAAACTACGTCCGAAAAGTTCCGGCATAGACCACATAACTGACGTAACAGTGGTGGGGTAAAATTATCACGTATATACAATAAGTCAGCAGTTCTTGGCCTATCAGCAAACAGCTGCAACCAGTTTATACCGGCACCGACAGGCGAAAGACGGGCGTTGAGGAAGTCATAGCAGGCGTTCTCGTCCCATTTCATTTGAGGCATGCATGGAAGAGCAGAAAGTGAACACCCATTTCTGTTGGAAACTTGGTATATCAGCTACTGAAATTTACAGAATGTCTAAGGAAACATATAGAGACATAGCATTATCCCGCGGCAGAGGTTTCAAATGGTATACACGGTTTCGTGATGGTTCGGAATCCTTTGATGGTGATCCGAGATCTGGGTGTCCCTCCAATGTGCGGTGTACCAATCTGGCATTAAGTTTTCGTTTTCCCAGATCCTCGTGTAGAATTTCATGACAGATAGACTTGCTCATTCCCAGCGACACAGTCAAAAATCTCACTATGATCCAGTGATCTTTCTTTAACTGATTTCGCACCTTGTAACGTACAAGTTTGCTCACCCGGTCACTAAACCAAGGACCCCTTACTCCAGAGTATGCCGATCTCCCAACTAAGCTCCACGAACATGTGCTGTCACTGCTATCTGCCTTTATCTCATGTGCGTCCTGCAGGGCAGGCACGCCACATCTGCGCCCCACCTCCCGAAGGATGGCCGGGGGCATGGCCCATGGCTCAGCCGATACATGTATCGCTGTAGACAGTCATCCCATGAAGAACGTGCATTTGAGAAGTCCCAGACAATTTGGTGTGCTAACGTATTACCACACTGATTTATTTTTTCGAAGCACTGAAGAAGGAATTCTCATTTTTCCTGTCTCGTCATGTGGAAAGAACATCACATCATTGCGAGTAACTTAACAGCCAAGTCATCCTGGAAGTTCGGTCGCTAATATAACATACAAGTTTATCCGCGCCGGCCATCGAAACCGGGTCCCGTCACTCCGGAGTAAGTTGCTCTTCCAACTAAGGTACACGGACATGTGCTCTCACTGCTATCTGCCTTTATCTCATGTGCGTCTTGCGCGGTAGGCACGACACAAGCTCTTCGGGTTTTTCCGCTGTCCCCACACTAGAAGGAAATCCAGATCTCAGATCATCATCAAAGGATTCCCGCCCGACACAAAACACCATTCGAAAACTCTGCTGTGGTATAATTCTGGGTCTCCATACGCTTCTTTTAAAATCTGTTTCAGTAGCTGATTTATCAAGTTTATAACAAAAAAGATGTTTAATCTCTCAGCTCTTCCGTAGCTAAAATTAAATGGGACGAGAACGCTTGCAATGATTCCTTTAACACCCGTCTGCCGGCAGTCAGTACTACTGGTACAAACGGTTTCCAGCTGTTTGCTGATTGGCCAAGGACTGCTGTTTCCTGGCACGCACGTGATATTCTTATCTCACTACTGTTACGTCAGTTATGCGGTCAGTCCTGAAACTTTTCAACGGTATTTTGTAGTTTGAGCCACCCAACTTCTTAGATGTAAAAAAATATCGTCTTCCTGGAGAACCATGTTTTGTGTTTCCTTTCCCAAATATGACATTTCCTCGTTTTTCCAGATCGTTTCGAACAATCCTGTAAAACCTTTTCTACTTTACCTTTCATTAGACGGTAGTTTAGTTCAGTGATCGAAGTGTCACAGAACGACTGCCGGTGTGGTCGACAGCTAGATTTTAAATCGAAATCCATTCTGCTTCACTATGTTAAGTGGTCTGCTGCTACCCTAAAACTGTAGTGTAGCAGCAAAGCACTTAACGTCTTTTCAGTCCCAGCTGCTAATCATTTATCAATTTTATCAGTTAAAAATATCATTTGCCGATTTTTGCGTTAAACTTTGTGCTTTCATCCTAATTTGTTTACGTAGTTTCCGAGGGGTTTATAATTTTATTACATACCGGGATGGCAAATAATGTTTTTTTTAACTACCGGAATGCTCTCTTTCATTTTTCTTAAGTACCGGTATACCATACCTACCCATACGGGCCCACTTCGAACACTGGTTTAGTTACATCTACAGGCATCAGTCATAACACATTTGTTGCACTTGCACAAAGCATCTTATTTCGTACAAATGTGTTTCGCCTATTAGTAAAAGATTCCTTATGGTAATGAATTTCGTGAATTCACTTTCGTCTCCACGCCCGTATATTGTTATTTAGTTCAATTACTCCAAGAAATCTTTTCTCGTAACTCAAATATTTTACTTCAGGCATCATAGTACTGCAAGTTTATTCTCCATACATCCCAATCGGTTGTAAAACTGAGCATGGTGGAGGAAATTTAGTAGTCAGTCATACTTGTAGAATTGAGACTTGTGAAGGATATGTAGTAGTCAGCCATATTTGTAAAACCGAGACTTGTGGAGCAAGAGGAAATCAGCTATATTTGTGGAAATGAGGCTTGTGGAAGATTTACAGTACTTATTCGTAGACTTGTGTTTCGCTCATAGAATGCCCCGAGTTATCACATACTACATCCATAAAATTAAAGCAAAACGATAGTAACTACGGTATTACTGACATGGATAGAGGCAGGTGTAAATGCAACACGACTTCTGCATGTCTCACCTGCGTGGCGCCGTATTGCTGCCGCCGTAGGAACCGTCGCAAACTACCGACGTTGAGTTCCCTAAAAATGCTCAAATTCCCCTGAGTAGCTCAGTCCGCAGCCAGTCTCAGACCCGTAAACGTGCACACGATTGAGAAGAAAGTGTTCTTGGTCAAACCATATCGGACCACGGGCTCATTCTAGGTTACGCGCTCGAATTTCAGAAAACGGCTTAATGTTACAGCCCCGTCAAAAAGTGCAATACAGAAGACGGTGAAAAAATAGGAGACAATTGGCACGTTGGTAAATGTCCACGGAGGAGACCATGCCGCTGTGATCGAGGAAAAAGTGCAGAACGTGCTTCACAGGTGGCTTAAATCACCAAGCCAATCCTCATGGCGACTTTCCCAATGAACTGGCTTGTCATCTTGCCACAGAGAAGCAAAAAATGGTTCCATTTGACCGTATCGCTTATCAGTAGTGCAGGAACGGCTGGGCCCGATTTCGCAAAAAGGGTGTCATACTGCAACTGGTTTCATACCTTCGTGAAGGAAAACGAGGACATCCTGGACATAACATTTTTTTCAGACGAATCTTGGCTCCACCTGTCTGGTAACGTCAATTCGCAGAATATAAAACTTGTGGGCAGAAGTGAATCCACATGCAATTAATGAACATAAATTGCACGAGCTCAAGATTGAAGTATTGTGCGCCATGTAGCGCACGGGTGTCATAGGGTCTATATTTTTTGAAACGACGGTGAACACAGATGCGTACTGCGAAACTATCGACACATTTGTTAATCAGTTGGTCGATATTAAGTTACAACGTGGCTGCTTCCAGAAAGACGGGGCCACATGTCACACGTCCAAAAGGTCTATCGTCAATTGTAACTGCTTTTCCGAAGAGAATCTCCTAAGGAATATGGCCACAAAGGTCTCTAGATCTTAGTCCCCACAGACTTCTTGTTGTGGTCATGTTGAAAGGAAAGATCTATGCCAATAAACCACGCACACTCCAGCAACTGAAAGCGAACATCACCGCTGCAATTGATGACATCCGCTCAGCTATTTCAAACATACGCCAACATGGAGCGCCGGGAAGTAGGCGGCAACTTCCAGCATTTGTTGTGATGCAATGCGTTGGACATCTCTTAAGGGACGCACTACCGCAGTTACGTTTGCCTACCTTTTTTTTTTTTAGTTGGAGGTTTAACGACCACCTTGAGCAGTTCAATGAGCGATAAGCATTCCTCCGTCCTTAATTTAGGATCAGTGGTTCCAGGGAAGTGAGAGAGCCAGTGCCGTAACACATACACAACAATTATGCCTCACCGGGAATCCAGCCCGGACCCCTTCCGAACAAATGGTCATAAGCCATCACTTAGACCACTGCGGCACCAGGGAGGCTTGCCTACCTTGTACATTAAGTCTGTAATAGACGATAATTCGAGACGTCTACGAGTGAAACACCCTGTAGTAATCAGCCATATTTGTAGAACTGACACTTGTGGAGGAAATGTAGTAGTCAGCCATATTTGTAGAACTGACACTTGTGGAGGAAATATAGTAGTCAGCCATATTTGTAGAACTGACACTTGTGGAAGAAATGTAGTAGTCAGCCATATTTGTAGAACTGACACTTGTGGAGGAAATGTAGTAGTCAGCCATATTTGTAGAACTGACACTTGTGGAGGAAATGTAGTAGTCAGCCATATTTGTAGAACTGACACTTGTGGAGGAAATATAGTAGTCAGCCATATTTGTAGAACTGACACTTGTGGAAGAAATGTAGTAGTCAGCCATATTTGTAGAACTGACACTTGTGGAGGAAATGTAGTAGTCAGCCATATTTGTAGAACTGACACTTGTGGAGGAAATGTTGTAGTCAGCCATATTTGTATATCTGAGACTTGTGATGGAAATGAAGTATTGAGCCATAATTGCTGGTGGAATCAAAGTCGTAATATTCATTTCAATCTTGTTTTCGCTGCCACTTCATTCTTCATGTTCAGTGTTCAGAGAGGCGGGCTTATGGTTTTTGGTTAAAGATGAGCCTGAGTTTCTGTTCTGGATGAGGAATTGATGGTGTTTGCCCATGCGGCTAAGTAATCTGAGGGTTTGACTTTTGGGTATTCCTCCAAAATATGCCTGAATTCGAATCCCGGATAGGCATGCGTAGTGTGCTTACCTGATGGTTCTAGTTTTCTCACATCCCGTGAACCAGTGGCCTCGAATTAGAGATGGGCAACAGCTTCTAGTCATAGCTGTTGCTCACAATGGTCGTTAAACTGCCCCAATAAAATCATCAATGGTGCAATTACCGATGGAGTAGGTTTTAACTCTTTCCTAGAAACAGTAGTCCCTAAATTATGGGCGAATCACTCCCTATACATTTGGATGCTATCGTGGATCGTTAAACTCTGAAACGAAAAATGAAATTTGTTTTCATAATTTACTATTGTTACAAGATATTTAAAAAAATAACGAATTAACACTTCGAATTCATAATTGAAATAAAATCAACGCCACATGGCCGGGCAGCCAATAGTAGGGCTGCAGCGTTGGTGCTAGAGATACACTGCATGGACAAAAATCACCGGATACCAAGAAGAGAAACACAACATGGCATTTATTGACATATATTAGTACGGTGTCGGTCCACATTTGGCCCTAATGCATGCACTGACCCTTCGAGACATGCTTGCGACAATGTTTTGGAACACAGTTATAGATATGCGCTTCTATTCAGTACATAATGCTGCCGCTTAATCTTGCTTAATAGTAGGCCTTGGTCCAAGACTTTTTTTATGCGGCGCTCCAATTCAACCCATAGGTGCTCTATGAGATTAAGATCAGGGCTCCGTGCTGGCCAATGCACACACGATACGGAATTATTGTCAAACCACGCCGTAACAGTCCTTGCTTTATGTCTCGGTGCATTATTCAACAAACTCGCAGTAAAAATCCTTGCTTATGGCTCGGTGATACCAACAAAGCTCGGTTCCATCATATTGCCACAGAGTTGGTATGGCATAATTGTCCAGGATATCGAGGTAGACGTGCTGGTTAATAGGTTTGTGTCCCATAACCACTGGGCCGGGACCATACCACGAAAAATACTTCCACGCCACTACACTGCCAGCTCCAAACTTGACCGTAGGAAAAGTAAACTGTTATAAATGGCATTCCCCCGGCTGCCGACTTACCCACACATGACCATCAGACAGATGGATCGTGTATCTGGATTCATCAGTCCATAGGACCCGTTTCCATTGATCTACGATCCACGATAAATGTTCTTTATACCATGCTGAACGACGAGTAGCCTTCCGAGTCGAGATGAAAGGCTTATGAGCAGCCGTACGACCACGGTAACCGCTGGAATGAAGTTCTATGTGAATGGTACATGTGCATACCGAGGTTCCAGCATTGTTACTCACCTGCACACTGAGGTCTTGTGCAGTACTCCGTCGATTAATTCTTACGACTCTCTTGAGGCTTCGACGTCCTCTATCACTGATTTTCTTTGTTGTGCCGGCACGCTTTGCTTATTCAGTACATCCAAAACAGTCGACTTAGATATTTCTAAACGCCTTTCGGTTTCTCTTATGGACAACCCACTAATATAACCCCCAACAATCTTTCCTTTCTCAAAGTCAGTTCTCACCCACCGTGACATTCTCACTCAACCTCCCAGTGTGATATGATCGCGCCAGCTGAATGCTCTTTTTATGCCGTTTGCAGCTGTACCGCGCATCTTAGCAATGCGAGGATACGTTCATTTGCTTTTGAAAGGGATGTGCGGTGACTTTTGTCGATATAGAGTAATGTATATGTCATACCATTACAGCTCAAATCCTGCTCTGGAAGCAGTGGCCCTCTAAATTATACAAGTGGTACTTCTCGTACATTTAGATGCTCCCTGAAATGGCTTTACCTCAAAACCAAGATGAAGAAAGTGCATTATTCTTAGCATATCTTTTGTGAAAAAAGTACGGGCTTATATAGTAATATAACTTTGTCCATCTCCACGCCTCCTGTGGACACCATATTTTTGCAAGTATTAGTCCCATTTGAAAAATTCTGTTTGCATAGGGAAGAGCCGCCAAGTGTGCAAACAATGATCCTAGCCTTTCGATTCTTTTCTGATGCATAACTTTACCGCTAGAGGGCGTAAATACAGATGTTATGGAATCCAAAACATAGTTTGTTCCATATCTTTGCTTCTGTATATCCGACTGAAAAAATGTCTTTCTTCCTGCGATGCCATTTATCATGATAACTAATCTGAGAAGCGTTGCATTTTCAAGTGATGCACAGGTTTTTTCGCTCGAGGCGTAAAGGTAAATTGCGATTTCTCCAATATCGATGCTTCCAAAGTCCAATTTGAATTAGTGTTTCTGTGGGATAGAATTTCTTGTGAAACGTTCTGCATATAATTTTAAACTTTAGTGAAGAACAGTTTGCCGCTATGGGACGTAAGGTTTGTATGGGTTTCCCAAATATTGGCAGTAATATCTGCACCTCTGTAAACTTGAATGGAAAAGTTCTTTTGCGCTCATATTCAGCTCACCACGGGGAAACTTCTCAGCGTATATTCTGTTAAAAATAATGCACAGTGATTTCGCCAAGGGGTGTAGATGTGCATCTTATTTTTCTCGACACTCTTCCTTATAACTGTCCTATAAAACAATATATATATATATATATATTTCTTTGTCGGACAGCGCACCTAATTCGAAATGTTTTACATGAATTTAAAATAAAAAAAAATTTAATGCACAAGCTTGCCACTAGACAGCTTTACGTTACTATTCCTCTTACAGTATACAGAGAATGTTCACACATTTGATGGATGTCTCTGATAAGAAGTTCAAAGGATTAAAACTGGCAACAACGTGTTCGATGAATACCAAAGAAACATCTGCTACAGTTAAGTATCGTCTGCTAATAAAATGACGCAGGTGAGCAAGCTGTATGTCGAAGGTTATATCTTTGCTATTTACGAAGAGAAATGTTCGTGTTCTGCAATTAATAAGTTCTGTGAAAATCATGGAATTTGCCTTTCGAAGTGTGAAATGAGCATTATTGGAAATAACAGAGGGAAAAATCGTCAAGCATTACTTTTAACAGGAAAAAAACACACAACTAATATCCAAAGAACGTACGTACTTTTTCAACTATTTCAAAAGTAAGGTATCTAAAGGGAAATCCTCCAACACAAAGGGAAATCGCTAAGTCATGAATGGAATACGGGATTACACGATACAATACAAATTTTGAGGATGTGAATCCGTTTTTTGGTGTAAATATGTCATGGATGATAAGTCAGACAATATCCGAAAATTTGAAAATTTCGTCGTCCTGGAGCGGGAATCATACCCGCGTCTCCTGTATAGCGCCCGAGTATGCTAACCACTACACCACCTATATTGTACGTTGTAATCCCGTATACCATTAATGATTTATCTGCTCCTCCGGGCAATCACGGTATAGAATTCTTAACTTACGGAATCGCTAACCATGAATCTCAGTTGCTTCGACTAGCGAGTCCTATGATGGTTTTATTCAAATTAATCGGAAAGTTGAGATTTGGACGCTCTGGGTGGTGTAGTGGTTAGCACACCCTGTCGCTATCTGGTGACGCGGGTTCGATTTCCACTACAGGACGAAAAATTTTCAACTCTTCGGATATTGTCTGACTTATCATCCATGGCATATTTACACCAAAAAACGGATTCGCAACTTCAAAATTTAATCGCTAAGTCGTTAAAAAATTTTTTATCAACTGTAAACAAGGTAATAAACAAAGATTTGAATCTTAAAAAAAACACAATTCTCACGGAAAAAATCTGATTTTTTTTTCTGATTTTTAGGTTTTCTAAGTGCCTATTCTGATGTTGTCATCATTCTCTCTCAGACAAGAAATATCAGTGGCACATCTCAAGATTGCAGGTTTATTTTATCGACATTTATTCTTTTCCCAATTTATTGTTTGAAGTTTTCTCTTAAATAAAATGGATGAGAGAGTGTTTGCCTGCTTGAAATTAGCACTCCGTCCAATTGTGTGATCTGATGGAAAAAGTCAATGTCTTTCTAGGATAAATTTTAACTACCTAAATTCATTTCTGAGGCATTCTAAATTAGGTGAAAAGTGTTTAATTATGCTTTCTGGAAAGTAATAATTAGTTTAATCTATTTGTTAATATATTTGTACAACAACAAATACTTCCTTTTCTAGGTGTAATATACTGAGACATTAAAAATTGCGAGCTTTCGCTGCGACGGGCAGCTTCTTCAGGGTGAGGAACTATAACGAAGTAAATTTCTCCGTCATTTTCGGTCCACGCCGGGGATCGAACCCGAGTACACTTATTTCTGAACAAGTCGCTCTACCAACTGAGCTTCGCAGACGTTCGTTCTCGCTGCTTATCTGTCTATATGTCGTGTGCGTCCTGCGGGGCAGGCACGTCACCCCCCCCCGAAAGAGGGACGGGGGCATGGTCTACGGGTCAGCCGTGACCATGAATCGTTGCAGGCAGCCATCCGCTGTAGAACGTGCGCTTGAGAACTCCCAGTCAATCTGGTGTGTGGAATGCACCGTCACACACATTTATTTTACGAAGCGCTGGAGAAGGAATTCTCATATTCTTCCTATCTCGCGGAGTGGAAAGAAAATCACACCATTGCGAGTTCTTTAACGGCCTTGTCATCCGGAAAGTTCGGGCGCTATTATAACGTAGTAAATATCTCCCTCATTTTTGGTCAACGCCGGGGATCGAACCCGAGTCCACTTATTCCGGAAAAAGTCGTTCTACCAACTGAGCTACGCAGACGTTCATTATCGCTGCTATCTGCCTTTATGTCGTGTGCGTTCTGCGGAGCAGGCACGTCACAGAACATAAACAACAACAGAATCTGAAAAAGGAACTCAAAGGAGTTTGAGTTTCTTTTTCAGATTCTTTGAAGTTTGAGTTCTTTTTTCAGATTCTCTTGTTGTTTATGTTCCTCAGCCTGAAGAAGCTGCCCGCCGCAGCGAAAGCTCGCAATTTTTAATGTCGTAGTATATTACACCTAGAAAAAGAAATTGTTGTTGTTTTTGTGCAAATATATTAATAAATAGATTATTATTAGAAGGTGTATTCTGAACCGCTCTGTATCTCAACGTAATAATTAGTTTTTAACGGGTTGCTGTATTTCCTCTTTGTCGGTAAGATTTGCCTTCGAGTACACATTTAGTTAACTGTTTTTCCTTAAAGGAAAACTAGCTATTCATCGTTCAGTTAAGCGTAGAATCAATATTTAAAGCAAAATATCCGATAAAGTCTAGCGCGAGTAATTTCATCTAACTACGTTAATTACAGTAAATGTGCAATGAATGCCTCATTCTGCAGATGACACTGGAATCGATCAAAGGAAACTTTATCAGATGTTACGAATATTTTTTTCTTTTCATTTTAAAGAGAAACTCTTCATAATGGACGAAGTGTAGTGTTCCCAGAATTATGATTAAACATTTTTTTTTCAATTTTAAAAAATGCACTGAGAAAAAACTTCTGTTTGAAACAACAAAATAGTTTTGTTGAGCTGTTTTGTCGATTTATTTTGTTGCTTTAGCCAAACTCCATCGGAATTGTTTTGTTGGCAACACAAAATTATTTCGTTGGCTATATTTTGTTAATTCAACTATATGGAGGTGGCATCGACCTTACCCCAAAGCGCACGGGATCAACTCTATGCGGGCACTAAAAGACTACTACTGACCAGAAGAATCACGTTTTGCGCTTAAGATTTCGTTTTGAAATTCGCACATGAGGTAATGATAAGAGTTGTAATTTATGTATAGAGCTTGATTTCATGTATAGGCTATCTGTATACAGGGTATTTCAAAATTCGTGCTGCAACCAAATATTGCATGGTGATAGTATTCTAGAACGTATAGAACGTTAAGAAAAATATTACGATTTTTTTTGTCTAACTAAAAATGTCAATTTGTTTCATAAAAAAACTGAGGAAAACATTTAAAAAGAAATCGGATTTAGAAGCATGTTACACACGCACCAAAATAGTGTCAATACATCGTTATGTCAAGTATAAATCGTCCGAGAACATTCCAGAAGATAATCAACCGACCTTCAAATGCTGAACGCGCAGATAAGAAGTTCCTCACAAGAACAGGTGTAGCCGAGTGGTTGCCAAGCGTAGTTGCTAAACTGAAGGTATCAGTTTCGAATCCGCTCGGTGAGAGATTGTTCGCTTGCTCTAAAAATATTTCCTCGTGACGTAACACCTTCCAAATCGATTTAAACACCACTAGAAAATAAATACGGCGCGGGAAAAAATGGCGGACACCCAGGGTGTAAAAGCACCGCCTAAAATTACTGCACCGGCGAAGTGTTGCCATCGAAAAAAAGTGTAGGGACAAAATGGCCCAGCTAAAGAACTTTGTTGTAGCAATAAATTACTGTTTCACGATAACTATATTTTTTATTGCAGCAACAAAACGTTTTATAACGATAACAATACGTATTGTTGGATCAAACAAATTCCCCAAAAACCGACGTAGGCATCTTGTTAAATGAACAAAACGTTTTGTCACGATAACAATAAATTTGTATAATCAGCAATAATTTTCAGCAAAATATTTTTGAAAATTCAACGAACATTTTTGTTGACTGCATATCGACAAAATGTTTTGGTTGATTCAACAATTTTGTTTGCTGAATTAAAAAAACTTTTTCTCAGTGCGGATCCTATGAAAACACAAATTTTCCTGTGGCAGAGATCGAAGCAACTTCCTTCTGCTCCGGAGACGAATGCTTTCCCAATTAAGCTACACCGACGAGTGCATATCACTGCTACTTACCGTATTCACCTGTGCGTCACTTATGTATATTGATTTGTGCACTGGTGAGCCATTACATTATGACCACATACCTAATAAGCTGTAACTTTTCCGTTATGCAAAGTTCTTCCGCTAGCAGACGTACACTTATTTCATTTTCTTCTTCTTTCCTTTTTTCCATATTTGTTCTTTTAACTGTTCGATTTGAAATCTCTTTGTCGCTGGTACATTCCTGGTGCTCTGAGAAACTTTTCGTGCGCCATTTTTTAACTTTCGTAACATGCGTTTTAGCCGATGGTTGAACTAAGAACATGCTTCTACGTATTTCTGGAAGTTTTATCGGCTGTGGAAACCGGTTGATTGTTTTAATGACCGGTTGCATTGACTTTGAATAGCTTTGACAAATTTTATTAGCGTCAGAACGAATTCTAAAGACGTGCTCATTACAACCAAGAATTCAGTGTCACCTTTCTTGTTTAAGATAGTTTCATAGTCGTATATAAATGAACTACCTCTTCGTAATCTTCTTTGGGAATACACTAACATAAGTGTAAATCAACTACCTCTTCATAATTTGCTTTGTAAATATGCTACCATAGTCCTGAATAATTGAATTGCTCGTTTTCTTCTTTGTGAATATTCTGCCATTGTCGCAAATAAGCTAAATGTTTACAAAACTTTTTTCATTAATAAGTTACATACAGCAATTCAATAATATTAGCTACTCTAATTTGTGAATACACATCCATAACCGTAAATTAACTAAATATTCATAATCTTCTTCTTTAACGTACTAATACAGTCGTAAATAATCAAATTATTCATAATCCGCTTTGTGAATATAGTACCATAAGCGCAATTAAACATACTATTTACAGTACGTTTTGTTTTGTCAATAAGCTACCTACAGCAATTAATAACGTACCTAATTTAGAATACATTTGAAAAATGAACTTGTTCGTTTTCATTTATTTTTCTTGTTTCGGGATTTAACGACCACCAAACAAAAATAATAAAAAAAAGAACAAGTTCATTCTTCCACCATACGCAAATCAATGGACTATAAGCAGTCGCCCGTCCCTACCACAATGAGCAAATCAATGGACTATAAGCAGTCACCCGTCCCTACCACCATGAGCAAATCAATGGACTATAAGCAGTTGCTCGTCCCTACCACCTTGAGGTAATCAATGGACTATAAGCTGTCGCCCGTCCGTACCACCTTGAGGTAATCAATGGACATCAATTAATAAGCTGTCGCCCGTCCCTACCACCTTAACGTAAATCAATGGACTATAAGCAGTCACCCTTCCCTACCACCATGAGCAAATCAAAGGACTATAAGCAGACGCCCGTCCCTAACACCATGAGCAAATCAATGGACTATAAGTTGTCGCCCGTCCCTACCACCATGAGGAAATCAATAAACTATAAGTTGTCGCCCGTCCCTACCATGATGAGGAAATCAATGGACTGTAAGTTGTCGCCCGTTCCTACTACCTTGAGGAAATCAATGGACTGTAAGCAGTCGCCCGTCCCTACCACTGTGAGGAAATCAATGGATTATAAGCCGTCGCCCGTCCCTACTACCATGAGCAAATCAGTGGACTACTGTATAAACAGTCGCCCGTCCCTACCACCATGAGAAAATCAATGGACTATAAGGTCGCAATGTCCATGCATCACCGGGATTCGAACCCGGTCTCAACTCGGTCGAATGATCATAAGCCAACGCTTAGACCACTGCCTCATCGGAGCGACGACCTTGTTCTTCAAAACCTCAGTTTAGTTACTGTTGTGCTAGAATTTTAACAAACTCTCCATGATATTTTCCATAATAAACTATAAGTCGTAGGTGACAACTACCTCTTAATAATTTAGGAAGAAACGCAGATTATAAACGTTGTCCGCATGATTCTCATTTCTTGCAAAACGAGATAAAACTCTGAATGTGCATCAAAATTTACCATAAAAAATAACCTTTCAGTTTATTGGGCATCGGGTAATGTTTTTTAAAGGTTTTCTTAATCATTTCTAATTAAATGTCTTTAAAGTAAGTAATTGATAAAGTAGGAAACTTAACTTGAAATAAATTTGAAGCAGCCGTTTAATTTTGTCCCTGCTATGAAACTTGCAAACGATGTTTTCATGAGAATTTCTAAATTCGACACCTTTCCGCAAAAGTTAGCTTGCTTATACCGAACTATGAAGAAAATGTCTAAAGTTATTCAAAGAATCTCGGATTGATTAGAAAGTGAAAACCTTTGGGACAGTTGAGATCAGATGCGACATTCGGGCTGCTTTAAAATGCGGGAAAAACAAAATCAGGCCACATGTAGGAGAAAACGGTGCCACTCTGTCGGGAAGCCTTGCTCTTTCCCACTTAGATGCAGGCAGTGTATCCCTGACGTATATGATTCCAGACGCAGTTCCCCCATCTCCAATCTCTCTCTCTCTTTCTTCTCTCTCCACCCCTTATTCTCATCGCCCTCTTCCTTCTCTTCCTCCCGTTGTTGTCTTTGTTCAATGCGGGCTCAATTTCTTCACGCTAAATTCACTTGGCATTGGATTGGCGCTCATAAAAATGCAAGGCAAGATTGCCCTTTTTGAGGCGAACCTTCGGAACAAAATTGATGATGTCTACTTTGATTTTATTATCTCCGCATAAATTATTGGGAAACTGTTTCTTCTAATTCCGGATGGTATCCGTCTCTCGCGAGGAACTGTAATTTATGCATGCTTTTAGCTTAACAAGAAAGTAAGAACATCTTTGGCATACATTACAGGAAGTGTTTTCTTTATGCCTTGCGGCGGCCACGGTGGTTGAATATATTGAAATTTGTTTGAGGTGGAAAAGCAGGAAGATAAAGGAAGAGGGTAAAAAAGAAAAGCAATTAAAAATAATTTTCCACTACAGAAAGCGTGAAGCCGCAGAATAAAGAACGCACTCGAAACTGATGTGGCCAGTATTACATCATCGTTATTTATTGAAGAGCCGTTTGCGCCTTTAACATGAGAAAAAAACAAAAAACAAAAAAGCAGCTAACGCCACTTAAAGTTCGAGTACAATTACCGCAACATACTCATTCTTTACACAAATTCTCATAATCATGCAGCCTGTGAGGTTTATACTGTAAATGTTCATGCAATATTCTTGTTACATTACAAATTATGCTGTGAGCTTTATTATTAAACACACATTAACGCAATTTGTGTAACAAAGATTAATCGTTAAATAAACCTAATTTAAAAAACGTAAGGAGCTGGTAGAAAGCTCAACTACTTACAGGAAGAAGCATCCCTGATTAGGCACCGTGGCGTTCAATTTCAAGGACAAAACACTTTTATTGACGAAGCATTTCTGAACGGATTTATTAATCATGAGACCTTAATCAACAAATCATTATATTTTGTTTTCAAATAAAACTACGTTTTTCAGAATGGCGTAAAATTTTGCAAACTATGCTGCTTTAAATGCGCAGTAAAATTATAATTTTTTTCTAATCAGTCCTTTCTCCCATTTTGATCCCATTATTCGAATACTGAGTTATTACAACCACCTATCAGGCAAGTAAAAATGTTTTGTCCATTTTCCGGTAGAGATCGCTGAAGTAGTGGATTTTATCCCAAATGAATTTGCATAGTTCACGTTTTTGGATGCGTCGTAAAGTTCGTATATATGAGTCTTTCATTCAGGAAAGTTCCACTGCGTTTTATTTGTTTTTCGGTGAATTACAACGCATTCGAAATGTACGTTAAACCTAACGTTGTTCGATCGTGTTTGCTTTGTTAATTCAAACTCGGCACAAATGCTGCTGTGGCATGTCGGAAAATATGCATTGCATTTAGAAGCAGTGATGTAACAAAACGTACCGCACAGAGATGGCATAAATAATTTCTTTAAGGTCAAGAATCGCTGGAAAACGCACCACGCTCTGGAAGATCTTATGCGATCAATGTCAAAGATCTGAAAATGACCCGGACTTAACGCGTCAAGAGCTTTCCAAAGTGTTTCACGTAAGTGATAAAACCATTTGTTTGCATCGGCATCAACTTACGAAGGCGTGGAAGCTCAGTAAGTGGGTTCACACTTACGAAAAGCGGACAGACCTTTTTGGTCACCTGATACTTAACAGTTATCACAAACTGCATACATTCATTTGCATGTGATTACTAGAGACCGGATTGTATGCACTAACCAAACCAGCAAAATATGTATGCAAACATGCACTGAAGATACACGAAATATGCAACCTAGGATACACGAAATATGCACCTAAAATATGAAATATGCATTTACAATTGTGTTTATTAATCTACAAATAATTACTGTGGCTTTTGGAATTCGAATTTATGAACCACAGTGAAATTCGTAGATTTATGTTAAATCTATATATTCAAAAGACAAGGCCTTTTCTTTCTACAATTCCCCAGGGCAACTCACTGGAGCAATTTTCATGATTTTTTTTTAAATGGAAGCTACTGACCTACAGATTTGTCATCGCTATTTTTTATTGCCATAAGTAATTTTCTTTTTATGTTGACGTGGCATTTCCTTTGTACAATCCACCGTTCGTTATTCTGGCGTTTGTTCTCGCTTCAGTATTTGCGGCGCCATCTGCCTTTCTGTGGTAGTCGGTTTTGGAACTAAGCCCTCCGCTATCAACTACGTAGTTGTAATCGAAGTTGTATATAATGATGTCCCAAATGCGACCGTTTGGCGATTTGAAAGTTCAAATAGTGCCAAAAAAATCATAGGACTGTGAATGTAGTATTTAAGGAGGTGCTTTGACATGTGAGTATATTTTCGAGATATTGAAATAGGGAATCTCTTTTGTCACGTTTACCCCATGATATTAGTTATATACAATGATACAAAAAAAGTAGAATTTTTAAAACCGAACTGGCAAAATAAAGCACATTTTTAACACCATTGTGTAGTTTTCTAGACACGATATCATTTCGGGTCACTGAAAGGAAACCACAGTATTCTAATGTAAGCCCGTCAACGATAGGTAAGCACATGTTTATACAATAATGACGAACGTCATCGTTAAATCCGTATACGACTAGTTGGAAAAATTAAAAAATGAATAGGAACATTAAAAAAATGTTTGTTGGTGACCCATCTCATACACTGCTCATTAATAATTCAACCGTTTATTATAGTTATTCATTTTATTGAGATTCGTGATATATGACAAGAAAAAAATTTCTTTCACAGTTTTTTCTACCGTGCTTGGCATGTGTTACGGTCTAGTAGAATGATTAGTACAGTAAAATCTCTTTGAAACGTAACTTTCCCAAAACGGAACTTTTTTCTTTTGTTCCCGAGATGAAGAATAAAAAATGACATACTATTAAAGCTGTCGAAAACAGAACCTACCCAACGCTTTAACGCGAAATGACAAGGGGGTAAATGAACTTTGTAATAACCGGAAGTTCTCTGATCTTTCCGTATTGACAACTATTTCAAACCCTTTAAACAGCACATGTATCTAAACCAAATGGTGCCCAAAATTTTCTGCGCTCCCCAAGCAGAAATGATCACATAGCGGCCGGGGTTTACAAAAGCTACGCAAAACAATTCTTCGCCCCCCCCCTTCTTCTTAGATCTCAGCAGTACCGACCATAAACCTGATAATAGTAAGAGGTTACTTGAAGTCCTTTATTCTCTGCCCCATCATATCAGGTATGACGTGTAAGGGATTGTCCTCATGATACGAACATCATGCTACATGGTAGAAACAAGTGACTCGCTGATATCTCTCTTTCCTTAGGTTTTACGTCATTGTTATATAACCCTTTTAGCAGATACAGTAAAACCTCCGAATAAAGGTGGCTGCTAGGTCCGGGAAAAAGTGACCGTTGTTGGTAGGTGCCATTGTCGGTTTCAGAGCTTTCTCCAAAGATAGAATGCTGAAACTCAATATAACAATTTAAAATCAAATCATGGAATAGAGGATTTTTTGGAAACTGTCATCTGACCCGTTGTCATCAAGGTAGGAGGTTACGTTTAGGATATGCTGCGAGAAAGAAACAAAATTCTAGACAGTGAAATGGAACTGCAAGCTGAAAAATGAAATCAGAACTCAGAAGGACCAATCAAAGATATACCGCCGCTAACGGAAAACATTAAACATTTCACCCTCCCTTCCACAGATTAAGACTGAAACATACACAGGAGCTGACGTTCGCCTCAAATAGAACTATATTTTAACTCCTTTGTTTTCATTTTAGTTCCCCATTGTACTCACCGTAGTCCAAACCATGGGGCTCGAGGCACAGTAGCACTCTTAATTCTTAGAAGCATTCTTTATTCCTGCTTTTAGCCTCGCTGAAGAACAGAAGGACCTGCGTAAAATTCTAAATGACAAGGTGTCCATTAAATCTCTTTCGGGATTGATTGAGGTGTTCGTTTGCCACTGTTATGAGGTTTCGTTGTTCGGAAGTTATCATTAATATTAATTCTACGACAGCTGTTCTGTACCAATCAAAACTTGCTGTTGGTCGGAGGTTAGGCCTAGACCAACATTGCTAGTCCGCTGCTCTTGTACAAAAGGATAATAATTGTACAAAATTTATTCACAAAGAAACGGTTTCAGATGTTTCCCCAAATGCAGAATGCTGAAAACTCAATATAAAAATTAAAAAAATTCATGGTGTAGAGGATTTTAGGAAAGTTGTGCCTAACCCATTATCTGAAATTTCTCATTAGAAATAGAAAGCCAAGAGGTTAAGATTAAGAAAAAATAAAAACAAAATAAAAACAAAATAGAAAACTGTTAGACCGTGAAATCGAACTGCAAAGTTAGAGGCCCGCGCGCCGGAAAGTAAGTGCAGAACCCACCGGAGCCAAACAAAGATATACCGCCACCAAAGGAAAACATTCCAGAAACCTGCAAACCCCCTTCCCCCTCCGGCCCCCAGGCTGGTACTGAAACGTACAGCTCGCCTCATGTAGAACTAAACTTTGATTCTTTTCATTCCACTTAAGCACATCATTGTACCTGCGGTAATCCAACCCATCCTTTTCGAGACATACTTCCTTTAGCAATAATATTATTAGTCACTATATTATCCCTCGGGCCAAAGTGCCAAAAGAACTCCGTATAATCCTAAAGGACGAAATGTATGTTAAATATCTTTCAGGGCTGATTAGGATGTCCACTGGCCGCTGTTAAGGGGTTAAGGGGTTTCGTTGTTTGGAGGTTATCGTTAATATTAATCCTACGGCAGCTGTTCTGTACCAATCAAAACTTGCCGTTGCTTGGTGGTTACTGTTGTTCGGAGGTGTCCGCTAATGAAGGTTTCACGGTAATAAGTCAGAAAGGATTTGTATCAATCATTCCTCTAAATGACCGATTTTGAATAATAAATCTAAAAGAGAAAACAACCCTTTTCGTTGAGCAGATTCTCTCGTTCCATAAACAATGATTAATAAATGTAAAAGGGGAAGCAATTCTTTTTGATGAGCAGGTTCGCTCGTTCCATAATCAATAATTAATAAATCTAAGAGGGGAAGCAACTCTTTTTGATGAGCAGGTTCGCTCTTTCCATAATCAATGATTGATAAATCTAAGAGGGGAAGCAACTCTTTTTGATGAGCAGGTTCGCTCTTTCCATAATCAATGATTAATAAATCTAAGAGGGGAAGCAACTCTTTTTGATGAGCAGGTTCGCTCGTTCCATAATCAACGATTAATAAATCTAAGAGGAGAAGCAACTCTTTTTGATGAGCAGGTTCGCTCTTTCCATAATCAATGATTGTCAAACCTAAAAGGGGAAGCAACTTTTTTGATGAGCAGGTTCGCTCGTTCCATAATCAATGATTAATAAGTATAAGAGGGGAAGCAACTCTTTTTGATGAGCAGGTTCGCTCGTTCCACTTGCGTTCAGCAAACGTCTTAGATACCGTATATATCCATTTGAGGATGGATATATACGGTATCTAAGACGAAATGGATACCGTATATATCCATTTCGTCTTAGATACCGTATATATCCATTTTATATATCCATTTGAGCTGATTTCAGCCGATTTTGCTAACCCCAAGGAAATTCTTCCCGTCGGTTAAAAGGTTAATTGAATACAAAATATTACGCAATAAAGTGTAATGATGAATTCGCGTGGATCAAATGTACTTGGGCTTGAAGTTAACATAATTAAACAGAGAAAGAGATTGCTTTTGCGTTGATTACACAAATACATCCTGCAACATATATACACTGTTTCGCTACTTCTTGAGCACGTAGCGCACAGAGGTTTAATTCATATAACTGGAGTTTTGTTTTCCTTGATGAGTGCAAAATCCAATCTAAAGTCTTCGCAGCTCGGTGTTTTATACGGATTTCAACTAAATGTTCCAATTCAATTCTCTAACATTTATTCATTGAGATGGTGATTCACAGCTTGTGCTTTCTGTGAGTTACGTTAGCAGTTTTTTTCTTCCTATGGCGCAAAAGAAAAAAATATCGATTCGAATAGAAAAGTTAAAGTTACTGAAATGCACGAAAAGAAAGTGTGAAGGTGAAGGTGACTCTGCATAGTAATCTGTAATCGAGCACCGCATGGGCTCTCACTGACTGTCATGTTGTAAGTATATTATACTACAAAAATCAATGTTGATTTCTTTGTTTTTTTTTTAAATGAAGTTTGTGATTTTTATTTAGTTAAGGTGCGTACAAACAATACCTTCACTTAAGTTATCACTAATTATGTAAAATCTGTTAATAGCATGCCAATAATAAAAATGCTTAAATTTCAATGATTTCCATTTATGAACTGTCATAAAAGGGATCCCCTGCCTAAAACGGAAAATAGTTGCAGTTCTTTGGATTTTGTCTTACACAGATTTCACTCTAACTAGTAACAACTGATATTATTTATTAACAAAAGCTGCGTAAATGGTATAGCTTCATACAGGATAACGTTTGCTTCCATAGATCGTAATACTAGGTTTTTCTGAGTGTTCAAAGGTAAGGTATTACTGTTTTTCATCCCAAACCATTTCTATTTCAGAAAATGTACTGTATGTCTGCAGACGTCGTTGCAGAGTGTTTTTAGCGTTTCCTTTTCATTGCAGAAACTTGCTAAAGCAATTCGCAACCATCACATTTGGTAAAATCATGAACTGTATTTCAATTATTGAAACCCAGAGTTTGTATTTAAAATATCATGTGGAACAGTGTGAAATACACTGAAATGCCAAAAAAACTGGTACAGACGAGCTTATGCAAAATACATAACAGCGTCACCTATGCGCGTACTCGGTTGCGTCCGCCAGTGCGTACATAAAGCGATAGACATCCTTGCCAGCTGTCAGAGCTGATTTCGGCATGAGAATGACAAGTAATAACGATTTAAGCTATTTTCAACGAGGTGTCATAGGTGGCGCTAGTGAGATGGGCCGTAGTATTTCGGAGGTAGAAACGAAGTTCAAATTTTTACGGACGACCATTGGAAGGGTGTACCGTGGCTACAAGAATAAAAAGACATTGGGTGAACGTAACCATCGTCGGCTGTCAAGAATCGTTTCACGCGATAGGCGTGCAACACTCTCGCAGGTATCATTGGAATTCAATGCTGGAGCCTCAACAAGCATCAGCGTCCAGACTGTGCAACATGCCCTGCACGATATGGGCTTTGGGAGCCGACGCCCAACTCGAGTCCCCTTGATGGGTGCACGACACAGAGCTATGCGCCTCGCTTGGGCACGGAAACACCGCCACTGGACACTTGATGACTGGAAACAAGTAGCCTTGTCTGACGAGTCGCGTTTCCAACTGTATCGGGCAGATGGAAGAATTCGTGTGTGGCGCAAACCCAATGAAGCCATGGATCCCGCCTGTCAACAGCGAACTGTACCGTCTGGTGGGGGGTATGTAATGGTATGGGGTGTGTTTAGCTGGACTTCACTAGGACCCCTGGTACGTCTACAAACGTCTGTGACCGGCCAACGCTATGTGCGTATCCTTTCTGACGAGGTACACCCGTTCATGTCTTGCATTCATGCTGATGGGTTGGGCCTGTTCCAAGGGGACAATGCACCTCCACACAAGAGTCGGGACGCCACATTATTGTTAGAGGAGAATTCATCTGTGTTCGGGTGTTGCCATTCCCACCCAAGTCCCCAGATCTGAACGTGATAGAACACATATCGGATGCCATGCAACGCGGTTTCGAACACAGGAATCCGAGACCTCGGAATGCAAAGGAATTGTGGAACGCTCTGCAGGAAGTATGGTGTGCATTGCCCACAGCATATTTCCAGAAGGTAGTGGTGTCCATGCCCCGTCGTATTTCTACAGTCCTGCGCTCCCGTGGGGGACCTACCAAGTATTAGACAGGTGTCCTAGTTTTTCTGGCACTTCAGTGTATATTCCCAACTTCGTTTTTTTTTTTTTTATTCACTTTATATATTGCATCACGTAATAAAATGACCCGCGTTTCCAGTTTTTGTAATGCTCGATGGTATCCAAGAACAGTTGTCTTGATCATTGATAGAATTGTTTAAAGTGAGCTATCAGAGCATTCCCTTAGCAAAGTAAAAAATTGAACAGGCAACCGCCATTTTTTGTTATGTCTTGATAAGGAGATGAGCTTAGAAGCTTTCTGAGTACAGCTATCACATGCTTTTCCGGATTTCGGTAAGAACGAATGCCTTTGTGTTATTAATAAACCTGTTAAATAAGCGTACGTTGAATATTTAAATAAAATTAAATTTTACTTAATGTTTTTACGCAAATTAATTTAATAATTTATTTATGCACATTTAACACATTTTTCCTGTAAATCTTCGTGTTTTTTTTTTTTTTTGTTTTTTTGTTTCCTGCATTTAAATTCACTAACGTCAAAAATGGCTAATTCCAGTTCTAGTTCTTACGTACAAGATATTTCTCCAGATAAAATTTAAATAAGCTGTAAGAAAGGTTTACGTAACGTGTCTTTGGTCGCTACACGCTGAAATACGCCAGTGGTTACGCGTGAGAGTTTTTCTCACCCTATCTTTTTTCTTTAGTTTAAGTAGTCCTTTCAATAATAACATTTTAGAATTCTCTCTTTGCAAGAAACATATAATTAATGCCACCATCATTATCATCATCAACCATTACACTAGTCAACTTTTTAATATTTTGTTTTCATAACATGGATGAAATGAGGTGTTTTTTACTAATTTCGGGGTCTTGAATTCAAATATGCCTGTAAAAACTCTCCGTCACGTAGGGTATTTGTGTACGAACATTTGCTATATTTCCAGATACATATATGCAATGCAAGATGTACATATTATAGCTTCGCATTGTAATGTATTACAGCATTTATGTGTCTTGTTAGCTATAGAGGACAGCATGACACAGCAATATTAACACAAATGTAAATGTATACACACATACTCGTATACTCGAACAAGTAGTTCATTTTTTTCTATTATGTGTCATGTTGTCCTTCTTCAAAAACCAGCAGTAATCACTCATCATTGAGGGATCCCACCTGCCTTGATACCTCTCCTCCATCGTTCAGATATCTAGGTGGAACCTTTCCTTGTTCATCGCTGACTGCTCCTAGGTTGTCAGGAAAGAAGTCCGGATGAGAATGGTGGAAATGTATGTTTAAGGACATGTGGCACCCAAAGTTTTTTCAGTTCCTTAGAAGGTTGTGAATGAGCTGTTTGTAGTTGTCTTCTTTGTCGTTACCCAGAAATCCCTTGAACAGAGATGTGAAAGATTGCCACGTGGCGAGCTCTGTGCTGCTTAGCTTTTCGGTAAAAACAGAATTACACAGTAGTTTCCGTATCCGAGGACCAACAAAAAGGCCTTCTTTGAGTTTTGCATTATTTCACTGCGGAAATGTTTGCTTTACATGCAAGAAACGTGGGCCAGATTTGTCCATAGCCTTTACAAAGCTTTTCATCAGTACCAGTTTGATATGAAGTGGTGAAAGCAGAACATCAGGGGAATTAACTAAGAGCTTGTGACGAACGTTACTCTCTCCAGGAATGAAAACATCTCATTTAGACCGATCCGTCCTTTCTTAGTGTTCTGCTGTGGCCCCTACTGTCCCACATTCAAAGAAAACAACACAATTTAGTGAATCCACTTTGAAGCCCGAGCAAAAGTGATATCACTTTCAGATCACCGCACACTGACCACTGAAACTGGTAACATTGTATTGCAGTCAGAATTTTGTCCACGCTTTCGGACGTCTCCTTCATTCCTACAACATGGGTTATTTGGAATGGAAGGCTTCTGGTTGCCGTTGGACAAAAGTACAGCTTTTAAACTAACCTTGGACGAGTCAATAAATAAACGCCCTTCCGTAAGATCGTGAGATATTCCTAATTCTGTCATTTGCCCCGGAATATCTGAACAAAAACACATACCATCCTGCACTTCACAGAAAGAAAATAGATCCAAATTTATTTTTCTGAACATAGATACACGTGTACTCTTCGCTAGCAGGTTCCACTCTTGCAGTTGGGAACCTAAAATTCCAGCTTGTTGTTTGGAAAGACGTAGGTCTCAAACGAGATCATTCAATTGATTTTTCTCAATCATGTGGCGCTTGTCTAAGTGTTTAGGAGTGTATGTAGGATTTGGATCTTCATGCGCGTCCATATCTTCATTGGATGAATTTGAGTCTCTCTCTTCACAGTTTACTGGAGGTTTTGGTATAGGAAGATCTTCCCCATGTAGAGCAGGCGTTAAGTCTGATGGCAAATTTGGATATTGTTTTTCCTTTTATTCTTTTTTCAAAAACCACTCACTTTGGTTAAAAAGAAAAATAACAATCTTCCACGTGATGTGTTGGCTCACGCCAAATCATCGGAACTGTGAAACGCATGGATTTCAACTTACCTTTCAACAATTCACTCAGGCCAACAAAGCAGAAAATGCAGCAGACACGTGGAGCCAACGATTTATTTTGATATACTAAATGACATCCAAAGTACAAATAGGATGCTTTCCTCGCAGTCTTTACCATTTCAGGGATTTCCCTGCGATTTTATAATATACTGTCCGCACACATAGCATAACTTATCAATAACATTATTACATCCGCGAAGAGCCCTTTACTCCATTTCGCCAACTTTTGCTCATATACATGCAGGACGTGTTTCTCCTGCAATGTAAGAAACAGCAATGGCGGTTCTGTTGCGGTTACAGATTCTTTGCCTGTGAAAAAATTAGTGTTATTTCCCATAACATGTCCCGCGACGAAATATGATAATAAAAGATCTGGAGTGCTTTTACATACGTACAAGCACTAATGTGGAACAGTAGCCCATACTTAATGTCCCATAACAAAAATCCTCACGTGATGGCCATTTTTTTGAGGTTAGATCTAAAATCTGCTCTCATAAATTAGTTAAAAACAGCTACATTTATCCTGTTATTCAAAACATGTTGACCAGTGTTATCAATCCACTGTTGGATAAATGTATCCCCAAGTTTCTTCCACAACGGTCTATCTGCGCCAGTCTCGTCCATGCCACTCCCGCGTGCTTTCAAATTTAATCCATCTATCTCCCATGTGGTTTTCTTCTGTGTCTATTACTGTCCCTTGGAACATTGTCTAGAATTTCGGTTGTCCATCGGTGGTCTATTCTTCTGCCAACATGTCCAGTCTATTGCCATTTCAGGGATTTCAATCTGATCATGATTGTCTTTGCCATTTTCCTTATTATCAAGTTCCTCTTCTTATCGTTCCAGGTTACACCAAGCATGCACCTCTCAATGCTTATTCAGTTGTGTGCAGCCTTTTCATGTGTTTCTTAGTTAAGGTCCACGTTTCTGCTCCATGCGTAAGCACTGGAAAGATGAATTGATTAAACACTTTTCTAAGACATAATGGCATGTTGCGTTTGAAAATTGAGCTTACCACAAGGTCTATCGCCATTTTTATATGCCGATTAATTTCCTCATCAATGTGACCCTAGTTTTAATATCTTTTGTCCAAGGTGCATCTAGATATCGGTTACCTGGAGCTTTTCCCAATCAATAGCAAAATGTTCATTTCTTGAAAAAGTATTGCACGCCTTTGTCTTCTAAAAGTTCATTTTTAATCCCACTTCTTTACTCTTGCCAGAAAGTTCCAGGATCTTACTCTGCAGCTTTGGAGATGTTGTTTTAAAAATGAATGCGCCATCAGCAAAACGAAGGTGAGTTAAATAATCCCCATTAATATTTTTCCCATTGTTTTCCCAGTTCAATGATTGAAAGACACTTTACTTTGCAATGTGGCATTGAAGAGTTTGGAAGATATGGTGTCACCTTGTCTCACTCCCTTTCGAATTTTTATTGGTGCTGTATTCTGAAATAGCCCAACCTTTGCACTTGAATTTTCGTAGATGTTATTAAGAATACTAATGTAATCATTTTCAATACCACAGGATTTCAAAGCCATTGTAACTACTGATGGTTTTACGGAATCAATGACCTTTACATAATTAATCAATAAAAGTCATGCATAATGGGAGTTCATATTCCCTCGTTCTTTCAGTTAGATCTCTCAGTACATAGGTATGATCCATGGTGATGTAGAAACTCCTGAATCAAACTTGTTCTCTCGGGTGAGCCATGTCCACTAGAGTGCAGCGAAAAACACTTTGTTTTTAAATTTTAAACGTTACCATGTGCAATAGTTGCAATTTTATTACTGAAATGACCCTCCGAAATATTTATGACATATTTCGATATCTTAGGCTTCCCCAAGAACCTCGAAGTTTGAAAGGTATAGGGAAAAATGGTTTAAAAGCACCCGTTTTCTCCATTTTGTAAATATAAAAAAATACTGTTTCACCATGTTATTTAATATCACCTTTGGGTGTATTACACGGGTAAAAGTTCAGCCGATATGAGTTAATTTCTTAGGTTTTATTAGATCCCTTAAAGTATGTAATTTTTCGAAAAAAATGGCATGATAAATTGCTTAAGCATTAAGTTCGACAGCAGCCCTATTGTTTCCAATTTAGTCTTAACATTAACAATCCTATCCACCCTTCTCATACTTTCTGGAAACCTCGTGTTGATTTTCAGAAGCATAGCTTGCTGTTTTGCGCTCTCCTTTGTTTTTGTTACCTTCTTCACCTCACCCCACCCACTCCCTCACAGCGGAGCTCTCTTTGTGAACTGGCTGAGTCATCTCATCACAGTCGCACAGATCCTTTTGGGAGAGAGTGTTGGCGGATTTGCGTCATAATGATGCAACAGTTTCTTTCACTCCTAGTGACGTTGATTGGAGCGTACCGGAATTTTCGTTTTGTCGTTCAACTACTTAAGATGGCTGAAACAAGAAATAAAACTGATTACCCTAACCTCGGGAGTTATAAGGAGATGCATGAAAATGTGTTGCTTACGTACGAAGATGTAATGCGCCATTACTACCTTGTGATGAATACTCTTAGGCAGGAAGGTGCAAATTATGAGCCTGCTGCAGCAGAAATAGCAAGTATTGTCGCGGAAAAAGTGCTAAGTATGTGGAAGAAAGCATTTCTTCCGACATCGCTCTACAAATCAGTTGTAAAGCGTATTACCGCATACAACACTGAAATCAGAAAGCTGAAAAAACAAGATGCAAGAATGGATGAAACCTACCGAAAGAAATTTGAACAATTTCGTGCAAATTCGCAACGCATGTTTTAGATATGCAAGTGCAAATGTTTTAGAACCTGCAAATGCAGCTCTGCAAAGAAGGTACCACTGAAAGAGTGAGACTTTCTAATGGACCAGAGAACAAACAGAAAAATGATAGTAGGTGGGCTTGACGCAAAAACCACCAGTGTACTGAAGTAAAGAACAGCTCGAAAGAGTGATATAGAGAAGAGCATGTCCGTAGGAAATTACAGAAAACTGCATTACTGAAATCGGCCCTGCGAGTCAAGGATGATCCTTCAGAAGAGGATGCAAATACAAATTCTGCAGGAAAACCAGACGAGCAGTGTCCTAGTCATTTGTTGGGTTTGGAGAAAGATTACGATTTCACTCCACGTCGCTCTTCAAAAGCTAGACGTCAAATGACACTGTCTGCATTTTCTGGAAAGTGCGATAGGCCAGGTATCAGCGATCGAGCGGCAGCTGATCTTGCGTCGGCGTTGCTTCATGATGTAAGTGAACCGGTTCCATGGAAAGAATGTAATGTATCTGTTATTGATCGGCATAAAGTACGACGAGAAAGGAAAAAGACCCGTCAAACAATTCAAGATGAGGTAAACTTGACTGGTTGCAAGATTGTAGCGCTATGTTTTGGACGGAAGAAGGGATGAAACTCTTATGAATACACATACAGATGATGGCAAGTGGCACAAGCGAAAAGAATGGGAGGAGCATATTACACTTGTTGAAGAACCGGGTTCGGTCTACTTGGGATACTTTGCACCGAAGAGCAAGGGTGCAAAGGACATTCCGAAGGTTTCTTCAGCTTATTGGACCAGAAGGTTTTTGACTTGTCGGAGTTAGTCTTTATTGGAAGTGACGGGAAGTGACTAATACCGGCACAAATGCAAGTATAATTAGGCGCCTTGAAGAGAAGCTGAATTCTCCCGTGCACTAAATTATATCTCAACTTCATTTTAATGAACTGCATTTACGCCACCTCACTGAAGCACTCGATGGGAAAACATCAGGTCCAAGTGGATTTAGTGGATTGATTAGAAAGTCCCTGAAGACTTGCGTAAACCTTCATATTGTTAATTTCCAGAAAACTGAATTTTCCCTTCTGTGCGACATTAACTGTGGAGATCTTAGCTCGGATCAACTTTATTTGTAAAAAATTCGTAAGATAGTATTTGCAGGTGATTGCCCACAATATTTGGCAAATCGGGATCCTGGAACACTTGCACATTCCCGTTGGCTGACCCTCGCAAATCGCATTCTGCGTTTGTATGATGGAACTAGTGATCCAACACCACAACTTGTCTCATTAGCCACCTTCATAATGAAAGTATATGCACCATCGTGGTTCACGATCAAATGTAACCGTACCTGTAAAGATGGTCCAAGAAATTTGCAGCTTTTTATATCTGGGTTTCAGTATCTTCCTGATAATTTAAAGGATATTGTAAAAGGAGTTGTCCAAGACAACGCGTATTTTGCTTATGCAGAAAACTTGCTCGCTGCAATGTTGGTTGACGAAAGAAGGTATGTCCGTGAGCTTGATGTTCGACGCATCATGATGGCCAGGAAATCTTCCGAACCAAAAACTACCATTAGGAAGTTTCGGATTCCTAAGCTAAATTTCCAGAGCAATGATTACATCGACCTAATTGACTGGCAAGAGTGTATTGTGACTGAGCCTCCTATCACACGGAAATGGAAAGACGATGAGCTTCTGGAATTACTACAGTCGGATAAACATCCAAGTTCTTGCCACGAATTTACAAAAATACCCTGCCTCTCTTAGGCAGTAGAGAGGATGGTTAAGATTGTAATAGATTTTTCTGCTCAGGTGTGCGGCCTTCCTGCAAGAGATGGATTCATCAGAGCAAAAATTTTGGATAGGAAGCTTTTGCCAAGTTTTGAAAAAGTCTGATTTCCAAGTGAAATCAACTCACTCCTTAAGTTATGCTACTAGGTAAGGGTGGTGTCTATAATATGTACATACCTTTTGCGATTTTCGGAGAAATATGACAAATTTTGAGCTCTTCGGGGAAGCCTAAGAAATTAACTCACGTCTGCTGAATTTTATACACTCAAAGGTGATATTAAATAGCATGGTGACACAGTTTTTTTATATTTACAAAATGGAGAAAGCAGAACCATTTTTCCCTATAAATTTCAAACTTCGAGGTTCTTGGGGAAGCCTAAGATATCAAATAATGTCATCCACATTTTAGAGGGTCATTTTAGTAAACAAATCGCAACTATTGCAGATGGTGACGTTTCAAATTAAAAAGAAAAGTGTTTTTCGCTCCACCCGAATGTCCAGTGTTACCTTCAATCGATGTGAAAGGACCTTAGTAAAGATTTTATAAACCACTGATAGGAGGTCGATTGGCCTGTAGTTCCTGTGATCCCCAATGTCACATTTTGTGCGTAGCAGGATCGTTGTAGCATTGTTTCAATCCTCAGGAAGCTTCCCTTCATTGAGACATCTACCGAGAACTTGGGCGAGTCTAGTTTAAATTTCCCCATTTCCTTCTTTTATGATGTGGACGGTAATTACAGTTAATACAGCGACGAGATATTACAATAACACCACCCCCAGCGTAGAGAAACGAGCGCGCCTGGAGACCGAACGGTGGAGCAGGTGAAGTTCACAGACCAGTATATTTACAACCCGAGAACTGGCTTTCGGTTAGTAGAGTGCATGGAGTCAGAATGTGAAAAGATGCCGATTTATCGGAGTTTGATAAAGGGCAAATTGTGATGGCACGGCGCCATGAAACTACGATCTCGGAAACGGCGCCTCTTGTGGGTTGTTCACATGGCGTTGTAGAGAGTACGTATCAAAAGTAGTGCACAGATGGCCAAACAACGAACCGTCGTCCAGCGAAAAAATTCAAACAGACGATTTGAACGAGCAAGGCCATGTGGAGTGTCTTTTGGGACAGGAAAGGAATTGTATTGTTGGAATTACTTCCTAAAGGCACGGCACTAAACGCGGCTATTTTTTGCGAGACACTGAGAAAGTTGCGTTTTGTAATTCAAAGCAAAAGGCGCGGCATGTTTAGCAAAGTAATTGTTCTTTTTCCATGACAACGCAAGATATCATGCCACGAATGCAACGCAACATCTTATATCCAAATTTGAATGGATGTAGCTGGTCCACCTTCTCTGCAGTCCAGTCTTTGAATACAGAGTCCGTCATTTGCTTCTCCACTTAAAATTTCTTACCGGCCAGAGGTTCGATGACGACAATGACCTGAAAACGGACGTTGAGCGGTGGCTCAAAACTTAGACGGCAGACTTCTATGAGGAAGGTATCCAGAAACTTGTGCCAGAATATGACAAATGCCTTAACATCCACAGGGAATATGTTGAAAAGTAGATTAAGACACATAGAAGCTAGCCGGCAGACTTCTATAAGGAGGATATCCAGAAACTTGTGCCAGAATAAGACAAATGCCTTAACATCCTCAGGGAATATGTTGAAAAGTAGATTAAGACATATAGAACCCAGGCGGCAGACTTCTATGAGGAAAGTATCCAGTAACTTGTGCCAGAAGATGACAAATGCCTTAACATCCACAGGGAATATGTTGAAAAGTAGATTAAGAGATGTAGAACTCAGGCGGCAGACTTCTATGAGAAGGGTATCCAGAAACGTGTGCCACGATTTAACAAATGCCTTACATCCACGGGGAATATGTTGAAAAATAGATCAAGGTATGTAGAATCCAGGGGGCAGACTTCTATGAGGAGGGTATCCAGAAACGTGTGCTAGAATATGACAAATGCCTTAACATCCACAGGGAATATGTTGAAAAGTAGATTAAGACACATAGAAGCTAGCCGGCAGACTTCTATAAGGAGGATATCCAGAAACTTGTGCCAGAATAAGACAAATGCCTTAACATCCTCAGGGAATATGTTGAAAAGTAGATTAAGACATATAGAACCCAGGCGGCAGACTTCTATGAGGAAAGTATCCAGTAACTTGTGCCAGAAGATGACAAATGCCTTAACATCCACAGGGAATATGTTGAAAAGTAGATTAAGAGATGTAGAACTCAGGCGGCAGACTTCTATGAGAAGGGTATCCAGAAACGTGTGCCACGATTTAACAAATGCCTTACATCCACGGGGAATATGTTGAAAAATAGATCAAGGTATGTAGAATCCAGGGGGCAGACTTCTATGAGGAGGGTATCCAGAAACGTGTGCTAGAATATGACAAATGCCTTAACATCCACAGGGAATATGTTGAAAAGTAGATTAAGACACATAGAAGCCAGGCGGCAGACTTCTATGAGGAGGGTATCCAGAAACTTGGGCCAGAAGATGACAAATGCCTTAACATCCTCAGGGAATATGTTGAAAAGTAGATTAAGAAATATAGAACCCAGGCGGCAGACTTCTATGAGGAGAGTATCCAGTAACTTGCGCCAGAAGATGACAAATGCCTTAACATCCACAGGGAATATGTTGAAAAGTAGATTAAGAGACGTAGAACTCAGGCGGCAGACTTCTATGAGAAGGGTATCCAGAAACTTGTGCCACGATTAAACAAATGCCTTACATCCACGGGGAATATGTTGAAAAATAGATTAAGATATGTAGAACCCAGGCGGCAGACTTCTATGAGGAGGGTATCCAGAAACTTGTGCCACGATACAACAAATGCCTTAACATCCACGGGAAATATGTTGAAAAGTAGATTAAGATATGTAGAACCCAAGCGGCAGACTTCTATGAGGAGGGTATCCAGAAACTTGTGCTAGAATATCACAAATGCCTTAACATCTACAGGGAATATGTTGAAAAGTAGATTAAGGGTTGTGGAATTCTTCTCACATTAAAAATTAGTTATCTTATTTTTTCGTTTCATCTTTAAACGGAACTTACTTTGTGGAAGCCCCTAGTATTATTGGTTAGGTAAATAGTGAGGGCGATCACATTTAATTATCACAACAACCAAGTAATTGATTTATTAACTTCAATGTTAAAGAAGTAGAAAAATATAATTATTATTGAATACTTTTTAATGTAGTCAGATACGTGTTATCATTCTTTAATAGAAAACTAATTATCATTTGTTTTGGTTACTTCCTGTAGAAAACTCTCGAATGTTGAAAATGAGTATTCTTTTATCAATAATACATTTTATAAATGAAATCAATCATTCACTTAACAAATGTTATTTTAAAATATTCATAAAAAGCTTCTTCATTCAGTTTGCAATAATAAAAAATGAATAAATTTCTCTGGCATTTAAAATGCTCCCATGAAAAACTAATAAAACTCGTGGACAAAATTTAAGATAATTTGATGCAAACGTCAAAAACTGCGACTTGTGTATTTCTACATACTGGAATGTAAACATTAGCGGTAATAATTAGTTAATGAAGCTGCATATTCAATCAACTACGATTTTTTAAAATATTTCACGTTCCGATTCGAAAATTGGTAGTAAAGTATTTTTATTTGATAGAAATTTGAAGAATAGGTGAAATAACATTCTTGGCTTTCTTTAAGATGTAGAAACAAGAAACCGAATTCTTTTAACCTTAATTCCTTAGGTCCGTCGTTTACCTCAATAGTTTCCTTTGTACTTACCCGCTTTCTAAAATACTCTTCTCAAAGTTTCTTTTCTGTACACTATTGACACGGCAGTTGAACTTTGTCACTGTTTTACTTGTTTCGCATTTTCTTTTTTGTTCCTAAGAAATGTCGAGAATGAATATTCAGGTTAGTTAACATGCCTTTCTTCCTTTCCGTATCACAGACTTCCTTTTATTGTTGATGCTTTGCTCTTTATGTTGAACTTCTTTCGCTTTATGGTATGCAAAAGTAGGGAAATTCGATCCATCATTTGTTCGACAGAAACAAAACGAAAATAGAACAGAAGACGAAAAGAATGTAGAAGGAAAAAAGAGATAAGCAGAAATTAATCATCCAAACAGTCAATTTAAATAGTTCACATTCTCTTCTCGACAAAAATGCTTGTAATTTATCTTTAAGTAAGAACAACCGTTTTAACAAATTACAAGGAGTAATTGAGAAAAAGTCGTTTTTAGAAAGACAAAGAAATTATTTTCATTTGAAATTTAGAAAATCAGTTTAACACTGCATTACGCTGATATTTTAACTGTACTCCTAAGTTGGTGGTGAATTCGCAAATAATGACTAATCAAAACAGCTCATGAAAAGAATCCTCCAAAAATATTCTAAATAAAGATTGGAAAAAAGACAGAATAACTAAATGCATTTTGCTGAAATCGAAGTACGTATAAAAGAGAAACATTACATCATGAATGGAATACGGGATTACATTATACAATAAAAATTCCGAAGATGTGAATCCGTTTTTTTTTTTGTTTTTTTTTTGTTTTTTTTGGTGTAAATATGACATGGATGGCAAGTCAGATAACATTCGAAAACTTCATCGTCATGGAGCCGAAATCGAACCCCTCGTCTCCCAGACAGCGCCCGAGTACGTTAAACACTATAATATCCATAACTACCTGGTTTCATGCTTCCGATAAATTTGAATATAACCATCACATGATTCGCTAGTCGAAGCAACCGGCATTCATGTTTAGCGAATGTTGAGGTTAAGAGTTCATCCCGTGATTGTTCCTCAGGGCAATCACGGGTAAAAAAATTAAAGCAGAATTATCCAACAGAATTTTTATAAGCGGAGATACAACTGCAGACAGATTCGCTAAACATGAATGCCGGTTGCTTCGACTAGCGAATCATGTGATGGTTATATTCAAATTATTCGGAAATTTGAAGCTTCGCCGTTCTTTGGGTGGTGTAGCGGATAGAATACTCTGGCGCGAGACGCGAGTTCGATTCTCGCTGCAGGACGACGACATTTTCAAGTTTTCGGGTGTTATCTGACTTATACCATCCATGTCACATTTTAACCAAAAAACGGATTCATATCTTAGAAATTTGAGAAAGATTACGTTGAATTTCCTGTTGGAATGAGCTCGTCATTTGAATTATTTTCGATGGAAATAAAAATTTTGAAAGTCATATGTAGTCAATGAAACCGGTAGATAAAATCTACCTGAGTTCCATAAACAAGAAAAATAGAAACAGCTATTTATTCCCAAAGGTAGCTGAAAAATATGTTACCAAAATTAGCAAATTGTGAACAAAACGTTTCTCATAGCAGAAGGAATATATTCTAAGGAAAGTTATTTTTAAATACGTCTTATGAAAGCAAAAGAGAGCGAAAAATTTTTTTTGTCATTTACATCCCCAACGGAAAAGCTGTGCCGAAAAAATTGTTTGACGTTTACACCCCAACGGAAGAGCTGTGCATTTTTAAAAGAAGATAGTGTTCCCGATCTTTGTTGTAGAGAATGACGCACACTAAAAAAACCAGTACTTTTCATAACAAGAAGTATCCTGAGGAAAAAGAATTTTTAAATACGTCACTTGGAAGCAAAGAAAGCGAGAAATTTTTTTGGCATTTACATCCCCAGCAGAAAGGCTGTGCATTTCTTAAAGAAATAGTGTTCCCGATCTTCATTAGAGCATGACACAGACTAAAACAAACAGTATTTTTCACAGTAACAAGTCAGGATTTTTAAATCTCTTAACCTTTTACTAAGGAAAAATATTTTTAAATACGTCGATTGGAAGCAAAGAAAGCGAGGAAAATTGTTTGGCATTTACACCCCCAGAGGAAAAGCCTTGCATTTTTTTAAAGAAGAAAATGTTCCCGAACTTTGTTGTAGAGAATGACACAGACTAAAAAAACCGAAAAAAAACCCCAGTATTTTTGATAGCTAGAGGATTCGTAAAGAATAAGAATTTTTAAATACGTCACATGGAAGCAAAGAGAGCGAGAAAAATAGTTTGGCATTTACACTCCCCCGGTAAAGCTGTGCATTTTTTAAAGATGATAGTGTTCCCGATCTTCACTGTAGAGAATGACACAGAATAAAAAATAAAGAAAAAAAACCAGAATGATCCAATAAAAGTTTTAGAAACGGAGATACAATTGCAGGCAGAAGTCACATGTACACAAACGCCATCTAGCTTCAGAACTGAGAACTACCAACAACACCACAAGTACATTGCAGATGGTAAATGGTATCCGGTGTTAAACGAATTTTTTAGACCAGGCATTTAGAATATTTTTTTTTTTTTTTTTTTTTTTTTGATTGGAGGTTTAACGACCACCGTGAGCAACTCAATGGGCTATAAGCAGTCGCCCGTCCCTAATTTAAGGTCACTGGTTCCAGGGAAGGGAGAGAGCCAGTGCCGTAAGACAAACACAACATCCATGCCTCACCGGGATTCGAACCCGGATCCCTTACGGACGAATGATCATAGGCCAGCGCCTTAGACCACTGCGCCACCGGGGCGGCATTTATAATATTCAGCGACATCGAGAAAAATAGAATGAAAATGTGCGACCATAGCGGATAAATTCTGAATTATTTTGAACACGAAATACACATAAGATATTTTCGTCGTTATTATTATCTGATTGAATTGAAAAAAAGACTTTTTCAATCGGATTTTTAGAGAGCACAGATATTGCTGCAAATATAACCTGAACTTAGGTCCTGTAGTGGGACATTTGTGCGTTAAGAAAAGTTTTGAATTACGTATATGCAAGCCAGAAACACTCTCCAACAAGCAACAGATTTTCCAAATCAAATTTTAGAAGCAAACATATCAAGAAAGATAAGATATAAATCCAAGACCTCTGGCGCTCAATTTATGCATTATATTAAGCAGAAGTTGCGCTCAGAAAATGTTTTGTGGTCAGATATATTTCATCACAAACGAATTGTTTAAATCGAGTTTTCAGAAGCGCAGATATTTTTTGTAAAAACATCAGAAATAGAAATGTAATCTTACGCCACCCAGTAGCTGAATCATTCTTTACAAAAAATTAGAAATTACATACGGAGTATTTCCCAGCAGGAAACCTGTTGAATGCCAAACGAAATGTTCAAATCGGACTTTTAGAAGTAGAAATATCCGGCAAATTGCGATTTTATATTAAGACAGCGTGAAATAATTTTTCGATCGATTATTCAAAAGCATTTATGTGGAATAAAATATATTTTTTATTCGATAGCATCAGTTTTACGCGTCCTGGAGGCGAAGCTATGTATCATAAAAAAGGGGAAAGCAAGGATCACGGTTCTCGAATTTTGGACTTCCAAACATAAAATAATTTTTTTCAAATGGGACATACACTATTTTGATAAGTCACCGCACACATAGAAGAGAAACACAATATAGTATTTATTGACACACTTTAGTACGGTGTCGGTCCACCGTTGGCCTTAACGAATGTACCGACCCTTCGAGACGTGCTTTCAACAAGGTTTTGCAAAACAGCGATAAGTATGCGCTTCCATTCAGTACATAATGCTGCTGCTAACTGTTGCTTAGTAGTAGGCCTTGGTTCCAAACTTCTTATGCGGCGCTCTAATTCATCCCACAGGTGCTCTGTGAGAATAAGATCAGGGCTCTGTGCTGGCTAGTCCACACACGATACGAAATTATTGTCAAACCACCCCGTAACTGTCTTTGCTTTATGGCTCGGTGCATTACTCTTGTGGTGCCAACAATGCTTTGCCACAGAGTTGGTAGGGCATAATTGTCCAGTACAACAAGGTAGACGTGCTGGTTAACTGGTTTGTCCACGATAACCAATGGTCCGGAACCATATCACGAGAAACAGCCTCACACGAGTACACTGCCAGCTACAAAATTGTCCATAGGAACAGTACACTGCCGTAAATAGCGCTTCCGCCATGCCCACACACGGCAATCGGACAGATCGATCCCGTATCTGGATTCATCAGTCTATAGGACCCGTTTCCATTGATTTATGGACCACGGTAAACGCTCTTAACACCATGCTAAACGACGACTAGCATTCTGAGTGGAGATGAAAGGCTTCTGAGCAGCCGCACGACAACGGTAACCCATGGAATGAAGTTTTCTGAGAATGTTACGTGTACACACCGATGTTGCTGCAGTTTTACTCACCTGTACATTGAGGTCTTGTACAGTACTTCGTCGATTAGCTGTAACGACTCTCTTGAGGCTTCGACGTTCTCTATTACTGATTTTCTTTGGTCTGCCGGTACGTTTTGGTGCTTGAGGCACACCATGTCTCTTCCACTTATTCAGTACATCCAAAACAGTTGACTTGGGTATGTTTAAACGCCTCTCGGATTCTCTTATGGACAACCCACTAATATAACACCCAACTTTCTTTCCTCTTGTGACGTAATTTCCAGCAGGACGCACACGACATAAAGGCACATAGCAATCAGAACAAATGTCTGCGTAGCTCAGTTGGTAGAGCGACTTGTTCCGGAATAAGCGGCCTCGGGTTCGAATCCCGGCGTAGACCAAAAATGACGGAGAAATTTACTTCGTTACAATGGCGCCCGAACTATCCGGATGACCCGGCCGTTCAAAATCTCGCATTGGTGTGATGTTATTTCCACACCGCGAGACAGGAAAAATCAGAGAATTCCTTCTCCAGCGCTTCGAAAAATCAAAATGTGTGATGTTGCATTCCACACAGCAGATTGACTGGGAATTCTCAAGTGCACGTTCTACAGTGGATGGCTGCCTGCAACGATTCATGGTCACGGCTGACCCGTGGGCCACGCCCCCGGCCCTCTTTAGGGGTGGGGGAGATGTGACGTACTTGCCAGCAGGACGCACACGACATAAAGGCAGATAGCAATCAGAACAAATGTCTGCGTAGCTCAGTTGGTAGAGCGACTTGTTCCGGAATAAGCGGCCTCGGGTTCGAATCCCGGCGTAGACTAAAAATGACGGAGAAATTTACTTCGTTATACTCTCTTAAAGTCAGTTCTTTCCCTCCGCGACATTTTCACTCAACCTCACAGTGCGATGTGATAGCGGTCAGCTGCAGGCTTTTTTTTATACTGCTTGCAGTTGTACCGAGAATTTCCTCAAAGCAGCGGATCCGTTCATTTGCTTTTGAAGGGGTGTCCGGTGACTTTTTTCAATGTATTGTATTATGTATTGTATTAATATCGTGTCAACAGTTGGACTGTTGGATAAAATTATACTGTAAGCACCTTTCTTTTTAACAAATGACGGGCTAAAAATATCAATATAAGTAAACACCGAATTTACGTTCAAATGCACCAACGTTAGATAACAGCGGGAATTTTACTGAATAGCAGGAAGAAGATATCGGTTTGACTGTTTAAATTTCAGTAACGATTGCTCGGGACGGTGAAGATGTGAAGAAAGTATCAGCAACGGAAAACATAAGGCTAAAATTGCATTAGTTACACTGAGCTCGTTAAAATTGATTGCCACAGTTTCAACTTTTACCTTCTGCATCAGTTTCTTACTAAACTTCCCTCCATTAGCTGCGGATGAATACACAGAGAATGAGAGAAACACTGTTCGAGGTAGAAATGTGGTTTTCGTGTAATTGTTTACGCACGGTTGCAGTAGATTTCGCTTTAACTTCTAACATTAGATAGATGAAAGACCTACTTCCGGCTAGGGGGTCAAAATGACGTGTGAATTTGTGAACCTTCTCAACACTCTTTATTTGTCGGACTACATACAATTTTTAAACATCATGCTGTGTGATTTATAAGTGGAAGTATATGTGCTATTGAAACTATTTTATCAGGTTCACATTGGAGAAAATTGGGTTTTCGCATTTTGCTTACACCAGAGCATATTTGTAAATACAAAGGTATCATAAATATACAGTAATTACCGTATTTATGTTTCAGCTTGGCTATTTTTCTGTGCCATTTTTTGGCCTCACACATCTATTTCAGAGAAAAAACGTTTCGTTGCTTAGCCGAAGAGATGATATTACTTCTGAAAACAAACTATGTTCTGAGTGTAAAGAACCGTGCTATCATAATTGCTTATACGTACTATGTCTTATTCTTTCCTATTCTCCATTTTCAGGGATATTCATGATGAGCCACGCGCACATGTGTTTCAAAACCTATGTCGGCCGGCCCGGTGGCACAGTGGTCTTAGCGATTGCCTCTGATCATTCGTCCGAAAGGGGTCTGAGTTCGAATTCCGGTGAGGCATGGATGCTGTGTTTGTCTTACGGCACTGGCTCTCTCCCTTCCTTGGAAGCAGTGTACCTAAATTAGGGACGGGCGATTGCTTACAGCCATTGAGTGGCTCACGGTGGTAGTTAAACCTCCAATCAATCAAACAAACAAAAGGGCAAATGGATGTTGTGTTGGCCTTACGGCACAGGCTCTCTCCGTTGCTTGGAACCAATGACACTAAATTAGAAACGGGCGATTGCTTACAGCCCATTGAGTGGCTCACGAGGGTCGTTAAACCTCCAATCAATCAAACAAACAAATAAGCAAATGGATGTTGTGTTTGCTTTACGGCACAGGCTCTCTCCGTTGCCTGGAACCAATGACACTAAAATAGGGACGGGCGATTGCTTACAGCCCATTGAGTGGCTCACGAGGGTCGTTAAACCTCCAATCAATCAAACAAACAAAAGGGCAAATGGATGTTGTGTTTGCCTTACGGCACAGGCTCTCTCCATTGCCTGGAACCAATGACCCTAAATTAGGGATATGCGATTGCTTACAGCTCATTGAGTGGCTCATGGTGGTCGTTAAACCTCCAATTAATCAGAGAAACAAACAAGCAAATGGATGTTGTGTTTGTCTTACGGCACTGGCTTTCTCCCTTCTCTCCTTCCCTGGAACCAGTGACCCTATATTAGGGACGGGCGACTGCTTATAGGCCATTGAGTTGCTCACGGTGGTCGTTAAACCTCCAATCAATCAAAAAAACAAACAAGCAAATGAATGTTGTGTTTGCCTTACGGCACCGGATCTCTCCGTTGCCTGGAACCAATGACCCTAAATTAGGGACGAACGATAGCGTACATCCCATTGAGTGGCTGGCGGTGGTGGTTTAACCTCCAATCAATCAGAGAAACAAACAAGCAAATGGATGTTGTGTTTGTCTTACGGCACTGGCTCCCTCCCTTCCCTGGAACCAGTGACCCTAAATTAGGGACGGGCGATTGGTTACAGCCCATTGAGTTGCTCACGGTGGTCGTTAAACCTCCAATCAATCAAACAAACAAATGAGCAAATGGATGTTGGGTTTGCCTTACGGCACAGGCTCTCTCCTTTCCCTGTAACTAATGACCCTAAATTAGGGACGGGCGATTGCTTACAGCAGATTGAGTGGCTCACGGTGGTCGTTAAAACTACAATCAATCAGACAGACAAACAAGCAAATGGATGCTGTGTTTGTCATACGGCAGAGGCTCTCTCCCTTCCCTGGAACCAGTGACCTTAAATTAGGGACGGGCGACTGCTTGTAGCCTATTGAGTTGTTCACGGTGGTCGTTAAACCTCCAATCAATCAGACAAACAAACACGCAAATGGATGTTGTGTTTGTCTTACGGCACAAGCTATCTCCCTTCCCTTTAACCAGTGACCCTTAATTAGGGACGGGCGTTTGCTTATAGGCCATCGAGTTGCTCACGGTGGTCGTTAAACCTCCAATGAAACGAACAAGCAAAGAAATGGATCTTGTGTTTGTCTTACGGTTCTGGCTCTCTCCCTTCCCTGGAACCAGTGACCCTACATTTAGGACTGACGGCTGCTTATAGCCCATTGAGTTGCTCACGGTGGTAATTAAAACTCCAATCAAACAAACAAACAAGCAAATTGGTGTTGTGTTTGTCTTGCGGCACTGGCTCTCTCCCTTCCCTGGAACCAGTGACCCTAAAATAGGGACGGGCGACCGCTTATAGCACCTTGAGTAGCTCACGGTGGTCGTTAAACCTCCAATAAAACAACAACAATAAATAAAAAAAAAAAAACCTCTGTCGGAAATTTCTTGCACGCTGCTCTGGTGGCGCTGCGTTCAAGAAATCTAAGCGCTGCCTTCTGACTATTCGTACGAGTGGGTCCGAGATCTAGATCGGAATAGGTGGTGTGTTTGTGTTACGGCACTGGCTTTCTCTTGTCTCTGAAACTAGTCACTCTAAATTAATTAGGGACGATCGATGGCTTGTAGACTTTTAAGTTGCTCACGAATGTTCGGAAACTTCTTTTACCCCAGAAAAAGTTATTGCATACGCTTACGTCATTTCACATAATAGGATCCAATATTCATGAACTTTCATCGTGAGCTATGCAGAGCTCTTGCCTAGTCTGTAGCTCATTTCATTTCATTTATTATTTCTGCTGTTGCAGATTCCTGATGTACTGTCACATTATTATTTATCTGTTTTTATAATAACAGCAAGGAAGCTCAGAGAAAAGGCCTCACCGAATCCTGACTTGGCCCCAAGCTCCGTCAGCAGTCGAAGACAGTAATGAAATTAGTTTACTATTGGTATAACATGAAATCTCGGGCCGTTACAATTAGAGGACACTCTTGGTCTCCAACTTTCGAATTACCCTCCCGTTCCCATCTATTTTCTTTTATGTTTAGTTTAATATACACTACATTAACAAAAGTAACGAGAAACCACTTCAAAAGCAAATGAACTGATCCGCAGCGTTCTTAAGATGCGCTTTACAGCTGCAAACGGTATAAAAACAAATCTGCAGCTGACAGCGATCATATCGCACTGTGAGGTTGAGTGAAAACGTCGTGGCGGGAGAGAACTTACTTTGAGAAAGGAAAGATTGTTGGGTGTTATATTAGTGGGTTGTCCATAAGAGAAAACGAGAGGTGTTTATACATACCCAAGTCACCTGTTTTGGATGTACTGAATAAGTGGAAGACACATGGCGTGCCTGAAGCAGCAAGCCCTACCGGCAGACCAAAGAAAATCAGTGATTAAGAACGTCGAAACCTCAGGAGAGTCGTTATAGCTAATCGATGGAGTACTACATAAGACCTCAATGTAAAGGTGAGTAAAAATGCTGCAACCTCAGTATGTACATTTATAATTCACAGAGAACTTCATTCCATGGGTTACAGTGGTCGTGCGGCTGCTCATAAGCCTTTCATCTCTACTCGGAATGCTAGTCGTCGTTTAGTAGGGTGTAATGAACATTTATCGTGGACCGTAGATCAATGGAAACGGGTCCTATGGACTGGTGAATCTAGGACACACAATCCATCAGTCTGATGGGCATGTGTGGTTATGGCGTCAGCCGAGGGAACGATATTTACCACAGTGTATTGTACATACGGTCATGTTTGGAGCTAGCAGCGTACTCGTGTCAGGGTGTTTTTCATGGTATAGTCCCGGCCCATTGGTTATCGCGGCAAGCCTGTTAACCAGCACTTCTAGCTCGATTTTCTGGACAATTATGCCCTACCAACTCTGTGGCAATGCTATGGAACCCAGCCTTGTTGGTACCAGCAGGATAATGCACCGAGCCATAAAGACCAGGACTGTTACGACGTGGTTTGACAACAATTCCGTATCGTGTGTGGACTGGCAAGCACAGAGCCCTGATCTTAATCCCATAGAGTACCTGTGGGATGAATTAGGGCGCCGCATACAAACTTTGAAATCAAGCCGTACTGCTAAGCAACAGTTAGCGGCAGCATTATGTACTGAATGGAAGCGCATACCTGTCGCTGTGTTCCAAAACCTTGTCGAAAGCATGTCTGGAAGGGTCAGTGCATTCATTAAGCCCAAATGTAGACCGACACCATACTACTTTATGTCAATAAATTCTATGTTATGTTTCTATTCTAGGTGTCCAGTAACTTTTGTCAATATAGTGTATATGCTTTAAGTTTTTTTTTATATAAATTATAATTATTGATTGCTGTTACTTCTGTCGGTAATGAGTTCCAAAATCTGGGTCCACAGTAATGTAGACTTTGTTTTATGGTTATTGCTTCAGGTAAAACTGGTATTATTATATGCTGATTTCTAGTATCATATTAATGTGTATAAGTAGTTATTTTTATTAGATATTGTTCTATGTTATTTCTTTATTATTTTATACATAATTTTCCCTAAGTTAAAATCATAAAGTTGCTTAACAGTCATTATATTATATTTATTAGTAAAAACTCTTGTAAATCCATGAATACCCAACCGTATATAATTATTACTGTTAAAGTTATATTTTAAATCTGTTAGCCTAATAAATTTATTTTGAAGTAATTGCAGTTTTTTAATATTGGATGGAGTTGTTTGACCCCATGTTAATATGCAATAATTAAGATGTATATGAATTAATGTAAAATAAAACAATTTTAATGCTTTAACCGTATGGTTTATTAAGACATGGCTTACAATTCCTATATTCTTTTATATTTTACTCAGAACATTTTCTATGTGTTTATTTCATTTTAAATCTTTATTGAGTGTAGTTCCAGGGTAAGTAAAGTTATTTACTATTTTAATTGATTTGTTATCCAATAATAATATGTTTATATCTTGATTTGCTTTCTGTCCAGAAAAAATTACCGCTTTAGTCTTATCTCTATTTAGTAAATGTTCATTTACTCCCAACCACACACGTATATTTCTCTAACTCTAAATTTCCTTGTAAAATTATTCAATTTCTGTCAGTTCCACTGAGTAACGAAGTGGTATCATATGAATAAAGAATAATATTAGATTTGGCGTCTATATTAAAAATATGATGTATATAGTTATTAAACAGAAGTGGTCCAAGTATTGATCCCTGTGGCACACGTAAACATGCTGAGAATAAAGTTACATAATTAACCATGACGAATAAGTCAGACCTCTTCACACGTCTGTCGCAAATTTCGTGAACATGCTTACGCCATTTCACATAATTGCTTGTACAGATAATCATGGCGAGCCAAGCAGAAATCTTCACACCTCTGTGGCAAATTTCGTGAACATGCTTACGCCATTTCACATAATTGCTTGTACAGATAATCATGGCGAGCCAAGCAGAAATCTTCACACCTCTGTGGCAAATTTCGTGAACATGCTTACGCCATTTCACATAATTGCTTGTACAGATAATCATGGCGAGCCAAGCAGAAATCTTCACACCTCTGTGGCAAATTTCGTGAACATGCTTACGCCATTTCACATAATTGCTTGTACAGATAATCATGGCGAGCCAAGCAGAAATCTTCACACCTCTGTGGCAAATTTCGTGAACATGCTTACGCCATTTCACATAATTGCTTGTACAGATAATCATGGCGAGCCAAGCAGAAATCTTCACACCTCTGTGGCAAATTTCGTGAACATGCTTACGCCATTTCACATAATTGCTTGTACAGATAATCATGGCGAGCCAAGCAGAAATCTTCACACCTCTGTGGCAAATTTCGTGAACATGCTTACGCCATTTCACATAATTGCTTGTACAGATAATCATGGCGAGCCAAGCAGAAATCTTCACACCTCTGTGGCAAATTTCGTGAACATGCTTACGCCATTTCACATAATTGCTTGTACAGATAATCATGGCGAGCCAAGCAGAAATCTTCACACCTCTGTGGCAAATTTCGTGAACATGCTTACGCCATTTCACATAACTGGACCCTGCTTGTACGGATATTCATGACGAGTCACGCAGAAATCTTTACACCTATGAGGTACATTTCGTAAATATGTAATTGTCATTTTATTTCTGAGAATCAATTTTCGGGAATAATCATGACTACTCACGCAGTTCTCTTCAAAGCAATGACGCATATTTCTTGAATACGCTAACGCCATTTCACATACTCATACTTGGACCCCAATTTCATAGATATTTATGACCGGTGGCGCACGATTGGTCGACATAACGATTCGTCGACAGTAACGATTGGTCGACATAACGATCAGTCGACTGTAACGACTAGTCGACAGTAACGACTGGTCGACACAGCGATTGGTCGAGATAACCATTGATTCAGAGGATTATGGTTTACATTCGCAGCGGTACCTCTCAGAACGTACTGACCTCTCAAAACGTAACTTTCCGTTTTGGAAATAACATCTTTTAGAATTTAGTCCTCAGAACGTACAGCATTGTAACACATTATTTCCATATACGCCCCCGTGTCATTTTTTGTACTCTAAGTGAAATTATGTAGAATCATTTTTTATATAGAATCCTTCTGAACGATGTTATTTCCGAAAGGGCCCCTGGACACTTTAGGTAAATTCCATATTTCTTTGTGTGTTCAAATAATCTATACAGAGTAATGCCATAGTGCTTTGTGTGTTCAAGTAAGTCTTCCCTGTAACAGAACTGTATAATTCCATAGACAACTTAATAAATAAAATTCATACGTAATTTTATTAGATAAAATTTGAAACTTGAATATCATGTGGCGATTTTTCGGTGTGGCAATTTGTCTGTGTGTGGCAATTTTCCGGGTTGCTGAAAGATGTATGGCAATCTTCCGGTGGGGCAATTTAACGACAAACTGTTTGCACTTATTCGTTTAGTCAAGTATTTTTTCCAAGTTCCGTTGACCATTTTAGGTCGACCAATGTCGACTAATCGTTATATCGACCAGTCGTTATATCGACCAGTCGTTATTGTCGACCAATCGTTTTGTCAATCAAACGTGCTGTCGACGAATCGTTACTCTCGACTAATCATTACTGTCGACCAATCGTTATGTCGACCAATCGTTATGTCGACCAATCGTTATGTCGACTAATCATTTCTGTCGACCAATCGTTATGCCGACCAATCGTTACTATCGGCCAATCGTGTGTCGACCAATCGTTATGTCGACCAACCGTTTGTCAACTAATCGTTACATACCCATTTATGGCGAGTCACACAGAATTTTTCACACCTACGTTGCAAATTTTTTGAACATGACAACGCAATTTCACAAAATTGGACCCTTTATTCGTCGATATTCATGACGAGCCACGCAGAGATCTTCTAACTTCAGTCGCAAATGTCATGAATATGCTAACGCCATTTCACATGCTGGCGGTCACTTTTCGTGAATAACCATGACAAATCACGCAGCGGTCTTCATATATCTGTCAAAAATTTTGTGAACACACTCTGATGTTATTTCACATACTAGAACTTTATTTTCATGCATATTGATGACGAGTTATGCCGAGCTCTTCACACTTCTGTCGGACATTTCTTGAATATGCTAACGCCATTTTACATATTTTGATCCTGCTTTCATGAACATTCATGGTGATTTGAACAGAGCTATTGACACCTCTGTTGCAAATTTTGGAGAGATGCAGAAGTCATTTCGCATTCTAGATTTCTATTTTCATGAATATTAGTGACGTGTCATCCATAGACCTTCAGACCTCAGTCACAAATTTTGCGAACATGCTAACGCCATTCCACATACATTACTGCTTGTGAAAATTGCAATATCAAGAAAGAACCGCACTAATGAAATGAAATTTATAATATATTACAAATTCCTCGTGTTACGGGGGCAAACTAATTACATTTGTAGAGCTATACAATATATTGTTGCTCCAAAATTCAGTATCGCGTGAAGCCACCTCGAGAACAAATAACAGCCGCTACACAGGGTGGAATTTACTGGAAGACATTTTTGATACCGTCCTGTGGAATAGCCGGCCAGGCTGCTTATAAGTGAGACCAGAGTTCATTTTTTGTGATTGGCGGAGGCGCTTGAAGGGCCAATAGCTTAGCTATCATATCCCAGACATGTTCGAATGGGGACGTATCCGGCAAACGTGCAGGCCAGGGAAGAAGCGGTATGGAATAGGCCTAGGACATTTCCATGCACGGCAGATACCACCACATGTGGCCGAGCATTGTCATGGTGAAATATAGCGGCAGGACAACTTTGAAGGAAAGGGTATCACCTCTGCCTCTAAGACATCCCTGATGTATCGCTGGATGTTGAGAGTTCCTTCAATTCGTATCAGGCGAAATCGCGTTACAGAAGAAACTCAAGTTTCGTTCTAGAGAGCGTGTATTCCTTAATACGAGATTGTATTCCTCGACGAGATTGTGTATTCCTCAATACGAGAGTGCGTATTCCTCAATTTTAAAATTCAAATTAACAAAAAGGAAATTGAAAGAGGTATCGTTACAACTTCGCAACTTTATAATGTGTTTCTTGTATTCGAATTCTGACACTTCATTTTGTGGGGCTCAAGAGATACTTCGGAATTGCCTGTGTGAAGAATATATTTTTTTTTGTTAGCAGTATCCTAAATTGTTCCATAAATTGTGAGAGTATTAACTTTTGTGAAGATCCTTCTTTGTTTCTACGGTACATTTGGCACAAAAATCGTTCTAGTGAAACGCGTAGAGAGTTTTAATTATGAGAAGTTTTTTTCAATGAATTACACCTTCTGAACTTGTATTTTAAATTACACAAATTTGTAATGTTTTCGAGTTGTCATTCAAAATATTTTGTCAATTTCTTATATTGACTTAAAACATTTCTGAAGAGCATTTCTATATATTTTTTAAAGCTGTCGCAAAACATTTCATAGAAGGTATCCACTTTTTTGAAGGAATTATGATATTTCTTCATTTTTTGCGTCCGCCGTAAATGGGTTCTTGATCCATATTTTAATGGCGTTACATTTGGAAATTAATTCTAGTAGATATTCCCTAATTACTTTAGACATCACTTTCACAATAATGCTCTAGGAATTTTGTTAAACTGCCAAATACAATGAAAGTATCACGTGTAAACCCGATGTTATAAGAACCTAGTGAAACACCTGTGACGTACTACAGAGGTGAAAACATGTGTCAAGCCGACAAATCGTCAGTCAGACATTCTGTCCGCGTAGCTCAGTTGGGAGATTGACATACTCCGGAGTGAGGGGACATAGCTTCTACGCCCGTCGCGGACAGCCTTGTGTTTTCACATTGGCGCCGGATTGTGGAAAATGAATTCCCTGCCGTTGATTTTTCAAAGCAAAAAATGTGTGATGTTTGTTCCACACATTGTTTGGAATTAATGAAAAATTCCTTCTTCGCTTCAAAGACAAAAGAAAAATTAAGATGGTGTTGATGTGACGTACTACAGAGGTGAAAACATTTGTAAAGACGACAAATCTGCAACGAGACATTCTGTCCGCGCAGCTTAGTTGGGAGAGCGACTTACTCCGGAGTGAGGGGGTGTGGATATGATGACGTCGTGGACAAACTTGTGTTTTCACCCACCCTTTATAAAAGCAGCCTTCAATATTGGATGAGAAAGATATTCACTTCTTTTTTGAGCCTCTTTTAAACAAAAACACCATAACATGTTTATATAAATCAAATACGCATGAAAAAGAAGGTTCGTAATAAACTTATTGTAGACACTGTAATGTCCTATGCATCCAAGAACGGTATTTTTTTTTATTTGTTTAAATTTTACGAGGAGAAAGTGAAAGCTAAAGAAGTCGGTCCTCTTCTGAAAATGAAATGTAAATATTCCTCTGCTGCTGTCTTATCTTGAGTTAGATATGAGTTTTACACTGTGTAAAATTCGTTGCGCTATTTTGTAAAAAAAAACTATTTGAAAAAAATTGTCTTCATCAAGAGATTAGAATTTCCTTCTCGAATTTTCCGAAAGTTCAAAGTGGATGTTGTTTTTTGAGGAATAAGGAAATATATATGTTTCGCCATAAAGTTAAGGCGAACCTCACATCTCACATTTTTCGTATTCTCAGAAGTCAGAGATTGTCTGGAAAAGAATGGCTTGTGTTTTGAACGGACGAAAAAAAAAAATAAAAAAAAATAAAAAAAATGTGGCGGTATCAGAGATTCGAACTTCGCGGAAATGCTCTCCCAGAATGAAATACGCGTAGCACAGGAAAAGAGCATTATGACTTTAGTTTCCGAATGTTGCGAAGATACAGAGAGAAGCACATAAAACAAAAGAGAAATGGCACCTAGGTGGATGGAATCCTACCATGGCTGCCTTCGATAAAACTGAAAACGAGAAAAAGAGAAACAAAAAAACATGACGCCATCTTTCGGAACGTGCCTTGTCCTCTTTCATTGCTTTTTGACGTGTTTTCACTAGCAATATCGAATCAGTTCGCTATTCGGAACCAAACATTTCTTTCTTCTACGGTCGATGCGCACAAGCAATCGTGTTTCGGACCAATACAAAATTACACCACCCAATAAGTCTGAAATATTTAACAGCAAAACAAATTTGGTAAGGTAAATTTTTCATCATCCTCTAGAATTCTCCAGATATATGTTGCATACAATGAACAGTATTCCAGTGTTGTGAGAGAGTGCATGTGCACACAAAAAGTACAGTACTCCCGTACTAGAAGTTACATCGACCTTAATTCAACAAATGAAACCTTTAATTCAGAAGCGAATAACAAAATCTTTCTTGATCTCAAAGACTACAGTCTTTTGACGATTATATATACATCTTAAGATAATACAAAGTAGTTTGTCATAAATATTTATTTTTCAAGCCGACCATGGTTGTTTCGCTATGTACTGGCCTAGCTTCATCAGGACGAATGGCACGTAAATATTCAAACTGTATATGATATCATAAAAGGTGTTTACAGTCACGGGTTTTGGCTAGTTGCTTCCACACGCTTGATACAAATGAGGTAGGTGCCATGTTATTAACAATTTGCAAATACTTCTGATATATATAGAAAGTTTTCAAGTTTGGTGGTTCAATCTGGCTCTTCAATTAGGTTTGCTTTCTTCAAGGAGAAATTTATCTTTTCGTAACAGTATTTAGCCATCGATGACTTCTTTAGGTCACAATTCCGAATGTAAATCTTGTTCTCCTTCAATCGGAAAACGCAAAGGAATGTGGAGCTTCGTATACAGGACAGCCTTGCGTTTTCGATTGAAGGAGCACAAAACCAACATTCGGAACTGTGACCTAATAAGGTCATCGATGGATACACATTGTTACGAAAAGGACCATAAATTTCTCTTTGAAGAAGCAAAACTAAATTGACAAGCCAGATTCAACCACCAAACTTGAAAGCTTTCCATATATATCAGAAGTCTTTGCAACTTGTTAATGACATGGCATCCTCCCCATTTCTGTCAAGCTCGTCGAAGCAACTAACCAAAACCTGTGACTGTAAACACCATTTATGATATCATATACAATTTGAATATTTACGGGCCGTTCGTCCTGATGAAGCTAGCTCAATACCCAGCGAAACCATAATCAGCTTGAAAAAATGAATATTTGTGACAAACTACGTTGTATTACCTATGTAAACAAAAAATTCATATTAAGATATGTAAACAAAAATTCTTTGTTTGATATGGAAGATATTTATTCCAAACCCTCTTATATACTCTGAAAAGGAAATTTTTTATATACATACGCAAGGAACGCTTATAGTGAAGTAAATTCGTCTATTTTCGTGGTGTAAATTTCCATAAAGATTCGCCCAGCTGTCACACTCCACTGGGAGACTTTCTCAAGGCAATGTTGACATAAAATGCAGGGAATTAGAACACGTAAGAAATAAATATGATTACTCTTAAAAATGTTTATCAGCTTCCTATATTCTGTTGCTCACGCTTAAGTTAATTACAGCCCATTGTGGTGCATAACACGTGGGAACTACTATATACAATTCAATTTTAATGTTCAGCAAATGTACGACTTACATTAAATGCTTCTTCACTGCCATTAACCAAACACTCCGTGTTCCGTTGTAAAAATTCTTACAACGGAACTTGGAGTTTTTTACAAAAATCGTTACGTCGAGAGATTTGGGGTTCGTTCCCAGCGGTGTCGGAACACAATTTTTCAGTCGCTATGCGTTGTTTATAAAATAACGTGGACAGAGCGATGACATCATCCATTTAGGCTTGTAATTGTTTCGGGGCGCAAATTTCCGCAATTAGGGATTTTCTGTAATTTTGCGAATATCATACACTGCTGGACAATTGCTAAGGACGGATCATAAACGGCTATATAGCGCATAAAAAAGTGAGTGTGGTTGGATACCAAGTGAAATAAAACAATGTCAGAATGCCAGGACATTACAAGAAAGACAATTTATTGTGCTCTGAAATCCAGAAGGCTTTGGAACGTGTTCAAGGGACAAACAGGCCATTTCGTGCAGAATACGTAAACGTGAGAAAAATGCAATTACCGTCCGCAGGCGTTCCGGCGTAAGATGTCAATACGGGATATGGCCACCATGGAGGGCGATGAAAGATTCCACACGTCGTGTCATGCTTTGCACAACATTATCAAGTAGCTGTTGGGGTAATTTATCCCATTCCTCTGTCAGTGCACGGATGAGGCTGTCCTTGTTTATTGGAGGGCATTGGCGACCAGCAAGACTCCTCCCCAAAGCATCCCACACATTTTCAATGGGATTCAGATCTGGAGAACGTTCTGGCCATACGAGGCGTTGAATATCCTCGCTCTCAAGACACTACTGGACAGCGACTGTTCGATGACATGTTGCGTTGTCGTCCATGAAAATGAATCTATCACCAACAGCACCACGGAACATGCAAACATGAGGTAGCAGAACAACATTAATGATCGTTGGCCAGTCATAGTCCCAGTTGGAAGCACATAGAGGGACGTACGGCCATTGTTCATGATGCCAGCCCATACCATGACACTACATGTCGGATATCGGTCCCTTTTCTGTATGTTTGCTGGACAATATGCAGTACCACTATCACGCCAGATCAGTTGTCGTCGACAATCAGACGATAGACTGTATCTACTCTCATCTGAGAAGAGGACAACAAACCAGTCGTTATCAGTCCAATTGTGATGTTGATGGCACCATTGCAAACGGGCGGTACGGTGACGTCTGGACAATGGGATGCACACAACAGAACGGCGGGCGTATAGTCCTCCTTCATGCAAACGTCTGGCGACAGTTTTTCGGGAGATCCGCTTGCCAGTAGCAGCCATAAACTGATTTGCTACCTCACTAGCTGTGCTGCGCCGGTGTCTTTTTGTTGATAGCACTATGTACCGATCTTCTGCAGGTGTCGTACTGCGAACACGACCTCCCCCGTGACGTTTGCTACACTCTCCATTTGTTTGAAATGATTTCCAAAGCCTTGAAACAACACTGTGGCTGACATCGAACTCCATGGCAACATCTGTTATTTTTCGCCCTTCTTCAATCTTGCCAATAATACGGCCACGCGTAAAATCATCTAGGTGATGTCGGGAAGACATACTGAAAATTGCAAGTTCGTCAATTGATTCTTTCCCTTTCAACTTTGCGTTTGAACAACAACGGTCAATACGCGTCAAATCCTTTATATCTCTTATCAGCGCTATGACGTCACGAACAAGTTCGGCAATCCAAAATTTGCATACGCACAACACGTCTTACTGTAATCCGCACTTATGCTAATTTCCACAGTTTCCTGCCTTCCAGTTTATGGTTGCTATCGTTGCTCTTGTCATCCGTCCTTAGCAATTGTCCGGCAGTGTATATATCTGTAAATTTCATATTTCGTTCCCATTTTCGTCTAATTATTATTACAATTTTTAGATTGTTTTTCTTATTTAAATACACAGTCGAGTCACATTATTGTGACCACCTCCTACTTTTGACGTCAACAGCGTGTAGTCAATGAAAGAAGGCACGTGTTGTGAGCTAGCTTAAAGGGTATATAAGACGTGCTGTAGGCATTCTGAAAACATATCATTTGTTGCTGTCATGGGTAAAAGCAGCGATTTACCACATTTGTAAAAACGGATGATTATCGGCTTTCGGGCCAAGGGTGGCAGTATTTCTGAAACAGCGCAGTTTGTGAACTGTTCGGGTGCTGCTGTGGCTAAAGTGTATCGTGATTGGAGAAATGGCATCATTGCGAATGAAAGACTTGGAATCTGCGGAGCAACGCGTGCCATTGATGTGAGAGGTGAACGTCGGCTTTGCAAGCGCGTGAGGGCCGATCGACACGCTACAGTGGAACAACTCACTGGCCGAATAAATCAGGGGGTTAATGGAAGTGTGTCTAAAACGACAGTTCAACGAACCCTACTGCGTATGGGGCTCCAATGTAGGCGGATGGTCACTGCACTTATGCTAACGAAGGTACATCGGCAGAAAAGGCTTACATTTGCACTGCAGTATTGGAATTAGACCTCCGCTGATTAGCAAAGTATTGCCTTCTTCGATGAGTCACGTTTTCTGCTTCATCGAACGGATGGATGTTCGCGTATAAGGCGAGAAACATCGGAGAACAAGCTGGTGGAGGCAGCGTTATGGTCGGGTGAATGTGCTCTTGGCATTCTCTTGGTCCACAACTACACGTGGAAGGCATTATCAACCGAATTCGTTATGAATCCAACCTTTCAGACCACGTACACCATACGTGCTGATCGTCTTCACTGGAGGGGGGATCTTCCAGCACAACCATGCTACGCGTCACACAGATATAAATATGCAAGAATGGTAGGAAGAGCACGATAAAGATTCCAAAGTTATTCCCTGGCCCCCTAATTCCTTAGACTTAAACCCAATTGAGCCTCTGTGGAACTACCTCGATGTTTTTGTTCGCTCTATTGATCCTCCACCACGCACCCTCCAGCAGCTGCCAGATGCACTGCCGTCAGCATGGTCCATACACCTCTGAACACCTTCCAGAACTCCAGCAGCTGCCAGATGCACTGCCGTCAGCATGGTCCACATACCTCTGAACACCTTCCAGAACCTTATTGAGTCACTCCTAGCCTGTCTAGTTGCTGTCCGCGCTGCATACGATGCTTACTCTGGACATTAGCTGGTGGTCACAATAATGTGACTCGACCGTGCACACACTGCAGTCAAAGAATTATGACCCCCCTGTTAGTATGAGTTATGACCTCCTCGTGCCGCCAACACCACAAATTTGTTGCGTGGCATTGATTCAATGAGGCATATGGAGGTTTCTGTAGGGATGCCATACCATGCAAACACCAGAGCTTCTCACAAATCATCAGGAGTTATCGCTGGCGGATAGGTTATGATAGTCCCACAGATGTTCAATGGGAGTGATGTCCGGCGAGTACGTTGGCCAGGGTAGTCAATGGAATGCTGCTCAAACCATTCTGGGCACACGCAAAGCAACATATCAAAGGGAATTATTTTCCTGGAAGCAACCCATGCCATTGAGGTAAACAGTCATGATGAGTACGGTCCTCGATAGAGCACCTTTTCAACCACAATGGATAGATATCCTGAAGCGTCCATTGTGCGATCGAGCGGATGATTGCTCCCAATGATTTGCAGGAAATCATGCCCCACACAAGCACACTGCTACCTCCTATCTGTTTCCTTTCGAGCATAGTGTCGAGATGACTTCTATCAGCTGTGCTTCGCCGTACTCTCCATCCACAAGGTAAAGCAGAAAATGTGATTCGTCTGAAAAGGCGACTTTCTCCCACTGCTCGATGGTCCAATGCATCCTCTCAGATGCAAATGCACGCAGTAATGGTAGGTGTCTGGCCAATAGCATGGGTACCTTTAGTGGACAGCGGCTCCGGAGACCTATAGAGAGCAGAGTTCGTCGGACTGTGGTCAGCAGTACGGTCCTCGATATGCCTACATTAAACGCTCTGGCCTGTTGGCCCATTGTGGCCTGTCTGTTGGATGATACTATGTAGGATAGGCGTCGCTGCAAACGGGCGTCAATGCTCCGTTGTAGTTCACTATTACCCTTATTACTGCAGGTCTTGCCGGTTTCCTTCAGTTACTTGAACACCTTAACAACTGCACCACGTGAACATCCACAATATCGGTAGCTTCTGTAATGCAAGTCAGCAATCATTCCTTTTCAAACTGTTACGTCACGTCCTTTTCCCATCACCACGCGAATAAGTCCGCGAAAACGAACGCTTGACATGCTGGTTACGATTCCTTCTTACATCAGGGGTTGTAGTGTTTTATGGACTGGACTGTGGGAAATTAACCGCTGTTTCTCGAGTAAAGCAGGAACGTTTGTTGGTGTCTTAAACTTCATAACCAAAGTTATATTCGCAAAAATTTTGTATTGAGTTTCAGGATCAAATTTAAAAGTACTGAAGTGATAAATCGGATTGATAATTCCAGCCTTTTCTTGACACTGCAGAAATTTCTCTGCCGCAGAGCGCATTTTAAAGATATATCGAAATTCCAGTTAGCAGTCTTTTTCTCTCTGTTTCAGCAACATTATGAAAAAAGGTTTTATACTGTATCATTGCTTTGGAGTAAACAATTCCCATACTATATGAGTATGCTGTTTCGTCCTATACGTCTTTGAAGTGAAATTTAAATTGACGTTTCCTTAATTATTTTACAAATAAGAGAAATCTATGTTTGCTGTGTTCAAGACCCAGTGACTAGCTAAAGGTATTTGTTCTGTATTGCAAAGAAATTATCGTGTCTTCAAAATAATTATTTCCTTTATCAATTGCAATGTATCTTAATTTTGTTTCCTGCTGAACAACAAAGTGTTCCAAATTAGCAGACACATCTCTTGAAGTTTGGCGTAATAACTTGAACACGGAGTTCAGCAAACTGCATAAAATCCTTGTACAACTTTAAAAGTTTTTTTACCTACTTTTCGTTTCTGAGTTTCATGGAATCAAAATAAGAGGCAGATATATATTGAAATTTATTCCCCACTGGTTCCAGAGGATTTACGTCTTGGGGGAATGATGAGATTTTCATCCAGCTGCGAGAGTTGGTAATTTCACGCGCGGAACTCTTCCACTTCGATCTTAAATAAAACAATCTCCGATATAAAAACGCCTGACGGGTATTTCCGTTTCTTCGACAAATCAGAATCGTTTTATCACGGACGCTATATAAGAGATGAGGGAAAAGAGAAGGATTCTGGTCTCAAACTGTGCCCGCTTTCAAAGGACTGCTTTGAAAGTCAAAACCCAGCCTCACCTTTTTGTTTCGCTTTTTGGGGCTGAAGGAAATTTAAAGACAATGGAATTGAAGAAACGTCGTGTTGAAGTTAGACAGGAAAGAAAAAACGGGTAAAGCATAAATATTTGCTAGGTATTTCTGGAAGTCTTTCACAACCTGATCGCTAGAAGCGTGCCCTTTCAGGTTGCAGAATAGAACAGTTTGAAATCTCATTTTGAGTTTAACATGAGCATTGATCATACTTCCTATTTCCACAAACAGGGATTTAAATTTCAGTATTTACTGTGTTAGTGGCAAATGTATTTTTGTGCTGCCTATGTTCTCACCATATAGTCGTCGTGGGAATAAATATCATATAAAGAATTATTCCTGTTGGGATTTCTTTAGCAGCAAGCAACAAGTTCAATACAAGAACGTTAATTTAGCCATCTCTTTGAAGCTAGCTGAAAGCGTAGGGATTTGGTGTAAAAGCTTTATGCTTTTTATTAATTTCAGTACAAACTAAAATTTCTTTGAGAAGCTATGAATAAAACAGAACCAAAAAGTCTGTGATTGTAAGTAACTGAGTCACCTAATTGAAATAAAAAGGAATAAGGAAAGAAACAAAGAATAAAGCATCAGTATTTCAAACACGAATCTAAAACTTAGCAGTACTGGGAATAAATTTAATTTTGTCAAATATTTAAGACATGCAAATAAACAAGTGCAACAAATTAAAGTATTGGGTTGTCGGAAAAGTCATGACGCATTTCGGCACCCGATGGCGGTTGGGCGGAATTGGAAGTTCTAGTGGCATGCGCAGCTCTTTTATCGCTATGGCATTCGACAGGTGCCAGTTCTATCTGCAGTCGAAAAGGAATAGTGAGCAATTTGGTTGATTTGCGGAGATTTGACATCAAGTTGAAGATGGAAGACCAAAATGTGCATTTTCGCCATATGTTACTGTTTTACTTCCGCAAAGGGAAGAACGCGCGTCAAGCATGTGAAAGGTTGCGTACAGTGTACGGTGATAATGCTCTACAAGAACGTCAGTGCCAGCGGTGGTTCGCAAAATTCCGTGCTGGTGATTTTGACCTCAACGATGCTCCTCGGTACGGGAGGCCAACCGAGGGTGCTGACGACCAAATCAAGATATTCATCAAGTCAAACCCACATTACACGAAACGAGAGATTGCAGAAACATTGTACATCCATCATTCAAGCGTTCACGACCACGTGAAAAAGCTGGGATACGTAAGCAAGCTCGATGTTTGTATTCCTCATGAACTCAAAGAAGCTCAATCGACGGCGTTTACAAACATCTGCTATGCTCATTAAACGTGAGGAAAACGATCCTTTTTTGAAGCTACGGATAACTGGTGTCGAAAAGTGGATTGTGTACAACAATGTTAATATATATCAAATACGTGGAGATAACGTAAATGGACGATGTCATCGCTCTTTCCACGTTATTTTTTAAACAACGCATACCGACTGAAAAATTGTATTCCGGCACCGCTGGGAACGAACCCCAGAACTCTCGATAACTAGTCGAGTGCGTTCGAATTTACGCTACGGCGCCAACAATTCTCAGCACCATGCGTGGTTTATCATTCAGCATCTGACTACACGAATACGTATTGATGGTCTCAGCAACTGAGATGGCGTCATTTAACAACAGCTATTTAATTGTAGCTGATAAATTCAAAGGGCGATAGAAATGGTTAATATATATCAAATACGTGGAGATAATGTAAATGGACGAATACGTGGAGATAATGTAAATGGACGATGTATTCCAGCGGTGCCGGAAGACAATTTTTCAGTCGCTATGCGTTGTTTAAAAAATAACGTGGAAAGAGCGATGACATCGTCCATTTACATTATCTCCACGTATTTGATATATATTAACCATTTCTATCGCCCTTTGAATTTATCAGCTACAATTAAATAGCTGTTGTTAAATGACGCCATCTCAGTTGCTGAAACCATCAATACGTATTCGTGTAGTCAGATGCTGACTGATAAACCACGCATGGCGCTGAGAATTGTTGGCGCCGTAGAGTAAATTCGAACGCACTCGACTAGTTATCGAGTGTTCTGGGGCCCCAGCGGTGCCGAAATACAATTTTTCAGTCGCTATGCGTTGTTTAAAAAATAACGTGGAAAGAGCGATGAGATCGTCCATGTACAACAATGTGTTGCGCAAACGGTCTTGGTCCCGACGTGCTGCTTTGCCTCAAACGACATCCAAAGCATAAATTCATCAGCGGAAGAATCTGGTCTCAGTGTGGTGGGATTTTAAACATGTCATGTTTTTTGAGTTCCTACCACGGAACCAAACAATCAGTTCGAATGTGTACTGTCGGCAATTGGACAGTTTGAACGAATCCATCATCCAGAAACGTTCAGAGCTCGTTCATCGTAAAGGTGTTGTGTTCCATCACGACAACGCGAGACTACACACAAGTTTGATCACCCGCCAAAAACTATTGGAGCTTGGGTGAGATGTGTTGCCACACCCAGAATACTCGCCTGACTTTGCGCCGTCATACTTCCTCTTGTTTCGCTCTCTTCAATAGTCCTTGCGTGGTATATCGTTCAATTCAGATGAGGCTGTAAATCATCAACTTGTACAGTTTTTCGCCACGAAAGACAGGTCCTTTTATGAACGAGGCATTCTACAGCTCACTGAAAGATGGCAAACGGTTATCGAACAAAACGGGCATTATATAATTGATTGATCTTTGTTCTTTCAAACAAAAAATGACCTCTGCAAAACATGGCTGGAATACGTCATGACTTTTTCGACAACCCAATGCATAGCGTTTTATGCTAGTTGCTTGCGGTGTTTTAAGCTTATGATAGCTATAGCTTAGTTCGCTAAACTTAGTTCTGAGCTAAAGTATGTATCCCCCTGACGTCTACAGACGTCATGGGGGAGAGACATCGGGAAGAGTGTATTCGCACCACGCATACTGCACCAACACGAGGCATTATAGTCTCGGGTGCTATCTGGTAGTGAAGCGGATCACCTCTCGTGAGAGTCCGTACCATCATAAGGAGTGCCTGTTACATCAATGACATTCTACCACGGTTGCCCTTCGGTACCAGCAGGACAGTACCACATCCCATGCCGAAGTGACAACAGCTTACCATTTTTGTCATGGCTGGCTAGATCGCCCGATTTATCATGCATAGAAAATCTCTGGGACATGTTGAAACGACAGGTGCAGCACCGTCCGTCAGCAACTCTTGATGAACTTTGGAAGAGGGTCAATACATCCCGGATGGCTACTCTACAGGACATCATTCAGACATTATTTGAGTCAGTGCCTCAGCGGGTACAGCAGATGTTACGAGTACGAGTACAAGCCAGAGGTAGCCACACCAATTAATTATTATTAGCTATATCAAAGCACCTGGTATCTATGACACCAAGATGCTAATTATTTGTTCGGTATTGCCTAGTGAACATATCCTGTGGAAATAAAGCACACCAGACAAAATATTAGTCACCCCTTTCAGAACATACCTAATAACGGGTGACGGCACCTCTTGCCTTGATAACTGCATGAATCCTGTGTGGTAGAGACTCCACCAGATTGTGGATGTATTGGACATTGACTTGCAGCCGCTTGTGCGCCAATTTGTCCAGAAGTTACTCCAGATTACGTGGGTGCCTATTCCGGCGTTTGATCTTCTGCTCAAAATAATCCCAGAGTTGTTCAATAGGATTTTAATCGGGGATTTGGCGGGCCAGTCGAGGTGAGACAGTGTTGCTGATTGTTCGTCGTGCCACTCAGAGAGTTTTAGTGCACACGGTAATTGACGTCTTGGAAGACTAATGGCAATTTGATGCTGCACCTGGAGATGTAGGAAGAGGGACGACACTTCGTCATTGAAAATGCGAAGGTTCTCATGCTGGTTTCAAACTCATCGTCACTGCAACGAAATTGTTCATTTCGTGGTACGAAAAACATCCCCAAAAGGTCACAGAGCCACATCCAGCTTCAACAACACCTTCGACCCAATCAGTATTAACAACTTTGCATCCAGGTACGTTATATTACGTTAACGAATGAGAGTGCAAGAAAATCAAGATCCGTAATATTGCGGGCCCACTGATGTGAGGTAGGGCGCTATGTTTTCGCGTATATCACACAAATATGGACTTCTGAAATAATTGTCCTTCCGTTTCGTTCCACACGATGTTGAACTGGAACTTTCGTCTTTTGTTTTATACCTACCAGAACTATGCTCGTAATGTTACGCTTAACTTACGTTCATTGTCTGGAATTGAGCTCTTGTACTTTGCAAAAATGAATTGCGTTTTTTTACCGTTTTTTTTATTTTCCTTGCGATCTTAAGTGCTTAAAGGCCTCATTGGGTCTGCGATGCACTCGTCGCCTCCCATCATTGGAGTACAAACAAAAACATGACTCATCAGACTAAATCACTCGTTTCCAATCCTCCACATTAAAGTTTTTGTTCCTCTGAGCCCATTGATATCTTGTGAGTTCGCGACTTGCTGTTAAAAGTGGCCTCTTCCGTGGTACCCTGCTCCAGATGTCTATCGCATGCCGTTCTCTTCGTAATATCCTTTCAGAAATTGGTTGGAGTGGACTTCCATGAACTTTTTGGAGGAATTGTTGCCTGGTATAAAACAGATTGGCAGTTACTAGGCGTGAAACATGGCGCCAGTCCCTGTTGGAGAGAATCGTTTTCCGGCCACAGTTACGTCGCCGGTTTTCAGCTGAGTGCGAACTTCAGCACTGTTTGTAGACCCGCTGGGCAGTACGCTTTGACACATCAACAAATTGGGAAATTTCACTCATTTTGTGTCCGTGGGCACTGCGAAACACGATGGCTCCTATTTGCCACTCAGTAACGTCTGTCTTACGACCCATATTGCAGAATAAATTCAACACACACTTTGCCCTTCACCACTGCAGGAGACAGAAATGATCCAGTCTACTACGTCAGTGCTATTTATCTCCCAACAATGCTATCACGGCGCCCTCTGTGCAACCGGTAACTTCCTACTGTCATTTCTTTTAGGAGTGACTTATTTTTTGTCCGGTGTGCTTATATGTGTAACTCGACTTCATTCACTTGTTCTGTTGTTTATGAACATGAATGTATCCAGTGATAGCAATAATCCATCACATATACACTATCTGATCAAAGGTATCCAGGCACTTCCTTATCTATAAAACTCGTTGTAATAGGAAATGAATTAATATCGGGTTTGGTAATATCACAGCCTTCAATTGCTGGGAAAGCTTTTCGCAAGATTTTGGTACTTTGCTGCTAGGATTGCTTTGCATTCTGCCACAAGGCCATTAGTCAGGTAGACCACCGATGTGTGGCGGTTCGACCTGCCTAGAAATTATATCAATCATTCATTGCCATGTTGCGTAGACGGTGACGGCGTGCAATTGTAAAACTATTTGACGATGCATCTAGCCCATGCGAAAAGCTTAAAGTGCTAGATGTTTTTCGAGAAAGTTTTCGGCATGCGTTTTTGATTATTTGACAATGTAAATAGTGTTATAAATTTTGAGGTTATGCATTGTGTTTTCTTTCCGCATGAAAATTTTAAAAAAATCCTAGGTTAGCAAATTTTAAAGCACATTTCGAATTGTAACGAAGTATGTTTTAATGATAAGTTATTTTAGTTTTGAGTTTTCTGTGTTAAATTGCTAACATTAATGTTTTTAACAAATAATTATAGTTTAATAAAATAGTGAACAGTACGCTAGGTTTGCTGAAGCCCCCCTGAGATGAATCACACCTTCGAATAATGTGAAGGCAGCAATGCTAGTGAGGTAATCTGACTTTTTCTGCTCTATGATATTCGTACCGGCATGACATGATGTTACTTTTAAGTAGGATGGTGTGTGTAATTATACTAATTTCTTGAGTAACTCGATATAAAAATAATGTCTCCCAGTTAACGTTTCAATTCCTCCCAACGGTCTTCCATGGGGTTGAGATTGAGACTCTGTGCGGATTCGTCAAGTTCTTCGACACCTATCTCATCAAGCCATTTGTGCAGGGACCTCGCGTCCTGGGTGGGGACATCGCCGATGGTAAAGGACAGATCCTTCACCGAACTTATGACATAATCTTGAGAGCAAAGCGTTGGCTGGAATGTTGTTGTGGGCCCAATAGCTAAGATTCCTGGGCACTGGAATTACGGAGTTTCGCCCAAACTATGACAAACCACTATAGAGCATGAAACCTCCTACACCAAACTTCAGAGCTAGCAGAACACGATCGGGCATGCCTTCAAACCATGATAAAGAGCTGTAGACCATGAAGTCTCCTCCACCAAACTTCACAGCTTGCAGAACACGATCGGGCATGACCCCAAACCATGATAAAGAGCTGTAGAGCATGAAACCTCCTCCACCAAACTTCACAGCTAGCAGAACACGATCGGGCATGCCTCCAAACCATGATAAAGAGCTGTAGAACATGAAGTCTCCTCCAACGAACTCCACAGCTGGCAGAACATGATCGGGCAGGCCCAGCCCAAACCATGAAACACACCTGAAGGGTATGAAACCTCCTCCAGCAAACTTCACAGCTGGCAGAGCACGGTTGCCACTTTGAAAATTACTGAGCCCCTCGCAAACATCGAAAACAGCCGTAGAGTGTGACGCGTCCTCCACCAAACTTCACAGCTGGCATAACACGATTGGGCAGGCCCCGCCGAAACCACGAAAACTGCCGTAGAGCATGATGCTTCCTCCACCAAACTTCACAGCTGGCAGAAGGAGGCCCCGCCCAAACTATGACAACACCTGTAGAGCATGATGCTTCCTTCACCAAACTTCACGGCTGGCAGAACACGATGGGGCAGTCCGCGCCCAAACATTAAAAACAGCGGTAGATCATGATACTTCCTCCACCAAACTTCACAGCTGGCAAAACACGATCGCGCAGGCCTCGCCCAAACCATGACAACAGCTGGAGAGCATGATGCTTCCTCCACCAAACTTCACAGCTGTTAGAACACGATCGAAAAGTCCCTTCCAAACATGGAAAACAGCCGTAGAGCATGATGCGTCCTCCACCAAACTTCACAGATGGCAGAGCACGGTCGGTCAGGCCCCGCCCAAACCATGAAAACAGCTGTAGAGCATGATGCTTCCACCTCCAAACTTCCCAGCTGTTAGAACACGATTAGGCAGGTAGCGTTCATTTTATATCCTTCACACCTAGACCCATCCGTCCGATTGCCAGGTAGTGAAACGCGATTATCACCCTCAGAGAATGCGTTTCAACTTCTTTAGCATCCCCGGTCTCTGAGCTTTATCCCACTCCAACGTGCCCTTGGCGTTGATTTGCCTGATTTTTTAGGTACGTGTGGGTCTGCTCGTTCGTGGAAAACCATACACTACAGCTCTCAAAGGACCGTTAGAGTGCTTCTGTCTTTTCTAGTCGCTTACGAGAACTCGATGGTGAGTGTTGCAAGCGGGGACAGGCGATTTTTTCGCACCACCGGCTTCAGCACTCCGCAGTCCCGGTCTGTCATTTTACGTAGCTTCCAAGATCCCAATTGCACTGTTATTTCTTCTAAGAATTTCCACTTCATGATAACGTCCCTTTGAGATGATCGGGGCAGCTGCAGCAGGTTGTAGAAATTTCCCGAACGGACTTGTTGCTAAGGTAGCATCCCATGATGTTGCCACCTTGAAAAATACTGAGCTCTGGCTCTGCCATGCGTCTCATTCTACTGTTCATATTTGTTTATGATTTTGTCCAGTCCATGTGTGTTTCTGAGCCATGGCTGAGACCATGGCTCAGAGACACACGTGGACAGATGTGCAAATCCTCCATTCAACAATAATAGTCCATTATAATTTTGATCATGTACTGTTTCTCAACAAGCTTTGTATAAACGCTGAGCAATCTATTCATAATATCCGCTGTTACACCAACTTCTCTACTTAATTCAGTGTTGTTGTCTGATATTTTTAGTGATCCACTGTCAGAGGTGCAAAACAGTAGAAGTTGTTCGAATAAGAAATGCACCCTCAGTGAGAAAGCGTTTACCTAAGAATTAAATAAATTAACATAATAAGTCAGAAACTCAAACGGAAGGACAAATACAACTGTACGTCTCATGTAACAGGTACAAAAGTTAAATCCCCCCTTCAATGATTCGCAAGAGCTCAAAGTATTGTCCATGTGTGGTGTTTTACTGAAAGAACTTGAGTGGTTTGTTTTTTCGCTTGGATTAAAGTCTACGGGGCACTTGGGGGAGGGGGCGTTTGGGGTCTAACTGGACCTTCCAACAATGGAGCCCTGCCAATTTCTTCCACAGAGGTGCAGAAAACTGCCGAAATAATGGATAATGGACAGCTGGAGGAAAACAACTTTACTTTATCTCTGGCAAACCTTCAATAAAATGTTAATTATCTCAGAAACTGTTCGTTTCCAGGATTATGTTAACTAAGACTTTTTTGTTTCGATGAGTACCATCTATGTTTCCATTTATGACCAAAACTTTTGAATCACCCTGTATGTAGCTAGTTAGTTATTTTCAGGATCTCAATGAACAAATTAAGGATTTGAGAACCTTTAAACGTGGCATGATATGTGGAGCAAAATGTGATGGTTCGAACTTTGCCTCAAACGATTCTTGCCGTGAGATTTTCACGATGAATTGTAGCTAGGGTTTGCAGTAAATGGTGTCACACCCAAAAATCGTCCATCAATCGAAGATTCTGCGGAAGGAAACACATGGCGGATTGGAGAGAGTCAAAGGAGATTGGCGCGAATCGTGCATGCGAACTGACGGGCAACGACCAGGAAAATCACTGAAGAATTAAACTCTGGTGGGTCGAGAATCATCTTCGAATGCACCACGTATCGGACATTGTGGCAAATGGCTACAGTAGTAGAAGATCATATGGCTTTTTCAGTTTGATCATTGATGCGCACCAGCTGTTTTCGGGCACAAGGTCGCAAATTGTTATAGGTATTTTGCGTATCGTAATCAAGCGCGGTAAGCCCTTCATGCGGTTGTATGTAAAAAGAACGAGAAGGACGGTCTTATCATACTATTAGGTGTATTCAAACGTTTCCGCCGTTTTAAGGAGAAAGGAGACAGGAACGATCAGGAAACTAGTACACATTTGTTCAACGAAATATTGGCCGTTAGCATCAATGACCTTTTGCCATTTTTCAGGCAACAAATGAATGCCCCTGTGATAGAAGGACTCTGGTTTGAGCTAAAGAACGCAGGGACGAAATTTTCTACCTCTGGAAGTGGTGAATCGTTGTTGGGCTAGGACATGTTGCATAGAGCGAAACAGATGAAAGTCTGTCGGTGGAATGTCTGGGGATTATGCCTGGTGCGGTAAAACCTCCCAGTGTAACTGTTCAAGAGTTGATTTCGTGGTGGCACCGATATGTGGTCTGGCATTATCGTGTAACAGGATCACTGGGCTGCGTCTTTTACCCGTCCATGGGCGTTTTTCCTCAATTGCGGCGTTCAGTTTCATTAACTGATCACCATATCGTTCTGCAGTGATGATTGTTTCTTCCGGTTTTAACTGTTCGAAGTACAACACTCCATGCATTTCCCACCACACACACAACAGCGCCTTTTTCCCGTGGATATCCTGTTTGGCAGTGGACGTTGATGGCTGGCCTGGGTCGACCCAGGATCGCTTCTGTACGGGGTTTTCGCAATATATCCGACCTTTTTTCCTTTCCTGGTGAAAACCTTCCACGCGACATTCTTCCCTTGAAACCTGTTCAGCAACAACATGCAGATGCCTAATCGTTGGCCAGAAGACTGGTATGCGGGACCCACTTACGAATCTTCTGGATCTTCCCCTAGGTCTGTAGACGCCGCACCATCGTCGATTCAGCCACTTTCAAACGTTTCGCCAGTTTCGTGGTCAATTGTGTAGCATCCGCTTGCAACAGCGATTCCAGCTCCTCGTCTGCGAGTTCCTCCGGTCTACCTGCATCTGGTTTGTCTTCCAAGCTTAAATCACCTTTCTTAAACCTGGCAAACCATTCTCAAAACGTCCGTTTACCCATAACCGTTTCGCAATACGCCTGACATATTTAACCGTAGGTTTCACTTGCACTTTTCCCTAAATTAAAGATGAAGTACAAACATTGCCTCAAATGAGCTTTTTGGACCGCCATGCTTAGCTTCGCGTGCAAACTGACTGCAAGGTCACCGTCCGGTTAGACTCCTACAGCGCCCCCTTCCCTTAGCGGGGGCGGCGGAAGCTTTTCCCTAATCCTAATATGTTCAGAGTAGCTCGGATTACTCTTTTCGCCCTTTCCAGCCTTTAATCGAAAGCTAAATTATGCTCAACGAACTGGTCTCTTTGATTTTTACGGCACACCGCGCTCACGTGCAGAGTTAGAAACGGGTCAAACATTTTAGATCTGAACATCACATAATTGGACACGACCCGTACCCGGCCCGAAAAATTTTCTTTGAACTATAAATTCAAAACTAAATAAATAATTATACATAATCATGTATAATTATAATAATTTAGCCCAATTACATTTCATAAAAATTAGCCCAGCCACATTTTAAAAAATGAAGTTTATTTACAGCTGAAAACACTAGTTTAAATAATAATCATGTATAATTATAATACATAATTGAATTTGCATAAACACAGGCTGTTCAAAAAGTCTCTCCGAAGGGGGTATCGTAGGCTGTATAGAAATCATATACAAGTATTACGGAAACGTATAATTTACTGACTATCAAACAGAAGTCATCGCTCTTTCCACGTTTAGAAGTGAATCACGGAAAAATTCTCATTGCCCGCCAACGGGAATGAAACCCAGAGTCTTCCAGTTACGTTCCGGACATGCTTCCACTGCACCACAGCGGCCTCGAATTCCTCCAGACTCACACACACTAACTGCCAAGCCAATTTGGCAGGTTGCTTCTTGGAGTCCCGCACAATTCACCAAGGATGGTAAGCAACAACTGAACAAATAATTAGAAGGCGAATGAATAATAAATACAGATATTTGACGTGGGCCAGGAACATCAAACAGAAACCATCGCTCTTTCCACGTTTAGAAGTGAGTCACGGAAAAATTCTCATTGGCCGCCACCGAGAATCGAACCCAGGGTCTTCCAGTGTATGTGAGTCTGGAGGAATTCGAGGCCGCTGTATTGCAGCGGAAGCATATCCGGCACGTAACTGGAGGACCCGGATTCGATTCCCGGTGGCGGCCAATGAGAACTTTTCCGTGACTCACTTACAAACGTGGAAAAAGCGAAGACCTTTGTTTGATGTTTGACACTCTAGGTAATTCGGCCGGCTATGGTCATGTACGGGCGGTTTGGACCTTATGGTCGTTAAAGTGTTAAAAAATAAAACGTAAATAAAGCCGGGGTCGTAATCGGATCAGGAACACCTTGACCCAACTCGTTTGACCCGCAAGAAATTGTCGACCCGTTGATCCGCTGACCCGTGACCCGTTTCCATCTCTGTTCACCTGCCGCCTTAGTCGTTTTTTTGGGTTTTTTTTTTTTTTGATCGAATGTTTAAATGATTTATTGGACCTGGTGGTACAGGACATGACAAACAATCAGATATAGACGGGATACAGATTTTTCACAGCAACAAGTACATATCATACATTTTATAGTATGCCAATTGATCAATTTACACAGAGAGAACAGTCTTGATCAAGTAACACATTGAGAACAAGTACACATCAAACATGGTTTTACAGTATGCTAAATGACTAATGTACACAGAAAGCTATTGTCGGACAAGCAACACATTGAGAGCCAGTGCCGAAAGGCAAACACAAACATTCATGCCTCACCGGGATTCGAATCCTGACCCCTTCATAGACGAATGGTCATAAGCCATCGCTTAGACCACTGCGCCACTTGGTCGGATTTTAGGCTTCAGAGTGTGCCACTTTTGTGCCGAGACAAATGTTTCTAACAAAATGTTATCTCAGTACAGATTAAATTAATTAATTTGTCATGAGCTTCATAGAAAACAAAAGGTGTTTTTTTCTTGATTTGCTGCTTTTGTGACATTCTAAATTTTCCTCGTGCAGGCCCAATGAGCCTAACAATCTGCGTGCTTTCCGGTTTGGAATTTCAAGATGCGTAGTTAACCCCAAACACGGATTTTTTTTTTTTACCACACCGAGGATTTCCAATATCTGCCACAGAAGAAAATAATATTCTGCGGGGAGAACCAAATATCAGCTCGCAGGGATAGAAATCTTTTTCATTTATTCTGGGGAACTCGATGTGGGGATAATTTTCTGCGGAGTTGGAGGTAAATAGAATGTCGGGGCAATATTGACCTAAGCGGTTCAACGAGTAACCGACGCCATTTCGAGTATTCCAAATATTATTTTTACCAGACACTCCTGCATGAATTTATGCCTTGTGTTCAAGAAAATGCCTGGTATCTTTCTGTTTATTCCACAGATGGATATTGATATTAAAAATCCTCATGCTTTCTGTAACTTTAACAGTGCGTTATTTTCCTTCCACTCGAATGCTGGTTTTAATGCGATTCTATAGGAAGGTACCGCAGACAATGCGGCTACTTTGATGAGATTTTTTTAAATTTCTGTATCATTTTTAATATAAAGCGCAGTATGGTTTATCGATCTCCTGTGTGCGTGTGTGTGTGGGTGTAGAAGTCAAAATAAGACAGCTTTTCCTTCTCACGTCTGAGATTTTAATGGAAGATCTCTAGCCGTCAGCACAATATGATGTTTTCAATTTCAGATTTTTATCAGATATTCTTTTGGTTAAAGAAGCGTCGTACGTTTATGAGAAAACGATGTTTTGAATCTATGGTACAGATACAGCATTAATCCCTTTTCCATCTGAAATGTTACCGTGTTTCTGACTACGCTGTTGAAGAATAGTCTCAGATTTTTTTTTTTCTTTTTCAACTTGTTTCTGAAACCTGTCACATTTGCATGTTCTGAACCATCCTCATTCGAATTAGTACCTGTTCAAGCTTCTCAGAAATTTGGTGTGTAATTCACTTACATGATGGCGAGCATAAAACAGGCCGCAAATTCAAAAGGCAGTTGTACATTTTTATTTTGTCATAATTAGGGTAGTATTGTCATAATTACAAAATTCTCAAATTCACAACACACTTCGTGAATGAACGGAGCAATCATTTCCGTGCAATGACATAAACAAGCCTGAATTTCACGGAATTTTTGTACCATAAGAAAATTCTGAAATTTAAGAACACTTTCCGCACTTTCTTTCTTATATTAAAGGTAAATTACCGTTTTATAGATGTGTTAACGGAAAATTCTGAATTTTCAGGAACCTTTCCGCAGTTTCTTTCTTATATGGACGGTAAATTACCGATTTAGAGATGTGTTACAGGAAAATTCTGAATTTTTAAAAACCTTTCCTAAGTTTCTTTCTTATGTTGACGGTAAATTACCGTTGTAGAGGGATTTTAACGGAATATTCTGAATTTTCAGAAACGTTTCCACAATTCCTTTCGTATATTAACGGAAAATCTCCATTCTCACTTTTTCCGTATCAGTATGACTGGAAATAACCGGTAGTAGGAGCGATTGGTGAGAATACTTGAGGTTTGATAAACTTTTAAATTTCAATCGTCTGTCGAATTTTGAAGTTCCGTAGCGAGATCGGATATTGTGGATAGCATATCGCATGGAATTTTTTACTGTCTCACAGGATATTTCTTCTTCTCTCCCGTATTTTGTGCACCAGCTATTTATTATAGTTTGTGATTCAAAAATGTTGGTCATAAATGAAAATATAGATAGTACTCATCGAAACAAACAAAATAGTCTTAGTCAACACAGGTCCGGAAACGAACCTTTTCCCAGAATATGGACATTTTATTGTAGGGTTTCTAGAGATAATATAATTTTTTTTTTACCCCAGCTGTCGGCTATTTCGAAATTTTCTGCACTTCTGAGGAAGAAATCGGGAGGGTTGAATTGTTTGAGGGCCGAAGAGATCCCAATTGTTTCAGGGAACGGCTAGACTCCATACTTGCCCCTCCCCGAAATGTCTCCCTCGAATTCCCCCCTCCCCCAAGGTAAAAAACAAACCACCCCTGTTCTCGGAGTAAAACACCACGCACAGGCAATACTTTCAGCTCCTGGGCACAGTGAAGGGGATGATTTTAGGAGTTGAGTGTTCCAACCTTCAGCCCAAGAACAAATGATTCTGAGATGTCTCCAACAGGAGCTTCCCAAATACAACAAATGCAACATAAATAAACTGTGGGGAGAAACCCACGTTATATCCGGTAACCCTGCATGATGATAAAACGGCAAACAAAAAACAAATCCCGGAGATGTCTCCCGCGGGATCTTGACAAATCAATGAGACACCCATGTGCACGGAGGTCTCTGGTGAGTGACAGACGGACAGCGACCTGTTGTATGATACTAACCGGCTTCACGTAAAAACCTCCGCATCGGTACAGCGAGCACTTCCTAACACATGGCAGAAGACATGCAAATACTGCCATGACGGTATCGCGGTTCGGCGAACACACCACGACTGCTTGGCATCAGTTAGCACGCGGAAGCTCAAATGTGTACATTACAGGTAATATTGAAGTGTGTTTGGTACTGTTACTAATAAAGGCTGCAATAGCTAGCGCTTTCACAAATGCGGAGTTAGCTGACATGCATTTCATGTATGGTCGGGCAAATGGAAATGCTGCGCTGGCATCGCGTATGTACACCGAGGCCTATCCAAATCGAAGGCATCCCGATCGTTGCATATTTGTGTGGATCCACAAGCGCCTAAACTGAGAGTAGGTAATTTCAGTTTGCTGCATCAGCTGGGAGTCTAAAAACTGCCCGAGATCCCGAATTGGACGAGTGACTGTTAAGAAGAATACAACAAGACCTCGCAACGAGCACTAGAAGGATTGCTCTCACGGAAAATAGCAGTCAAAGTATTATCTGGAGAGTTATACATGACAATCGTCTACACCCTTACCATATCCAGACATTGCAAGTCCTAGGTGTGAGAGACTTTCCACCGAGAGTTGCATTCTGCCGGTTGCTGCTACATCCATGCGGGGGTAATCCGCGCTTTCTCGGTAATGTTTTATTCATTGATGAGGCCTCATTCACCAGACATAGCTTTTCAAACTTCCATAACTGCCACCAGTGGGCAGCCAAAATTTTCCACGCCATCCAGCAATCGCATCACTAGGTTCGATTCGCAATTAACGGGTGGGTTGGTGTTTTACGTGATAGTCTCATAGGACCATTTGTGTTTCCCAGCAGTCTTACAGATTACTTGTATCTGCACTTTCTGCAGCATGACCTCCCACAGCTACTCGAAGATGTCCAACTTGGTGCACGTGTAACAATGTGGTTCATGCACGATGATCCACCCGTGCATTTTCGTTGCACGGCGAGGCAGCATCTCAATGCAACGTTTGGAGAGCGACGGATAGGTCGGGGCTGGCCCCGCTCGTGGCCTCCACTCCCACCTGGCACCTCCGCTCACCAATCCATTGGATTTCTGCATCTAGGGCTATTTGAAAGGACGAGTGTATGCAGTCGCCGTGGGCATCGTCGACAAATTTCGGATAAGAGTGCAAACTGCATGTGCAGAAGTCAGGCACAACCCAGGCAAGTTTGAACGAATGCGCGTCTCGCTGAGAAGGAGACAAGCCTGTATCGAAGCAAAGGGAGGATATTTTGAACATTTGTTGTGAAGGAAAGTGTACAAAATGTGTTCCGTACATGACACTTCTGTCCGTATTTGTACGTGCCATTTGCTGTTTTAACATCATGCAGGGTTACCAGATGCAACGTTGGTTTCTCCTCACAGTTTATTCGTGTTTTGTTTGTTGTATTTGGGAAGATTCTATTGGAGACATCTTAGAATCATTTGTTCTTGGGCTGAAAAATGGGACCCTCAACACACCCCCTCCCAAATATCATCCACTTCACTGTGTCCCAAGAGCTCAAAATATTCCCCGTGTGTGGTGTTTTACCCCAAAAAATGGGATGATTTGTTTTTTACCTTGGGGGCAATTCGAGCGGGCAATTTGTGGTCAAGCCGTTCCCTCAAATAATTGGGGTCTAACCGGTCCCTCAAACAATTAAGCTCTCCCGTTTTCTTCCTCAGAAGTGCAAAAACTATCGAAATAGCCGACAGTTGAGAAGAAAAATACAAATTTACATTACCTCTGGAAACCTTGCAGTAAAATGGCAATTATCTCGGAAACGGTTCGTTTCCGGAACTATGTTGACTAAGACTTTTTTCTTTGTTTCGATGAGTACTACCTGTATTTTCATTTATTACCAACATTTCTGAATAACCCTGTATATTGTGTTACTCTAAGAGACCGGGTACGTAACTTATTGTACAGACACGATACACTAGTACAACACGATGTCTACTAATTAGTATGTATCAGTCCTTAGACAATTTAAGACAAGAGCTGTTATAGCTATCAAGAGTAAATTTTATATTTAGGAGGGTTTTTTTTTTGTCTTTTTGTAAAATAATACTATAAAAAAGTACATTTCACATTTAAAAAAATTACTGAAAGACATTGTCAGTTTAAAAAAAACTATGTTGCAAAACATTTTGTTGTTTCGAAAAATCACGAAGAAAAATTATTAAATTTTGAAAAGTCATCCTACAGAGAAGAAATCATTACTGTCGCATTTAGAAAAGTACTAAGCTCCAGCAGAAAATAAAATGACTAAACCACTCGCATTAAATACAAAATAAATAAAAAATCATCGTCGCGCCATTTGCTCTTCAATGTACGCGACTCGGTTACTCGAGCGTTTGTGGCTCACTGGTTAAAGAAATGCGTTACCTGGTGAACCAACCCAAACGACAGGGTGTTCGATCATGATTGTAGCGGAAAGACTATCTGGGTTAAGGGCTGAAAACTACAGAGTCTTTGACATAAAAAAAAGATCCAGAAGAACACAGCACTGGAGCATGACGGAGTAACAGTGAGGAAACAGGCTCAAAACAGACAGTTGTGAAAGAAACTTTGGGAGACCTTCATGCAGCAGTGGATGAAAAATAATTGACAATGATGGTGATGATGATATATACATATATCATCATCATTGTCATCCCTGAAATGGCAATGAGCGGGACATACTGCCAGAAGGACAGACCATCGATGGACAGCCGAAATTTTAGGTTGGATTCTAAGGGACAGGAGAAGACTCAGAAGAAGACCACATGAGAGATGGATGGATGAAATTCGAAAGTATGTGGGAGTGACATGGAGGAGATTGGCACAAGACAGACCGTTGTGGAGGAAACTTGGGGAGATCTTCGTCCAACAGTGGATTGATAATGGTTGACAATGATGATGGGCCGCTCCGGTGGCGCAGTGGTCTAAGCGATGGCTTCTGATCATTCGTCCGAAAGGGGTCCGGTTTCGAATCCCGGTGAGGCGTGGATGTTGTGTTTGTCCTACGGCACTGGCTCTCTCCCTTCCCTGGAACCAGTGACCCTAAATTAGGGACGGGCGACTGCTTATAGCCCATTGAGTTGCTCACGGTGGTCGTTAAACCTCCAATCAAAAAAAAAAAAAAAAAAATCATATTATTGTGTCCACCAGCTAGCTAATATCCAGTGTAACCGCCGTGTGCTGAGCGGACAGGAACTAGACGGGTTGGGAGTGATTCAAAAGGTGCTGGAAGGTGTTCACAGGTATGTGGAGCCATGTTGGCTGCAGTGTATCTGGCAGCTGCTGGTGGGTGCGTTGTGGAGAATCCATTAAGTAAACAACACGATCGAGGTGGTCCCACAGATGCTTAATTGGGTTTACGTCTGGGGAGTTAGGGGGCCAGGGACGTACTTTGAAATCTTCATCGTGCTTTTCCCAGCACTCTCGGACGTTTCCTGCTGTGTGACACGTCGCATTGTCGTGGTGGAAGATCCCATCCCAGCAAAAACACAAGTTCTGGGAAACTGCTGGCCACCAGCTGGAAGTGATGGATCACTGCTGGCTGAAATCTGCCGCTGACGGCCCGGTAGTGATCCGTTAGTGGCAGCGCTAACAGTTGGCGAGTCATTGATGGCCTTGCAGCATCGTCGTGAATTGTGGGTCTCCAAGCAAGTGCCACTAGTGGCCCGTTGCTGGCAACCAGTGCAACCCCAACAGCAGGTGGAAGCAACGGGACTGCGCATGCGCAGAAGCAACACTTGCTGTGTCTCTCATGGTACCAGTTAGTTGAAGACGACGCTATCGCCATCCTGTTATTTTAGTGGATGTTAAGAAACAAAATCCATATGTAGAGAAGCGAATTAATTTCCTAATGAAATTTTACGTCGACGAAGATATCAGATTAAGCCGTGAAATACTAGATTACAGCCATGAAGTACACCCACTCCATTCCCTTGAATAACAATTCAGGGAATTGAGTGGATGAATAACAAGAAACAATTTGAAACCGCTTGAAACAAATGTCCTGGAAAACCATTAAAAAACGTTGGTTGGAAAAAAAAAAAGAATAATGCGCGTACAAAATTTATTAATTATTTGAAAGAAAAAAAGAGCAACGCTATGTGGTGTACTCATCCATGGGTTGTATACACAAGACTGGGAGGAATTCGCTTGTAAAAATAACGAGAAGTAAAATAAAATATCTTTACTCTTTAAAACAAATGTAGCTTCGGACAACGTAAAGGAAAGACACAACGTTAAAAAGGTAACAGAATATGACATGAACCCGGGTAAATATATATTTATTCAACAATCTCTTTTCAAGACGACAAGGACAGAACAAAACTTTGGAAAGCGACTCTAAATATGTACACTCCTTCAAAATGAGTGAAGTTTCCTTAAGGTAAAACAAAAACTATCGTTACATTGAAAAAATTAATTTATGAATTATATGAACTGACTTTTATAAAAAATACCTCGCAATATTGTAAAATGAAAGAGGGAAGATTTCCGATTACACATTGCATACGAAACAGACAGCTTTAAGCATACGCTTGAGCGTGTCAAATTAGTCCGGTCGGTAGAGAGCTCAGCTACCATGTCAACGGTCCTGGTTCAAATCCGCTCCAATGCAAACGGGGTTTTTTTCCGGTTTGTTGAGAAAATTTCTCCCGCGCAGTGCGATAATTCACAAGTTTCGTAATGGTAGAAAAAAAATTGCAGCTTTTTGAAACTGTGGCTGTCCTTGTTTTTTTATTTTCATTATGGCTACTACTGGGAAGTTGGCGGACAAGATTCGGCATGCCACAAGTTACGTCACGTGGTTGCCGGCTGCCACTACCGGCGCACTAGCGGACCACATTAGGCTAGCCATCATTTCTGGCACGTGCTTGCAGGGCCACTGAAGGGCCACTTGTGGCATCTACTGCCTGTGATGGACAACTGATGGCCCTGTTCTGGCATATGAGAACTGATGGGGAAGCCAACTGTTGGCCTGAACTGCTGGCCCTTCTGTTGGCCGCCCGGACATTTTATTGACGGTTCGGGAGCGGCAACATATTGCTGGCAGTGCTGGCCCAGCAAGACTGTTTTCGGTGGGATCCGCTCCAGGGAAGACGATCTGCATTCATGGGTGTACGTGGTCTGCAAGGATGGATTCATAACGAATTCGATCCATATTGCCTTCCACAGAAATAAGTGGACCCAGAGAAGGCCACGAAAAGATTCCCCAGACCAAAACGCTGCCCCCACCAGCTTGTGTTCTTCCAGTAATGGTTAAATAGTGTTTGTTCTCCGATGTTTCTCGCCTTATACGCCAAGGTCCACCCGTTCGATGAAGCAGAAAACGTAACTCATCGGAGAAGGCAATTCTTGGCCAATCAGCGGAGGTCCAACTCCGATACTGCCGTGCAAATATAAGCCTTTTATGCCGATGGACCTTCGTTAGCATAGGTGCAGCGACCATCATCCTGCATCGAAGCCCCATACGCAGCAGGGTTTGCTGAACTGTCGTTTTAGACACACTTCTGATAGCCCGCTGGTTCATTCGGTCAGTGAGTTGCTCCACTGTAGCGTGTCGATAGGCACCTCCGAAGCCGACGTTCACCTCTCACATCAATTGCATGTGGTGCTCCGCAGTTTCCACGTCGCTTATTCGCAGTTGTGCCATTTGTCCAATCACGATACACTTTAACCACAGCGGCACGCGAACAGTTCATAAAGTGCGCTGTTTCAGAAATACTGCCATCCTTGACCCAAAATCCGATAATCATCATTTTTGAAAATTTCATAAATCTTTCTATTTATCCATGACAGCAACGAGTGGTATGGTTTCAGAATGCCTACAGGATACCTTATATACCCTCAAAGCCAGCTCATGATTCGTGCCTTCTTTCATTGGCTACGAGCCGTTGACGTCAAAAGTAGGAGGTGGTCACAATAATGTGAGTCGACTGTGTGTATACATAGAGAGATAGATAGATTAAGAAATGAAGTTACATCTTCAGAGAAATTAAGGAGAAATTTAGCGTTTTATTTTTCTCAGTTTGACGAATGAAATATTTTCTGCATCGAAACACCGATTAGTTAAATTTTTCAACGCAATTTGTTTGTATCACAAAAAACTGAGTACTTTTGGAATTGGATAAATGTAGAAAGTCATACACATAATGAGAGTTATGTATCCCATTACCATAACTAAACTTTTTTTCTAAATTTTTGTTCCTTTTTGATGTGAGGCTTTCCGAAACTTTCGGCTATATTAAAAACGATACGTACGTACTACAGCACGAAAATATAAATATTGATGTTGTCAGCATTTCCATATCAGTAGTGTGATGCCGAAGCAAAGCAAAAAAGGAAGATTCGATACTTTTTCCGGAGCAGCTAGAGCTTAATTTCTTCTTTCCTATTTTTTTCCCTTTCATCTCATTTTTGGGGTCATTTGTTTCTGAACTTGGAACCTATGTTGCACACATGTAACACAATTTATCTAATTTAAGAGAAATTCCAACATATTTTTGGGCCATGAATTGAAGTCGAAAGCAGGACTGCATTTCCCTCCTGGATTATTTCCTTTTTATTTCTTTTTTTCTACTTTAATTAACATTATGGCGCACTTGTCTTCAACGACGATGAATGTACGTGGTGGAACTAAGGATTTATCTCCCGTTTTTTTACATATGACTACGTTCTTCTTTTTTCGACGGTTTGACTTCGGAAGAGGTTGGCTGTCTACCGAAGTAGAAGCAAATGTAATGGATGCCAGAGACCGGAGTCGAGCGCTCTTTAATTAAACACATTCCTCAGACACTGGAAAAGAAACACGCTCTGCAACAGTTTATTTTGTTGAGGACGCTTCGTTCTCCTCCTGCTTCATTTAAATGCTGCTGCCAAACGGAGAAAACTTTAGGCAATTTGGGCAAGTAGGTGGTATAGCAGGAGAAAACTGCGAAGAATTCTTCCAATAAATTTTAAATAATTATTTCGGTTACAACACCGTTTAGAGTTTACCAAGTTTGATCAAGATTTTTGTTTTGCAAAGTATGTTTCGGAACTTAAAGAGTGTTTTCCGGTTTCATTAAAATGCTTTGAATATCTCGCTCTTCTCAATGCGTGACGGAAGATTATTTATCAAGTATCAGCAAATGTTATATCGCTCAGATGATTAATTAGCGGCGACAGTGTTTTCAGCGATGACGGGTTTGAGAGGGAAAGTCTTAACGTTGATGTTTCGCACGAACGTGGAAAAGTGACTTTTAAAATTTTACCGCGCTGCTGCTTATGATGGATAAACCTTGCTGTCCTCGGCTGAAATGATCTTATTAAAATCGTGCAATTATGACGATAAGCTTCAGCACATGCTTTCACTTTCTTCTCACCGCAAACATTTAATTCTAATTGCTGTTCTGTACGGTGCCAAATTTATTACTATATTGGCATTTCGATTGAGTTAAGGAAAGCGTGTATAAGTATATTTCTTAAGGATTTAATATCAGCAGTAATTTTGTTATGGGTAAACTGTGAGATCGCCCACCAATACCTATGTTTACCTTTAAAGCATGCTAAGTTAATAGCGTCGGATTTTCATTTCTTTTTTTTTCTTAATTTTCCCTAAAACTCTCGCAACGTTCGAATTTTTCAGTGATTAAGAAATCAAATATCCCGTTGGTCAAAGTAGTATAGCTATACGAGTGCTCCGAATTTCTAGACGTAGAACAGAAATCCAAGTTTTCAAGCTTTCGTACAACAACCAGATGGCTTTTCAAGGAAAGTAGACAGCAACGTGCAAACTGAATAATGGGAACACTTCAACAATTCGAACGCGGTGACTTGACTAGGCAATAAATGAATAGATGCAAAGGTGATTATTCATGCGAAGAAACGAGGAGTCATGTTGGTTGAGCAGGTGGTATCGTGGAAGAAAACACAGCATTATGTGACGAAATGGTTCCAAACTCGTGGGAAATCTAGAGATGCTATCATTGCAAGCCTCGCTGTTGGTAATAATCTCAAAGGTTTCGCGAATGGCAGTAGATTTAGGCGTGAAGGAGGAAGCTAATTTCTTTATGTCATTCCACATAAGATAAGTGGGCTTGAACTTGACTTTTCTCGACAGGGCAGTGGTTACTTTTCCGTCCCTTGTGTCTCTTTTATGTTCGTTGAGTCTAATTCTGAACTAACGATTGGTCATTCCGATGTAATAGTAGCATGGAGCCGTCCGCATATTGTATTGCGATGTCATAAAAACCTATCTCGTTGAGAAGAGGGAGCTTGTCAATATTTATCTTAAGCTTGGTATATAAAGATGACGGAGACCTTATGCCAGTAATTCGAATCATTGGTATAGTTATACTATTTTGATTATAATTGGCGTACAGTTCCTATTTATTAATTATTACTTCTGGTGCATGCGTAAATGCATTGCATACACTGAGAAAAACGTTTTGTTAATTCAACAAAAAAATTTGTCGATATTCAGTCAACAAACATTTTTGTTGAATTTACAAAATTATTTTGTTGAAAATTATTGTTGATTTACCAAAAGTTTTTGTTATCACTACAAAACGTTTTGTTCATTTAACAAAATGATTAGGTCGATTTTGGGGAATTTGTTATATTCAACAAAACATATTGTTATCGTGACACAATATTTTTTGCAGCAACAAAACGTTTTGTCGTGATAACAATAAATTTTGTTAATTCAACAATAATTTTCAACAAAATAATTTTGCAAATTCAACAAATATTTTTGTTGAATTAACAAAACGTTTTTATCAGTGTACCGTTTTTGGTATATGTATTTCTTTCTTTCCTTTTTTTTTCAAGGAGTATGTTATTTCTTGTCTTCGAATGATATCATATAATTTGAGCAACATAAATCCTGTTCTTCAATGAATATGGTATTTGAAATCACCATTTTTTTCGTATTATACACTGCCGGACAATTGCTAAGGACGGATGACAATAGCAACGATAGCAACCATAAAATGGAAGGCAGGAAAATGTGGAAATTAGCATAAGTGCGGAATACAGTAAGACGTGTTGTGCGTATGCAAAATTTGGATTGCCGAACTTGTCCGTGACGTCATAGCGCTGATAAGAGATATAAAGGATTTGACGCGTATTGACCGTTGTTGTTCAAACGCAAAGTTGAAAGGGAAAGAATCAATTGACGAACTTGCAATTTTCAGTATGTCTTCCCGACATCACCTAGATGATTTTACGCGTGGCCGTATTATTGGCAAGATTGAAGAAGGGCAAAAAATAACAGATGTTGCCAGGGAGTTCGACGTCAGCCACAGTGTTGTTTCAAGGCTTTGGAAATCATTTCAAACTAATGGAGAGTGTAGCAAACGTCACGGGTGAGGTTGTGTTCGCAGTACGACACCTGCAGAAGATCGGTACATAGTGCTATCAACAAAAAGACACCGGCGCAGCACAGCTAGTGAGGTAGCAAATCAGTTTATTTCTGCTACTGGCAAGCGGATCTCCCGAAAAACTGTCGCCAGACGTTTGCATGAAGGAGGACTATACGCCCGCCGTCCTGTTGTGTGCATCCCATTGTCCAGACGTCACCGTACCGCCCGTTTGCAATGGTGCCATCAACATCGCAATTGGACTGATAACGACTGGTCTGCTGTCCTCTTCTCAGATGAGAGTAGATACAGTCTATCGTCTGATTGTCGACGACAACTGATCTGGCGTGATAGTGGTACTGCATATTGTCCAGCAAACATACAGGAAAGGGACCGATATCCGACATGTAGTGTCATGGTATGGGCTGGCATCATGATCAATGGCCGTACGTCCCTCTATGTGCTTTCAACTGGGACTATGACTGGCCAACGATACATTAATGATGTTCTGCTACCTCATGTTCGCATGTTCCGTGGTGCTGTCGGTGATAGATTCATTTTCATGGACGACAACGCAACATGTCATCGGACAGTCGCTGTCCAGGAGTGTCTTGAGAGCCAGGATATTCAACGCCTCGTATGGCCAGCACGTTCTCCAGATCTGAATCCCATTTAAAATGTGTGGGATGATTTGGGGAGGAGTCTTGCTGGTCGCCAATGCCTTTTAATAAACAAGGACACCCTCATCCGTGCACTTACAGAGGAATGAGATAAATTACCCCAACAGCTGCTTGATAATGTTGTGCAAAGCATGACACGACGTGTGGAATCTTGCATCGCCCTCCATGGTGGCCATATCCCGTATTGACATCTTACGCCGGAACGCCTGTGGACGGTAATTGCATTTTTCACGTTTACGTGTTCTGCACAAAATGGCCTGTTTGTCCCTTGAACACGTTCCAAAGCCTTCTGGATTTCAGAGCACAATAAATTGTCTTTCTTGTAATGTCCTGGCATTCTGACATTATTTTATTTCACTTGGCATCCAACCACACTTACTTTTTTATGCGTTATATAGCCGTTTATGATTTGTCCTTAGCAATTGTCCAGCAGTGTAGTTCAATATGACCACCGCCATAGGACAGTTGGTTGAGTCGCTGTGCTTCGTGTGGGGGGTGGACGTTTCAGACGGGTGATCGAATCCTGGTCCTGCCGGCCATCTATCTAGTCTGCGGTTTTTCCGGGGTTCTCCCCAGACTCCCTGTGATTGAGGACGCGAATGCATAGATCGTTCCCTCTGAAGTTAGCTCCGGGCGCCCTCTGTCCCTTGTTTTAATATGCAGCAGAGGAGTAGCCAGCCGGCTGCATTGATTCGACAACATCCTCATCGATGGTATATTCGTCTTTGAGGAATTCAACCCACCCTATTCAAAAGAGAAAGAATGGGAGTCAATATGGAATATAAAACGAATGGTTTAAATTTCTGAATTTGCTTATCTTCATTCATAGATAAGTCGATCTTGTGTATAAGACGAGGCTAGAACAAATACAGTTAGTGCTCAGAAGTTTTTTTTGATTGGAGGTTTAACGACCACCGTGAGCAATCTCAGAAGATGAAATGGTGTATAAGTCGAATGGGTTAAATTTCTCAATTTCCTTTTCTTCATTAATAGATAAGTTCATTCTGCGTATAAGACGAGGCTAGAACAAATACAGTTGGTGTTCAGAATTTATATGGAGTATAAGTCAAATGGGTTAAATTTCTCAATTTTCTGATCTTCATTCATAGATAAGTCGATGCTGAGTATAAGACGAGGCTAGGACAAATTAGTCCGAGTTCAGAAGTTGATATGGGTTATATGTCGAATGGGTTAAATTCCTCAATTTCGCTATCTTCGTTCATGGATAAGTCATTCTTGAGTATAAGACGAGGCAAAAACAAATACAGTTAATTTTCAGAATTTGATATAAATTGTAAGTCCAATTGGTAAAATTTCTCAATTTCCTTATCTTCATTCATAGATAAGTCGTTGCTGAGTATAAAACCAGGGTAGAATAAATACAGTTAGTGTTGAGAAGTTGATATGGAATATAAGTCCAATGGGTTTAAATTTCTCAATTTCCTTATCTTCATTCATAGATAAGTCGATCTGAGTATAAGTCGAGGCTAGAACAAATGGACTTAGTGTTCAAAATGTGATATGGAGTATAAGTCGAATGGGATAAATTTCTCAATTTCCGTTTCTTAGTTCACAGATAAGTTGATCCTGAATACAAGACGAGCCGAGAGCAAATACAGTTAGTGTTCCGAAATTAGGTAACTATATTTTTAATGTTACAGAAAATACTAAAAGGAAATGAAAGTGAGATAATGTCTGCATATTCTCGTTTGGGCAAAAAACTAAAATCTTTACGTTTATTTTTTCTTCCGAATTGATGCCACTGTATTTCTTCTCTCCGACCGACCAGTCACAGATTCCGCCTATCAAAGGTAAAAAAGAAAACAAGGTCACACAGCCGTGCCAAATTAGAGTGATGCGTGCAGAGTGAGTTATGGTTCCATGCTCTCTCTCAGAGTCCAATTGAAATCAATAAAAGAAAGAACGTTTGATTTCAATCGGAAATATAAAATAAATTATGATAAATGTATAACAGATGGAAGCAATAGTTTAATGCAGGGGAGAGATACAATCAGAGATTGTCAAAACAGGCTGCCTTCGCTAGCAGTTGGTTTTTGCTGTAATTAAAGCGGATGCGCCACTGGCCGTCGACACAGTTGTCACCAAACAATGAACTGTGTGGCATAGACGTGTTTCAGACGTTTATTTATTGAGAGGTAAACGTAATGCACCCATTGTAGTTTTGGCGGTTTTGCAAAACGAAGGGTTAATGCCACCTACGGGATCTTGAAAGGATCGCTTAAAGGTTATCATCAACAAAAACTCCAAATAGGTAACGGCGATCTAATCATGTTTCTTTGTTTATCTTTGCTTTTTCTTTTTTATCATCGAACGGATATATTCTTAATACCAGCTTTTAAGAAATTATTAGCGAGCGGTACATTTCTCACGGTTTCGGAATGCTTTCTTATGACAGTAACATTGCGTTTCGAGTGTTTGAATCACAACCGAATTAAAGGCACTGAGATTTTTTCTTTTTCTCATTGAAAGGTTTTAATAGAATAATTCCATGTGGCCTAAATGTAGAGGCACGGACTTCTAAAGAAAAAGGTCTCGTCTTACACGCCGAAATATAGGATATATCGATTTGTTGTGTTCAGGTGATCTGCGTGGCAAAATCAAGGAATCCATGAGAAACCAAAAATTTCCTTTCGCACTTTATCACTGCAATGCGCTCCTCATTATTTACTTTTCATATGTCCCTTCCCTTTCCGAAGCTAAGTATTCGGTATATTACCCATGTGGTGAGTGGAATCACACACTCTCGCACTTCTATTCATAATTGCAATTAATGCTTTCAGAACGAATGTAAATAGCTCCCAAAAGGAGGCCTCTTTCAAGGAAGAAAATTCCCTTTTCTTACCTAACTAGGGGATCACATTACCAATGTACTATTGAATTTTAATAGTAATTTCAATAAGTGTGTTACATAAACAATAATACAGTCTTCTAAGGTGTATATCGAAAAGAATATTATGATTTCATTTTCAATATTTTAATTTAATTTCTGCAAGGGTTTTGCAGAAGATTGTGCTCCTTCTGCAAAATGGGAAAGTTGTTCAAGGTGTCAAAACCTCCTAAACTCTGAAAGTTACCGTGGAAAACCAGTTACACGTTTTCTTATGGGAAGGCCATAAAACGTATAAAAGTAAAAAAAATGTATAAGCTAAATTTTATAATACTAAATACTATTGGAAAATGCAGGCTTCAAACGATTACAGGGTATTTCTTAATAATCATTTATTTAAAGTCAAATTGGTGGCCGAAGAAACATAAAAGCGTTACAAATTATGTTTATCGCATTGCAAAAATTATATTAGGTGCTTGAATTAATTCCCGCTGTTTTTTTACCACACAAACACCTGTGTGTTGCCACAGAACGGTACAGGATAGTCTATTCAAAGTAGTGTCCCGTTGGCAGCTACGACCCTTTCCCACCGTTGGGGTAACAAATGGATTCCGAGGTAGAAAAATGCAGGTTCTTTCGAGACGAACCATTCATCGAACCATTTTTGGATATCCGCGACAGAAAGGCACTGCTTCTCTGATAGGCCATGATGTAGCGACCGGAACAAATGAAAGTCCGAATGGAGCAATGTCCGGCGAATAACGCAGGTGGGGTAAGAGGTCCCAGCCAAGTGCCTCAAAAAGTTCCTTCACGGATTTGGTGACATGAGGTCTAACGTTGTCATGGAGAAGAATAACCTTGTCATTTGGAATCCAGTTTTCGAGCTTCTGGATCATTCCCATTGCCTTTAAACGTTTTCTAACCGTTGACTCATCGACCCGTAGTGTTTCAGAGAACTCGTGGAGCGTCTGACACGAATCCTCGTCCAATAAGGTCTCCAATGCGCCATCTTCGAACTTTTTCGGCTGCCCAGGGCACTCTTTGTCCTTCACATCATATTCGTTGGCTTTGAAGCGTCAGAACCACTCTCTGCATGTTGTTTCCGATAGGGCATGTTTCCTATGGGCCTACACTAGCAAACGATGACTTTCCGCTACAGATTTCTTGAGATGGAAGCAGAAGACTAACGCTTCTCGCAAATGCTCCTTTTTTTGGTACGAAACTCGACACCGTGAATGCAATACAAACTCGTGTTCTGTGCCCTCCGATCGCGTGTCACACACTGCTTCGCCCAGACTGCGGACGGTACGTGCGTGTGCAGGGAGGTCACGTGTGACCCGGGTCACAGCGCACCGCTGCTGCGCTCTATTGGGTAATAATGGGAATTAATTTAAGCATGTAATAAAACCTATGAAAAGTAAATTTCTCTTTTGACGGTTCTATCTGTCTGTAAACCTCCTGTCTCTAGATCAGCGATTCGCAACCTTTTGTACAGTATTCCTCCCCCATCGGGGCTAGCCAGTAATTCCCCCCAACCTAGTATACACACAGGTGTTCATTGCTGTATAATCAGTATTTGTATTTTGTTTTTACAAATTCAATGACGCCGGTAATGATTGATTGAAAATATTAAGCAAAAATGTAACTGCACTACTAAAAATACAAATATACCTACCTACCTACACCACTTTGCACAAATAACGTGGGTAATAACTGTTCATAGTATACAACCAGGAATTTATTCCAACCGAATAAAGTTATAATAATCTAAATTAAAAATAAAATCCATATTTTCACAAACTGTATGCACGTCAATGTTAAAATTGGGCTTGTTTTTAATTGGGCAAACGATCGATGTTTGGTTCTAACTGTGTCGGTCCCACACGCAGGTCGTTCGCCACATTAAAGAGTTTCGCAGGTCTAAGGTTGTGCTTGGCGAGAACTTGAAACTAAATGGCACGCTGCGGCTGTTGAACGCCGGATTTGCTACTAAAACAAGAAAATCCGAACTTGATATAACTTGCGTCATATTGCCTACACTTTGTCTTCCCTTTATCAGCAGCTGTATTTCTGCCGTCAGTAGTAATCCTTCTACTATTACTAGGTTCACTTTGGTCTGAAGATTCTGCACTACTCGTAGTTCTCTTCAAATAACGGTTCATTCTCAATATCAAGCAGATTAGTTTAGTTCTAGATAAAGTAGAATATATGGCGACAGTCACAACGAACGTTATTTGCGCGATGACAGGAAACAAATGAGAAAGTGACGGAAAAACACCATTTGCGTGTGCAGGACTATTACATTGCGTTTGGAGGGGTGTCCGTTTTCATCAACGTATAGTGAATAATATTGCGCACATCGGCTCGCGTCTCCCGTGCAGGTGTTCCCCGCCTCCCAAGGGAGGCAGGCCTCACCAGTTGGGAACCTAGGCTATATATTAAGAGAAATCCTTAGAACTAAGTATCAAAGACTACTGCTAATTTATGTAACACATAAATTAGTAGTGCATCCATTGGAAATCTTGAAATGCTGATGATACATCTAGTGTTCTGTCTTACTGCGCCACGTAATGGTGAAGCCATAAAGTTACGTTCCAGAGATTTATCAGTTATTAAATAGCGCATGTGTTTGTGAGTGAACTACATTTAAGGCTGAACTGCGGAACACATCGGCGAACATTTACAGAAAAATGGTCAAGGATATCCTACGCAGACTATAGGCCGTGATAAGGGCCAACATTTTCAGCACACAATGTTAAATTATCTGGGAATAAAGATTATTTATCTACATCAAGGTATCTTAATATTAATGGTACAGCGGTGTACACAAACCTGGTACAGCGCATCAATTTCCTACGGTGACCTTTTCTGCTTAACGCTCACATAGGCACGATATTTCAAGCCTGTATGGGGTCAACCACTGACGGATCTACAGCGTAGAGAAATACAATACTCAGCAATTCAGAAAGACCTTTTATGTATCGTCGAATAATAAGATAGGAATGCAATTGATAACAACAATCCTCATTAGACTGCACTATATTATCAAAAGTATTCGGACATCACAATGTTTGGCAGAAATGGATTTATTATCGCAATTAGTAGTTAGTCGATCAAACTTTTTTGAATGACAGCGGCCACACGTCGAGGCATAGAATCAACCTATTAAGAGAATACAACGTGGTTTGTCACAAATACTTTTTTATCCAAGTTCTTATCTTCAAAAGTATCTGCCTTGGCCACTCCAAACGAAACATCTCTGAAAAATTCCATTGAGTTTACCAATCGACTCAAACTACGCCCATGCGTAGATTAACTCATGCTATCCTTTCATGTGGTATCAATGTTCACCAATGTTCCAGTAAAAGGAGCTCTGGAATCCCTTAACACTAAGTCTTATAGAGCATCATTACAGCCAACCTGAAGTAGAAGAAACAACAACAGTAGTGGACATTTACATTAAACAGAACAACTTTACTTTCCGTGGAACGTTTTATGAACAGACGTTAGGTCTAGCCACGGGCAGCCCACTGTCACCCTTATTATGTGAAATCTACATGCGTCGATTTGAAGAAAAACTTTTTAAACTCGTGAAATTTGACCTATCGATACGCTATAAAGACTATACTTTGTTCCATGGAAAGAAAAAAATTCTGAAATTCCGGAATCAGACTTATAAATTCTATTGTTCCTTATATTCAATTCAGCTACGGAATTGAAAATAACGGATACCAATCCTTCCTTGACGTCCTGGTTACTCGCTTAAATGGATTCCTCGCAACCACAATTTTTCGGAAGCCTTTCGCTGTTTTCTCACCTCCACATGCCAAGTCCAATCATCCTTGGCAACAAAACCTCAGCGCCTTTTACAATTGCGTATGTTGCACGATATATATATGTTCAGATAAAGAGAGTTTGGAAAAAGAACTTTATTTTTTTTAAACGCGTTGCAGTATAGCTAGGATGCAACACTTCCATTATAGACAAAGCTCTAAAAAAATAGCCTATCTCCACCTTAACTCCTGTCTAAAAAAATAGCCTATCTCCACGTTAACTCCTGTGATGCGCCCGTTGCGAGAGAATGTTGCCATTATTCCATTTTCCCGTAACATTGCCTTCAAATTTTCAAAACTTATCAAAACCTTTAATTTTAAAGCAATTTTTAAATCCATAAACAAATGGATCAAAGGACTATCTTGAAGACAAAAACTCGTGGGGAATTTATCAAATTCCATGTGAATGTGGCACTTCGTATATAGGGCAGACCCGTAGAGACTTGAGTTTTTGATTGAATTAGCACGAGACCTGTATTCGGATCTGTGGCCGAAAGAAGTTATCGATGGTTAAACACTGTTACGAAAAGGACCACATATTTCTCTTTGAAGAAGTAAAACTAATTGACAAGCCAGATTCAACCACCAAACTTCATATTTTGGAAGCTTTCCATATACTGTATATCAGAAGTCTTCGTAACTTGTTAATGACATGGCATCTACCCCATTTCTATCAAGCGCGTGGAAGCAACTAACCGAAACCCGTGACTGTAAACACAATTTATGATATCATGTATGATTTGAATATTTACGTGCCATTCGTCATGATGAAACTAGGTAAATAGCTTCATCAGGACGAATAGCTAGGTCATAAACCATGGTCGACTGAAAAAATAAATATTTGTGACAAACTAAGTTGTATTCTCTTAATATATATAATCGTCACAAGACTGTAGTCTTTGAGATCCATGGAATCAATCTATTTCCAGCGGGTCTCGACAAGAATGACTAGCCACTCGTTCTGCAAAGCTGCCGCCAAAGTGGAGAGCGAAGACGGTCGTTCTGGTTGACTTCATATCCGTCACTCCAGTTCATCCCCGAGGTGCTCTATATGATTAATATCAGGATTCTGAGCAGTGAAGTCTAACAAAACCACCACAGTTTCAAGAAATCAGTACCGCGCACGCTGTGCCGTGTGGCAGGAAGCTCGAGTGTTCTGAAAGGGACAACGGTCATTTCCATTATGATGTCTCATTGTTGGTAGGGCAGAATTATACAGAACATTGAAGAACCCTTCAGAGTTTATGGTTTGTAGTAAAATAATCAACCGGCAGAGTCCCATCCGCGAAAATCGAGTCCATACCATAATGAAGCCTCCTCAAAGCTTAACATTTGGAACCTCCTCAAAGCTTAACATTTGGAACCTCCTCAAAGCTTAACACAGTGCGATGAAGATCGTTCGTCGGGCTGTCGCCAATGCCAAACACGCCTATCAGATTGTAAGAGTGAAAAGCGTAACTCATCATTCCAAAGAACAGCTTTCCAGTCGCCCACAGTCCAGGAACGACACACCACTCCACGCGGCGCTTCGCATTCATGGTAGTGATGTGTGACGTGTGCCGCTGCTCTACCATACTAACCCACACTGTGCTACTCTGTACTGATAGTTATGGTACTAGCCGAGCCATTACAAGCATTTCCTACTTCAGCAGCAATAGAAACGGCAGAGGAAGAACGGGATTTCTTAACATTTCTTACCACTACTGTTCTGTCACGTACCATCAGTTTGTGCGGCCTTCCTGAACATTTTATTTATTTATTTATCTTTGCTGTAGTTGCATCGTTGGATTACTTCCATCTCTTCGCGGCAAAAGATTTAATCTATTCACGACAAAATATTCAATCTATTTTGGTATGTTTAGTTGCAATGCTCCGTATTGAAACGTTCCTCAAAGGAAATCCTATGACCAGCTCACGCTGGAACACAGGAAGTTCCCGTCCACGCGGCATATCCGTTCCAAATTTACTCATAACACTAGATCATAGATCAGATCATATGTAGATAATTTTAGGAAGGGAGAGTCTGACCCCAGGTCTTAAACAACCCTTAGAAGAAATAGGAAGCCAGGAGATTTGGGCTAGAGCGCCCGATAGGAAAGTGACGCGGAAGCAAGGTAGAAAGGGGGAGGGAGGAAGACGCCCGTATTTATTACAGGGGGAACAGTACCCGGGGCCCGACGACTTAACGTGCCCATCAGACGCACGGCGGATATTTAGTGGTTCGAGCGTTGGTACCTGCCTGCGATCGAACCTGGGTTTATCTCCGTGGCAGTCACGAACGTTGACCATTAGGCCACCCGCGGCCCCACTGATAACACTGAAGAACATCTCAGCTAGCCCGTTAACGGTCAGGTCACGAATGTCCTAGTGGTCAGCGTTCGTGACTGCCATTGGTGATAACCTCAGGTTCGATCCTGGGCAGGTACGAACGTTCGAACCATTAAATACCCGCCGTGCGTCGGATGGGCACGCTAAGCCGTCGGACCCCGGGTACTATCTACCCGGTAATAAATAAGGGCGTCTTCCTCTTCCTTTCTACCTCGCTTCCGTGTCACTTTCCTGTCGGGAACTCTAGCCCAAATCTCCTAGCTTTCTGTTTCTAAGGGTTGTTTAAGACCTGGGGTAAGACACTCCCTTTCTAAAATCCTCTACATATGATCTGATCTGCTAGCACTTCCTACTTCATGAGTGGGTCAGGTACAAAACATACGTATACCTGCCCACTCATAACGCACCTTTCAGAGCACCCGTTCTTTGCGCTTAAGCACATATTTTGTAGTGTCCGAATACTTTTGATAATATAGTATATGTTCGAAGAAATGTTATTTATTCTATGAAACAATAGGCTCGCAAACATACAACATAATCTCCTCTTTTCGATTGATTAACACTTGCATTATTGACAAAGTTTTTACAGTAATGTCACTTTTTCTCTGGAAAGCAACCAAAGAAACTCGATCACTAACATGTATCTGAATATTTTAAGAAATTAGTCACGTGCTACCATCTACGCTCACCCCGTCTCTCTAAACGGCTTAAGCAAACAACTCAACACTGCTAGACATATCAACATCTTAAAGTAACTCTTCGTGCGCATTAGCGCAGCTATTAAATACTAAATAGCAAAGTTCTGAACTCATCGAAAGATTTTATCCGCTTAGCAGATTGGGATGATAGATTGTTCAAGAAGTTTTGCCGTATTTTTAATGGAAGCCTGAAGTGCTGTAGTTACCACAGGAATGCTTTAAAGTTATTAATATTAAAAGAAGTACCTAATGTAAAATGCAAGCTTTATTATTTTGCACACAGCCCGCCATTTAAGAGACGGCCCCGTAAAGAATCAAAAAGAAAAAAAAATGCGTTTTTACTCTTTACTTTTTCTAATCCCTAAAACTTTTCTGAAGCATCGCCCAAGCAGTTAAAGATATAAGAGTGTCAATTTGTTTTTTTTTTTTTTTTTTTTTTTTGCGGTGGGAAATCTTTTTAATGTATCACGTCAAATATTCATCGCTTGTCACCACGGAGATGAAGCACGTCCGGTTTTCAAAAGTTTTGATCCCCAAGTTAATATCTGCCTTATTAGAAACTTTGCAAGAAACAAAAGAGATGAAAAATTGTAATGGAGATAAAAACTCGGAAAGGACGCCATAACTTTCGGATATAATAACGACGTGACCTGATATTCAGATATCCAATGAAGTTCTTCTAAAGACTAAAAAACTTTCTTTAAACTTCATTCCTAGAAATAGTTCGCAAAGAACGGAAGACCATCTTCAGAACTGGGCATAGTTTGAAAATTATAAATAACAAGTCATTGGTATAACGCATACTAGAACGAAGCACTTTTAGCACACCTTTAAAAAATTAAGGCTATGTCTGTCTGTTCATCAGTAAACACCATGTGTGCGCAACTATTAACCCAACTTAAAAATTTCTTTTTCTTGTCAAAGGCCTGAATTGTTAAAACCGAAATTAATATGTCACGGTGATTTCCCGATTCCTAACCTCGCCGTTAGAAGGAGTAACTGCTCATGCAGTTAAATGGAAAATATATTTTGTTATATGCAGTTGCTATAAATACTGTATTTTACTATTATATGCAAGTTCTGTATGCATTTTATTATAAACATATGCAATATATATATATATATATATATCATCATCATCATCATTGTCAACCATTATCAATCCACTGCTGGACGAAGGTCTCCCCAAGTTTCCTCCACAACGGTCTGTCTTGTGCCAGTCTCCTCCATGTCACCCCTGCATACTTTCGAATTTCATCCACCCATCTCCCATGTGGTCTTCTTCTGGGTCTTTTCCTGTCCTTGGAATCCAATCTAAAATTTCAGCTGTCCATCGATGATCTGTCCTTCTGGCAGTATGTCCAGCCCATTGCCATTTCAGGGATTTAACTCTGATCATGATGTCTTCCACTCTTGTCATTTTTCGGATCCACGAGTTCCTCTTCTTATCTCTCCTGGTTACACCAAGCATGCACCTCTCCATGCTTCTTTGAGTTGTCTGCAGCCTTTGTATGTCTCTTTTAGTTAAGGTCCACGTCTCCGCACCATACGTAAGCACTGGAAGGATGCATTGATCAAACACTTTTCTTTTAAGACATAATGGCATATTGCTCTTGAAAATTATGCTGTTTCTTCCAAAAGCTCTCCAGGCAAGTTTTGTACGCCGATTAATTTCTTCATCAATGTGACCCTCACTTGATATCTGCTGTCCAAGATAAACGTACGTGTCTGTTATCTTCAGCTTTTCTCCATCAATCGATAAATCTTCATTTCTTGTAAAAGCATTGAACATCACTTTTGTCTTCTGAAAGTTCATTTTTAATCCCACTTCTTTACTATTGTCAGCAAGTTCCTGGATCATACTCTGCAGCTCTGATGGGGTAGTTGCAAAAATGACTACGTCATCAGCAAAACGAAGGTGGGTTAGATAATCTCCATTAATCTTTATCCCCTTGTTTTCCCAGCTCAGTGACTGAAAAACACCCTCCAATGTGGCATTAAAGAGCTTCGGAGATATGGTGTCACCTTGTCTCACTCCTTTCCAATTTTTACGTGTGTTGTATTTTCAAACAGCCTAATCTTTGCACTTGCATTTTCATAGATGTTATTAATAATATTAATGTATGCATCTTCAATACCGCAGGTTTTCAGAGCCATTGTAACTGCTGATGGTTTCACCGAATCAAAGGCTTTTTCATAATCGATAAAAGCCATGCACAATGGAAGTTCATATTCCCTCGCTCTTTCAATTAGTTCTCTCAGCACGTGGATATGATCTATTGTGCCAGCCACTCCTGAATCCAGCTTGTTCTCTCGGTTGAGCCATGTCCAGTGTTACCTTCAAGCGGTGTGAAAGAACTTTAGTGAAGATTTTATAAACTACTGATAGGAGGCTGATAGGTCTGTAGTTTCCGAGATCCTCAATGTCACCTTTCTTATGTAGCAGGATCATTGTAGCGGTGTTCCAATCCTCAGGAATCTTTCCTTCATTAAGGCATCGAGTGAAAATTTGGGCGAGTACTGTTTCGATTTCTCCACTTGCTTCTTGTATGATGTCTACAGTAATTCCATCTTCTCCTGGAGCTTTTCCTCGCTTCATGTTCTTGATTGCATGTGCAACTTCTGCTGGAAGGACTGGAGGAACTCTGGTACTGGTATCTTTCATGATGTCTGGAGTGCATATATCATCCCTTTCATATAATTTGGAGTAGAAATCTTTCACTCTTGTCAAAATTTCGCCTCTATTTCTTGTTACAGAACCATCTTCTTTTCTCAGTGCCATAATCTGTTTTCTTCCCTTACTGAGATGTCCCTTTGCTATCTTTAGGCTTTGGTTGTTTTCAATTGCTTTCCTCACTAGTTCACAGTTGAATTTCCTTACGTCTTCAGTGATACTTTTTCTTACTGTCTTGCATAGCTCTATATATTCCACTTTGGAAGTCACATCTTCTTTAGTTGTCCTCATCTCTCTTCTTTTTTGCATCAACATTTTGGTTTTTCCTGATAATTTGTTCACATGCAACTTGTTCTTAGACCCAGCTAATTTTGTTGCGGTTTCCATAAGAGCTTTGGTTACTTTTCTGTTAACTTCAGAGATGTCCACTTCTTCCGATGTTAGGCCTTCTAAAGCAGAGAACCTGTTCTTCAGTTCTAACTTGAAGGTATTATGGTGTTTTTTAAGGTTGGTTATGTCAATAGATTTTGTTTGTCCTATGAGCTTGCCACGTTCAAGTTTAGTGTTCAGGTGCATCTTACATCTCACCAATCTATGGTCACTACCTGTGTTGAACTTGTTTAGCACACTGCAGTCTTGTATGACGAATGTTTTGTTACACATAATAAAATCAATTTCACTTGTCGTCCCATTTGGATGTCTCCATGTCCATTTCCTGTGTGGCTTTTTCTTGAAGAAGGAGTTCAAGATGAAAAACCCTTCTGCCTCTGCAAACTCAACGAGAGTATTTAAAAGCTGGTTTCTGTTGCCATGACCGAATTTACCTACCGAAGTTTCATTCTGTTGCCGTTGCCCTATTTTTGCATTGAAATCTCCCATAATTATTTTCAAGTGCTGCTTACCTTTATTATTTAGATGACAAATTTCCTCATAAAATTCTTCAATTTCTTCTTCAGGATGACTTGTGGTGGGTGCATAAGTTTGAATAATCTGAGCCTGGTATCTTTTCGAGAGTTGGATAACAAGTCGTGCAGCTCTGTCAGAGGAACTTTCAACTTCTACAACTTTATCCTTCAGTTTCTTGTTTATTATAAATCCAACACCACTAGTTCTGCCAGTATCTGTCCCACGATAGTAGAAGAGATGTCCACTTTTCAGTTCGATGAGATCTTCTCCTTTTCTCCTTACCTCACTTAGCCCCACGATGTCCCACTTGATCCTTTGTAGTTCCTCTTCCAATTCAAGAAGCCTTGAATCAGAAGATAGGGAGCGTCCATTGTAAGTAGCCAAGGTCAGCATCAGATGGCAGCCTAGTCCGGTCCTCCGGGGATTCTTAGCACCCTCTGCCTTCATGTCGCACTGGCCGCTGCCTTGGCCAGGTACATTCCAGCTGCCGGAGACTGAGGGCCAAGATTTAAGTTGTGGAATCATTTTGGAGGGGTTTGGCCATAACTCACCACGCTGGCCAAGCGGGTTGGTGAGTGTGGGATAGCATTTCCTCTGATCCCGATGGTATAGTTATACCGCTATGGGCGGTCGTCAGAGCCCCTTTAGTGGGAACAGGATGCACCACGAGAAGGCGGGGTTGACATTTGTCAAGGAGAGGCTGTGATGTTACGCATCACCTGACCTTACATCCCATATATATATATATATATATATATATATATATATATATATATACACACGCAGGCCACCGAATTAGAAACGTTTATTCCATACCACGTCAGACATCTTTGAGCCTGAATTACAAAGCATATGCGGTTTCGCAAAGATACTACAAAATGTTAGAGTGCATTACGTCTACAGAATATCTGGCATTCACATCTATGAAAATGCAAGTGCAAAGATTCGTCTATTTGAGGAAACAGCACCAATAAAAATTGGAAAGGGAGTGCGTTAAGGTGCCACCATATCTCCCAAACTCTTTAATGCGACATTGCAAAGTGTATTTCAATGATTGAACTGGGAAAACAAGGGGGTAACAATTAATGGAGATTATTTAACTCAACTTCGTTTTGTTGATGACAATCATTTTTGCAATTTCTCTTTCAGTTATGTAGATTATGATCCAGAAACTTGCTGACAAGGGTAAAGAAGTGGGATTAAAAATTAAATTTCAGAAAAAAAAAAGGATGTACAATGATTTTACAAGAAATGAAAATTTATCGATTGATGGGAAACAGCTGGAGATAACCGATACCTACGTATACCTTGAGCAGCAGATATTAACTAGAATCACATTGGTGAAGACATTTATGGGCGTATAAAACTTGGTTGGAGAGCTTTTGGGAGAAACAGTACAATTTTTGCAAGCAATATGCCATTATGTCTTAAAAGAAAAGTGTTTAATGACTGCAATTTTCCAATGCGAACGTACAGAACACAGACGTGGACCTTAACTAAACAAGATATGCAAAGGCTTCAGGGAACTGAAAGAGGCATGGAGAGACGCATGCGTAGTGTAACGAGGAAAGATAAGAAGAGGAACTTATGGATCAGGAAAATGCCAAGAGTGGAAGGCACCATGATCAGAAAAAGTACGTCACAAGCCCATCCCTAAAACGGGAATGGACTTGTGACGTACTACAGAGGTGAAAACATGTGTCAAGACGAAAAATCTGCAGCGTGACATTCTGTCAGCGTAGCTCGCAGTTGGGAGAGTGACTTACTCCGGACTGAGGGGACACGGCTTCGAGGTCCGTCGCGGAAAAACTTCTGTGTTCACAGACTGTGACGTACCTGCCAGCAGGACGCACATGACATAAAGGCAGATAGGAATCAGAATAAAATGTCTGCGTAGCTCAGTTGGTAGAGCGACTTGTTCCGGAATAAGCGGCCTCGGGTTCGAATCCCGGCGTAGACCAAAAATGACGGAGAAATTTACTTCGTTATAATGGCGCCCGAACTACCCGGATGACCCGACCGTTCAAAATCTCGCATTGGTGTGATGTTATTTCCACACCGCGAGATAGGAAAAATCAGAGAATCCCTTCTCCAGTGCTTCGAAAAATAAATGTGTGTGACGTTGCATTACACACACCAGATTGATGGGGAGTTCTCAAGTGCACGTTCTTCAGTGGTTGTCTGCCTGCAACGATTCATGGTCACGGTTGACCCGTGGGCCATGCCCCCGGCCCTCTTTCGGGGGGGGAGATATGACGTACCTGCCAGCAGGACGCACATGACATAAAGGCAGATAGGAATCAGAATACATGTCCGCGTAGCTTAATTGGTAGAGCAACTTATTCCGGAATGAGTGGACCCGGGTTCGAACCCCGGCGCGGATAAAAATGACGGAGAAATTCACTTCGTTATAAGACTAGATATATTGCTGGAAGGACGGACCACCGATAGACAACCAAAGTTTCAGACTAGACTCTATGAGACAGGGAAAGACCCAGACAAATAACACGTGTAAAATGCATCCTTCTGGCATAATGTCCATTCCATTGCCATATACCCACTATATTAACAAAAGTAACCGGACACCTAGAAAAGAAACACAACATAGCATTTATGGACATAAATTAGTACGGTGTCGGTCCATCTTTGACCTTAATGCATGTACTGACCCTTCGAGACATGCTTTCGACAAGGTTTTGAAACACAGCGACAGGTATGCGCTTCCATTCAGTACATAATGCTGCCGCCAGCTGTTACTTAGTAGTAGGCCTTGGTTCCAAACTTCTTATGCGGCACTCTAATTCATCCCATAGGCGCACTGTTGGATTAAGAACAAGGCTCTGTGATGGCCAGCCCACACACGATACGGAATTATTGTTAAACCACGCCGTAACAGTCCTTGCTTTCGGCTCGGTGCATTATCCTGTTGGTACCAACAAGGCTGGGTTATATAGTATTGCCACAGAGTTGGTAGGGCATAATTGTCCAGAATATCAAGGTAGACGTGCTGGTTAACAGGTTTGTCCACGATAACCAATGGGCTGGTACCATACCACGAAAAACAACCCCACACGACTAAAATGATAGCTCCAAACTTTACCGTAAGAAAAGTACACTATGGCAAATGGCGTTCTCCCGGCCGCCGCCATACCCACATACGGCTATCAGACTGATGGATTGCGTATCTGGATTCATCAGTCCATATGACCCGTTTCCGTTGATCTACGGTTCACGATAAATGTTATTTACAATATGCTAAACGACGAGTAGCATTCCGAGTGGAGATGAAAGGCTTATGAGCAGCCGCTCGACCACGGTAACCCATGGAATGAAGTTCTTTGCGAAAGGTACGTGTACATACCGAGGTTCCAGAATTTTTACTCACCTGTACACTGAAGTCTTGGGCAGTACTCCGACGATTAGATGTTACGACTCTCCTGAGTCTTTGACGTCCTCTATCATTGATTTTCTTTGGTCTGCCGGTACGTTTTGCTGCTTCAGGCAGGCCATGTGTCTTCCACATATTCAGTACATCCAAAACAATTGACTTGGGTATGTTTAAACTCCTCTCGGTTTTTCTTATGGATGACCCTTTAAAATAACACCCAACAATCTCTCCTTTCTCAAAGTCAGTTCTCTCCCTCCGCGACATTTTCACTCAACCTCACAGTGCGATATGATCGCGGTCAGATGCAGGCTTGTGTTTATACCGTTTGCAGCTGTACCGCGCATCTCAACAACGCAGCGGATCCGTTCATTTGCTTTTGAAGGGTTGTCTGGTGACTTTTGTCACTCTAGGGTATATAGTTACCAATCCATTGCTGGATGTACGACACCCCAAATTTGTGTCACAAATGCCTGTCTTGAGCCAGACTCCTCCAAGTCACTCCAACATGCTTTAGAATTTCTTCCACCGATATCTCAAATGGACTTCTTCTAGATCACTTCCTGTACTTAGCGACTTGGAAGAAGTACATTTGGTATATCGGTACTTGAACTGTGCAGCATTTTTTAAAGTACTTCAACTGTCTAGCATTTTTTTAAAAGCACTTGATTTGTCCAGCATTTTTAAAAGTGCTTGATCTGTCCAGCATTATAGTTCAAGTACTTCATTCGTTCACCAACAGAAGTCAGTCCCAGAAGTATCCCCAACCCACTGCCCCTTCCTTGATTTCACCTAGATCTTGAAGTCATGATTTCCTGTCATTTTCTTGAGGTTCATTTCCAAACTTTTCGGGTTATACGAAGTATGCACCTCTTCATGTTTTTTTTCAGTAATTTGCAGCCTCTGAATGTCTTTTCTAGTTATAGTCCTAGTCTTTGATCCATAATTAGGAACTGGAAGAATGCATTGATTAAAAACTTTTCTTTAGAAACATATGAGAAATTACCCTTAAAAATTGTACTGTTTCTTCCAAACGTTATTCTGCAAAGTATCGTAGGACTTTTGATTTCATTTTCGACCTAATCCCTTTTGATGTCTGTTGTCCGAATTAGGCATCGGTTAGTTCTAGATTTACTCCATCAGCCACTAAATCTTCAGTTCTTGTAAACCATTGCACACCATTTTTTCTTTATGTAAGTTCACCTTTAAGCCCACTTCTATATTCTTGTCAGCAAGTTCCAGGACCATACTCCGCAACTCTGAAGATTGTGAAAAATGTCGGTTCTCCGCTTTTATTCCTTTAACCGGCCGATGTACCTGAGCCGCATGGTGTACAAATTTTCCCGGCGTTCCAAACAGAAACGTTCACACAGCTGCCGGGCTTTACGAAACTTGCAAAAAAACAAAGCCTTTCCTCTTCCATCTCAGGAGTACCGACCATAAACCTGTTTTGGGGGATAAATACTTATTTCTATCACTTTATCCTCTGCCTCATGGCTCAAGGTATAGCGAGAAAGGCTATTTCTCCGGATCATGGAAATAATGCCATTGGGTAGAAGCAAATGGCGCAAATATCTACAAAGAGTTTTGTGTTGTACCTGCCCCGCAGTACGCACACGAGATAAAGGCAGATAGAAGCGAAAGCACATGTCCGCGTAGCTCTGTTGGGAGAGCGACTTACTCCGTAGTGAGGGGACCCAAATTCTATGCCGGAGTAGACAAGTCTGTGTTTTCACATTGGCGCCCGAACTTCAAGGATGACCTGACCGTTAAGTTTCTCGCAATGGTGGGATCTTGTTTCCACACCGCGAGACAGGAAAAATGAGAATCCCTTCTTCAGTGCTTCAAAAAAATAAGGGTATCGTTCACTTGATCGAAAGGTCACTTGACCGAAAATCACTTCGCCGAAAATCAATTGATCGAAAGATACATTTCACCGAAGGGTCACTTGGCCGAAAAGTTCATTTCACCGAAGGGTCACTTCACCTAAAAGTTCATTTCATCGAAAGGACATTTGATCGAAAAGTTCATTTCATCGAAGGATTACTTTACCTAAAAGTTCATTTTATCGAAAGATCATTTCACCGAATGGTCAGTTTATCGAAAACTTAGAATTTTGTTGTTAGAGATCCGTTGGAGTATGGTGCGGGTTTTTGCAAAACTGGCCACCTAAAAAACATTATCGGATTGTATAAAAAAATACACTTTGAATTTCTATGAAACACCTCCCCATGAGTAGGTTTTTCGAAATATAACATTAATTATAAGGCCTAGATCTGTGCCTTTTTGTCAAATTTTAATCCTCCGAGCTCATATTTATAAGGGTTGCATAGCAAAGCAAGTAAATAATGTTCCACTTTTACTCAACCACAAAACATTAATTTTTTGACCGTAGGCCTAGATACAGGCCATTTTAACAGATTTTAACCCTACTCATATTCATAAGTATTACATAAAATGTAAAGTGACTTTTTATGTAAACCTTATGAACATCAGCAGGCATTGTTAAAATTTCCTGAAAATGCCTAAGCCAAGAGTTACCTAAAACTGATTCTTTTCGCCTGAAAAATGTGCAACATCACTAATTTTACTTTTTATGTAAACCTTATGAACATGCGCACTGAACATGACTTTTATGTAAACCTTATGAACATGATTAAAATTTGCTAAAAAGGCCTAATTCGAGGCCTATTGTCTTAAAAATAATTATTTGTCTTAAAACTAAATCTTTGCGTTCTTTGTGACACGGAGAGATCAAAAGTGCAATTTGAGTATAATCCCCTAACGTTTCGGTGGTCTGTCTGCCGAACTTGCACCGTACTTCAACAGATCCTGTAATGAAATCCAAGTTTTCGATAAACTGACCCTTAGGTGAAATGACCTTTCGATGAAATGAATTTTTAGGTAAAGAGATCTTCCGGTTAAATGAACTTTTCGATCAAGTGACCCTTCGGTGAGATGTACCTTTCGATCAAGTGACCCTTTGGTGAAATGAACTTTTCGATCAAGTGATCTTTCGGTGAAACAATCTTTTCGGTGAAGTGATTTTCGGTCAAGTGACCCTTCGGTGAAGTAAACGTCCGGCAAATGAACCAGACCCAAAAAATAAATGTGTGTGATGTTCCATTCCGCACACCAAATTATCTGGGATTTCTCAAGCGCACGTTCTATAGCGACACATAGTCCCGGCTGACCCGTGGACTATGCCCCCCGGCTGTATTTCGGGGGTGGGGGATGAGATGTGACGTGCTTGCACCGCAGGACGCACATGAGATAAATGCAAATAGAAGCGAGAGCACACGTCCGCGTAGCTCAGTTGGGTGAGTGACTTACTCCGGAGTGAGGGGACCCTGATTCGATGGCCGGCGTGGAGTTAGCTGGTTGTGGGGTAGCTGGTCAGTCAGAAATTATTAGTGTCAGGCTGTGACGTATTTCAGAGGTGAAGCACGTGTCAACACGACAAATATGCAGCAATACATTCCGTCGGTGCAGTTTAGTCGACAAATCTGCATCAATACATTCCGTCGGTGTATCTATATAATTATTTGTCCATTCAGTATTGTTTATTAAGTCTCCATAATTATTTAATATTAAGTGTACACTGAACATAAATAAAATGAATCCAGCAGTGAGCATTTGAAAACATATTGACCCAGAATGCGCATTAAACGGAAACAAATTCGTTGTTTCTGGCTGAATTACTGTGAAAGTGTATTCTTTTCTGTAAACAAAAGACGAGTCAGAGAAAAAGCTGAAACAATTTTCTGTCTACGTTCATTGTGTGATGTCGCACACAAAAAGAAGCTCGGATTCCAGATGGAATCGGAAGTGGAAGAAGTATTGAAAGGATGTGACGTGACCTTCATTCTGACCCTAACGTCGCGTTTTAGCGCCAACAGCCACATTGTGAAACTTGGGAGTTTACGAGAGACAGAGGAAGACAGATTAGATGACTGAAGAGCGAAAGAAAGAAAGAAAAATATAATATTAAGGTGAGTTGTGTGAAGATCACATAAAGGCAATGGTTGAATGCTGCGGGAAATACTGGATTTTTAACTTTAACTACGTATCTGGAACGAATTAACTCTTGTTGAGCACAAATTCCTGAAATAAACTCGCAGGAATATAGTCGCTGTCTAAGAAGTGGGCAAACCGCAACTGGAAATAATAAATCCGCGCATCAAAAAGCGTTGATTTTCACTAAGCTTTGTTATTTCAAGAGCTCATTTAGGCAGATGATTTGTGAAAACACATATTTGTCGGTGACATAGATGGAAACCGCGCTCTTCGCTCCGGATTGAGTTGCTCTCACCTACTAAGCTACACCGTCGGAATGTATTGCTGAAATTAGAGCTCGGAATTAGATCAACTCACGGAATGTAGCTCAGTTGGGAGAGCAACTCATTCCGGAGCGAGGAGACAAATATTCGATCTCCGTCACCGACAAATTTGTGTTTTCACAAATCATCTGGCTAAATGACTACGTTAAATAACAAAGCTTAGTGAAAATCAACGCTTTTTGATGCGCAGGTTCATTATTTTCAGCCGCGTTGCTCTTACTTATTTGACAGTGATTATATTCGTTCGAGCTGCTTTGAGCAATTTCTGCTCATCCCGAGTGAACTCGTTCCAGATAGTTAAATGGTTAAAAATACAGTATTCCCCGCTGCGTTCAGCCGTTGTTTTTATGTGATCTTCACACAACTAACCTTAATCCTGTGTTTTTCTTTCTTTCGCTTTTCAGTCATCTAATCTGTCTGCCTCTGTCTCTCGTGAACTCCCAAGTTTCACAATGTGCTTGTTGGCATTAAAACGCGACGTTCGGGTCAGAATGAAGGTCACGTCACATCCTTTCAGTACTTCTGCCTGTTCCGATTCCATCTGGAATTCGAACTGCTTTTTGTGTGCGACATCACGCAATGAACTTAGACAGAAAATGTTTTTTCCTTTTTATCTGACTCGTCTTTTTTTTACAGAAAATAATACCCTCTCTCAGTAATTCAGCCTGAAACAACGACTGTGTTTCCCTTTAATGCACATTCTGGGTCAATATGTTTTCAAATGCTCACTGCTGGATTCATTTTATTTATGTTCAATGTACACTTAATGTACAAATTTTTATGGACCCTCAATAAACAATACTATTTGGACAAATAGTTATATACACTCAGATGGCAATATGCGAAGCAGACGTATCCACGTGGTACTGTGAAATTCGCATTACCTATAAACAGAGTAGGTTTCTATGCACTGGAAACTAGTCGCTGAAAAGTAATCAGGTGTAAAGGAAACTACATCAGTGAACTTGCCCGTTACTATATAGTAGCTAGGCGGAAGCTACTATATACACAGACATGACGTAAGTAAATAGACACCTGTTTGGTTAATAATATTTATTTTCTGTCCGCATGTAATGAAAGAAGATCTAGTTGCAGCTGGATTTAATATCTGGTAGACATGCGCTTTGCAGTACACAGTAGAAGTGAACTCGGGCCCGGTTCGGGAACGGACAGGCTCAGAATTCATTAACTACCAAAATGCCCTGGCCCGGCCTCGGAATTACACGTCATGAATACCATTACTGTAATTAATTCAACACGTGTAATTCCGAGCCCGGTTGAATTACACGTGTTGAATTTGATTGTGGATTTCTTACCATGGTGGAAGGATTTTCAATTTCCTAAGCTAGCTGCCATTGCAAGACAAATTTTGCTTAGCAAGACTTGCATTATGCATTGTCAAACGCTATGGTCCAAGCAAGGATTAGTTTAAGGAGGTCTGGTATCGAAAAACTGGGAAAAAATCAATTCCCATTTTTTGGATTTTATTAAAAATCAAGAATCTTATCTCTAAAATGATGTTTTAATTTCCAAAATTGCGCACTTAGAATCATTGTAACTTATTTTATTAAATGTCCTCACTCCCGCAATTTTTGGGGTGACTTTTTAGTGTAGCAGGTCGAGTTTTACAGAAAAGAAGATCAAGTTGAAGCGCTGAAGCATTAAATGCAATTCTCTCTCTCTCTCTTTTTTCATGATGAACTTGATCTGGAAATTGCACACACATATGATAATATTGTGATTATTATACTATTAAGCGCAAAGCTTTGTTAATGTTACAAAATGCAGAAAAATCTGGTCTGGAATGCTTTTACGTGTTGTTGTTTTTTAATTTTGGAAATTTCCCTGCATGCTTTTTTTATATTCTACTACATCACTATAAACTCCCTTTACCAATTAGCATATATGTAAATTATATTGCAAAGATTAGTTTTCTAAAATTTCAAACACTTTCTGTACGGCGTTGTACGTTTTATAATGCAATTTATTCAAAATAAAAGTAAATTTAGAAATCTAAAAGAAATAACGAATGGAATGTTTTGTTTCTAAACGATTTTCTTTTTCTTCAGCTTTTACCAAAATTACTGATTCCCTTGATACGGTAGAAGGGCACGTTGAGTATTTATTTATTTTCAAATCCACATTTTAGAATATTTGGCTTTATGCGTAGTATTTCTAAAAACATTAATATTGTGAAGTAGATTAACTGAACTAAACTTTTTAAACTAATCCTTGCTTGAGCCATATCTTTGGTCAGCTGTTTGGAGTTTGCAAAGGCTGTCCGGAGTTTGTGAAGGCTGTTCGGGGTTTGCAAAGACTGTTCGGAGTTTGCAAGACTGTTTGGAGTTCCAGGGCTGTTTGAAGTTTACAAGGCTGAATGGAGTTTGTAAAGTCTGCGAGGAGTTCGCAAGTTTGTTTGAAGTCTGAAAGGCTGTTCTGAGTTTGCAAAGGCTGTTTGGAGTTTGCATGGCTGTTTGGAGTTTGCATGGCTGTTTGGAGTTTGCAACGGCTGTTTTTAATTTGCAAAGGCTGTTTTGAGTTTGCAAAGGTTGCAGTTTGTACTTCAAGAGGACAATGTTCTGAAGTCGCTAGGAATCAAGACCTTAAGACCTATCAACAGATCAATTTTCAGACCTCTATGCCTATTAGAAGTGATCGAATAATTCGCGAAAAAATTCTATCAGGCAATGTTCCAAAGCCGCCATTTTGATTTTTTTCGGACTTTTCTAGCTGTACGGATGTAAAGACCTATCAGCATACCGTTTTTAAGATCTCTATTTCATTTAGAAGCGATCGAATAATTCGCTGGCGGAAACACTCACATTTTCCTATTTTTCCGCTGGGCTTTATATATAGTAAATATACACTATCTACCAACAAGTAATTGGACACCTGTGATAGCAAAGGAAAACCAAGTTTATTCACCTTCAATAGTTGGCGGGGCCTCCACGAGCGGCGATTACAGCTGCGACCCTCTGGGGCATACTCTCAACCAGGCGTTGTACGACGGCTAGCGGTTTTTTCTTCCACTCGGCTTGGAGAAGACAGGTCAGTCCCTTAACCGATTTCGGACGGTGGTGCACCCCTTAAGTCGACGCTCCAACTCGTCCCAGAGGTGCTCGATAGGGTTAAGGTTCGGACTCTGCGCAGGCCAGTCCATTCGATTAACCCTTTTGTCACCATACCAAGCCATGGTGGGCCTCGCAACATGACAAGTGGCCTTGTCATCCTGAAAGTAACATGGGTCTACCTCGTAAAACTGCCACAAAGTAGGAAGCGCACGGTCACCAAAATGGTGCAGTAGGTCTCGGCGTTGAGTCTACCAGGAATTGCCCCCATGGGTCCCGTGCCATACCAGGAAAATTACCCCCGTAGCATAATTCCACCGCCGCCGAACTTCACAGTTGGCACAATACATTCCGGAAGGAGGCGTTCTTCAGGCAGACGCCAAACCCAAACCCTGCCATCCGAACGGTAGAGGGTGAACCTTGATTCGTCGCTCCAGAGAACCTGTTTCCATTGTTCAACGGTCCACTGTTGACATTCTTTGCACCACGTAAGCGGAGCAGCGCTATTGGACTTGGTGATCGAAGGCTTGTGGGCTGCAGCACGTCCATGATAACCAAGCAGATGGGCTTCCTTACGGATGGTATTCATCGAACGAACTCTCCCGGATGTCTGTTGAAACTACTTCGTGAATCTGGCCCATCGATTTGGTGCGGTTCTTCCGAATTTCTCTGGCCAGCACCCGTCGTTCTCTAACTCTCAGTTTTGTAGGTCTGCCGGGTCGGGGCACATTCCGACAGTCACCTCGCATCTTCCACTTGCCAATCACGTAGGCCACTGTTGATTTTGGGTACTTCAACTCGCTGGATATGTCACGTAAGGATCGGCCATTTCTGTGATACCCGACGATTACACCTTTCTCGAAATCAGAGAGCTCCGAACTGCGTGGCATCTTGCATGCGACTGGTTGCGTTGTTGTTTCCCACACGATATTTAACGGCGGCGGCCGTGTCATGTATCAGGACCGTAGTATCGTCGATTGCAGGGGTGTCCAATTACTTGTTGGGATGTAAGGTCAGGTGATGCGTAACATCACAGCCTCTCCTTGACAAATGTCAACCCCGCCTTCTCGTGGTGCATCCTGTTCCCACCAAAGGGGCTCTGACGACCGCCAATAGCGGTATAACTATACCATCGGGATTAGAGGAAATTCTATCCCACACTCACCAACCCGCTTGGCCAGCGTGGTGAGTTATGGCCAAACCCCTCCAAAATGATTCCACAACTTAAATCTTGGCCCTCAGTCTCCGGCAGCTGGAATGTACCTGGCCAAGGCAGCGGCCAGTGCGACATGAAGGCAGAGGGTGCTAAGAATCCCCGGAGGACCGGACTAGGCTGCCATCTGATGCTGACCTTGGCTACGTACAATGGACGCTCCCTGTCTTCTGATTCAAGGCTTCTTGAATTGGAAGAGGAACTACAAAGGATTAAGTGGGACATCGTGGGGCTAAGTGAGGTAAGGAGAAAAGGAGAAGATCTCATCGAACTGAAAAGTGGACATCTCTTCTACTATCGTGGGACAGATACTGGCAGAACTAGTGGTGTTGGATTTATAATAAACAAGAAACTGAAGGATAAAATTGTAGAAGTTGAAAGTTCCTCTGACAGAGCTGCACGACTTGTTATCCAACTCTCGAAAAGATACCAGGCTCAGATTATTCAAACTTATGCACCCACCACAAGTCATCCTGAAGAAGAAATTGAAGAATTTTATGAGGAAATTTGTCATCTAAATAATAAAGGTAAGCAGCACTTGAAAATAATTATGGGAGATTTCAATGCAAAAATAGGGCAACGGCAACAGAATGAAACTTCAGTAGTTAAATTCGCTCACGGCAACAGAAACCAGCGTGAAAATACTCTCGTTGAGTTTGCAGAGGCAGAAGGGTTTTTCATCTTGAACTCCTTCTTCAAGAAAAAGCCACACAGGAAATGGACATGGAGACATCCAAATGGGACGACAAGTGAAATTGATTTTATTATGTGTAACAAAAAATTCGTCATAGAAGACTGCAGTGTGCTAAACAAGTTCAACACAGGTAGTGACCATAGATTGGTGAGATGTAAGATGCACCTCAACACTAAACTTGAACGTGGCAAGCTCATAAGACAAACAAAATTTATTGACATAACCAACCTTAAAAAACACCATAATACCTTCAAGTTGGAACTGAAGAACAGGTTCTCTGCTTTAGAAGGCCTAACATCAGAAGAAGTGGACATCTCTGAAGTTAACAGAAAAGTAACCAAAGCTCTTATGGAAACAGCAACAAAATTAGCGGGGTCTAAGAACAAGTTGCATGTAAATAAATTATCAGGAAAAACGAAAATGTTGATGCAAAAAAGAAGAGAGATGAGGACAACTAAAGAAGATGTGACTTCCAAAGTGGAATATATAGAGCTATGCAAGACAGTAAGAAAAAGTATCACTGAAGACGTAAGAAAATTCAACTGTGAACTAGTGAGGAAAGCAATTAAAAACAACCAAAGCCTAAAGATAGCAAAGGGACATCTCAGTAAGGGAAGAAAACAGATTATGGCACTGAGAAAAGAAGATGGTTCTGTAACAAGAAATAGAGGCGAAATTTTGACAAGAGTGAAAGATTTCTACTCCAAATTATATGAAAGGGATGATACATGCACTCCAGACATCATGAAAGATACCAGTACCAGAGTTCCTCCAGTCCTTCCAGCAGAAGTTGCACATGCAATCAAGAACATGAAGCGGGGAATAGCTCCAGGAGAAGATGGAATTACTGTAGACATCATACAAGAAGCAAGTGGAGAAATCGAAACAGTACTCGCCCAAATTTTCACTCGATGCCTTAATGAAGGAAAGATTCCTGAGGATTGGAACACCGCTACAATGATCCTGCTACATAAGAAAGGTGACATTGAGGATCTCGGAAACTACAGACCTATCAGCCTCCTATCAGTAGTTTATAAAATCTTCACTAAAGTTCTTTCACACCGCTTGAAGGTAACACTGGACATGGCTCAACCGAGAGAACAAGCTGGATTCAGGAGTGGCTACAGCACAATAGATCATATCCACGTGCTGAGAGAACTAATTGAAAGAGCGAGGGAATATGAACTTCCATTGTGCATGGCTTTTATCGATTAGGAAAAAGCCTTTGATTCGGTGAAACCGTCAGCAGTTACAATGGCTCTGAAAACCTGCGGTATTGAAGATGCATACATTAATATTATTAATAACATCTATGAAAATGCAAGTGCAAAGATTAGGCTGTTTGAAAATACAACACACGTAAAAATTAGAAAGGGAGTGAGACAAGGTGACAGCATATCTCCAAAGCTCTTTAATGCCACATTGGAGGGTGTTTTTCAGTCGCTGAGCTGGGAAAACAAGGGAATAAAGATTAATGGAGATTATCTAACCCACCTTCGTTTTGCTGATGACGTAGTCATTTTTGCAACTACCCCATCAGAGCTGCAGAGTATGATCCAGGAACTTGCTGACAAGAGTAAAGAAGTGGGATTAAAAATGAACTTTCAGAAGACAAAAGTGATGTTCAATGCTTTTACAAGAAATGAAGATTTATCGATTGATGGAGAAAAGCTGGAGATAACAGACACATACGTTTATCTTGGACAGCAGATATCAAGTGAGGGTCACATTGATGAAGAAATTAATCGGCGTACAAAACTTGCCTGGAGAGCTTTTGGAAGAAACAGCATAATTTTCAAGAGCAATATGCCATTATGTCTTAAAAGAAAAGTGTTTGATCAATGCATCCTTCCAGTGCTTACGTATGGTGCAGAGACGTGGACCTTAACTAAAAGAGACATACAAAGGCTGCAGACAACTCAAAGCAGCATGGAGAGGTGCATGCTTGGTGTAACTAGGATAGATAAGAAGAGGAACTCGTATATCCGAAAAATGACAAGAGTGGAAGACATCATGATCAGAGTTAAATCCCTGAAATGGCAATGGGCTGGACATACTGCCAGAAGGACAGATTATCGATGGACAGCCGAAATTTTAGATTGGATTCCAAGGGACAGGAAAAGACCCAGAAGAAGACCACATGGGAGATGGGTGGAGGAAATTCGAAAGTATGCAGGGGTGACATGGAGGAGACTGGCACAAGACAGACCGTTGTGGAGGAAACTTGAGGAGACCTTCGTCCAGCAGTGGATTGATAATGGTTGACAATGATGATGATGATATACAGTGTATTGTTTGGTCAAAATGCCATCAATCAAACATTAGGACACGGTTCGAAGAAACGATAAAAGTAAAACAAGGCATTACCCAAAGGTTCTCCAAGATGTGGTCGATCAATTTCGACTTGCAGACAAAAAGTCACACAAAGAATTTAAGAGGCCTTAAAATAGTCTTATAGGGTGAGTGTCAATAACCTTTACACACAACTCAGCATCCATCATACAGCGGTTTATAACTTGCCGCCATAAAATTTACGCTTAACGGACAAACTAGCGACTGCGTAGGGATCATACTGACCACGACACAAAAGGAATGCCGCTACTGTATTGCACGGAGTAACCTTGCGTGGTATCGTCGAATTAGTAGGATGATCTCAAGATTCCTCTGCCTAAAATAAATTTGGATGCAAATTTATGCACGCAGGCAAACACATGCCCCAGCCCTGAGTTTCAGCACCTTTAGCAGTGTTACATGAGCATAAAATCTTACTTGTCGTTGGCATGGTTGTTCACGGCGTGACATTTTGGAAAACGTGTGATGAGAACATCACCATGAAATCTGACAGGTAGAAGTCGTTTCGGGAGGTGTATAAATCACGACTTGGGCACTGCGAAATCTTATACAGAGACCTGTCCTTAGCAAAGCACGGCCGCAAAAGGCCGGAAATGTTCGCGTTCTCAACAGAAAGAACGCTAGGGTGGAGGTGTCTAAACCGCATGGGACAGGTAGACGTCGTTTGCAAAGAAGCTAATTCCGGAATAAAGACTTCGACATCATATACAGCGACGTGTCCTTTTAAAAGGCTAACTGCCTCAAAAGGCCGCAAATGTTCGGGTTCTGAGCATAAAGAACATTTGGGTGGAGCTGTGTAAATCGCATTGAACAGGTAGAAGGAGTTTTGTAAAGGAAGAAATCCTGGCATGGGCACTGCAACACCGTATGCAGCGACCTGCCCTTATACACGGCAAAGTACGGCAGCAAAATGCCGGAAATGTTCGAGTGCTGAACGAAAACAACGATTGGGTGGAGGTGCTAAACCGAAAGGTAGGAGGCGTTTGTAGAGGAGCAAATTCCGGCATCTGTACATGATATGCAGCGACCTGTCCTTATTACCGGCAAAGTACGGGCGCAAAAGGCTGGAAAAGTTCAGGTTCTGAACAAAAAAAACGTTTGGGTGGAACTATGTAAACCGCATCGGACAGGTAAAAGGCGTTTGTAGTATAACAAATTCCGGCATGGGCACTGAGACATCATATACAGCGGCCTGTTCTGACATCATATACAGCGGCCTGTTCTTATAAACGGCTTACTGCCGCAAAAGGCCGGAAATGTTCGGGTTCTGAACAAAACGACAGCTTGGGTGGAACTGTGTATACCGTATCGGACAGGTAGAAGGAGTTTGTGGAGGAACAAATTTCGGCATGGACACTGCAACATCCTGTCCTTATACACGGCAAAGTACGGCCGCAAAAGGCCGGAAATCGTCGGGTTTTCAATAAAAAGAACGTTTAGGAGGAGCTGTGTAAATCGCATCGGACAGGTAGAAGGAATTTGTAGAGGAGAAAATTCCGGCATGGGCACTGCAACAGCATATACAGCGACCTGTTCTTATACACGGCAAAGTACGACCCTTAAAAGGCCGGAAATGTTCGGGTTCTCAATGAAAAGGACGCCTAGGTGAAGCTGTGCAAACCCACCGTATCCACAGGGTTTGTACCCATGGGATTTCAACTGTTTTGGTTAATGGCAAAGAGAGGTGTCTGTTACTCGCTACAGCAGAAAAAACAAAAACAAAATTTCGATCTCCAAAATTCAGACACTTTCTGTGAAGTTAATGACACTGGTACTTTTGGTGGTTTTTGTGAACTTTCTACAGTTTTGAATTGTTATGTTGACAATAAAGGGGGCTGTTTATAATTTCCCTTAAATATTGTAATAATTTCTTTGCCATTACAGAAAGTATAGTAATTTTAACGTGTTCATTAAATTCCCGGACGTCGGGCACATTTTAACCTGGGATTTTTAAGACGTATGATGGCAAATCCCGAGGTTTTAAAAGCAAATGTGACATATATCGTCCATAAACAAACGAAACCGTGGCAGTAGACGTAGGTATAAACAAATGCAAACGAAGATCCACATTATGCGACATTTAGAAGCTCTCTGTTCCTGGAAATATGCAAACATCCGAATTTCAGCTGTTTACGTACTGTATGTGAAAACAAAAAAAAAAGCTTTTTAAAGAGCTGTACGGTGTCATATGAAACGAAGGAACTCCGTCATTCTTTTGCACAGTGATGTCTTCATTAACTATGATTTTCACCACTATCTTCAGACATTTTCGTTTTGCAGTACTCTCAAGATAAGTAAAAGGCATTAATGATTTTTCGCAGAAAACTGGAAACCATGTTACTCAGGAAACGAAGAAGCATACTTATTTATTTGAAAAATAATTTAGATAAATAAATGTTTTTTCTGCTTTAATGGAGTGAACAAAGGAGAACGTTGGACTGCTTCATTAAGGAGAAAAACATTTTACAAATGATGTTACACTGAACGGAAAAGTGTTCTTTTTTTAAAAAACAGAAGATACACATTGCTCATTAGACCTTGATGGAACACAACTCTAGCTACAAGGATGCTTCCTGCATAATTATTTGCTTTTCATAAATGCCAGAATTCAATTTTTTAATTATTTTTAGCTGTGATCAGCACAGTCTTCAAAAATTTCGATGGATAAATTGAACATCTATAGAGAAGCAAATAACTTTTTATTATACCACGTACAATAAAGATAACGAAAGGCATAAATATCACCCTGTTAATTCACTGGCTAAACAAATAGCGGTAAATAAAGTCGAGTTTCGTTAAGGAATGTATGCCTTAGAAAAAGAAGTCAACCAAAATTGTTTCCTTCTCGACATTTTTCCAGCTTTTCCGAAGAACAATTTTTTTCTGTTGAAAATGTATGGAAGACGAGTAGATGCCCGTCATTTAGTTTTATTTAGGCCTACCTATCGCACGAGAGCGAGCACACGAATTCATCGAAAACTATTTCGTCGAAACGAAATCACCGAATGCAGATTTATTGGAAATGAACAATTTACCGAACAATTTACCGAAAGTCGACTTTTACGAAAAAAAAAAAAAAAAAAGGAAACTATCTAAATGGAGTTTAGGACAAGAGGCCACAAGAGAACTGGCCGTTTGGCAGCTGGACACAAGGCAAAGTGCCACACACGCACTTTAGGGACCGTATAAATATTGCAGTTTTTCGGCCACTTCATCGGCATAACGGAAATGTATTGTCGAGAAAATCTGACGTGCGCAACAAATGTGATTGTCACTTTTAAAACGGGAATTATATCGGAAACTCCGTCAACATAAATAAATTACACTAGTGGCGCATTTTACGCTGGGGTTTTGTTCCAGCGAGACCGCGTAAAGCCGAATCCGCGTGTATTCAAAACCAATAATAAAACTGCATATAATAAATTACTTCACACGTTTTTTCCTTTATATATGTACGGTATATTCGATATATATTACAGTATAATGTGCACTTTACAAAGAACAATGTATACGTACCTCTGTAACAGTGAAAATCCTCCACATACGTGGCGACAGTAAATAAATAAATACATCGCTCTTTCCACGTTCCAGAAACACACAGCAACCGAAAAATTGTTTTGCTGCCGCCGCTGTGGAATTGAACCACAGAAATCTCGATATCTAGACGAGTGCGTTACATTTACACCACGGTGGCCAACAATCCACGGTGCTATGTGTATTTTTAAGTCAGATTCTGACATCATAAATCCGTAAAATGGGCACAGCTACTGAGACGTCTCCATCTGGTGGGCATTAACGGCACTGGCTATATATCATCATCATCATCATTGTCAACCATTATCAATCCACTGCTGGACGAAGGTCTCCCCAAGTTTCCTCCACAACGGTCTGTCTTGTGCCAGTCTCCTCCATGTCACCCCTGCATACTTTCGAATTTCATCCACCCATCTCCCATGTGGTCTTCCTCTGGGTCTTTTCCTGTCCCTTGGAATCCAATCTAAAATTTCGGCTGTCCATCGATGATCTGTCCTTCTGGCAGTATGTCCAGCCCATTGCCATTTCAGGGATTTAACTCTGATCATGATGTCTTCCACTCTTGTCATTTTTCGGATCCACGAGTTCCTCTTCTTATCTCTCCTGGTTACACCAAGTATGCACCTCTCCATGCTACTTTGAGTTGTCTGCAGCCTTTGTATGTCTCTTTTAGTTAAGGTCCACGTCTCTGCACCATACGTAAGCACTGGAAGAATGCATTGATCAAACACTTTTCTTTTAAGACATAATGGCATATTGCTCTTGAAAATTATGCTGTTTCTTCCAAAAGCTCTCCAGGCAAGTTTTGTACGCCGATTAATTTCTTCATCAATGTGACCCTCACTTGATATCTGCTGTCCAAGATAAACGTACGTATCTGTTATCTCCAGCTTTTCTCCATCAATCGATAAATCTTCATTTCTTGTAAAAGCATTGAACATCACTTTTGTCTTCTGAAAGTTCATTTTTAATCCCACTTCTTTACTCTTGTCAGCAAGTTCCTGGATCATACTCTGCAGCTCTGATGGGGTAGTTGCAAAAATGACTACGTCATCAGCAAAACGAAGGTGGGTTAGATAATCTCCATTAATCTTTATCCCCTTGTTTTCCCAGCTCAGTGACTGAAAAACACCCTCCAATGTGGCATTAAGAGCTTCGGAGATATGGTGTCACCTTGTCTCACTCCCTTTCCAATTTTTATGTGTGTTGTATTTTCAAACAGCCTAATCTTTGCACTTGCATTTTCATAGATGTTATTAATAATATTAATGTATGCATCTTCAATACCACAGGTTTTCAAAGCCATTGTAACTGCTGATGGTTTCACCGAATCAAAGGCTTTTTCATAATCGATAAAAGCCATGCACAATGGAAGTTCATATTCCCTCGCTCTTTCAATTAGTTCTCTCAGCACATGGATATGATCTATTGTGCTGTAGCCACTCCTGAATCCAGCTTGTTCTCTCGGTTGAGCCATGTCCAGTGTTACCTTCAAGCGGTGTGAAAGAACTTTAGTGAAGATTTTATAAACTACTGATAGGAGGCTGATAGGTCTGTAGTTTCCGAGATCCTCAATGTCACCTTTCTTATGTAGCAGGATCATTGTAGCGGTGTTCAATCCTCAGGAATCTTTCCTTCATTAAGGCATCGAGTGAAAATTTGGGCGAGTACTGTTTCGATTTCTCCACTTGCTTCTTGTATGATGTCTACAGTAATTCCATCTTCTCCTGGAGCTTTTGCCCGCTTCATGTTCTTGATTGCATGTGCAACTTCTGCTGGAAGGACTGGAGGAACTCTGGTACTGGTATCTTTCATGATGTCTGGAGTGCATGTATCATCCCTTTCATATAATTTGGAGTAGAAATCTTTCACTCTTGTCAAAATTTCGCCTCTATTTCTTGTTACAGAACCATCTTCTTTTCTCAGTGCCATAATCTGTTTTCTTCCCTTACTGAGATGTCCCTTTGCTATCTTTAGGCTTTGGTTGTTTTCAATTGTTTTCCTCACTAGTTCACAGTTGAATTTTCTTACGTCTTCAGTGATACTTTTTCGTACTGTCTTGCATAGCTCTATATATTCCACTTTGGAAGTCACATCTTCTTTAGTTGTCCTCATCTCTCTTCTTTTTTGCATCAACATTTTCGTTTTTCCTGATAATTTATTTACATGCAACTTGTTCTTAGACCCAGCTAATTTTGTTGCTGTTTCCGTAAGAGTTTTGGTTACTTTTCTTTTAACTTCAGAGATGTCCACTTCTTCCGATGTTAGGCCTTCTAAAGCAGAGAACCTGTTCTTCAGTTCCAACTTGAAGGTATTATGGTGTTTTTAAGGGGCTATATATATATATATATATATATATATATAGCCCGGTATTATGAAGGTATTATGGTGTTTTTTAAGGGGCTATATATATATATATATATATATATATATATATATATATATTATAGCAGTTAAATCCAAAGGCATTCTGTAACAATTACATTTAAAATATGAGATAGCATGATGCAAATCCTAATGCATACCTACCTAATCGTTGCCTTCACTACGTAACACCACTGCAGGGCCGTCAAAGCTGAAGTCCAAAGCTGATGCATGAGGTGCAGTAGTTGGAGACTCTGAGCGGGGCAATGAAGAGCCTGTAAAAGGAGTTTTTTCTGGAAAAACATCGTTATCGGCAACTGTTGCCGCTGCGTCTTTAGCTGCTGAAAAATCTCATAAGAATAAAAATCTCATAATAATAAGAGTCAGCAATACTTCACTTTATTCTAAGGCTACGTTCCATAGAGAGATCATAGTTAGAAATTAAATCTTTCAAGTGATTTGCTGCTTGGAAATTTTCGGCAAATGTGTGCAGATTACCGCTGGCAGTTTCATCTTGTTCGTCGGCGTTGTCATCATCATCTTCGTCCGAGGAAGTTTTCACAAGTTCTTCTAACTCTTCATTTGTCAACGGTTGTAGATGTCCAATCAAATGTGTTATTTTTTGCTCCAGAATATCGACGAAGCCTTCACCCCCTTTCCCCGCACAACCTGCTTGGCCGTCTGAGTAATATGTTTTGCTTCCCCGTTGATGGTAGGAAAACCTTTAAAATTATTGACACAGTCACACCACGGAAGCCGCCAGCACGCATTGATTGATTCTTTCGTAGCTCCATTTCCCGTTTCATATGAATCTAGCAGCGGAGCTGACCGAGTATAATTGAATCCTCGTAAAATGGGGCACCACTGTACTGTTATACCAGTATCAACGTGTTTTGCTGAATTGTATTAGGGAGTCTAGTACAAATTGCACTTTCGTTTGTGAAACAACGGAATTACACCACGAATCCTGGTATATTCGGAAAAGGAGGATATTCCTGGGGTTTTTTTGTTTACGGAAGTGAGAAAATTGAAGATACTTTCTCAGTGCTAGGTAATTGCTTTAGGAACATGTACGCTACCTCACTGGGTCGCGTGCGTGTTGCTAAAGCAATTATTTAGCACTGCAAATAGACATAGTGCCGCTTTCGAAGCAGAAAAATGTCACTCTTTCACTCAGGCCCAAACTTTAACTATAAGGCCAATGGGCTTAGGCCTTTTTGGCCATTTTCAATTATTCGTACTCACATCCATAACGTTTACACAACAAGTCAAGCTAATAATATTGCTCTTTTAATTAGGTATAAAACATTAATTGACAGATCCTAGGTCTAGGCCTTTTTAATCTACCTTGTTCATATTCATAAGTTTCGCATAACGAGTTAAGTTGTAATATTTACTTGGTCATTAAATATTAATTAATAGGGCTTAGGCCTTTTTTTTATTAAAGGTTAAAAGCAGTCTACCGTCCCAGGAAAAAAGAGAGAGCTAGTGCCGCAAGACAAACACAACATCCATCCCTGACCGTGATTCGAACCCGGACCCTTCGCGGATTAATGGTCACAATACATCGCTTAGACCACTGCACCACCGGGGCGGCCTTCGGCCGTTGTAACACTTTTAGCTCCGTAGTGCTGATATTCATAAGGTTTGAACACCAAGTCAATTTAGCAATATTGCTCTTTTACTTGGCAATAAAACATAAATAAACAGGCCCTTGCCGTAGGCCTGTTTGACAGTTTTTAATCCACCTTGCTCATTTTCACTATGTTTTCATGACAAGTCAGGTTAATAATGTTGTGCTTTTTGAACATTTTAAAAGAGCCTAGGGCGTATTAATAATGTTGCGTGCCTAAGAAACAGCGCAACGTTATTAACTTGACTTATTATGCGAATTGTGTAAATAGGAACCCAACGGCACAAAAACGTTTAGAAAGGTCTAGACATAGTACCGTGAAATTTATGTTTGGTGCCTGAGTAAAAGCGTAATATTAATAAGGATGTTTGTTCAAATATAATGAATGTGAGCAAAACGGAATATAAACTGTTAAAAGGCATACGCCAAGGGCCTATAAATTAAGGTTTGATGCCAAAGTAAAGTGCAGTATTACTAATTTGACTTGTTGTGGCAAAAACCAATGAGCACGGCAGAATAAATAATAGTGCAAATGCGTAGGACTTAGGCCTATTAATAAATGTTTTGAGCTGATTAATAGTGCAGTACTATATCCTTGACATGTTATGCAAACTCATGAAGATGAACACGGCAGTTTGCAATTTTCTAATAAGTCCGAGGCCTAGGTCTTGTAACTATTGTTATACGTCTGAGTAAAAATGTCAAATTATTATTTTTACATTTTATATATAGCTTACTTCAAAAAGAGCAGAGGGTTCAAAATTGTTAAAATGGCCCAAACACAGTCTCGTGTAATCCATGCCAGCATACTGAAAAAGAGACTGGCCATCTCATTTTCGGAAAGGAAAATAGGCTCCCATAACGCATCTTGATTCTCTTCGGGACAAGAAGAAAAAAAGGAAAACAAAATTCAGAGCTGAAAAAAATATGATGCAGTTAGAGTTAAATCCTAGGCCCGACTCCTCCTGTGTCAACTTCAAGTTGAAGCGGCGAGAACCCAGCTTTCCTCCAGGAAGCAGCGAATGTTAAGAGCTCGCAGCATGTCCATTCCGTGGCGCAGTGGTCTAAGGCGCTGGCCTCTGATCATTCGTCCGTAAGGGGTCCGGGTTCGAATCCCGGTCAGGCATGGATGTTGTGTTTGTCTTACGGCACTGGCTCTCTCCCTTCCCTGGAACCAGTGACCCTAAATTAGGGACGGGCGACTGCTTATAGCCCATTGAGTTGCTCACGGTGGTCGTTAAACCTCCAATTAAAAAAAAAAAAAAATTCCATTCCAGTGCTCGCCTACTAAATTCTACAGCAAGTCTGACTCTCGCTCGAGAGCCCTGCCATCTTGATACTGCCACACATTGCCTTTTGGATCGCCTACCTTGGTCGAAGAATATCTGGGCCAGTCAGCTGTCCTGGTGCTAAACTGGAACTGGAAGCTTCAAAGGAACTGTATTTTCTTCGCGCACACCACTGAAAGGACTTTGTTTCCTTCACGCACACCACTGCCAATCGGCCAAGATAATGTAAAATTTCTTTATTTGTAAAACAGAACGCCTAGTGGCGTCAGCTGATGGTCAAAGAAAAAAAAAATGAAAGAGGAAAAAAATATTTTCGGAGATAGTCCAAGAACAAAAATCCTCCGACTGGAATTGAACTATGCCATTGTTTGGATGTAGGAAAGGAATAAATTACATATAAATATATTAGTGCATGAACCTCTGGCAACAATTGTTTTTTTTTGCCATGTAATTTTTTGTTCTGTGAATTGGCACCCATTCTTTTTTTTTTTTTTGCGCTGTAAAGTAAACAAGGGAGTGGAACAAGTCTGTAGTGGGACGTTTACGGGGAGAGTCAAAAGAGGAAGTAATATATTTTTTTTTGATCAGCTGTGTCATGTATCAGTCAAATAATAAATTCTTTTTTTTTTTTTTTTTAGGAAAGCTTTAGTTGGCCAATTTGAACCACAATATTTGTATCTTTTGGGTTGTGTAGGAAAAGGGGAGGAATCTATAAATTCAAATTTTGGGAGTTAAAGATAAAAGGAGAGAGGCGAAGACCTGAAACTCCTTCCTTTCTCCTCTTTTTTCCTAAATAACTGTGCAAGCCAGCAGGGCTAAAGTCATATACAGTGTGCAATATAAATGATGTATATTTAAGTGTTGAACCGTGATGGTTATATAAAAGTAAAATCTCTCTATATATGAAACAGACTGTGTGTGTGTCTGTCGATCGGATTTCACATAGAATTACGCGACCTAGAGTGACGAAATTTGTTATGATGGTACCTGTAGACATCTTCTGGTGCACCTCGAAGCGATGTTTTTAAAATTTAAATTTGATTTTTAGTTATTTAATGTTACGCGTTTCTACCCGATCTGAGTGTGTCTTTCCGCTTTTTTGACATCAACCTGATCACACCGAACGTTAAGGCCTGCAGAAAAGTAGTTCACCATAAATTTTAGGAGTTTCTTTTTTAGAATTCTATTACAGAGCCGGAAATGGGAAGAATCTGTACATCTTTGCTCTGAATGGAAGGACTGTTAATATTATTTATCCCAAGGCTCTACAAGAATAAGGTACTTTTCATCTCAATCAATTTCATTGCATAAGCCTTCTGCTTTCAAACTTTTTGAATTATTTACATTGGACGTGACAGCTACTAAATAATTCAAATACATTTTTTTATCCAAATATTCTATTCCGGGAAGTTGTACTACAAAGTTGTATAAACCTTGATTTACCAGTCGTAATTTAATTGCCGATATAGCTTTTACTTTATACTATCACTAGCTTGTCAACAACGGGTACAACACGCTAGTTTTTGTATAAATTTAACCAAGAAGTAGGGAGTGATAGGATAGTACAACTATGTATTAATTAAACTTAACGTGTTCTTTGAATCCCGGTACCTTTTGAAATGGTTAGTTAAGCCGAATTGGTACCTACAAATTTTTTTTTACTGGCTTGGCCTTATATCCTAATTTTGCCCAAGATGTTGAAGTAGTGAAATAAGTGTTCTTGATATACTGATTTTTAGCTTTTGCTAGCGTAGAAAAAATTTGTTCTGCTAAATTATGATTTCAGTGACGCATAAAAAGATTTTTTGATATTATGTTGGGAGCTTGTGTAATTGTGTAATGTTTACATACCACCACTGATATTCATAGTGCTTTTGAGAAAAGCCAAAATATTAATGTTTGGAAAGAATGTTTGAATATAATTTGGGCAATAAGCTGTATTCAAGCTAGTCTGAAAATATATATATATATATATATATAAAGAAAAAAGATACACCACCTTATGTGATTTACCAGCAAAGGGCTGATATTTTCCATTAAAATTTGTTGGACTCTAACCTAAATTTGATATCCGCCACAGGAAGGTGTTACACCAAATTTGTAATTGAAATTCAATAATTCGTCAGCCTATCATTTCCGCTTGTAAATAAAGGTGAACCGAATAGGGTTCTTCAAAAATCAAAAATTTAAGTGGCAGTACATTTGTTAAGTAAAAGGGTTATTTCTAAACAGTTTGTTTAGAACTTGTATCCACATCAGCCTAGTTTGAGGGTGGAAACGAACCCGGTTTTTATTGTGGCATAATTGCTGTGTCCTTAAATCACTGCCAGAACGAGTACAAGGCCACTTTAATTTTTGTGATACATATTTCTCACACATGTGTCAATAACACCTTTTAACACTTTCAGGTGGTCAATTCTACAATCACAAACCACACAAACAATAAATAAACATTTTTGAAGAGATTTCCTTTTTTGATGTCTATCCATATAATATTCTTATTGTGTTACCAATTTCATCTACTCATCTCCGAAATTTGAAAATGGCCAACAATTGATTACACCTATTATATTCACAAGTTATATTGTATGAAAACACCTACAAATCATGTGGTGCCTCTGTGCCCAGAAAATTTATTATTAATATTGTTTTACAAGTCTTTGATTGATTGATTGATTGGTGAAAAACCAATAAATCAGAACGTACGCGTCTGAACTGGAACGTTCTAATCCGCAACGATTGCACTAGGCTACAGTAAAAATCAGCGGGACGGTATCCACATACTTCAGCATTGGCACCGAATAATTCAGGTTCTGAAAGTTTCAAGCAGTATACCTTAACCATAAGTGTCACAGCAACGCGATGTCGAAAGATATGACTTGCGGGGGAAGGGGTGAGAATTTATGAAAGCCAGGAATGAAGCTATATTCCGAAGCATTGCAGCTAGGTAGGATGAATCATCTAATAATAATACAACTCTGAACCTGGCAGATCTCTAGTTACACAGAAAAAAGCTGCCATCAACTGACCGGTGGTTGTTCGCCAACGGGAAGACGAGTTAAAAACTTCCAAGCGGAGCCCATAGACAATAAGGCCCGAGGAAACACCCTCCAGGATGCGCACCGGAAGACAAGTTAAAAACTTCCAAGCGGAGCCCATAGACAATAAGGCCCGAGGAAACACCCTCCAGGATGCGCACCGGAAGACAAGTTAAAAACTTCCAAGCGGAGCCCATAGCCAATACGGCCCGAGAAAACACCCCAGGATGCCTACCAGAAGGCGAGTTAAAATCTTTCAAGATGAGCCCATACCCAATAAGGCTCGAGAAAAGCACCCCCAGGATGCGCACCGGAAGACGATTTAAAAACGACGAAGCGGATCCCTTAGCCAATAAGGCCCGAGAAAACATTCCCAGGATGCGCACCGAAAGAAGATTTAAAAGCGCCCAAGCCGAGTCCTTAGCAAATAAGGCCTAACACCCCGTGGATGCGCACCGGAAGATGAGTTCAAAACTTCCAAGCGGAGCCCATAGACAATAAGGCCCGAGAAAACACCGAAAGAAGATTTAAAAGCGCCCAAGCCGAGTCCTTAGCAAATAAGGCCTAACACCCCGTGGATGCACACCGGAAGACGATTTCAAAACTTCCAAGCGGAGCCCATAGACAATAAGGCCCGAGAAAACACCGAGAGAAGATTTAAAAGCGCCCAAGCCGAGTCCTTAGCAAATAAGGCCTAACACCCCGTGGATGCACACCGGAAGACGAGTTCAAAACTTCCAAGCGGAGCCCATAGACAATAAGGCCCGAGAAAACACCGAAAGAAGATTTAAAAGCGCCCAAGCAGAGTCCTTAGCAAATAAGGCCTAACACCCCGTGGATGCACACCGGAAGACGATTTCAAAACTTCCAAGCCGAGCCAATAGACAATAAGGCCCGAGAAAACACCCTCCAGGATGCGCACCGGAAGACTATTTAAAAAGAGCCAAGTAAAGCCAATAGCCAATAACGCCGCAGAAAAGACCATCATAATGCGACGTCTGCCCCGGAAGGAGGAGGAAGGTGCAGAAACAAAAACAGAAAGCTTCAAAAAATTGTGGTGATTATGGTGAATTTTTGGTCGTTCGTCTGTTGTTGTTTTCGGAGATTCCTTGGCGTTTGTGTTAGGCTTGTATTTATAATATCCTGTGTAACATCTATTTAATATTTCGAAATATCTTCGTAGCGCCAGCAGATTTATATTCACATTCACAACCCTAACTCAGAATGATTCTATGAAATTGATATCAGCCCATAAATCTGCATTAAGACACTCGACACTGAACAACATTGGAAGCCAGTGGATAGAAAATAAGGGAACCTGAAATTCCAATTAAATTGAGATTTCCTTCCAGAAAAGAAACGTAGAAAAACCTGTGGCAACGTAATCAATGGTTGCTTTTGCCGAGTTCACTTTGTTTAAGGGTATGCAAAGCAGCATTTAATTGTGCTTTCGTGTAAGCTTAATTAGTATGTTCCACCCACTGAAGAAGGAACCGAAGTACAAAAAAGAGAGGAAAAAAGTTTTCGCGAGGAAAAGAGCTGGCAGACATAGATTACACCGCTTTGCACATCATGTCATCAAGACCGTCTAATGCAAGAGAGAAGTGCTTAAGCTCCTGTTATTCGAAAAAGAAGACGATTTCAACTCACGGTGAAAATATTGTTCTAATTCTGCACTTACTACCACTCAACAATCATTAGTCTTACCACTCTCTCGTACAAAGATCTGTTGTGAATTATGTGTTACTTCTTAAATATTAATGATATTTTTTCATGATTTACCTGCTTCTCTAAGCAATCATTGGAGACAATGAATTGTATTCGTCCATATTTGCTAAATTTGAACGCCGTTGCTTCGTGTGGCAATTCCTGTCATGTGTTAAATTCAAATTACTCAGAAATTTGAAACTTGGTCGTTCTGCGTGATGTAGTGGTTAGCAAACTCGGGAGCAAACCGGGAGACGCGGGCTCTATTTTCGCATCAGGACGATGACATTTTTAAATTTTTGGATGTTAAGGAATTCTGACAACGAAAATTCTGTGAAAATACGCAAGTTAAACGGGCACTTCTAAAAACGGAAATTTCTAAAAAAGACGGACAACTAAGACTGGCAACTTTGCTGCACGATATTTTCAGAAATTTTCCCTGAATTCGCACCACTTATACACTGAAGAGCAATTGAATTAGAGATACCTGTCTAGTAACGTGTAGCACTACCTTTCGCCCTGATGACGGCGGCGATTCGTTTCGGCATGGACTCGATAAGACACCGGAACCGTTGGGAAGCCATACGTATCCACGATCCCTGAACAAGCTCCCATGGTCCACGAAGATTTGATGAAGGGGGTCAGAGCCTCGAACACCTCTCTCGATGGCATCCCAGGTGTGCTCGATGGGATTGAGGTCAGGTGACCTACCTGGCCAAGGATGCGAGGTCACGTCGGTGGAGTGTTCATACAACCATTCGGATACAATTCGGGAGCGATGGCACGGTGCATTGTCTTGTTGCAGGATCAGGTCCCCAGTGGAATGTTGAAGACGCACAAATGGGAGCAAATGGTCGACCATGATATCCCGGTAACGTTGACTTGTGAGCGACGATGTTACACGTACCAGGGGTCCCATTTCAGTTCACGTAAACAGTCCCCAGACGAGAATGCCACCCCCACCAGCTTGAAGAGTACCCTGCTGGCAAGAAGGAACCATCGCTTCATGTGATTTGCGCCGTACTCGAATCCTGCCATCCGCATGTACCAAAGTGAATCTCGACTCATCAGTCCAGGCAACCTTTATTTCCCATGTCTAGGGTCCAGTGGCGATGTTCCCGCGCCCATGCTAATCTTTGCACCCTGTGATGTGCGGTCAGCAGCGGTACCCTCGTGGGACGATGGCTTCTGTACCCCATAGCGAGGAGATGGTTCCGGATGGTGTGGCTGCTTACACGTTTTTGTGCACCAGCGTTAAATTGCCGAGTGATTTCTTGCACTGTGGCACGTCTATCCGCTGTTACAAAGCGAGGTAGCCAACGATGACCCCGCTCATTCAAACGCTGTTATCCACGACAGTTGGCCCTTGCAGGGATCGTTTTGCCGGATTCGATGTACTCAAGGTGCACCCGTGACACAGTGGCTCGTGAAAATCCCAGTGCCTGTACTACTTCCGAGATGGAGTGACCCATTCGTCGGGCCCCGAAATTTTTCCTACGATCCAATGCGCTTATATCCTTCGTCTTACCCATACTGCGTCCTACTCTTACTGATTTCCGTCGCATCACTCCTTATATTGTCGGATCACTGCATACGTCATGTCGTTTCCGTTTACAGGGCCGCCCACAGCGCCACAGTTGCATAACGGCTGCTGTCTCTAATTCCATTGCTCTTCAGTGTATTTTACAGTGAACGAGTTAATCCGTAGAACAGAAGATTTACCTGAAACACACAACACACACACACACACACACACACACACACACACACACACTTTGATAAGTTGCGATCAAAAGTGTCAGGGAATTGATTACTGTAACATTCAATGCACAAACCTAATTGAGTCATCCTCAGTCTGGATATAGAGTCATAGCAGTTCAGTGTAGAGGTAAATTAGGCTAAATCCATATCAGCTGCGCACATTAAAGGGTTTTCGTGCTATCACATTTGAAGACCTTTATGGTGAGGAAACAACGTTTCGCATGCTCAAATCCCCTATATGCTTCTCGTTGTTTGGTGGCCTCGAGCAGTTTTTAAAGGCGACAGCACGATTATTAAAATGGTATAGGTACATTCCACCTGCAGTTTTGCATCTTAATTGTAAGCTATTTTTATACACCATTCTGGCTTCACCATGATCAACTAAGGTTTGGCCAATAGAAAATAAACAAAGAAAGATACGCCTACACTTGCAGTGCCAGGCTTGGAAAATCCCCTTCCTCTTCTTTAACCGTGTTGACAGCAATTGCAAAAATCCACGGGTTTGTCTTCTTCATTAAGTCCAGCGATAATTTCAATCAGACACAATCTTCTTTACCTTCATCTTCATATGACAGTACATGTCGTCAATATAGCTTATTGCAATTCAGCCATGGCCTCCATTACAATACCCAGCAGCGAATATATCTGACTGGATAGTTAGCAAATTTTTGAAGGAAGGGTACGAGTCACAGGGGGGAACTACTGAGACCTCCAGGGCTCATTTTTTAGAGACATTCGCATTACAGTAGGGAAAAACTTTGGAGAACCCTGAAATTTGATCGGCGGCATCGGGGTTCGTGCCCACATAATTACGTATCTTTTTTAGCACGTCTTTTGTAAAAAAAGATCGTGCTTATGTTATCGGTTTGTCCGTCCGTCCGCCTGTACCCACGATGTCTCTGCAACTATTAGGCCGATTTGAAAAATTATTCTTTGCATTGGGAAGCTCAAAATACGAGAATGATGATCCTTCATTTCGTTTTTTTTTTTACGATGTACAATTTTGCCGCTAGAGGGCATAAATACAGATGATGCCGAATCCAAAAATACATTTTATTCCACATATTTGCTTCTAAACATCCGATTGAAAAAATTCTTTTTCCTTCGATTTCATTTATGTCGAAGAGTATTTTCGGTATAGTTACTTTTTCAAATTACTCACATATTTTCCTCTAGGGGACGTAAAATTAAATTACATTTTTCCCGATAACTCTAATTCTAAAACTGCGATTTGAAAAATGTTTTCTTCAACGGATACACCTCCTGATGTAAATTATTTTGCATATAATTTCTAATTTTTGGTAAAGAATGATTTAGCCACCAGGGGGTGTAAGTGTTAAATTTTGCTTCTGATGTATTTGCCATAAAACCTGAGCTTCTAAAATATCGATTGAAAAATTTATTTCTTGGACTGATGCCACTTGCATCGATAAACATTTTCGGAAAATTTTCTTCTTAAAATATTCCACAGTTTCTTCGCCAGGGGGCGTAGATGTCTATCATATTTTTATCAATATCTCTACTTCTAGGAGTCCGATTGGAAAAATTGCTTCTTTGTTAGATAGTGTTTTCAGTGTAACATGTTTTTCATATAATTTCAAAATTTTCAAGTAATTCATAGACTTTCCACTAGGAGGCGTAGAGGTTAATTACGTTTCCACCTATATCTCTGCTTCTAAATCTCCGATTTGAAAAATTCTTTCTGCACAGGATACAGCTGCTGATGGGAAATCGTTTGCACATAATCTCTAATTTCTGTAAATAAATGGTTTGGCCACCAGAGGGCGTAAATCTTAATTTCCGCTTTTGATGTATTTGCAACAAAATATGAGCTTCTAAATTCTCGATTGAAAAAAACGTTGTTTGTTGACCGATACTACTCATGTCAACAAACCTTTTAGAAACATTTTCTTCTTAAAATAATGCATGGGTTCTACGCCAGGGGGCGTAGATACATATCTTAATTTTGTCAATATCTCTATTTCTAGGAGTCCGATTTGAAAAATGCCTTCTTTGTTGGATAGTGTTTCTAGTGTGACATGTTTTTCATATAATTTCAAAATTTTAAGTAGTTCATAGACTTTCCGCCAGGGGGCGTAAAAGTAAATTGCTTTCCCCTATATCTCTGTTTCTAAATCTCCGATTTGAAAAAAAATAATAAATCTGCACCGGATACAGCTCCTGATAAGAAATCCTTCGCACATAGTTTCTTATTTTTATAAAAAATGGTTTGGCCACCAGGTGGCGTAAGTCTTCCCGACGTGCAACATTGCCGCAGATCACAGCGTAATTCAATGTTGGGGCCAGTAGTAGCAGCAGCTTTCGGGCAATGCAAAGTTGCCTGTGTTCTATTGGGTTCCGGAGCCGACGGCCTACCATGGTGCCCTTTATGAGCCGACGGCCTACCCGGGTGCCATTTATGACCCAACGACACGAGAATGTGCACCTGACCTTGGCTCGAGAACACGCCGGTTAGACACGAGATGACTGGAAACGTATACTCTAGTCCGACGAAACCCGGTACCAACTGTTTCAGGCCGACGGATGACTCCTGATATGGCGACAACCCCACAAAGCAATGGACCCCGCATACCCACAAGGGACAGTTGCAGGCCGGGGATGGCTCTGTTAAGGTGTGGGGAGTTTTTAGCTGACACATATTAGTACCCCTCATACGTCTGCAGACCGCACTGACCGGTCGGGGCTACGTAATCATCCTTGGGGATCATTTGCACCCGTTCATGTCATGTAACCACTCCGTTGGGTGCAACCTCTTTCAACACGACAATGCGTCACCGCACACTTCCAGTCGCCCGATTATGGCTGGAGAAACATTTCACGGAGCTTGGCATCCTGACTTGGCCCCCTCGTTTGCCGTATTTAAACGCCATCAAACACTGTGCTGTTGTCTGGCGCAGTATTTATTATTTTATTTACGAAAAGTAGCAGGAGACTGTGCGTTGCATCCCGCACTGCTACACCACTTGTAATATTTAATGACGGAATGGAAAGCGCTTCCGATGGAAGACAAACTGGAATGTAAAGTTCGGATCAGTTGGGACTGGTAGTGTTGCCACCAGTCGAAACTTGGTTTTCGACAAGCTAGTTGATGAATGACTCATTTTACATTATTCAACATATGACATGCAGTACCTATGTACAAGGAGATTTATTTAACATACAATGCATCAGGGGTGCACAATTATTTGCGTCTCTTGAATAATGCAGTTCACCTCGATAATGCGTACAAGCTTTAGAACGTATAGTAATCACTCTTCTAGGTCTATTCAGACCACAGTTCTTATCTTAATCAAGCCGTCAAAGTTCGGTTGTCATGACTGAGACACTCTTCGTACCTCAGTACCTCTCGTTCGGACCAGAGAGTCAAGTTCGTCACAGCTAACATATGAAGCAAGATCAGACACAATAGTTTACCTCTCTCGATGTAGATATCCTGGTGCACTCAGCATTTGAGTGCTTCCTTGAGGGACACAGTTGCCAGGGTTACTTTGCTGCTACTGAACCACAGTTCAGGTCCTCTAATTAGGTAACCGCAGTTACTATTTCAAACGTAGTGACCCTCGTCACTATTGACCCAAATTCTGATGGTTATCAGAGCACCATTGACTTCATCCTTCCACCACAAAAGTTACCAGAGAATGCCCCCAATTCCCACTTTTTCTGCAACTCGCTCTCTCACCTCGGGAGCGTCTCTACAGCTTTGGGCCAATCAGAGCGGCGCGTTCCGCGGGACGCTTGCCTCTGATTCCATAATTTTTATGTAACTGTCACCTCTCTCCGCTGAGGTCACTCCCTTCTTCTTCGCTACCACGACCTCTCTGCTAAATACTCCAAAATGGCTTCCTCCCGTCCATTTCCTTCTTTCCAACTCATTGACCTCTTAAATCTGATTTGGGACGTGGGTGTGCTTCTCACATCACCACAAACACATTTGGGATTCAGTTCAACGTGCCGTCTATACCAAGAACTTCCACCGACGAATATTACGGAATTCTGGGGCGCTCTTTAGAACACATGTCGCACATTGTCTCCACAGTACTGCAGAGAGCTCGTGGTGCCCATGCCCTGTTGCACTGCCGCCGTTACTCCATCGCGAGGAAGACCAATGGGATATTAGACAGGTATCCTCGTTTTTTCACATTTTGTTTTAGTTGGCGGTTTAACAATCACCGTAAGCAACACAGTGGGCTATAACCAGTCACCCGACCCTAATTTAGGGCCACTCGTTCCAGGATAAGGAGAGAGCTAGTAAGACAAACACAAAATTCATGCCTGCACCGGGATTCGAATCCGGACCTAGACGAACGTTCATAAGCCAGCCACGATCACTGCACCACAGGAGCGGCTTTTTGGCACTTAAATGTAGCTGTATTTATTATCGATAAACTAGATTTGGTTAAATCATGAAAGAAATACGGGATTACCATATAATACAAATTTTGAAGATGACAATCCAATTTTGGGTGTAAATATGATAAGGATGGAAGTCAGATAATATCAGAAAACTTGAAAATTTCATCGTCCTGGTGCGGGACTCGAAACCGCGTCTCCCAGATAGCGCCAGGGTATTTTTTTTTTTTTTTGGAGGTTTAACGACCGCCGTGAGCAACTCAATGGGCTATAAGCAGTCGCCCGTCCCTAATTTAGGGTCACTGGTCACTGGTTCCAGGGAAGGGAGAGAGCCAGTGCCATAAGACAAACACAACATCCATGCCTGACCGGGATTCGAACCCGGACCCCTTACGGACGAATGATCAGAGGCCAACGCCTTAGACCACTGCGCCACCGGGGCGGCAGCGCCAGGATATGCTAATTACTACACCACTCAGAACGACCAAGTCTTAAGTTTCCGATTAATTTGAATATAACCATCACACGAGTCCTAACCATCAGAGGAAATTTCATCGACCTGGAGCGGGACTCGAATCCGCGTCTCCCAGATAGTGCCCGGGTATGCTAACCACTACACCACGCAAAAGGACCAAGTCTCATGTTTCCTATTAATTTGAATATAACCATTTGAATATAACCATCACATGATTCCTGTGATGTTTCCCATTAATTTGAATATAGCAATTACAGGATTCTTGTGATATTTCCGATTAATTTGAATATAACCATCACAGGATACCTGTGATTTTTCCGATTAATTTGAATATAACCATCACAGGATTCCTACCATGAGAGGAAATTTCATCGTCCTGGAGTGGGACTCGAAACCGCGTCTCCCGAATAGCGCCCGGGTATGCTGACAACTACAACACTCAGAACGACCAAGTCTCAAGTTTCCGATTAATTTGAATATAACCATCACAGGATTCCTACCATCAGAAGAAATTTCATCGTCCTGGAGCGGGACTCGAAACCGCGTCTCCCGGATAGCGCCCGGGTATGCTGACAACTACACCACTCAGAACGACCAAGTCTCAAGTTCCCGATTAATTTGAATATAACCATCACAGGAAATTTCATTGTCCTGGAACGAGACTCGAATCCGCGTCTCCCAGATAGCGCCTGGTTATGCTAACCACTACACCACGCTGAACGACCAAGTCTCAAGTTTCCGATTAATTTGAATATAACCATCACATGATTCCTGTGATGTTTCCCATTAATTTGAATATAACCATTTGAATATAACCATCACAGGATTCCTGTGATGTTTCCGATTAATTTGAATATAACCATCACATGTTTCCTGTGATGGTTATATTCAAATTAATCGGAAACTTAAGAGTTGGCCGTTCTGGGTGGTGTACTAGTTGTCATACTCGGGCGCTATCTGGGAGACGGGTTCGAGTCTGTATCCAGGACGATGTAATTTTAAAGTTTTTAGATATTATCTGACTTACCATCCGTGTCACATTTACACCAAAATTCGGATTGTCATCTTCAAAATTTCTAGATCTGGTTAATCTTCGTAACATATGCAAACGTGTAATGCATACAGAAGAGTAATGTGCGCAGTGCTTCGAAATTTCGTGTCTGTAGAAAATAAACTCTTAGGAAATTTTTATCGTCTCCTAAGTAGTTTATGGCTCGTTTCGAAAAATAGGAAAGAAAATTAAAGTTTTTTCCAAGATTCAATTATTCGTACAACCACATTAAATGTTACAGCAATAATTATTTTCTTTGAAAAAATACTTTTATCATAAGTAGTTCTGCTGCAACAGTTTAAATATACAATTTAAGCTAATGCATTTTTTTCTCGAATGTAAGTGCCTAATTATTATTTCGCAGTGTTGATTAAGTTCAGCGGGGAGATATGTCCGGTATGCAGTCGGGCGTAACTTTCTAGGAAACCAGCTTCAAAAGCATTAATCCCAAAGACGAAAGTATAACGAGGAAACTCTGGTAGACGAGATATAACGTAAAAGAACAATTCCGCCCTGGTTGCTTAAAGTTAATTAGGCTTCTTTTGGGATTCATAAACAGGCTAGATGACCTCGGAAGTCCGACATAAATTTATCCAGCTGACAAAGGACGAAATGGTACATACACTGCTGTACTCCGTTTACTTATACCTCAGAGTTATGGCACAAAACAATCGAGCCACTTAAGTCTTGTTCCGAGCTGATCGATGCTGTTTAAGAATGTTCTCGTGTTTGTTTCATCTTCGCTATGGTAAACAGAGATTTCTACTCCGGGTGATGTTCGTCAGCTTCTCGTAAAAATGCCAGCGTAATATGCTGCGCTTTAATTTTGGCGTTGCAAACCGCATTCTTTCTGATTAATAAAAGCAATTAGCTTGTCGTCCACTTGAAATTTATATTACGCAGCTAATTTATGGCTGAAAAGAAAGCCGGGGCTCGCTCTCTCGGCGTCTCGGTTTATAATTACTGAATAAATGGCACACGCGTATATCTAATGGCAAGCAAGGGAGCAACAAAAACTGCTAAACTTCACTGTGCATGGGCCACCCTTTTCTAAATAAATTAAAATTTATTATCAAAGTAATTATCTTGAACCAAAAACTCCGTAGATTAAGATTGTGTTAAGATTCCCAGGTAATAAAATGCAAAAAAAAATTCTTAAGTGTCGAGTGTTTGATGCAGCAATTACTCCAACAATTTACCTAGGCTTATGCTTACGCACAAGAATTTTTGTGTTTCTAATGAGATATCATTCTTCAAAATTTTATGTTCTAGCTTTAATCTCTACGAGAAGCTAAAAAAATAGCTCGATTCCTCCCCTTTTTTTATTATTCAGGTTTTCTTTTCATTCCTTTTTAAGCATTTTTGTCTCGAATATTTTGGGAATTTATTATGAATTGACATGTGATTTGTTACCCTAGATGTCTATGAAAACCTTTCTAAAAACTTTAATTTCAGCGTTGTTAAGCTCCTAATTTTGGTAGCTTTAATAGAAGACTGCATTTTCATAGCCTTTATGAAGAGTTAGCAAAATAAAATTCGAATCAAACGTCGTTTGTTTCAAGTACAGTAAAAACCGCTCATAACGAGCCTTTTTTTTAGTGAGATCCCGGATTTAACGAACAAAACAGGATCTTTTGAAAATGACAATCCGTTTTTTGGTGTAAATAAGACAAGGATGGTAAGTCAGTTAATATCTGAAAACTTGGTCGTTCTGGAGCGTGAATGGAACCCACCTCTCCCAGATAGCGCCCGGGTATGCTAACTACTACACCACCCGCAACGAACAAGTCTCAAGTTTCCGATTAATTTGAATATAACCATCACGGGATGCGCTAGTCGAAGAACGCTCTATGAAATCGTGTCCGAAATCTTGGTATCTTCGAATGAATCTCTTCGTATGAAAGAAATCAAAAACGTTATAAATGAAGGGTTAAAAGCATGAAACAGTAAGAAAACTACAGATGCGATATTAAAACAAGTAAATAGAGTGAGAGAGAGAACAGATATGACGCCGAATGATAAGTCGTTGCATTTCGTAGGGACAAAATACCCTATGTACCAAGAATCACCTTTTTCTTCAAGAATTTATTGAAGAAATTCCAATGTAATGTTGGGATCCGCACAGCAAGATCAATGCATGACTCATTTCAAAGCTATAAAAGCCCCCAAGATAGAGGAGAAATATGGGGAAAAGCGAGAATTTACTCAGTACCCCTAAAATACCCAGACGGAAGCACGAAACTATATATTGGACTAACAAAACGGTCAATTAAGGAATTAAAGTTCGTATACAAGAACACAAAAGGAATTTGAAGAATGAACAGCCAATTTCAGCCATAACAAAAGATGCAGTCTTTGAAGAGGCGACACCTGATTGGAACGAAACAAAGTGCGTTGCAACGTGCAGTACAAGATGTGAATCGGCAATAAGAGAATCTATGGAAATTATATCCACGACGAATATATGCAATGAGAATGTATCTCACGAAATTCCAAATTTATGGAAAACATTTTTTAGTGTGTAGAATGTTTTTAATTATTAACATTTTAGCGATTGTAATCAGTTTAAAATCAAATATGTGACATCGCAAAAATAATGCTTAGTATGCAATAGCATTTATTGCACGCGGAAGTAGATTCGTGACTATTGTCTTAATGTTTGATATGTTTATCCTTTGTTTATATTTCAAATCATATAACTTATTCTTAACAGTTGTATGAAGCCTTGAAAAAGCCCTCCGTTGAGGTGCGAAAGCTCTGCTATTAAATAAATATATAATTATTTACACCTAACTACGGAAGTCTTTTATTGACACATACTAATCGTTGATCATGTTTGATGTGCTGGATGAGATGTCATTCTGTGGACCAGGCAAAACGTCTGACGAAGACATGACAATTTTTTTTTGGTTGAAATGCCTTTAAATGTCAAAACAGCACTTACATTACCATTAAAGCTTACAACTCCTTTATTGTTTTCCAGTCATCAAGTTATATTCGTAGTCATTGTTCCTATTTTCAAAAAGATTCCTTGTTATCCGAGTAAGATATTCGTATGCAAGGAAACATCGGTGCAGGTATATTAATTACTATGATAGAAACATAGTGTGCATCAAAATATGCAATACATTAAGTGTCGTCTTATGAATATTAACAGCCATATAACGCTCAACAGTCCCTTTGAATCACTGTCAGTTTTGCCAAACCGTATAAGGAAATTCGGGGAAGTGATGGGCCGTTGAGTAGAAAAAAATGTGCGAAATAGAAGAATTTTCAGAATAAATAGACGGAAAATTCGCAAATTTGCCTGTGATGCAATAGAAACAGCATCCCTGTGTTCCGTTGTCGAATGCTTTACCAATTATGCTACACCGACGGCATTTATAACTGCAATTTTACAGTCTTGACATGTGTTTCACTTGTATGGTACGTCTAATAGAAACCCAAATGTAAGGTTCAAATGTAATAAAACTGGTTAAATTGCAATAATAATGGAAGGTTTAATTAATAAACTGGTTAAATTGCAATAAACAAATATTAGGAATGCACATCTCACGGGGGAAAACATGACTTCCTTCAAATTAAAAAAAAAACAGATAAAAAAAAGTTCGAGACGACACAGCATCAGTCAGCCAATTATTTAAGTGTTATATAGTTGATAAAAGTTTCAGATACACACACGCACACACGCACACATACATGTATACATGCATACATAGGTATAGCAGGAGCTAGGGTAAGTGCGCTATTTTCCTACATACATACCAGCCAAATCGGATAAAAGCCCCTCTCTTTAAGAAATTCTGTGGCCAAATAAGTTCTTGGTAGACGAGATATAAGGAGCAAGCGCTGGTACAACTGCAGTAGGTTTGGAACGATTTGCAAATGAAATAGCGCTTTTCGTCATTGGTAAGTAACCGTATTCTTCCGAATTGTTGCAGATTTATCTCTTTAGTTGTAATGTTTTACTTCATGATGAGTTGCACATGCAGATGCTCCCGAATAAATTTCATTTTTGGCGTGAAGGAAGAAGGTACTTCACATACCAATGGAATTGTTTCATTAGGTTTGATTCGGTTTTTGTGAGAACACAAGCATAAAATTAAGACACTGCGTCAATGAATTGTGAAAAGGTTTAGCAGAGCCTAGCTATTTCAAACGTTTGCATTTCCGTTAAAGTTCAGCTAGTCTTGGGATTCAGTTCGGAGCAGTCCAAGAAAGGGAAGACAGGGTAGGAATCTTTTGACTTCCTGTTCTGGGTTATGAGACGTCAGTGTTCTATGATGTCGGCGGGTCTAACCTTTTGGAACGCTGTATTTACGAATTGCTGGCTTCTGTTTTTGGAACAGGCTTTGAAGAAGAAGCGATGTGAACTATCGTGTGTAAGGCGATCTCTCTCTCTCTCTCTCTCTCTCTCACTCACTCTCTCACCTCCTTCTCACCCTGGACGAGAGTTGGCGCTGGGTGATGCTGTCGACTATATTCCCTTCCGCTTTTGCATTTCTTGACTGCTGTATGTTCTGCTTAACGGCTGTGTGGAGCTTTGCAGCTCCTCTGCAGCTTGGTAGATGTCAATAATGCTTCAAAATGTACGACCTACGTACATCCATTCCGCGATGTGTCTCTGCGAGACGCTTGTAACAGCTCTCGCTGACAAGATCTCGTGGAATTCGAACCAGAGTCTGTAGGTCTAACTAGAGATGAAAGGGTTTTTAGAAGTGACTTTACCCAGCGCTTTTTTTTTTTTTTTATTGGAGGTTTAACGACCACCGTGAGCAACTCAATGGGCTATAAGCAGTCGCCCGTCCCTAATTTAGGGTCACTGGTTCCAGGGAAGGGAGAGAGCCAGTGCCGTAAGACAAACACAACACCCATGCCTGACCGGGATTCGAACCCGGACCTCTTACGGACGAATGATCAGAGGCCAACGCCTTAGACCACTGCGCCACCGGGGCGGCTACCCAGCGCTTCAGCGGACTTACAAGAAGTGACTATACCCAGCTTTCTACTAGAATAACCAGAAGAGACTTTGTTCAGTTTTCCAGTGGATTAGCCAGAAGTGAATTTACCCAGTTTTCCACGGGACTGAGCAGTAGTGACTCTACCGAGCTTTCCAGTGGAATAACCAAAAGTTACTTGACTCGGCCTTAAAGTAGATTACCCAAAAGGGACTCTGCCTAGTTCTCCATTGTACTAACAAGAAGATACTTTATTCAGTTTTCCTGTGGATTAAGCCGATGTAACTTTGTCCAGCTTTTCAACGTTCTAATCAGAAGTGACTTTACTTAGCTTTCCACTGGCCCAGCGTTCCAGTGGACAAATTGGAAGCGACTTTATTCATTTTTCCAGCGGACTAAACAAAAGTGGCTTTACCGAGCTTTCAAGTGAACCAACTCAAAATGATTTTACCAAACTTTTCACTGGAATAACCAGAAGTGACTTGGCACAGCTTTCCATAGGACCAATTGAAAGAGACTTTATTCAACTTTCCAGAGGACATAGCAAAAGTGATTTTACCCGGCTTTCAAGTGAACTAACTCAAAATGACTTTACCAAGATTTCCAGTGATATAACCAGAATTGACACTGCCCAGATTTTCTAAGGGCGGTCTTATTTCTGTTGAATTATTATAACCACGTTTTTGTACTAATGTTCGTCCTGGACGAATAAATCGAGTTATTATTGAAATTACGCCGAAATAAGGTAACTCCTTCGGTTCTCTATCTGGGTAAGATATGAACATATTCTTATGACAAAACAAAATTTTTTTTAAGAATGTTGACTTTTGGGTTCTAATAAAAACGGTTAACATCAGTACTCCTGTGTAAGTGTGGGCTGCCAGGTTTTTTTCTTTATTGTCCATAGTATATTGTAAATATAGTGCCTCTGACGGGTTACAGCTACTCAGGGTGGTGTAGTGTATTTGGGGGACTTTTGCTGAGGCTACCCGCTGGAAATCCAGCAAATGCTCCTATACAAGTATGAAAATTTATCGTAACATTGAAATATTTGTGTTTGTTAAAAATTTGGGGATCGACGACAAAGATGGATTTAGGATTAACAACTATAGCTCTCTGGCAAAATTATTTTCAATGCAACGATCTGATTTTTTTAGTCTTTCACATTTTTAATATCTGTTATTCGACAATATGCGATATTTGTCCGCTTTTGTTGCGGACGCTTTCTTGAAACAAAAAAAAATCAAGCTATAACTCGAATTGTTATCCCAATTTAATTATTTCCTTTAGACCCATACAAAAAACAACAACTGAATAGACCTAATTCGTTCGCCATTCTTCTGACCTAGGCGCAGTGTTCCACAGATTCTTTCATTCTACGTAAAATATGAGCACGAAGGGGAAATGATGAGCTTCAGCATGTAAACACCCAGAAAAAGAGTAATCTTCTTCTTCTGAAAGAAAGTTAAAAATGAATAAAGAAAAGAACGATAGAACGCGCTTTCTTCAGGGAAAACTTCTTACGCAATGGAGTTTTGGCTTTACTTTTTTTGGCGAATTGAAAACATTTGTAATACGATCGGTCCTGTGAGACTGAAAGGCATTTAAGTGAATAACTGGTCTTTCTACGACAGAGCATGGAGAAGCGAAGGTCTTCTCAAGACTGTTACTCCCAGGATAATAGTTCCAGGAATAACTGCTCCCTTGGAACCTAACTCCTTCCATGCGTGCTGTTTCTTCTATTTGCCTGTCGTTAATTTGTTCCCTGCTTTTCTGCGAAATGTGAATCGCTGAAATGAAATGTGGAATTATTACTGACTACATTTGTGTGTTAAATGTTAAAAAGGATTACGTACTCCTGCGTTTAGAATAACTTCAACAGAGCTTTAAAATGTTCACAAGCACACAGCGTTCAATAGAAATCACCTTTTGATGATATTCGTCGTGAATACAAATGGGAACCAGAACAATATCCTTATTTCACTAAAAAAAATCATTGCGGGACGCCATTAATAAGGAATTGTGTTCAACATTGAGTTAATTTGATCAGTTGTCAATGAAGCTTCTCTTTACACCATACCTGAATTGGATTTTGGGTGAGAAGAGTGTTGCAAATATCTTCAGTGGAATGATGTTGGAAATGTTTACAATTGTAGATCTGCACATCTAATAATTTATCTTTTAGAATTTAGGAAGTGACAACTGCATTACGTATTATTTTGTGTTTGTTTGGTGGTTTCATTTTATTTTATTTATTTGTTTTGCTGAGCATTGCCATATAGTACATGAAATATAGTTTGTAAAACAGACCGAAGCAAAGGGAAAAGGCCAACAAGGCCTGACTAAGCCTCGGGTTTCCTATACAGCAGTGTTAAATAAGCAAGTCAGTAAAATCATGCAATGCATTGATTATGATACGCTTTCCAACATACCTGAAATCATTTCTCAAGTTATGAGGATAATGGCTGTGGAATTAATCTCGCTTCTTTGCACTGACATTTGACCCTATTTCGGTGATATTACATAGAAATGGTTCACTATACCTCCGGAACAACATGCTAAAGTTGTGTGGCAATAGAAGCAGTTTTAGTCAAGTTATGAAAATAACGGTTGTGGAATAAATCTCGCTCCTGTGCCCTGACCTTTGACCCCATCTCTATGATATTCTACAGCACCGGCTCAGTATAGCTCCGAAATAACATGATAAAGTTTTGTGGCAATCGAAGCATTTTTACGTACGTTTTGACGCATAAGTGCAATGGAATTGATCCAGCTGCTATGTCCTGATCTTTGACCCCAATTTGCCCATTTTTAATAGGAATCGTTCCCAGCTGGTTCCCTACCACATACTAAAATTTAATCGAAATCGAACTTACGCAAGTTATTGCGCATACGGCAATAGAATGGATCCCGCTCCTGTGTCCTGTTCTTTGACCCCATTTCGTCCATTTTCAATAGGGTTCGTCCCCAGGTGGTTCCCTATCACAAACTAAAATGTCATCGAAATCCAACAATTTTTACGCGAGTTATCCTGCGAACGGGCAGACACACGGGAAAAGCTGGAGCATATACGCTTCTTGAATGTACGGTTGGAAAGGGTAAATTAGTTAGTAAAATCATGCAATGCATTGATTATGATACGCTTTTCAACATACCAGAAATCATTACTCAAGTTATGAGGATAATGGCTGTGGAATAAATCTCGGTCCTGTGCCCTGACCTTTGATCCCATTTCGACTATATTCAACAGAACCAGTTCAGTATATCTTCGAAATAACATGATAAAGGTTTGTCGCAATCGAAGCATTTTTACGTAAGTTATGATGCATAAGAGCGATGGAATAGATTCCACTCCTGCGTCCTAACCTTTTACCCCATTTCCAATATTTTCAACAGAATTCGTCCCCAGGTATACCCCTACAACATACTAACATGTCATCCAAATCAAAGCATTTTTACGTAAGTTATGACGCATAATGGCGATGGAAGTGATCCCGCTCATATGTCCTAAGCTTTGACCCCAGTTCACTCATTTTCAACAGGATTTGTCCCGATGTCGTCCCCTACCACATACTAAAACATCATCGAAATCGAACCATTTTTACGCGAGTTATGACGCATAAGGGCAATGGAATGTATCCCGATCCTATGTAGTGACCTTTGAACCCACTTTACCCATTTTAAATAGGATTCGTCCCCTGGTGTCCCATACCACATACTAAAATTTCATCAAAATCGAACCATTTTTACGCGAGTTATCATGCGGACAGACAGACGGACAGATAAACGGACGGACAGACGGTCAAAGCTGGAGCATGTACGCTTCTTCAGCCTACGGTTGGAAAGCGTAAAAAAGGAAAAAACAAAGTGCATCAAAAAATACAGACAATCCAAAGAGTCAAGCATGATCAGTGTTGTGTGTGAAATACAAGCAAAACAAGGTTAGTATGTTAATGTTTAATTTATTTTGAAATTACTAAATTAATGTCCGCATTGTTATGGAGGATCAAAAAGTAACTGTCACGTGCTTGTCCCGCAGAATGCGCATCGGATAAAGGCAGATAGCAGTGCGAACACATGCCAGTGTAGTATAGTAGATTGGACTCGGAGCTCCGGAGCCGAGAGTTTCAGATTCGAATTTCGCACCTGGCATAAAAAACGATGGAGAAATTTACTTCGTCATACAACGCACAGCAATTTTTTTCTAGTTGCAGTTTGGCAGAAAACAAAGGTTAATATCACGCTACAGACCGGTTTGACTGCATTGGTGAAAGATGGTACAAAGATGTCGCGTTTGTTAACGTCGTCTACGAATGAAGAGGAACGCGGTGTAGTCCGGTTTTTGTTGGCTCAACGGAAAACTCCGACGGAAATCCACAAAGAAAATGGTCGAAGAGTATGGTGGTGATAGCCTGGACCCCAACATCATTGACAGGTGGGGCAGTTTTTTTGCAGGGCTTTGCGGTAACCTTATCGTTTCGCCACATTCCGGTCGACATGTAACCACGTTATCACCTGCCAATGTGACATTACTACAGAAGTTGAACATTTCATACGGTACATCGTACGATATTGTGCATGAAATATTGCAATTTCGCAAGGTCAGTGAGCGGTGGGTGCCCACGAACTTGACAAACGACCAGAAGGGACAGAGAATGATGTCATCCTTCACTTCATGCGTTACACAGAAGAAGCCCAGACATGAGTTTCTGGTAGGAGTAGTGACAGACGGTTAGTCCTAGTCATACAACTGCACTCTTGAAACGAAGCAGCCAGTTTGGGGTGGAAACATTCCGACTTCCCGGCACCAAAAATATTCAGAGTAACCCAATCTGCACAAGAAACATCACCATGACGGTGTTCTGGGACACGCATGGCGTTTTCCTGGTGGAGTTTCATCCAGCGGGGACCACTGCAAATGCCAAAACCTACGCTAATACATTGACAAAGTTGCGTCGTGCCCTTCGTGAAAAAAGGCCCAACAGAGACGCTGCAAGTGTCAAACTGTTTCACGATAACACTCGTCCACATGTTACACAACACGTACCTGCCAAAATTGCGCAATTTGGCTAGGAGGTGTTTCAGCACACACTGTACAGTCCGGATCTATTCGGACTTTCATCTGTTTGGTCCCTTGAAAAATTCCTGGACGGCCAAAACTTCGATTCGGCTGGCGAAGTCAAATCGGTTGTCCGCAGGTGGCTACATGCCCAGGAAAGGGTCTTTTATAAACAAGGTATACTAAAACTGGTACCACGCTGGGATAAATATCTCGAGCGTCTCAGTTCTTATGCTGAAAAATAGCTAAGAAATGTAGCTGCATTGTGCATATATTAAGCTTTGCTTATCTATTAAATTGTTACCAAAATAAAAAAAAAAATAGTGTGCGTTACTTTTCGATCCACCCTCGTAGTTATTTTTTTTCCTTTTTTGGCTTTCCAACCGTAGATTCAAGAAGCGTATATGCGCCAGCTTTGTCCGTCCGTTCGTCTGTCTGTCTGTCAGTCCGCACGATAACTCGCGTACAAATGGTTCGATTTCGATGAAATTTTAGTACGTGGTAGGGGACCATCTGGGGAAGAACCCTATTGAAAATGGGTGAAGTGGGGTCAACGGTCACGACATAGGAGCGGGACCCATTCCATTGCCCTTATGCGAAATAACGTGCTTAAAAATGGTTCGATTTCGATGAAATTTTAGTATGTGGTAGGGGACCACCTGGGGACAAAAAAAAATGGACGGAATGGAATCGGAGGTCAGGACATAGGATCGGGATCCATTTCATCGCCCTTATCTCATACTATTAAAGGGGCAATTCTTGTATGTATGTTAATTTTATTTTGAAAACAACTCTAAGGATTTTGATGAAAGTCGTTAACCTACGATTTTATGGTACTAAAACTCGATTTAGCTTGATCTCGACTTTAGGAAAATTCTTTTAGTGGGTTAAATAACCACCCCGAATTACCACGTTTTTAATGTCATGGCGTCGTTCCATTAATGCCACCCATGCTTAGAAATCTTATGACGACACACTCTCGCGATTGAGATGTTGGCGCGCGGTCACGCCATCTATATCTCATTAGGTCACTCGTTGTGTGTGGATACTATTAAAGTTTTATGACGTCCCACTCTTGCGAGCAGATGGTCGCGATTCCCATCTGCCTCATTACGTCACGCGTTGTGTGCGTATGTCCGTCCGCACGATAACTCGCGCAACAATTGTTCGATTTCGATGAAATTTTAGTATGTAGTAGGGGAACACCTGGGAAGGAACCCTATTGAAACTGAATGAAATTGGGTCAAAGGTCATGACATGGAAGCGGGATCTATTCCACTGCTCTTATGCGCCATAACTAACGTAAAAAAGGTTCGATGTCGATGAAATTTTAGAATGTGGTAAGAAACCACCTGGGGACGAACCCAATTGAAAATAGGCAAAATGGGGTCAAAGGTTAGGATACAGGAGCGAGATCTATTCCATAGCCCTTATGCACCATAACTTACGTAAAAATGCTTCGATTGCGACAAAACTTTGTCATGTATTTTGGAGGTATACTGAACCACTTCTGTTGAATATAATCGAAATGGGATCAAAGGTCAGGGCACAGGACCGATATTTATTCCTCAGCTGTTATCCTCATAACTTGAGCAATAACTTGAGTAATGATTTCTGGTATGTTGGAAAGCGTATCATAATCAATGAATTGCTTGATTGTACTAACTTGTTTATTTATGGGTTAATAACTGTGATTCATTATGTAACTTTTTAATTTCTTTTTAAAAATGTTGAACTGGCCTTGTTAGTTCCGTTGGTAAAGAATTCCAGTAAATGAAGGCCAGTGTAGTTTAGACTTGGTTTCATAGTTTCCGTTTTTGGATGAATCGGTTGATAATGTGTTGTAGTTCGTGCTTCATGTGGGTGTGTCTGTGGAATGATTTTTATTATATCAGTGTGTTTAGATTATTTTTTATTCTCCTGCACATTATTTTTTCAATATTAAAATAAATTTGGTTGATTGTGAGAATATTACATTTGTTCGCGTAAACTTTTGTGTTGGTGTATAATGATAAATGTGTGCTTGTATTGCATTTAAGATCAATTAATCTAATATATGTATTTTGCAAAGTTTGAGATTATATTTTGTTGTATGTCGCGCTGTTACTATGGCATAATTACAAACATAGTTAATATAGGCATAGATCAAACTGTTCATTCCATGCAACCTAATCACAGAATTTTGAAAATTTAATCTTCCTGGAACGGGAACCGAACTCGCATCTCTCGATTTGCGCTCGAGTATGCTAACCATTACACCACCCAGGACAATGAAATGCAAACAACTGAGGCATTAATCTGAAATGGATTTCATTGTCCTGGGTGGTGTAGTGGTTAGCATACCCGAGCGTAAATCGGGTGACGCGGGCTCGATTCCCTTTCCAGGACGATTAAATTTTTCAAATTTCTGTGGTTATGTTACATGGAAAGAACAGCTTTACTTATGTCTATATTAATTATTCCATGTGTTTCTAACTTGAGAACATAGTTGTTTAACATCCACTATGAGCATATATGAGGTCTATATGAAGTCTACAGCCTATCATTTGTGGAAGATGGTTGTGTGGTAGTTTGAGAAGGAACGTCATCCGGGACTCGAACACGGACCCATCTAGGACGACAGCGAGACTAGTGGTCTGCACGTGCAAGCTTCTTCTTTATGCTATGCACGTTTCTCGACAGTAGTAAAACTAATCCCAAGTAAAAAATTTCAATTTATTGAAAATGGGTAACCGTGAATCGTTGTCAAAGCCATTGCTGAATTTTTTTTTTTGTGCCGCATGCTCTCCCATAAAGTGATGCAACAACAGTTAATCTCATTGTAACTCAAAACTCTATTTCACTAAATAGTAACACTATACTAGTTATCAGATTTATTGGCGTTGGAAATAAATAAAGCCATCTGGTTGATGTGCAAAAGCTTAAAAACGCTTATGTGTTTATTTCCTACGCCAATAAATCGATTCACTAGTATAGTGTTACTACATGTATTTACTGCTTAATTGGTGTACTGTTTAATTGGTTTATCAATCTGCATTTTACTACAGATTGATACACCAATTAAACAGTATGCTTATAGCGTAGTAAATCTGTTTACTTTCATGGTGTAATATGCATAAAGATTTGCCAAGCTTTCACACCCTACTGGGAGTCTTTTTCAAAGCAATGTAGCATAGAATGCAAGGAATTAGAACACGTACGAAATAAAGATAATTTTTGAAAATAACGTGGGTGACATCACGAGGAGTATTACGTGAGTTTTTATCACGCAATTATACAATGGGCCGCGATGTGTTTCTATCTTTTAACAACGGATGCCAAACCAATGGTTGTTCGATAGAGACCATGTCATTGCATGGCAGTTTGCTGGAAAGGATTTCGTCTGTTACCCTGATGGCAGTTTCTTTAAAGTTCGTATAAGTGGCAGTTCTTCTAATACAGTACTATCCCATACAGCAGCGACAGAACAATGCATAACTTCCCTGGCAATAGCTGTCTTCTCCATGTCCTGGTTGACACTTCGAACGTGTTCTTTACATCTACTATCCAAGGATCGTTTTGTGATTCCGATATACATCTTTTCCGTGTTGTCAGGATACACTATATATCCGTATAGCGTACACACCCACCCTTTCTTTCTCACACTGCGTCTCCTTGCAGCTTGGTATTATATATGATGAGGAAGATGGTGCTTTCATTGCTATTGAAATGTTGTACCTACACAATACATTTTTCAACCAATATGCAAAGCCTGGGACATATGTGATGGATTTTGCGAATCTGATTGTCGTACTAGGTGATTTTGTTTTCGCTGACATTATGTGACTTCTTACAGTTCTATGTATTCTGTCTATGTCATCCTTCTGATATCCAGCCTTTAGAACTTTGCTATAAATATTATCAGTTTACTTATTATGTAGGTAGTCGGGTTTGGATACGTTATATGATCTATAGAATAATGCTCTCGACACAGAAACTTTGTACTGTTTTCGACAGTTTGATTTAGGGGAGATAAGGTTCGGTTCCTGCGGTTGGTTTATAATAAAAGTGAAAATCGAAGCTGGATGTTCCACTTCTCTTGAGTACGACGTCCAGATAATTCAGCGTCTCATTTACTTCAAGCTCCATGGTGGACTTCAAGCTCCAGGTTGTTTATCTTGTGTATGAAATAATTTAATTCGGCTGTTCCATGTTGCGCTATGAAGAATATATCGTCAGCGTAACGGATCCATACACTGGGTTCCTTGATACAATTAAAAAGGATGAGATCTTCTAGTGGTTACCGTTTACAGAAATACGATTTTTTGCAATGTTTGAAAGAAAAACATCTGAAGTTTTGCTGTCTATCCTTGAGCGTAAATGGCGCTAGCTGTTGTCCCTGTTCGTAGTTACAGGGGCTACGAACAGCGACAATTTACTTGGTAACCATTTGTCTACGAACCTTACCATTTATTTGGGAACCCTTTGTCTTGGCGGCGACACATTACGCTAGAAACCACCACTTGATATCAGACGTGACAAGATGTCAGACGACCGGATCTTGGAAAAATTACCGCAGAACAACATCATCTTCTAAAACATTCTGCGACAGATTAGCTGATCGATACATTAACAAAATATTATTGAAATTTATTAAATGAAATTTTACACTGAAATCTTTGCTCTTCGAGTTAATTCACTTACATTCGGTGCCTCAACATGCTTCCCTGCCCGTATTAAAATATAGTATGAAGCCCCTACGCACACGCACAATTGGCGCCTATGCTTGCGAGGGAATTTATTAATTCACGTAAATAGCCTCACGGACAATGACATTTTCGCACCAAGAAGGAAGCATCGGATTGAACTGAAATTTTATGGACGTAATGGTACAGATCCATATGATGAAAGAAACTGGAGCTGCAGGACAATTGCAAAGGGATATGTGGCACGCAGTCCGGTCATCTTCAATAGCGCGTCGTGCCATCTCGTGCGGCGAAACATGCTGCATTACGGTCCGGCATGGAGGCGAGCAGACGCCTGATGTTGTCCTGCGGCAGACTGGCCCACACGTTTTGGACGGTGTGCTTCAAATCCCGGAAAGTGCGGCAGGGCGACAGCGCGCGTTTCAACTGGTCCCACACATGCTCGATAGAGGACATGTCCGCGGAAAGGGCAGGCCATGGAAGAGTCCGGACATGACGTAAGCAGTACTGGGCAACCCGAGAAGTGTGCGGGCGGGCATTGTCCTGCTGGTATAGCGCACCTGGAATCCCTGCCAAAAATGGGGGCAGATGGGGACGTAGGATTTCATCCATATACATCTGGCCCGTCAATGATTCACGCACCACTACTACAGCTGATCGGATATCTTAGGCAATGGCTTCACATGCCATAATGCCTACAGTGGGAAGGTGTGGCACTCGATAGCTAGGTGGGAATTGTGCCGTTGACCAGGAAACCTCCGCACCCAGACACGATGATCATCTGTCTCCAAAACGAAGCAGAACTCATCGCTAAACACCACACGTTGCCAGTTTGTGTCCTCCCACGTTGCTCTGGCCTGGCACTACTGCAAACGGAGCCGGCGATGTTCCGGTATTAATGGAAGCACACGTAAGTAACGCTGGGATCGCAAATTCCCCGATGGATTCGTTCGTGCCTGGCGCACTGTTCGTCGATCATCTCTACTGTTGGCCCTCCTGCTCCATCTGGAGCTTATCCGTCATGTGGTAGTGCCGTAACGTGTCCACTGCTCCCAACATAGTAGGATGGTATGGTCAGAACGATCCACGTGTCGGACTATACGTCGCGCCGACAACCCTGCGATTTTCAGCCCGATTATCAGACCTCTATTTGTCCCAGAGATTAGGCTAACCCAGGGGTGGGGAACCCGTGGCCTTCTCAGCCCTTAAGTGTGGCCTTTTGAATGAAACCCAATTTTGCAGTACATGTAATTTTTTTAGCCCATTGTGTTGCTCCCGGTGGTCGTTAAATCGCCAATAAAAAAAAGTTTCTTCAATGCGGCCTTGTTAGATTACAGCCTAACTTAATGCGGCCTTCCGACATGAAAAGGTTCCCCATCTCTAGGCTAACCCAGTGTTGTTCCTAGGCATCTATTGGAATGCGCTACCATCTAGTCTATCTCGGAATATGTGTCCCACGTGACTGCAACAGCCCTCTACTGCAGTATGGTTTTCGACTGTATTTCCAGAACGCTGTATTGGCCTAAATACAGAGTGGTAGTGTATTGTACTATATTCCGTGACCGGCTCGTTCATTCGGTTATTTGTTCAACACTATTTGAATACTTTATGGGTATTAGTCTTTTTTTTTTTTTTTTTGATTGGAGGTTTAACGACCACCGTGAGCAACTCAATGGGCTATAAGCAGTCGCCCGTCCCTAATTTAGGATCACTGGTTCCAGAGAAGGAGGAGAGCCAGTGCCGTAAGACAAACACAACGTCTATGTCTCAACGGGATTCGAACCCGGATCCCTTGCGGACGAATGATCAGAGGCCATCACTTAGACCACTGCGCCACCGGGGCGGCGGATTGGTCTATGACAGAGTATACAAAATAAAAGTGAGTGATTTACGGGAATTTGCTAAAGTTTAAGGCCACCTGTTAGTATTAGGAGATTTCCTCCGATTGCGTCAGCTACTGTCTGTATTACTCAACTTCCTGTCAGTGTTGCATCATCCTACAGCGGCAGGTGTTGATAGAGTTGAGAGAAGCATGCGAGCGACAATTTATTTCTGGTTTTCATGCTGAGAGGTTTTGTACGTGTTTTCTATATAGCAAAATATGTGCATAAAAGCGTCATTAAGTGTTATTCAGATGGCACAAATAGTAACTTTAAAGAATGAAGTTTACTCCGAACGTGACATAAGCAGAAAGTGAATGTGGGGAAGAATGCTATTTATAATACTATCATGAAATATCGAGATACAGGTGAATTTAGCGACTGAAACAGAAGCGAATGTCCAAGGAAAACAACCCCACGTGATGATAATACCATACGACGGTTAGTTATGCGTTTTCCGAGGAGTTTGTGAGAGAAAGTCAAGGTCTTACTGCATTCAAAATGGTCTGATAGCAGTATCAGCACTGTTTCCTGATGTCTTAGCAAAGATTTTGGATTAAAGCCTTATAAACCTGCAAATAAACCTAGACTAACCTCTGTCATTAAAAAGAAGGGACTCCAGTTTGCAAAGCTTCATTAATCGCGGACTATTGAAAATTGGAGCAAAGTTCGTTTTTTTCGATGAATCAACTGTGCGTCAATTTGAGTCACGTAAAACACATGTTTGACGACCAAAAAGTTTGATAAAAAATATACCGTTAACACCGTGAGAGGGCCGCCCCGGTGGCGCCGTGGTCTAAGCGATGGCATCTAATCATTCGTCCGAACGGGGTCCGGGTTCGAATCCCGGTGAGGCATGGATGTTGTGTTTGTCTTACGGCACTGGCTCTCTCCCTTCCCTGGAACCAGTGACCCTAAATTAGGGACGGGCGACTGCTTATAGCCCATTGAGTTGCTCACGGTGGTCGTTAAACCACCGTGATACCTCATTGAGAGTATGCCACATCCGTCTATTTAGATGACATGGGGTGCTATGTCAGCATTCGGTACTCCTTCATTATCCTTTAGTAGTGTAGATCTGTCCGTTATGAAAAACAAAAGTGGCCACAGAAGCACTGATTTCGGTCTTTTTGTGTTCTGAAGAATATAAGTATTAATCTGTGGTGTCATTTTTGTCAAATATCTTTTTTTTACAGTAATAAGCGTTCCTTTGAAAATCTTAATTTTCAATAAATTGACAGGTGGTCTTAAAGTTGTAAAAGACTTAAAGCAACGGTTTGCGAATGCCATTACTGTTGTTGGTATGGATTTATTACAACCGACATGGCAGGAATTTAAGCAAGTTGATCATCCTGCTTGCAACTACATATATAGAAGTGTAGAAGTTGTTTCCATGTAAAAAATATAAAGAAAAAAAAATATCGTTTACCTTCAAATGTAAAAAATCTATACAGTAAACCTGTGTAAGTTGGGCTCTCACGGTTCCAAACTATTGTGACCAACTTAGGGAGTTCGGAATCAAAGTGAATGTTACATGTGACGTACATTAACATTGAAAATGAATTCATAGCAAGTTTTAAGTACTGCATGGAACACATTTTATACAGTACATATACGTTCAGTACCACTATATAAATACAATAGGCTTGATTCTTAACTGGAAAGATATTTACTGAATGGTGAATACACTACAGCACGTATTTATTATTTAGTACAGTATAAGTAGTGCGTAGATCTAAAAATATGTGAAAGGACATTACTTACATGACTTGTTTTTTATAGAAGGTTTAACGACCACCGTGAGCAACTCAAAGGGCTATAAGTAGTCGCCGTCCTTAATTTAAGACCACTGGCTCCAGGAAAGGGAGAGATCCAGTGCCGTAAGACAAACATAACATCCATGCCTCTCCGGAATTCGAACTCGGACCTGCCGCCACGGTGGCGCAGTGGTCGAATCGCTGGCTTATGACCACTCGTCCGTGAAGGGTCTGGGTCCGAATCCCAATGCGGCATGGATGTCGTGTTTGCCTTACGGAACTGGCTCTCTCCCTTCCCTGTGGCCTAAAATTAGGGACGAGTGACTACTTATAGCCCATTGGGTTATGCACCTCTCTTAAGGGCCGGTGGCCCTAAATTAGGGACGGGCGACTACTTATAGCCCATTGAGTTGCTCACGGTGGTCGTTGAAACTCCAACCAAAAATAAAAAAAAAAAGAACACGGGCCCCTCTGGGTCGAATGGTCGTAAGCCATCGCTTATAGACCACTGCACCACCGGGGCGTTACATGATTTGTCCATTTCCAATGAATGTATTCTTATTACGTATTAAATTCATAGCGAACATTGTGTATTCTTTTGAAAATAGTCAATCATAATTTTCTGCTGAGTTTCTTTAAATTTTGTTTGGCCTCAGTGTTTTTCAATTTCTGCATAAACTCCCATGAGTTTTTTTAGGAAAGAAGGATGTTTTATACGTGCATAGTGTTCTAAATTTGACACTAATTTTTTGGGAGCCACCAAATCATTGAACTAACTTACAGCATAAACTAAGAACAACAGGCCTGTTGCCTGGAGTGAAAGAAAGAGCCCAACACCCAAACAATAACTTATTCTAGAAAATTCCCCAGACTTTAGAAGCACACTACCTACACAAAGGCAAGCCTTTATAGAACAACCCGCCCACTGCTAATCTCTGATGGCAATTTGTATGCAACCCTCTAAAGAAAAGCTCAACCTTAACTGTTTTAAACACACACGTATTTACTAAAAAGAAAGACGCTGTTGAAAAACATGTCCCATGAATGGAGTCTCAATGTTCCTGACAGCTGCTTAAGGGAGATTAAAGACTGCACAAGCACACACACCTATGAAGCAGTTCGCAGCAGTGTAGCCTGTCCTGCTATTTCATAGCAAAAAGTTATTTATTTAGCCCCAGTACTATTATATTTTTTTGAATGCTATTTGCTATTTTCAGGGAAAGTTTAGCTTTGTTTTTTGCTGAAAATTTGGTGTATGTCTTTAAATCCAACTTTCATGCCAACAATGTTTTGGCACACTACACAAAGTTCAAATGCAGAGCTTGTTGTTGATTTACGGTAACGATGAAATTTAGTTTCCAGAACTACCATGAGTAACTCGGTGTATTTTATTTACCTCAGTTGATTTTTGATATCCCCAGATTTCTTTCTACTTACGTATCCACATTCCACGATCCATTCAACAAAGTTGGTTGGTTTATTTCCGGTCGCTATCTGTTTGCAGTGTCGAGCACTTCGAATGATCACTGGGTGCAATTACGCAAAAAGATTGTAAATAATGTTTATTATTTGAAACTTCTAGCAAACCGTTGACCACGAATATGCCTATTTCAAACCAGAGGTCTAGTGATTAATATTCTTCTTCTGTTTAAAGACGAAAATGCTTAAATGTCAAAATTGAAAGCAGAATACAGGAATTTACTGCTTGTGGATTGGTTTAAGTACTTTAAAGGTATAATACGGACAAATCCAATTGCATTGGGGAAGAAGGTTTAGACTGAAACAAGATTTTATAATAGGCAATGTATTTACCATTCTTTCTGATACTGTTTTAGCTGCACTTTTCGGAGCCCATCATCAATGGAACTGTTGAAATAACATTTACCAAAATGAATTTGCGGAAAAATGCAGCTCGAAATTTCATGAAAGTTGAAATTTTCCAGGCTCTGCTGAGAATCAGGTACCATTTAAATTTTGAAGCAAAACGTCGCAAAAATTTTTCAATTACTGGCAAAATGCTTAAAAAATTTGAAAACTCAGTGTATGATAAATGCTTGCACTGTAAGGACGGTGATAATGGTAATAACATTATTGAAGAGTTTAAGTTACAACGAATGCTTAATTATAATCCATTGAAACAAACATTTTGCTTTCATGGACATGACTTGCTTTATTTATTGCTATTCTGTGTTTTGTGTCGTTGGACCCTTTAATTATGTACCCACATGTGATTAACTTTTTTAAGAAAATGTGGTGATCTGATGAGTTATGGGCTGTTTTACAATTGAATGAATGCTATACGAAGTTTTTGCCCAACTGTAGTACTGTATGAGAAATGGAGAAAGTTTCTTGAAGTTCAAATTTTTTTTCTTGAAATGCTATTTTTTAAGCTGTTACGGTTTTGCTATTTTTGCTACTTTTCATGACAAACCTTGCTGTTTTTCTGTCATCTGAAAACACTGATTTGCAGGTGTGATGCAGATCGCCAAGGTTTGGTGAAATGTATATATTATATAATTATGAACATACACCTGTGTGGCACCATCTCTCACTGTGCACTAAGAAGTTGGCCAGATGTTGCTGATTACACTAATGTTTTTTACACATTCTGTTGCTACTCAACAACAACAAAAGATTTTGAAGGAGGTGGTCAACTTAGAGAGGTTTTTTGGGATTCCGTTTTAGTACAGACAAATTCGAAATTTAAGAGGTTTGGGTGGCCAACTTCCAAGTTAGACAGTTGGCCAAGTTACAGAGGCTATGCTCTGTGTTGCTACATAGGATATTTGCTATTCCTTGAAAAAGCAGTGAACTTAAACAGGTGACCAAATTACAAAAGTTGGCCAACTTTACAGGTTTTACTCTATTTAAATAATTTTCTACAAATTGGCTAAGAAATGTGGAACACGGTGTACTATAAATATGAAACCTGAAATACCCCGTTTGTTTGTATCTGCAGGTGCGAAAATGGATGAATACCCAACCCTGTTATCACAATGCGTTTGTCTTTCAGTTCGTGATGCATTTAAAAACTTACGGAGAATCCACTTTTATATTTCAGATCATCACGATAAAAAAATAATTTAGGTCGGCATTTATCTCTTTCACCACTAGGGATATGCCCATGTTAATGAAATTCATATGTTTTAATGAATTTTTCTAATGAAATGCATGTTTACTCTCTCTGTACATTCTTTTGAGGTTTATCAATCAACAAAGCAAATATTTTCTCTTTTTTTTTCAAGTGAAATTATAAGTTCGAAATTATTTCTTGCTCTATCCATCTAGTGTCGTCGTCGCCTTTCCTCGTCCGTAAATTTGTTTTTTACGCTAAGTGATTAAAGACAGTAATTAAATTGCAAAGTTTTCTTAAACAGACAAAAAAAAAACTTGCTTACACTGCTGATTGGTAAACAGAGTAGAGACGTATAAGGGACTGGGCAACATGTATTTCATTAGCGAAATTCCTTAAAAAAGTGTAAAGAATTGCGTCATAATGTGTATAACCGAAGTAAAAGAAACTGTTGTCTCCTCTACTGAAATTAGTCTTTGATCTGATGATTCCGAATAGCACAAATGAATTTTCTTAAAGCTGTTAAACACGTCGTAAACTAAAGCTAAATGAACATTAATGATATCATCTTTCATACAAAATCCTTGTGTTATTTAAATCAATGTTGGTAAATGGGAGTGAAATTTACGCTTTGTGGGATTTTAGGGAGCTGAAAATTAATAGTAATCGCAAAGTTTTACAGTAACAAAATTTGTTAGTCGTGTGTAAAAAAATACGAAAAAATCATAAATTGAAAAAAAAAAAACATACGGTGCAATAAAAAAATCATACAGTGTAATAAAAAAATCATGCAGTGCAATAAAAAAATCATGCACTGTAATAAAAAAATCATAGTGTAAAAAAATAAGCGGCGTTGATTCACGGAAAGTTTCTACAAATAATGTTGCAGGTAAATTTCAGAATTTTAAACGAAATTTTTGTTTTAAAAAGTTTTCGTTTATATTAACGTAAACTAGCATTTTGATTGGTTTTGTGCTATCACCAATTCCGCTTTTTACAGTAATGTCAGTTTCTGAGTTTCCCGTTTTTATATAGAAATTTCTTGAATTTCCGAAAACTTCAACTTTCACTTTCTCCATCCCTACACAGAAATAACCTCCAGGACCTTGATGATTTGCATGAGAGAAAGAAGTGCTACTGCCTGAGCAGCCAACACACTCACTACCAAATCACGTTTAAAGCAGAAAAGAAAAGGGCTGGATGCATGATAATAAAATGTTTCTCGCTATGAATGCGGATTAATTCGTTACCTAAGCTTCCTGGCAGCGCATGATTTTTTAAATAAGTTTATAATAATTTTATATGTTTTTGTAGGAGCATTAATTACAGATTACGCTTTTTGTCACGATGAGTTTTCGAAGCAACAAATGGAACTCGCGATTTTTAGCACGTCTTTTATAAAAAAAGATCGTGCTTATGTTATCGGTTTGTCCGTCCGTCTGTACCCACGATATCTCGGCAACTATCAGTCCGATTCGAAAAATTATTTTTGCATTGGGAAGCTTAAAATATGCGAATGATGATCCCTTATTTCGTTTTTATTTTACGATGTACAATTTTGCTGCTAGAGGGCATAAATGCAGGTGATGTCGAATTCAAAATTACGTTTTATTCCACATATTTGCTTCTAAACATCCGATTGAAAAAATTATTTTATCTTTCGATTCCATTCATGTCGAAGACTATTGTAGATATAGTTACTTTTTCAAATTACGCATAGATTTTTCGCTAGGGGGCGTAAAAGTAAATTACATTTTTCCCGATAACACTTCTGCTAAAACTCCGATTTGAAATTTTATTTTTTCAGCGGATACATCTCCTGATGGAAAATCTTTTGCATATAATTTCTAATTTCTGGTAAAGAATACTTTCGCCACCAGAGGGCGTAAGAGTTAATTTTTGCTTCTGATGTATTTGCCATAAAATCTGAGCTTCTATAATATCGATTGAAAAAATAATTTCGTGGACTGATGCCACTCACACCGATAAACCTTTTTGGAATATTTTCTTCCTAAAATATTCCACAGTTCCTCCACCAGGGGCGTAGATGTACATCTTATTTTTGTCAATAACTCTACTTCTAGGAGTCCGATTTGAAAAATTCCTTCTTTGTTGGATAGTGTTTTCCGTGTGACATGTGTTTCATATAATTTCAAAATTTTCCAGTAATTCATAGATTTTTCTCTAGGGGGCATAGCGGTAAATTGCGTTTCCCCCTATATCGCTGCTTCTAAATCTCCGATTTGAAATTTTTTTTTCTGCACCGGATACAGTTTCTGATGGGAAATCGTTTGCACATAATTTCTGATTTTTGTAAAAAAAAATGGTTTGTCCACTACGAGGCGTAAATCTTAATTTCCGCTTCTGATGTATTTGCAGCAAAATATGAGCTTCTAAATTCCCGATTGAAAAAAACGTCTTTTGTTGACCGATTCTACTCATGCCGAGAAACCTTTTAGAAACATTTTCTTCTTAAAATAGTGCATGGTTTCTACGCCAGGGGGCGTAGATGTATATCTTTTTTTGTCAATATCTCTATTTCTTGGAGTTTGATTTGAAAAATTCCTTCTCTCTTGGATAGTGTTTCCAGTGTGACATGTGTTTCATATAATTTGAAAATTTTCAAGTAATTCATAGACTTTCCGCTAGGGGACGTAAATGTAAATTGCGTTTCCCCCTATATCTCTGCTTCTAAATCTCCGATTTGGGGAATTCTTTCTGCTCCGGATACAGCTCCTGATGGGAAATCCTTTTCACATAATTTCTAATTTTAGTAAAAAATGGTTTGGCCACCAGGTGGGGTAAGTCTTAATTTCCGCTTCTGATGTATTTGCAGCAAAATATGAGCTTCTAAAATCTTGATTGTAAAAAAAGGCATTTGTTGACCGATACTAATCATGTCGCCAAACCTTTTAGGAAAATTTTCTTCTTGAAATAATGCATGTTTTCTACGCACGGAGTACGTAGATGTATGTCTTATTTTTGTCAATATCTCTACTTTTAAGAGTCCGATTTGAAAAATTCCTTCTTTGTTGGATAGTGTTTCCGATGCAAAATGTTTTTCCTATAAATTCAAAATTTACAAGTTATTCATAGACTTCCCGCTAGGGGGCACAAAGGTAAATTGCGTTTTCTGCGTTATTTCTGCTCCTAAAACTCCGATTCGAAAAATTCTTCCTGTATCGCATACAAGACCTGATGGAAAATATTTTTCACATAATTTCTAATGTTTCGTAAAGTATGGTTTGGCCAACAGGGGTCATAAGTGTTAATTTCTGCTTCTGATGTATCTGTAGCAAAATATGGGCTCCTAAAAACTCGACAAATTTTATTTTCTTGGACCGATAACGCTTATATGGATAAACCTTTTGAGAATACTTTCTTCTTAAAATAGTGCATGGTTTTCCCCTTCAGTGTACGTAAAGTCACATCTTTTTTTTGTCAATATCTCTGTTTCTAAGAGTTCGTAAGCTCACGATTCCGTTTACAGCAATATCTGAGGGATTGAAAACCCGATTGAAAATCTTCTTTCTTTCGTCAGATCTATTATTTTCCATACCGGTTCCATTGACATTGAATAGCTTTGATAAATTTAATTTGCGTCAGAACGGATTCAAAAGACGTGGTTTTTACATCCGAAAATTCGGTGTCATCTTTCTTGTTTTTTTTAATTTGAACATGACTTTCTGTTATGCTTAAAAAAAAAGTTAAATCTCGTAAATATTTCGTACTTCAACTTTCACTTTCTCAGTTCTTATACAGAAGTAACTTCCAGTTTCTTGATGATTTGCATGAGAGAAAGAAGCGCCACTGACTGAGCAGCCAAAGCACTCACTACCAAATCACGTTTAAAGGAGAAACGAAAAGGACTGGATGCATGATGATAAAACGTTCCATGCTATGTATTCGGATTCATTCGTTACCTAAGCTTATGTGGGAGCTTATGATTTTTTAATAGGTTTATAATAATTTCATATGATTCTGTAGGAGCATTTATTGCAGATTACTTTTTTTCATGGTGCGTTTTCCAAGCAACAGATGGAACTCGCGATTTAAAAAAAAAAAATGGAACATGGCATTCTTTTATGTTTAAGAAAAAGTTAAATGGTATTATTTCACCAAACTCGTAAATAAAAAAATTACTTTTGAAAGCTGTAATAGCTTTTATCTTAAGTACTCCACGACTGACACAGAGACATCGTACAAATTACTTGTACGACTCTTCAAGCACACGCCTCTTACGGTAACACAATATACGTTGGCAGAGGCACCAATGGGGTGAGGGAACATTCGTTGCCGCAATAACCTTAATATCATGTCATGTGTTATCCAGTCTCGCTACAGATCTTCAAAATCATCTCCCCCAATACACGACAGAAATGTAATAGTTAATCAAACCATACGTTTTCTGGTGAATCGTTCCTATTACCCGTAATTTTCCGTCATATGAATCCGCAAAAAGTGAGAACAAAATTGGTTCGTTAATATATGGACTGGGTTATCGAAATATTTATTGAAAATTCAGCATTTTCCGATAACACCCCCTCGAAACGGTTAGTTTTCGTTATTAACCGGAGAAATATTAACAGGAGTGTTTCTGTTAACTCACGTATACAAATTCCGTGAAAATCAAGTCATTTCCGCCGTTTCACTGAAAAAGTTGAATCAGGAATATGCTTCGTTAATTAACGAATAAATTAAGAAAAATTGCTCAGGAATGATTTACAGTATGCGTGGCTGAGAACTGCTTAAACATCAGTGCTTACTTGTTCAGTTACATGTAAGAAATAAATAATACCTAAATTTCGAGGGAAAGCCATCATTTCTAATTTCTATACACTTTCTGTGACGAAATAATTTTGTAAGAACTTATGTTGACAAATAAGTCTGCAGATTCATCCAGATTCAGGGTTTTAAACTGTACGTATTAACTGCTGTTACGGTAATAGGTCCTATTCTGCAATAGGTCCTAGAAACAATGAAGTGAGTACATATATACAGGGTGCATAGTAAAGTCCTTTCTCAGCCCCGTAACTTTCGAACGCCGACGCTATAGCCATAAAAACGGTGTCTAGGTATAGTAAAGTGTCTATGCACTATTCGATGAGACCGCTCACAGCGCCTCCTAGCGGCAAAGTCAGGAGTTAGCTTGCCGATCTCAAAAGCTATACGGGAAAGTAGTCAATTACATAGTTATAGAACAGTATCCATTTAGTACGAAAAGACACCTTGTGTACATGAATGCTAAGAATAAAACGCGTACAACGCTCGTTTGTGTGTTCGCGATGTCGAACAGTGTTACGTCACGAAACGCGTCAAAAATGATCAATTAATTGTCACTAGGCACATTTACCGTCGGTGCTCAATGTGCTCTCCGTCAGCCACAATACACCTTTGGACTCTAGATTGAATCTCACGCTGCAAATTTTGCAGCATGTCAGGTGACACGCTGGAACAAGCATTAGTTATACGGCGTCGAAAGTCCTGCAACGTTGTCAGAGGGGTCTGATACACCTGCTCTTTGAAGTAGCCCCACAGGAAGAAGTCCAACCGGGTAAGGTCCGGTGATCGTGCAGGCCACTCTACGCAACCACCACAGCCGATGATTTGTTGCTCGAATGTCTCGACCGGGTACCTTCTTACGTTTCCTGGCTGGTGCGGAGGGGAGCCGTCATGTTGCAACCAAACGTTCCGCAGTTGAGTCGGGCTAGTGCTTTGCGGAAGTCGAAATTATCTTTTTCTGACGCGTTTCGTGACGTAACAGTGTTCGTCATCGCGAAAAAACAAACGAGCGTTGCACGCGTTCTATTCTTAGCATTCATATGCGCAAGTTGTCTTTTTGTACTAAATCGATGCTGCTCTTTAACTTTGTATTAGACTATTTTTCCGTATCTCGTATAGTTTTCGAAATCGGCACGCTAACTCCTAACTTTGCCACTAGGAAGCGCTGTAAGCGGTCTCATCGAATAGCGAATAGCCACTTTACTCTACCTAGACACCGTTTTTATGGCTATAGCTGTCGGCGTTCAAAATTACGGGGTTGAGAAAGGAATTTAGTAGGCACCCTGTATATATCAGTGGTGAGTATAATAATCATCTTTGTCAACCATTATCAATCCACTGCTGGACGAAGGTCTCCCCAAGTTTCCTCCACAACGGTCTGTCTTATGCCAGTCTCCTCCACGTCACTCCCGCATACTTTCGAATTTCATCCACGCATCTTCCATGTGGTCTTCTTCTGGGTCTTTTCCTATCCCTTGGAATCCAATCTAAAATTTCGGCTGTCCATCGATGGTCTGTCCTTCTGGCAGTATGTCCAGCCCATTGCCATTTCAGGGATTTAACTCTGATCATGATGTCTACCATTTTTGTCATTTTTCTGATCCACGAGTTCCTCTTCTTATCTCTCCTGGTTACACCAAGCATGCACCTATCCATGCTACTTTGAGTTGTCTGCAGCCTTTGTATGTCTTTTTTAGTTAAGGTTCACGTCTCTGCACCATACGTAAGCACTGGAAGGATGCATTGATCAAACACTTTTCTTTTAAGACATAATGGCATATTTCTCTTGAAAATTATGCTGTTTCTTCCAAAAGCTCACCAGGCAAGTTTTGTACGCCGATTAATTTCTTCATCAATGTGACCCTCACTTGATATCTGCTGTCCAAGATAAACGTACGTGTCTGTTATCTCCAGCTTTTCTCCATCAATCAATTAATCTTCATTTCTTGTAAAAGCATTGAACATCACTTTTGTCTTCTGAAAATTCATTTTAATCCCACTTCTTTACTCTTGTCAGCAAGTTCCTGGATCATACTCTGTAGCTCATACTCTGTAGCTCTGATGGGGTAGTTGCAAAAATGACTATGTCATCAGCAAAACGAAGGTGGGTTAGATAATCTCCATTAATCTTTATCCCTTTGTTTTCCCAGGTCAGTGATTGAATGACATTTTCCAATGTGGCATTAAAGAGCTTCGGAGATATGGTGTCACCTTGTCTCACCCCTTTTCCAATTTTTATGTGTGTTGTATTTTCAAACAGCCGAATCTTTGCACTTGCATTTTCATAGATGTTATTAATAATATTAATGTATGCATCTTTAATACCGCAGGATTTTAGAGCCGTTGTAACTGCTGATGGTTTCACCGAATCAAAGGCTTTTTCATAATCGATAAAAGCCATGCACAATGGAAGTTCATAGTCCCTCGCTCTTTCAGTTAGATCTCTCAGTACGTGGATATGATCTATTGTGCTGCAGCCACTCCTGAATCCAGCTTGTTCTCTAGGTTGAGCCATGTCCAGTGTCACCTTCAAGCGGTGTGAAAGAACTTTAGTGAAGATTTTATAAACCACTGATAGGAGGCTCATAGGTCTGTAGTTCCTGAGATCCTCAATGTCAACTTTTTTGTGTAGCAAGATCATTGTAGCGTTGTTCCAATCCTCAGGAATCTTCCATTCATTAAGGCGTCGAGTGTAAATTTGGGCTAGTATTGTTTCGATTTCTCCACTTGCTTCTTGTATGATGTCTACAGTAATTCCATCTTCTCCTGGAGCTTTTTCCCGCTTCATGTTCTTGATTGCATGTGCAACGTCTGCTGGGAGGACTGGAGGAACTCTGGTACTGGTACCTTTAATGATGTCTGGAGTACATGTATCATCCCTTTCATATAATTTGGAGTAGAAGTCTTTCACTCTTGTCAAAATTTCGCCTCTAGTTCTTGTTACAGAACCATCTTCTTTTCTCAGTGCCATAATCTGTTTTCTTCCCTTACTGAGATGTCCCTTTGCTATCTTTAGGCTTTGTTTGTTTTCAATTGTTTTCCTTACTAGTTCACAGTTGAATTTCCTTACGTCTTCAGTGATACTTTTTCGTACTGTCTTGCATAGCTCTACATATTCCACTTTGGAAGTCACATCTTCTTTAGTTGTCCTCATCTCTCTTCTTTTTTGCATCAGCATTTTGGTTTTTCCTGATAATTTGTTCACGTGCAGCTTGTTCTTAGACCCAGCTAATTTTGTTGCTGTTTCCATAAGAGCTTTGGTTACTTTTCTGTTAACTTCAGAAATATCCACTTCTTCCGATGTTAGGCCTTCTAAAGCAGAGAATCTGTTCTTCAGTTCCAGCTTGAAGGTATTATGGTGTTTTTTAAGGTTGGTCATGTCAATCATTTTGTTTGTCTTATGAGCTTGCCACGTTCGAGTTTAGTGTTAAGGTGCATCTTACATCTCACCAATCTATGGTCACTACCTGTGTTGAACTTGTTTAGCACACTGCAGTCTTCTATGAAGAATTTTTTGTTACACATAATAAAATCAATTTCACTTGTCGTCCCAATTGGATGTCTCCATGTCCATTTCCTGTATGGCTTTTTCTTGAAAAAGGAGTTCAAGATAAGATGAAAAACCCTTCTGCCTCTGCAAACTCAACGAGAATATTTCCACGCTGGTTTCTGTTGCCGTTACCGAATTTACCTACTGAAGTTTTATTCTGTTGCTGTTGCCCTATTTTTGCATTGAAATCTCCCATAATTATCTTTAAGTGCTGCTTACCTTTATTCTTTAGATGACGAATTTCCTCATAAAATTCTTCAATTTCTTCTTCAGGATGACTTGTGGTGGGTGCATAAGTTTGAATAATCTGAGCCTGGTATCTTCTCGAGAGTTGGATAACGAGTCGTGCAGCTCTGTCAGGGGAACTTTCAACTTCTACAACTTTATCCTTCAGTTTCTTGTTTATTTTAAATCCAACACCACTAGTTCTGCCAGTATCTGTCCCACGATAGTAGAAGAGATGTCCACTTTTCAGTTCAATGAGATCTTCTCCTTTTCTCCTTACCTCACTTAGCCCGACGATGTCCCACTTGATCCTTTGTAGTTCCTCTTCCAATTCAAGAAGCCTTGAATCAGAAGGTAGGGAGCGTCAATTATACGTAGCCAAGGTCAGCATCCGATGGCAGCCTACTCCGGTCCTCCGGGGATTCTTAGCACACTCTGCCTTCATGTCGCCCTGTCTGCTGCCTTGGCCAGGTATATTCCAGCTGCCGGAGACTGAGGGCCAAGATTTAAGTTGTGGAGTCATTTTGGAGGGGTTTGGCCATAACTCACCACGCTGGCCAAGCGGGATGGTGAGTGTGGGATAGCATTTCCTCTAATCCCGATGGTATAGTTATACCGCTATTGGCGGTCGTCAGTGCCCCTTTAGTGGGAACAGGATGTACCACGAGAAGGCGGGGTTGACATTTGTCAAGGAGAGGCTGTGATGTTACGCATCACCTGACCTTACATCCCGGTGAGTATAATATATATATATACATACTTTTTAGTTTTTCGTGAGAAAAAAATCACATTGTACTGATTAAATTTCGGGAGCGATGGCGTACTTCCAGCAGTATATGGGCACCTGAAATCCCAAATGCCCTGCGCATATGAATCAGATGAGTAAGCAATTCGGTAATGGAGAAAAGTGCGATTGCCATGGCAGTATTAGTTGCGATTATTCGTGGGTGTTATACGAATTTAAACTGGGTTCATTTGCCGCAGAAACAACTCGTTGCAATTGTTTACCATTTCGGTCAGATGCTGCGGAGGAATGCGTAGTTCGGAATTGGTTTCCAAAGTTCAGAAACGGAGATAAATCCCTTCAAGAAAAGCTTCGGGAAACGTTCGTCCTGTCACTCTTGACACAGAAGCCCTGAAAGTTGCTACTGTTTGCAGGACAGTAGCCAAACATGCGAGGGACTAGCGCAGGCATTTGGTGTTAGTGATAAAACCGTCAGATGACACCTGCATATGACAGGTAAGACAAACAAATTGCCTAAATGGGTCCCCCACGAATTGTCTGCAGTGATTAAAGAGCAACCTTTCTCAGCTTGTTTTGCAGTGCTGTCTCGCTATGACAAGGCAAAGACTTTGGGTAGGAGTTTTTGTGTCCTCCAGCATACTCACCAGATTTCTCTCTTTCAGACTGTCACTTGTTTCTTTCTCTCGACAATCACTTTGTTGAACACGACTTCTCCACCTTTGATGAGTTGCACGCTGGCTTTCAAAACGTTTTCTCTTCCCATGACCTGACACTTTATCGAAGGGGTGTATATAAGTTGTTGGCAGAACGTTGTTGATGCCCATGGTAATTATTTTGGCGAATGTATTGAATTTCTACTACGTATCTGTTATACTTTGTTTCAGTTTCCAAAAACGGAAATACCTTTGTGGTTGCCTGCCTGATATACACTGAAGTGCCAGAAAAACTGGTACACCAGTCTAATACTTGGTAGGTCCCCCACAGGAGCGCAGGACTGCAGAAATACGACGGGGCATGGACTCCACTAGCTTCTGGAAATATGCTGTAGGCAATGCACACCATACTTCCTGCAGAGCGTTCCACAATTCGGGTGTATTCCGAGGTCTCGAATTCCTGTGTTCGATAGCGCGTTGCATGGTATCCAAAATATGTTCTATCACGTTCAGATCTGGGGGACTTGGGTGGGAATGGCAACACCCCAAACTCAGATGAATGCTCCTTTAACCATAATGTGGCGTCCTGACACTTGTGTGGAGGTGCATTGTCCTGTTAGAACAGGCCCAACCCATCAGCATGAATGCAGGACATGAACGGGTGTACCTCGTCAGAAAGGATGCGCACATAAGGTTGGCCGGTCACAGACATTTGTAGACGTACCAGGGGTCCCAGTGAAGTCCAGCTAAATACAACCCATACCATTACGGGCACCCAACCAGCAGGTTCAGTTCACTGTTGACAAGCAGGATCCATGGCTTCATGGGGTTTGCGCCACACACGAATCCTTCCATCTTCCCGATACAGTTGGAAACGCGACTCGTCAGAACAGGCTACTTGTTTCCAGTCATCAAGTGTCCAGTGGCGGTGTTGCCGTGCCCAAGCGACGCGCATAGCTCTGTGTCGTGCACCCATCAAGGGGACTCGAGTTGTGGTGTCGGCTCCCGAATCCCATATCGTGCCGGGAACGTTGCACAGTCCGGACGCTGATGCTTGTTGAGGCTCCAGCATTGAATTTCGATGATACTTGCGAGAGTGTTGCACGCCTGTCGCCTGAAACGATTCTTGACAGCCGACGATGGTCACGTTCACCCAATGTCTTTTTACGGCCACACTGGCATCGTAGGTTGGAGGTTTTGCCGGAATTCTTGTAGTCACGGTACACCTTTGCAATGGTCGTCCGTGAAAATCCGAACTCCGTTTCTACTTCCGAAATACTTTGGGCCATTTCACAAGCGCCAACTATGATACCGCGTTGAAAATCGCATAAATCGTTATTACTTGTCATTCTCATGCTGAAAACAGCTCTGACAGCTGGCAAGGATGTCTATCGCTTTATATACGCACTGGCGGACGCAACTGATTACGCGCATAGGTGTAGTTGCTATGTATTTTGCATCTGCCCGATACATATATATATATATATATATATATATATATATATATATATAATGAGTACATGCAATCAAGAACATGAAGCGGGTAGAAGCTCCAGGAGAAGATGGAATTACTGTAGACATCATACAAGAAGCAAGTGGAGAAATCGAAACAGTACTCGCCCAAATTTTCACTCGATGCCTTAATGAAGGAAAGATTTCTGAGGATTGGAACACCGCTACAATGATCCTGCTACATAAGAAAGGTGACATTGAGGATCTCGGAAACTACAGACCTATCAGCCTCCTATCAGTAGTTTATAAAATCTTCACTAAAGTTCTTTCACACCGCTTGAAGGTAACACTGGACATGGCTCAACCGAGAGAACAAGCTGGATTCAGGAGTGGCTACAGCACAATCATATCCACGTGCTGAGAGAACTAATTGAAAGAGCGAGGGAATATGAACTTCCATTGTGCATGGCTTTTATCGATTATGAAAAAGCCTTTGATTCGGTGAAACCATCAGCAGTTACAATGGCTCTGAAAACCTGCGGTATTGAAGATGCATACATTAATATTATTAATAACATCTATGAAAATGCAAGTGCAAAGATTAGGCTGTTTGAAAATACAACACACGTAAAAATTGGAAAGGGAGTGAGACAAGGTGACACCATATCTCCGAAGCTCTTTAATGCCACATTGGAGGGTGTTTTTCAGTCGCTGAGCTGGGAAAACAAGGGGAGAAAGATTAATGGAGATTATCTAACCCACCTTCGTTTTGCTGATGACGTAGTCATTTTTGCAACTACCCCATTAGATCTGCAGAGTATGATCCAGGAACTTGCTGACAAGAGTAAAGAAGTGGGATTAAAAATGAACTTTCAGAAGACAAAAGTGATGTTCAATGCTTTTATAAGAAATGAAGATTTATCGATTGATGGAGAAAAGCTGGAGATAACAGACACGTACGTTTATCTTGGACAGCAGATATCAAGTGAGGGTCACATTGATGAAGAAATTAATCGGCGTACAAAACTTGCCTGGAGGGCTTTTGGAAGAAAGAGCATAATTTTCAAGAGCAATATGCCATTATGTCTTAAAAGAAAAGTGTTTGATCAATGCATCCTTCCAGTGCTTACGTATGGTGCAGAGACGTGGACCTTAACTAAAAGAGACATACAAAGGCTGCAGACAACTCAAAGTAGCATGGAGAGGTGCATACTTGGTGTAACCAGGAGAGATAAGAAGAGGAACTCGTGGCTCCGAAAAATGACAAGAGTGGAAGTTATCATGATCAGAGTTAAATCCCTGAAATGGCAATGGGCTGGACATACTGCCAGAAGGACAGATCATCGATGGACAGCCGAAATTTCAGATTGGATTCCAAGGGACAGGAAAAGACCCAGAAGAAGACCACATGGGAGATGGGTGGATGAAATTCGAAAGTATGCAGGGGTGACATGGAGGAGACTGGCACAAGACAGACCGTTGTGGAGGAAACTTGGGGAGACCTTCGTCCAGCAGTGGATTGATAATGGTTAACAATGATGATGATGATGATGATGATATATAATGATTGTCAACCATTGTCAATCTACTGCCGGATGAAAGTATATATATATAAAGACAAATCTCGTATCAACGGCAATAAAGACTGATATATTCGCCCCAGTAGCTGAATGGTCTGAGCTCTGGCTTGTGACCATTCGTCCGATATGCGTCCGGGTTCGAAACCAGTTGGGCATGGATGATGTTTCTGCCATAGGGCACTGGGTTTCTCTCTTCCTTGGAACCAATAGACTTAAATTAGGGAAGGGAGACTGCTTATACCCCATCGAGCAGCTCGCGGTGGTCGCTAAACCTCTCAACCAAATCAAAAACTGGTGATAAAGCAAAAATTACCCATGGATGTCAATTCTAGACACCCACCTTTATGTTAAAACAATCTGCTACAATATTATAGCAATAAAGTGAATGTAACATAATGCATAACGTAAAAAATTATATAAAATGTGGAACATTAAAATGCGGTAAATTCTCGTAAAATAAAGCATCTTAATTAGTGAGTGACACTCAAAATATTTAAGTGAGAGGCAGTGTGACATATTTCAGCAATGCCTTGCGAAGCAACAAAAATGGGAACTTTTTTGAATTCACAGATATTCAGGCCCTATTAAGCAAGGGAAACCGTAGTCTCAGAGCCTTTTTACTACTAGAATACTGGTTATTTGCTTTTGTAACTGCGTTCCTCGGTTTTATTAGACTGAAATGGGGCAGCGAGAGAGATACTGAGCAATTTGTCAAAGAGAGATTCCGCGAGAGGCATCTAAATCAATAGCCATTGGTAGAAGACCGACGACTTTAGGCTTCTCCTGGAGAGAGGCTTCGAGTCTCAGGCATCAGTGACATTGATCGAGTGCGAGTTGACGCGAGGGCAGGAGGCATGGACTCGCTTTAAGTGCACCTCTGAGTCTCAAATCCCCACTCCAGTCGTTAACTTGTCAGTCGAGATCCAAGAGGAGCTCCGCTCAGCAAATCGCCGGACCGATCTTGGAGGAAACACCACCCACAACGCCTCCGAATCAAACGTTGATGGCGGCGGCTTTATGATTATGACCCTCCAGGAAGACGATGCTCTTGATTCCTCGGAGAGTTTAACACAGGTCATAACCCGAGATTTCCCAAACCCCCGGTCCCTTTGAAGATGCGGAGGCAGCCACCGTTGCTCCCGGTATCAGCTCTACACCGACACATGTAAGTGAGGTAATCGAGCGGAAACGAAACCCACTTACAGTTACTGTGTGAATAGTAATGACGTTTCGGTGGAGAAGATCTGAAGCATCGGTGGGTGCAGGTTTCTCCGCATCATCACACTTATCTTAACGATTCTTTCTAGGAAGAACTGAAATTTAGATATCCCTATTCGAAGGTATCACGAAACACTAACCGTTACACTCGAAGATCAAATTTCTTGATCCGAGACAGTATCGTGCGGAAAAGCACTAACAGTAACCTAAAAAAATGTAAAAAGAAACATCTGAGGAGGCTGTATGAATAAAGTCCCTGTTGCTATTAACTGCCATTATACAAGTTCCCCTCTTAATTATTTATCAATTGAAATGAAGCATTTTTAATTTGGTTTCCAAATTTATTCTATCGAGAATTATATCAAAATACATGGTCGAGCCGCATTATTGTGACCACCAGCTAATATCCAGAGTAACTGCCGTGTGGATTTCTGAATTTCTTCCTGCTTTTTTTGCGCGTTGAATAACCGACATCACTAATTATATTTTAGATATTTCTATATAGCGTCTTAAATATTTCTATATAGCACCCTCTATCCGTAAAGTTTCTTATCTCCTCGGTTGGAGGAAAGGAAAAATCTGGAACTAAAATGAGCTCAACATTCACCTACAAAAGTATAAGATGGTAAAACTCAAAAGTTCACTGAAAAAGACTTCGTTGCCACGGTGTACCCGAGCAGGGAGAAAAACAATCTTATATCCTTATTCTGCCGCGGTTTAATGCCTACAATAAAAAGGTAAGGCCGTCAGCATTTTCCATTCCTAAATTTCGGTTCTTTTGTTTCATGAAAGGAGAGAGAAATCACCGTCGTACAAATACACTGAGAATAGGGAATAGGCCTCACGGGGAATACGAATTCGAAACCAGCTAGGGGGATATCCCAGAAGTAAGAGCCTCTGACCATTCGGCCACCGGGACTGCCTGAGAACTTCCTAGAGTGAGTTGAACGAGCCTGTGAGTATCTAAGAATAACAGGGCTCTACCATCTCTAATTTAGTTATATTAGTTCAATAAAAAAAATGGGACATCTCAACTTGGAGCGTCAAATGTAGCATCCACGTCTTTCCACTGGATTAGTAACTGTTAAAACACAAGTTGGTCCGCGACGGACATCGTCCCCTCACTCCGGAGTAAGTCGATCTCCCAACTGAACTACGCCGACAGAATGTATCGCTGTAGATTTGTCGTCTTGACACATGTTTTCACCATTTTTTTTTCGTACGCATCTCTCACATGAACACTCCAGAATGCCGCGTTATACATACCACTCACTGTGCTCATCGGTGTGTTATGTTAATCATTTCATTGTCACGCCACCCCACCAAGCCGAAACCACCCAGGCATGGCTCGAGAAAGACTTGTATGAGTTTCGAATCATCCAGTGACCCCAAATGTCTCCGGATTTAAACACTGTGGAAGTTTTCTAAGATGCCATGCAGCAGAACATCAGATGCATGGATACTGGACTGGCGTCTCGTGCGGAGTTGTGGACAATGCCAGAACAGGTATGGCTGGCATTACCTTCGAAAGCTCTTCTGCATCTGGTAAAGTCGATGCCTCGGCGTGTAAAGGTTGGTATTGGCGCTAGAGAGGGACCAACATGCTAATAACGCATTGGCCATTCAGTGTTCCACGACTGTTACGTTTTGCACTGCCACACTTTTTCCTTTTTTATTTAAAAGAAATCTTAATTGTATTCGATAATTTAATGGGATTAGTCTCTTCATGCTTTGTGTCCAGAAACATGTAGAAGTGAAATTTCAAAATAAATAAATAGAAAACAAAACGAATGAAAGAAAGCATGGCATGTAAAACTAAGAAACTGCAAGAGAAAGGTTACTGTTTAGCAGCTGTTTTAGGCCAAACGTTTATGAATGAACGATCAGTGCGTGGTACAGTCGAACTCGTATATGATGAAGTTTAAGTGAAGGCAAAAGATGGCTATCTTTGGTACATTACATTATGTCAGGTTAAAACTAGTCAGTCACAAACGTTTTATCAGTTAAGAGAACGTAGAAAAAAACACACTTGTTAATTGAAAACTATTCCTAGCAAAATTATGTGAGTGAGATCTGAAGCAAGCAAAACTTTACTGAAACAAACAAAAAAGTAACTGATGAAGATTTGAAATTTGCCTGACAGAATTTTAAATTTCATCGCCTTGTTTTGCGCTTATCGTGATAGTTCTTTTAATTGTTTTTTGACTAACTGTGAAGCTGTGGTTAAGATGTTTCTGGATGCGAAATAAACTATAAGGCGTTTCTAGATGCAAATAGATGCTAAATTGAGAGTAATTCAGAGGTGGCAAGGAGAGAGAATGAAAGACATCATTTGCGCGGGAGTTGTGGCCAGCTGGGAAGGTTGATTTATTTAAAAATCATCTGAAACAAAATTGACTTCATGGAAAATGACCTATCTGTAAGGGGAACCTCGAGGTATCAAAAGAAGGTGATTTCTTGTTTTCCAGTGAAGAAGACAGGCTTACAAATTGGATGAATTCCACGTATTTTGTTTGCTGATAACCGCGCTGAACGTCGACATATGCGGATTTTCGAAAAAGTAATGTTCGTAATATCAGGTTAAACTAACAAGGGAGAATATTACGATGTTTAAGGAATCAATAAAAAACTTCGGTTTATGAGGAACTTCTTATTATGCAAGCTCGTTATATGTGGATTTGATTGTATATCAAGTTCATTTGCTTGGGTTAGATCACACGCAATCTTTCAATAAGGTGACATATCTTCAACTAACTTACCGGAGCCGTTAAAAGAATCAGTTTAATCTGTTCATTTTTTGTGATCAACACTTAACGAAGTATTGAGGGATTTTGTAAGATGGAAAGCTAAGTGATCGGCAAATCACTGAATCACATGACATGCCCAGGTTCTCGTGCACCTTCTTTTGCAAACGATGTTAATGAACGGGTCTTTTCGTTTGTCCCGGAATTTGAGAACAGTACAGTCAGGAAAGATTCACCTCTTTTCGCAGGATAAGTCGTAAAATTACTTGGCGTTAATAAAATGCTTCACGGGCACTGAACGTAAGATCGAAATCATTTGTCGTCCTCGTTCGAATAAAACTTGTAACGGAAGTGTGGATGGTCATTTTAAACCCAGAAAAAGCAACTTAATCAAACTAAGGTTATTTTTTGACAAATTAAACATTTTAAATATGGAACGTTGAACTCTATTAAATTCATATTTAGGCATTTCTTGGCTATAACCAAAAAGGAACTGCCAATAGCTTGCAGATGAGTTCATGCATTACAATCAGTAGGAGGTGAGTCGCCCTTGCGGCAATGTGGGTAGACCGAATCACAAACCTGTGCGTGTCCGGACATGTTTTAAGCACTGCATGCGTCAACCGCAGACCAGTAGGGCTCTTTATGTGTGGGAAGTTGGGAAAACAATGGAAGTCTGTTTGGGTTTCGAGGTAAAAGTGAGTGATGCAAATTAAAAGCAGTGCATTAACATCAATTCTATGTGAAGATCGCTAAAACAGCTACTGAAATGTTAGAGCTATTGAAAGTGACGTATGGGTGGGATGCCGTGAAAACGGCAAGTGTCTTTGAGTGGCATAAGACATGCACGCATGTTAAACTCGAAAGTTCAAGACCGTGCTTGCGTCTCTCCCCGATCACAAGGAATTCATTGAATCTATTCACGAATTCATTAAAGAGAGATAAACGGTCAATCAAAAATGCTACTTAGAAATGTTGAAACGGTTACGGGATTCTGTTCGAAGAAAAACAAAAGCTGAAATATGGCCTGACAATCCCCCAAGCAACTATATTCTCAGTATTCGCGATTTCCTGGCTAAGAAATCAATTACCAAATTGGATCATCCAACCTGTTCGCCTGACTTAGCCACTTGTGATTTATAGTTTTTCACACGAATAAAATTTGCCATGAAATGATGATTTTCAGACATGTCTGGAATTCAGCGTAACATAACAAGAATATTCCAGAAACAGAATGATAGGAATCATCAATAGTTCATCATCCAACCTAGAGTTCATCACGAATTCATTGATTAGGGCCGAACACTTAGCCAAAAAGGGTATTTAGAAGTATTGAAAAGGTTACAGGATTCTGTTCTAAGCAAAAGAGCTGAACTGTGTGGCCGGACAATGCCCCAAGCGAGGATGTGCTCAATGTTCGCGAATTCCTGGCAAAGAAATCAATTACCAAATTGGGTCATCCAACTGTTCGCCTGACTTAGCCCCTTGTGATTTATAGTTTTTCACATAAATAAAAATTGCCATGAAAAGACAAAGATTTTTAGACACTTCTCACATTCAGCGTAACGTGACAAGAATATTCTAGAAACAGAGTGATAGAAATCATCTAATTTCTAGTTCTTCATCGAATCTATAGTTCATCATCCAACCTATAGTTCATAACGAATGCATTGAACAGGGGAAAACGGTTAACCAAAAAAATGCCACTTAGAGTTATAAAATGATTACTGGATTTGGTTTGAAGGAATGGAGTTGAACTGTGTGGCATGATAATGCCGTAAGCAAGAGGACGCGCTCAGTGTTCGTGACTTTCTGGCTAAGATATCAATTGCCAAATTGGGTAATCCAAACTGCCCGAATGACTTATCCTCTTATGATTTACGGCTCTTCACATAAATAAAAACCTCCCTGAAAGGTCGAAGAGTTCTAGGCATTTCTGACATTCAGAGTAACGTGACAAGAGTATTCCAGAAACAGAGTGATAGAAATCATCGAAGCTATGAAGTTCATCATCGGACCTATAAGTTCATTATCCTACCTATTGTTCATAATCGAAACTATAGTTCATCATCCAACTTATAGTGCATCATCCAACCTATAGTTCATCACGAATTCATTGAATAAGGACAAACGGTTAACCAAAAGTTCTATTAAGAGGTATCGAAGAACTGAACTGGGTGGCCTGAAGCCACGATGCTCTCAGTGTTCGCGACTTCCTGGCTAAAAAATCAATTACCATATTGGATCATCCACCATATTTATCTGACCTGTCTTGTTATGATTTATGGCTCTTCACAAAATAAAAACTCCCATGAATGGACGAAGATTTTCAGACATTTATCACATTCAGGGTAACGTGACAATTGTACTCCAGAAATAATGCTCTAGGTATGTTTCCAGCAATAGCAACTGCGTGTAACTAAATGTATAGCTGCAGAAGGGAATTACTTCGAAGGTGACGGAAATCGCTAGTGCATACGTTCGGATACAGGTGCATTCCGGGAATGAAGTTGTCACACCTCACTTGCCAGATGTAACAATTCTCACGTAAATATCTTTTTAAATGTATTTTTAATGATGCAAAAACTGGAAGATTCCGTTGCAGTACAACATAGATTTACGCTTTCAAAGAATTCTGCCATTGTAAAAGATTTTAGAGGTTTCTAATTAAAAGATTACATTAGAGTACAACACAAAGTGACTCACTCAAAGAATCCTGCTCCAACAGAGGGCCTTTGTAGGTTTCTAACCGAAATTTCCCACCATAGTGGAACAGAGAGTTACTCTCTTAAAGAATTCTGACACCACAGAGTGCATTAATGAATTTCTCGAAAAGGACGACAATGTTGTTCACTACAGACGAAAGTATCTTGATGTTAATCAATGTTGATCATAAATAAGTGTTTGTACGTTTTCCTTTTTCATGTTTCAGAGTAATTTTGTTTTGCCTTCAGACATAATGGCAAAATAGTGCTTTCCTCCTTCCCCATCGGACTTAAGTAGTACTTATTTTCAAAGTACTTTCTAGGTGAAATGTAAGTTCATATGCCTTACGCATAACTGAATGTTACAGCATTACAGTAATTATGTGCATTTATTTTTGGTTCATAATCAGCTTATCAGATTGAGTAAAACATGTTTGTTTTGAAGGACGGTTAAGCGGGGAAAATATTTCCCTAGAGTTTACGTTACTACTAGAACAGGAAGGATCAATTTTTCTAAAAGCACAAACGAGAGAGAGAGCTTAAATTTGGCGTCGAACTTTGACGTTTTGCAACAAAATAGCCATCAAAAGAGTGAAAACCAATCTCTTGGGACACTTTCTTTTCCTCTCTCCCTCACTCCCCGTGTTTTGTTTTGCTCTTCTATTTTATTTTTTGTTTTACTTTCATGTAAAATACAACTTTATCAAAAGAACAAAATGTTGCATAGACAGCGGATTCAGAGAAATTAGAAATAAAACCTGCAGGCTTTATCTTAACGAACGTCAGCGTAGGAATAAAAAATTCTGTGCTCTTAACCTTGTTCGTGTTCTCAGAGATTTTTCGAAGAAGGTCGAAGCCTCAAAGTAAGAATCTCCATTTTCTTTAAGAGAGCAATTACAATTTTCTTTTCTGACAAGTACAACATGCCACTGTAACTTAGTTTCCGAATCGTACACCATGAAAAACTACCTCAGTAAAATAATGTTTTTATTTAAAAATATTTACGCTGAGATAAATAAGAACGTGATACTTCGTGCTCATGTCTTACTTTTGCAGATGAGTGTCTACTTCCTTCAAGTGAAATATAAACTGACAGATTGTCTACAGTTAAAATAATGGGAAATTTGCGCACCACCAAGAAAAGAAAGAACATCATAGTATTGGTGCAAGGATGTAAGAGAAAATGAAAAAAATAGAAAATGAATGTAAAAATTGACTACCATATCGTGTTGTTGAAATTCTTGATAAAAAAGAATCAATAATTATGTTTCCGCTTAGTTAAAGGAATCTTCAGTAATAATAATAATATTATTATTAACCTCACCGAGGGTGACACCTTGTCGCGGTGGTGGGGATTGTGTGTCCCGATGAGGTTGAGAGCTTTGCTGGCGGTAGCATTGCTACCAGCAGGTCCACCCAAGCACAGACAGGTCTTGACTCAGGAGCCAGACTAAGAGTACCCTACAACCATCAACCATGATGAGACGAAAGAGAAAAAATTCCATACCGGATCGGTCGTCGCCCGGGTCAACAAGGACCGCATCAGGTGCTATGGCTCTTGGACACCTGTCGACAAATGAGCTTCAGGACTCAGCAAATCCTGTTGAGGAACCAGGACAGTCTGCTGCAATACTACTGGAACAAAAGAAACGGAAAACTTGGACAGTTCCTGAAAATCGAGAAATCGTTGAAATGCTTTTACCAGGCAGATCCATCAGCCCGTGGTTTTAAAAAAAATGATGCTAATTCGGAAAGGAAAACATCCAGACAGTGGAATAACAGAACAAAGAATAATGCATCAAAAAGGTTTATTATCAGGAAGAAGGTATTTACAGAACTGGAATTGCAAATGATGGAGAAATTGGCAAAAGAAGGACCAACACAAAATAAGGACCACGTCGTGGAACACTTTGTGCTGATAAAGTTTGAAGATCAAGTAGCAGAAAATATTTTAACCGAAGAACGATATGTGAAACTACATGACAACTATGAATTGACACAGCAGCAAAGTCTTCTGAAAGAAAATGTTTTAAACCATAGGATACAAGGTGAGGAACGGCAAAGACTTCCTGTAATTTGCCAATCACGAAGCAAACAAGTGAAACATTAGTTAAAAACTGCAAATGATGTCGTGGACAAAATTCCAACTCATACTTTAAAGGAAGCAAACCAGCTCATGTACAGTACAGCTGCCATAGTAACCATGGAACTTGGTTAAAAGATGCCAAAGGAGAAAATGCCTGGCACTCCTAAGTGGGAAATTCGGCTAGAAAATAAAATAAATAAACTCCGTAGTGACATTAGTAACTTAAAATGCCTGAAAGATGGGAAGCTTAAAAGTAGAAAACTAAAAAATACACTCTGCAAAAAATACCACCTGGAAAGAAAAATAATTTTTGAAATTATGGAAAAATTAAAACAACGAGTAACAGCTACTGCAATAAAAATTGAAAGATATGACGGACGCATAAAACAGTACAAAGAAAATGCGCAATTTCGGAATCAGCAACAAGTATTTTATATATCATTGTGACAAAAGGCAGTCCAAATAAACATCAGCCCATGCAAGAAAGATGCCTAGAAATTTTGGAAAGACATTTGGAAAAGCCCAGTTGAACATAATAAAAACGCCTTGTGAATCAACGATGTTTGTAAAAATTTGAAACGAATATATACATGGATAATCTGCTGATAACAACTAATATGATTACACATCAAGTAAAGAATGTGAAAGCCTAGAGCGCACCTGGGCCAGATGAATTGCACGGTTTTTGGTTGAAGTATCTTACAAGTCTTCATCAACGAATAGCTATGCAATTCAATATAATGCTACAGAATTCTGCCACAGAAGATTGGATGGCAACAGGTCGCACATTATTTATAATGAAAGATCAAGAAAAAGGCAATGAACCTACTAACTATCGTCCAATTGCATGCCTCCCAACAACATTCAAACTTTTCACAAGGGCACTAGCAAGGTCAATAAATGACTACTTATGGGGAAACAATTTGTACCCAATAGAACAGAAGGGGAACTTCAAATGGTCAAGAGGCACAAAAGACCAGCTGCTAATTGACAAAATGGTACCAAAAAACTCCAAAAGAAGAAAAATGAATTTGAATATGGCATGGATAGATTATAAAAAGGCCTTTAACTCATTGCCCCACAGTTGGATTAACACTTGTCTGGAACTTTTTGGAGTTAGCAAGAACATCTGCCGATTCCTCAAAGAAAATATGAAAAACTCGAAGACAGTGTTACATGCATATAGTGAAGAACTCGGAGAAGTTAATATCAAGAGAGGCATATTTCAAGGGGATTCTTTGTCGCCTTTATTGTTTTATATCTCTTTAATTCCATTGTCAATGATTTTGAACAAAGCAAAAACGGGCTACCACATTTCGGACCAACATGGAAAAATAAACCATCTGCTGTACATGGATGACCTTAAATTGTATGCAAAAGGGTCCGCCGAACTTGAAACATTGCTGCTTGCAGTGCAAATATTTAGTGATGATATACAGATGGAATTTGGACTGGAAAAATGCGCCGGGGAAAAGTCCAGAATATAGATGGAATAGAACTAGAAAATGGTAATATGATGAAATCATTGTCAGATAAGGAAAATAATAAATATCTTGGAATTCTTGAATCAGATAACATCTTACATACAAAAGTCAAAGGTCCGACTTAGAGTGAATATATCAAGAGAGTAAGAAACATATTCCCATCGCTAACTGATCATTGCAATTTTTCATGAACAATGTCGTGCGCTGTACTGAACAAAATGTTGAACTTCTGCTCCAATGTGGTACAGATCCGCCGGTCACTGTGTTACAGATCCGTCGGTTGAACTTCTGTTCCTTCTGTTACAGATCCGCCGGTCACTGCGAGACAGATCCGTCGGTCCTCTCAAAGTGGCAAGTGAGATCGACGGGAAACGTGCCGAATCGGAAAGGTTGCCACGGCCCCCTGCAAAGAAACTGCACCACCTGGAGATGATGCTGTGGTCCCGGCAATCACCACCATATATCTCGACAATTTCTTTGTGAATTTCTGTCGGAGTTTTCAGTTTAGCCCACATAAAACGGGCTACTTTCTTTTCATTCATAGATGACGCAAAGAAACGCGGCATCTTTGAGCCGTCCTTCACACTGTCTTCCACTACAGCGAAACCTGATTCAGCCAAACCTGTCTGTATCGTGATATTTAAACTTGGGATGGGCACATCGGTGGGTAACATCGATGAACGACATCGGTGGTTGCTCATTCCCAAAACATCAGTACATCGATAGTATATGTGGAAATTTTCAATGTATCGGTGAAAACATCGACGTTTTTGCTAATACGCCGAAAAATTCGTTGTTTTCAATCTACAGCAGTTAATACGCAATAGATGTGCAAAATCTCTGTTCAATATAACAGTGATTACAAATGTTGAAGATGACAATCCGATTTTTGGCGTAAATGTGACAAGGATGGTAAGTCAGATAAAATCCGAAAACTTTCGGATTTTATCTGACTTACCATCCTTGTCTCATTTACGTCAAAAATCGGATTGTCATCTTCAACATTTGTATTATATGGCGTAATCCCGTATTTCTTTCATAACAGTGATTACTCACCAATAACATCGGGTAACTAATAATACATATTACAATTTTGATCGTCCTGGAGCGGGACTCGAACCAACGTCTCCCAGAAAACGCCCGGGTATGCTAACCACTACACCACCCAGAACGTCCAAGTTTCAAGTTTCCGATCAATTTGAATATAACTCGATGCATTAGTAGAAAACTTTATTTTTGTTCGATGCATCGGTATAAACCTCGATGTTTTGCTAATAAACTGAAAAACTCGCGCCTTTCCTCCTGCACCAGTAAATGGCCACACGATTTGTAAAATATATCTTTAATATAACCGTGATACGCACCAGTTTAACAACCATTAACATAATATTTATTAAAACGCTAGATGCATCGTGAAAACCTCGATGTTTCTTTGATGCATCCGTGGTAATCTCGATGTTTTGCTAATAAACTGAAGAATTCGCACTTTTTCATCTGCAACAATGAATGGGCGATCTTTCGTAAAGTCTCCGTTCAATGTAACGGTGATATTCAACAATGCAACATCTAGTAAGGTAATCTTTGTTAAAACGCCTGATGTATCGGTGGAAACCTCGATGTTTTTTCGAGTGTAAACCATGATGTCTTGCTAACAAGCCGAAGATTTCACACTTTATGATTTGCAGCAGTGAATGGGCATATCGTTGGGTAAAATCTCTGTTCAATATAATGGTGATTGCTCACCAATTCAACCCCAAGTAACTAATAATATTTCTTGAAAGCCTCGATGTATTTTCGATGCATCGGCTCACATGCCTTCGAGGAAAAGATCTAGGTTTTCGCCAACGAATTAAGTAAAGAAACCAATAGGAAGGTGATATTTCTTTCCCCTGTATAGTTATTAACGTAACAAAAAGAAATGCATTTACTTATCGTAGACGATATTCTCTTCCAGTTCCAAACATCGGTAACGAAACTTCGATGTTTTTTCGATGTATCGGCTTCTACAACATCGATCATCGGTGCAAAACATCGAGGTTTTTTGCCCATCCCTAATTTAAACTCGTTGTCTGCCAAAGTGCAGCCGGCAAAGAGAAAGAAATTGCTATGAGTTACTTTTCGATCCACCTCATTATAATATAATTTATCGTGTTGCAAAATTCATAAAGCCTCTGAAAATCGAATATCTCTTTCGACGACTTTATGCTTCTATAAATATACTGATTTAAGATAAATGGAAATCCTTCACAACGAAGAATCTCGTATCAGTGCTTCAGTATGGAGCACATGAACTAATAGTTTCTTCTTTCCATGCGTTTGCTGAATGCATTCATTTGGAACCAAAATGTTGAACATTGAGGATATACACTGGCGGAAAGTGAAAAAAAACACCAAGAAGGAGACGTCTGATACCAATGAAATTTATACAGCATAATAACGGAATACAGAGGATAACGTGATCAAAACATTATGGCAAAATACAGCTGTATTTTTTGGTAAACTGAAAAATAACATTTCCATGTAACATGGTTAGTACGAGGTTGAACCGCCATGAACTGCGTCACAATGTGCAATTCTGGCATGGAGTCTGTCGTACAGATGTTGGATGTAAGTTTGGGGTATTGAGTCCCAAGCATCCTCAACCTGGACGCGTAAATCGGGGAGGGTCGTGGCTTGCCGTGGAGACCGGATAAGTCGTTGTCCCATAAAATCCTACACGTGCTCAATGGGGGAAAAATCCGGTGAACGTGCAGGCCATGGAAGTTGTCTCACACCCTGAAGTGTATGTTGCGTTGCACGTGCCGAGTGTGGGCGTGCGTTTTCTTGCTGGAAAACACCACGATGGACCGACCTTACAAATGGCACAACAACGGGCTAAATGATGTTGTTGATGTAGGCGGTGCTGTTTAACGTACCCGGTACAAACACTAGTAGTGTACGGGAGTGATAGCTGATCGCTCCTCACACCAGGAGACCAGGTGTAGGCCCTGTGTGTCGCTGGCGGATGCAAGAAGGGTGGAGACGCTCCCCTGTGTGTCTGCGAACACGCATACTTCCATCGGAGGCTCCCAAGCAGAATCTGCTTTCATCGCTGAACACGGGAGATCGCCATTACGTTCTCCAGTGCAGACGTTGGCAACACCACTGCAACCGTTCCTAACGGTGGACTGGAGTCAGAGGTACACATGCCAGAGGCACACGTGAATGTAGTCCTGCATCCAGTAGACGGTTGAGGATTGTTTGCATAGTCTCCTCAGGTGCAACGGCAGCGCTCGGATTTGCGTCGCAGTGGATGTTCTGCTTGACAACGCCATTCTTCTTATGCGTCGATCGGTCCGCTCATCAGTCCGTCTGTGACTCCCAGTTCCACGTCTTCTTGTGTGGGAATGTTCCTCGAACCATCTACGCCACCATCTTACCACCACCAATACTTCCCGTCCAATTCGCTCCGCAATACGACGATACGACCACCCGGCCTCCCAGAGTCCTACTAGACGACCTCGCTGAAAGTCCGATAACTGCTGAAATCGTACACGTCTTGCATGTCCAGGCATTGCAGCTTCTTCAGGATCTTCGCACGTTTCCGTGCGCCGACGAATGATTTTATTCACTTCGCCGTACTCCTTAAATACCACCGACGATAATTTTCATATTATGCCGTGCTGTGGCGTAAGCGCTCACCGGTTGGTCCCGAAATTAACATCACACCTACGTAAACTCGACCCCATTAACATATGTAAACTTCATGGTCGTCCGCCAATTCCTTCTTGGTGTTCTTTTTTCACTTTCCGCCAGTGTATTTAGGTTTCCACTCCACTACGGCACGAGATAGTGGTGCCTCAACGTTACGTCCCAGATATTTATCCATTTTTATATAGCGTATTTGTGTGTGAGTCATTAAATGCGAAATAAATTTTTCACCCAATCAAAAATAAATAGCTTCCCCTTTTCTGATGGGTTCAAAGTTCAACTCTGGCTACACAAAGAAGGAACACAACAACGCTGTCTCAATTCTATCAATGTTTTGAAATACCGGATTACGTATAAAAGAATCGAAGAGTCGTGCATTTCTGATAATCGGAAATTCAAATTTTAATGTATAATTGCAAAAGGCGCATAAATGAATTTTGTATAACCGAGTTATAAAAACGATGGGAACTACAAGAGAATATCAGGACTAACAGAGGATTACATAAAAAATTGAAAAACGTGTAACTGAGGAACGTGTAACCGGAGTTCTGCTGTATATTTGGGAGGCAAACATTATAGGATTTCATCCATAAGTCGTCATTAGCATCCATTCCTGTCTGAGGTTTTATTCCTTTTTTCCGTCGATTCACGGCACTTCCATTTACATTCTCTTAAACTATTTCATTGAAAGCATTTGGAAATATTTTACTGTTTCACGCAAGATGATTTGAAGTAATATTTTTAGTGTCTTGCATCATAAATTTATTTAAAATTTCCAACAGCCTTTGGTATGTTTCCCCGATAAAAACTTATCGCTAATGTATTTATCGATGGTATCCATAGTTCTGGTCTTTGAGTTAACGAAGTGACAAATTCCAACAAATGTGAGCAGCATATGTGCATAGTGTAACCCACTTTTCTGTTATCGTATAACATATATGTATGCAATAGCTGAAACCAAGAGAATTTGTGTTGAGATTATCGTCACGTAACTTCTCTGCTTTTGTTTCAAAACATCCACGTTCACGTTTGGTTGATCATCTGCACCATACGTTTTGTTTTAAATTTCAGTCCACATAGCGTGGGTTGTACATACTAAGAATTCGCTGGCCTGCCTATTTTATAATCTATTTACTGTTATTCTGCACTGACAATGGAACTGCATATACGTATATTGCATATCTTGGACTGCTTTGAAATGCCAATGAAAGAGTTGCCATTTGATTTTTTCCATGGACTGACTTCCAGTTTAATCTTGCTTCGCTTCCAGCAGTTCTAAGTATTTTCTATGTGCATTACTTTTGATTAAACTTGAAGGTTTAAATGTGCTGGGTCTGCATCGACATGCAAATTGAAAACGTACGTCTGAAAAGTTTTTCTGAGGAAAGTATTATAAAATCATTCCTCATTCGGGAACCAGACCATAAAATTTAAATTATGCGTATAGCTATTGATCGTTTTGTATTTCTTTGTTGAAAATCATGTAATGGTGCTGAGATTTTATATTAAAAGGCTTGATCATTTCGCCAAAAACTTCAGCGCCTTTTCTTTCTTGTTTAAATACCTCGTAACGACTTGTTCGGTATTCTGACCGTTATGTAGATGTACAACATTTGTCCAAAAACACCTGAGAAGGTTTTCATACAAAAATATGCGTACCTTCACCAGAATTCCGTACGTACAGAACTTACTCCAAAACACATACGCGGAAACGTATATCAAGTTAAACGCTGTCTATGTCACATCATCATCATCAACAATTATCAATTCACTGCTGGAAAAAGGTCTCCTCAAATTTCTTCAACGATTCTCGGTCTTGGGCCTGTCTCCTCCATGTCATTCCAGCATACTTTCGAATTTCACCCATCCATCTCCCATGGGATCTTCTTCTGGGTCTTTTCCTGTTCCTCGGAATCCAGTCTAAAATTTCGGTTGTCTATCAGTGGGCCGTTCTTCTGGCAACATGTCCCGCCCATTCCCATTTCAGTGATTTCACTCTGGTCATGATGTCGTCCACGCCTGTCATTTCCCATATGCACAAGTTCCTCTTCTTATCTTTTCTGGTTATACAAAGCATGCATCTCTCCATGCTCCTTTGAGTTGTCTGCAGTCTTTGCCCCATACGGAAACACTGGCACGATGCATTGATTAAACACTTTTCTTTTGAGACATAATGGCATACCGCTCTTACAAATTGTTCTCTTTCTTCCAACACCTCTCAACCCAAATTTTACACACCGATTAATTTCTTCATCAATGTGACCCTCATTTGATATCTGCTGCCCAAGATAAATGTAGGAATCGGTTGTCTCAAGCTTTTCTCCATCAATCGATAAATTTTCGTTTGTTGCAGAAGCATTGTTCATCAGTTTTGTCTTCTGAAAGTTCATTTTTAATGCCACTTCTTTACTCTTGAAACGCTGTATATGTACGTTAAATTAAACCAATATGTTCCAATTGCAGAATTAAAATACGATATTTATTTACAATTAAAGCACAATGATTAAAAACTACTTGCAAGTTCTTTCGGAACTAACTCAGTAAAACAAAGGGCTGGTATTAAATACAGAGACATTCTCAGATATTAGGCTCCATGTTGCCACAACATGGTAATTGATAAGAAGAAAAGAGAATAGTTGATCACGTAGTTTGTTCTATACAGGCCATATCATCATTCGCAGAAAAAGTTCCGATCAGTAACCTCCACGGTTGGTGGAATAAAGGCTGGCAGGTCCTCATCGCAACAGTTTTGAGCGTATCGAACTATACACAAAATTTTTGTGAAGAGAAGAGAACGTCGATTATGTGATGAAGCTATAATAATCGTAGCGTTAATATTTTTAGACTTATCAAGAAGGACAGCGACCCAATCCAGACCACCCAAAGACATACTGTATATAGGATCCCGTTGATTTCTTTGGTTCCTACTATGCCGAATAAGTTCTTTATAGGACTTTAGCTGCTAGAAAGAAAGAGCGCAAAGATAATATCAGGACCGGCTCTTCTACTACAATCCTTGACAGAACTGTTAATCAAGGACATTATACACCAGATTGGGAAAACGCTACGGTTATAGCTTCAGCACATAATCGACGTTCTCTTTTCTTCACAGAAAGTTTGCGTATAATTCGATGTGCTCAAAACTGTTGAAATGAGGACCTGCCAGCCTTTATACCACAACCTTGGAGGTTACTGATTGGAACTTTTAATGATGATATGGCTCATGAAGAACAAGCTACGTCATCAGCTATTCTCTTTTCTTCTTATCGATTACCATATTGTGGCAACATGGAGCCTAATATCCGGAGATGTCACTGTGTTTAATACCAGCCCCACTGTTTCTCTGTGACAGTCTACCTGATGATGGGACTGTAGTTAGTTCCGAAAGATCTTGCAAGTAGTTTTTAATCATTGTCTTTAATTGTAAATAGATCTCGTATTTTAATTCTGCAATTAGAACATATTGGTTTAATTTAACGGACTCAGCGTTTAACTTGATATACGTTCCCACGTACGTGTTTTGGAGTATGCGTAGCTTAATTATCAAGGAAATCGTCATCTTTTTCTCTCCATTGCACCCAATACAGGTGGCCCGACTTCCGCCCGCTTACTTAATGTCTTCTGCAATTCTTTTTCTGAAATGCTGTTGATCAATCGCAAATTGTCGTCCCCATAACGTCTTTTATTACGCTTTCCAACCGTAGGTTGAAGAAGCGTATATGTACCAGCTTCGTCCATCCGTCCTTCTGTCCGCACGATAACTCGCGTTAAAATGGTTCGATTTCGATGAAATTTTAGTATATGGTAGATGATCACTGGGGACGTACCCTATTGAAAATGGGTGAAGTGCGATCAAAGGTCAGGACATAGGAGCGGGATGCATTCCATTGCCCTTATGGGTCATAACTGGCGTAAATATGGGTCGATTTTGATGACATTTTAGTTTTAGGGAAACACCTGAGGACAAACCCTATTGAAAATGGGTGAAGTGGGGTTAAAGGTCAGGGCATAGGAGCGGGATCCATTCCATTGCCCTTATGCGTCATAACTTGCGTAAACATGGTTCGATTTGGATGAAAGTTTAATATGTGGTATGAAACTATCTGGGAACGAACCCTACTGAAAATGGGTGAAATGGGGTCAAAGGTCAGGACATCGGATTAGGATCCATTCCATTGCGTTGTAACTTACGTAAAAATGCTTCAATTGAGACAAAACTTTTCATGTTGTTCCGGAAGTATAATTTACCGGTTCTGTTAAAAATCATGGAAATGGGGTCAAAGGTCGGGTCATAGGAGCGAGATTTACTCTACAGCCGTTATCCTCAGAACTTGAGTAATTATTTCTGGTATGTTGGAAAGCGTATCATAATTAATGCATTGCATGATTTTACTAACTTGTTTAAAATGGGAACAACCAGAAGTCGTCCATTGACAGATCTGGACTATATGAACGTTGAGGTATCAACTTAGTTTTAAATTTCTAGAAATAAGAAACGACGTAACTGGTCACGTGCGGCTTTGCATTGGGCGACACATGAAAAGAGAAATGTGTAACCGAAATTGAACAAACGCGATTCATGCCCAAATGCTCGGTTAAAATTCTGTGAATTGATGATTTCGAAATGTGAACTATATCTCCGATATCTCCAATTGATAAGTGTCTGCTTTCCCGTGTAATAACACCTGTTGCTTTGATGTTTCCCTCTGTGACACTCGTTGAAGGTCTTTCTCCATGCGCGATTGAAGCTGCCGACTCATGGCCATCCATAAATTCCTTATGCCATCTGTAAATTATTGATTTCCCTTGACATCCACCTTTATAAGCCTCTTGTATAAGACTGAACGTCTCTCCGGTAGACTTCTTAAGTCGACAGCCACATTTAATGGCGCATCTTTGTAACTCCCCACATCCATTTCTTCTTCTTCTTTTTTTTTTTTTTTTGTAAAACATCACAGCACGAAATCACTTGTTACGGGTTCACGAAACAACGCTGATTAAACTACGCACTACTGAAGACGAATGAGTGATAAACAGGTGCTGTCTGTTGATATGGTTACTAAAACGACTACCATTTTTTTCGAGACTAGCGCCAATGTCGTGCGCAGTATTGCACACTTTTTACAAAAAACTTCTCAGTTGTTTTGGGACAAGCTATATTATTTTAAAAGCATTCAAGTTCTTGATGAACATGGAACTTCAGTTCTTTCGAAATATTTTGAGCGTTTTTAATGAACTTTGTATTATTATCATTTGTAAATGCGTGACCATCGTACAGATTGAGTTTCATGCAATTCCTAAGTTAGAAAAGATAATATAGGGTACCTAATGCTGGCCTCATTTTTGCCCCAAGAAGCTACAGCAGTAGATTTGTCAACATTCAGTAAATGCAGTAGGCATTTGTTTCTCCAGATTATAGCAAAATTGACTTTAAATTCGCCCACCGGAAGAATTAAGTTTTTGCTTTATTGAGAAGCTTTTATATCTCGATTCAGATATGTTGTTCTAAAAATAAATTCTGCTGAGCAACTTGAGTTTAAAAAAAAGAAAAAAAAAGAAAAGGATGCCAGATTTCAGTACAGTGTTCTAATTTCTCTGGACAGTAATGGAGTTTCTAAAAGGTCAGGAAAGGAGATTTATGGATCTCATCCCGTAGATACGAAGGGTTTCTGCCCACAAAGGAACGACCGCAGCTGCCTGCGGCGGAGTCGAAATAAAATACGGTGCAAACAACACACATCACATTTATAGCTCCTAGTGGCGGAATCCTTTTACCAGCACTTTTCCCCATTACTTCGCTGGACGCAACAGAAAGAGCGTGAACACATTGAAAAGCCTTGTAAATCTGAATAGCCAAGGTAATTATTTGAAAGAGCTTTCAGAAAATCAGGAAATTCTGCCGTTATTCTTGAAGAACGCTTTCCTAAGGTTATGTTACCTTTGTAAAAGCAGTAAAGGCTATGTGTAAAGCCAGCATTATATAAAACCTGTGGCAGATATTTTAATGTACAAAAATACTGAAATCATTAGTTTAAACATAAAGTACGATATTTTAGTTTGCGTATAATTATAAGACATGATTTAGTAGTTGGCTCTTAAACGTATCGATGGGCGAGGCGTACGAGACGCTGGCTTCCAAGCATTAGCGCTAGGTAGGTTCAGGTTCGAATCCCAGTGACGCATGAACGCCGCGCTTGCTTTACTACACTAGGCTCTCTACTCTCTGCAACCACTTGCCCCAAATCATACGATACGATACGATAATGGGCTTTAAGATAAATATTTTAAATAAATAAACTTGTAGAAATGGCTAGTTAAATAAATCGCGCCCTATCCCGCCCTGTTAATCATGAATGAATAAATGTTAGCCGCCCCGGGGGCGCAGTGGTCTAAGCGATGGCCTCTGATCAATCGTCCGAACGGGGTCCGGGTTCGAATCCCGGTGAGGCATGGATGTTGTGTTTGTCTTACGGCACTGGCTCTCTCCCTTCCCTGGAACCAGTGACCCTAAATTAGGGACGGGCGACTGCTTACAGCCCATTGAGTTGCTCACGGTGGTCGTTAAACCTCAGAAAAAAAAAAAAAAAAAAGGATAAATGTTATTATAGCGAGTCGAGGTTGCGGTAACCTAAGTTTCCTTGCACAAAAGTTCAAAAATTTAGATTGAACCCCAGAATGTCTCAAATGAATAAGTGTGAAAGTCTAGATAAACGTGAAAAAAGTGCGCCTAACCAATTTTGAACTGGGGTGTTGCCAAACGAGGTAGAGAGAAAAAGAATTTAACTGTAAAAAAAATGTTAAAAGAAGTTAATTTTGAATGGAAGGTCCTTCCCATGAAGCACAGGCTTAAGAGAAGATTAATGTATTCTTGTTGAACCTAATTTCAGAGTTTGCCGATCGTTCCTGTGACCAATTCTTCATCTGAAGAAAAAGAAAGATATCTTACGAGATCTACTTTGAAGTTTTTAGGATGGGAACTAGATGAGGATTTAGGGTGGGGGCCTTGCAAAACGCCTATCGCAGGCCACCTCAACAAATTTCTCTATTGCTACAGGATGGCTGAGCAACACAGAAATTTGAGGCACCTCAGCGGATTTTACATGTAACATGAAAAATCCCATGGGGTTGTGATCTACAGTATGTTTCATTTGCCCCAAATCAGCGAAGGGGTACTGCTCATACATATCCAATTTAGCCACTCACGGCGCATTCATTAAATTCCCAAACAACAAAAATGGGATGGACGTAATTAAAGTTTTGAATGTAACAGCCAACAAAATATGCTGAAGTAATAAGTTATTCGATTCGGAACATCTATCTAATAATGTGTTTGGCGGCCCTGGTGGCCCTTCGAAACAGCCTCAATTCAATGTTGCATGGATTCAACTTGGTGCTGATATGGTTCTATAAGTATGTTGAGCCAAACGAATGTGATGTCTCCGTCGTGGATCTCTTCCGAATGGCTCACTGAATCTCGTCCCACAAGTGTTCAATAACTTTAAGATCTGGGTACCGTGGGCAGAAATTTAACACAAGATCGTAGATATGAAGGCATAAATGTTCCTCGCAAATGCAGCGGGAGTGCAAATACATTACTAAATCGCTGCTCAACAAGGGAAGGGCAAATACATTATTAAACCACTGCTCAACAAGGGAAGTGTAAATACATTATTAAATCACTGCTCTGAAAGGGAAGTGCAAATACATTATTAAATCACTGCTCAACATGTATGATTATTCACTAAAGTTGGAAATTACATCGCCCTGGAGCAGAAAATGAAGAATACAGCTAAAAGAGACCCTGTTCCAAAAAATCGTACAGAGAAAATTAGAACTTTCTGAACACATCTGCAGAATGAAAAATAACAGAAAGATAAACACAACATTGGTGTTTGGCTTAATGAACGGAAGAAATGCAACAGGACGCTCTCACCGTTAGTGGGCTAAAAATATTATAGCTGGGGCGGTGGGACTCTTCACGAACTGGGCCACGCTGCGACGAACAGACTTCAATAGGACAATATAGTTAAAATGGCAACAAATACCTACCGGAATTGTACCCATGGTTGATGATGATTATGATGGAGCAGGAAACGAACCTGTTTTTCCGGATTCCGTTTGAGCTTGCTATGTGTTACATAATTCGGGACAACAAAGTTCCAAGGAACAAGGTAATTATAGCTTTGGAATATCAAGTCTAGATTTTTAGTTACAGCTTAGGAATAATTATAGCATAGTCCTCAGAAGCAGGTTTCACTAGTCAAAACATACCTGTTTTGTACCAACATTAGTTACTAGTCTAAACATAACTGTTTCGTTTTCACTAGTAACTAGTCAAAACAAACCGTTTCGTACCACTCGGTCGCCAGGGCCGAGTGGTACGAAACAGTGACTTCTAATATTTCATTCTAGATGCGTCCTGGTGAGACATGGATGGTGCGTGTTTCTTATAGAACTGGCAATCTCCCTTTCCTGGAACCAGTGGCCTTAAATTAGAGACCGGAGACCGCTTAAATGCCCATTAAGTTGTTCGGCGCGGTCGTTAAATCCAAAACAAAAAGCAAACAAAAACAAATTGCACTTCCTCGTAGTATCGGCAACTATTTTAGGGTCACAAATCACCAGTATCTTTCCAAGGGGATGAACTTTTCAAGTTTTGCAAGTTGAAGCACAATGGCGATGTAATTTTAAAGTTTTCTGAAGGATATGTTACATGTTGTAGACACTGTCTGGTGATGTCAGTTAATAAATATTATTCATGTAAACAATGATCTCAAAGTTTACTTCTTATGAGAAGGTTTTATGTATCCCTGCTTAAGTGTAAGTGAGAGAAGTGTTTAGAAAGGAATAAGTGAGGTTTCTGCACATCTTAATCCCAGCTTATTTTGGAAGCACATCGAATCAATGTATATAAAGACCTCCATACCTAGGCGGCGGAACAAGAAATATCTCGATATGGTTTGTCCCAACCATATCGAGAAATATCTCGATATGGTTTGTCCCATTACAGGGACATATAATGTGTATATATTGAATATATTCTCAAAGCCGCAGCGATTAGACAATTATATTTTTAACAAGAACTTTATTTTGCAAGGCCAGAAGAGGCATCTTTCCAAAGATACGATCTTTGGACAGATGCCTCTTCTGGCCTGTCGGAAATGAACTGGGTACTCTCTCTCTTTCTCTCTCTCTCTCTCTCTCTGCCCCGCAAAGTGTTGAAGAAGTTTTCTTCTTTTACAAACCGTAAAGTTCATACACTGCTAGACATAGAAAATGCCAAACTATGAAGGAATACGAGAAATGAGACGACTTTTCACATGTAGACAAGTAGATGGGTAAAAAGTCATTTACTTTCTGTGAAATTTTCTGAATGATGTCGAAGAGAGTACAGCATAACATGGCCTGAGTCAATATGACTGCATTGCTTGGCTATACAATCGACAATAAGTGGTGGCAAAGTGTTGAAAATTTCCCGGACGGTGTGCTGTGGTTTCGTTAACCACGAATTGTTTACTTGTTTCCGCATTTCATCGACATTGCGAGGAGGTCGTGCAGAGAAGTTAAGTCGTCTTCCAATAGCCTCCCATATATGTTCTCCGTTGGAGAAAAGGCTAAGGATCATTTTGGACATGGTAGCACCTGGACACCTTGTAGACACTGTCTGGCGATGGTAGTAGTGTGCCGTCAGGCGTTATCTTGTTGAAAATGGGGATTAGTGATACCTCGTAGGTACCGCAACACAAACCGTGCTGCAGAATCTCATCGACGTCCTTCTGTTTTGTACTCACAATGCGTAAGAGCAGTAAACGTCTGTTGAAACTGATAGACCCGCCACTCCCAATGACACAAGGTTGAGGACTCGTATGACGCTCAAGAATGACAGCAAGATACTTTCGGTGACCATGTCATCTACATGCTCTAGATCGGCGATCGTCGTCGGCGCGGAGACAAAACCAGACTCTTCGCAGATATCGCATGGCCCTTTTTGTCCCACCAAGCTTGTCTGGTAGGGTACCACTAATATCATGTGCGACGATGTACTGCGTTGAGTGATTGTCTTCGCAAGTGCCATCGAGAGAATAAATCTGCATCCGCCAATTTGCTGTTCACAGTGGATGTCCATAAAAGGATTTCCATCGCTCTCCATGCCCCTCGTCGTGTGTCACATATATATTATAATATGGAATTGCTGCCGCTTGCCAGCGAAGGCGGGAATCGGGAAGTTCGGATATCGGCTACCTGCACCAGTTCTTCTATGGTGACGCACCTTACCTTGCTCTAACCACTGCCGCCACTTTTGACCTGCAGTTTTTGCATCTCGACGCATAATCCGCGATGCGACGTGGATACCAACCAGAAGTACGTAGTCTTACGTTAAAGCGTCTATTAAAGGTATTGGTGGGACGGTAGGATTTCCAATGACATCGCCCATGGATTCTCAATTCTTGCTCGTGTTTTAACCATCGAGATTGCTCCGCTTAAGCGGTCGACACGCCAAAGTTCGAACGTACAAACTTAGCTAAATGACGCCATTTTGCACTTTTATCTCTCTTACTTATCACGTGAGTGGTTTTCAATTGTAATCAAGCTCAACTCTTGACACATACCAAGAAATCTGCATGGCTCTACGACAAACAGTTCCTACTGTGGCATTTTTTCTGTGTAGCAGTATGTTTCTGAAATTTAAAGCGTAAATGAATATATAGTGAAACTATTTATGCATCGAGGACTACACTATGTAGACAAGAGTGATTGTACACAGTAAGTAAATTGAAAACAGTGTTGTATATATATTTACATTAGTAGCGGGCAGGTCCTCCATTTGCAGAGATTTCAGCAGCCACCGGTCTAGTTAAACTCTCCACAAGTCCATTGAGTACGGGGAGAGCGGGATGTTTCTCTATTCCGTCTTGAGCACATCGACCAACTCTGTCAGTGAAGAAGAATGGGATTCGGGTTCAGCATCTGAGGTTACCAGTCCATCCACGAAACCTTTTTTCCTCATACCACTTCACTGCAGCCTTGGAAACATGAGAAGTGCATTGTCGTCAAGGATAAAACAATAACCACCATGTTCGTAGAACTGCCCCTACTTTGGGAGCATTCAGTTATCCAGGATATATCTGTACCTTTTTATATTACCACGAATAACAATCAGTTGACCCAAACCGTACCAGCTGAAACAGCTCCATAATATAACTCCACCGCCTCCTGGCTTCACAGTCGGCACTGTACGCTCTGGACGCAGAAGTTCTGCGGGTAACCGCCAAACCCAAACATGCCCATCCCATCGGAATAAGGTAAAGCGAGATGCATCGCTCCAAAACACCTGCAGTCATTTCTCCAATATCCAATTTTGGGGCTGTAGTCACCATCGTAGCAGCGTGGCTTTACTTGTATTTGTGATGAGTGGTTTATGGGCAGCTCCTAGGCCATGATACCCGAGTGTGTGGGCTTCTCTTAGAAGTGTCTTGATGGAGACCATAATATCTGTGGCTATCTGGTACTCGTGTGCTATGGCGTGCATTGGTCGGGTCTTGGTTTTCCGGATCTCCCTCTGCAGCACCCTCCGGTCCCTGGGTTGCAGTTTCGTGTGCCTTGCAAGTCGAGGTGAATTCCTGCAATGTTGCGTCTTCTTCTACTTGTTGATGACAAAGACCGCAAGCGATTTAGCAACTTGTTTGACATCAGCAATGATTCATATCTTCATACCTCCAATTGAGCAGATTTAAACTCCCTTTTCAAATTAGAACTCCCTTTTCAAACTTGAACTACCGCCCCGTTGGCGCAGTGGTCTAAGCTACGGCCTCTGATCATTCGTCCGAAAGAGGTTCGGGTTCGAATCCTGGTGAGGCATGGATGTTGTATTTGTCTTACAGCACTGTCTCTTTTCCTTCCTTGGAACCAGTGACCCTAAATTAAGGACGGACGACTGCTTCTAGCCCATTGAGTTGCTCTCGGTGGTCGTTAAACCTCCAATTAAAAGAAACCCCGAACTCTCTGCTGTTTCTCCGGTCTGAGCGCTGGGTTATAATCATTCGTCCGAGATGGGTCCGGGTTAGCATCCAGGTGAGGCATGGCTGTTGTGTTTGTCTACGGCACTGGTTCTATCTATTCCCTGGAGTCAGTAGCCCTAAATTAGGGACGGCCGACTGCTTGTAACAGATTGAGTTCCTCACGGTGGTCATTAATCTTACTCTAAAAAAAAAGAACTGTCTGTTTCTAGTCATTTTATCAGCGATTGATCTGAGCGCATTCCCGTTCCCTTTGCTATACCTTATTGACCACGTGTCTACTGCAGGAGCACATCATTGCGCTTGCGTGGGAGTGCCAATCACAAATTGTGCACGTTTATTTGAAATCCATTGGTTATTCGTATTTTTCTATGTGTTCCTTTCAGTCATTTTGCTTTATCGTTTTGTTCGTACAGAGTATGACATTGCAATAATCTGTCAAACAAACCTTCAACTAGCAATTTTTTTAAGACAGTCTTTGTTTATTGCCCTTTTTCCTCATTCTCACCCGAGGATGGTGTCTCTCACTCTGTCTCTTTTCAGGTATTGAACTTGGTAATTTATTCACCCAAAGTTTTATATAGCACAGTCATGGTAGCTTTCAGATATAGAATTCAGAGTTTATTGGGAATTAAAGAGAGCTATTATGTTTAACTCCCTCTCTTCAGATACAAATACTCTTAAAGTAGAAGCATTCTCCAGTTTGTCGTATGTGCGTGAAAATTGAGATTTCGGGAAATCTTAGATTTTTGTTTCCGAAACTCTTTAACGCATGATTTATTCTCGGTATATTACTTTCTGCCTTCAACTTGCGTAAAGGTCTAGACAAATTTTTATCCGAAACATCACTTCTAGCAAAGTCTCTGCCCATAAAACTACGAGACGAACTTTATACTACTTCCGGACAGGAATGGATTTCCTTATGGGTTAGAACACTGAATTTATGATCTTCCTCTGAAAAGTGATATATGAAACGGTCTGTTGTTTGTTCTTGAAAGCAGCAAATAAATCGCAAACACGAAAGGTACGACATCTTAGAAGATATTCTCGATCCTAGTTTTCATTAGCACAGAATGAAACAAAAGCTCCTTCAAAAACTTAGAAAGGAACTGACGAAATTGAGAACAATGCTCTTCTCAAAAGAGTGAAAGTTTACAGCTGATTTCAAATTATGTCACAACAGATGTATTCACTAATGCCAAAAGTATTAGTGACGGCATAAATCATTCTTTCTTGGAAATTTATTTATGATTCACGCAAAAATGTTGTTTGCGAATGATCATTCAATACGCAGGTTGTCACTACGCTCATTTATATAGTAAATCCGTCCTTGTAGGTATCCCATTTTACGCTTTAAAGAACATATCACTTTTCATCGAACTGCATAAAAGAGCTTGAGGCCTTCATCATGCATCTGCCACAATGAATGATTTGCGATAAATTGGCCAGCGGCGAATAAATAGGACACACCACTCAAATGAATGGCGCCAACATACCATTCACAAGTTTCACCATCCTTTCATATATGACTTCTGATTGCTCACTGACGTAACGTTTAACACTTATTAATTCTAAACATTACTTTTTTAATTAGTAATTCGCTTGAGAACTCATTGGTGTGGTATGAAATGAAACATTCTGTGATTTCAGTGTGTGCAGCAGTAATGACAGATTGAATGACGAATCACTGCAGTCAGAGCGAACCTTTCACTGTTCACAGCGAAGAGCCATACGTTCTAAACGAATTTTTCACGATTAGTTCATTACTAAAAACATATAGGGGTTGTTCAAAATAATGGTAACACCTCGCTGAAAACAGTGACTTTGGTATGTGCTTCTTTTTGAGCAAAACGAACATGTAGCTACAATTTTATTTTTTGTAAAAAAAAGTGTTGCTTATATTCTCAAGGGTCTGCGTGATTGCACTGTAGATCGGTATTTACATAATTTCGTTCCAGGTGAAGGCACAATGAGTGACCTGCCGGAGTTCCAATGAGGGCAGATTGTAGGAGCCCGTCTGGTTGGTGCGTCGGTAGCCACAATGGCACAGGTATTGGGGGTATCGAGAGGTACCGTGTCGAAGGTCATGAGAGCATACAATGTTCACGGAACAACATCATCTGCGAGACAGAACTGTGCAAGGAAAACCAAACCCACTACGCGAGACAGGAGGACATTAAGGACGATTTTGACCGCAAGGAGGAAGACCACGGCGAAGAAAGTGACTGCTGAGTTTAATGTACATTTCCAAAACCCAGTGTCGACACATACCGTGCAAAGGGAATTGCATAAGCACAATATTTACGCCACAGCTGCGATTGCAAAGCCCCTGGTGTCACAGGTGAATATGAAACGGAGATCACAGTGGTGACAGAAACATAACACGCGGGCTGCTGATCAAGGGAAACATGTCTTGTTTTCCGATGAATCAAATTTCTCAATATTCACCACCAGAGGAAGTGTTTACGTGTGCAGAACCCCCGCTGAAGCCTATACCCAGATTGTCTCCTTCCTACAGTGAAGCATGGGGGTGCTTCCGTAATGGTTTGGGCCACGATTTCGTGGTTTGGAGCAGGTCCCATTATCACCTTACATGGACGGATCACTAGCGGTGACTATGTCAGTCTTTTGTCCAACCATGTGCATTCAATGGCGCAGACATTGTTTTCGTCAGGGGATTGCACCTTTCAAGATGATAATACCCCGATTCACAGAAGTCTAACTGTTCAATCATGGTTTGAGGAACATGATGATGTCGTTGCACACTTTCCCTAGCCTGCACAATCACCGGACTTAAGCATCATTCAACCCCTGTGATCTGTGTTGGAAAACAGAGTGCGATCCCATTATCTTCCTCCGGCATCTTTTAAGGAATTGTAGCAGTTTCTGCAGGAAGAATGGTACAACATACAACTTACCACCATCCAGATTTGTATGCTTCCATTTCAAGGAGGATTCAAGAAGTTTTAAATGCTAATAGTGCTCTCATACCATATTAAGTGCGTAACACCCTTTGTTTCAAAGTGTTTCCATTATTTTGGACAACCCCTGTTTACAGGGTGTCTCACTCGATTTCGGCACCTGCATTTTCTTTATAGCATGCAAATTAATGGACGTAATTCAGTGAAATTTTACACGGACCGACCTTGGTGTATGAGAAGCATGATGATCTCAGAGCAAGTGTTGAAAGTGGTCGCCATTAGCATCAAGGCAATGTGTTATGGAAGTTATTCACCAACACATCGGGAGAAACAGTCTCAATTTCCGGCCGAATGTTTTCCTGCAGTTCCATGAGAGTCCGTGGTTTGTTGCGATACATTTTCCCTTTTAGCATGCTTTATTGAAAGAAATCCGGTGAGGCAAGGTCAGACGACCTTGTTGGCCAAACTCCCTTAGAAGAACACGATCTTTAAAGAAGGAAACAATTTCAGCCATACTCACATTGGAGGTGTGGCATGTGGCACAATCCTCTTGAAAATAGCTAGTACGGAGTTCCACGTCGTCCAACTGATTCACAAACTCATGGAAGATTTCCATGTTGACTGTGGTATGCCAGTTGTATGGAAGTAGATTGGGTCAATAATGCGGAGTCGCGACAAAGCACACTATAACTCAGTCTTTTCATCATGCAGATGTGTCTCGTGCACGGTGTTAGGATTTTCACTAGCCCAAATACGGCTATTCTGGGAATTTATGTGCCCCCTTTGGTGGAAGAGGTGTCTCATGCACGGTGCTAGGATTCTCACTAGCCCAAATACGGCCATTCTTGGAATTGACGTGCCCACTTAGGTGGAAGAAGTGTCTCATGCACGGTGCTGGGATTCTCACTAGCCCAAATACGGCCATTCTCAGAATATAAGTGTCCACGTAGGTGGAAGAGGTGTCTCGTGCACGGTGTTAGGATTCTTACTAGCCCAAATACGACCATTCTCGGAATTGACGTGCCCACTAAGGTGAAAGAGTTGTCTCATGCACGGTGATAGGATTCTCACTAGCCCAAATACGGCTATACTGGGAATTGACGTGCCCACTTTGGTAGAACCACGCCTCGCCGGAGAACCACGTGTAGTCCACTATCCCCGGATTTGCATTGACAAACTTCTGGAACCAATGACAGTAATTCAGTTTCTTTTCTTTGCCCGGAGTCTCAATTCTTGCACAGTACCAGAAATGAAACTAAGGACAAAATTATATGTTGTCCTCCATTTTAGCACAAAATTGAAATTGTGCCTCAATTCCAATGCAAAATTGAGGACAATTTGCTTTCAAACTGATGATATGATTGAGGACAACGTCTGAAACGTTAATGGTAAAGCCGATGATTAGCAAAGAATGCTATGAACTGTTTCATAATTTTCCATTGTCGTGGGAAAACATAAGATTAATCTAAAGGATAATTTTAATGTGAAATAAGTATAAAACGGTAATAACCGGTAATATCATGAAGACTATTAATTCTGATAAAATTTTAAATATTACTCATAGGGGAAAGTACGTGTAAACAAAGCTACATTTTGATTATGTAATTCAATTGCATTGTGATTCTGCACAAGAAAAAATATCTGAAGCCAAAAAATAATGGAATACCATAATGTTATGACAATGAGAAGAAATATTCCACGTTCATTAACTTCACTTGAAGAAACAGTTTAATGAAAACATGCACTAAACAAAAGTTGTAGAACTCTCAATGGAATCGACCAAATGCAACCAAATTTAGCCTTAATTACTAATTTAATTGCGAGAAAGTGGATGACAAAAAAGGTGAGATTTATTCCCCATTCCATAAATATTTCAGTTAAATCCATTTAAAACAGAACTGAAATAACACCACTATTATCCAGATGACTTTGTTCGATGCTTCGGCATGTCTCCCATTAATGTTGCATGATTTTTTTAAGTTAATTGAACGAAAAGTTCAAACGCTACAGAAAATATTTCCGTACTTTGATGAGTCTAATTTTTTTGCTATTAAATAAGTAACTGATGCGAAATTTGATTGCATTTGATAGATTGAAGTGAGTTCTACGACTTTTTTTGAGCACATTTTTTCCTATTTCATTTTTTTGGGGGAAATTTCAAAAACTGGGAACAAAAAATAAGAAAATGAGGACATTTGACGTCCTCAATCAGTATTTACGGAATTGAAGACAAAGCATTGAAAATGAGGGCATCTGGTCTCTTTAACCCTTTAAGCGGCCGGTATTCCTGAACCAAGTGTTGTCCAATATTTTCTGCGCTCCTGAAACAGAATTGTTCACATAGGGCAATGTTTCTCTAAAGACACGGCAAAGGAATTCCTTTTCCTCTATCACCTTAGCAGTAACTCCCTTCTGGCTCTTTATTCCTTGCTATGTAAACTAAGGCATGATATGGAATGGCTACTCCCCTGACACGGACATCACGGGACTGCGTAAATACCAAGTTACTCAAACATCTTTTCTTCAATCTTCGTTCGTCGCCATTGTTTAAATAGGTAATCAGACAGAAAAGATTACTTTCAGCTTCTAATCAGACCGAAAGGTTTATTGTCACTCATTCTTTTCATATAACCACTTTCAATAACAAAGCTAAGGGAGAAAGCAATGCTTTCTGATGCGCAGGTACACGCGTTCCAACCGCATTCAACCTACTTCTTAGACAGCGAATATTTTCGCTCCAGCTGATTTCGACCCACTTTACTAACCCCGAGTTCACGTGTTCCAATCGGTTAAAGGGTTTACGTAACCTTCTGACCGGTTTGAACGCGTTAGCACGTTCAAGGTCGGCCTTTTCTAAAACAGCGTAAATGTCGGTGATTCGCTCAGACCCTACTACTCCCAAAGTGGTTTGACTGCATGAAGCGCGATTCGAATTTCTGCTTCCTAAAAGGGTTTGAACGCGTGGAATGAGTTCGTTGATCACGCGGAGATTAACGCTCTTGAACGCGCATAGAGCTTACTAATCCACAAGAAAACATAGAGCTTACTCACCCAGGAGAAAACATAGAGCTTACTAACCCAGGAGAAAACATCTGAGACATGTCTTGTCACTTCTCAGTACTAGTTGTATTTAATTAAAGATGGACGGCTGCTAGAACTCAGTCCCATGTATTTCATTAAAGATGGACGACTGCTAGAACTTGTTCGTACCTTATGAGCATGATAATAATTTTTTGGATTTTTATTTATTGCTTCGGACATATGGTATCTACATCAGCCTGCATACACAGGATACTATTGGCCGCCCCTGTGGCGCAGTGGTCTAAGCGATGGCCTCTGATCATTCGTCTACAATGGGTCCGGGTTCGAATCCCGGTGAAGCATGGATGTTGTCTTTGTCTTGCGGCACTGGCTCTCTCCCTTCCCTGGAACCAGTGGTCTTAATTAGGGACAGGCGACTGTTTGAGGTGCTCACGGTGTTCGTTAAACCTCCAATAAAAAAAACGGGTTCGCGCTGAATCATCACCACCCCGAAATATACATGAACTGGAGGACCTGCTGTTTACGTTATGGTACCAGATACCCCAAGATGGTACCAGATACCCTTGGATACCTATCTCCACCTCATCGAATCGATACCTCGTCGAGGGGCCGCTGTTTTGCTGGCTAAAGAAGGTCCTACAGCTTTTTGTGTAGGTGATCATAATGTAAAGGCTGATTGGAGTATATATCACTAAATTTAATAGAAATATACCATTTTGATAGGGCATATTTGGTTCCAGGAAGTATTAAAAAAAATATACATTACGCAGCAGATATTTATAAAATTGCGTATTTTTTAGATGTTTTAAAATCTGTATTCTACCATTACCCTGATTGGTGCCTCAATTAAGAAGATGATAACTAAAGTAAAGTATGATAATTGTATAGTAGATTATGAATTTTAAGTTTAATAAGACTTAAATGCATTTCGGAAAATGCATATAGACAGTGCTACAATATTTCTACAAAATTAATTTCTTAAGTTTCACTTAGGTCAGAAAACAGCATTGTGAGTGCATGTTTTGAGCAGGGAATTACATTGCTAACCTGTGTGCAATGCAATGTTAAAAATGTTTCATGTACTGAATTCGACTTTAAATGAATGCCCAAATTAGTCTCGGAGGCTTTGAATTTCTCTCCAAGAAAGGCGTGTGATTCAAATTTACGCGAGTTACCAAATCTTGATTCTGGTCATGTAAAAAAGCCGACCGTGGAAACGTGGCACAGTTTCACACTGCAAGACCGATTTTGGGGCTGACGGAAATTTTGATGAAGGCGCTACTCTGGTGACGCAGTAGTTTAAACACTGACTTATAATCATTCGCCCGAGAGGGTTCAGGTTCGAATCCCGGTGATGTACGGTTGTTGTTTTTGTCTTAAGACACTGGCTCTCTCCGTTCCCTGGAACTAGTGATCCTACATAAGAGACGGGAGACTGCTTATAGCCCACCGAGTTGTTCGCGGTGGTCGTTAAACATCCAACAGGAAAAAAATATTCGTAAAAAGCCACCGTTCTTGAAGCGGCTGCTGCTGAACTTAGTGGAGTTTTCGGAGCACCCCGTACAAACTTTGCGAACCGGTTCGAGAGTTAAAGAACCTGGCCTTTCTGTTGTGACGGAAACTGCACGGAAGAACAGGTCTTTCCAGTGTGCATTAATTCTGTACTGATCTTAGTCACGACGAAGAGGAGCCCGTTTCGACCCGAACTATTCGTATAGGGGTAAAATTAAGTCTTGAACAGTCGGAAATATTTTGGTCAGATAAGTCACGCTATATTAAGTGTTGCACTGATTTGTCGGTTGAAAGTGTAGCGAGAAAGTGTCGTTAGACAATTGAACGAGAAAGTGTCGGTAGAAAGTGTAACGAGAAAGTGTCGGTAGAAAGTGTAATGAGAAAGTGTTGGTAGAAAGTGTATCGGTAAAAAGAGTAACGAGAAAGTGTCGGTAGAAAGTGTAACGTTTTTGAAGCCCTCCGTTAAAGCTTTGCGAACAGGTTCGAGGGTTAAAGAACGTGACCTTTCTTTTGTGACGAGAATTTGTACAGAAGAACAGGTCTTTCAGTGTGCAGCAAATGTGTACTGATCTCAGTCACGACTAGGAGCAACCTGTTTTGATCCGAGCCATTCATAGAGGGGTACAACTGAGTCTTAAAGGTCGTCTTCACATTCGGAAATCAATTTTCTCAGCAAAACACAAAGTCCTCTTTCGCTGGTTCCAGTTATCCAAGAATAGACATTCGGAAATATTTTGGTCAGATAAGTGCCGCTACACGTTGTGTTGCACGGATTGTCGGTAGAAGTGTAACGATAACTCATGGAGCGATATATCCGGCATATCTTGTTAACACAATAGAAGCATGCTGATATGGGGCATTGGCTGATATGGGGATTGTTCTGTTGGTCTGGACTGGATCTGCTGATACCAATGAAAGGAACATGACAACTAGAAACTACTTGAGTCTTATAGCGGATCAAATACACCCTGCAATGTTGCACGCTTTCCAAGCATGTGATGTCATCTTTTCGGATAATGATACGATAGAACATCGTGGAAGAATTATTCAAGATTTCTTGGATAAGCACACGGAGGATTTCTATCAGGCAACTACAAAACCTTTGCTGTTTTTGGAGGGAGAAGAAGAAACACTTTGTAATTATTAAATATGAGGAAGAATGGCATTCCTCCCGTGGTGTATCGTCATCTGATATCCAAGATGGCTTGTGCTTATGAATTAGATGAGTAAGCAGTTTGGTAAGTACAATTACAATGGCGGTATCAGTGAAGATTATTCGTGGGTGTTTGTTATACGAATTGAAACTCTGTTGATCACATGCTGCAGAAACAACTCGTCCCATTTGCTTATTATTCGGGGAAGATACTGTAAAGGAACACACAACTCGGAATTGGTATCTAAATTTCAGGGAGAGAGACGAGTACCTTCAAAAGTACGGGAGAAGTCGTCCTGTCAACCTTGACATAGAAGTCCTGCAAGTTGTTACTGAGCAGAACAGTAGCCAAATAGGCCAGGTTAGCCTAGTCATTTGGTGTTAGTCATGAAACCGTCCGACGACATTTACATGCAATAGGTAAGGCATGCAGATCGTCTAAGTGGATCCCCCACAAATTGTCTACAGGGAATAAACAGCAAGATAACATTTCGCTTAATAACATGCACAACGTATCTTCTTCAAGATAACGCTCGTACCTAGTTCGCTTCATTGAGCAGAGACCCTATCAAAGAATTTGGGTGGTAGCTTTCATGTCATCCAGCTTACCAGATATCTCTCCTTCAGACTGTCACCTTTTTCTTTCACTCGACAACCGCTTGCGTGGACAAGACCTCTCCACCTTTGATGAGTTGCACGCTGCCCTTAAAAGCTTTCTATCTTCCCATTACTCGGCATTTTCAAATTCTTAACACGTTGGCAGAACGTTCTTGATGGTCATGGTAGTTATTTGGATGACAAAATTGCTTTTCAACCAAGTATGTGTTATACTTTATCATATGTGAAAATTTTCAGACTTGACTGGATCAGACAAGTTGATAATCTATGTTGAACAAATTAACCGACATTGATTTGACAGTGAGGTACTTTCAACAGGATGGAGCGACATGCTTTTTGGAAGAAACAATACATTTTTCAAAAAGAAATATTATTATGTCTTAAAAGAAAAGTGTTTAATCCAATGCATCCTTCCAGTGCTTACCTAGGAAGCACAGACGTGGACCTTAACTAGAAAAGACATACAAGGCTGCAGATAACTGAAAGAAAACATGGAGAGATACATGCTTGGTGTATCCAGGAGAGAAAAAAGAGGAACGCGTGGGTCAGAAAAGTGACAACAGTTGAAGACATCATGATGAGAGTAAAATCCCTGAAATGGCAATGGGCTGGACAAATTGCCAGGAAAGCGGACCACCGAAGAACAACCAAAATTTTAGACTGGATTCAAAAGGACAGGAAAAGACCCAAAAAAAGACCACGTGGGAGATGGGTCGATGGAGGATACTGTGTGAGGAATTACAGAGGTGAAAACATGTATCAAGGCTACAAATCTGCAGCGAGACAGTTTAGTTGGGAGAGCGACTTACTTCTGAGGGGGGGCACGGATTCGATGTCCGTCGCGGACAAATTTGTGTTTTCACAACGTGCCCAAGACAGTCAGTTGTTCGAGAAACTTGGGGAGATCTTTACCCAACAGTGGAGGGATAACGATAGACAATGAAGATGATGATGATTATATATTCCAATTTATAGCTTAAAGCAGATTTGTTCGAGTTGGGTTTGGGTTAGGTACAATTATGTGACGGGTGGGTCCGGGTCGGGTCCGTGTCCAAATTGTTTCACCCGTTTCCAACTCTGCTGACATAACACAACGTCGTGTAGTTGTTGAAGTACTCATAATCGTCGATATACTTCCTCCTGTCGCACTTGCTATTTATACCGTTCTAGTCATTAAAGCTTCTGCAAGACGCATACGAGTGATTAAGCGTTAGGACATTGTCGACAGTTACTCAACAATTGTTACGTCACTTGCGTCTGTGGCACTGCTAAGTATTAGTCGACATCTTACTTCCCCGTTTTATATGCCTCACATCGCAGATGACGTTTTCCTTGTAATTTGCATATGGCGCAGTGCATGTATCATACTTTAGTCGCAGTCGGTGTTTCGAATATTTTAATAAACCCCTGTACTTCATATTTTCTGAAAATTAAATCTGCGGCTAGTAAACGCAATTATATCTGCTCGATAGTTATATTAACTTCCGCATTTACTTGTTTGTGGTTTAACGCTTCAAATTAAAGATTCCCATAAAGGTCATCTTCCTTTATGTCATTGGAGCTAAGGGTATTGATAAATATGCTTGCTAATGACCTGCTGTGAAGTAAATTGCTTCTAAGTATCTTGAAAAAGGTTTAGTCTAATTTCGTTCCTCCGTCCTTAAAGTCATCACCACTAATGGTTCCAAGAGAAAAGAAACATTGATGCGCAGATAGAGTTAAATTGTTAAATCAATAACTGATGTTCAAAGATGGCTAGCCGAGCTAAGATGCGCTGGTAAAACAGAGAGCTCTAATCAGAAAACGGAGATTTCTGATACATGCATATACGCTTCAACTTCAACTAAGCTTCGCACGCAGAATTTTAAAGAAATATTACGTTGAAGAGAATTAGCACCGCGAAGATTTATTGCCATTGTCAGTTGTTAAAGGAATATTTATTAAGGGTTCTCAAAACCGGCTTCTGCGCATTTATAATCTAGCATAGGAATTGACAATAAATTTTGCAGCGCACAATGATCAGAAATATATTTCATCAAAGTTACTTGGGGACAAATTGTTGTTCTTGAATTTATTTACAACACAGAAAATTTGTCATTGATCTAATAATGAGTTCAGTGCTTTCCTTAAACACCGCAGTAGCAAATTATAATATTACGAACACCCAGTAAAAATTTGTCACTTGCCATTCTCATTTACCTACGCAACTATGAGATTCAGATGGCTTTACACATTGTAGTGCCAACAGTCGTGAGATAGCAGTATGCAAGTTTTTACTGGCGCTGCCGTCGCATAAAGCCTTCGACGCACGCCACGATTTTTATCAGTTGCGAGATGTAATCTCATGAATCAGGTTTAACAACCGCCAGTAGGATTATGGCAAGCCGAAGTGAATTTTCCTTGTTGGAACGAGGCATGGTAGTGGGAGCCAGACGGGTGTGACGTTCAATTTCCCAAGCTGTGCGAACATTCAACATTCCTCGATACACGGTGTAACGTGTGTACCGAGGTTACTTCATGGATGGCATTACCATCCACCGTTGACAGCGCAGTGTCCGACCACGGGTGCTGAATGACCATGAACATCGGCGTCTGACCAGGACTGTCCATGCTCACAAAACAGCGACACTGGCTCAAATAACATCCACATTCAATGCAAGAGGTACCAGAGACATATACATCAGGTCAGTGCAGCGTACTTTAGTGTCCATGGAGTATGGGAGCAGAAGACCCACCAGAGTGCCTTTGTAGGATTATGGCAAGCCGAAGCCCCACCAACTCTGTGTTCGGGTTTGGGTCTGCGCCACACCCGAACCCTACCATCAGCTCGTAACAACTGGAAGCGTGACTCATCGGACCACGACATCGGACAGAGCCCCTCACCTGGACTGGTGAACACGGTTGTTGGACCCTGGAGGACTGGCAACATGTGTCGTGGTCGGATGAGTCACGCTTCCAGTTGTTACGAGCTGATGGTAGAGTTCGGGTGTGGCGCAGACCCCATGAGGCTATCGATGCAAGCTGTCAACAATCCACTGTACAAGCTAGTGGTGGTTCCATACATGCGTGGGGTATCTCTACGTGGTACAGTTTGGGTTTTTTGGTCCTCGTAAATGCGTCATTAACTGATAATCGGTTTCTTGCTGCTCTGCTGGGTGATCATTTGCAGCCGTTCATGGACTTCATGTACCCCAACAACGATGGGATTCTCCAGGAAGACCATGCCCATGTCATCGGGCATCAAGTTGTCCAAAATTGGTTTGAAAAGCATTCTGGACAGTTCCGACGGATTGTGTGGGCACAATGTTCGCTTGATATGAACCCAATAGAACACTTATGGGACGTGGTGAAAAGGTCCATTCGCTCCCAAGATTATGTACCTACAAATACCAGGGAACTGTGGGCGGCTATTCAGACGGCATGGCTCAACATCTCTCTAGAAATCTTCGGGCCACTTGTGGAATCGACGCCACATTGAGATGCTGCATTTCTTCTGCCTAGAGGATGTCCTACACGATATTAAGTTCATATGCCATAACCTTCGGCGCTTCAGTGTAACACTGGGAAGGACGAAGTGTTAAAATCGGGAAGGACTCACATTGGGAAGGACGAAGTGTTAGAATCGGGAAGGACTCACATTGGGAAGGACGAAGTGTTAGAATCGTAGATTTTTGGAAAAGCTGTTGATTGAAGTGACTTTGAAAGAGACGTAATTTGTGGCAAAATCAATAAGTTTAAAATAAGTTTCGATGTGGTGGCGATAGTATTTAGACAGCTGAAACTACTTTGCTTCAAAGTTGCATATCACTTTACTTCAAAGTTGCATATCTTACTTCAAAGTTGCATATCTTACTTCAAAGTTGCATATCACTTTACTTCAAAGTTGCATATCAGGTAATAATACCTATTGATAATAGTACTTCAGAGTTGCATAACAGGTAATAATACCTATTGATAATAATACTTCAGAGTTGCATATCAGGTAATAATACCTATACTGCTTTACTTAAAAGTTGCATATCACTTTACTTCAAAGTTGCATATCTTACTTCAAAGTTGCATATCACTTAATACTTCAAAGTTGCATATCACTTTACTTCAAAGTTGCATATCAGGTAATAATACCTATTGATAATAGTACTTCAGAGTTGCATAACAGGTAATAATACCTATTGATAATAATACTTCAGAGTTGCATATCAGGTTATAATACCTATTGACAGTATTTTGAACAGAGTTTTGTGAATTATTCAAAGTTGCACTACTTTACTTCAAAGTTGCACTACTTTACTTCAAAGTGACATATGAAATGATCTTTGTATTTTACTTTCTCTTGATTAGAAAATACTTTACTTCACTACTTCACTACTTTACTTTAGAAAATACTTACTTCACTTTACAAATACTTTACTTAGAAATACTACTTTACTTCATTTTAAAAATACTTACTTAGAAATACTTACATATATATACTTTACTTCACTTTAGAAATACTTACTTAGAAATAATTTACTTTAGAAAATACTTACTTCACTTTAGAAATACTTTACTTAGAAATACTACTTTACTTCACTTTAGAAATACTTTACTTAGAAATACTACTTTACTTCACTTTAGAAATACTACCTTACTTCACTTTAGAAATACTACTTTACTTCACTTTAGAAATACTATTTTACTTCACTTTAGAAATACTAATTTACTTCACTATAGAAATACTACTTTACTTCACTTTAGAAATACTTTACTTAGAAATACATTACTTTACTTTAGAAATACTTTATTTAGAAATACTTTACTTAGAAATACATTACTTTACTTTAGAAATACTTTACTTAGAAATACATTACTTTACTTTAGAAATACTTACTTCTTTTAGAAAATACTTTACTTCACTATTTCACTACTTTACGTCAGTAGTGCAACTTTGAAAGTAAGTAAGTTGCACTACTTTACTTTCAAAGTTGCACCACTTTACTTCAAAGTTGCATATCAGGTAATAATACCTATTGATAGTATTTAGACACCTGAAACTACTTTACTTCAAAGTTGCATATCTCTCTCTGCATATCTTAGAAACGGCAAACCTCCACAGCTATGCAAGAATAATTGTATCGGGGGTGTAAGATACCAGGCACGAATAACGCCACCTTAACACTTAAAATGGTGTAGCTATGGAAAGAAGGTATATAAAAACAGGAAAGTAAGGACGAAGTACTTGAAACTCTTTCCTAGATAATAGCATAATGATATGGATCATAAGTACAGTATTTCAGGAGGTGAAATAAAACTGAGTTAGAAAAAGCTTACATGATGGCGTTATTAAGAACAGTGGCCCAATTAACGCAATCTATTCTTTAACATAACATTATGAAATATTTTCCCCAAAAGCACATGATTTAACCAAAATGCAACCATGTCAATTCCATTTTGAGTTTGTAATAAAGTGATAAATATTCACCTATTAGTACGTTTTCCTCGGCCTGCAGCTGGAACAACAAAGAGTAATAACATCTGTAATAGGCAAAAAATACGGCATGAACTTACTCGGTTGTTAAAAACAATGATATGGGACACAAAAATACACTCTTTCACACAACACGAACATTGTGCTAGAAAGGTTTGCATAAGAGTTTGAAAATTCATAGGGGGAAAGGCATCACTCTGCCCATTCTGGTCATCTGTGAGTTGAAAGATCTGTGTTCCTTCTGATGCATTCACATCTATTATTGGAATACCGCACACAAAATTTACGCAAAGGCATGTTTTCTACGCGATCTTCTTCACAAATGAAGCACATCCAGCCTTTGCTTGTGCTTGGTTGTGACTTAGTCTCTTCACTTCTAGTTTGAATCCTTCCTGAGTTTTATTTGCTGTATTTTTCGTCAGTGACTTCACATCTTTAAACATGGAAGTCTTGATTACGCTGGTCTTGTAGTTCAATGATTTACACATGATCCTCTGACAAAATTAAAATGAGTTTAATATGACGAAGATTTACGTAAGTGTCGTGAATATTCTAAAACTCATGTATATGCACAACTTTAACGCCATCGTGGCATTAAAGGGCTACCGAGTATTTCATAGCATCCTACATCCGTTTCTGTAAGGTTTCGGAATTTTATATAAATCAACTAACTTCTTTCTATAAACGAAGCTCCAAACATCAAGAACTTGTATAATTTTAGAAAGCTGTCCTTTACGGCATCTACAAGATCAGCTCTTTTCGGTTATCTAGAAATATAATATAATATATCGACAAAAGACACCGGATAGGCGTTCAATAGCAAATGAATGAATCCGCTGCGTTGTTAAGATGCGCGGTACAGCTGCAAATGGTATAAAAACAACCCTACTACTGACCGCGTTCATATCGCACTGTGAGGTTGAGTGAAAATATTGCGGTGGGAGAGAACTGACTTTGTGAAAGGAAATATTGTTGGGTGTTATATTAGTGGGTTGTCCATAAGAGAAACCGAGAGGCATTTAAACATACCCAAGTCACCTGTTTTGGATGTACTGAATAAGTGGAAGACACATGGCGTGCCTGAAGCAGCAAAACGTACCGGCAGACCAAAGAAAATAAATGATAGAGGACGTCGAAGCCTCAGGAGAGTCGTTACAGCTAATCGACGGAGTACTAGCACAAGACCTCTGTGTACAGGTGACTAAAAATGCTGGAACTTCAGTATGTACACGTACCATTCGCAGAGAACTTCATTCCACGGGTTACCGTGGTCGTTCATCTCCACTCGGAATGCTACTCTTCGTTTAGAATGGTGTAAAGAACATTTATCGTGGACCGTGATCAATGGAAACTGGTCCCATGGATTTTTGAATCCAGATACACGATCCATAAGTCTGATGGCCATGTGTCGGTTTGGCGGCAGCCGAGGGACCGCTGTTTACTACAGTATACTGTTCCTACAGCCAAGTTTGGAGCTGGCAGTGTAGCCGTGTGGGGTTTTTTTTCGTGGTATGGTCCCGGCCCATTGGTTATCGTGGACAAACCTGTTAACCCGCACGTCTATCTCGATATTCTGGACAATTATGCCCCACCAACTCTGTGGCAATACTATGGAACTTATTCTTGTTGGTACCAGTAGGATAATGCACCGAGCCATAAAGCAAGGACTTTTACGGCGTAGTTTGACGATAATTCCGTATCGTGTGTGGACTGGCCAGCACAGAGCCCTTATCTTATTCTCATAGAGCACCTATGGGATGAAGTAGAGCGCCGCATAAGAAGTTTGGAACAAAAGCCTACTACTAAGCAACAGTTAGCTGCAGAATTATGTACTGAATGGAAGCGCATACCTATCGCTATGTTCCAAAACCTTGTCGAAAGCATGTCTCGAAGGGTCAGTGCATACATTAAGGCCTAAGGTGGACCGACACCGTGTAAATGCATGTCAATCAATGCTATGTTGTGTTTCTCTTCTAGGTGTCCGATGACTTTTGTCAATATAGTGTAGTAGGTGATTTTCAGTTCTGTTACTAAAGAGCAAAAGGCGGTTATACTGCTTCGTTCGTAAATGATGGCGGGCTTCTTCTAAGGCATTCATAGATCATCGCTGCATGGTCTATGGACGCCAACCCGTACGGAAAAGTACCGCTATCTGGTATCTTTACAAGAAACTCGTTTGGTGGCGATAAAGAGATATATGGGGTTATTTGGTGTAAGTAGCTTAGAATGAGTGGTGAAGAAACAATGAAACAAGGGGTCAGAGGTCTCCATCTGGGAGTAAATGACTGGTCCATTTTCGTCAGCAACTCCGAGTGGACGGGGTTGTAGGAGGTTCATGACGAGCTCCATTGCAAAAGTAACTGCACAGTGCAATCGCGATATCGAGAGGAGAATTTCAGCCCGTGGCGTGCGATAAACGTGTAGGCATGAAAAAATACCAAAAAATAAAATAAAAACATACATCATTTGTAGCGGGATTTTTTTTGATTGGAGGTTAAACGACCACCGTGAGAAACTCAATGGGCTATAAGCAGTCGCCCGTCCCTAATTTAGGGTCACTGGTTACAGGCAAGGGACAGAGCCAGTGCCGTAAGACAAACACAACATCCATGCCTCACCGGGATTCGAACCCGGATCCCGTTCGGACGAATGATCGGAGGCCATCGCTTAGACCACTGCGCCACCGGGGCGGCGTAGCGGGATTCCATCCTGCGATGTTTTTTTTTTTTTTTTTCCGTTCTTCCGCTATTTCGTCTTAAAATATGGGCTTCGGCATTAAAATCTTTAGTTGTTAATTTAGAAATTAATAACGTTTTCAATTCTTATTAATTTCTTTAGATAATAATATGTCTTTCATTGCATATACACTATATTGGCAAAAGTCACCGGGTACCTAGAAGAGAAACACATTATAGTATATATTGATGTACATTAGTACGGTGTCGGTCCACCTTTGGCCTTAATGTATGAACTGACCCTTCGAGACATGCTTTCGACAAGGTTTTGAAACACAGCAATAGGCATGCGCTTAGATTTAGTACATAATGCTGCCACTAACTGCTGCTTAGTAGTAGGCATTGTTTCCAAACTTCTTATGCGGCGCTATAATTCATCTTTTAGGTGCTCTATTGGATGGAGATCTGGGCTCTTAGCTGGCCAGTCCACACAAGGTACGGAATGATCGCCAAACCACGCGGTGACAGTCCTTGCTTTATGGCTTGGTGCAATTATCCTGCTGGTATCAGTAAGGTTCCATAGTATTGCTACAGAGTTCGTAGGGCATAATTGTCCAGAATATATAGGTAGACGTGCGGATTAACAGGTTTGTCCACGATAACCAATGGGCAGGCACCATACCACGAAAAACACCCCCACATGAGTACACTGCCAGCTCCAAACTTGGCTGTAAGAACCGTACACTGTAGTAAATAGCGTTCCCCCTGCTGCCGCCATACCCAAACACGGCCATCGGACTGATGGATCGTGTATCTGGATTCATCAGTTCATAGGATCCGTTTCCATTGATCTACGGTCCACGATAAAAGTTATTTACACCATGCTAAACGACGAGTAGCATTGCGAGTGGAGATGAAAGGCTTATGAGCAGCCGCACGACCACGGTCAAACATAGAATGAAGTTCTCTGCAAATGGTACGTGTACATACCGAGGTTCCAGCATTTTTACTCATTTGCACTCTGAGGTCTTGTGCAGTACTCTGCCGATTAACTCTAACGACTCTCCTGAGGGTTCGATGTCCTCTATCACTGATTTTCTTTGGTCTGCCGGTACGATTTGCTGCTTCAGGCACGCCATGTGTCTTCCAGTTATTCAGTACATCCAAAACAGTTGAGTTGGGTATGTTTAATTGCTTCTCGTTTTCTCTTATGGAAAACCCACTAATCTAACTCCCACCTATCTTTCCTTCCTCAAAGTCAGTTCTCTCCCGCCACGAGATTTTCACTGAACCTCACAGTGCGATATGATCACGGTCAGTCGCAGGCTTGTCATATCGTTTACTGCTGCTTTTTATATCGTTTGCAAGTGTACCGCGCATATTTACACGCGGAGGATCCGTTCATTTGCTTTTGAAGGGGTGTCCGGTGACTTTTGTCAATATAGTGTATTACGTGGATAGGTTTCTATTCACACAATTTAATGGCCCAACGTATTAGTTCCCTCAAGAATTAATCCAAACAAAATTTTTGCGAAGCTTTGAATAATTTGTAGATTGTGTTAAGGCTTAATCCGGGGGAAAGACAAAAAAAATCGCTTAATTCATTTTTTTGACCTGACGAAATCAAAACGAGTGGGATATGTTTCTTTGTGTGAATCAGACTCACTTCGGGAACCCGATGCTTTTTGTATCACAATTGTTTGAGCCCATAATCTTTCTTATACAGGATAGTTATGAGGGTATGATTATGTTTTGTAAACTACCAAGCGGAAAGACTTTTCCCTCTGGTAATCCACTGTCTTTGAAAAAGCCATCTGTTTAATGTGCGAAAGCGTGGAACCTTCAATATTTGTTCTACGCCAAATAAATATGTCTTACTAGTACAGCTTTTACAGTTTGTTTTAGAACTGAAGTTTGACAATTTTTGAGTTTTAATTTTTTTTCTGTAGGAAGGGGGTAAAAACTTTCTAACAGTTTCATTACGAAATAAAAAACACGGCCAACAAAACAGCTTGGAATGTTTGAAACACTACAAATGTTATCTCTTTGGAAACGTTGAAATATTAATTAGTTTGTACGTTTAACCGGCATACTTTACGACGATGTTAACAAGTTTGAGGTTGGTGTTTCATTGCGTGCACATTCGGAGTTAACTAAATCTAAAACTTAGGGAATCAAAAGACATTAATTTTGCAGCTTCCACTTCCTTATTCCCGTTTTGCAGTTTACTTAAATTATATTGAAGCATTTCAGCGCTTCATGGAATATACAAAAATGTAGCCGTGTTTTCCAACCGAATAAGAAAAAGAACCCCTGAAATTACGCACAAAATGTCAGATATTCACCGTCAAAACAAAACGAGCTTTCCTTTGGTTAATGCAACACTCTCTTTCACGTCTCGACAATTTTTTTAACGGCGGGTAAGAAAGGCCTCAAACCTAGTGGGAATTAACATTGGAGACAGAGGGAACTGACTTCGTTTCTCTGATTGGTTCATTTGTAATGTAAAAGCATTACGTTTTTCGAAGCGAAGAAGGAATTATAATTAACGATGATGTGTGAAGAAGCATCTCATTTTTAAAGCGAAGATAGAGTTATAACTGATTCCAGACGATGTGGGAAGAAACATCACACATTTTTCGAAGCGAAGAAGGAATTGTAATTAAATCCGGACGATATATGGAAGAAACATCTCACATTTTTCGAAGCGAAGAAGGAATTCTAACTAATTTCAGACCATGTGGGAAGAAACATCACACATTTTTCGAAGCGAAGAAGGAATTGTAATTAAATCCAGACGATATGTGGAAGAAGTATCTCACATTTTTCGAAGCGAAGAAGGAATTCTAACTAATTCCAGACGATGTGAGGAAGAAGCATTAAGCATTTTTCGAAGCGAAGAAGGAATTGTAATTAAATCCAGACGATATGTGGAAGAAGCATCTCAAATTTTTCGAAGCGAAGAAGGAATTCTAACTAATTCCAGACGATGTGAGGAAGAAGCATTACGCATTTTTCGAAGCGAAGAATGAATTCTAATTCCACATCGCGTGTGTATGAAGCATCTCGCATTTTTCGAAGCGAAGAAGGAATTCTAATTAAATCCAGACGATGTGTGGAAGAAGCATCTCACATTTTTTGAAGCGAATAATGAAATCTCGTTAATTCCAGACGATTTGTGGAAGAAGCATCAAACATTTTTCGAAGCGAGGTATAATTCTAACTAATTCCAGACGATGTGTTTAAGAAGCATCTGATATTTTTCGAAGCGAGGAAGGAATTCTAATTAAATCCAGACTATGTGTGGAAGAAGCATCTCACATTTTTCGAAGCGAAGAAAGAATTCTGATTAATTCCGGACGATGTGCGGAGGAAGCATCACACATTCTTCGAAGAACCTAACGCCAGTAGATCCTGTCGCTGCACTGCTGCGGAGCTCAATGCTTTCCAATGAAGTTACGCCGGTAAAGGCTTATCACTAGTACTTGTGGTTTTGAAGTGTGCGTGAACTTTGAGGTAAGCACGTTGCAGATTACCAAACACATAACCACAAATTTATTTTTATGTAATCCGTCATTAATTTGTAAATCGGGAAAAGCCAATGAAAAAAAAGATAATGTCAAACCTCTCGGGGAATATTACGGCCATTATTTTTAAAACTTTCTGAGAACGAAATGCCTAATTTAGGGGCGAAAGATTAACGAATATTTACGATATGCGAGTAATTTTATTGCTAGGGAATTCCATCACGGATGGTGCGTCATTTTAACTGTTTAGATTATGCAAAACAAACCATTTAAGAGCATCATTGACAGATTCTTTGGTGTACTCGATCGATTCCATAAGACAGTTCTTACTCCTCGGAAAATCCGCACATTCTGACCTGTTTCAAATTTTCATTCTACTTTCCTGTTATCCGTCATCTTTGATTGAACCACTGGATTTGTTTTCCACCCTACTAGGATTTGACATTTTTTGTTCTTGATCATCCCCCATAAGAAAAACCACATAGGCTTGCCAACTAAGAATCTAATGAGTATTTGTTACACTGTATGAAACTTATTTGTACCCTATGGGGTCGTCGTAAATATGCCTTAGGGAAGTTAAGAGTGCCGTTAATGGTTGTTTAGGGATTTGAGGTGTCCCAAAGCCGCAAATAAGAAAGTTAGGCTTCACTGCTTTCCTTCGAAGTACCCAATCCTCAAAAAAGAACTAAAGTCGGAAAGGAAAAGAGAGAGAGAGAGAGAGAGAGAGAGATAGGGAGGTCATAACATGATTGGTTTCTCAACCATTAACTCCGCACAATGGTTGTCTGTAGTAACGCACACACAAAAGTCCCACTAGTAACTTTACCATTTGAAGAAGAAAAAATAAATCAAGCAACTAAAATGTTTTGAACGTTCAGTCTTCAAAAATAGAACGATAACAGCAAACTGACATGTGGCTGCTTATTTCCTGTAAGAATACGCATCTCACATAGAAATAATTTATTTCAAGCAAAGACAGTAAGTGGTTTGTGATGTTCTGAGAGAACTGATAACTTATGCATAGTTGTACAAAAAACACAGTTGGACGTAGAAAATGCCACACCTTGAAGGAATGCAAGAAATGACATGAAACGTACGACAGATATAGACAAATACGTGGGGAAAAAGTGATTTAGTTCCTTATGAATGTGTGGAGAGAGCGCACTGCTGAAAAATGTGTAGTAGCTTTGATCAGAAAATGGTGCTGCACTAGCTGCAGCACTTTTGGGACAATGGTAAGCAATTGTGCGATGCATTATTTCATTTCATTTCATTTTTATTTTTTATTGTCACATCAAAATACATGTCATATTTATATTATCGTAACAATCAATGATTGTTGAGGTAACTGGGAAGAAAAGAGAAATAAAGGCAATTTGGAAAGACATAGTCCTCGTCTTTAAAGGGAAGATTATAATAGATTCAGCAAAAAACAAAACCAGCATGCGATGAACAGTGAAAAATATATTACAGTGAGATACATAAAAGAGAGTTAGTATTAGTTCCTCCCTTCCATCACCCACTTCTCCTTAGTCTGACTCCCCAATATTCAACTTCCCTACATAATTATTGGTGCCAAAACAATCAAATTGTCAATAGTGTCATTTTTACGATATGAATAAGAGAGGTACAACTGCAAGATGTCCATCCTTGTCTAATATTAAACTAATCTGATCTTAAAATTAATTTCTAAATCAAACCCCTCGGACACTCAAATAAAATTTCATAAATTATTAGTATAAACACACATAACATTATATGTAGCGTTTTGTACCTTATCGTCCAATATAAGTATTTTATTTAAAATTTTCCCATGAAATATAGTTTTAGTTTTTTCTTAAATAGGTCAATATCATTTATAGATCGTAGGTCAACTGGTAATGATTTCTGTAATTTTGGACCAAAATAGTTTATATTCATTGTAGCCGATTCCTACTGCGGAAACATTGGTACAAGTTTTGTTCTGTTTCGGGTTTGATGCTTATGTGTACGAATATTTACTGATATTAAATCATGATAACGATATTTTTGATTGTTTTGAACATCATTTTACCCAAGTTGTAATCATAAAGTTGTTTGACAGTAAAAATGTTGTGATCTTTCGGATTTACATTTAGTTCGTTGAAATGTATGAGGTTAAAAGTTATTATGTAGTTTTAGGTCTATTAATCTCATACAAGGTCTGTCCGGAAAGTAATGAGGCTCATTCAATAACAGACATTTAATTAAAGTTATACTTACATAACATTAAAATTCCTCGAAATAACATCTTTGAGCATCAATACACTGCTGCCAGCGGTTCTGCCTCGCCGCGTAGCTTGCCTGGAAGTCGGGAATAGTGATCGCTTTCAATGCAAACATTGCAACAGTTTGCACGTCTGTAAGAGTTCCGAAATGGTGTCCTTTCAGGCTGGTTTTGAGCCGGGGATCCAAATTGCTGTCAGCCGTGGCCACTTCCGCGTTGTAGGGAGGTTGGGGCAGCCTAGCCACGTTGTGTTCCGCCAGAAACTCCCTCACTCTCAGCGACGCATGGCTTGGCGCATTATCGTGGTGAAGAACCCAAGTGTTGGTGGTGATCTCGGAGCCGACGCGCTCAACTCTGTTCTTCCGCCATTGAAGCACTTTCACCTAAAATGCGGCTTTGACCGTTTGTCCGGGTCGTACAAAGTATTTATGGACAACAACTTTACAGTCAAAGAAGACAATGAGCATCGATTTCATCTTCGATTTGCGCATTCGAACCTTCTTTGGTCGAGGGGACTCGGGTGTGTGCCACTCTGAGCTCTGTCTTTTCGTCTCCGGATCATACTCAACGACCCACGTGTCATCACCTGTTATCACGTTCTCTAAAAAACCAAGTTCACTCCTCACACGGTCCATAAGCTTACGAGAAATCGACACACGTTTGTTCCTCTGTTCATTGGTCAAAATCTTAGGAACCAATTTGGCGGAAACTTTCCGCATCTGCAATTCTTGTGTGATGATTTCCTGCACAATAGGTTTCGCGAGTTCCACGTGCTCTGCTACCAGTCTAACCCAGAGACGTTGGTCAGAGTCCAAAACCGCTTTCACCATTTCCACATTGTCCGATGTGTGAAACGTTGAAGGGCGCCCTGGGCATGGCTCGTCCTCGACGCTCTCTCTTCCCTCTGTGAACATTTTATGCCACCGAAACACTTGTTCTTTCGATAAAGCATCCTTCCCGTAGGCTTCCTGAATCACAGCAAGCGTCTCGGTAGCGGATTTTTCAAGTTTAACATAAAACGTTACCGCGTATCGCTGTTCGACACTCTTCTGCATTTTGACCGTTACGCGACGCTCAGACAGCTGTCCACTTCGCAAGCGATCCTCACTCTGTAAAAGCTCATAGTCAACTGATGAGACATTGATCGTTTACATAACATACCCCGCCACTCGTCAAGCCCAGAGACTCCACCATCCGGCCTTTCTGATTGGCCCAGGAAAAGTGGTCTCATTACTTTCCGGACAAACCTTGTATATCTGTTTTGCAGTACTTGAAGTTTGTTAATATTGTACTGTGACGTTTTGCCTCAAATTAAGATGCAATAGTTGATATGCGTTCGAATTAGTGTGAAGGATAAGAACATCATTATTTTTGGGGATATATTTTCCAGGATATGGCTGACAATCCCTATGTTTCTGGATATCTTATTTGATAGATTTTTGATGTCTTTTCTCCAATTTTAATCATGTTGAATTGTCGTGACTAGGTAAGTGTGTTTCTGAACAACGTCAATAATAGACCCATTTAAAATACCTTTCGTTTTAATAATTTAGGGATGAATTCTTTAGAAAAAATCATTAAATATACAAGAGTGCGACGCAATGGGTGCAACTTCACCCCACTCAGGTTCGATACCATAATATGGTTCGTAATTGCATGATGCTTTTTTATGTTTTATTTATCACCCAACTGTTTATCTTGGTCCCAAAGGTGCAACTGGTGTAGCACCACTTTTTTGATGCAACCTACAACAAGATGTTTAGCAGTGTATGATGTAGCCTGAACCAGTAGGTCGTGTGACTACCGTGCTGCGCTATACATTCCGTATAACGTCATGGCATCAAGCAAAGAATCCCAAGATATTGTCCTGAGGCATCTATCTCTGATTATATGCTTTTGGTTAGTGTCCACAGATCATCAACTTTGCCAGGGTGGAGATCAGAGGCGTTACGTTTTCTACCAATGACGCCCCACAAGTTCCACACTCGGGAGAAGTTAAGCCATCACGCTGGCCAAAGCAGTAGCTACACACATCATACGCACTGTCTGCTGATATTGGCAGTGTGCGGACGCGAGTTACCATGTTGAAGTTTGGCATCACAGATATCTCGGAGATATGGATAACACGAGTTGCAACACTTTATCGACGTATAGCTGTGATGTCATCTTTCTCGCCATGCATGAGATCAAAGAAAGGCTGTTGAAACTGGCAGTTTCTCCCCAAAAAATTAAAGGTGACACCAGGCATATGGCGGTCAAGAAATAGAACATGATCATCCTGGAAGAATGTCCTAATACGAGCAACTTTGACATCCACCGGTAGTTTCAGCGATGTCACCCGGCGTAGATCGTGTGCTGAACAGACTATTTTTGACGAAGACCGTCGGTACTTGGAATTCTAAAGGGACCCGTCTGAAAATTGCGTTTGTGACAGTAACCGAGGAAACACAGCCAGGATTGCCAACGGGCGGTATACAAATGTAAGTTTGAATTACTAAATTGACAGACAGCGTCTTTTCTCAGTTATAATGCGATGAATTTATTAATTCATAACCTTGTACATGTACTTCTATTTTCTCATATTAACACGCAGCCCTCTCAAAAAGATATGATTATTTTACTTAGAATTGGAAGAGTCACATTTTCTGCTTTCCCAACTACTCCTCCGTGGTATTACTTCCGTTGATGCCCAGCTACTGTGTCCAACGTTATAAAGAAGAGCTAATGTTTTACATACACCGATGAGCTATTACATTATGACCACCTACCTAATAAACTGTAGGACCCCCTTTAGCCCGCAAAACCACGGCCACTTGGCAAGGCATCGATTTGATGAGGTGTCGATAGGTATCCTGGGGTATCTGGCACCATAATGTCCACAGCAGGTCCTCCAGTTCCGTTACATTTCGGGGAGGTAGTGATTTAGCGCGAACCCGCTATTCCAAGTCGAACCACAAATTTTCGATTGGGTTCATGTCAGGTGAATTTGGAAGCCAAGGCATTAACAGAAAGTCACCAGCATGTTCCTCGAGCTATTGCTTGACGATTCTGGCAGTGTGGAATAGCGCATTATCCTATTGGTAATGGCCATCACCAGCACGGAACACAGTTGCCATGAATGAGTTAACTTGGTCCGCAACGATGATAAGATACCTGACAGCTGTCACGGATTGTTGCAATTGGGATAATGGGGCCTAAAGTGTCTCAAGAAAAAAATCGCCCATAGCATAACACCGCCACCGCCGGCCTGTTTCCTCCAAAAAGTGCATCCAAGTGCCATAGCCTCCGTTGGTAACTGGCGTGTCCGCACTCGGCCGTCTACGTGATGCACCAGGCATCTTGATTCGTCAGACCAGGCCGCTTTCTTCCAATCATCCACGGTCCAATCTCGATGATCTTGGGACCCATTTCATGCGTTGTTGGCGATGACGTGCCGTGAGCACGAAGAACCGCTGGATCTTCTGCTACGCAGGCCCATGCGCAGAAGGCTGCGATTAACTGTGTACTGTGACACATTGCCCTGATCACCACTGTTGTAGCTGCGGGTGGTTTATCGCACTGTGGCTGTGCGGTCGCTGTTGACAACGCGCGACAGTCTCAGCTCCCTTCTGGTATCAATGAGCTGCGGACGACCCACGGCAGGACAACAGTTCGTCGTTTGGCACGGCAGGACGATAGTTCGCCACTTTTGATACGTACTGACTACAGCGGCACGTCAACAACCCACAAGCCACTCCGTTTCTGAGATCGTAGTTCCGAAGCGCCTTGCCATCACTATTTGTCGTTTACCAAACTCCGATAAATCGGCAGCTTTTCCCATTCTAACTCCGAACACTTTACTAACCGAAAGTCGGTCTTCGGGTTGTATATATACTGCTCTGTGAATTTCACCTGTGCCACCGTTCGTTCTCCAGGCGCGCTGATTTCTTTAGGTTCGGGGTGGTCATAATGTAATGCCTCATCGGTAAACACTTGTATTTTTTCGTCGGCTCTTCCACTAGAGTCCTAAGTGACATGCTCCCATGGTTCTTAACCTAAGTGTTCCCATCCATTTATTTATGCAAATGAGGAAAATAGATTTCATTCGAATTACTAAAAATGATCCTTTGTACTTTCAACTAGTGCTTGCTTGTCTGGTACGTGCTCTGAGCTTCCTACTAAGAGCTGTTATGACATTGTAAAAACTTAAGTTTAGAAGTAGCTATATTTTCACTCGTTGCTCTTAGCTTTAATACCACTAGTACAGTGAAACATCCATTAACGGACACCTCTGAATAACGGTAACCTCCGAGCAACAGGATTAACATTAACGATAACTTCCGAACAACGAAACCTCGTAACAGCGGCCAACGAACACCCCAGTCAATCCTGAAAGAGATGTAACGTACATGTTGTCTTTAGAATTTTACGCAGCTCCTTCGGTACTTCAGTAAAGGGCATAACATAGGAATAAAACATGCTACTAAGAATCAAGGGTAGAGTTCTACTCTGCCTTGATCTTATTTGATTGGACTTCGGTGAGTACAATGGTGGGCTAAAGTAAAAACAAAGGAGTTAAAGTTTAGTTCTTTTTGAGGCGAACTTCAGCTCCTGTGTATGTTTCAGTAGTAATCTGGGGAAGGGTGTGGGCGTGAAGTGTTTAATGTTTTCCGTTGGCGGCGGTATATCTTTTATTGGTCATTGTGGATTTTGATTCTATTTTTCGGCTTGCAGTTCCACTTCATTTTCTAGCATTTTGTTTCTTTCCCGTAGCGTACTCTAAACGTAACCTCCTATCTTGATGACAACGGGTCAGATCCCACATTTCTAAAATCCTCTGTACCATGATTTTAATTTAAATTTTTGTATTGAGTTTCATTCCACATTCTACCTCTGGAGAAAGCTCTGAAGCCGTTTTCTTTGTGCGTAAGCTTTATACAATCATCCTCCTTTTATATCAAAAAGAAGGAGATAGCAATATTAAGCTAAGCCTAAACTCTAAACAATGGCACCACCTAACGACGGTCCTTTTTTCGAAACCTAGCAGCGACCGTTTTTCGGAGTTTTGACTATACTGAATTCCTATATCTTGTTTAGTTCTCGATATATCCCTTGATTTCAGCTCAAATAGATACTCTGACCCCTAGTTTTTCTGATTTGGGCTTTCACTCGCTTTCCTCCTGCACAGCGTCTTGGTATAATGGTAACGAACGAAGCACGTCATCACACTGTAATATTGTGCAAGTGCTTTCCTGTCAATTTAGTAGGTTAGATTTGAATTTGTATGCCGCCCCTGATGGGACGGTAGTGTTGTTATGTGGACAGTACGTGGCGATGGCCTCGTCGTGCTGGGTCGGCTCTGTTCAAGGCAATGGTGGCTCTGTGGTGGTTCAGGTAGCCTTCTCGTGAGACACCTTTGGTCCCTTAGTTTGCCTGAAAGATCCTTAACAGCTGCGCGCTGCAATCATGTGCTGGCTGATGACCTACACGTCTTCATCTCGTTCGCACCTCCTGCGGCCAATGGTTTGTTTCAGTAGAAAGATGTGCCACCGCACCGGCGGCAACCATGGCTCAGGGAACTCTCATCTGAATTTGGAACCATCCATTTGTCGCTAATGTTTCTGTATTTTAACCCGGTTAAGCTCTTTGGAATGTCGTAGAGCAGAATATTAGATACATGGCTCCCGGACCAACCCCTCGGGTGGAGTAATAGACAATGCTGCAACAGGCCGGGCAGGTGTTACCTCCGGAAACTCTCCGGCATATGGTGGAGTCGATGCCTAGGCGTGTACAGGCTATTATTCGCGCTAAAGGAGGGCCCACGAGCTGTTAGGTAGAAATCTCGAAAGTTTTGCCTATTTAGTGTACATTTTTATGCTGATATTCACGTCTCAATCTTTATCTACAGAAGAAGAAATCGTTCTCAAAATTGGTGACAGAATTAGGCAGTTGGGTTTAGAATTTGCGTTTCGTAAAATCGCAGGAGGGCGGATGTCTTATTTATTTGTCATTGTTAACATAATAATAATAATAATAATAATAATAATAATAAATACTTCCATCAGAGCAAGGAACCCCTTCACCAAGCGATAAAACCAGAGTGACAAGATGTATACAGCACTAGACCTCTCTACTTATAAGATTGAGATTGGAACGAGGGAGCCAAAAGAAATATCTTGGGGCAAGAAAGTCCTACACGGAAGGCACTACAACGATCTGCAATCGAACCAGATGTATAAGACTGCGTCCAATGCATAGCTAGCAAACGGATCACTCTTCCATGAAACCGAGGTGTTCCTGAAAAAATTTGTAAACACCAGAAACTATCGGAAGCATATCCTGAAGGACACGTCGGTGACAAGCGACACATGGCAATGCCATCAAGCGCCATAGATCATCCAGCATATCACAGCAGGTTCATAGTCCTCACACAAACAGAATACAAGAAACAGGCACAATCAAGTCGCTAAGAGTGTCCATCAGAAATTGGCAAGGAACCACCACCTCATTAGAACTCAGCCTGTTCCCTACTAAAAGTATGAGCCAACAACGCTTCTAGAGGACAACATACACAAAGATGTACTGGGACAGATCGATCAGAACAGATAAGACCATCTCCCGAAAGTGGCCGGACATCTTCCCGGTCGACAAGGGGAAAAGTCTATATACGTCATTGACATAGCCGTGTCCAACACGTGCAGCATCCAGAAGACGCACGGAGAGAAGCTGTCAAAGTGTAACGACCTACGATACGAAATCAAGGAAATGTGGCATATGGAGAACGTCACCACCGTCCCCATAGTAATATCAGCTGCAGGAGTTGTACTTAAGACCGTTCACAGCTCTATAGAGACACTAGACCTTCAACCTAACACCTATATGGAAATACAGAAGCAGCTATCCTGAGGACTTGTAGGATGGTAAGGAAGTTCCTTTACAACTGAGAGAAAGAAATACCACTTCCTAGACTTGGGTGCGTCGTACCCGTCCCGGAAGGAAGAGAAGAAAAGCCTCACGAAGGGAAAGAATCTCTAAATAATAATAATTATTCTAATTATAATTACAGTAATAATTTCAGCTTCTAGGAGTCAGTTCAGTACTGAAGACAATAATAATGCCGTCGATCGATCCTGCGATTGTAGAGAAAAGAAAGGGGAAATATCATGGTGAGTCGAAAAGTCTGCCGTTCGCAGCGAAAATGTTTAATGATGCAAGAATCCCACACACGCTCTCCTCACTCTACAAAGTACGCCAAAGGTGAAACTTGATCGAATGTTATTTAATTCTCAGCCTTTGCATTTGTAAGGTAGCTAGTACAATGCAACTGAAACAAGACTGAATGCTTGAAATCAATCCAGTACTATGTGCTAATGGCAAAATAACAGTATTTAAACATGTCAGCAAATTATTATAATGTATCTGTATTTCATCTTCATTTTACCCCCACTCGATGTACAAGTACAAAAGGCATGTCCTGAATTATAGAATGGCATTTATTACGCTTAAGAAATCCTGAAATCGGAATGTTTTTTCATGCCAAACTAAAATCATCGGCACTGGCATAATGTAGTTATTTGACATTAAAATAACCAAAAACAGGTATACACAGTGCGTCAAAGAATTTTTAAGACTGGCGCTAGATTTCAGCCTACAGTGGCGCTACCAGTGTAATCGCGAATGCGTTATAAAGCGTGACCATCTGCTTGCTCTCTGCCAAAAGTACTACGCAGTTGTTAAAGTAACTCAAACGAAATGGCCGTTCATTAGATAAGTAAAATTTTTTTCATGTTGAATTATTACGATGAAACAAAGTGCTGTCATTAAATTTAACGCAAAACTTGGTAAAAGTGCCTCGGAAACGTACCAAATGATAAAACAAGTTTACGGTGAGCTTTGCTTAAGTAGATCACAAATTTTCCTGTAGCACAACGTTTTTTGGACGGAAGAGATACGCTAGAAGATTATAAGCATACCGGAAGACCAAGTTCATCTAGGGCACCTGATATTATTGAAAAAGTGCGCGATTTCGAGGCAAACAATCCATGAGCGTCACTAAGAATGATGAAAGAGTCTTTAAACATCAACAAAGAAACGATTCGAACCATCCTACATGAAGATTTGGGCAAAACAAAAGTCTGTGCTAAATTTGTTCCACACACGTTAACCAATGAACAAATATCAAGGAGAAGTGCACATTGCAGAGACATCATTTCAGCCGCTGAAAATGATCCAAACTTCTTTAAATTGATTGTTACAGGTGATGAAACATGGTTTTTGCAATATGATCCTAAAACAAAGCGACGAAGTGCGGAATGGAAGTCAAAAAACTCACAACAAGCGAAAAAAACAAGAAAAGTTCCATCGAAAATCAAAACAATGCTCATTATATTCTTCGATAGTAAGGGTATTATCCACAAAGAATTTGTTCCAAGTGGACAAACAATTACTGGTGTGTTTTATTTAAATGTTTTGAGGCGTTTGATGGGCAGAATTTGTCGCATTCGTCCAGAATATCGGGATGAAAACAGTTGGTGTTTGTTGCACGATAATGCACCCAGTCACACCCCACTCCTTGTTCGTAGATATTTGGCGAAAAATAATGTCTGTGTGTTGAATCATCCACCGTATTTGCCTGATTTAGCACTCTGCGACTTTTCTTTATTCCCAAAACTTAAAATGATGTTAAAAGGGTGTTATTTTGATGATATTTCGACCAAACAAACAGCTTCGACGCGTACTTTGGAGGCAATTCCGCAAAGTGAACTGGAACAGGCATTCGAATCATTATTAAATCGCTGTAACAAGTGTATTGAAGCCGGAGGGACTTATTTTGAATAACAAACCAAAACAAATTATAATTTCTTGTTTCTATTTCATTTTACAGACCCAGTCTTAAAAATTCTTTGCCACACTGTGTATAACAAAATATAACATATCAGCTGCAATCTGCCTGGAAGTACTCATATGTTCATTTAGACAGATGTTATTCCAGCTCTGATTAACTAACAAGCTCTCGGAGGACCCAGACCTTCGCGAAACAAAGAATGTATACGTTTGTTTCTGTGAAGAAAAGCTTCCTGATAAAACATGTGAAAATAATGTTATTTTTACTGTTGTAGTTAATTTGTGGGGATGACACGGATTTTTTCCGTATCATCTCCCTTTCTACTGAGTGGCAAAACAGAAAGTTGTTTCCCTTTGATAGTGCATTAGGAATTGCCTTCGTTTTTTGTTGTAATAATTATGCAAAATTATTCGTTCCTAGGTAATTTTAACTATACATTGTATAGCGTAACCCTTTTTCGTGTGTGAGATTGGTGTTACGCTATGTCTAAAACAATGACTAAGGAAGTGTTGAACTAAATCAGAATACGATGCAATAGTTCCTAATTAAGTGTTTACGGCCAGACGAAACATATATAGAAGCCAAGCTCACGATAACCTATTATTGGTCCAGCAATATTTGAAGAACTCCACAATATGGCACTACAAGTTGTAAATTTCACATTTATCTAAACAGCGATCGAAGATCTCCACGCACACATATGCACTAAGCAAATGCTGTATCGTCTTTTTTATCTATTGTTCTTATCACTTTCATACATCACTCACTCTGACCTCAATTGTGTTGCCAACCTCATTGTGGTGAGAGAGAAGATATCACGTTAAGTTTGGAAAGTGTGAAGGAGAACGAACTCAAATTTACATAGGAAAAAGAACGAAAAATGAAAGTTATTTTAGAATATACGTCACAATTGTTTTAAGACATGCCTGCATTTTAATTATAAACATAAGATATATACCGAAGAGAAATTCAACTGTGAACTAGTGAGGAAAGCAATTGAAAACAACCAAAGCCTAAAGATAGCAAAGGGACATCTCAGTAAGGGAAGAAAACAGATTATGGCACTGAGAAAAGATGGTTCTGTAACAAGAAATAGAGGCGAAATTTTGACAAGAGTGAAAGATTTCTACTCCAAATTATATGAAAGGGATGATATATGCACTCCAGACATCATGAAAGATACCAGTACCAGAGTTTCTCCAGTCCTTCCAGCAGAAGTTGCACATGCAATCAAGAACATGAAGCGAGGAAAAGCTCCAGGAGAAGATGGAATTACTGTAGACATCATACAAGAAGCAAGTGGAGAAATCGAAACAGTACTCGCCCAAATTTTCACTTGATGCCTTAATGAAGGAAAGATTCCTGAGGATTGGAACACCGCTACAATGATCCTGCTACATACGAAAGGTGACATTGAGGATCTCGGAAACTACAGACCTATCAGCCTCCTATCAGTAGTTTATAAAATCTTCACTAAAGTTCTTTCACACCGCTTGAAGGTAACACTGGACATGGCTCAACCGAGAGAACAAGCTGGATTCAGGAGTGGCTACAGCACAATAGATCATATCCACGTGCTGAGAGAACTAATTGAAAGAGCGAGGGAATATGAACTTCCATTGTGCATGGCTTTTATCGATTATGAAAAAGCCTTTGATTCGGTGAAACCATCAGCAGTTACAATGGCTCTGAAAATCTGCGGTATTGAAGATGCATACATTAATATTATTAATAACATCTATGAAAATGCAAGTGCAAAGATTAGGCTGTTTGAAAATACAACACACGTAAAAATTGGAAAGGGAGTGAGACAAGGTGACACCATATCTCCGAAGCTCTTTAATGCCACATTGGAGGGTGTTTTTCAGTCGCTGAGCTGGGAAAACAAGGGGATAAAGATTAATGGAGATTATCTAACCCACCTTCGTTTTGCTGATGACGTAGTCATTTTTGCAACTACCCCATCAGAGCTGCAGAGTATGATCCAGGAACTTGCTGACAAGAGTAAAGAAGTGGGATTAAAAATGAACTTTCAGACGACAAAAGTGATGTTCAATGCTTTTACAAGAAATGAAGATTTATCGATTGATGGAGAAAAGCTGGAGATAACAGACACGTACGTTTATCTTGGACAGCAGATATCAAGTGAGGGTCACATTGGTGAAGAAATTAATCGGCGTACAAAACTTGCCTGGAGAGCTTTTGGAAGAAACAGCATAATTTTCAAGAGCAATATGCCATTATGTCTTAAAAGAAAAGTGTTTGATCAATGCATCCTTCCAGTGCTTACGTATGGTGCAGAGACGTGGACCTTAACTAAAAGAGACATACAAAGGCTGCAGACAACTCAAAGCAGCATGGAGAGGTGCATGCTTGGTGTAACCAGGAGAGATAAGAAGAGGAACTCGTGGATCCGAAAAATGACAAGAGTGGAAGACATCATGATCAGAGTTAAATCCCTGAAATGGCAATGGGCTGGACATACTGCCAGAAGGACAGATCATCGATGGACAGCCGAAATTTTAGATTGGATTCCAAGGGACAGGAAAAGACCCAGAAGAAGACCACATGGGAGATGGGTGGATGAAATTCAAAAGTATGCAGGGGTGGCATGGAGGAGACTGGCACAAGACAGACCGTTGTGGAGGAAACTTGGGGAGACCTTCGTCCAGCAGTGGATTGATAATGGTTGACAATGATGATGATGATGATACCGAAGAGACAAAATTATGACCACTCTCTTTCTATTATGATGGTCTTCTACGTGCCTCAAAAACAGCTGTTACCCGGCATAACGAAGTAAATTTCTCCGTCATTTTTGGTCCACGACGGAGATCGAACCCGAGTCCACTTATTCCGGAATAAGACCCACTACCAACTGAGCTACGTAGACGTTCGTCCTCGCTGCTATCAGCCTTTATATGGTGTGCGTCCTGCGGGGCAGGCACGTCATATCCCCGCCCCCCGAAAGAGGGCTGGTGGCACGGATTACGGGTCAGCCGTGACCATGAATAGTTGCAGGCAGCTATCCGCTGTAGAACGTACACTTGAGAACTCCCAGTCAATCTGGTGTGTGGAATGCAACATCACACACATTTATTTTTCGAAGCGCTGAAGAAGGGATTCTCTTATTTTTCCTATCTCGCGGTGTGGAAAGAACATCACACCATTGCGAGATCTTTAACGGCCGGGTCGTCTGGGAAGTTCGGGCGCCATTATAACGAAGTAAATTTCTCCGTCATTTTTAGTCCACGCCGGGGATCGAAACCGAGTCCGCTTATTACAGAACAAGTCGCTCTTCCAACTGAGCTACGCAGACGTTCGTTCTCGCTTCTATCTGCCTTTATGTCGTGTGCGTCCTGCGGGGAAGGCACGCCACACCTCCCCCGCCGAAAGAGGGCCGGGGGCATGGCCCATGGGTCAGCCGTCACCATGAATGGTTGCAGGCAGCCATCCGCTGTAGAACGTGCACTTGAGAACTCCCAGTCAATCTAGTGTGTGGAATGCAACATCACACACATTTATTTTTCGAAGCGCTGAAGAAGGGATTCTCTTATTTTTCCTATCTCGCGGTGTGGAAAGAACATCACACCATTGCGAGATCTTTAACGGCCAGGTCATCTGGGAAGTTTGGGCGCCATTATAACGAAGTAAATTTCTCCGTCATTTTTGGTCCACAATGGCGATCGAACACGATTCCACTAATTCCGGAACCAGTCGCTCTACCAACTGAGCTACGCAGATGTTTTTTCGCTGCTATTTGCTTTTATGTCGTGTGCGTATGGTGGGGCAGGCACGTCACACCGGTGAGGTATGGAGGTTACAAGATTTTTAGAGGTGTCTTACAGCGTGTTGTCTTGTACCAACACGTTACGAGCAGATCCTTTAACCCTTGCAAGTTACGTGCTTGATCCACTGCAAATCGGAGTTTCTGTTCCAACAAAAACCATAGCTTCTCAATATGATTAATGTCTAGGGAATTTTGAAGCCACAACAATACCTGGATGTCTTCTTCATGTTTCGGGAACCATTCTGAAACAATCCGAGCAGTGGGGAATGGCGCATTATTCTTCTGAGGGAAGGCACTCCTAGAGGAGAATACCCTTATAGAATTCCATGAAAGGAACTAGTGTGCAATGATGTTGAGGAAAGTGGTAGACGTCATAGTTTTCAGCACATTAATTATAGGACCCAAAGTTTCCCAGAAGAACATAATCCAAAACATTACCCTTTGCCTACCTGTTCGTTTTTGTCCAACAACTCATACTGGTGCAAACATTTTTCTAGGTAAACGATGCACACGTAACCGGCTGTCCACGTGGTGCGCAGGCAAACGAGATCCTTCAGAACAAACGATCTTCTTCTAATCGATCAATGTTCAGTTTTCATACTCGCATGCCCATTGCAGGCGCTACTGACTGCACAACGAAGTTAGTATGGGCACTCGGAGCAGACCTGCGGCTACGCAGCTCCATTTATAGCAGGAGTAGATGTACTGTGTGTTATGATACATTACTTTGGTGACCAAAGTAATGTATCATAACACACAGTACATCTAATCACACAGTACATCACAGTACAAGTTAGATACATTACTTTGGTGACCAAAGTAATGTATCACAACATTCTGGTCATCAGAATTTAAATTGCCGGCAAGTTCCGCCACAGCGTCCCATCCTTTCTCTGGAAACCGTGATCGGCCCACATCTTACCTTTGCACACTTTTAACATCGACGAGTCTTTGTCAGGCCACATCTTGCCTTCGCCTACCTCCAGCATCGATGTGTCGTTTTCTGCCTACATCTTGCCGTTGCGCATCTCTACCATAGATGAGTTGTTGTCCGCCTATATCTTGCCTTTGCCCACCTCTAGCATCGACGAGTCGTTGCCTGCCCACATGTTGTATTTGCGCTCTTCTAGCACAGATCAGTCGTTGTTGGTCTGCACCTCTAGCATAGATAAGTCGTTGTCGGCCTACATCGTGCCGATGCGCACCTCCACCATCAACGAGTCGTTGTTGGCCCACATCTTGCCTTTTCACACCTCTAGCATCAATTAGTCGTGCTTGGCCGTATCTTGCCATCTTACCTTTGCGAACCTCTAGCTTCGATGAGTCCTTGTCGGCTCACATCTTACATCTTTCCTTTCCGCACCTCTAGCATCAATAAGTCGTGGTCGGCCCACATCTTGCCTTTGCGCACCTCTATCATCGACGAACCGTTGTCGGGCCACATCTTGCCTGCGCGCACATCTAGCATTGAGGAGTCGTTGTCGGTCACATCTTGTCTATGCCCACCTCTAACATCGCTGAGTCGTTGTCGGCACACATCATGCCTTTGCCCACCCCCTGGCATCGATGAGTTGTTTTCGGCCCTGGTCTTGCCTTTGCACACCTCTAGCATTGATGAGTCATGGGCAAAATCCCTTTTGTCTTTGCACAACTCTAGCTTCGGTGAGTAGTTGTCGACCCACATCTCATCAACTGTTCGTGATTCTTTCCTCTTTGGACCACGTGTTGAAGGTACTAATCACGGCTGACGGTGAGTACCCCAGAAGTGTGCCGTCTCTAAAATGCTGTAACCCAATCATCCGGGAATTTCAATTTGGCCTTTGTCCAACTTGCTTAAGCCTGCTGCCTTTCCTATCGGAAGAAAAATAAAACTGATTAACAGAACTCAGTATCAGGTGTTATCTATACCGTTTCAGGACTTCCACACGCGCTATCCTTTTCCTTCAGTTGCTTTGGTTTGCATAAAGACGCGCTGGTCATAACATATTTGCGCTCCTCTAACATCGACGAATCGTTGTCGGGCCACATCTTGCCTGTACGCACCTCTAGCATCGGTGTATGCAAAAATACATGGGAAGAAGCTCTTCGTTGCACCAGTAGGATGTATCCTTAAGCACCTCAACAGGAAATACGTTCACCAAAGGCAGGATGTGGGCCGAAAATCACTCATCGATGCTAGAGGTGGGCATAGACAAGATCTGCACATAGAAATTATGAATTACATGTAAATTAGGTTTGCGCAATACTGTCTAATTTGTAAAATGAAAACGATTAATTTGGGCAAAGGAAAAATACATGGGAAGAAGCTCTTCGTTGCACCAGTAGGATGTATTCTTAAGCACCTCATCAGGGAAATACCTTCACCAAATTAGGAAGAAAATGCATCAAATGATTACAATATGCTACCAACATTGTTCACATTTCATATCAGGCAAGATAGGTAAATAAAATGTTGCGTAACTTGCATGAGAATACGAGCAAGACAGTTCAAAGAATAAATGAAGAAACGTTCAAAATAATGCCCTGTCGATCACTGATCGTTTCATTTACCTTGAAGAACAAAACGGCCACGCACAGTAAGTTACATCTTTCAGTTACCCAAGCAAGCGATCTGAAAGTAGAGACTGTTTTCTGTTTCCGAGTTTCATGTCAACGTTTTGCAACTTTAAAGAACAGAAATATCCTTCCGTCCATAATGTAGGGCTACTGGGTCTGTCGAATTGAATCAAAGTTCACACCTGCCACTCCGATGACCGAGTGGCTTGAGGCCATTTTTTTTTTATTTTTTACCTTTCGTCTGAGACGGACCTGGGTTCGAATCCAGAATGAGGCGCAGGGGTGATTGTTTTTCTGATTACGCGGCTCTATCCCCTTTCTTGGATCAAAAACCCTATATTAGGGGCAGTTATAACCCAAATAGCTCCTTTATAACACCCTGAAACAAAAAATGCCCTTAACTCACGTTCAGTTTCTTGTACCTGAAATTTATTGTGAGGGGGTGGGGGGGTTATATATTTAATAGATGCGAGAAAATGATACTCTGTGTTATGATAGTGAAAAAGAAAGGTAATGAAAAATTAGTTATAGGAGTATACAGTTTCCCGTGAAGAACTGAAATTATAAGCAAACGTACTTAAAATGATTCCATTACCTTACGACACATTTGGTGTAGACTTCAGGAAAAAGCAAACGGGAGAAACCTCGGTAAAGTCAGAAACCTGAAACGAAATAAAGGAAAAATATCACAAAGAAGATACATGAAGATGAAGCAATTAAAAACAGAAAACACAGTTTTGATTTAGCTGAAATGCTGCAACATATACGGACTTCATTCACGAATTCACCATTGTCCAACGCACTACTTTCATCGCTCTGCAGGTTTTACCCGCAATACCCTCACTACATGTCAGCAGTTAAGTCGCGTACACCGTTCATTCTTATTTAGTAGGGCTTCGAACGAAAATTGGGTTTATAACTCCAGATCAATTTAGCTGCAAGTGGCGTATATACTATCTGATCAAATGTATCCGGACGCTTGTCGATTCTGTAAAAAATCAGTTTTGTAAATTCACGGACATTTTTTGGAAATAACGGGCAGGAAAGTTGCCGATAAGTATCCTTCTTTTAACAAAATTTCCGTTTTTAAAAGTTTCCTTTTTTTTTTTTTTTTAACTTCCGTACCTTCACAGATTTTTTTGTAGTCATTAATTCCGTTTATTTCAAAAAGTCCGTTTAAAGTTTCCCCGTATTTAGACAAACACATCGCAAAATCCAGCACTCTGAGTACCTCTAAACCGAACGAATCCCTTTTCGTCGGTGATCGAGCCTTTTTGGGTCCAAGCCGCGCGTCTTAACCACTGAGCCAGAAAGTCACAGGAATCAGAATAACGTTCAAGGTAAAACTAATTGGGCTATTATGAATCTTTTTTGTTCCATTAATGCGAGGGATTTAGTCATTTTATTTCCTATTGTAACTTATTTGTTTTTGAATACGTTTGTAATAATTCTATTTCTTCTATAGGAGGCTCTCATTAGAAATTAGGTATTTCTTTCCCAGTGATTTTTCGAAGCAACGGAATGATTTGGAGTTTCAGATCTTTTTTACAACTGAAAATAACTCTTAATTACCCTTGAGAGAAGGTGCAATGTACTGTTTTATAACATTAATTCCCAAAACACATAAATATAAAATTTACGCTTGATAGCTATACAGCTTTTTCTTAAGAGCTCCACAAACTGATACATAGATCGTACAGTCACCTTTACAATAACTTAAGCACCTGGTTCCTTACGGTAACACAATATACACAGTCGGGCCACATTATTGTGACCACCTCCTACTTTTGACGTCAACAGCGCGTAGTCAATGAAAGAAGGCACGTGCTGTGAGCTGGTTGGAAGGGTATATAAGGCGTGCTGTAGGCATTCTGAAAACATATCATTTGTTGCTGTCATGGGTAAAAGCAGCGATTTATCAGATTTGCAAAAACGGATGATTATCGGCTTTCGGGCCAAGGGTGGCAGTATTTCTGAAACAGCGCAGTTTGTGAACTGTTTGAGTGCTGCTGTGGTTAAAGTGTATTGTGATTGGAGAAATGACACCATTGCGAATAAGCGACGTGGAAACTGCGGAGCACCACGTGCCATTAATGTGAGAGGTGAACGTCGGCTTCGAAGGTGCTTGAGTGCCGATCGACATGCTACAGTGGAACAACTCACTGGCCGAATGAACCAAGGACGTACCGGAAGTTTGTCTGAAACGACATGACCCTGCTGTGTATGGGTCTCCGATGCAGACGGATGGTCACTGTACCTGTGCTAACGAAAGCGGATCGGCAGAAAAAGCTTAATTTGCACGGCACTATCGGAATTGGATCTAAGCTGATTGGCAAAGGATTGCCTTCTTCGATGAGTGACGGTTTCTGCTTCATCGAACGGATGGACTTTTGCGTATAAGGCGAGAAACTTCGGAGAACAAACGCTCTTCAACCATTGCTGGAAGAACAGAAGCTAGTGGGGGTAGCGTTATGATCTGAAGAATGTTTTCGTGGCATTCACAGGGTCCACTCACACCTATGGAAGGCACTATGGACCGAATTCGCTATTTATCCATCCTTGCAGTCCGCGTACACCCATACATGTTGATTGTCTTCCCTGGGGCGGATCGTATCTTCCAGCACGACAATGTGACGTGTCACACAGCTAAAAATGTATGAGACTGTTTGGAAGAGCATGATGAAGACTTCAAATTACTTTCCTGAACTCCGAATTCCCCAGAATGAAATCCAATTGAGCATCTGTTGGGCCACCTCGATCGTGTTGTTCGCTCTATGGATCCTCCACCACGCACTCTCCATTAGCTGTCAGATGCACTGCAGTCAGCACGTGAACATCTTCCAGCACCTTATTGAGTCACTCCCAGCCCGTCTAGCTTCTGTCCACGCTGCACACGGCGGTTACTCTGGGTATTAGCTGGTGGTCACAATAATGTGTCTGGACCATGTATAAGCGTGCCATTTTTTCAACTCCCCATTAAAATACTTTCAAATATAATGGAGAAAAAAATAAAAATAGTTTCTCCACTATTACAGGTTTGTTTACGAATTTCACATTTTTGAAATTATGTTTCAACGTTGAACAAGTTATTGTAAAAGTGTTACCTATTTTTATTAGCAATTCCTACCGGAACTACGTCTGTCGGAATCCCATGACATTTAATCTTGGGGCCTCGTTCTTAACCGTGTTACACGTGGCGCTGCCGCTCGCTGTTTGCGTCTTGTTTTCTTTTGCGAGCGCTGCTTGGAGACCGCATAATTACTTCGAGTTTTGAGTGGCACATGACGGTGGGCATAATTGTGTGTTCGTTTAACAAAAGAGAAGGGATATGCTTATAAACAAACCGCACAACAAAGAAAAAAAAAACGAAAAATGGAAACTTTATTCCTTAATATGGAGTTATATCACCACGTGCTTTAATTACAGCTTTAATTTTGTTTAGCATGCTATCAGTATGACTCAATATCACATGTGTATCAAGTTTATTCCGCTCCATGCTCAAGAGATCTCTTAATTCCGCCAAATTTCAGGATGTTTTTCTTCTTCACGGCGCCTTCTAACATGTCTCACATTTTTTCAGTTACAGTGAATGTGCAAGCGCCGCCCCGGTGGCGCAGTGGTCTAAGCGATGGCCTCTGATCATTCGTCCGAAAGAGGTCCGGGTTCGAATCCCGGTGAGGCATGCATGTTGTGTTTGTCTTACGGCACTGGCTCTTTCCCTTCCCTGGAACCAGTGACCCTAAATTAGGGATGGGCGACTGCTTATAGCCCATTGAGTTGCTCACGGTGGTCGTTAAACCTCCAATAAAAAAAAAAAAAGTGCAAGCTAATTGAGATGTGAATGTGCAAGCTAATTGAGATTTCTCATGTTCTACGAACCAATTGTGCATAATTGTAGCTCGATGGACACGAGAGTTATGTTGAAACACTGGATACACTACCCAAATTTCGAAGACGTGAATCCTTTTATAAGTGTAAATATGACGCGGATTAAGTCAGATAATATTCGAAACCTTGCCAATGTCGTCTTGCTGGAGCGGGAATCGAATCTGCGTTTCCCTGATAGCTCTCGAGTATGCTAAACACTACACCACCCAGAACTACCAAGTTTCAAGTTTCCCATTAATTTGAATATAGACTCAACCATCAAAGGATTCGCTAGTCGAAGCAACAGGCATTCATATATAGCGAAGCTGGAGGTTTAGTATTCATTCCGTGATTGCCCAGCGGCGCAGAATATCAATGAATGAAACACGAGATTATAACTACTGTACAATACAAATTTGGGAGATGTGAATCCGTTTATTGCTGTAAATATGACATAGAGTTAAGTCAGATAATATCCCAAAACCTGAAAATTTCGTCCTGCGTCGAACCCGCATCTCCCGGATAGCGCCCGAGAATGCTAACCGCTTCACAAAATTTTCAAGTTTTCGGATATTATCTGACTTAACACCCATGTCATATTTACACAAGTACATGGATTCACATCTTCCAGAGTTTTATTGTACACTTGTGCGCAAAAATTAAGGACGAAGAGGAGAAATCAGCATAACAGCGGAACGAGCCGGCAGAACGGACCGAAAGACCACTCAGGAGAAAGATTCGGGTCCGGTACGCTAAGGCATGCGCATATATACAGCATGACGTAGAGGGGGTGTCGGAAGGGTATAAAGCACACGGGCGGTGTACACTCAGCAATTTGGTGAAAGCTATTGCACGGTGTACATCGGTTTGAACGACGTCGAGTTGCTGCCACCGTGTGATATGGCCCACATGCAATCCAGTAGACGACATCTGGATGACTTTACACGAAGTTGCGTCATTGGGAAGTTGGAAAAAGGTTGAAGTGTGACTAGTGTGGCCGAGGAGTTCGGGATTGCTCACAGCATCGTTCCACGAGCTTGGAGAGCATTTCAAACGACATGAACAGCGGTCTGAGAGTTTAGCAGTGGTCATCCACGAGCAACCACGGCGGCGGACGACCGGTATGTTGTCCTACAAGCGAGAAGAGACAGACGGTAGACAGCGGGAGAAATCGCAAGGCACATGCAACAGACAACTGGACGTCCGTTATCGTGTTTTACCGTGGCCAGGAGGCTGCACAAAATTGGTCTATTTGTACGACGACCAGTACGGTGTGTGCCATTAACGCCTGCTCATCGGAGACGGCGGTTTCTGTGAGGCCAGGAACACAAGAACTGGACACATCAGCAATGGGCGAGTTCTCTTTACGGATAAGAGCCGATTTAGTCTGACGAGCGATTCTGGACGGATGCACATCTGAAGAGAGCAGGGAACATGCAATCACACCTCCATCATCATCGAAAGGGACCGGTTTGCAGGTGGCGGAGTTCTCGTTTGGGGCAGTATCATGCTTGGTAGCCGTACTGACCTCCACATCTTCAAAGGAGGGTCAGTCACTGGTGTCTGCTATTGTTCTGCGGTTCTCCTGCCTCACGTCCGTCTGTTTAGAGGTGCTGTGGGTCCTGAGTTCCTCTTCATGGACGACAACACTACACCTCAACGTACAGGGGCTGTCACAGAGCTGTTGGAGAGTGAATATATGAATATATTGAACGTATGGATTAGCCAGCAAAGTCCCCAGACCTAAATCCATTCGACCATGTGTGGGACCTTCTCGGGAGACGCTTGGCAGCACGTCACCAGCCGCCAGCAACGATTCCGCAGCTGCGATTGGCGTTACAAGAGGAATGGGCCGCGATGCCTCAACAGCTCCTTGACAACCTCGTCCTCAGCATGGACAGACGTTGTAAATCCTGTAACGCAGTCAGGGTGATCATATCCCCTACTAAAGACTGGATTTTTCTTGGCAGCCGCCTGTCACATGGACATTTCTGTCTTCTGTCCAGTTGTGCTCGAAGCTACCTTTTCAATAAAGTGCCTTTGTATCCTTTGGATTCCTTGTTTGGACGGTTTTGCTCACTTGTCCTGTATTCTTACATCTTGGGGATCTTATGGTATGATTTGAGTCGATGTGAAGCACTTCTGCACGACGTTACATTCGAAACACCATCTCGTCCTTAAGTTTTGCACGCCAGTGTACAATGGTCCAATCTCGTATTTCGTTCATTGAGAGGACCTGTGGTTATCCTTCTTGTTGCAAAAACTGGATAAATGGCAATAATGCATGTAATGAATAAACCTTTTTACCAGCTAAGCTAATTATAATGAATAAACTTCTTCTAAGCTAGTAATGTTTTATAATGCTTCTACTACTGAATTATATGCTCGTACTAAGCTTCTAATAGTGAATTCAAATGGTTGTTGTTACTAGTTAATTAAGATCATGAATAAAGTCTCCTGCTAGTAGTGTAGTAATAGTATTGAACAAACTTATAACTGGTAGTAATGTTGTAGCAGTAATTATGATGAATAAAGTCTTAACGCTGGTTGTTAATAATAATACACTAATGACATAAACCTAACAGCCAGACAGAGATCTGGCAAGAACTATGAATTGAGAAAGACGTAGTTACGAAAATCTCTTTTATTATATAACTCTGGAATCATCCAACGCACACACACAACTCGTTTCACAATAATGAAGAATCAAACTAATCACATAGAACAAACGCTCTCCGTACAACAACAAACGCTCTCTGTACAACAACAAACGCTCTCTGTACAACAACAAACGCTCTCCTAGATATCGCTGAACGCGCCTATTTATACTGGCTACCACCACGTCATGACTTACACTCATTGCCAGATCTCATTCAGCGGGTGAAATAACATCTCGTTCAGTAAGAAGATAATTTACATAGAAAAATAAAATAATCAGAGATAGTAAAATCAAAAGGAAAGTGAATCTAGAGTATACGTTACATGCATTGCTTAAAAGTGATACAATCCATGGATTTCATGTGAGTGGACACCGAAACAAATGGTCCAACTTAAGTATCTGAAATACAGCCCCAGTGCATAACACTTCTACCTCCTTTGTGCAGAGCTCTTTGAATTCATTCTGGGTTAAGTGTTAAAATGTTCTCAAGCCTCCCGCATGACCCTGGAGCGACCATCCTTGGATTACAAACAGAATATGGATTCATCAGAGCATATTATTCGTCGCAACTGTTCACTGGTCTAGTGACAATGCTTTTTGCCCAAGAAAGGCTACTTTTCTTCGGGACTGTTGTTAACTATGGACGTGTCTGGTCCAGTACTTGAAAATACAGCTGTAAAACATAACACTTCTACCTCCTATGTGTACAGCTCTTTGAAGACATTCTGGGGTATGTTGTTCATCAGCCTTCTGTATGACCCTGAAGCACACATCATTGGAATACAAGCCGAATATGGATTCGTCGGACCATATTATTCGTCGCCACTGTTCACTGGTCCAGTGACGATGCTGTTTTACCCAAGAAAGACGATTGTGCTTCTGGATTATTCTTAACTTCGGACTATCCGGGCAATACGACTGAAAATGTCCAAGCCACGCAGTTCTCTCCGTAGCGTTCTTTCTAAGACTGGCTTACTGTGTACAGCACTGTACTGTTGAACCTGTTCTTGGCGAGTCTGGAAACGTGCAGCAGTTACTAATCGTCTGAAACGCCAGCGATACCGATTTGTCGTTATAGAGCTTCTACCACAGTTGCTCTGCCCACAGTGATAGCTTCCGTACTTCTTCCACTGGAAATGGACACTAGTAAATGTTGACTCGGATGGTCCAACAAACATCGCCACCTCTTGCAAAGAAAGACCACGTTCTCAGTCAAAAACAATTTCTCCATTTGCCATTCGGTAACGTCACCTTGACGAACCATAGTGATACCTGTAAAACTAATCACAGGATACTACAGATATTTTAAACACACACCTCAGACATCCACAACTGTAATTCAGCATTTTCGACCTCCATATTTATACACATGGAGTTACGTTCATCAACTTCATAGTCATGTGCATGTTTCAATCAGCATTCAATAATTATTTGTTCGGTGTATTTATGGCATTGTACACAGTCGAGTCACATTATTGTAACCGCCTCCTACTTTTGACGTCAACAGCGCGTAGCCAATGAAAGAAGGCACGTGTCATGAGCTGGCTCGGAGGGCATATAAGGTGTGCTGTAGGCATTCTGAAAACATATCACTCGGGGCTGTCATTGATAAAAGGAGCGATTTATCAGATTTACAAAAGATGATTATCGGCTTTCGGGTCAAGGGTGGCAGTGTTTCTGAAACAGCGCATTTTGTAAATTGTTCGCGTGCTGCTGTGGTTAAATTTCATCGTGACTCGAGAAATGGCACCATTGCGAATAAGCGACGAGAAAACTGCTGAGCACCACGTGCCATTGATGTCAGAGGTGAACGTCGGCTTCGAAGGTGCGTGAGGGCCGATTGACATGCTACAGTGGAACAACTCACTGGCCGAATAAACCAGTGGGCTACCGGAAGTGTGTCTAAAACGACAATTCAGCAAACCCTGCTGCGTATGGGACTCTGATGCAGACGGATGGTCATTGTACCTATGCTAATGAAGGTGCATTGTCAGAAAAAGTCTTACATTTGGGCGGCACTATCGGAATTGGACCTCTGCTGATTGCCAAAGGATCGCCTTTTTCGATGAGTCACGTTTTCTGCTTAATCGAACGGATGGACGTTGGCGTATAAGGTGAGAAACATTGGAGAACAAACATTCTTCAACCACTGCTGAAAGAACACAAGCTGGTGGGGGCAGCGTTACAGTCTGTATGGACCGCATTCGTTCTGAATCCATTCTTGCAAACCACGTACACCCATACATGCTGATTGTCTTCCCTGGAGCGAATGGAGTCTTCCAGCACGACAATGCAACGTATCACACAGCTAAAAATATCCGAGAGTGGTTGAAAGGGCACGATGGAGACTTCAAAGTACTTCCCTGGCACCTTAATTCCCTAGACTTCAAGACAATTGAGAATATGTGGAACCACCTTGATCGTGTTGTTCGCTCTGTGGATCCTCCACACGCACTCTACAGCAGCTGTCAGATGCACTGCAGTCGACATGGCTCCACATACTTGTGAATTCCAGCACCTTATTGAGTCACTCCCAGCCCGTCTAGCTGCTGTCCGCTCTGCACACTGCGGTTACTCTGGATATTGGCTGGTGGTCACAATAATGTGACTCAACTGTGTATTTAAAATCTTCTAGTAATATTTATCTTCATACTTGTTCAGTCAATGAAATCTTTTATGAAATTGTAAGTTCGGTTTCTGCTTTTCTCATTGCATAGGAGCTCTCCGTGTACCTGGTGGACAGAGAGGTTCTTTCACCCCAAAGCTGCAAATTTTGAAAATAGATTGTTTTGTTTCGAATTACCAATAATTTTAACGTTGAGCAAACTATTGTAGAAATGTTAATGACTTTTCCCATTTTTGTAATTGTGTTTTAACTTTGACCATCAGTTTTGCAAATATACTTTTTTTTTAATTAATTCTATGAATATTCTACGACTCGAATTTAATACAAAGTTTTCAGACATGGGTTCTAAACTTGAATGCTCTCGACTGTTTTATCCGTGCAATTCGATTCCTTCGAGAAACACAATATAACCTAAGTAGTTTATGTAAACACAGGAAATTTGCATTTCTCTCAGCTATAATCGTATTTCTGCAGAAAGCTTGCAACCAAGCTTTAGCTAATACCCTGCGTCACCGAACCATTAGAGCATTTCACGCCGGACAAAGCTTCTTAGATAGTGCGGTGTCCATTCATCGAATAATAATCCTCTTCAAAACAGATGAGCTTCTCTATGGTCGGATTGAACATAAAACGGCTATGGTGAAAGCTAGTTGGAGTTATGCTGAATTTCCAGTTTGAACTTCAAACTGAAAAGTAAGTTTGTAAAAGACATTACTGTAGGACTTAGAAACTTCAGTATAGAAGTTTCATATGCTGATAGATTTTTGAAGTTTTCCCTTATTTACGGAGATGTATAGGAGTTAAGAATTTGTAATCTTCTGACATACAGACCAACATAAAAAAATGTATGTGTTTATATTATCACTTGGTGTGATGGTATATCACCTAGTTTGTATTGGATATTTTAAAATCGCATTAAGAATATTCCTTTGTTATGTGTATAACATGTATCCGGGCGATCAGCACTGGCGTACGAAAAACACTCTCCGCCATACAACCCGGAGAAAAAATGTGACGCCCTTTTTGCGAAAATACACTGCTGGCCATCCAAAATGCAACACCAAGAAGGAGGCATCCGATTGGCCTGAAATTCGCAGCACGCGTCTCCCGCGAGAGGATATGCAAACGATTAGCTTTGCAGGTCATATGCAAATCATGTGCGCCCGGCACGCCACCGAGAAACACTATAAGAAGGGTTCACAGAAGGCGGGGTGTAAGTAGTGGAAGTACGTTGTGCAGCTGGACCTATGCGTGGGTAGCTTGCTGATGCCTCGTCGCAGAATACGGCAATCATTCCAGCACGTTTCGGAGTTTGACAGGGGACAAATAGTGGCTTATCGCGACAGCGGTTTATCGTACCGAAACATCGGCGCCCGTGTGGGACGACATAGAGCCACAGTGAGGCGAGTATCGATTCGGTGGGTGCAGGAGGGACGGACAGACCGACGTGAGTGATTGCTGCAGCCGCGGCACACCACCGAACCAGAGGACCGGCATGTTGTGCGGCAGGCATTGACGGCTCGCCCCGCCACATCACGAACGTTAGCGCAGGAATTAGGGTGTGTTGCGCAACAACCTGTGATAGCACGTACCGTTCGACGTCGTCTGCAGGAGCGGTGACTTGTCGCACGGCGCCCATTGCTCCGATTACCATTAAAGTTACAACGCCGGCGAGTGCGGCGGCAGTGGGCTGTTTAACACCTCACCTGGACTATGGAATGGCATGACATTGTCTTCTCCGAAGAATCTCGCTTCTGTCTGCAACACCACGATGGTCGGATCTGCGTGTGGCGGCGCCGCTTTGAGAAACGGTATGACGCCTGCATTATGCATCGCCATACCGGATTGGGAGATGCATAATAACGTGGATAGAGCGATGTCATCGCTCTATCCACGTTATTTTATAAACAACGCATAGTAACTGAAAAATTGTGTTGCGACACCGCTGGGATCGAACCCCAGAACTCTCGATAACTAGTCGAGTGCGTTCGAATTTACGGTACGGCGCCAAAAATTCTCAGCGATGACATCGTCCATTTACATTATCTCCACGTATTTAATATATATTAACCATTTCTATCGCCCTTTGAATTTATCAGCTACAATTAAATAGCTGTTGCGTTAAAATGCCACCAGATGACGACATCTCAGTTGCTGAGACCATCAATACGGATTTGCGTAGTCAGATGCTGACTGATAAACCACGCAGGGCGCTGAGAATTGTTGGCGCCGTAGCGTAAATTCGAACGCACTCGACTAGTTATCGAGAGTTCTGGGGTTCGATTCCAGCCGTGTCGCAACACAATTTTTCAGTTGCTATGCGTTGTTTATAAAATAACGTAGATAGAGCGATGACATCGTCCATTTACAATTATCTCTACGTATTTAATATATATTAACTACTTATTTACTGAAAAAAGCATAAATCGCTTTTCTTTTTAATACTTCATTCAAAGCTGCTTGAAATTCCTGGCTATTGCTTTAACCAGAGTCGTATGAGGTTTTCGCCAAAACAAATTTTTCAATCTTTTTGTTGAGGCTTTCTTAGCCGTAGACCCCACCCTCCCTCCGCGATGGGGGGCTTACAGTTATATTAGTACGTCCCTGCATGAGGATGTTTTTGTGTGTTTTCTGCTTTAGCCAATGTAGCATTTTCTACTGATTCGTATAAATGTGATTTTGTATTTGTCGCGATAGCTCTGATCGTGCAAGAAGGCATAAATTAGAAAACATGTTTACCCATCGGAAAATTAAATGTGGTTTTGTGGCTAAAGTATCAAATCAACTGCTATGGCACTACCAAACATTTTTTTTATGATCGTTAACCAATATCAAGCCACTTCTGGATGAAGGCAGCCGTAAGCCTTTTCTGTAACTTTTAGTTTCGACCTTGTCCTTTCCAAGTCACCCCACTATGGTTTCGAATTTTATATACCCATCTCCTACATGGAAGTTTTCTATGTCCTGCAAGAATCCAAAAAAATATAATGTTTATCTTACACATCGAGCAACCACAAGGGGCTCTCAAAAGGTTCGTGCAATCACCCAAAATTATTAAAGCTACGGAAACATTTTTTTTTATTTTGTTATATATAAATTTAGTATACTGTACAACATAAATAATATTTAGCAAACCCCTCCCCCTTTTTTTCAGGAATCGAAAAGTCCATGATAATGGATAAAGTGTAATTTTGCAGTGTGATCAGGTTCCTTCATCTCCAAGGAGAGTCTCCAAAAAATCCTTAAAGAAATGTTAAATGTATATGGAAATGAATGTCCTGCATACGAGACTACGGCAAAGTGGAAAAGAAATTTTCAAAGTGGTCGTATGACCATCTTAGACGAACCAAGGTCTGGAATTCCATCTTTGACAGATGACCAGACAGTTGTGGCCAAAGTGAAGAAGTTTATCCTGGAAGATAGGGTACAACCATTGAAATGATTTGACAAGATGTTCATCTAAGCTATGGTTTAGTGTGGACAATCACTCATACATGGCCATGTCCAAGGTCTCAGCGCGATGGGTACCTATACTTTTCACCCCATTCCAAAAGGAAGCTCGGGCACAATTTGAGCAAATATTGTTGGATCTTTGTAATGCGAATTTCGAAGAATGTTTTGACCGTTTGATTACTATGGATGAGTATTAGTTATACCTATATGATCCAGAAACCAAAGAAATGAACAAGCAATGGAAACATCCCTCTTCACCACCCCCAAAAAAGGCAAAAGTGCAAAAGTCTACCGCCAGGATGATGCTCTCTGTTTTCTGGGATGGATAAAAGAGGTACTATTTTAACAGACTACCTTCGCAAGGGTCAAACTATTACCTCTGACTACTATTGCAACCTTCTGACCAAATTAAGAGAGCAAATTGAAAGCAAAAGACGCGGAATAATCACAAAAGGGGTCCATTTGTTGCACGACAACGCACCAGCTCATTCAGCAGTTAACACCATGATCACTGCGAGTCGTCTTAAATACAATACATTGCCTCATCCACCATATTCTCCTGATACGGCACCAAGCGACTTCTTTGATATATCACCAAGTGACCTCTTTGATATGGCACCAAGTGACTTCTTTTTGTTACGCGAGATCAAACGTCCACCACGTGGGAGGTGATTTGATGGCACTGATGACGTCATTTTTGAGGTAGAACAGTGGTTTCAGGCACAATCTGAGGTGTTCTGCACTGAGGGAATAAAACAGATCAAGCGAACGAAGGTGGGAGAAATGTGTGGCACTGGGTAAGGCCTATGTAGAGAAGGCCCAAGTACCTGAATACATCTTTTCTTTTAGTTTTCTTATTTTTTAGTAATTGCAGGAATTTTTTATACTCCCTCGTAATTTGCGCTTTGAGTATTTTGCATGCAAAACGGGTTAACTCAAATACCTTGACATTGCAGCAAACAATTACATATACAATCCACTGCTGGATGAAGGTTCCCCAAGTCCTCTGTCTTGAGCCTATCTCTTCCAAATCACTCCATAATGCTTACGAATTTCATCCCCCAATCTCCCACGTGGTATTCTTCTATGTGTTCTCCTCTCCCTTGGTATTCCATCGATTACTTAAGTTGTATAACGATGGAAACGTCTTCTCACCGTATGTCCATCCCATTGCAGCTTGATGGTAATCTCTTTTATCATGATGTCATCGACTCTCGTCCATTTACTGAATAATCAGTTCATCTTCTTATCTTCCCTGGTTATAACTAAACATACAATTATCCAGGCTTCTTTGACTTGTTTGCAGCCTCTGAATATCTTTCTTAGTTCAAGTCCTCATCTGCGAACCGTAAGTAAGGAATGAAAGAATGCTCTGATTAAACACTTTTATTTTAGGTCATAGTGGTAAATTGCTCTTGAAAATTGTACAGTATTTTTCAAAAGCTCTCCAATTCCTACTTGTTTCTTCTTTGTGATATACTCCTATTAGTTTCTTTGTGTCGTACTACAGAGGTGAAGCTCGTGTCAAGACGACAAATCTGCATGCAGCGGTACATTCCATCGGTGTAGCTTAGTCGGTTAGAGAAGCTCACTCCAGAGCGAAGAGACGCAGATTCGATACCCGTCACGGAAAATTAATTATAGTTTTAACATTGGCGTCCGAACGTAAAAAATGAATCTATACGCCGTTGGGTTCTTCGAAAAATGTGGGATGTTCATTTTACACATGGTCTGGTTACTTCTTCGCTTCCAAAAAAAAAAAAAAAAAAAACTATAGAAAGAGATGATGTAAAAGAGGTGAAGCACGTGTCAGAGGTGAAGCACATGTCAAGTATGAGGAAACGCGGATACTAACAAATTCCTGTTTTCACATATTCTCTGTGTCTCTCCCTTAAAATCTGTTGTCCAGGATAAATGTAGGCATTGACAACTTCTAAATTTGGATAACTTTTCGAAAACTGTCAAAAGAACTGGGAGTTTCTAAATCACCCATCCTTGGGCATCTGCACAAGATCGGAAGGGTTTACAGACGATATCAAGGACCTCATAAGCTCATCCCAGCTCTAAAGCTGAACAGCGTGTCGAGGTATGCAAGCAACGGCTCAGAAATTCAGGCGACACTCGATTTATCAAACGAATAGTTAATAGGAATGAAAAGTGGATACATCTGCGTAATCTAGACTCCTCTAATCAGTAGGGGAATAGATACCTACCCCCCCCCCCCAACCGCAAACATTTTGAGAAAAAGTTCCTGCTGTGAGTCTGGGGACTTATTAAGGTGTAATCAAAGTGGAGAAATCGAAACAGTACTCGCCCAAATTTTCACTCGATGCCATACTGAAGGAAAGATTCCTGAGGATTGGAACAACGCTACAATGATCTTGTTACATAAAAAAGGTGACATTGAGGATCTCAGGAACTACCGACCTATCAGCCTTCCATCAGAGGTTTATAAAATTTTCACTAAAGGTCTTTCACACCGCTTAAAGGTGTCACTGGACATGGCTCAACCGAGAGAACAAGCTGGATGCAGGAGTGGCTACAGCACAATAGATCATATCCACGTACTGAGAGAACCAATTGAAAGAGTGAGGGAATATGAACTTCCATTGTGCATGGCTTTTATCGATTATTAAAAAGCCTTTGATTCGGTGAAACCATCAGCAGCTACAATGACCCTGAAATCCTGCGGTATTGAAGATGCGTACATTAATACTGTATTATTAATAACATCTATGAAAATGCAATTGCAAAGATTCGGCTGTTTGAAAATACAACACACATAAAAATTGAAAATAGAGTGAGACCAGGTGACACCATATCTCTGAAGCTCTTTAATGCTACATTGGAGGGTGTCTTTCAGTCGCTGAGCTGGTAAAACAAGGGGATAAAGATTAATGGTGATTATCTAACTCACCTACGTTTTGCTGATGACGTAGTCATTTTTGCAACTACCCCATCAGAGTTGCAGAGTATGATCCAGGAACTTGCTGACAAGAGTAAAGAAGTGGGATTAAAAATGAACTTTCAGAAGACAAAAGTGATGTTCTATGCTTTTACAAGAAATGAAGATTTATAGATTGATGGAGAAAAGCTGGAGATAGCAAATACGTACGTTTATCTTGGACAGCAGATATCAAGTTAGAGTCACATTGATGAAGAAATTAATCGGCGTTTAAAACTTGCCTGGAGAGCTTTTGGAAGAAACAGAATAATAAAGAGCAATATGCCATTATGTCTTAAAAGAAAAGTGTTTGATCAATGCATCCTTCCAAAGCTTGCGTTTGGTGCAGAGACGTAGACTTTAACTAAAAGAGACATATAAAGGCTGCAGATAACTCAAAGATGCATGGAGAGGTGCATGCTTGGTGTAACCAGGAGAGATAAGAAGAGGAACTCGTGGATCCGAAAAATGACTAGAGTGGAAGACATCATGATCAGAGTTAAATCCCTGAAATGGCAATGGACTGGACATACTGCCAGAAGGACAGATCATCAATGGACAGCCGAAATTTTAGATTGGATTCCAAGGGACAGGAAAAGACCCAGAAAAAGACCACATGGGAGATGGGTGGATGAAATTTTAAAGTATGCGGGAGTGACATGTATTAGAATGGCACAAGACAGACCGTTGTGGAGGAAACTTGGGAAGACCTTCGTCCAACAGTGGATTGATAACGGTTGACAATGATGATGATGATGATGAATCCACTTTAAATTCATTCCGAATGGTCTGTCAACCTGCCAATGCCGATCTGTTTTCTCAGAAATTGATCAAGTTGTATGACAAACTTAGCGGAAGTATCCTACTTTATTCAACCGAAAGTAAGCACTGCTTCAACAAGAAATTAGGAAAGTTCATACCGTAAATCGGACCCAAGTTGAATTTCAGAAACCACGTGCAATGCAGCTGCTGCTTCGCCCAGAATACAGCTCCGGCCTTGCTGATTCAGATAATCACGTGTTTCGGGCGATGACGCATTCTATCAGTGAAAAGCAGTTGGTAACACGTAGTTTGGACGATGCCGAAAGCGAGAGCCAAAAGTTATTTGCCTCTAAACTGACAGCTTGGTACGGCGCAAGAATTGAAACAGATTTATTTAAAATATTGAACATTACGACATGTAATTTAAAATTTGGCTTGAATTCTTCTGAGGCTCTGGGTAAGTGAAACGGTTGTATCAGAAAAGCCGCTTTCCTTCCGATTTCCCTGTACATATGCCGTCCAAGTATTTAAGAAGAATTAAACGCCTCCCGTTGCTTCTGTTAAGCACATCAGTTTAATGTGTAAGACTTCTGGCAATAACACACCAGGTTTAACTCAAAATTATACTTCCTCACCAACGCTTCAAACAAAAGGCAGCTTTTATTGACTTTTGAATTGCTGCCGGTGTCACCAAACGGTGTTAAAAACTTAGAATGTCTGATATAATGTTTTGAACGAAAGATATATGTAAGAAGTATCAAAATTCACATACGAAACTAAGAAAGGAATGTTTAAAGATCATATGTGCCACAGAACAGTTTTAGTAATAAATACGGGCAAATGCTTTTTTATATTCCTTATTGCTATATAATAAGGAATATTTTTCTAAGAGTAAATTTTGTACCATTTGACCTTTACCACTTCGCACAGTAAATAAAACAAAAGTATTTAGCAAAATGTAAGCCACGAAGTATTTCGGTATCGTGTAAAATTTTCTGTTTCTCAATACTTAACTGCTTATGTTTTATTTGTAATAACATTATAGCCTCCTGTGTATTTTATACTACTAATCAGCAACATTAAGTCATCTTTCTTCAGACTTAAACTCTTACATAATTTCATATTCTTTTTCACAAATAAGGTAAAAAGCAAAAAGTAGAACTCACTGGCTTTCAAGCAAAGTTGAACGTCGAACTTCTGAAGTTTTGCTTCAGCAATCCATTTCTTCTCCTTTTTTTGCTTCAGCTCGGCAACTATTTTTTCCAACCAAGCAACGACACAATCGAATTAATTCCCCAGAAATCTATGGATCTTATCTTAAGGGAATCGAAGCTCATAAAACAGAGAGAAGAAAATAAAACGTCACGTTCCCGTCCTTATAATGAGCACATTTCTTCTCTCTCGCTTTCTTTGTTGCAAATTGCGAAAGATAAACTTTACTGTTGATTACGCTCGCCTGGGCATTAACGATCCATTCGGCTCGAGTTTCACGTATGAAATTTGTCTTCATGTCCAAATGATACAAAAGCTTTGCCAATGAGGACCAAAATAAAAAGGAAGACCCCCGATCGAACTTGCAGCAAGAAAAAGAATTAAAGAGCTGTTTACAGCTGGAAGAAAAGGATCTTGAATTTCTTGGATCCGAAAAAGAATGATCGGGTTTCAGTTCTTCTGCAGCGGATGCTATCCGCTCTGGAAGGTTGTTTGGGAGAGAATGGTTTCTCGAAAGAAAAAGAACCCGCAGGAAAAGAACCATCGGTATTGACTGTAAATTCGTTGTGCTGGATACTTTGAACCATACTCTACATTACCGTATAACTTACACTTATACCAGCTCTCTCGAGAATTCAATGTTCCTAACATATTAAGCTTTTTTATACAGATTTTCAAGAGAGATGATAACTGAAAAATATTCTTAAGATCATTTGCGCTTTAAAACGAGCGTAATGAATGATGCAGTGAATAGCAAATACAAAATTAGGATGTTCTACTCCCTAAAAGGATTCTTTTGAGTTCATAAATCCCACACGTAAGAATAACAACTCAAAATACTCAATTCAGTAAGTTCATGGAAATAAAATGATAATTTGAAGTGAAATACCTGTAGCATAAAAATTAATAACGACCTTAGAAGTAAACAGAAAATGTTGTTAGCTTTCTTTTACAGTGCTTTCAACATACGACTGCCGGTCCTCCGAATTAATATCTTGCAAAGTATTTCTAGTTTCTCTTCGTAAGAATAAAAATGTCAATTCAAATAGTAGAAATATCATACAGATAACCATATCTACATCTATAAATAACCTTTCTTTAGAAAAATGCAGCTCATAGAAAAAAAAAACAACATAGCAAGGTCGAAATGAAATCCCAAACAGCAATTTTGTCCTTTTGATGAAATTAAACCTACGAAAGAAAGGAAGGTCTTGCAAATTCTATTCCGAAGAATTTATCATATCATGCAGCGACGTAAATGAAGATGAACAAGAAGAAAATAGTAAAAGAGAAGGGGGAAAAGATGAAAACCATGTGATGTGTTTTACAGAAATTGAAAGCAACCAGTGTAAAACATCTTTGATGAAATACTTCACTGATATGCGAAAAATATATATTGAACAATTGTCTGCTGAAGAGGAATATGAATACAAAAATGCGTCTGGGAGTGAATTTGTCATTTCTGTGAACGTTTTAGAAAAAGTGTCAGATCCTGGTATCACATGGAAATAAGAGTCCTTTTTTTATCGGCTGTAATATCATACGTATGATATAAATCAACTGTAACATCATACGTATGATAATACAGCCGAGAAAAAAGACTCATATTTCTAAAAATTATTTAATAATATCCTAAGGAATCACAGAACCAGGTGAAGATGTACCCCACATTAATTCTTGAATTAATTGGCATCGTGGTCGGATCAAATTAATTAAGAATAAATTAATTTTGATACTTTTTCTAGGTTTTCTCATAACGCCACTTTTTGTTGGAGTAATACCATAAAATTATAATCAATGGAAACATAATGTCATCAAGAATGTAATGCAACAAAGTTGGTTCAATTATCTGTGTTCTATGAAAAGTTATATCATAGCCAAATAACCAGAAAAAGGAAGCACAACTTGCTTAGGTTTATATGAAGTAGCTTACCTTCATTTGAATGTAGCCAATGAGCATGAGTGTTTAGAGAGCCAATCAGGTGTCATCTTGATTTGGCAATGAGCCAGTCAGGTCACAGTAAGATTCATCTATTGATGTCATATATTCGAGCTCAGAGGAGAACATTTATCCGTGTGTTATATGATTGCTATCAAGTTGGGTTTGTGTGTGTGTTCTTTCATTTAGTGAGCTTGTAAAACGTAATAAAATTAAAGAAATGGTGCAAAGAGTTGACGGGTCACACAGAAAGCGATGTAAAATAGTACTATTAAGTGAACAAGGCGTCATTCATGAAGAAATTGGAAGAAAAATTGTTGGAAACTTTACCAAAGGTGGCATTTCTAAATTTTTGAAGAGGTATAAGGAGACTCAGTCACTACAAAACCAGACTGGTGAAGGCAGGAAAAGGTGCACGACAGTAAGTGATGATAGAAGAATTAAAGAGACTATGTCTACGTGACAAAAGAAAATCATCTGGGTGTACACAAGATGAAATGGCGCAATGCAATATGAAGTTGAGTGCAAGGACTAATGTTCGGCGCAAACTGCAGGAATTTGGTCTAAAAGCCAGAATTCCTCGAAAAAAGCCATTTTTATCTCTCAAACAAAGGTTGAGAAGATTAAACTGGGCTAAAACCCATATTAACTGGACAGCGGAACAATGCGACAATGTTGTTTGTAGTGATGAAACCAAAATCTCCCTGTTTGGTGTGATGGCATAAAATACGTAAGGAGAAGGCTGTGAGATGATTTGCATCCTGACTGCATTACATGTACCGTGAAACACCCGGTTAGTGTTATGATCTGGGGTTGTATGACATCAAAAGGTGTGGGCAGAATTTGCGTGATTAATAGGAATATAAATGGCCAAAAATATATTAATGAAATACTTGAGCCCAAACTGAAGCCTTCCGCACGTGATCTTTTCCCAGATAATGAAGCATTTATATTTCAACAGGATTCAGCTCCATGTCATGCTGCTGCTGTGGGCAAAACGTGGTTTCAGGATTATCATATTCCACTACTGGAATGGCCTGGGAATAGCCCAGATCTTAACCCCATCGAAAATCTATGGAGCAGACTAAAGAAACTTGTTAGTCAGAAGCAACCCAGCAATAAAACCCAATTAATAGCAGCAATAATTCAATCTTGGTTTCACATTATAACAGCTGCATAACTAAAAAACTTGGTTCACTCCATGGGAAGGCATTGTAAGGCCGTAAGTAACGCTAACAAAGTATTAACTGACACGGTGAGAATCTTTGTTTATCTCATTTGTTTTATGTGTTTCACTTTTCTTTTTTATAACTGCTGTTCTAATATTAAATCCTTCATAAAAGTTATTGCATTACATTCTTGATGAAATTATCTTTCCATTGATATATGATTTTGTGGTATTACTCCAAACAAAAGTGGTGTAATGAGACATCAAACCTCAAGAGCACATTATTTCCAAAAGCTTTCCACAATTTTGGCCACTACTGTAATTCATTAACTTCGATATGAACCAATCAGAAACGTTTAAATGCATATCATAGCAGGTGTTGCCGCGCGAAAGATACGAATTTTATTGTGCCCAGAATATTGCTCTGAGTGAAAGTGGGGGCGAGTGTTTCCTTCAGTTACCTTGGCGTATATTTCGTCATTGCACACCAAAGTAAGATCAACTCGTTATATGAATACAAGATGTCCTAATGGTAATATACAGCTCTCTCTGCTAATCCACATTATATTCGCCTCTCTCTTCCGTTTATTTCCATAACTGTTCTTAAAGCGAAATTTGGTACTCATGGTATCAATTTGTACATTCGCTCTTACTCAGACGTAAACTTTTTACGTACTTCAAACTGTCTGTTTTGCATTAAATAGTGATAATCAATGGTGATTACTGACTCAACTACATCACTGTGTCACAAAAGCTGGCAGTTACGTGTCTATCTGAATATTTTGATATTCCTATATTAGTTTTGGCGGGAGGATTTCAAAATTGCCACTATGTTTGGCATAACATCAACAGTTTAGCAACAATTTATGATACTCCCAAATCTATGCAGTTGTATAATGCACGATGTGTATTACAATGCATTAGGCAATAGGACAGGGGATGTAAGAGAGTACAAATCATGAACAGTGTCAATACCCAGACCGAACTGGAGTAATTAAAGACAAGAAAAATGTATCTCCTAAAAACTAACTTTGGATCGCCTTTTGCAATACTCTTGGCATAACATACCGAATTCCAGACGTTATCTCCCATGATGGCTTCATCCCATTTTCTTTGATATCTCTCTGCAGGTCTTGATGAAACCTCTCATCATGTTCATCACCCACTTGTCCCAAATTTTCTTTTAAAAATTGAGATGTGAGTGCAAGTAATGAAATTTCAATGATATCCGACGCCCCATTATTCCAAAATAGTCTACTAAATTTTCCACAAGCTTCTTGTAGCCCGTAGTCTTCCAATCTCCAATAAATTTGGTCGCAACAAGACGGAATGACTGTCAGGCATCCTTTTCTACATCAGTTATTCTGCTCTAGTTTTCCTGCAGTCAGCCTTGCCTTTATCTGTGACCCCACAAATATGCCACGTTTTATCTTGACATCCGAGAGATTTTATATCACTGAGCGAATGAACTTGAATGTTTGTCCATTGGGATTTAATACTTTATAACGAAGTAAATTTCTCCATCATTTTTGTCCACGCCGGGCATCGAACCCGGGTCCCCTCATTCCGGAATAAGTCACTCTCCCAACTAAGCTACGCGGATATATGCTCTCGCTGCTATCTACCTTTATGTCATGTGCGTCATGGTGGACAAAAATTTGCCTGATGAGCAATCTCCTCCACTGTCAAACGGCGATTATCTTCGAGAAGCGTTGCAACAATGGAGACAGATGTTTTGTCTGTTGCCGTTTGAGGTCGGCCGCCTGAGCGGTGATTATCTTCGATGCTTCTTTAGCCCTCTTGAAAGCGCAATGCATAGTGATAAATTATGCTTCGATCAAGAGTTCCTTCCCAACAAACTTATTGCAAGGCAGTGTGGATCTGTGTCGGGAGGTTTTCAAAGCAGAGTTTCTGTTTTCCGTACGAGCCCTGGTCTAACGCATTGACTCGACCTGACGAGGAGAGCGTTTCCATTTCCAAACCCTCCCACGTCCACACAGTGAATGATAGCGCGTCGTTCTGACACCACTACGTTGCTGAGAGTCTGACTTTGACATGCCTGATTACATTATCCGCTTCGGTTTTAGATTAGCGCGTGCAGAAGTTTTTTTACGACACTCGGATATCAAAGCAATGACAAAAAGCATCAGTTAAAATAAAATTGTGTGCATATGTTTCATATCTTTCTCAGTACGTGATCGGTTTGCAGCTGGGATCCAATAAGTTCCACTATGGGAAGTCAAAACCCTGTATTTGATTTCATTTACTCTATGACTTATTAAATAATCCAGTTCTTGCTTATTTGGAAAATGTGGCTGAGCACTGCACGATGCCCCATGGAAATCCATATCTTTATCATCGTCACAATTATCACTAGAGTGGACATCTTCCCCTACTGTTTCCACATTTTTTGCTGGTTGTTCACGAAAAAATATCATTGTGAGATTTGTCAATCGAAGAAAGCGTGATGCTTTCTTCATGGCTGCAAAAACATTTCAGGAAAAAACATGGAAACTTTACAGCCCGTGCCATTGGTTTTAATGACGACAGTCCAATCTATGTAAATGATCATCATTGCCCTGCCAGTGAACGTCTTCTTTGTCTAGTGCAAACAAGGAAAAAAGAATGTGGGTGGAATTTTATGTGGACGGATCGAAACGGTAGGATCTTTTCCCGCAAAGATAAGGATTCGCTTGCATTACACATTCAGTCTGTCAGTGGCACGGAAAAAAATAAGTAGATATTACAATGATATTCACCCTCTATCTGCTCTGATCAATGTCTGGCCCGGAACAAATCTATGACCCTTACCTGGATTATTACCATCCGGACTGTACTTGTCAAAATGTATTTTTATATGATCTCTCTGATGAAATCGACAAATGTGGTATGTCATTCTTACATATCAATATTCAAAGCATTAACTCCAAATTTGATAAACTTCAAATTTTTCTATCACAGTTGAATCATGGTTTTTCTGTAATTGCACTTAGCGAAACTCATTTAATTGATGAGAAACAAAAGGAGTTTTAAAATCTCAGTAACTATAATTTTGAATTCAAAGTTAGAAATCAGAATAATTTATTACTGAATATAAGGGGTTCTGGTGGGGTAGGCCTATACCTGAAGTCTCACATCACCTACTTTATTCGTGATGACTTGAATAATATGCCCCTTGTACGTGATTCATGTGAAATGCTTTGGATTGAAATAAAAAGTCCCAAGTCCAAAAACCTAATTATTGGCGTTATCTACAGATCGCCAAGTAGTGATCGAAAAACCTTTTGTGAATGCTTTGACAATATCTTAAACAAAATAAATAACGAAAATGAAAATTGCATTTTTCTGGGAGATATTAATATTAACATCAACAACCTATCTCTAAATGAAAACTATCTTACTATGCTATCAGGCAATTTTTTTTATGTGCATTTCTTTACCTCTTTGTGGTGAAAATACTCTAGAACATATTGATACTAAATTACGTAATACTGCTTTAGAGTCCGTAGTGATCGAATTTTAGTATTAGTGATCACAACCCTGTCTTCATTCATGTTCCAGTTTTTTCAAATTACCGTTACGCAGTTAACCACAAAACAATCTCTTATTGTGACTACACCACGATAGTTGACATAATTTCTAATTTTGACTGGTACAAGTCGGGTATCTACAATACAACTTGTCCAACTATAGCTACCGAAATTTTGCAAGATATTTTGAATGATTTCCTTGAGATCACAACCGTTCGTAAGGTAGTTAGGACTAAATATGAAATTAAGATACAACCTTGGATGACCAATGGAATCATTAGATCAATCAAAAAAAAAATAAGCTTCATAAAAAAAGTAGAAATAATCCTTACAAAAATCACTTACGTTATAAGTATTAAAGGTATAATTATGCCCTAAGAAATGTTATTCAGCATGCGAAAGTTGATTATTACAACCTCGCTATTTCAGATGCAGGAAATAAGTCCTATCAGAAATGGAAAATGATCAAATCAGCAATTAACAAACGATCATGTGCTACTGAAACTCCGCTGACCTTAACAGGAAATTCCGGTAACTTTAATGTTGATTCAAAATCAGTCGCCGATGACTTCAACAATTACTTCATTAACATAGTTCATGATTTAGCATCTCAGCAAAACTTGCCCACAAATACTATAGGTTATGATTATTTATCCAAAATTAAGGAAGTTCCTTTTTCAATGTTTCTACGCCCTGTGGATAATACTGAAGTCTATAATATTATCACCTCGTTGTCCCTAGAAAGAAGTGTTGGTTCAGACAATAATAATAGCAGAGTCATAAAAGATTCGATCTCTGTTTTAGTACCACTTATAACACATATTATTAATCTGAGTTTTTATTCAGGTCAGTTTCCTGACAGTCTGAAAATCGCTAAGGTTATTCCTCTTTTCAAACAAGGAGATAGGGAATCTACCTGTAATTACAGACCTCTGTTATCCGTTTTGAGTAAAATGTTTGAAAAATCTATTCACAGCAGAATGGTTGATTTTTTACACACCCATGGTGTGCTTTCTTTGGATTAGTTCGGTTTCCAAAGAAACAGATCTACTGAAACGGCTGTTGATAAATTGTCAAACTTTATTTTCAAAGCACTAGTTGTTATACTATTTGTGTTTTTATTGATTTCCAAAAAACTTTCGACACGGTAAATCCTGACATTCTGCTACATAAATTACCCAAATACGGTTTTAGTGGCAAAATTATTTCCCTCTTAATGAGCTACCACTCTAATCGCAAACAGTATGTCTCTGTAAATAAAATGAACTCTGATCTACTTAATATTTCATGTGGAGTGCCTCAAGGATCGGTATTGGGACCGTTCCTGTTCCTGATATATATTAATGACCTTCCTCTGTGCCTGCAATCAACTCATGCTTTGCTATACGCTGATTACACTGTCATTTTTAAAAAATGTCATGATTTGTATAAGTTACAGATAATGATCAATAATGATTTACCAAATTTATCTCATTGGTTTCGGAAATATACGGAGTTGGTTTCTAAAATATTAAGTGATAATATGCTCTAACAAATTATCACTTAATATTTTAAAAACTAACTCGGTATATTTCCGAAATGTTCATAAAAGATAGGACATAAATAACTTCCCACTCCGGATTAATTATCTCCCACTTAATATTGTGGACAAAGTTCAGTATCTTGGCGTTTGGTTTAATGAATTGTTTAACTGGAAATACACATGTTTAGTTTGTTTTAAAAAAAGTTTCCTTACAGGTTGGACTACTTATTAAAATTAAGCTTCTCTTCCTTATCAATGTCCTAAAAACATTTTACTATGCTTTTATTTATACCCATCTCTCCTATGTCTGGAATCCTGGTATTCAAATATAAGTGCAAACAATAAGTTATGCTTGCTCAAATTACAGAAGAAATATGTTCGCTATATGCTGAACACAGAGTACATGTCTCATTCAAAACCATTATTTCTAAAACTAAATATTCTACAAAATCATGAAATGTTTACCTTGAAACTAGGTATCATATTTTTTTAAATAATGCATCTTAAACTGCCTATTTTTCAATCTGACATCAAATATCTGAATTATTCTATCTTCACCAGATCTGTTGCTAATAACAAATTATGTCAGCCGTGTGTTAGACTTAATTATGGTTTAAATAGCATACTGTATAAAGCCATTTCTTATGGAATAATCTCCCAGAGAGCATCAGATCTCTGCAAAATATCAAAACGTTTTCCTTATCTCTGCGAAATTACATTGTAAATCACCTTAATCTCCATAACGAATATCAATCCTATCATTAAATTGTAGTTCTAAGCATGCTGCTAACAGTGGTGCTTCTGTTATAACCATCTTACTTGCTTTCATATATGCCATATGTTTTATTCCTTTTCTTACATCTGATAGGGGCAATCGCCTTACAACCAATGTGTTCAGATTCCTCCTGGTGTATTGCATTTTCATATAACTGTAAGTTTTAAATGTGGCGCAATAAAATAATTGTAAAATTGAAGCTCATCGCAATTTGAAACTGGCGCAGTAAATGGTGGTATGTTGAGATACACTAATAGCATTCCGGTCTCTAGGCCTCTTGTACTTGGAAGTATCCACCATACAAAATAAAGAGACATCAAGATGAATCTTTGACACCCTCCAAATTCGAGGAATGGTAAATACCATTGCTTTTCTTGCACCACAAAGCAGCCTTTCAAAGTTCAAATGTTATTGCCACAGCAAAAATGGGGTGCCCAAACATTGTACTGATCTCCCATAGGCATTCCGAAGTATGCGAAAACACAGGTTTGTCCACGCCGCCCTTCAAACACGGGCCCCCCTCACTCCGGAGTAAGGCGCTCTCCCAACTGAGCTACACGGACATGTGCTCTCATTGCAATCTGCCTTTACCTCATGTGCGTCCTGCGGCGCAGGCACGCCACATCCTCCCCCCCCCACCGAAAGGGGGCCGGGGGTATGGCCCACGGATCAGCCGGGACCATGTGTTCCTGTAGGCAGTCATCCCATGAAGAACTTGCATTTGAGAAATCCCGGACAATTTGACATCACACTGATTTACTTTTCGAAGCGCCGAAGAAGGGATTCTTATTTTTCCTGTCTCGTCATGTGGAAAGAACATCACATCATTGCGAGAAACTTAACAGCCGGGTCATCCTGGAAGTTCAGGCGCCAATGTAAAAACACAGGTTTTGACTTATCGAAACCGGGTCCTCTCACTCCAGAGTAAGTTGCTCTCCCAACTGTGGTACGCGGGCATGTGCTCTCATTGCTATCTGCCTTTATCTCATGTGCGTCTTGCGACGCAGGGACGTCACAAGCAAGCTTAATATGCAATGGAAAACTTAGACCCTGTCATAATCTTGTGCTTGATTTGGTAAAGACCAATATAGTACCCACAAATACATCAAAAAAATTCCTGGTAGAGCTAACAACCTGTTGAGTGTAACAAAGGTGAGTGACAGCGTATTAATAAAATTGCAAAATTTAAGATAACTAAGAAAAGCTTTGATGATACAAAAAAAAAAAAAAAAAAAACTAAAACCGCCGTTGGAATCAGCGCCTCTGAACTGTATAAGAAAGCAAATTTTCTGTTTTGCACAGTAATGTTTAAACTTAATTGAGCGATTTGTTGCTTTTACGTTAAGTTAGCTTCACTCTAGATAATAAACAAGCCATCTCCCGTAAGGTTTAGATTTAACCCAGAGGATTGTCTTGCCTGTAGAACCCGTGATTTTTATTTTCGTTGAAGCTGAAAAGCACTTATCGAAACATAAAATATACTGTTACGACCCACCCCCGCCATTATTTTAGTAATTAATGGGCGTGGTGGATGTGGAAAATTAATTAAGTATTAATTATGTTCGAGGCTTGATTGGAGTTTAAAAGTGTAAACAGCAAAGAAAGTTTTATCTGGGGGATTGGAAAGAAAAGAGGCGAAGAATTCTCCCTCTGGCTGGGTGGTCTCAGAATAGCTCTGTTAGGTAATAAATCGAAGGTTGCCGCTGACGGCCAGTCTAAACAGGGAAGGTGGTACATATCGAAGAGGACCACTTGAGTAGAAATGAATGAAGATGGGGGACAAAACGTTTAACGAATAATCGTAAATTCGTCGATTGTTTGGGGCATTTTCGAGAACAATTGCTCTCTGTGTGGTCCGTGCAGAAAAATAAGATTTCGCACTTGGCGTGAAAATAAGGAAGAAAGTTTAGTTGTCTGTACGCTCTCCGATGTGAAAGGATCGATGCCTTGGATCTGCTATATGGATTGGGATAAATGAAGCAGCTAATCTCCCTGCATTTGGTAAGAAACTGAGACAACTCGGGGCAGCTGGAGATGCCAGTTTGCCATTAAGACAGCGGAATGCCTAAATCCGCTTGATAAAACAGCAATTTCTGGGCTGGGAGCCTAATGGAAATCAGCGACTGATTGGCCCAATGAAAGCAAAGTTACAGAGGAATTAAGAAGTCTGCGAGTGGACGTTGGTCGAAGCGAAGCCAAGCCGAAGATCGGATTCGAGTCCAACTACGGCAGTGTGCAATTACCATTCTCTCCCTGAAGCGGCGAAGGAAGCCAGTTGGTCCAGCGGGGCGAAGCGTGGCCCCATGTGTGTGTGAGGTTACGTAAGCAGCGCAGCAACTACGTGTAAGTGCGGCGGGATAAACCCGGCGAAAGAAAAATATGAGCGTAAGAGCGGGGCTTGGTAACCTAAGAAATATACAGGTGAAAAGTTAAATCACAATTTGGATTTATTCTTAAGAGCATCGATGTACGTAGAAACATTTTGTTTTTATTGTTACATCTGCTACGAAATTAGTTGAGGAACTGAACTGATGTATTGCAAGAACTAAACTGAGAAATAGTAAGACTGAACTGTGGAATTTAAGTTCATTAAAACTATCTCGCGGGAACTGATTTTGGTCCAAGTTGACCCAATACTTATGTTCAGAAGACAGCTAAATATTATTCGTATGTGTGCCATTGTTATGTTTTTATAGCCAATTAAATATATGTTTAGGCAATCAGCGCAGTCATAGAACACATTATTTATGTGTACGCAAGTGATTGGTTCAAGTTGTTTAAGTGTATGCCCATATAATACAGCTTTCGCGCCAAGGACTACGTCGAAGAACATCAGAGAAGAAATATACTAACTGCTCGGCTACGGTTGTTAACTTGATTGACAGCGTGGGATAATGACCCACTGTCGTAACATTTTGATGCCAGCGGTGGTATCAGTACTTTCAGAATAACATCCAAGGGTGTGAAATAAATCGGCGTAGTTTACGTTCAATCTGCTGTACTTTCTGGCTGTTATGGCACGCCATGCGATTTGTACGCTTTTAGCCAGAAGCATTTGTTGGCTCTGTAGCAAATCACAATAACACATGTGCGAACAGGAACTAGAATAATGATCTGTGAGGGGTGAGAGAGAGAAGGCATTTTTACAGCTAATATTTTGTAGACTCGTGTTATTATTTTTTTTTTCTGCTTCATTCCTACAAGTTATTTAATAAATACTTGTGCTGTTTGGATTAACGCAAGCAGACAAACGTGAAACTGCTTCATTTAACAGCACACGCCCGTATGTCTGTACACAGATAGGATTATTGTTTACGCTGCCAGTTTTTAATCGAATCTGAGACATATCTACATAAATTGTTTTTGTGCACTTTTCAAAAAAGCTTTGTGTACGTTTTTGTGCGTGAACACATTTCTGCTCAAATCATAGCCTATGTTCTTCGCAGATAAAGCATTAATTTTAATTGAAGTTTAGAGAAGTCGTATTTGTCGAAGCAAATTTTTTAATCTTCTGAGGCATGTGATGCGCCTTTAATTTTACCTTACTTTTGAGTTTCTGGTTCTGATATAAATTACGTTACTTCTCGGTTTGAATGTCATATTGATCGACACGTTTCTTACCCCAACTACTTATAGTTGTTTACAACGCTGACAGTGATATAAATAAAACTAAAAGCTAAGATTGGTGGTGGAAAGCTGAAATACGAGTAGACAGAAACATTTATTTGATCAAATAGTGGTCTAAACGCAAAAATGTCATGACAAATGATGTTGTTTCAATAAATTGTTGATATGCTTTTCTCCTATGGGTTTCGTAAGACGAGACCCATAGGAGAAAAGCACATACAATTATAGAATATGTTCAAAGTGTCCGCCGTTGTGTTGCCCACACAGATGAAGATGCAATCTCCACTCTTGCAGCATTTTATGGATCACAGTTGTGGGAATTTGCTGACATGCCTGCACAATGCGTTTCTTAAGATGGAGAATGCTTTGAATTTTGACCTGGTACACCACAACTTTCAGGTGACCCGACAAATAAAAATCGAGCGGAATGAGATTTGGGTTTCTTGGAAGGCTACTCCACATCTCCTTCGGCGTCCAATCCAATGTTTGGAAAACTATGTGTTAAGGTATTGTCGCACTGTCAACGCGTAATGCGTAGCGCCGCCATCCTGCTGAAGCCATTCCGTGAATGTACCTGCTGGATTCAAGAGTCTTAAAAATGCTTCATCCTGCAACATGTTCGGGTACGTTACAGTTGTTACCGTCTCGTCAAAAAAACAAGTTAGTAAAATCATGCAATGCATTGATTATATTACGGTTTCCAACATACCAGAAATCATTACTCAAGTTATGAGGATAACGGCTGTGAAATAAATCTCGCTCCTGTGTCCTGACCTTTGATCTCATTTCGATGATATTCAACAGAACCGGTTCAGAATACCTCCGAAATAACATGATAAAGTTTTGTCACAATCGAAACATTTTTACGTAAGTTATGATGCATTAGGACTATGGAATAGATCCCGCTCCTGTGTTGTAACCTTTAACCCTATTTTCCTCATTTTCAATAGGATACGTCCCCAGGCAGGCCCTAGAACATACTAACATTTCATCCAAATCGAATAATTTTTACGTAAGTTATGACACATAATGGCGATGGAAGTGATTCCGCTCCTATGTCCTGACCTTTGACCCCATTACGCCCATTTTCAATAGGGTGTGTTCCCAGGTAGTCCCCTACCACATACTGAAATTTCATCGAAATCGAGCCTTTTTTACGTTAGTAATAACGCATAAAAGCAGTGGAATGGATCCCGCTCCTATGTCCTGACCTTTGACCCAATTTCGTTCACTTTCATTAGGATTTCTTCCCAGATGTTCCCCTACCACATAATAAAATTTCATCCAAATCGAAAGATTTTTACGTGAGTTCTCGTGCGGAATGGACATACGCACACAACGCGTGACGTTATGAGGCAGATGAGAATCGCGACCATTAGCTCGCAAGAGTGTGACGTTATAAAACTTTAATAGGATCCACGCACAATGCGTGACATAATGAGACAGATATCGTGAAAGCGCGCCAACATCTCAATCGCGAGATTGTGACGTCATAAGCTTTCTTAGCATGGGTAACATTAATGGGACGACGCCATGACACTAAAGACGTGATAATTTGGGGTGGTTATTTAACCCACTAAACGAATTTTCCTAAAGTCGAGATCAAGCTAAATCGATTTCTAGTACCAGAAAACAGTAGATTAACGACTTTCATCAAAATCCTTAGAGCAGTTTTCAAAATAAAATTTACATACATACAAGAAGCGCTCCTTTAATAGTGTGGGATAAGGGCGATGAAATGGATCCCGACCCTATGTCCTGACCTTTAACCCCATTTCACCCATTTTCAATAGGGTTCGTTCCCAAGTGGTCCCCTGCAACATACTACAATTTCATCGAAATCGAACCATATTTACGCAAGTTATGACGCATAAGGGCAAAGGAATGCATCTCACTTTTGTGTCCTGACCTATGACCCCACTGCAGCCATTTTCAATAGGATTCATTTCCAGGTGGTCCCCTACGACATACTACAATTTCATCGAAATCGAACCATATTTACGCAAGTTATGACGCATAAGGGCAAAGGAATGCATCCCACTTTTGTGTCCTGACCTTTGACCCCACTGCAGCCATTTTCAATAGGATTCATTTCCAGGTGGTCCCCTACGACATACTACAATTTCATCGAAATCGATCTATATTTACGCATGTTATGACGCATAAGGGCAAAGGAATGCATCCCGCTTCTATTTCCTGACCTTTGAACCCGCTTCACCCATTTCCAATAGGGTTCATTTCCAGGTAGTCCCCTAGGACATACTACAATTTCATCGAAATCGAACCATATTTACGCCAGTTATGACGCATAAGGGCAAAGGAATGCATCCCACTTTTGTGTCCTGACCTTTGACCCCACTGCACCCATTTTCAATAGGATTCATTTCCAGGTGGTCCCCTACGACATACTACAATTTCATCGAAATCGATCTATATTTACGCAAGTTATGACGCATAATAGCAATGGAATGCATCCCCTCCTATGTCCTGACCTTTGACCGCACTTCATCCATTTTGAATAGTATTCCTTCCCAGGAGGTCCCCTACCACATATAGAAATTTCATTGACATCGAACTATATTTACACAAGTTATGACGTATAAGGACAATGGAATGGATATCGTTCCTATGTCGTGACCTTTGACCCCATTTCGTGCATTTTCAATAGGGTTCGTCCCCAGGTGGTCCCCTACCACATACTAAAGTTTCATCAAAATCGAACCATTTTTACGCGAGTTATCGTGCCGACAGACACACGGACGGACAGATCTGGAGCATATACGCTTCTTCATCCTACCGTTAGAAAGCGTAAAAATGGGACCAGCGATTCTGTCTTTCCATATCCCGCACCAGATCATGACGCGCCCATAACCTTGCTCATCGGAAAGATTGAGCCAAAAAAGATTTGAATATTTTGACGGTTGTTTTCCTCGGAAACATAAACATTCGCTTCCTGAGGGAACATAATTTATGATGGAAACGCCCCATCATTCACGCATTGTTATTTTGCCCATTCGCAAAACTGAATTTACCTATCATAATCATCTTCACTTAAACGCTGATGGAGTTGCAGTTTGTATGGATGCCAGTGATTAAGTTTGAAGATCCGGTGGACGCTACACTTGTAGTACCAGCTTCAATGGACATGCGTCGAAGCTACCCCTTGGGGCTGGAGACCAAGCGAACCATCACATTGGTACTGGTTTCGTCGTCCGTCATAGTCCTTGACGGTCAGTTGCGAGGCCTGTAATGTACGGACCCAGTTTCCTTAAATTTGGAAGTCAGCTTAACAACACATCTCTGTGTGATTGGTGTTAGGCGCTGTCTGGATGCACCTTGTTGAATTCTTTGGCCTCTTCCCTGTGACTTTGAGTCAAAACCAATAAAATAACCTCAATTCGTTCCTCCGTACTCGACGACATGGTTTACATGTAAAAGAAGAAACACAAATGTGAGAATCTCCTATGGGTCCGGACTTACGGGGCACACTATAAGTAAGTATTAATGTCATTAAAATAATTGTAGGCCTCGTTAGCGCAATTCGAGAAATTAAGGATCTAGCCACCCCGGTGGCGCATTGGTTTAAGCCATGGCTTCTGGTAATTCGTTCGATATGTTTCCAGGTTCGAATCCCGATGAGGCATGGATGTTGTTTGTCTCACGGCGCTTGTTCTCCCCCTTCTCAAGGACCAGTGACCCTCAATTAGGAACGGGCGATTGCTTATAGCCTACTGAGTTGCTCACGGTGGTCCTTAAAAGTCCAATAAAAAAATATATTGACAATCTTATGTATATACAGAGGTATTAATAAAAATACGAAAGACTACTGTATGGCTCACTGTCAGTTAAAAGTTGGGTAGATTTTCGCCGAAAATATAAAAAAATAAAAAGATTGGGGAAAGATATGGCTTATACCTATATGAAAATATTCCAAATACGTGGCGACAGTTAATAAATAAATACATCGCTCTTTCCACGTTCCAGAAACACACAGCAACCGAAAAATTGTTTTTCAGCCGCAGCTGTGGAATCGAACCAACAGAACTTTCGGTATCGCGCCGAGTGCGTTACCTTTACGCCACGGAGGCCAACAATCCACGGTGCTATGTGCATTTTTAAAGTCAGCTACTGACATCATAAATCCGTAAGATGGGCTCAGCTACTGAGACGTCTCCATCTGGTGGGCATTAACGGCACTAGCTATATATATTATAGCTGAGCCAATGATGTCAGTAGCTGACTTTAAAAATACACATAGCACCGTGGATTGTTGGCCCCCGTGGCCTAAAGGTAACGCACTCGGCGCGATACCGAGAGTTCTGTTGGTTCGATTCCACAGCGGCGGCTGAAAAACAGTTTTTCGGTTGCTGTGTGTTTCTGGAACGTGGAAAGAGCGTTGTATTTATTTATTAACTATCGCCACGTATTTGGAATGTTTTCACCTTGGATCTCGCCCTTTGGATTTACCTGCTTTAATATATATAGCTAGTGCCGTTAATGCCCACCAGATGGAGACGTCTCAGTAGCTGAGCCCATCTTACGGATTTATGATGTCAGTAGCTGACTTTAAAAATACACATAGCACCGTGGATTGTTGGCCCCCGTGGCGTAAAGGTAACGCACTCGGCGCGATACCGAGAGTTCTGAGGTTCGATTCCACAGCGGAGGCTGAAAAACAATTTTTCGGTTGCTGTGTGTTTCTGGAACGTGGAAAGAGCGATGTATTTATTTATTATACCTATAGTTCAACCTTGCTTTTAAAATTTTCTTTCTGTTGGAAATTTTGTTACTTCTCGGTTTTCATTGCTTACTCAACGGCATATCAATTCCCTAAATTTATTTTATCTTTTTGCAATGCTGAATAGGAATCAAATAAAAATAACAAGCTCAGTCGAGAGTGTTGGAGGTGGAGAAGTGAAAACTTGTGAAGACTATCGATTTATTGTGGATATTTCTTGTGTTTGTTAAAACTATAATATATCAGTTTGCTGTAACGATAACCTGATAATTAATAACAAGGAACTGTACACCGATTACACTTAAAATTTTATAACTATAGTAGTAATCCGAATTTCTTGCCGTACAATATAAATCAAAGTTTCCAAGCTTTCTCACATCAATCAGATGGCTTTTTCAAGGAAGGTAGACAGCTGACTGCCTCGAAGAAATTCGTCCTTTTTGTTTTCGAACCATGTTTCCTTTACCGAAGTCTTAAAATTAAGGAACTTTGGGATCAAGCCGAATGTCTTGAATAAAGTCGAGGTGGGAACGTTTCTTCTTTAGCTTGAGTCTCAGCTGTCGGGATAGTTTAAATGTGCTCCGCATTGCTTGGTGTGTGCAAAACTAACTAATAATGAGGAATTGTACAATACTTACATTTAAAATATTATAACTATACTAGTAATCCGACTTTTTTGGCGTTGAATGTAAATCAAAATTCTAAGCTTTCGCTCATCAACCAGATGGCTTTTTCAAGGAAGCCAGACAGCTAACTGCTATACCTTCCTTGAAAAAGCTAGCTGTCTGCCTTCCTTGAAAAAGCCATTTGGTTGATTGTGCCAAAGTTTGGAAACTTTGATTTATATTGTACGCCAAGAAATTCGGATTACTAGTATAGTTATACTATTTTAAGATAACCTGTGTGACGTGCCTGTCCAGCAGGACGCACACGATATAAAGGCAGATAGCAGCGATAAAGAACGTCCGCGTAGCTCAATTGGTAGAGTGACTTATTCCGGAATGAAGGGACCCCAGGTTCGAGCCCCGGCGTGGACAAACACGAGGGATGAATTTACTTCGTTATAATGCGCCCGAACTTCCCGGATTACCCGGCTGTTCAAGATCTCGCAATGTTGTGATGAGTTTTCCACACCGCGAGAGAGGAAAAATAAGAGAATCATTTCTCCAGCGTTTCGAAAAATAAAATGTGTGATGTTGCATTCCACGCACTAGATTGACTGGGAGTTCTCAAGTGCACGTGCTTCAGCGGATGGCTGCCTACGACGATTCATGGTCACGGCTGACCCGTGGGCCATGCCCCCCGGTACTCTTTCGGGGGGAGGAGATGTGACGTGCCTGCCCAGCAGGATGCACACGATATAAAGGCAGGTAGCAGCGATACGAACGTCCGCGTAGCTCAATTGATAGAGTGACTTATTGTGGAATGATGGGACCCCGGAGAAATTTACTTCGTTATACCTGATAATTTACGAATTGGTGATTGTCAACTAAAATCTACTCAAATATAAAGCGTATTTATGGTTACAATTTCACGTTGGTGACTACTAATGTTTAGGGAGTAAAGGAATTAAAATTTACCATAGGTAACCGATTCTGTAGGTATTGGCCGTTAATTTCAGTTAGTCAGATTTAGTTGATTGTGCTATGTGTTTTAGAACATTAGCTAAGGACATTAGTTAAGTAACAACTGCAAAATGTGAAAAACATTATTGGCAATAAAGCAAGGAAGATGACAGAAAGAAATATAGCAAGATTAGAGAACAGAGAGAAGTAATATGAAAAAAACAGAGAGGTGAAAGACGACGTCAAGCCACATGCCTCTCGCAGTTTTAATACCTGCGGTTCTGACACCGAATTGCCTATTATGACGAAATGGTGACTGCTTGTGTGGATTTGTGCCCCCTACTTCTGAAAGCCGCAGTTCCATTCGTCACAAAATAAACGATCATTAAGCTCCTAAGGTGTAGACATTGCAGGGTAGATATTGGTCTTCCATACCATGGAGTCTGACAATGTCCCCAACAGGCGCCGCCGTGATAAATGTAATTTCGTGTTGCATCAATGGACACTAAATGAAGCGGAGATTTGATAGGGGGAAAATTCTGGGCGAGGACATTGGCTCCTGCAAGGGAAGTGGAAGAAAATAAGGTGAACGCGAAGTGAATGAATGAAGAGCTGAAAACAGCAGCGTTGTAACTCCTGGGAACTTAAGGACTTCCATAGAAATACAACGTGATCGATCGATACACCTACGATTGCTGCTTATCACGTGGCTTAAAATTTCCATGCTTATCTGGGAAAGGTAAGAATCACTTCTTTCTCGAAGTGGACAATAACTCTAAAAACTATAAAGAAAAAAGATGGTGAATCGATAAAGTGAATACGAATTATAGCTTGAATTCACAATGCATGTAAGTGGGAATTGTTTATCGAAAGGTTTGAAATCTAAAACTTGTGACATACACCTCTCTTTTAGTTCTTGCTTGTCATGTAAATTTCGCTACTTCTTGGTTAAATATTTTGTTACTGAACGGAGCAAACTTCTTTATTATTTTCTTCTTATGTTAGAAAACATCTTTCTTAGCAACAACTTATTTTCCTTGCGTAGTCCCAATAGTTTAATCAGAAAATTTGACTGGCTTGTTGTGTATTTGCTTGGTCAATTGCTCTTCTGCTGAATTACTTACGCTTTGTCGAATAACGAAATACTGTATGCCCTTTCATAAAGTCTTCGAAAATATTTGGATGAGTTTCATGGGTTCCAGACAATATTCAAGGTAACTTCCCGGTCTGGAATAGTTAATTTTACCAAAAATGAAAAACAAAGGAATAACTTTGCGAAGTGAAGATATATGCAATACCCATTTGTCTCGCAGAACAGAGAGCATGCTTGTCAAAAACGTGTTCCGGTATCGGAACATTTCTTATTTTTTCATCCGTGCTGGCGAATTTAGCTGAAGTACTCACTGCTGTGATCGGTGAGATTCTATAACTGAGAAACTTCAAGTTTAACAGAGACAAGGGTTTGATTTCATAAATCATTTTGTAGAGACTTTAGGGGACCAGAAAAGGAGAATTGGTAAAAAAATTCAAATTCTTTTATTGGCAATTTAAAGTGTTCACAAGTTTAACAGAGACAAGGGTTTGATTTCATAAATCATTTTGTAGAGACTTTAGGGGACCAGAAAAGGAGAATTGGTAAAAAAAAATTCAAATTCTTTTATTGGCAATTTAAAGTGTTCAGAATGTTCTCTTTTCAACAACGTATCACTTTAGTTATTTCGTGAAGTTGAAAAATTTCTTCTGTTACCATATGACATTTACAGACGCCATTTAAATATCCTTAAAATGTAAACAAACTCGTAAACAACACCCTATCTCTTTTTACCTGTGTAACTACTCTATGTATTTTCTTATTTTGGGAGACACATTTGAGAAAAATAGCAAGAACTTAGTGATGACAAACCTCTGAGTGGAAGAAATAGCTTGTCTGCTGCTCTAATATTGAAAATTCAGACATTTTATGTATGGTTTGTCCATCAGAAGAAATATTGGCAACTTTGATACTATGTAAAATGATATTTGGGCAGAATATGTCCGTCTTTTGTCAACGAATAACAATCCAAATCATGGATTCTGCCCTGCTGGTCCTGACAGCTGGTGAAAATACAGATGCGTCGAAGCTAAGAGAGTGACATACAGGGTGGTCGAAAAGTACCCTAGGGGTTTCGATTGACAACTGTACAAAAACGAACAGATCTACAGCAGTGAGGTTTGTGGAATTTGAAAGAGTAAATATTCCAGTTTTAAACGATATCTCTTCCCAACAGATGGCGATACGTGCTCGCAAATACCAACGCCGACTGCAAAAAAAAAAAAACGGAAAAGGTTGTCACCACAGGAGCAAACAATGTGCGTGAGTTGGTTTTTTGAGACAAAGTCTGTGATTACGGTACAAAGAAATTACCGTTGGACATATGGAGAAGATCCACCGAGTGATTTCAGTATCAGAGCGTGGCAGAAAAAACTCTTGGGTACTGGTAGCGTCCTGGACCGGCAAACAAGTGGCAGACTCCTCTGTCAGTGGAGAAACCGTGCAGAGCATACAGGAGATTTTCGCTAGCAGTCCTAGAAAGTCCACGAGAAGGGCCTCTTTACAACTGAATGTTACGGGATCCACATTGATGAGAGTGCTTCACAAACGACTGAAACTAACAGCATACAAAATGCAACTTCTACATCAGATTGAACCGAACAATGAACCTCAGCGCTTAGCATTCGCTCGGGATATGTTGGAGCGGCTGGAAGTTGATGAATGTTCCCTACGCTGTATAATGTTCTCGGATGAGGCAACCTTTTACGTGCACGGAAAAGTCAACACTGTGAACGTTCGTATATGGGGTAGTGAAACCCAACATTCAGTCAGGGAGCACGTCCTACCCAGTCCAAAGGTAAATGTTTGGTGTGTGCGCATGCATAATCGTGTAATTGGGCCATTCTTCTTCTCCGAGCCCACATTGCAAATGAATAATTACCCGGTCATGCTTCAGAACTTTGCGGTTCCGGAAGTACAGGATTTGCAACCGAACGTCATACTGCAACAAGATGGCGCTACCCCACTTTGGGGACTTGATGTTCGTGAATACCTGAACCGTGAGATTCCCGACAAATGGATTGGCAGAGATGGTCCCATTCCTTGGCCACCCCGGTCCCCGGATATCACTCCTTTAGATATCTTCCTCTGGTGCTATGTCAAGGACATGGCTTACGGGGAAAGATTAGGCAGCCTTCAGGAGCCCAAACGACGCATGTGTTTGATAGAATTGATCCTGACATGTCGGAGCGCACATGGGTAGAAATTGAACAATGACTGGATGTGTTATGTGCCACCAAAGGCGCACATATAAAGGTGTATTAAGGTAAGATTATTAAACTCGAATATCTACTCTTTCAAATGTCGCAAACCGCTGCTACTGCTTAAAAACTATAGAAACTGCTCGTTTTTGTACAGTGGTTAATCAAAACCCATAGGGGACTTTTCGACCACCCTGTATAACCATACAGCTCATACGTACATTCCACTATTAATAATGGGCCCGTTTGATCAGATGTGTAAATATTTGTCTCGCCCATAACTTCAGAAAAAGTGTGCTCATGGGAAAACACAAAGAAATAACTTTAATAATGTAATCTGGCCACGTCTTCCAAAGACAGTGTTTGTGTCGCTGAAAACACTCAAAGGCGGGAGTCTCATGTTATAATTGTGGTAACATTGTAAAATGTTACATTTTATCAAAACGTGGAATAAGTCCAGGCGTACACTGCTTAAAAACTATAGAAAATGGATAAAGAAAGAGAGATTGTTAGTGAGATGAAACTTTCAGAGTTCTCGAAAAAAGGTCAACAGAAAAACCAGGCTATGAAAAGGAAGTTAGGGACTGATATAAAGAAGATGAAGCATATGACCCTTTATATAAATCAAGATATCATTAAAAACGTATAAATGTATCATCCATGAGCCACATTAGGTCTTAATGACATTGTCCAATTTGAGGAAAATTAAAATTTTGTATTTATAGCTATTTTCTCATAACTTGTGTTTTACTGTTTACATTCCTTTTCCTCAACAACTACTTAGCACAACACTTTGAAAATTTTATAGCATATTCGGGCCATTTGTGAGCACCTTTGAACACGGAAGTTTAAAGGAACGTTGTTTATTTTTGTTTTAATAAAACTTATTTTTTTGAACAGTGAATGTTGTAAGATTTCGGTTAGAAACTGAACTTGATGCAGGGAGAGGAATCATAATTTGAAAAAATTATAAAGTAAATCAAAATGAACTGTTAAAGTGTGCAGAACTATTACTTCTTGCACATGTGAAACTTTTGTACTGATCGTATCTTTTTTATGAGAAAAAGTAACTTAAAGTTAGCACATTTAACATGGGCAAGAATAGGATAGGCTTATTTTCTGTCGTGTTTGGCTTGGTTTGGTCCCACTAATGGTTCAAAAAACTGAGGATACTTATTTTGACAATTTTATTTTGCACAAAAAGGAATTGTCGTTGGCTTTTGACACGTGTAATGTAATTGGTAACATCGTCAGAAGCAAGAAATGAAAAAGTTTACGCCTCACGAAGTGGAACCATAGCTTTCAGCGAAACTGTAGTAGACTTTAAATTGCGAAAATTGTATTTATCAACGTCGTTTTCTGAATTAAATGAAACATAATTACGAAATGCCTGTAGTTCAACTATTTCAACAGAAACAATAATTCGCATCTCAGCGCAATACGTACCAGGTGAGTCGATTTAGTTAATAATCTCAGTGGCCACCTCTGGCTTATATCACCTGCTGTACGCGCTGAGGCATCGAATAAAATGATGTGAGAATGATGTCCTGTGGAATAGCCATCCAGGTAGTATTGCCCCGTGTCCAAAGTTAATCGAGAGTTGTTGGCGTGCGGTCGTACCGCTGCACCTATCGTTTGAGCATGTCGCAGATATTTTCTATGGGTAATGAATCCTGCAATCTTGGCGACCACGGCAGAAGTGGAACGTTGTTATCCTTAAACAAGGCACGTGCTATCTTTGCAACATGGAATGTGGCACCATCCTGCCGAAATATGACTCCGAGAACGTCCTGCGCAATACGTACCAGGTGAGTCGATTTAGTTAATAATCTCAGTGGCCACCTCTGGCTTATATCACCTGCTGTACGCGCTGAGGCATCGAATAAAATGATGTGAGAATGATGTCCTGTGGAATAGCCATCCAGGTAGTATTGCCCCGTGTCCAAAGTTAATCGAGAGTTGTTGGCGTGCGGTCGTACCGCTGCACCTATCGTTTGAGCATGTCGCAGAGATTTTCTATGGGTAATGAATCCTGCAATCTTGGCGACCACGGCAGAAGTGGAACGTTGTTATCCTTAAACAAGGCACGTGCTATCTTTGCAACATGGAATGTGGCACCATCCTGCCGAAATATGACTCCGAGAACGTCCTGCAAGTGCAACCGGCCGTTGAATGTTAAAGACGAAATGGGCGCGCGTTATGATGGTACGGACTCTCACGAGAGGTGATCTGCTTTTGCATCTGATGGCACCCTAGACTATTGCTGCTGTGATTTACCTGGCGCAAATGCATTCTTCCCGACGCTTCTCCCTGTTTTAGGCGAAAACACATGCAGCCACTATTTTTGGCTAAACAAAAGCGCGTTTCGTCAGAGAATACGATATTGTGCCATTCGTCACTTCCTTCGTTCAATGCACCATTGCAGCCTAGCAGAGTGTGATGCGGTGTCAAAATCATCTTGAGGAGGTGCCATTGATTCTTCCGGCCGAACTGTAATAACCGGCGATGTATGGGAAAATGCGCCAACGGCGTTGATGATGCAGAACGATCACTCAAAGACATCCTCACGAGGTGACGGCTGTTCATCGGCATTTTCTGTGTACGATGTCCAGAACCGTCTCTTCGGATCCTACTCCCTTTTTCGTACGATTCCTTCAATATTCTTGCCACAATGGACACACTGCGAACCGTACGACCGGCAGTCTCTCACGCAGATAATGCGACCTCTATCGAACATGATGATGTGAATGTAAGACTGTCTTACACGACGACGAGGCATTCTTACGCACTGATGACTAAACACTGGCATACCGACAGAGCCACGTTGCTCTTATAAAACAAAAAAGGGCGGTTTCCGGTCTGTGACGTTGCGTGAATCTGATTTACCTATACGTGGTACGCATGTACATATGTACAAGAGGCATCCTGATGGTAATGCCTCCACCTTAATAACATGAAACTGTACTGACGTGTACTATGATATGTTACCAATGTGCGAAGAAAGTTTCTTCAGAATCGGAAATGAAGATCATGAATGACAAAGAAAAGCTGCGAGCCGTAATCGAATTCCTGGAAAAAGAAGGATGTGAGGCTCCAGAAATCCAGAGAAGACTCTTGGCGGTGTACGGAGAAGTCACGATCGGTATCAGTAATGTCCGAAAATAGATGAAGAGGTTCGAAGAGGAAGAAAGTTCAGTGTCAGACAAACAACGGAGTGGAAGACTCGCAACTGCTGTGACAGATACCAACAGACAACGAGTAAAATACCTTATCACAGCTGATCGTCGTGTCACCATCCACTAGTTGCAAAAATAAACAATGCTTACTATGTTCATACATTGAAGAAGCTAAAGGAAGCAATCAGAAGAAAAAGACGTGACATTTCACTTCGTAGTCTTGTTTTACACCATGGTAACGCACGTCCCCACACCTCAATGGAGACTTCACAGGCTATTGCCAAAATGGGGTGGACGGTGATGCCCCAACCCCTCTACAGTAACCACTTGGCCCCGTCAGACTTTTTCCCTTTTGAAAAACACCCTCGTGGGAAACGTCACATTTGCATTGAGTTGCTCACGGTGGTCGTTAAACTGTTTTTTCGAACTTTTGATTCTGATGAACACCATACGGACCCAAAGTGCATTGATAAGGACGAAAGCTTTGTTCACATAAATTCTTGAGTTATGTTTGTTTCAATCTTTATAGTTTTTTTAATCATCTTGTAAAAAAGTTAACCATATTGAAAATACAGTATATGAACATATAAAAGAATGCCTTAGTATAATCAAGCTTCACACTGAATAAATTTATTGCAGTAACGTGAGACTGATAGCTGGTTAACTACGCGACAAGCATGAAGCAAACGTGGCACCGGTCCTCACAATGCAACGATCGCTAGGAGGGTGAAAGGCAAAATGAGTAACATTTGAGGAATTCTTCCCCCTTCGGCGATGCCGCCCACTCTACACTGAAGATCAATTGAATTAGAGATACCTGTCTAGTAATGTGTAGCACTACCTTTCGCCCTGATGACGGCGGCGATTCGTCTCGGCATGGACTCGACAAGACACCGGAAGCGTTGGGAAGCCTTACGTATCCACGACCCCTGAACAAGCTCCGACAGTTCACGAAGATCTGATGGAGGGGAATCAGAGACTCGAACATCTCTCTCGATGGCATCCCAGATGTGCTCGATGGGATTGCGGTCAGGTGACTTAGCTGGCCAAAGAAGCGAGGTCACGTCGGTGGAGTGTTCATCCAACCATTCGGATGCAATTAGGGAGCGATGGCACGGTGCATTTTCTTGTTGCAGGATGAAGTCCCCAGTGAGATGTTGAAGACGCACAACCGGGAGCAAATGGTCGCCCAGGATATCCCGATAGCGTTGACCTGTGAGGGACGATGTCACACGTACCATGGGTCCTATTTCAGTCCACGTAAACAGCCCCTAGACGAGAATGCCACCCCCACCAGCTTGAAGAGTACTCTGATGGCAAGAAGGATCCATCGCTTCATGTGGTTTCCGCCGTACTCGTATCCTGCCATCCGCATGTACCAACGTGAATCTCAACTCATCAGTCCAGGCAACATTTGTCCACATGTCTAGGGTCCAGTGGCGATGTTCCCGCGTCCGTGCTAATCTTTGCTCCCTGTGATGTGCGGTCAGCAGCGGTACCCTCGTGGGACGATGGCTTCTGTACCCCAGAGCGAGGAGATAATTCTGGATGGTGTGGCTGCTTACACGTTTTTGTGCACCAGCGTTAAATTGCCGAGTGATTTCTTGTACTGTGGCCCGTCTATCCTCTGTTACAATGCGAGCTATCCGACGATGACCCCGCTCATCCACACGCTGTTGTCCACGGCAGTTGGCCCTTGCAGGGATGGTTTTACCGGATTCGATGTACTCACGGTGCACCCGTCACACAGTGGCTCGTGAAAATCCCAGTGCCTGTACAACTTCCGAGATGGAGTGATCCATTTGTCCGGCCCTGACAATTTGCCCACGATCAAATGCGCTTAGATCCTTCGTCTTACCCATACTGCGTCCGACTCTTACTGATTCCCGTCGCATCACTCCTTATATTGTCGGATCGCTGCATACGTCATGTCATTTTCGTTTACAGGGCTGCCCACAGCGCCACATTTGCATAACGCCAGCTGTCTCTAATTCAATTGCTCTTCAGTGTACACTGCTGTAAATAGAAATTGCAACACCATGGAATTGTCGGATTTGTACGAAATTTGCAAAGTGGATAGGGCACCATAGGAGATGCAAAGAATTACAATTGCAGCGCAGATACAAATGTGAGACGCGCTCAACACCATTCGAAACGTCACGCCAGGAGGTATAAAAGAAGCGTTTTTAAACTTGCTATCGCGAAACTCGACCTTATGTTCTAAGAAAAGTATACATTGTTAAATCAAGACCAAATTTTAAATCTAAAACTTTTAGCTCGTGTTCTTGTGAGAACAATGAAAAATACAGTGACTTGTTATGAAAACCCTTCAGATAATTTAGTAATATACCTTGCAAATTAATTCGGACAAGCTGTTTTGTTCTCAGAATTGTAATATGATCGCCAATTGATGTCGGAAACCCACGTAAACCGGTTTTATCAGCTGTGAGGTGGTGTGACTGTTAGAACTTGGAAGAAAACGAAAAACAACTCCACGAACCGATAAATATCTAATCAGAAGTAGTAAAATGCATCCAAAAAAAAAAAAAAAAAACAAGCACCGACCTTCAAAGAGATTTATTGGCTAGTGGTTGTGATGTTAGTGATTCAACTGCACGCCGTAGGCTTCTGGAAGTTGGCCGAAAGGCAAGAAGACCAACGAAAAAGCAATATTTGAATGCAAAAATGCAAATAAAACGTTTAGCATGGGCCAAAAAATATAAATCATGGACTGCTGACGACTGGAAAAAGGTAATTTTCAGTGCTGAAACTCATTTATTTGTGCAGGGTTACCAAGCAAATGTCGTTAGACGAAGCAACTGTGAACCCTTAAGACCTGAGCATGTCAAACAAACTGTAAAACACCCTCTGAAACAGATGTTTTGGGTTCTTTCCGCATCAAATGGCACTGGAAGCTGAGTTCCTGTTCAAGGTATGATGAATTCAGCAAAGTACGTAGAATTATTACAACGTAGGATTGTTCCATTCTTGCAAACCTTTGACTGAACATTTCAACATGACTTGGCCCCATGTCACAATTCGAAATTGGTCAAGAATTTCATTATGGAAAATCAGATTCATTTGCTTGATAGGCCTGGAAATTTACCAGACTTAAATCCCATAGGAAACTTGTGGAATATTTTGAAGAGACGTTTACGTAAAATGGACTGTACAACCAAAGAATGCATGATAACGAATGCTATAAAAGTGTGGTTGCACGATTATGAAGTCAAAAATATGTGCACTCAATTAATGGAGTCAATGCCAAAACGAATTCAAGAGTTCATTTCTGCTAAAGGAGGACATACTTCATACTAATACAGGCATTTATCAGTGTATATCAAGGCATAACATGATATAAAGGCATAGTTTTGAAAAAAAGAGTGATTTTTTACTCTGTCCCAAATATTTTGCACAATATAGTAGTTACAGTTTCGTGTTTTAACGGACTTCATAATAATTCTCCATCATGAGTTCTTTTTGTGCATCAAAAGCTTTAGCCTAGGGGCCCATTAAGGACTTAATCTGGTCCTGCTCTTCTACCACAGCGTTTGCCCAAATAACTCCGGAGATGTTGAGAAACGGTGGCAAGAATTGAGCACCCGGTATTAACTCTGCAGAGTCCGCAAAGGGTGGGTGTAGAGGACTAGAAAAACTCCCATTTAAAAGATGTTGGAGATGTTGAGAAACGGTGGCAAGAATTGAGCACCCGGTATTAACTCTGCAGAGTCCGCAAAGGGTGGGTGTAGAGGACTAGAAAAACTCCCATTTAAAAAGGTAATTTCCGCCAAATGTAGACTTATTATATCTGTTACAAGCCATACCATGGCACTTTTAAATTATCCCTACCCAAACGGGTCACCCTGTAGATCCGCCCCACGTTCAAAAGTTGGAACTAGACACTCCGCTTTGCACGTTTTCTTGGGAGTTCTCCATAAATAAACCCCACACTGCTGTTGGGAATAATATAAAAGAGGACTTATCGGACCATGTCACACGTTTCTTGTCATCAGCTGCAAAGGTTTTATGGTTACCACACCATCTTTTTCGCATTGTAGCGTTTGTTTCTGTCATTATAGGCTCTCAGAAATTGCAGCTTTTCCATGGATGCTGAATTTGCAATGTTCTCTGTGGACTGTTTCTCAAAAAACACGGTTTTCCAGCTGGATGTTATGATTTACTCTGACATTCGATGCAGTCGTTTTACGTTGTTTGGACACAATCCTTGTTAGTGTTCAACGGTCCCTCTCATTCAATCTCGGATTTCGCTTACTATTTTTCTTTACCGATGAAGTCTTGCCATTCTTTGTGTACGCAGTTACAAACGTGGAGAGTGTTGCTCTTGAAGTACCAAACAATTTGACTGGTATGGTTGCAGGCGCTCATGATAAACGAGCTGCCACGATTTGTCTTCTTTGGAAACCTGACTGGTCTCCCATTTCGCTGATAACTCGTACAAACTGCTGGTTAACACAACTTGTGCTACACTGGCCTTGAACTAAGGGAATATATATGTTACCGCTAAAGCTCGAAAGCCGTTAATGTGCACATTACCTAGCTAATCTGCAGATTAACTGATTTGCTCCATTAACGTGCGGAATCTAGAGTTTTCCGCATTTTACCTAGGTAATGTGCACATTAACGGCTTCCGTATCGTTAAAGTTCAAAAGTTTGTTTATCTCATTTTTTTTCCTACACCTTCCCCCTCTCCCTCCACTTTTATTTTGGTTTCGCCTGTTTCTCTCATTTCCTTTCCCTACACCTTCCCCCTTTCCCTCCACTTTTATTTTGGTTTCGCCTGTTTCTCTCATTTCCTTTCCCTACACCTTTCCCCTCTCTTTCCACTTTTAGTTTGGTTTCACCTGTTTCTCTCATTTCCTTTCCCTACACCTTCCCCCTCTCCCTCCACTTTTAGTTTGGTTTCGCCTGTTTCTCTCATTTCCTTTCCCTACACCTTCCCCCTTTCCCTACACCTTCCCCCTCTCCCTCCACTTTTAGTTTCGTTTCGCCAGCGTCTAGTTGTCGCCGGTTGTTTTTATTTCTCATAATTGGCGTCGGCTGCCAGTGCGTAGCATAGCTAATTCTGTTTTCAAATTCGTTTCTGCCTGTTAGCGCGCGAATTTGTGTCGCGATTTCTTTTAAAGCAGATAAATATAACTCCTAGTATGCAAACAAGCACCGAATTGGTGAGCAAAATGAAGAAAATATTCTTCGAAAACCTCTTTAGCGAAGATCCAAAATATAATAGTGTTTTAATGCCAAAACGAAAGCATGATTGCATAATTGAAGATGTAAAGCGAATAAAAGTTTCCAAAAAGAAAGAATCATCTCGAGATTATCGAGAAATTCAATATTTTAAACCGTTTAATTCTTTCTATTATAGTTTTTTTAATTGATTAATGATTGATTTGGTCAACTCATTTGTTGATTGTTTGATTGTATTAACTTGATTCTTTATATATCCAAAAATAAATAAATAACATTATGTTAATTTAAGCGTACAGAAACGTTGCTGTTGTTCCAGCAAAGATCTTATTTTCACTTTAACGAGTGCCTAGTAGGTAATGTGCAGATTATCTAGGTAATTTACAGATTACCTAGGTAATTTGAGAAATGAAACAATTTTCGGCACTTTAACGGATCACCCTAGTTAATCTGCACATTACCTAGATAATCTGTAGAATAACTGATTTCTGCACTTTAGCGGTGACATATACAAATAAACCATACACAAAAGGTAATCACAACGTTTGTTTCTTCAGTGTAGCTAACAAGTATAAGGCAGTAAAACTTCCTTAACTCGAATCTTCAAGAGAACTACGATTAACTACGATTTGTAGAAAATTCGCGTTACAGAATTAATCCACCGGTTGTATCTGTTGTTATTTTTTTTAAATCTGCCTAAGAAAGCAGTACGCAGTTTTTGGACCTAGGGTTATCGTAATTACTGTATTAATTTTAACGCAATTACAAATGTTTTAACTACTACAGTACTTCACCGGTTGTTTAAAACCAATTTTGCCGTGCATATCCGCGGCATCATTAACATGTTTCAACCGATTGCCACGATTTTTAAGATGGTACAATAGTGGCCAAAATGGTGGAAATATTTTGGAAATACTGTATGTTTGAGGTTTGATGGCTCATAACACCAATATTTTTTTTTTGGAATAATACCATAAAATTATATAACAATGGAAATATAATTTTATCAAGAATGTAATGCAGTAATGAAGGATTTTGTATTAGAACAGCAGTTATAAAGAAGAAAGTGAAACACATAGAAAAAATGATATACACAAAAATTCTCACCATGTCATTTAATACTTAGTTGGGTAACTTTTAGCTTGAATTACGGACTTACAACGCCTTCCCATGGAGGGAACCAAGTTTTTTAGTTCTGCAGGTGTCATAATGCGAAACCAAGATTGAATTATTGCTTCTGTTAATTGGGTTTTATTGCTACGTTGCTTCTGACTAACAAGTTACTTTAGCCGGCTCCATGGATTTTCGATGGGGTTGTATGGGATATTCCCAGGCTTTTCCAGCAGTGGAATATGATTACCTTGAAACCACTTTTTGCACACAGCAGCAACATGACATGGAGCTGAATCCTGTTAAAATATAAATGCTTCGTTATGTTAGAAAAGATCACGTGCGGAAGGCTTCAGTTTGGGCTCAAGTGTTTTATTAATGTATTTTGGCCATTTATACTTCCATTAATCACGCAAATTCTGCCCACGCCTTTGGATGCCATACAACCTTATATCACAATACTAACTGGGTGTTTAATGGTACATGTAATGTAATTAGGATGCAAATCTCCGCTTCTTCTCCTTACGTATTTTATGCCATCACTACCAAACAGGGAGATTTTGGTCTCATCACTCCAACTAACACTGTTCTATTGTTTCTCTGTCCAGTTAACATGGGTTTTAGCCCCGTTTAATATTTTCAACCTTTGTTTGAGAGAGAAAAATGGCTTTTTTTGTGGAATTCTAGCTTTTAGACCAAATTCCTACAGTCTGCGCCGAACAGTCCTTGCACTCAACTTCATATTGCGTTGCGCCATTTCATCTTGTACAGACCCAGATGATTTTCTTCTATTACCTAGCCACAGTCTCTTAATTCTTCTATCATCGCTTGCTGTTGTACACCTTTTCCTGCCTTTACCAGTCTGGTTTTGTTGTGACTGTGTCTTCTTATACCTCTTCAAAAATTTAGAAATGCCACCTTTGGTTAAGTTTCCACGAATTTGTCTTCAAATTTCTTCATAACTGAAACCTTGTTCACTTAATAGTACTATTTTACATTGTTTACTGTGTGACTCAGTCAACTCTTTGCGCCATTTCTTTAATTTTATTACGTTTTACAAGCTCACTAAATGAAAGAACACACACACAAAAGAAACAACTTGATAGCAATCACTTGACACACTGACAAATGCCCTCGTATCAGCTCCAATACTTGACATCAATAGATAAATCCTAATGTGACCTGATTGGCTCATTGCCAAAACAAGATGACACCTGATTGGCTCATTGCCAAAACAAGATGACACCTGATTGGCTCTCTAAACACTCATGCTCATGGGCTACATTCAAATGAAGGAAAGCTGCTTCATATCAACCTAAGCAAGTTGTTCTTCCTTTTTCTGGTTATTTGGTTGCGACTTTTCATAGAATACTGATAATGAACAAACTTTATTGCATTTCATTCTTGATGAAACTATCTTTCCATTGTTATATAATTTTATGGTATTACTCCAAAAACAAATGGTATTATGAGCCATCAAGCCTCAGAAATGCACTTTTTTCAGAAGGTTTCCGCAATTTTGGCCACTATTGTAGGAGTACTAGCTGATATTCCATATTTTCTAGCAATATCTTTTTCTTTATTGCCCTAGTATAAACATTTTGTATTAGCTTTATTTTTTCCTGCGAGGATAACACTTTAAGCTTCCTTTGAGACCACAAAAATTTCCACTACGATGATAGATTTCGATTTTTCTAAAACTGGGTGCACAGCACTCACTGCCTGAAATGGGTCCAAAACAATGAAGACTTAAGAAAGAATTTGCGAAAGGATTCTACTCACGTGCTACTGTATAGGTCTGGTAGCTAAGGTCTAAATCCCCGAAAATGGCCCACCTGGAAGGGACTAAAACACCCCCTTCACACGGTGGATGGGAGAGGGCATCCCCTTTGTTAAGCTGACCTTGTTTGACCCCCAGCACCTACAAGACTAGTAGCAGGTGGACTGTTTTTTTAATTCGAGTTTTAGATAAGGATTTTCACGATTTTTTTTCACAAACACGAAATAACGTTTTAAGTATTAGAAAAATTTGAGTTTAAGGAATTCGACTTACAGAAGGAAAAATCTATGAAAAAAGATACTTTTTTATTCAAAATGCCGAAATTCTTCGATTTATGGAAAAATACGACTCATAAAAGTTCGAGTTTTAGAAGTATACACCCTTATAATCATGGCGTTCACATTATTTTGTCCAACCCCTGTATAGTATTTTCGTAGTAATTAAAGAAAGAGACAAATGCAAGAAAATGGGTTTTATTTGACGTAAAACGAATTTAATCGCAAATTGTTACGCAAATAGAATGGTGAAAAGAGCACTCAAAATTGTACGAGTGTTTATGGCTTTTAAGCTCCTGATTCTGCAATCTTTAATCAAGGAAATTATAAATATAAGAGGCGTACATGCACATTTTCACCACAGCTTAACTCCCCTTATTTGAAATTCACATATCGAGCATGAATATAATTATCGGAGTTTTAATTTATTTTTTTTTCGCTTTGACTTCCGTTCCTTATTTTACTTTGTGTTTTTCTTTGTTGAATTTTTATTTCACTCTCCCTTTTAGAGCGTTTTTAGGACGCTGTCCAATAAAATCGCATTCTTCCTCTTGGCCTAATGCCCCCTCTTCTAGCGCCCATGTGACGTCATCGATTGTTTTTAACTTCATTTACCACTCAGTCAGAAAACGTCGTTAGCTAAGAGTAAAAAAAATCCTCAGCCGTTCTGTTCTCTTTATTTAATTAACAAGTGCAAAGTTTGTTTTTCGTTTTCTTGCTTTCTCAATGATCTTATTAATGGGGATGAACTTGCAAGCTAATGAATTAAGAGCATTGTCCTGAAATGTTAAGAGGAGGGTTCCCCCTTTTAAAGAGGGCACTTTTATTAATTATATTAGAATATGGACGTTTTAGCAGCGACACAGAGGGAAAAAATCAATTCATTTTTGCTAAACTTCAATCAAAGCGTAAGAGCGGAGACATGGCCATTCCTTGAGGAAGCGGCTTAAATTCTACAGACCGTTATCTTTCTTTTTGTTCAGCAATTTTCGTTATCTTTTATTTCATCCGACATGGCATGTGGCAAAAAATGCTTCCTGTTTAGCATGAACCAATGTTTAACTATTATCAATCATTACCAGCAGTGTTTTAATGAAGGAAAAAATGTATATCTTCTTTTATAACTGAATGATCTCCTAGTTACTTTAAATTAAAGATGCTTTCAGAAATTAGAATGGTTGTACTTTCCCGCGTAAAGCTTAAATGTTTCGTCAAGATTTATGGGATTTTTAATGCATTCACCTTGCCAGAGATGCATTATTAGTCAAACGTGTTTCATTGGCTGCATTGTTCTTATCACAAACTTCAACATTTTCTATACACAGATGGGCATTCCCAATGTTTTCTGATACCGTAAATGTGTATAACACCGCTGACATTTTGCAAAAGTTGTGGAAATCATATTTACTCTGACGTACAAAAGCAAGGCCTAAATACGCAGAGGAAACGTGTTGATCTGTCTTCGTCTTTCGGAAAAAGGTGTAACCTTTTCCCTAAAGTTAATGATATTGTTGTAAAATCGTTTCGCCAACAAATGCACACTTGCCATAGCATTTGTTAACGAAAACGAAATAGGGGTTAAATGATGTTTATCACTTACCGATTAATTTTTATTTTATTTTAACAATTTAGGTAATGTGGGTATCGCTTATTTGATCGAATTATCACTTCACTGACACAAACTTGACCGAAGGGTTTATTTAAGCAAAGTACCGTTTCACTGAAAGGGGATTTTCATCGAAAGGTTCATCTTACAAAAGATGAACTCCCTTTTTTAAGCTACCCTTAGAATTAGGAAGCTAGCAGATCTGAGTAAATGAACTCAATAGGAGAGATAAATACAAAAATTAGTGACAGGAAAGGAGGGCATCTCTTTCAAATTGCAAACCACGACACCAGTCCAGGTCAGGAAGAAAAAGAGGAAAAGAGCAGGGAGAAACAAGGGCGTACTGATAGTCCCCCCCCCCTCCGCACTGCGGGGGTGGGCGGCTCGCGGATAAGAGGGCCTCTAGCCTCTGCAAAAATATTTTACAAAATTGTTGGCGAAAATTTCATGCGAAGCTGGTTAAGGAAATAACGGGGAGTTTTGACGGTAGCTTTGAAAGTAATATTAAAAAGAAAAGCACTTTTTCATTTCCATTAAATAATGTAAAATATTTAGAAATCAGTTTCGCGGTTTCAGTTCATAAAAACTGGATCACGGAAAAGTGGCTATACTCAATATAACTTGAGGCCCCCTTTCACAACCATATCGCAAATGGGAAAGAAACATCGGTTCAATGAATGAAATTTTTATACCAATAAAGAGTTATGTATTACAACTGTTTGCACATACCTATTCATCCTTCAGAATACAATGAACTAAAAGATAATTTTCGCGGAGACTTTTTACTAGGTATAAAATATTGTGGTATGATGTAAAATGTGTTTTTTTATATTCAAAAGTAAATAATTTAAGAAGTTTTTTTTTATGTGTGTGTGCCACAATTCTTACTTGTTACTTACTTACATTCTATATTTTATATTTTCCTATAAATAAGAAAGGGCCCTTAGGCACTGTCAGATGTTAGTCACGTGTGGTGTTTTTCGTAATGCGTTGTCTGAGTGTCGGCCATTTACATCGTTTCTCGTCATGTTTCTGTTTCGTACCTTATCTTTCGTAATAGATTTGATGCCGCTTTTTTATCTGAGGTAAACCGTTTGGCATGGCGCTCGTTGGCTCACTGTGGCCCTCGCGCGGATGAACTCCAACAAACGGCAGGTGCGTGTCTTATCAATGTGTGTGCTCGTAATGAATTTCAAAGAGGATAGCCTTAGTTCCGTAAAAGAATAAAATTTGCATATATAACCTACTACCTTGGACGTAAGTGTTTTGTAGTACTCTGTATTTGTATCTAACTAGGGCAATCACTTCAATTACAAAGTGCAATTTCGTGTTACACACAATAAAGGGCAATAATTTTAGTTTTACGATAAGTACCTGTGGGATCAAAGGAATTTGAATTATTGAGAAACTCATAAAGCATAGTTAATAATATGGAATTTAAAAATTTCAGTAATTAAAAGCAAATACATTTTCGCAAGATGGCCTCCAATATAATTTTTACGGGGAGGCCCCTAGCTTTTTCGGTCCGCCACTGGGGGGAACCAAGCACCACAGCAGCCATGTCCCCGCTGGGGACTGAGACTCACAGAAACCACCTCCGGATGCTGGAGCAGCAATCAGTACTCACCATTTCAACGACAACCTGAAGAACAAGGGCTGGTAGACTGTCTAACACTCACCAATGTTCACACACTTACTCTCCATCCGATCCAGTCCTCCATCTGATCCAGTCCTCCATCCGATCCAGTCCTCCATCCAATCCAGTCCTCCATCCGATCCAGTCCTCCATCCAATCCAGTCTTCGATCCGATCCATTCCTCCATCTGATCCAGTCCTCCATCTGATCCAGTCGCCCATCCGATCCAGTTCTCCATCCGATCCCGTCTTCCATCAGATCCCGTCCTCCATCTGATCCAGTCCTCCATCTGATCCAGTCCTCCATCCGATCCAGTCGTCCATCCGATCCAGTAGTCCATCTGATCCAGTCCTTCTACTGATCCAGTCCTCCAACTGATCCCGTCTTCCATCCGATCGAGTCCTCTATCCGATCCAGTTCTCGATCCGATCCAGTCCTCCATCTCATCGAGTCCTCCATCCGATCCAGACCTAAATCTCATCCGAAGCCTCCAGCCCAAGAAACAGTGCTGCTCTTCCCCAGTCCCTGCAGAAGGGGGCGGGGGGGGGGGCAACGATCACCGCCTTAGTTTTGGGATACCTAAGGAATTCACTGGAAGCGTTGCCAACCGCACCCTAACAAGTACATTAGGGTAGACTTCTGCTTTCTTGAAGAACTTCTTGGTGAGTCTAAGTTGTTAACTCGTTGACTCACTGACCCGTCGACCCCTGAGCCGTTTCCATCTCTGATTCCGAATTTCCTTTCATGATCTTTAAATCAGAATAACAACTTTAGGCCACAAACTGCGATCAACTCTCCGTAGCGATGAATATTTCTGGCAATGAAATAATGAAAAATGTCGAAACACTATCACCGTAAACGCAAAATCCTGACTTTCTTCCTAGTAAAAAAATGAAGCTTTTAATAATATGATCTGTTGTCGAAGTGATTTTGTCGGTAAACTTAACGTTTAAAAGAAATAAAATTCTGTAAGCTGATTATTGCGATAAAACGTACTTTTCGTGGAAAGGCCGTATGAGAAACGAACCGCATCTAGGTCAGAGAGCAAAGGATGCATCAAAGTGAATGTATAATTTCCGTTAGAAAAGCAGGAAGTATAACAGATCAGATCATATGTAGAGAATTTTAGGGAGTGCCTCACCCCAGGTCATAAAGAACCATTAGAAATAGGAAGCTAGGAGATTTGGGCTAGAGTGCCGAATAGGAAAGTGACACGGAAGCGAGGTAGAAAGGGGGAGAAAGACGCCCTTATTTATTACCGGGAGGAAAGTACCCGGGGTTTGACGGCTTAACGTGCCCATCCGACGGACGGTGGATATTTAGTGGTTCGAGCGTTCGTACCTGCTGGGATCGAACCTGAGGTCTTCTCCGTGGCACTCACGAAAGTTGACCACCTGACCACCCGCGGCCCAAAGCAGGAAGTATAGAGGATTATGGTGTTTTTATGTTTGGTCTGAATTTGCATACAACCGCTTCAGGGCGCGTGGTTCACCTTCTCTCCAAATTTTGGTGCAGAGTGTAAAGCTTACTTTGCCCTAGCATCACAATCTCCCTTTCCTAGAACTAGTGTCTTGAAATCAGATGTGGGATTCTATCCCTAGTCTTAGACGCTCTTAGGGATTTCTGGAAGACCAAAAGTTGACAAGGGATGCACATTTAAAGTTCCTAGGCTCATTGTGTTTTGGCTCAGAAGTGCTACAGTGATTTGGCTCAAAAGTGCTATAGCGATTTGGCTCAGAAGTGCTATAGCGATTTGGCTAGAAGTGCTATAGGGATTTGGCGCAGAAATGGTATAGCGATTTGGCTCAGAACTGCTATAGTGATTTGGCTCAGAACTGGTATAGTAATTTGGCTCAGAAATGCTTAGCGATTTGGCTCAGAAATGCTTAGCGATTTGGCTCAGAAATGCTATAGTGATTTGGCTCAGAAGTGCTATAGTGATTTGGCTCAGAACTGCTATAGTGATTTGGCTCAGAAGTGCTATAGTGATTTGGCTCAGAACTGCTATAGTGATTTGGCTCAGAAGTGCTAAAGTGAACTCTTAAGAAAACCGAAAAATAAACGACAGTAAGTTACGACTTTTCTACTTCAAAGGGGTATAACATAACCCATTTTACGTTATGTAAGATTTCCGACTGAATAGATGTTAAACTAAGGGTAAATGTGATGCAACTAATTATGCCGGATAGCTCACGTTAGTGTAAGGCTTTTTACAAAGCCCAGACGAAACATATACAGAAGTCCAACTTACGTAAACTTTCTATATTGGTCCAGCAACATTAGACGAATGCCAGATGAAACATATACAGATGTCCAACTTACGCCAACTTTTTATTGGTCCAGCAACATTAGACGAAATCCGAAACACACCATTTCACATATCTTAGTCAAGAAGTCCAACTTACGTCAAATTTTTATTGGTCCAGTAACATCAGACGAAATTCAAACCACACCACTTCACAGATCTTAGTCAAGAAGTTTTAAACGATCTAACATCTGCACACACAAAGCAACTTCTGCATCGTTTTTTTTACGCTTTCCAACCGTAGGTTGAAGAAGCATATATGCTCCAGTTTTGTTCGTCTGTCCGTCCGTCTTTCCGTCCGCAAAATAACTCGCGTAAAAATGGTTCGATTTCGATGAAATTTTAGTATGTGGTAGGGGACCACCTGGGAACGAACCCTATTGAATATGGGTGAAATGGGGTCAAAGGTCAGAACATAGGAGCGGGATGCATTCCATTGCCCTTATGCGTCATAACTTGCATGAATATGGTTCGATTTCAATGATATTTTAATATGTGGTAGGGAACAACATGGGCACGAAGCCTTTTGGAAATGGACGGCGTGGGACTAAAGGCCAGGACATAGGAGCAGGATCCATCTCCTTGCCCTATGCGTTAAAACCTACGTAAAAATGCTTCGATTGAGACGAAACATTATCATGTTGTTTCGGAAGTATACTTTACCGGTTCTGTTGTATATCATTGAAATGGGGTCAAACGTCAGGTCATAGGAGCGAGATTTATTCTGCTGCCATTATCCTCATAACTTGAGTAATAGCTTGAGTAATGATTTCTAGTATGTTGGAAAGCGTAGCATAATCAATGCATTGCATGATTTTACTAACTTCTTTACCTAACGTTCTTATCACACACATACGTCACTTGTTCCCACCTCAGTGTGTTGCCAACATCATTCTCGTTTGAGGGAAAAGACATAACGTTAAGGTTTGAAAACGTCTAAGAGAACGAACTCAAAGTTGTATAGAAAAAGAAACCCTGAAGGAAAGTTAAAATATAATGCACGGTACAAGGAAATAATCTTATGTTAAAGCCATGCGCTTTATATATTAATTCCGTATCAGTTAAATTTAGACTAAACAATTCGCGATTGTTTTAATTTGTGCATGCCTATTATCAGAAATCACGGGTGGCTGCTAAAAAGCAGAGAATATTTCGACTAACAGAATTTCGATATACGTATATTTAGATACTTTACTCCGAAATTATTTATGTTCAATTGTGTATCGGATGGAAATCAATAGATTTACATTCACATCGAAGGCGCAGTGAGTGGGTAAGCATATACAATTTTTGTATTATTTTCATATAATAGCATATACAAATGTTTGCATTGCACCCGCCAGGGGCATATATATAATTTTTTCAGGGGTGGGAGGATAGAAGATGGAAGTTTTTTAAAATCCATTAATAATATGAAAGTTAGTAAAAAATAGAACAAAACGAAGCATTATTTTCTAATGTGACACATTTTTGTTAAATTAAAGCATGATTACCTATGTAAGGGACAAACATTTATTAAATTAAAGCATTATTTCCTAATGTAAGTGACACATTTTTATTAAATTAACGCATTATTTCCTACTGCAAGTGACACATTTTTATTAAATTAATGCCTTATTTCCTAATGTAAGTTACACGTTTTTATTAAATTGAAGTATTATTTCCTAATGTGAGTGAAACATTTTTATCAAATTAAAACATCACTTCCTAATGTAAGTGACATATTTTTATTAAAAAAGCATTATTTTCTAACATAAGTGACACATCTTTATTAAATTAAAGCAGTATTTCCTAATGTAAGTGACCCAGTTTTATTATATTAAAGCATTATTTCCTAACTTAAGTTACACATTTTATTAAATTAAAGCATTATTTTCTAACGTGACACCTTTTTATTAAATTATAACATTATTTCCTAACGTGAGACCCTTTTATTAAATTAAAGCATTTTTCTAATGTAAGTTGTTGCATTTTTATGGAATTAAAATATTTTTGTAACGTAAGTTGACGCATTTTTTTAAATTAAAGCATTTTTTCTAATGTAGGTCGCATTTTAACAAAAAAATTAAATAGAAATGAAACACTTTCGTGATGCCAGGGGACCTTGCCTTCCCTCCCCCTCAATATTTACCTGGCTTCAGTGCTCTCCACACATAATAGTTTCATTATTTGCTTCGGCGTTTAGCGACCACATTGAGTAACTCTTAGAGCTATAAGCAGTCACTCACTCGTCTCTAATTTACGGTTACAGGTTAAAGTAAAGGGAAAGTGCTAGCGCGGTAGGGATGTCCACCCCTCCACACACACACACACACACACTCACACACACGAGCTCATTAGGCCACTCTGGGTCCGGGTCGGAGTTCCAAGTTTTACCTGTTCTAAAATAACGGGTAATCAGAGACATAGAGCAGTATTTTTAGGGCCATATAAGAACTTTCCAAGCCCTTATATTCGCCCTTCTCGCGACAATGATTGGGATTTCGATGAGACACACTGTTTGCTGAGTGATATTTATGGGCTGGAAAGTGGCAGACGTGATACCATTACCCCTTGGATTGCTTAATGAGATTTCGCTAAGCAAGCGCCTCTTCTCCTATCTTACGGAGAACCTCTGCCATCGGTTCAGCATAGCAATAGATACTGTAAAATTCATTACACCGACATGACACCGACATGTAGTTAATTGTGACCGTTCAGCGGCATTTTAGACTCACGCAGGGAACGGAGGCGGCTATTGATGAAATAACTTCAGTCTTAGAAAGCACGGATAATTTTAGAACATAAAAGATTCTGTCAAAAAATAGAACACAGCCGTTCCTAGAAAAATGAAATTGTGGGATCAGCTTAATTATTGATCTACGTGTTCTATATTGAAATCTGGATAAATGAACCTAAGGAAATATTTTTGTATGCTGTAAACAAAAACTTATGGTCCACCAAGTAAGCACCAGAATCAGAGGGCGGTCGATCATCTGGCTCTTTCGGAAACTGGTGAAACTGCAGCCATTGCAATTCACGAAAAACTCAAATGGTGAAAAAAACTACTGGTTAAAACAATGCCCAGTAATGTATACAGCACTTCATTGTATTTAGGATTTTGTTATCAAACATAGGACGAACAGACCAGTAACAGTAGGAACCGACGAAAATGTGTCTCTTGCTAAAAACATCCGAGCTAACTGGACAATACGCGCAAAATAGATAATGGAAACCCCTTCAGCATCCAAAGAAAGTATTTTTAAGGTGCTTTGAACCTTTGTATACGAAAAAAAAAGTGATTGCTAAAGATTCTTACACTTGAGGGGAAGCAATCAAAAGAGGACACTAAGCTAATATTTTGGAGAATTTCTCTGGTCTGCCATCCGAGACTTTTAAGGGGATCAGGACATGCAACGAGAATCGACATTATCAATAAGACCCTTGCTGCAAACATCAGAGACACCCAAAATATTCCCAGTTAAGAAAAAACCCAGGTTCTTTATCTCGCCAAGACCAAAATAGTGATCGCAGTCTCTTGGAACCAAGATGGCATTACCTGCCTTAACACAATAGAAAAATAATGTCAATATTAATAAGGAAAAATATTTCAATTCGTTTAAAAATATTTCAATTCGAGATGGGCTTGTTAAGGGGACCTTAACAAGCCCATCTCGCCCATGTTATATTTGCTAACTTCAAGTTCCTTTTTCTCTGAAACTCTATACACTATCTACCAACAAGTAATTGGACACCCCTGCAATCGACGATATCTGCGGTCCTGATACACGTCACGGCCGCCGCCGTTAAATATCGTGTGGGAAACAACAACTCAACCAGTCGCATGCAAGATGCCACGCAGTTCGGAGCTCTCTGATTTCGAGAAAGGTGTAATCGTCGGGTATCACAGAAATGGCCGATCCATACGTGACATATTCAGCGAATTGAAGTACCCAAAATCGACAGTAGTCTACGTGATTGGCAAGTGGAAGATGAGAGGTGACAGTCGGAATGCGCCCCGACCCGGCAGACCCACAAAACTGGGAGTTAGAGACCTACGGGTGCTGGCCAGAGAAATTTGGAAGAACCGCACCAAATCGATGTGCCACATCTACGAGGAGTTTCGACAGGCATCCGGGAGTGTTCTTTCGATGAATACCATCCGTAAGGAAGCACATCTGCTCGGTTATCATGGACGTGCTGCCGCCCACAAGCCTTTGATCACCAAGTCCAATAGCGTTGCTCGGCTAACGTGGTACAAATAACGACAGTGGACCGTTGAAAAGTGGAAACAGGTTCTCTGGAGCGACGAATGAAGGTTCAATCTCTACCATTCGGATGGCAGGGTCTGCGTTTGGCGTCTGCCTGGAGAACGCCTCCTGCCGGAATGTATTGTGCCAACTGTGAAGTTCGGTGGCGGTGGAATTATGCTATGGGGGTGTTTCTCCTGGTATGACACGGGACCCTTGGTCGCAATTTCTGGTAGACTCAACGCCGAGACCTACTGCACAATCTTGAATGACCATACGCTTCCTTCGTTGTGGTAGTTTTACGAGGAGGATCCATGTTACTTTCAGGATGACAATGCCACCTGTCATGTTGCGAGGTCCACCATGGCTTGGTATGGTGACAATGGGGTTAATCGAATAGATTGGCATGCGCAGAGCCCGGACCTTAACCCTATCGAGCACCTGTGGGACGAGTTGGAGCGTCGACTTAAGGGGTGCCCCCACCGTCCAAAATCGTTGAAGGAACTGACTTGTCTTCTCCAAGCCGAGTGGGAGAAAATACCGCTTGACGTCGTACAACGCCTGGTTGAGAGTATGCCCCGGAGTGCCGTAGCTGTAATCGCCGCTCGTGGAGGCTCCACCAACTATTGAAGGTGAATAAACTTCGTTTTCTTTTGCTATCAAAGGTGTCCAATTGCTTGTTGGTAGATTGTACGTATATATACAGTATACAATGTGTATATACGTACAATAATTATGGTAAGTATCAGTAAGTTCACATATTCACACATACATTCGTCAGCTGAAACTAGGGGCAATCTTCAATATGTCCACCTCTTATGGGTGCCCAACTGATATTTGCTCTAGATTGGTTCGTAAACAATGTAACTGTTTATGCACGAGTTTAAAATGTACAAGACCTTGCCTAAGATATGTGGTTTCTATGGATAACTTACTGTTGATTATTACCCGTTCGAAAAACTTGTGTAAAAAGAATCATATCAACTTTGTGGTAAGGACATTGAATATTTTTGCATTTATTCGAAAGGATAAAAACTCTGTACCCATTACTCAAAACCATACTATTTATCAAATTCCGCTTGTTCTGAATCTACCAACCGATCCACCTAAGACATATCTAAGATCTACTTTCAGATGTCTGCGGGTCAGAATAAAGAAACATCAATACTCCTTAAGGGCAGGTTTTAACGTCACATCGTTGGTCATAACTTTAACAAAACAGTATTATAGACCTGATAGGTAGAATACTACTTTTGTCGCCACGGCATCGGACAAACGTCCCCTATTATTCACTGAAAGTTTTTTTGTTTCCATGTTTAACCCGCTGTGTTGCAACGACGATCTACCAACTTACATTCCGACACCATTGAGATAACTGATTGCAAACCTATATTCAGCCCTGATGAGAATCAAGTGTAAAACAGTGGGGATTACTCTGCTAAACGTAAATGTGCGTGTGTGTGTGTGTGTGTGAATATCTGAACTTAGTGATACTGACCATATTTATTGTACATACATATATATATATATATCATCATCATCATCATCATTGTCAACCATTATCAATCCACTGCTGGACGAAGGTCTCCCCAAGTTTCCTCCACAACGGTCTGTCTTGTGCCAGTCTCCTCCATGTCACTGCCGCATACTTTCGAATTTCATCCACCCATCTTCCATGTGGTCTTCTTCTGGGTCTTTTCCTGTCCCTTGGAATCCAATCTAAAATTTCGGCTGTCCATCGATGCTCTGTTCTTCTGGCAGTATGTCCAACCCATTGCCACTTCAGGGATTTAACTCTGATCATGATGTCTTCCACTCTAGTCATTTTCGGATCCACGTGTTCTTCTTCTTATCTCTCCTGGTTACACCAAGCATGCACCTCTCCATGCTGCTTTGAGTTGTCTGCAGCCGTTGTATGCCTCTTTTACCTAAGGTCCATGTCTGTGCACCATACGTAAGCACTGGAAGGATGCATTGATCAAACACTTTTCTTTTAAGACATAATGGCATAATGCTCTTAAAAATTATGCTGTTTCTTCCAAAAAGCTCTCCAGGCAAGTTTTGTACGCAGATTAATTTCTTCACCAATGTGACCCTCACTTTATATCTGCTGTCCAAGATAAACGTACGTGTCTGTTATCTCCAGCTTTTCTCCATCAATCGATAAATCTTCATTTCTTGTAAAGGCATTGTACATCACTTTTGCCTTCTGAAAGTTCATTTTTAATCCCACTTCTTTACTCTTGTCAGCAAGTTCCTGGATCATACTCTGTAGCTCTGATGGGGTAGTTGCAAAAATGACTATGTCATCAGCAAAACGAAGGTGGGTTAGATAATCTCCATTGACCTTTATCCCTTTGTTTTCCAAGTTCAATGATTCAAAGACATTTTCCAATGTGGCATTAAAGAGCTTCGGAGATATGGTGTCACCTTGTCTCACTCCTTTTCCAATTTTTATGTGTGTTGTATTTTCAAACAGCCGAATCTTTGCACTTGCATTTTCATAGATGTTATTAATAATATTAATGTATGCATCTTCAATACCGCAGGATTTCAGAGCCATTGCAACTGCTGATGGTTTCACCGAATCAAAGGCTTTTTCATAATCGATAAAAGCCATGCACAATGGAAGTTCATATTCCCTCGCTCTTGCAATTAGTTCTCTCAGTACGTGGATATGATCTATTGTGCTGTAGCCACTCCTGAATCCAGCTTGTTCTCTCGGTTGAGCCATGTCCAGTGTCACCTTCAAGCGGTGTGAAAGAACTTTAGTGAAGATTTCATAAACCACTGATAGGAGGCTGATAGGTCTGTAGTTCCTGAGATCCTCAATGTCACCTTTTTTATGTAGCAAGATCATTGTAGCGTTGTTCCAATCCTCAGGAATTTTCCCTTCATTAAGGCATCGAGTGAAAATTTGGGCGAGTACTGTTTCGATTTCTCCACTTGCTTCTTGTATGATGTCTACAGTAATGCCATCTTCTCCTGGAGCTTTTCCCCGCTTCATGTTCTTGATTGCATGTGTAACTTCTGCTGGTCTGCTGGAAGGACTGGAAGAACTCTGGTACTGGTATACCTTTCATGATGTCTGGAGTACATGTATCATCCCTTTCATATAATTTGGAGTAGAAATCTTTCACTCTTGTCAAAATTTCTGCCTCTATTTCTTGTTACAGAACCATCTTCTTTTCTCAGTGCCATAATCTGTTTTTTCCCCTTACTGAGATGTCCCTTTGCTATTTTTAGGCTTTGGTTGTTTTCAATTGCTTTCCTTACTAGTTCACAGTTGAATTTCCTTACGTCTTCAGTGATACTTTTTCGTACTGTCTTGCATAGCTCTATATATTCCACTTTGGAAGTCACATCTTTTTTAGTTGTCCTCATCACTCTTCTTTTTGCATCAACATTTAGGTTTTTCCTGATAATTTGTTCACATGCAATTTGTTCTTAGACCCAGCTAATTTTGTTGCTGTTTCCATAAGAGCTTTGGTTACTTTTCTGTTAACTTCAGAAATATCCACTTCTTCCGATGTTAGGCCTTCTAAAGCAGAGAATCTGTTCTTCAGTTCCAATTTGAAGGTATTATGGTGTTTTTTAAGGTTGGTTATGTCAATACATTTTGTTTGTCTTATGAGCTTGCTACGTTCGAGTTTAGTGTTGAGGTGCATCTTACATCTCACCAATCTATGGTCACTGCCTGTGTTGAACTTGTTTAGCACACTGCAGTCTTCTATGACGAATTTTTTGTTACACACAATAAAATCAATTTCACTTGTCCCATTTGGATGTCTCCATGTCCATTTCCTGTGTGGCTTTTTCTTGAAAAAGGAGTTCAAGATGAAAAACCCTTCTGCCTCTGCAAACGCTACGAGAGTATTTCCACGCTGGTTTCTGTTGCCGTGACCGAATTTACCTACTGAAGTTTCATTCTGTTGCCGTTGCCCTATTTTTCCATTGAAATCTCCCACAATTATCTTCAAGTGCTGCTTACCTTTATTATTTAGATGACGAATTTCCTCATAAAATTCTTCAATTTCTTCTTCAGCATGACTTGTGGTGGGTGCATAAGTTTGAATAATCTGAGCCTGGTATCTTCTCGAGAGTTGGATAACGAGTCGTGCAGCTCTGTCAGAGGAACTTTCAACTTCTACAACTTTATCCTTCAGTTTCTTGTTTATTATAAATCCAACACCACTAGTTCTGCCAGTATCTGTCCCACGATAGTAGAAGAGATGTCCACTTTTCAGTTCAATGAGATCTTCTCCTTTTCTCCTTACCTCACTTAGCCCGACGATGTCCCACTTGATCCTTTGTAGTTCCTCTTCCAATTCAAGAAGCCTTGAATCAGAAGATAGGGAGCGTCCGTTATACGTCGCCAAGGTCAGCATCAGATGGCAGCCTAGTCCGGTCCTCCGGGGATTCTTAGCACCCTCTGCCTTCCTGTCGCACTGGCCGTTGCCTTGGCCAGGTACATTCCAGCTGCCGGAGACTGATGGCCAAGATTTAAGTTGTGGAGTCATTTTGGAGGGGTTTGGCCATAACTCACCACGCTGGCCAAGCGGGTTGGTGAGTGTGGGATAGCATTTCCTCTAATCCCGATGGCAAAGCCGAAAACATAAGAAAAACTTTAGAATTTAAAACGAAAGTTTCAAACTAACCTGAAGATCAAAACGCGGAGCGCAGCAGTTATGAGAATTCAGAATTCACATTCTATTACGAAGAGACTGAATATATATTTCTATTTTCATATCTTCGCTTTTAACTAATGGCAACATCAAGACCCTCCCGGGTCAGGTGGACAGGTCGTATCTGATACACACTGAAGAGCAATTGAATTAGAGATACCTGTCTAGTAACGTGTAGCACCACCTTCCATCCTGATGACGGCGGCGATTCGTCTCGGCATGGACTCGACAAGACACCGGAAGCGTTGGGAAGCCATACGGATCCACGACCTCTGAACAAGCTCCCACAGTTCACGAAGATTTGATGGAGGAGGGTCAGAACCTCGAACATCTCTCACGATGGCATCCCAGATGTGCACGATGGGATTGAGGTCAGGTGACCTAGATGGCCAAGGAAGCGAGGTCAGGTCGGTGGAGTGTTCATCTAACCATTCGGATACACATCGGGAGCTGCATTGTCTTGTTGCAAGATGAGGTCCTCAGTGGGATGTTGAAGACGCACAAACGGGATCAAATGGTCGTCCAGGATATCCCGGTAACGTTGACTTGTGAGGGACGATGTCATACGTACCAAGGGTCCCATTTCAGTCCACGTAAACAGTCCGCAGACGATAATGCCACCTCCACCAGCTTGAACAGTACCCTGTTGGCAAGAAGGTTTTATCGCTTCATGTGGTTTGCGCCATACTCGTATCCTGCCATCCGCATGTACCAACGTGAATCTCGTTTCATCAGTCCAGGCAACATTTTTCCATATGTCTAAGGTCCGGTGGCGATGTTCCCCCGCCCATGCTAATCTTTGCACCCTGTGATGTGCGGCCAGCAGCGGTACCCTCGTGGGACGATGGCTTCTGTACCCCATAGCGAGGAGATGGTTTTGGATGTTGTGGCTGTTTACACGTTTTTGCGCCCCAGCGTTAAATTGCCGAATGATTTCTTGAATTGTGGCCAGTCTATCCGCTCTTACAATGCGAGATAGCCGGCGACGGCTTTGCTCATCCACGCGCTCTTGTGCACGGCAGTTGGCCCTTGCAGGGATTGTTTTACCGGAATCGATGTACTCACAGTGCACCCGTGACACAATGGCTCGTGAAAATCCAAGTGTCTGCACGACTTCCGAGATGGATTGATCCATTCGTCGGGCCCCGACAATTTGCCCACGATCAAATGCGCTTAAATCCTTCGTCTTACCCATACTGCGTCCGACTATTACTGATTCCCGTCGCATCACTCCATATATTGTCGGATCTCTGCATATATATCATCATCATCATCATCATCATTGTCAACCATTATCAATCCACTGCTGGACGAAGGTCTCCCCAAGTTTCCTCCACAACGGTCTGTCTTGTGCCAGTCTCCTCCATGTCACCCCTGCATACTTTCGAATTTCATCCAACCATCTCCCATGTGGTCTCCTTCTGGGTCTTTTCCTGTCCCTTGGAATCCAATCTAAAATTTCGGCTGTCCATCGATGGTCTGTCCTTCTGGCAGTATGTCCAGCCCATTGCCATTTCAGGGATTTAACTCTGATCATGATGTCTTCCATTCTTGTCATTTTTCGGATCCACGTGTTCCTCTTCTTATCTCTCCTGGTTACACCAAGCATGCACCTCTCCATGCTACTTTGAGTTGTCTGCAGCCTTTGTATGTCTCTTTTAGTTAAGGTCCACGTCTCTGCATCATACGTAAGCACTGGAAGGATGCATTGATCAAACACTTTTCTTTTAAGACATAATGGCATATTGCTCTTGAAAATTATGCTGTTTCTTCCAAAAGCTCTCCAGGCAAGTTTTGTACGCCGATTAATTTCTTCATCAATGTGACCCTCACTTGATATCTGCTGTCCAAGATAAACGTACGTGTCTGTTATCTCCAGCTTTTCTCCATCAATCGATAAATCTTCATTTCTTGTAAAAGCATTGAACATCACTTTTGTCTTCTGAAAGTTCATTTTTAATCCCACTTCTTTACTCTTGTCAGCAAGTTCCTGGATCATACTCTGCAGCTCTGATGGGGTAGTTGCAAAAATGACTACGTCATCAGCAAAACGAAGGTGGGTTAGATAATCTCCATTAATCTTTATCCCCTTGTTTTCCCAGCTCAGCGACTGAAAAACACCCTCCAATGTGGCATTAAAGAGCTTCGGAGATATGGTGTCACCTTGTCTCACTCCCTTTCCAATTTTTACGTGTGTTGCATTTTCAAACAGCCTAATCTTTGCACTTGCATTTTCATAGATGTTATTAATAATATTAATGTATGCATCTTCAATACCGCAGGTTTTCAGAGCCATTGCAACTGCTGATGGTTTCACCGAATCAAAGGCTTTTTCATAATCGATAAAAGCCATGCACAATGGAAGTTCATACTCCCTCGCTCTTTCAATTAGTTCTCTCAGCGCGTGGATATGATCTATTGTGCTGTAGCCACTCCTGAATCCAGCTTGTTCTCTCGGTTGAGCCATGTCCAGTGTTACCTTCAAGCGGTGTGAAAGAACTTTAGTGAAGATTTTATAAACTACTGATAGGAGGCTGATAGGTCTGTAGTTTCCGAGATCCTCAATGTCACCTTTCTTATGTAGCAGGATCATTGTAGCGGTGTTCCAATCCTCAGGAATCTTTCCTTCATTAAGGCATCGAGTGAAAATTTGGTCGAGTACTGTTTCGATTTCTCCACTTGCTTCTTGTATGATGTCTACAGTAATTCCATCTTCTCCTGGAGCTTTTCCTCGCTTCATGTTCTTGATTGCATGTGCAACTTCTGCTGGAAGGACTGGAAGAACTCTGGTACTGGTATCATCATCATCATCATTGTCAACCATTATCAATCCACTGCTGGACGAAGGTCTCCCCAAGTTTCCTCCACAACGGTCTGTCTTGTGCCAGTCTCCTCCATGTCACCCCTGCATACTTTCGAATTTCATCCACCCATCTCCCATGTGGTCTTCTTCTGGGTCTTTTCCTGTCCCTTGGAATCCAATCTAAAATTTCGGCTGTCCATCGATGATCTGTCCTTCTGGCAGTATGTCCAGCCCATTGCCATTTCAGGGATTTAACTCTGATCATGATGTCTTCCACTCTTGTCATTTTTCGGATCCACGAGTTCCTCTTCTTATCTCTCCTGGTTACACCAAGTATGCACCTCTCCATGCTTCTTTGAGTTGTCTGCAGCCTTTGTATGTCTCTCTTAGTTAAGGTCCACGTCTCTGCACCGTACGTAAGCAATGGAAGGATGCATTGATCAAATACTTTTCTTTTAAGACATAATGGCATATTGCTCTTGAAAATTATGCTGTTTCTTCCAAAAGCTCTCCAGGCAAGTTTTGTACGCCGATTAATTTCTTCATCAATGTGACCCTCACTTGATATCTGCTGTCCAAGATAAACGTACGTATCTGTTATCTCCAGCTTTTCTCCATCAATCGATAAATCTTCATTTCTTGTAAAAGCATTGAACATCACTTTTGTCTTCTGAAAGTTCATTTTTAATCCCACTTCTTTACTCTTGTCAGCAAGTTCCTGGATCATACTCTGCAGCTCTGATGGGCTAGTTGCAAAAATGACTACGTCATCAGCAAAACGAAGGTGGGTTAGATAATCTCCATTAATCTTTATCCCCTTGTTTTCCCAGCTCAGTGACTGAAAAACACCCTCCAATGTGGCATTAAAGAGCTTCGGAGATATGGTGTCACCTTCTCTCACTCCCTTTCCAATTTTTATGTGTGTTGTATTTTCAAACAGCCTAATCTTTGCACTTGCATTTTCATAGATGTTATTAATAATATTAATGTATGCATCTTCAATACCGCAGGCTTTCAGAGCCATTGTAACTGCTGATGGTTTCACCGAATCAAAGGCTTTTTCATAATCGATAAAAGCCATGCACAATGGAAGTTCATATTCCCTCGCTCTTTCAATTAGTTCTCTCAGCACATGGATATGATCTATTGTGCTGTAGCCACTCCTGAATCCAGCTTGTTCTCTCGGTTGAGCCATGTCCAGTGTTACCTTCAAGCGGTGTGAAAGAACTTTAGTGAAGATTTTATAAACTACTGATAGGAGGCTGATTGGTCTGTAGTTTCCGAGATCCTCAATGTCACCTTTCTTATGTAGCAGGATCATTGTAGCGGTGTTCCAATCCTCAGGAATCTTTCCTTCATTAAGGCATCGAGTGAAAATTTGGGCGAGTACTGTTTCGATTTCTCCACTTGCTTCTTGTATGATGTCTGCAGTAATTCCATCTTCTCCTGGAGCTTTTCCCCGCTTCATGTTCTTGATTGCATGTGCAACTTCTGCTGGAAGGACTGGAGGAACTCTGGTACTGGTATCTTTCATGATGTCTGGAGTGCATGTATCATCCCTTCCATATAATTTGGAGTAGAAATCTTTCACTCTTGTCAAAATTTCGCCTCTATTTCTTGTTACAGAACCATCTTCTTTTCTCAGTGCCATAATCTGTTTTCTTCCCTTACTGAGATGTCCCTTTGCTATCTTTAGGCTTTGGTTGTTTTCTATTGCTTTCCTCACTAGTTCACAGTTGAATTTTCTTACGTCTTCAGTGATACTTTTTTCGTACTGTCTTGCATAGCTGTGTATATTCCACTTTGGAAGTCACATCTTCTTTAGTTGTCCTCATCTCTCTTCTTTTTTGCATCAACATTTTCGTTTTTCCTGATAATTTATTTACGTGCAACTTGTTCTTAGACCCAGCTAATTTTGTTGCTGTTTCCATAAGAGCTTTGGTTACTTTTCTGTTAACTTCAGAGATGTCCACTTCTTCTGATGTTAGGCCTTCTAAAGCAGAGAACCTGTTCTTCAGTTCCAACTTGAAGGTATTATGGTGTTTTTTAAGGTTGGTTATGTCAATAGATTTTGTTTGTCTTATGAGCTTGCCACGTTCAAGTTTAGTGTTGAGGTGCATCTTACATCTCACCAATCTATGGTCAGTACCTGTGTTGAACTTGTTTAGCACACTGCAGTCTTCTATGACGAATTTTTTGTTACACATAATAAAATCAATTTCACTTGTCGTCCCATTTGGATGTCTCCATGTCCATTTCCTGTGTGGCTTTTTCTTGAAGAAGGAGTTCAAGATGAAAAACCCTTCTGCCTTTGCAAACTCTAGGAGAGTATTTCCACGCTGGTTTCTGTTGCCGTGACCGAATTTACCTGCTGAAGTTTCATTCTGTTGCCGTTACCCTATTTTTGCATTGAAATCTCCCATAATTATTTTCCAGTGCTGCTTACCTTTATTATTTAGATGAAAACTTTCCTCATAAAATTCTTCAATTTCTTCTTCAGCATGACTTGTGGTGGGTGCATAAGTTTGAATAATCTGAGCCTGGTATCTTCTCGAGAGTTGGATAACGAGTCGTGCAGCTCTGTCAGAGGAACTTTCAACTTCTACAACTTTATCCTTCAGTTTCTTGTTTTTTATAAATCCAACACCACTAGTTCTGCCAGTATTTGTCCCACGATAGTAGAAGAGATGTCCACTTTTCAGTTCGATGAGATCTTCTCCTTTTCTCCTTACCTCACTTAGCCCCACGATGTCTCACTTGATCCTTTGTAGTTCCTCTTCCAATTCAAGAAGCCTTGAATCAGAAGATAGGGAGCGTCCATTGTACGTTGCCAAGGTCAGCATCAGATGGCAGCCTAGTCCGGTCCTCCGGGGATTCTTAGCACCCTCTGCTTTCATGTCGCACTGGCCGCTGCCTTGGCCGGGTACATTCCAGCTGCCGGAGACTGAGGGCCAAGATTTAAGTTGTGGAGTCATTTTGGAGGGGTTTGGCCATAACTCACCACGCTGGCCAAGCGGGTTGGTGAGTGTGGGATAGAATTTCCTCTGATCCCGATGGTATAGTTATACCGCTATTGGCGGTCGTCAGAGCCCCTTTAGTGGGAACAGGATGCACCACGAGAAGGCGGGGTTGACATTTGTCAAGGAGAGGCTGTGATGTTACGCATCACCTGACCTTACATCCCGGTACTGGTATATATATATATATATATATATATATATATATATTTGTCATTTAACGGACCGCTTCTGTCTGTCACTCGGCCTGATGATCGGATCATTGTGATACCGATAGATCTCGCCAGTAAGTTTTTAACTGTAAATAAAAATAATGTTTAATTGCATCTGTAACATGGTGGTATTACTACTATCGACATAGACAGCATTATTTATGTGTGTCTTTTTGGACATGCCACTTTGAGAAGTTTTACATTTTGAGAGGATCATGACACCCATTAACACTATTTCAGAAGATCTGGTGACACAAGTATCTAAATATTGGTTTGAACAGTTCCATTATTGGAAGTCGAATGTGCGCATGCGTGTGTGTCCGCTTAATGGTTATGAAACAAAGTGAAAAATTCAATTTCTACTTTGCTGATTAACTAGAGTGATACATCGCTACAAAAAGAACATTATAAACTATTTAAATCGCCAATAAAAAATTTTGAAATTTTCAACCAATTTTACGGTTTTGGTCCCCTTAAAGAATCTTCAAAGAGCCATTAAAGCCAAGTAGCCTAACCTGAAACACGTAAAAATTAAGTTATGTCATGGCCATGCAAACACCTATAAACCGTATCTGACTATTTCAAAAATTGCACGGTTCTGTAGGAATTCAATATCTCACCTTGCGTGTTGTCCTAACATATCGCTCTCTGATTTTACCTGGGGATATATTTAATTCGGATGAACACATGATAAGGAGGTCCGGCATTGGTTTCAAGAGCGGGGAGCTGCATTTTTATTAAGAGCTTTTGTGCATTGGCCAAAGTGCTGGACAAAATGTGTTGAATGCAAAGGTGGATACATTGAATGGCACGTATATTAACTAATAAAGGATCCCTTGTTTCTTATACCAAGTTTCTTTTTTACGCTTTCCAACCGTAGGTTGAAGAAGCGTATATGCTCCAGCTTTGTCCGTCCGTCTGCCTATCCGCACGGTAACTCAAGTAACAATGATTCGATTTCCATGAAATTTTAATATATGATAGGGGATCACCTGGGGAAGAACCCTATTGAAAATGGATGAAGTGGGGTCAAAGGTCAAGACATAGGAGCGGGATGTATTCCATTGCCCTTATGCGTCATAACTTGCGTAAATATGGTCCGATTTCGATGAAATTTAAGTATGTCGTAGACGTACAGGACCACCTGGGAACGAACCCTATTAAAAATGTTGAAGTGGGGTCATAGGTCCCTACATAGGAGCGGGATGTATTCCATTGCCCTTATGCGTCATAACTTGCGTAAAAATGGTTCGATTTCGATGGAAGTTTAGTATGTAGTAGGGGGGCACTGAACCCTATTGAAAATGGACAAAATGGCGACAAAGGTCAGGACATAGGAGAGAGATATATTGTACTGCCATTATCCTCATAACTTGAGTAATGATTTTTGGTATATTGGAAAGCGTATCATAATCAATGCATTGCATGATTTTGGTAACTTGTTTATAACTACTTCCAAAAATGATCTGATGACTTTATGATAAAGTCATGAAATTGATCTTAAGAGTTTATGATGGTTTTATGATTGTGCATTGCTTTGTGACTGACCCGTGTAATACAAGAGGAAGACGGCGACACTCTAAAAGACGGTATAGCACATTTAATTTTCATGTGTACGGGTACTCATAAACATTCATCTCTCCCCGCAGTTTGGAATTTGATAGACTTAAGACTGCCAACGGTAATAAATTTCATAACCTCCTAAATTTACGAGGGTTGCTCAAAAAGTAACGAGACTGATTTTACATGGGACAGAAGTGCAGGGCCGGCTAGCCCATATGGGCAACCGAGGCGTTCGCCCCCGCTTTTGCGCCTTCACATGATCCCGCAGTTTAAAAAATAATGACAAAATCATTTTCCATAGAATTTTCCAAATTTATTAATTTCTCTGTAAGTTTTGGGACACAAGGCACCTAAAAAGATAATTTTTAATTTGCGCTTTCCAACCATAGGTTGAAGAAGCAAATATGCTCCAGCTTTGTCCGCCCGTCTGTCTGTCCGCACGATAACTCGCATAAAAATAGTTGAATTTCGATTAAATTTTAGTATGTGGTAAGGGACAACCTGGGGACGAACCCTATTGAAAATGGGCGAAATGGGGTCATAGGTCAGGACATAGGAGCGGGATCCATTTCAGCGCCCTTACGCGTCATAACTTACGTAAAAATGCTTCTATTACGACAAAACTTTAGTACGTTGTTCCGGAAGTTTACGGAGCCGGTTCTGTTGAATATTACCGAAATGGAGTTAAAGGTCAGGGCACAGGAGCGAGATTTATTCCACAGCCATTATCCTCATAACTTGAGTAAAAATGCTTCTATTGCGAGAAAACTTTAGTATATTGTTACGGAGGTATACTGAACAAATCAATAGTCAGGGTAGGGAGGAGGGTTTGTCTCCGCGCGATTTCCGGTATTTTGGAAAGCATATCATAATCAATGCATTGCATGATTTTACCAACTTGTTTTTTCTAGTTTCTAATCCCCACTTTCAAACAAGTTATTGCCCTTCGCGTTACAGATACCGAGATTTACAGATTCCAAATGATTATTGCAACCACCTTAATATTTTCACATTCATGAAACAGCAAATTAAATTTTATCTCTTTGTGACCCCTACATCTATACATTCAACAATTTGTGTGTATACCGGGTATTTAATTTTTTTTAATTAAAAAGAACGATATCAAAGTTGTTTATTGGGCTACATGTGGAGATAAATTATTCAGTGACTTTAGAAACATTACTAGAAATTTACAAAAAAAGTAATTTTCCTATATGAGCAGATAAAATTAAAAAAATCGCTAATTTTGTGAGTCACTCCACTTTGCATTAAAAAGCAATCACTAAAACATGCACCAGGGAAACAAATATTTATACGGATTTTTTTTTGAGGGATCCATATTTCATACACAAAAGTATTCGCTACGCTGATTAGTTGTGATGTTATCTTTTTATTATTTTGCGAGGAAGTTTTAATAAGAATCACAATGCAACCTCAAGTTCCTCTCACCTTAAAGAAAATCCTGGATTGTAACACTTTTTACTCTCTCTTTCTCTCGTTATTGTCCTGATTTCTTCCTACAATTTCGCTATTGATCTCTTCTCTTCCCATCTTTTCTTCCGTATTCTCTCTGTCTCTCTCTCTCTCTCTCTCTCTCTCTCTCTCTCTCTCTCTTTCTTTCTTGCTACTCATTTGTTTCTTCCTATCTTTCGCCGTCTTTCTCTTCCTGACTTTAATTTTTCTTTGTGTTTTTCAAACGCAATATACTCTTCCTATTTCTCACATTCTTAACCGTCCTCCCCCTATCTTTCTTCTACGAGGTTTCTCTCTCTCTCTGTGTCTCTCTCTCTTTCTCTCTCCGTCTCTCTCTCTCTCTCTCTCTCTCTTTGAGCTTTCAATCCAAATTATGGTCTTTTTCTTAAGCTTAAAGCAAAACATTTTTTGGGATAACCATTGTCTTTATGACAATGTTCGTGCGTGTGTTCTTTACCGAAGACATTTTTCATGTAAGGACTTTATTAAAATATGAGATTTGTTTTCTAAGGTCAGCAATAAAATTTTGTGCAGGGCCGCTCAACAAAATATCAGCCCGGGCATCGTAAAAGCTGCACCTGGCACTATAGAAATGTAATGCGGTAAACATACTTACACATGCACTGAAGTGCCAGAAAAACTGGTACAGACGAGCTTATGAAAAATACATAGCAACGTCACCTATGCGCGTTCTCGGTTGCGTTCGCCAGTGCGTATATAAAGCGATAGACATCCTTGACAGCTGTCAGAGCTGTTTTCGGCATGAGAATGACAAGTAATAACGATTTAAGCGATTTTCAATGCGGTGTCATAGTTGGCGCTCGTGAGATGGGCCAACTATGACACCGCATTTCGGAGGTTAAAACGAAACTCGGATTTTCATGGACGACCATTGCAAGGGTGTACCGGGACTACCAGAATTCCGGCAAAACCTCCAACCTTCGATACCAGTGTGGCCGTAAAAAGGCATTGGGTGAACGTGACCATCGTCGGCTGTCAAGAATCGTTTCACGCGATAGGCGTGTAACACTCTCGCAGGTATCATCAGAATTCAATGCTGGAGCCTCAACAAGCATCAGCGTCCGGACTGTGCAACATACCCTGCACGATATGGGCTTTGGGAGCTTAGTCCCTTGATGGGTGCACGACACAGAGCTATGCGCCTCGCTTGGGTACGGCAACACCGCCACTGGACACTTGATGGCTGTTACAAGTAGCCTAGTTTGACGAGTCGCGTTTCCTTCTGTATCGGGCAGATTGAAGGATTCGTGTGTGGCGCAAACCCCATGAAGCCATGGATCCCGCCTGTTAACAGGGAACTGTACTGGCTGGCGGGGGTTCCGTAATGGTATGGGTGTGTTTGGCTGGACTTAACTGGGACCCGTGGTAGGTCAACAAACGTCTGTGACCGGCTAACACTATGTGCGTATCCTTTCTGACGAGGTACACCCGTTCATGTCTTGCATTAATGTTGATATGTTGGGATTGTTCCAACAGGACAATGCACCTACACACAAGTGCCAGAACGCCACATTAAGGTTAGAGGAGCATTTCATCAGAGTTTGGGGTGTTGCCATTCACACCCAAGTCCCCAGATCTTAACGTGATAGAACACATTTAGGATGTCATGCAACGCGCTATTGAACACAGGAATCAGAGACCTCAGAATACACCCGAATAGTGGAACGCTCTGCAGGAAGTATGGTGTGCATTGCCTACAACACATTTCCAGAAGCTAGTGGAGTCCATGCCCCGTGGTATTTCTGCAGTCCTGCGCTCCCGTGGAAGACCAACCAAGTATTAGACTGGGGTACCAGTTTTTCTGGCACTTCAGTGTACATACTTTCGAAGTATTATCCTTTTACCTGAATGCACCGGCCTCACCTTTCTATCCAATTACGGATAGTGTTTTGGAAATCCTTCTTCGACAGGTAGTTCAGGATACCATTCACAACATTGTTCAGTTCAGTCTTTGATGAAAACCGACGCCCACGAAGTTGTTTTTTGACTTCGGAGAATAGGTGAAAGTCACATGGCGCCAGACCTGGTGAATAACGAGGAGGCGCCATCATTTTGATGCCTAGATCTTGGATGACCTGCTGGATAAGCAAAGCACGATATGCAGGTGCAATATCTTGATGCAAACTCCAAACAGCTTGTGTCTATTCTTTGCGTTTTGGGGAATTTAATTTTCTTTAGAGGACCTTTGAAAATTTCAGAATTATAGGCACAGGTAACAGTTTTCCCTTGTGGAACAACATTGACAATTCCCTTTTCATCGAAAAAAACCAAGTGCATGGCGTCCCATGCACTTTCTTGAAACTTTGCTGTCTCTGATCAGGGGATTCTGTGGGTGTTTTTATTGGGTGTTCTCTTATTTTGTTTCTGGATCGAAATGGTGCAAAAATGTTTCATCTCATCTGACGACTCGATCCAAACTTTGTGATTTACGGGGCAGCCAGAATTTTATTGGCGACAGGTGATAACACTATTTGCTTTGAGTTCAATCCGTGAACAAGTGGTGAATCCACTTTGCCGCGATTTCTTGGTACCCCAAGCGGTTTCTCACAGTGTCATCAACAGAACCAATAGACATCTGCATTAGATTAGCAACCTCCTGAATGGTCATTCGGTGGTCTATGCGCAGGTGTGATTCGACGGTATTGCGTGGCGCATCCTAATGACACTCTTCACCATTCATTGTTGTGCCACTCAAAAACTTTCGTGCTGGACAAAGCATTCCTTGTAGGCTGTTTTAATAATTTCTTGCGTTTCTGTGGCTGTTTTATTCAAATGCACGCAAAATTTTATAGCTGGTCTTTGCTGCAGATTTAAATCCATACTGGGTGACAGAAAATCGTCTGAACTCCACGCCGTCTACTACAAGCATGAACCAGCGGAGCGCTGTAACGACGCGTAGTCATGTGACTGACCATGCAGATGTTCCGACTTAAGCAGCTGCGTTTCTCTGCGTGTGTTTGTTTTGATGGTGGGACGACAGTCTCTTTACTTTTGAACTAGCTGCGTTCAATTCCGTAAGATTTGAAGGTGTAGTAAGTTCCCCGTTATACTTGTACAGTAGAACGTCGAAAATCCAAACGTCAAAAATCCGAAATGTCAAAAATCGAAGCATGCTTCCCTCCACTTTTTTTGGACTAGCTGCGTACAATTCCGTAAGATTTGAAGGTGTAGTAAGTTCCCCGTTATACTTGTACAGTAGAATGTCGAAAATCCAAACGTCAAAAATCCGAAATGTCAAAAATCGAAGCATGCTTCCCTCCACTTTTTTTTTCTTTTTGTGAGGGTGGTGCAATTATTTTGGGAGTGAAGTGTTGAAGGTGGAGTTGACTTTTGATACTCAAAGACTTTCCCAGTCACTTGTTCCCTGCGGGGATAAGTTTTTAGGACCCATAACCACGGTAGAAGCACCCCTTGTTTCATTTCTCAGCCTCAGTGTTCACTGTGAGCCGGGAGGAAAGTTATTCCCCATGCAGTCAGCACAAAGTACATCGCTTGGTAATCAGAACCAGCTTTTGGAATTTTAAGTTTTATAATTTCTACTTTATGTTTAAAAATTACACAGTAGTAGTAAAAATTGCAGAATTGTTTCTTATTGCATACTAACAAAAAATATTCGTCTTGTGTAATTTTTTTGTATAACGTTGCTTATTTTTGGTACATATATTTGGATAATATAATGTAGAAATATTAGCGTATTTGCATTTTTTACATGTTCGATAATCCGAGCACATCGAAAATCCGAACTGCCAGTGGTTCCGATTAGTTCTGATTTTCGACGCTCTACTGTATGTGAAGAAGATAAATTGCAAAAACATTGGTATTTTTGGAAAGATCTTGTATACGTAGAAAGGATAGTTAGTAATTACGGGGTGTCTGCGCCAAAGAATGATGCAGAAAATTTATTACAATCACTGATCCGGGCAATAAAAACGACTACGTAATAATTTCATGAGTGGAAGGATTTGTTCTTAGAAAACAGAGGCGATCCAGAACAATGCGACGAAAGTTCGCAGTGGAGATTTTTCTTTCCTTCGTGGTGATATTTTTAAAGTAAAAGTTTATTGTTACTGCCCTTCAGTTGTACTTTTTTAAGCCATGTTCTTGACATTTCCAAGCGAGCTTGAATTCTGTAAAATACACCCTCACCTTAATAATTACCATGAGCGTTCATTGTCAGGCTCGCCTGTTTCAAAACTAACTGGAAAATTCGCATTCTTTGAAAGCTAATCTTCTAAAAAACCGCGGACAAACCTTCTTTTCTATTCGTTTCAGGAAAAGGTGGCTTTTATATGTATCTAAAACAGGAAGTCTATATTTTTTCGAAACAGAAAAATTGATTTTCGATTGTCTGAGCTGTCAAATGAAACAAGAATGTTCTTCAACTTTCGCGCGTCAAACGACAGCTATTTTTTCGTTTTTCTTTTCTTTTTTTTTGTAAACAAGTAGAAAAATAACAACTTAAGGGAAAACTGGGATATAAAACATAGTGATAGTTTATAGTTTTTTAAATGGTTTTGCAAAAAGAAAAATGTTATCGGAAGAATAACTCTAGCATTGCACAAGACCTCAGTGTACAGGTGAGTAAAATGCTCATAACTTGAGTAATGATCTCCGGCATGTTGAAAAACGTATCATAATCAATGCATTGTATGATTTTACTAACTTGTTGAATGTCATCCGGAAATATTCTTCTGAAATGCTGTTGAAGCCCTCCCTCTGCGCAGCTGCAATAAGTTATTGCTCAGTTTCAAGTTCTTATCCCCGTAAAGTCTGTAACGTATACTCTAGATTCAGTTTCTTTTTGATTTTATTATCTCTTTTTATTTTATTTTCCTATGCAAATTATCTTCTCACTTAACGAGATATTGTTTCTCCCGCTGAATTATATGTGGCAACGAGTGTAAGTCATGACGTGGTGGTATGCAATATCATCATCATTGTCAACCATTATCAATCCACTGCTGGACGAAGGTCTCCCCAAGTTTCCTCCACAACGCTCTGTCTTGTGCCAGTCTCCTCCATGTCACTCCCGCATATTTACGAATTTCATCCACCCATCTCCCATGTGGTCTTTTTCTGGGCCTTTTCCTGTCCCTTGGAATCTAATCTAAAATTTCGGCTGTCCATCTATGGTCTGTCCTTCTGGCAGTATGTCCAGCCCATTGCCATTTCAGGGATTTAACTCTGATCATGATGTCTTCCACTCTCGTCATTTTTCGGATCCACGAGTTCCTCTTCTTATCTCTCCTGGTTATACCAAGCATGCACCTCTCCATGCTTCTTTGAGTTGTCTGCAGCCTTTGTATGTCTCTTTTAGTTAAGGTCCACGTCTCTGCACCATACGTAAGCACTGGAAGGATGCATTGATCAAACACTTTTCTTTTAAGACATAATGGCATATTGCTCTTGAAAATTATGCTGTTTCTTCCAAAAGGTCTCCAGGCAAGTTTTGTACGCCGATTAATTTCTTCATCAATGTGACCCTCACTTGATATCAGCTGTCCAAGATAAACATACGTATCTGTTATCTCCAGCTTTTCTCCATCAATCGATAAATCTTCATTTCTTGTAAAAGCATTGAACATCACTTTTGTCTTCTGAAAGTTCATTTTTTAATCCCACTTCTTTACTCTTGTCAGCAAATTCCTGGATCCTACTCTGCAGCTCTGATGGGGTAGTTGCAAAAATGACTACGTCATCAGCAAAACGAAGGTGGGTTAGATAATCTCCATTAATCTTTATCCCTTTGTTTTCCCAGTTCAGTGATTGAAAGACATTTTCCAATGTGGCATTAAAGAGCTTCGGAGATATGGTGTCACCTTGTCTCACTCCCTTTCCAATTTTTATGTGTGTTGTATTTTCAAACAGCCGAATCTTTGCACTTGCATTTTCATAGATGTTATTAATAATATTAATGTATGCATCTTCAATACCGCAGGATTTCAGAGCCGTGGTAACTGCTGATGGTTTCACCGAATCAAAGGCTTTTTCATAATCGATAAAAGCCATGCACAATGGAAGTTCGTATTCCCTCGCTCTTTCAATTAGTTCTCTCAGTACGTGGATATGATCTATTGTGCTGTAGCCACTCCTGAATCCAGCTTGTTCTCTCGGTTGAGCCATGTCCAGTGATACCTTCAAGCGGTGTGAAAGAACTTTAGTGAAGATTTTATAAACCACTGATAGGAGGCTGATAGGTCTGTAGTTCCTGAGATCCTCAATGTCACCTTTTTTATGTAGCAGGATCATTGTAGCATTGTTCCAATCCTCAGGAATCTTCCCTTCATTAAGGCATCGAGTGAAAATTTGGGCGAGTACTGTTTCAATTTCTCCACTTGCTTCTTGTATGATGTCTATAGTAATTCCATCTTCTCCTGGAGCTTTCCCCCGCTTCATGTTCTTGATTGCATGAGCAACTTCTGCTGGGAGGACTGGAAGAACTCTGGTACCTTTCATGATGTCTGGAGTACATGTATCATCCCTTTCATATAATTTGGAGTAGAAATCTTTCACTCTTGTCAAAATTTCGCCTCTATTTCTTGTTATAGAACCATCTTCTTTTCTCAGAGCCACAATCTGTTTTCTTCCCTTACTGAGATGTCCCTTTGCTATCTTAAGGCTTTGGTTGTTTTCAATTGCTTTCCTCACTAGCTCACAGTTGAATTTCCTTACGTCTTCACTGATACTTTTTCGTGCTGTCTTGCATAGCTCTATATATTCCACTTTGGAAGTCACATCTTCTTTAGTTGTCCTCGTCTCTCTTCTTTTTTGCATCAACATTTTGGTTTTTCCTGATAATTTGTTCACATGCAATTTGTTCTTAGACCCAGCTAATTTTGTTGCTGTTTCCATAAGAGCTTTGGTTACTTTTCTGTTAACTTCAGAGATGTCCACTTCTTCCGATGTTAGGCCTTCTAAAGCAGAGAACCTGTTCTTCAGTTCTAACTTGAAGGTATTATGGTGTTTTTTAAGGTTGGTTATGTCAATACATTTTGTTTGTCTTATGAGCTTGACACGTTCCAGTTTAGTGTTGAGGTGCATCTTACATCTCACCAATCTATGGTCACTACCTGTGTTGAACTTGTTCAGCACACTGCAGTCTTCGATGACGAATTTTTTGTTACACATAATAAAATCAATTTCACTTGTCGTCCCAATTGGATGTCTCCATGTCCATTTCCTGTGTGGCTTTTTCTTGAAAAAGGAGTTCAAGATGAAAAATCCTTCTGCCTCTGCAAACTCAACGAGAGTATTTCCACGCTGGTTTCTGTTGCCGTGACCGAATTTACCTACTGAAGTTTCATTTTGTTGCCGTTGCCCTATTTTTGCATTGAAATCTCCCATAATTATCTTCAAGTGCTGCTTACCTTTAGTATTTAGATGACGAATTTCCTCATAAAATTCTTCAATTTCTTCTTCAGGATGACTTGTGGTGGGTGCATAAGTTTGAATCAGAGAGCTTCGTTTTATATGTGATAGGCTCTTCCTGATTATTAATATGCGATTTACCTACTTTTCTACGATATTACGATAGTACGAAAGTTCGGGCTATCACTAGTTGTGTTATTTTGGAGTGTGTATTTGAGTAATACCAGGAGCTCCCCAATAAAAGGTTAAAAGTGAGTACGTTTACTTAGTTCATTTTATTGTCAGACCTCTGTCTGGCCGTTAAGTCTATTTCATTGAGTGTTTACGTTAAGTTCAGGGAATATTGTGTTTATCGCTCTAATAAGGAGCCTTCAAGGTACTAATGTACTAAAACCGAAGTTATATTACTGATATTCAAGATAATGAGGAACGCTGAGTAAAAATAAATTCCATATTCTTGGAATTTATTACACGTGCGTGTCTTACCTAAACAAACTCTAGCACTTTGAAGATTAAGCACACTTTAGCTACGTCAAGTAACCTTTCAATAACCCTAACGTGACTTAACGTAAGCTTTCCTGCACTACACGTCCAGCCGGAGAATTCTATTCATTATAAGTCTTTTTTTTTAAATGGGTAACTACCAGAGGTCACGTGGTGACAAGTCTGGAATGTATGCAAGTTCGGGCATCAGCTTAATATTCATTTCTTGCAAATAAGAAATAATAGAACTGGCAATGTGCGGCCCTGCATTGGGCCGCACACGAAAAGAAATGGGGAACCCAAGTTGAACAAACACGTTTCATGGCCAGGTTAAAATTCTGTGAATTGATGATTTTGACATGTGGACGATATCTTCGATGTCTCTAATTGTTAGGTGTTTGTCTTTCCCTATAACCGCACCTATTGTATTGATGTTCACCTCTGTAACACTCGTTGAAGGTCTGCCTCCATGCTCGATTAAACCCGCCGACCCACGACCATCAATACATTTTCCTTATGCCATCTGTAAATTGTTGATTTTCCTAGACATCCATCATTTTAAGCCTCTTGCATACAGTCTCTTAACGTCGACAGCAAATTTGACGGCACATCGTTGTTCCTCTTTCACTTCAATTTTTCGAAAAATCACAGCACGAAAACACTTTTTAGGGAACGCTTATTAAACTGCCGATACCGACGACGCATGTGTGATAAACAGGTGTGGCCGGTTGCTATGGTTACTACAACGACCGTTTTCTCAGAGTTGAGCGCAGCTCGAACTCAGTATTACACATTTTTTAAAAATGTTTTTATAAAAACATTCTCAGTTGTTTTGGAACAAGCCATAGGCGTAACCACTGGGGATCGGGGGTACAGGATCCCTCAGATTTTTAGAGTCGGGGATCCCAATGTAAAGCACACACCCCCAAAAAACTTTTTCGGGAATATAATGATATAATGCACACTTTTTTATGATGTGAACCAACTAAATTTAATAACATATTGTAATTCTTTGTAGAATGCAAACACGTGTATAATGTGAACTTAATAAAACAGCGATATCGATTCCTAATAAGCAAAGTCAGATCTACAACTTTGTAATTTACATTTCTGTCCTATCTATCATACTTTTACAGTTGTGTTCGCTAAGTTCCACAATTCGCCAACAGAGGAGCCTATGTCGTGTCTCTGTTAGATCGCGTCTCAGCAACTGCTTTGCTTTTGCGTGTGTGTGTGTTTGTAGGGGGAGAGGGTCCCAAACTCTATCTTATACAGATGTATATGATATTGTATATATACACTATACTGACAAAAGTCCCCGGACGCCTAGACGAGAAACACTACATTGCAATTATCGACATACATTAGTACAGTGTCGGACCACCTTTGGCCTTAATGCATGCACTGAACCTTCGAGACATGCTTTTGACTAGGTTTTGGAACACAGCGATACGTATGCGCTTCCATTCAATACATAATTTAGCCGCAAACTGTTGCTTAGTAGTAGGCCTTGGTTCCAAACTTTTTATGCGGTGCTCCAAGTCATCCCATAGGTGCTCTGTGGGATTATAATCATGGCTCTGTGCTGGCCAGTTCCCACACGATACTAAATTATTGTCAAACCACGCAGTAACAGTCCTTGCTTTATGGCTCGGTGCATTATCCTGCTGGTACCAACAAGGCTCGGTTCGATAGTATTGCCACAGAGTCGGTAGGGCATAATTGTCCAGAATATCGAGGTAGAGGTGCTGTTTAACAGGTTTGTCCAAGTTAGCCAATGGGCCGGGACCATACCACGGAAAATACTCTCACAAGAGTACACTGCCAGCTCCAAACTTGACCGTAGGAACAGAACATTGGGGTAAATAGCGTTCCTCCGGCTGACGCCATACCTACACACGGCCATCAGACTGATGGATTGTGTATTTGGATTCATCAGTCCATAGGACTCGTTTCCATTGATCTACGGTCCATGATAAATGTTCTTTATACCATGTTAAACGATGAGTAGCATTCCGAGTGGAGCTAAAAGGCTTATGAGCAGCCGCACGACCACGGTGACCCATGGAATGAAGCTCTCTGCGAATGGTACGAGCACAAACCGAGGTTCCAGCATTCAGTATATCTGCTATACCATTAGCAAGCGGTTCTAAGTAATGCTAGTAAAGCACTTGGGTATTTATACCCCTCGATGCATATAATTGACTGTCACGTCCTGTCAATGTCACCTGTGATGTCACACGTTGCTTCGTCGTAATGAAGAGCTTCGTTGACAATTTGCTGTAAGCCGACTGGTGGATCAATTTCAGAATCCTATCTGAGTGGGTACGTCCCAATTTCATTATTATTTCTTGAGTTATATTGAGTTTTTCTGTTTTTTTGGTTTTATTTGAAGTTCAGTTTCCAATATAAGTTTCCATGGGTATGGAACTTCAGTAGCCACAGTGAGGCGAGTATGGATTCGGTGGGTGCAGAAGGGACGGACGGACGGACGTGAGCGATTGCTGCAACTGCGGCACACCACCGAACGAGTGGACCGGCAGTTGCGCGGCGGGCATTGACTGATCACACCGCCACATCGCGAACGTTAGCGCAAGAATTAGGGTGTGTTGCCCAACAACCTGTGTCAGCACGTACCGTTCGACGTCATCTGCAGAAGCGGGGACTTGTTGCACGGCACCCATTGCTCCGATTACCATTGACGTTACACCACAGACGAGTGCGGCGGTAGTGCGCCGTTGAACGCCGCACCTGAACTACGGAATGGCACGACATTGTCTTCTCCGACGAATCCCGCTTCTGCTTGCAACACCGCGATGGTCGGATCCGCGTATGGCGGCACCGCGGCGAGAGACTGTATGACGCTTGCATTATGCATCGCCATACCGGTCCGTCGTCTGGCGTTATGGTTTGGGGCGCAATTGGATATGACACCAGCAACCCTCTGGTACGCATCGCCGGTACACTCAACAGCCATCTCCGACGTTTTGGCGCCTGTACTCCTCCCTTACCTCCAGGACTTACCAGCGGCCACGTTTCAACAGGACAATGCGCGGCTGCACGTGGCACGCATCGTGCTACAAATTCTTCATGGTCCACCAGGTGTCACTGCTGCCGTGGTCCGCCTGTTCTCCCGATATGTCGCCTATCGAACACGTCTGGTCGATGACCGACAACCGAGTGGCCCGGCAAGCACCACCCGCGGCTACGCCTGATGAACTGTGGCAACGTGTGGAAGCAGCCTGGACCGACATACCCCAAGCCTACATCTAAAGTCTTTTTCGTTCAATGCCGCGGCGTGTAGCGGCCGTTATTGCCAGCCATGGGGCCCAAACGAACTATTGATGTCTGCGTGTTCCGCAAGTCGCACGGCCCTGTAAGCTCAATCGTTTCATCTTTGAATTTGTTGTTATGTGTCCAGTAAATCTGGCTTTGCTATCTCGTGTCCTTCTTGGTGTTGCATTTCGGGTGGTCAGCAGTGTAGGTTGCGGCACAATGGCTACTCTGCCTCTTTGATTTATTTTTATCTAGAAAATAAATAATCCACTTTATTCTGGTGTATTGCATACGACCGTTAGCTCTGCCTGTCAGCTACGGAATGGGTGGCCGAGGTCATCGGTATCGTTATCGATTCACTAGTTATCTACCTTAAAACGGCGTGCGGTGAATTAAAATCAAGCAAAACTTAGCGTTAATTTCTAACGCTACTGAATCGATGAGTTAAGTGATGGATAGTTGAAAGGTATTTTGTTTTACATGGGATTCTATAAGCTATCTAATGATGTATTATTTTTTTACTCTACGATTATTAGTTTCCAAGATATAAGCGTTCAAAGTGTGATATATTTTCGTTGCATCCTTTCTGCCGATATTGCGCCTTACCCAGCGTGGAGAAAGACAGTTCTACGTCAAAACGCAAATTTAGACAAGGTATTTTGCTGAACTGCTTCATAAGCAAAGCAATTCCGTTATCTGGCAAACAAAAGATTGGGAATCAATCTGTTGGTTATCACGAGTTTTGTGTGCACTAAATAATTTTTTGTATAAAGAAGGTTATTATTTCGAGAAACCAATTTATGTAGACATTTGTAGATGGGAATGTGTGTCTGTCGAGTAGGATAATGGATTCATTAACGCTGTTCGTTTCGGTACGATCCTGTATTCTGAGTACCTAGAGACTGACATCAATTTTAGTGATCAACAAATTCTTACTGTATTTTAAATGTCTGTTTTTTCAACAATTGTAACCAAAGATAATCTGAGAATTTCGCTAAACGTAGATGGGCAAATGTCAACATTAGCAAAAACATTTTTTTGTTTGTTGAACTCGTGCTGGAATAATAATTGTTTTTAAATTGTAGGAAGTTCTTGGCGAAATATTGTGCTTTATTCAACTACGCGGAAATGGAAACTGTTATATCAACGCAGCCTGACAGACAGAAACTTCACAAAAGGTTTTATTCCGTTTTAAACGGTCCTTTTTCCATTGCAAATAAGGAACTTATTTTTGTTTAACATGCATTTCTTGTGAAAAATAAAGCTCGAACTCACTATGTTGGAAGAAAATGTTTATCTTCCTTTCCGGCTATATTGTTCTTGTGCGCCGAAGTGAACTGCCTTTATTTACTCGTATATTACGACGTTTTCGAGTCGTATATTTCTTCCCTGAGAAATTATTTTTTTACCGGAACATCCTTTTTCAGAGCGGAGCCTCTGCCAGGGATTTGAAATATTTCCATGATGTGAAAGAGCGCGTAAATGTTTAGGTATAACAGTCAACTCATGTTTACAAGTTCAGAAATTAGAATTCTTAAGAGAAACATTATTTTTCTAGTGAAGTTTATCTTTTCAAATAAACCGTGAAGAAAGTCATTTACGTTCTTTGTTTAAAAATTGCAGAATTGTTTATTTATTTATCTCCTTTGTGTTTTATGGCCACCGTAAACATTTAAAGCCTTGCACATTTTTTCTTCATATTCTAAAGCTTTTGTATCAGTAAGTAACGAAGAGAATAACCTCAAATTATAGATTACTTATGAATATTTTAAAAGAAGTATTTAGTCTTGATTTATATATAAAGGGTAGGCTGGCATCCAGCTTTTCAATGAATTGTGCGTGAAAACGCACAATAATAAGTTACGAAGGGGAGACTGTAAGGACTGTTGTTATGATATTGTGATTCCTTTATGCTGTATGGTTATCATCATTATATATCATCATCATCATCAACCATTATCAATCCACTGCTGGATAAAGTTCTCCCCAAGTTTCTTCCACAACGGTCTGTAATGCGCCAGTCTTCTCCATGTTACTCCCGCATCCTTTCGAATTTCATCCCCCGTCTCCCATGTGGCCTTCTTCTTGGTCTTTTCCCTCTCTTGGAATCCAGTCTAGAACTTCGGTTTCCCATCGGGTGTTCGTTCTTCTGGCAGATGTTCAACCCACTGCCATTTCAGGGATTTTATTGTGATCATGATGTCGTCCACACTTGTCAGTTTCCTTATCCATCAGTTCCTGTTCTACAGGAAATCTCTTATCATTTCCTTATCAATCAGTTCCTCTTCTCCAGGAAATCTCTTATCATTTTCCTTATCAATCAGTTCCTCTTCTCCAGGAAACATCTTATCATTTTCCTTATCAATCAGTTCCTCTTCTCCAGGAAATCTCTTATCATTTTCCTTATCAATCAGTTCCTCTTCTCATGAGAGATGCATGCGTGGATCATAGCACACATGCATCTATCGTGCTGCTTTCAGTTGTCTCTAGTCTTCGTATATCTTTTTCACGCTTTCCAACCGTAGGTTGAAGAAGCGTATATGCTCTAGCTTTGTCCGTCTGTCTGTCTGTCCGTCCGTCCGCACGATAACTTGGGTAAAAATGGTTCGATCTCGATGAAATTTTAGTATATGGTAGGGGACCGCCTTGGGTCGAACCCTATTGAAAATGAAGTGTGGTTAAAGGTCAGGACATAGGAGCGGGATCCTTTCCGTTGCCCTTATACGTCATATTTGGTGAATATCATCGAAATGGGGTCAAAGATCAGGACACAGGAACGAGATTTATTCCACAGCCATTATGCTCATAACTTGTCTAAGAATGCTTCTATTTCGACCAAATGTTGTTCCGGAGGTATACCAAACCAATTCTGTTTAAAATCACCTAAATGGGGTCAAAGGTCAGGGCACAGGAGCGAGATTTATTCCGCAGCCATTATCCTCATAACTTGAGTAATGATTTCTTTGGAAAGCGTATCATAATCAATGCATTTCATTTTACTAACTTGTTTAGTTAAGGTCACGTTTCTGCTTTGCACGTAAGCACTGGAAAGAAACTTTGATTAAACACTTTTCTTTTAAGAGTAAATGGCATATTGCTCTTAAAAATTGCACTGTTTCTTCCAAATGAATACGCTTACTTATGTTGAGGATGTAACACAAAAATAGGGAAAAAAATTTGCAAAGTTCGTTTGAAATAAGTAAAGCTGAAAGGAACGTTACCTTTTGTTTTCTTTGAAGATAGTACTATTTTTAAATGACGATAAACATGTACATATAATTTTAGATATATAAATGTAGCTTGTAGGGAACATATCACTTTGTGATTACATCCCACGAAACTGTGGGGAAGACACACCGTTGAGAAATAACCCTTCAAAATGTAACTCCAACTCTCTAGTTAATTCAATATTAAATAGTGACCAAAAGTGTTTTGCTTTGCCGAACGATGCTTATGCTCGTTCAGCAACTGTCTGATAACTAATTAATACATGAAAAGCAAAGTACGTTTTCTCTACAATCACTTTCAGTTGTGACACAATGAATACTTATTCACTTTCCCTACGGTTGTAATTCTCCAACATGCTTTTCTTACGGCACTGGCTCTCTCTCTTCTGTGGAATATGTAGTTCCACATCAGGGACAGACGCCAGCTTATGCCGTATAGCACTCGGAATTTCCGGTGGCAGTTCTTAAACACACACACGCACACACGGACACACATACAAAAAATGGACATGTGCAATGAAGAAGTACAACTTATTTTTTTTTACTTCTTGGCAATATACACTGAAAAACAATTGAATTAGAGATACCTGTCTAGTAACGTGTAGCACCACCTTTCGCCCTGATGACGGCGACGATTCGTCTCGGCATGGACTCGACAAGACACCGGATACGTTAGGAAGCCATACGGATCCACGACCCATGAACAAGCTCCCACAGTTCACGAAGATTTGATGGAGGGGGTCAGAACCTCGAACATCTCTCTCGATGGCATCCCAAATGTGCTCGATGGGATTGAGGTCAGGGGACCTAGCTGGCCAAGGAAACGAGGTCACGTCGGTGGAGTGTTCATCCAACCATTCGGATACAATTCGGGAGCTGCATTGTCTTGTTGTAGGATGAGGTCCCCAGTGGGATGTTGAAGTCGTACAAACGGGAGCAAATGGTCGTCCAGGACATCCCCGTAACGTTGACCTGAGAGGAACGATGTCACACGTACCAGGGGTCCCATTTCAGTCCACGTAAACAGTCCCCAGACGAGAATGCCACCCCCACCAGCTTGAAGAGTATCCTGCTGTCAAGAAGGATTCATCGCTTCATGTGGTTTGCGCCGTACTCGTATCCTGCCATCCGCATGTATTAACGTGAATCTCGACTCATCAGTTTAGGCAACATTTTCCACATGTCTGGGGTCCAGTGGCGATGTTCCCGCGCCCATGCTAATCTTTGCACCCTGTGATGAGCGTTCAGCAGCGGTACCCTCGTGGGACGATGGCTTTTGTACCCCATAGCGAGGAGATGGTTCTGAATGGTGTGGCTGCCCACACGTTTTTGTGCTCCAGCGTAAAATTGCCGAGTGATTTCTTGCACTGTTGCCCGTCTATCCGCTGTCACAATGCGAGCTAGCCACCGATGACCCCGCTCATCCACACGCTGTTGTACACGGCAGTTGGCCCTTGCAGGGTTGGTGGTACCGGATTCGATGTACTCACGGTGCACCCGTGACACAGTGGCTCATGGAAATCCCAGTGCCTGCACGACTTCCGAGATGGAGTGACCCATTCGTTGGGCCCCGACAATTTGACCAGCATGAAATGCCCTTAGATCCTTCGTCTTACCCATACTGCGTCTGACTGTTACTGATTCCCGTCGCATCACTCCTTATATTATCGGATCGCTGCATACGTCATGTCGTTTCCGCTTACAAGGCCGCCCACAACGCCACATTTGCATAACGCCAGCTGTCTCTAATTCAATTGCTCTTCAGTGTACACGTAGGTCGTTCAAAAGGTAACGAGATTGACGTCATAGCGGCAAAAGAAACCCACGCAAAATATGCAGCAGCCTGTGTAGGACCACCTGCAATGTCATTCACCTAACGACGTGTCGTTACAGCGCTTCGCTAGTTCATTCTTATAGCAGACGGCGTAGAGTTCAGAAATGTTTCTGTAACCCAATATGGATTTAAACTGGAGCAAAGAGCAGCTATAAAATTTTTCGTGCGTTTGAATAAAACCGCCACTGAGAAACAACAGCCTATAAGGAAGATGTTTTTCCCCCATGCAAGAGTTTTTAAGTGGCACAAAAAATTTCCGAATGGTGAAGCGCGCCTGGAAGAGACGTCGCGCACCGGTAGGCCTTCGACATCGACTACGGAGGTTAATATCAATACCATCGAATGATCATTCAGGAGATGTGCATGAAGATCCCCGAATGACCATTGAAAAGGTTGCTACTGCGATGCTGATGTCCGTTGGACCCCAAAAATGTCCATAATATGCACAAACTGGTTGGATTTTGCGTCAAGATAATGCCCCTTCACATCGCGCTGTGCTTCACATCACAGCAGGTTATCCAAGATATAGGTATCAAAATGATGGCGCACCCTCCGTGTTCAACGGACCTGTCGCCGTGTGACTTCCATCTATTCCCTGAAGTGATAAAAAAACCCATCCTGGGCGTCGGTTTGCGTAAACTACTGAACTAAACAATGCTTCCCGACGAACACACTTTCAGAAAGCGAAGAGAAAGGTGCGACCGCTGCGTTCAGGTAGAGGGAGAATACTTTGAAAGTATGTAAATGTAAGTATGCTTAGTGCATTATACTTCTGCCTCCATGTAAAATCAGTCTCATTACTTTTTGAACGATCCTTGTATGTAAATCAGCTGTCTGGCTTTCAGAAGAGATGAAATAAAAATATCGAATATATTTTTTTATATGAGCTATATATACAAACGTTTTCACTACGTATTTTAGCCGCCCGGTGGCGCAGTGGTCTAAGCGATGGCTTTAGATCATTCGTCCGAGATGGGTTCGGGTTCGAATCACGGTGAGGCATGGATGTTGCGTTTGTCTTACGGCACTGTCTCTCTCCCTTCCCTGGAGACAGTAACCCTGAATTCGGAACGGGCCACTGCTTATACCCCATTGAGTTGCTTACTGTTGTCTTTAAAATGGCAACCAGAGAAAAAAATACGAATTTTAAATAAAGCACGTGTGATTTTTATCTAAAAATTAGATATCGCCAATGGGTGTGTAGTCTGAAATAAGATAGCGATGCCAGGTTGTTTTTTTCTTAGTTCCGGGTTTGTTTGTTTTTTAGTTTCGGGGTTAAACTTCCATCATGAGCACCTCGTAGGTCTATAAACAGTTGAACGTTCCTAATTTTCCGATATTGGACAAGCAGGCCAACCATGTCTCAACTATGATTCGAACCCGGGTCAATCTTTGGCGGATATTCAGAACCCAGCGCGTCGGACTACTCGGCCACGGAGCAGCTCAGTACTAGTTGTATTTAATCAAAGGTGGGCGACTGCTAGAACTTGTCGTGTTATAAATACAACTAGTACTGAGACATGAAATAATAGTACATGACTTTAATTAAATACAACTAGTACTGAGACATGAAATAATAGTACATGACTTTAATTAAATACAACTAGTACTGAGACATGTCTTTTCATGTCTCAGTACTAGTTGTATTTAATTAAAGATAGACGACTGCTAGAACTCAGTCCCATGTATTTCATTAAAGATGGACGACTGCTAGAACTCAGTCCCATGAATTTCATTAAAGATGGACGACTGCTAGAACTCAGTCCCATGAATTTCATTAAAGATGGACGACTGCTAGAACTCAGTCCCATGTATTTCATTAAAGATGGACGACTGCTAGAACTTGTTCGTACCGGATGAGCATGATAATGATTTTTTGGATTGTTATTTATTGCTTCGGACATATGGTCTCTACATCAGCCTGCATACACAGGATACTATTGGCCGCCCCTGTGGCGCAGTGGTCTAAGCGATGGCCTCTTATCATTCGTCCACAATGGGTCCGGGTTCGAATCCCGGTGAAGCATGGATGTTGTGTTTGTCTAACTGCACTGGCTCTATCCTTTCCCTGGAACCAGTGTCCCTAAATTAGGGACAGGCGACTGCTTATAGCTCATTCCGTTGCACACGGTGGTCGTTAAACCTTCAACAACAACAAAAAATAGGCTGCTGTTGTGATAGTAATACCATAAACACGTCAATTTTTGATCTTATACACTGCCGGACAATTGCTAAGGACGGATGACAATAGTAACGATAGCAACCATAAAATGGAAGGCAGGAGAATGTGGAAATTAGCATAAGTGCGGGATACAGTAAGACGTGTTGTGCGTATGCAAATTTTGGATTGCCGAACTTGTTCGTGACGTCATAGCGCTGATAAGAGATATAAAGGATTTGACGCGTATTGACCGTTGTTGTTCAAACGCAAAGTTGAAAGGGAAAGAATCAATTGACGAACTTGCAATTTTCAGTATGTCTTCCCGACATCACTTAGATGATTTTACGCGTGGCCGTATTATTGGCAAGATTGAAGAAGGGCGAAAAATAGCAGATGTTGCCAGGGAGTTCGACGTCAGCCACAGTGTTGTTTCAAGGCTTTGGAAATCATTTCAAACAAATGGAGAGTGTAGCAAACGTCACGTGGGAGGTTTTGTTGGCAGTACGACAGCTGCAGAAGATCGGTACATAGTGCTATCACAAAAAGTCACCGGCGCAGCACAGCTAGTGATGTAGCAAATCAGTTTATGGCTGCTACTGGCAAGCAGATCTCCCGAAAAACTGTCGCCAGACGTTTGCCTGAAGGAGGACTATACGCCCGCCGTCCTGTTGTGTGTATCCCATTGTCCAGATGTCACCGTACCGCCTGTTTGCAATGGTGCCATCAACATCGCAATTGGACTGATAACGACTGGTATGCTGTCCTCTTCTCAGATGAGAGTAGATACAGTCTATCGTCTGATTGTCGACGGCAACTGATTTGGCGTGATAGTGGTACTGCATATTGTCCAGCAAACATACAGGAAAGAGACCGATATCCGACATGTAGTGTCACGGTATGGGCTGGCATCATGATCAATGGCCGTATGTCTCTCTATGTGCTTCGAACTGGGACTATGACTAGCCAACGATACATTAATGATGTTCTGCTACCTCATGCTCGCATGTTCCGTGGTGCTGTCGGTGATAGATTCATTTTAATGGACGACAACGCAACATGTCATCAAACAGTCGCTGTCCAGGAGTGTCTTGAGAGCGAGGATATTCAACGCCTCGTTGGCCAGCACGTTCTCCAGATCTGAATCCCATTGAAAATGTGTGGGATGCTTTGGGGAGGAGTCTTGCTGGTCGCCAATGCCCTCCAATAAACAAGGACACCCTCATCCGTGCACTGACAGAGTAATGGGATAAATTACCCCAACAGCTGCTTGATAATGTTGTGCAAAGCATGACACGACGTGTGGAATCTTGCATCGCCCTCCATGGCGGCCATATCCCGTATTGACATCTTACACCGGAACGCCTGCGGACGGTAATTGCATTTTTTCACGTTTACGTATTCTGCACAAAATGGCCTGTTTGTCCCTTGAACACGTTCCAAAGCCTTCTGGATTTCAGAGCACAATAAATTGTCTTTCTTGTAATGTCCTGGCATTCTGACATTATTTATTTCACTTGGCATCCAACTACACTTACTTTTTTATGCGCTATATAGCCGTTTATGATCCGTCCTTAGCAATTGTCCAGCAGTGTACATGAAAATTCCTTCCTCTGGTTTTTTGCGAAATCAGTAGGTTCGAATTCTTTTATTTGTGATGAAGAACTAAGATGCAATTACTCATGATTAAGGAGTCGAAATTCTCCTGTTCGCGGTTACGAGCAAACCATGTTAGAACCTTTGTTATCTGATTCACCGCAACCACTACGGAAGAAATGCACAATGAATACAGGGTATCTCTTACTCTGATTCGCGTTCCTTATATCTCTTTATGAAACCGTTTTCTTTTCTTCAGAGGCTCGGATTACATTTTTAACATTACAGTGAAATCATCATTGTTAACATAACGGTTTATAATCGAAAAAGGAATGAACGAGGTGGTATTTTCCAACGCGAAAATTGTCTTTAAAGCCTTTCTCAGATAAATGAATTGCTTCATAACCTACAAAGTTATATATCGCAGCAAACTATGTTCCACATCACCTCGACTACATTCTGTTAGTCGCGGGTTCCTAACTTGACTGGGCGAGCTTGTATTAAAGAAATATATTTTGCATAAATATTAACACTAATTTACGTTACAGAACTATACTTCGTATAAATATTAGCATTGCGACATTTTAAACTAAGTATCAGACCACGGATTCCACGGAACAAAATTCCCTCTTTTGATGAAGCTCAGTGTTCTCGAATTCGGCGTTCAAGGTATTTTCCCAGAATATAACTCTTATGAATACAGGAGAATAACTTTATGTCGTATGCCAAAAGGTTTTAATTGAAAGAGGTTTAATTTAAAAACTGTCTCTCTCTTTTCACTAAACAGAACTGTTTTCACAAGCGATGAAATTCTGAGCGTTGGATGAAAGATATCTCGTTGCAACTTGTCTTAAAGTTTTAAAAGGCAAATATCTAAGTATGTATAATATTTTACTGATTATCGCCATTCTACTTTACTTAACAATTCTTATGCCCAGAAAAGAAATAATTTCTAAAATTAGCAGATACGGAAATAATCACGTATGATTCTTTTTATAGTTTTCATGTTCTGCTGTCACGTTTGTATGAACCTCTTTCTGAACATTTCATGCAAAAAAGGGTAAACACTGTGATACCCGTTTATAAGGTACACTAGCCTCTTTACATAAATCTATTACTGGAAAACGTAAACGAGGGAGGTGAGCTGTAAAAATCAGGAAGACCCGGTCTTTAAGCATAAGTTAACAGAGGTTTGGAATGGGCAAAATGGGTGATCTGAGTGATTTTGAACGTGGTATGATATTAAGAGCCCGGATGTACCGGTATGAGCTCCTCTTAAACAGCCGATCCGCTGAGTTTTGAACTCGCAAACGCACGAAGCGTTTACCCTAAATAGTGTGAGACGCAAAACAATCACAGCAATCGGCAATTCTGTAGAGGTGGTGAATCAAAGGGGTCAAGATGAACTGGCAAAGATCGTGCGAGCAAACATGCAACCCAGAACCTGGAAAGTCACTCCAAAATACAACAGTGGTATGCTAATGGCCAGGCTCAAACTCACCTGGTGTTGTACCATTTGGAGTACCGATGTTGTCAGTGCAAAACACTAAAGCGCGCTGCCAGTGGGTGCAGGAAAATCGACACTGGACAGTTGACATTGAAAAGGTCATCTGGACGGAAGAATCAAATGCCGTCTGCACAGAAAACTCAAAGGTCGTCTGGACGGAAAAAATCGAAATTCGCCTGGAAGGAAGAATCAAATGCCGTGTGGACAGAATAATCAAAGGTCGTCTAGACGGAAGAATTAAAGGTCGTTTGGACCGAAAAATCAAAGGTCGTCTAGACGGAAGAATCAAAGGTCGTTTGAACAGAAGAATCAAAGGTCATCTGGACCGAAGAAGAGAATCAAATTCGTCTTGTCGGAAGAATCAGAGGTAGTCTGGATGGAAGAATCAAAGGTCGTCTGGGCGGAAGGAACAAAGACCATCTCGACCGAAGAATTAAAGGCCTCCTTGACCGAAGAAACAAAGATCATCTGGACAGAAGAATCTAAGGTCGCCTTAGCGGATAAAATAAAAGTTCATCTGGATCGAAGAATAAAAGTTCGTCTGGACAGAGGAATCAAAGTTTTCTTGACGGAAGAATGAAAGGCGATCTGGATGGAAGAATGAAAGGTCGTCTACATAGAAAAATAAAGGTAATCTTGACCGAAGAAACAAAGGTTTCCTGGACGGAAGAAACAAATGCGTCTGGACGGAAGAATCAAAGGTTCTTTGGGCATGAGAATCAAAGGTCAATTAGATAGAAGAACAAAGTTTCCTTCTGCATCATTCAAACGACCTTTATTTGGAATTGGCGCCAGCAACATTAGGCCATGGAAGTAAATTGTCAAGTGTCAATAGCACAGGATTGTGGAAGCTGTATGTTGGTCTGGGAAATGTTTTACTGGTGTACATTAGGCCCCAGGGTACCAGTCGAAGAGCATGTGAACTCCACGCCGTGTATAACCATCATTTCAGTCCAAATTCATCTCTTTCAGCCTACGCTTTATCTTCAAGCAGATGGACACGTCCAATAAGATAACGCACCAACTCCTGATATTTCTATTGTCACCGAATACTTTCTGCAGCATATCGAGATGCCTTAGGTGACCTGCACATTTCCCAAATTCAAACTATGTTGGATATATCAGGAATTAGGTTGAACGAGTTGTTTGCTGCGGGGATACGTCACAATATACAGCAATTCTGTGACTAACTCATTCACGAAAGGTACAATGTCCACGTGCGACGTGTCCAACAACTGGCATCTTCCATTCCCAGACTAACTAGAGCTGCTCTGCAAGGCAGCAGCCTCAAAACATGCCACTAGATAGGTGTACATAAAATAAAATGGCATCTCATTGAAGATAATAAAGCAAATTATATGTATTAAAGTTTTCAGTGCAGTATTAACAGTTTTCATCTGTACATAAAATAGAATGAAAAACTACGAATTTCATATCTTTAAATAAAAAGATTTTACGTTTAGAAAGGTACTAACGCTTTTCAACTTACGATAAATCAAATTAAAATACATTGCTTGACAAAACATGAATTACAACACATACGTTGAAATTAATTAAAACCCACGTTAACATAGGTCGTTACGTTGACATAGCAGCGTAATGACCTGATAAATTTTAATCAATTTCAGATGAGAGATTCAAGGGTTAATCAAGAGTTCGTCTCATTTGCAGCTGAAAATTTTAATGACTCAAGAAAGCCATGCATGCTCACCTCATTCCGCAAAGTATGGGTCGTTGTTTTGTATAACCCTTTTCTAACTTTGCACCTGAGTGACAAACTCACAAAGGCACCATTAGTTAGATTTCAAGAACAGAAACTTTCTGATGCCAGATTTCACGTGCGCCATTGAAACAAAATGATATCATTGTAGGGAATAGGCCATGGTGAGAAAAAGAATGCCGTAGGAAGGGGCTAAGTCTGGAATGTATGAAGGATGGTATAGGATCTCAACTCCTTCCACCTCCTGTAGTTTTAGGGTGACTACTCTGGAGATGTGATTTGGGGAATTATTCATCTGTAGCGACGCCTGCCTCTGCCTGATAAGCACTGGGTACCTTCGGTGTAGAGAGTCGGTAACCTGTTGGCGGTGTTCAAAACAGAGATTGTTGTCCACAGCCTGACCATCTGGCACGAATTCCCAGCGCACAGGACTCTTACAATTCCACCAAATGCGTGACATTACTTTACTCTTGAACTACCCTTTTTGCACCACTGGTTGTGCTTCCTTGAATGGCCTCAACCTCTGGTTCCCAGTTACAAGGTAGCTTAAGAATACGAACATTTCAGCACATGAGACGATGTGGCCTATCGTCCCGTGGATTTGACGGCATGTGCGATATGTTGCTCAGTTTTCCTGAATGTCAGTTCATGCGAAACATTCAGATGCAGTCTGGAGAAGAACAAATGTTGACTCAGGGAGCAAACGATGGTGGGTAGAGTAAACCCAACATTAGCTACTAGTTGTAGTGTACTGGTACAGGGTCCTTTTTTTTTTTCTTTTGGAGGTTTAACGACCACCGTGAGCAACTCAATGGGCTATAAGCAGTCGCCCGTCCCTAATTTAAGGTCACTAATTCCAGGGAAGGGAGAGAGCCAGTGCCGTAAGACAAGTACAACATCTGTGCCTCACCGGGATTCGAACCCGGACCCCGTTCGGACGAATGATCAGAGGCCATCGCTTAGAATACTGCGCCACCGGGGCTGCGGTACAGGGTCTCACTCTCATCTTTTCCTGTGTGCGAGTGTTGGTAGTCGTTGGATATCTCTGATGAGACTTGGGTCCTGTACTTCACTCCTGACTCAAAACCTCATGTGAATAGGCCTCCTTAGGGGAAGACCAGATTACGAGACAATGCTGACGTCATTGCAGCTCTTCAAAAATTGAATGGACGAGCAACCAAAACTGGTTCTTTTTTCAGACTCGAATTAAGAAGATTCTAGAGCATTGGAACAATTGCATTGTAGTTAAAGGAGATTAGATTGAAAAGTAGTATGCATCATGAAAGAAATACGGGATTACGCCATATAATACAAATTTTGAAGATGACAATCCGATTTTTGGCGTAAATGTGACAAGGATGGTAATTCAGATAATATCCGAAAACTTGAAAATTTTCATCTTCCTGGAGCGAGACTCGAACTCGCGTCTCCCAGAAAACGCAGGGATATGCTAACCACTACACCACCCAGAACGACCAAGTTTCAAGTTTCCGATCAATTTGAATATAACCATCGCAGGATTCGCTAGTCGTAGCAACCGGCATTCGAATCATGTGATGGTTATATTCAAATTGATCGGAAACTTGGAACTTGGTCGTTCTGGGTGGTGTAGTGGTTTGCATATCCCTGCGTTTTCTGGGAGACGCGGATTCGAGTCCCGCTCCAGGATGATTAAAATTTTCAAGTTTTCGGATATTATCTGACTTACCATCCTTGTTACATTTACGCCAAAAATCGGATTGACATCTTCAAAATTTGTAGTAGTATGCATGTTTTTCAATTTTTGTTGAGCGCATTTATTCAGAATGAAATTCTTCTCTACCGGGGTGAGTCAACAGCTCGGCAGGTGTACAGCTAAAAATTCTAAACCATACTATACACGCTCATCTTATTCTGTGAAGTATAGGTCATTGTTTTCCGTAGTCCTTTTGCAATGCTCCACCGGAGCAACAATCCCACATAACTACCACTGGGCAGTTTTCGAGAAGAGATACTTTCTGCTGCCAGATTTCACACCCACCAATGAAGAGAAGTGCAGTCCTTGGAGGAAATGGTCAGTTGAGAGGATCAAGTGCTAGTCGGAGGGGCCAAGTATTGGACTGTATGGAGGATGGAGAAGGATCTCAACCCTTATCCAATTTCTTCAGTTTTACGCGAACCATTATGGAGGTGTGACGTGGGGTATTTTGAGGAATTACTCACTTGCTGCAACGCCCTCTTCTTGTTTATTGATGGGTGTTGTGTAGCGTTGGGAAAGTGTGTCTTGTATGCACTGCAGTCGTTTGTCATAGAATTTCTCGTCCACAGCTTGACAATCTCACAGGAGTTTCCAGTGCACAGGATCCTCACAATTCCACAAAATCAAGAAAGGTAGAATCACCAGATAAGATAGATAACAAGTTCAGAAAGCAGTCTTAAATCACATGGAATGAATCTGCAGAAAGAACAGGGCTGATCTGAGCAACGTCAGTAGCCAGAATATTTATTTGCATGTCAAAAGAGCATGAAAAAGAATTAAGGAAAGAGACAAGTTTAAAATGGAATGCACCCGATGCGAAAATTTTATTCCTGAATGCATCTGTGTAAAAACAATGTGTACGTGCCTTTACACTAGCGGTGACAGTCACGTTCGAAGCAATCCCCTTCCGCAGCTACGCATTTAGTTGGACGCTGTTGCCATTGCTGGATATATACCTGGAACTCTGTTTCTGGAATACGCTTGAGCTCCTTTGTCACCTTGGAAGTAATCCCCTTCCGCAGCTATGCATTTAGTCAGACGTTGTTGCCTTTGATGGAAACATACCTGGAACTCTGTTTCTGGAATACTCTAGAGCTCTTTTGTCACCTTGGAATTAATCCCTTTCCGCAGCTATGCATTTATTTGGACGATGTTGGCATTGATGGAAATATATGTGCAACTCTGTTTCTGGAATACTCTGGATCTCCTTTTGTTACCTTGGAAGTAATTCCCTTCCGCATTTACGCATTTAGTTGGACGCTGTTGCCATTGATGGACACATACCTGGAACTCTCTTTCTGGAATATTGTGGAGTTCCTTTGTCACGTTAGACTGGATATCAGGAATTTCTGAAAATATTCGCCTTTTCGTGGCAGCTTTTATTTTTGGGAAGAGTCACAAATAACAAAGTGCTAAGTCAGGTGAATAGTGTGGGTGATCCAATTTGGTAATTGATTTCTTAGCCTGGAAGTCGCCAACACTGACCGCATCATGGCTTGGAGTATTGTCATGGTAGAAAAACTACTTGTTCTGCCACAGCTCAGCTCTTTTCTTTCAAACAGAATCCCGCAACCGTTTCAACACCTCTAAAGAGCATTGTTGGTTAATCTTTTGTCATTGTTCAATGAATTCGTGATGAACCATAGGTTGGATGATGAACTGCAGGTTCGATGATGGTTGGATGATGAACTATAGGTTGGATGATGAACTACAAGTTCGATGATGAACCATAGGTTGGATTATAAACTATGGGCTCGATGATGAACTATAAATTGGGTGATGAACTACAGGTTGGATGATGAACTATAGATTGTTTTGAACTATAGTTTGGATGATTAACTATAAATCATATGATGACTATAGTTTCGATGATGAACTATAGATAGTATGATGAACTACAGGCTGGATGATGAGCTATAGATTGGATGGTGAACTATAGGTTGGATGATTTTCATCACTCTCTCTATGGAATACTCTCGTCACGTTATGCTAAATGTCAGATATGTCTGAAAATCGTCGTTCTTTCATGGCAATTTTTATTTCTGTTATTTTTGAGTGAATCACAAGGGGCTAAGACAGGCGAATAAGGTGGGTGACCTAATTTTGTGATTGATTTCTTAGCCAGGAAGCGCGAACCTTGAGTGAATCATGTCTTAGTGCATTGTCAGGCCACATTTCAGCTCTTGTCCTTCGAACAAAATCCCGTAACCTTTTCAATATCTCTAAATAGCATTGTTGGTTCATTGTATGTCCCTGTTCAATGACTTTGCGATGAACTATCCCTTTGTGATCGAGAAAACACACAAGCATGCTTTTGAACTGCGAGCGTGACACGCGTGCGTTTTTCGGCTCTTATGTCACTCAAAACTACCTGACTTTTCATCATCCTCTCTGTAAGCCATTTTTAGTAGCTCTAAAGTTTCAGTGACACTGCTACCGATCTTCACACAGAATTTGATGTTAATGTGCTGCTCTGAATTTCTTATTTTCACCCTCAAAACCCGCACATATACTTGCATTGCTTTCGCAACTGCTTTCTCACGAATGTCTTTTACTAGCCTGCGATTAATCCAGGTATAGAGGTGGAGAACTATTAGTCAAAAAATAATAATCGATAACTACAGATAGTGTGCTGGCAAAGTTTATCAGGAGAAAATTTGTTTTCTGGGATGAAATATTATTTCTGACAAGAATTTTTCTTAATTTTTCAAATTGTGTCAGGAAGCTAAGCTCCGAAAAAATTTGAAACTTACCTTTTTTTTCGAAATTGAAGTTGTTTGAAACATACTGTAAAACTCTGTGCACATTTTCATCACTTGGGGCGAAATGAAGATACCACACCAGTGACAGTGGCTTAATGTATTTTTGAATACATAAACCAAAATTCCTTGTAACCTGTGAAACGTGTAGTTATTTTAATTACACATGATCTACAAACACATATATACAAGTCTTTCAGATTGCGAAATATATCTTTTAAGCAAATTAAACATGTCAAATGGTTTTTGGTCTTTTTTTTTATTTTGGTTAGGGGTTTAATAACCACCGTGAGCGCTACACGATGAGCTGTAAACAGTCTCCCGTCCCTGATTTAGGGCCACTGGTTTCAGGAAAGTGAGAAGCCAGTGCTGTAAGACAAACGCAGCCACAAGATCTACTCCTCACGGGATTCGAATTCGGACCCATGATCAGAAGCCATCACTTAGCCCACTACGCCGCTGGGGGCGGGGAACCTACGTTTTGACGATATGCTCCCAAATGAGTGAGCAAAATTCACGAAAAAAATGTTTTGCCTGAAGAAAGTGCTAATTCGTGGCTCCTGAATTCTCATTTTCTGTTTGTATTGTATGATTTTTTTTGTTTCTGTTCACAAAAGCGAAAAACGAAAATTCCGCCATTTTGTATACAAACAATAATTTTTTCTGTAATGTTTAGCAAAATCGTGGTAATAATTTGTGAGAAATTGAATAAATTAAGTTTTGAGTGGGGCTGTTTCTCAATTGTTTTTTCTGGGATCATTTAAAAGAACAGCAGCTGGATGCAGTCGTTTTAAATTATCCCTAAGGTTTGACGTAATGCCCGACGTTATGTAGTTCTTTCCTCAAAGGCTACATTCTGCGTAGACCTTAATCCTTTCCAAAAGAAAAATAATGTTGCACAAAAGATATTTTACTGTTACCCTTTATAACTAATTACTTACTTTCAACAAAAAATTGTTTCAGCACCTGACGCATTTTTAAACTTCCAGTACAAACAACAAGAACAACACTTTTTGACTTGGTCTTTATCTGACTAAAACGTACACTTTCGCTTTGAGCTTGACTTAACGTGAAGAACAACAGAGTGCAAAAACCGCATACCATAACCGTTTACTCTTTTGATTAGAGTTAACTTCAGTTTTGCATTGTCATCATGTATCAATATGGCTGGGCTCAATGTTTTCTACACCAGTAGAAATGAGGTAAAAATGAGCGTTCCAGTCATCAAAGCTGAATAGTTTACACCATCATGACTTACACTTACAGCATTGAAAAGCCGCCCCGGTGGCGCAGTGGTCTAAGCGATGGCCTCTGATCATTTGTCCGAACGGGGTCCGGGTTCGAATCCCGGTGAGGCATTGGATGTTGTGTTTGTCTTACGGCACTGGTTCTCTCCCTTCCCTTCAACCAGTGACCCTAAATTAGGGACGGGCGACTGCTTATAGCCCATTGAGTTGCTCACGGTGGTCGTTAAGCCTCCAATAATAAAAAAAAAACAGCATTGGAAAACGTAAAACCATCGATGTACTGAGTTGGACAAAACTATCGATAGTGCCATCGATATTACCTCCACCTCTATCCAGACACTACTTAAAACATATCCGGACACGCATAGTCACGTGATTCTGCCCGCATCGCATCGAAGGCGACGCTACGTGACCGTAATGAAATTGTCACACCTGGTACAAGAACTACAGGACATGCATCTATTGAAGATCCAGAGTTTCAGGCCAATATTAAAAATATTTTTGTCCACTAGTGGATTGCAAGTTCTTATTTTTAGTGACAATGATTACATGCGCTTCTCGTTTTAGCTTTAATATGTTCTCTTTAGCGAACAAAGAAAATGTGTGCGACAATTCTAAACAATGTTGTGAAATTCGCATTTAAACGCTTTAAATTTCTACGTGAATCGCTGCGGTGCTTGCGAGAAACACGAGAATAGGGTACTTTCCTTTAGGAAAGAAATTGGAAGAAAACAGTTTCAGTCATTTTAAGTTTTATTCGAAAAATGTGATGTGTAGAATAAAGCGAAACGTGGGGAAAACTTCTGCGAACACGGAACCGTAAGGATTTTGCATGTCCTATGGGACCTGACACCGGTCGTCACTTAAATTCCTCTTTTTGAAAAGTTGTATATCGATTCAAGTGAAGACACTGTTGAAGAAATTTTCTCGCTCGAAAGCGATATATCATTTTTCTCTCAGTTTTCGAGAGAAATGTATTCCGCTGAGAGGAGAACAGTTTTTTTCTCTTGACGCTCCGAATGAAGAAATTATCCATGTCCCTGCGTCGTGACGTTGCTTTATCGTATGACATTTCAACGCTGCAGAAAGCTCGAAAGTTAAAAACGCTGCAAATTCATCCATCTTCTGTTAAATGTAACTACGTCTCTAACGCCACAACGGGCTAGCATTTCTCGATACCATTTCTTGGAATATATTTCTTATTTGCTATAAGTGAATCTCATTAATTCACATTTCCAAGAAATATAAAATGCAATTATTTAACTATTACGGCTAACAATCCAGAAATATTTAAAACGCGTTTTTCTTTGGTGCATAGCCGCAAATATTTTTAAAATTGCTCTCAACCTTCTTCCATACCGTGAAATATAATTTCAGTGGATTGTGCGGTTTTCATACACCACCTGGTTAAATCGTACTTAACCACATAGAATGTAGTAGAATTTTTTTAATATACACTCATCTTCAAAAAGTAGTTGCACCCAGAAGGACGTATCGGATTGCAATGCTATTCGAGAGTAAGGTACAGGTTACCAAGAACAATAAATCATTAAACATTGAAACAGATATAAGCAATATTTATTGAGCTACACGTCATAAAGTAATATCTCTCAGCACGGCGTCGGACTTCCATGTCTGCTCACACAGCATGCCAGACGTCTCGGTATGGATTTGTATAGGCTCCTAATGATGTCTTGCGATAAGCCAACCGATGCAGCTTGAATCTTCTCACGCAGTTCCTGTCGATTGTGCGGTGGGGGTGGAGTTGTGGATAGCGCGTTCAATTGTATCCCACACATGGCGATGCGGCTAGCCATGGCAGAGTGTCAGTGCCTTTAAGGCAAGCTCTCGAGACAGCAGCAGTATGCGGACGAGCGTTGTCATGTTGGAAAATCGCAGTGGAGTGAGCGTTCAAAAAAAGGTAGGGCCACTTGTTGCAGGACTTCATTAACGTAACGTTGCGATGTCAAAGTTCCTGTAATGAACACTAAAGGTAATCTGGCATCCTTGGCAATTGTATCCCACTCCATGACATTAGGACTTCTGGACCTGTGACGCTCGACAACAAACCATTGATTTTGGCGCTAACCACGGTGATTCCACACACGGATTCGTTTATCGTCTCCTCCAATACAAAAGCGGGACCCGTCACTGAAGATCACTCGCTGCCATTCTGAGTGGCTCCTTGACAGTGCGGCACGACACCATTGCAGGGTGTAGCGGCGATGTAGTGGTGTTAAGGGCTGTCGTTGTAACGGTCTGCGTGCGTGTAGTCCTACGTCGTGTAGCCATCTGCCAATGGTGCTGGCACTAATCGGACGATGCATGGAGGGCAGCACTGCTCGCTAAATATCCGCAATCGTGGCTGTTGGATAACTCCGCTTATGTCGGACAACCTCCGGTCCTCTCTCTCATTCGTCTAGGTCTCCCAGACCCTTCCTCTCGCTGCTGCGTGCCTTGTTCATCCACTGCCGCCAAAAGCGTGCTATAATGATATCCGCACGACGGGTATGGAACTAGATTTTACTTACTGTTGATGTATCAACCGACTTCATTTACAATGCTCTCGGCACACGGATCAAGTTTCACCGTCATGTATCACACGTTTAACACAAGACCTTTATCTTTTTCTCAAGCAAACATTCCTGAATCTGATAATCCCATGATTGAATTGCCTTCCTCGACTTTCTTTCCCACCACTGAAGAAATTCTCTTAGTGAGCCTTGTGGCGTCCCTGCTGTGCAGAACGCAAACGACATAAAGACAGATAGCAGCAGGAATGAACGTCTGCGTAACTCAGTTGATAGAGCGACTTGTTCCGGAATAAGTGGCCTCGGGTTCGATCCCCGGCGTGGACCAAAAATGACGGATGCATTTATTTCATTATAAAGGCGCCCGAAATACCCGGATGACCCGGCCGTTCAAGATCTCGCAATGGTGTGATGTTCTTTCCACACTGCGAGATAGGAAAAACACGAGAATCCCTTCTTCAGCGCTTCGTAAAATAAAAAGGGTGTGATGTTGCATTCCACATACTAGATTGACTGGGAGTTCTCAAGTGCACGTTCTTCAGCGGATGGCTGCCTACGACGATTCATGGTCACGGATCACCCGTGGGCCATGCCCCCGGCCCTCTTTCGTGGCAGGGGGGAGATGTGACGTGCCTGCTCCGCAGGAGGCACACGACATAAAGGCAGACAGCAGCGAGAACGAACGTCCGCGTAGCTTAGTTGGTAGAGCGACTTCTTCCGGAATAAGTGTACTCGGGTTCGATTCCCGGCGTGGACCAAAAATGACGGAGAAATTTACTTCGTTATAGCGTCTCACTACACCTTTTTTCAACATGACTAAACCACCTCAAAATATCTGTCTCCAATTAACTGTCAACATTTTGTTTCCAATTACACATTCCTGCTAGAGCAACGTACGTACATTGCGCAAGACCAGAACGTGTCTTGCCACGTACCCCACTTAAGTAACGCATATCTCCAGTACACAAACGTATCTTATCTCTGTTCCGAAGTACAGAGGTTTCACTACTGTGTATCAGAATAGGGACAATTACCCATTCATATGCAGCCATTCGGGACTTTTGAGAAAACATAATTCCAGTGAAATCTCCTCAAGGCAGCCATGACTTTTAAAGTTTAATTCCCTCGCCTACTAATTTCCCAATTTAATTTGTTTTCTCTGTAAAACATGCCACCTAAATATTCAAATTCATTGACCTTTTCTATCTTTCTGCCATTTAGACTTATCAGTATTAACAGTTCCTCGCTCAAAAACCATAACTTTAGCTTTTCCTTTATTTATTCTTACAATGTTAGTTTGAATTTCATTCAAACTTTCCTACATCCGGAACAACATATTCTGCAACCCACTTTTGCTCTCTGCCAACTGGACTATATCATCAGCGTACACACAGACATTATTAACACGTAAACCCGTATTGTATATTTTGTTCTCACGCATACACGCATCCCTAAATATATAAAATAGCCATGGTGACAGTACACAACCTCTTCTGACTTTTCACCAACAGAAAATCATTTCGATAAAACAGCATTCAATTGTACACATGCTCTACTGCCAACATACACGGATTTCACACTATTTACCAGACTCCCAGTTACACCATATTTATTCTAGAGGGCCTCCCCGGTAGCGCAGTGGTCTAAGCGATGGCTTCTGATCATTCGTCCGAAAGGGGTCCGGGTTTGAATCCCGGTGAGGCATGGATGTTGTTTTTGCCTTACGGTACTGGCTCTCTCCTTTCCTCGGAACCAGGGAACCAGAGGCCCTAAATTAGGGACGGGCGACTGTTTATAGTCCATTGAGTTGCTCACGGCGGTCGTTAAACTTCCAATGAAAAAATATATATATATATTTATATATATATTCCCCCCCCAAAAATGATTCCACAACTTAAATCTTGGCCCTCAGTCTCCGGCAGCTGGAATGTACCTGGCCAAGGCAGCGGCCAGTGCGACATGAAGGCAGAGGGTGCTAAGAATCCCCGGAGGACCGGACTAGGCTGCCATCTGATGCTGACCTTGGCAACGTACAATGGACGCTCCCTATCTTCTGATTCAAGGCTTCTTGAATTGGAAGAGGAACTACAAAGGATCAGGTGGGACATCGTGGGGCTAAGTGAGGTAAGGAGAAAAGGAGAAGATCTCATCGAACTGAAAAGTGGACATCTCTTCTACTATCGTGGGACAGATACTGGCAGAACTAGTGGTGTTGGATTTATAATAAACAAGAAACTGAAGGATAAAGTTGTAGAAGTTGAAAGTTCCTCTGACAGAGCTGCACGACTTGTTATCCAACTCTCGAACAGATACCAGGCTCAGATTATTCAAACTTATGCACCCACCACAAGTCATCCTGAAGAAGAAATTGAAGAATTTTATGAGGAAATTTGTCATCTAAATAATAAAGGTAAGCAGCACTTGAAAATAATTATGGGAGATTTCAATGCAAAAATAGGGCAACAGCAACAGAATGAAACTTCAGTAGGTAAATTCGGTCACGGCAACAGAAACCAGCGTGGAAATACTCTCGTTGAGTTTGCAGAGGCAGAAGGGTTTTTCATCTTGAACTCCTTCTTCAAGAAAAAGCCACACAGGAAATGGACATGGAGACATCCAAATGGGACGACAAGTGAAATTGATTTTATTATGTGTAACAAAAAATTCGTCATAGAAGACTGCAGTGTGCTAAACAAGTTCAACACAGGTAGTGACCATAGATTGGTGAGATGTAAGATGCACCTCAACACTAAACTTGAACGTGGCAAGCTCATAAGACAAACAAAATCTATTGACATAACCAACCTTAAAAAACACCATAATACCTTCAAGTTAGAACTGAAGAACAGGTTTTCTGCTTTAGAAGGCCTAACATCGGAAGAAGTGGACATCTCTGAAGTTAACAGAAAAGTAACCAAAGCTCTTATAGAAACAGCAACACAATTAGCTGGGTCTAAGAACAAGTTGCATATGAACAAATTATCAGGAAAAACCAAAATGTTGATGCAAAAAAGAAGAGAGATGAGGACAACTGAAGAAGATGTGACTTCCAAAGTGGAATATATAGAGCTATGCAAGACAGTAAGAAAAAGTATCACTGAAGACGTAAGAAAATTCAACTGTGAACTAGTGAGGAAAGCAATTGAAAACAACCAAAGCCTAAAGATAGCAAAGGGACATCTCAGTAAGGGAAGAAAACAGATTATGGCACTGAGAAAAGAAGATGGTTCTGTAACAAGAAATAGAGGCGAAATTTTGACAAGAGTGAAAGATTTCTACTCCAAATTATATGAAAGCGATGATATATGCACTCCAGACATCATGAAAGATACCAGTACCAGAGTTCCTCCAGTCCTTCCAGCAGAAGTTGCACATGCAATCAAGAACATGAAGCGAGGAAAAGCTCCAGGAGAAGATGGAATTACTGTAGACATCATACAAGAAGCAAGTGGAGAAATCAAAACAGTACTCGCCCAAATTTTCACTCGATGCCTTAATGAAGGAAAGATTCCTGAGGATTGGAACAGCGCTACAATGATCCTGCTACATAAGAAAGGTGACATTGAGGATCTCGGAAACTACCGACCTATCAGCCTCCTATCAGTAGTTTATAAAATCTTCACTAAAGTTCTTTCACACCGCTTGAAGGTAACACTGGACATGGCTCAACCGAGAGAACAAGCTGGATTCAGGAGTGGCTACAGCACAATAGATCATATCCACGTGCTGAGAGAACTAATTGAAAGAGCGAGGGAATATGAACTTCCATTGTGCATGGCTTTTATCGATTATGAAAAAGCCTTTGATTCGGTGAAACCATCAGCAGTTACAATGGCTCTGAAAACCTGCGGTATTGAAGATGCATACATTAATATTATTAATAACATCTATGAAAATGCAAGTGCAAAGATTAGGCTGTTTGAAAATACAACACAAGTAAAAATTGGAAAGGGAGTGAGACAAGGTGACACCATATCTCCGAAGCTCTTTAATGCCACATTGGAGGGTGTTTTTCAGTCGCTGAGCTGGGAAAACAAGGGGATAAAGATTAATGGAGATTATCTAACCCACCTTCGTTTTGCTGATGACGTAGTCATTTTTGCAACTACCCCATCAGAGCTGCAGAGTATGATCCAGGAACTTGCTGACAAGAGTAAAGAAGTGGGATTAAAAATGAACTTTCAGAAGACAAAAGTGATGTTCAATGCTTTTACAAGAAATGAAGATTTATCGATTGATGGAGAAAAGCTGGAGATAACAGACACGTACGTTTATCTTGGACAGCAGATATCAAGTGAGGTTCACATTGATGAAGAAATTAATCGGCGTGCAAAACTTGCCTGGAGAGCTTTTGGAAGAAACAGCATAATTTTCAAGAGCAATATGCCATTATGTCTTAAAAGAAAAGTGTTTAATCAATGCATCCTTCCAGTGCTTACGTATGGTGCAGAGACGTGGACCTTAACTAAAAGAGACATACAAAGGCTGCAGACAACTCAAAGCAGCATGGAGAGGTGCATACTTGGTGTAACCAGGAGAGATAAGAAGAGGAACTCGTGGATCCGAAAAATGACAAGAGTGGAAGACATCATGATCAGAGTTAAATCCCTGAAATGGCAATGGGCTGGACATACTGCCAGAAGGACAGATCATCGATGGACAGCCGAAATTTTAGATTGGATTCCAAGGGACAGGAAAAGACCCAGAAGAAGACCACATGGGAGATGGGTGGATGAAATTCGAAAGTATGCAGGGGTGACATGGAGGAGACTGGCACAAGACAGACCGTTGTGGAGGAAACTTGGGGAGACCTTCGTCCAGCAGTGGATTGATAATGGTTGACAATGATGATGATGATGATGATATATATTCAAGAGCAGTGGCTATAAATTATGAACGGGCAACTGCTTTTATTGTGGTCGCAAAATCCCGAAGTGACTGATGTCAAAACAACTAAAAGGAAAGGTACGATGACTTACACAAGTATAGACGATGTTCACACACTTTTAGAACGATTTTGAAAAGAAATTACGAAAAATAAAAGAAGTTCAAAGAATTGCTATTGGAAACACCGTGTTAAATGAGCACGAAAAAAATCCATCTCCTGCAGTTAAATCATCATTATCATCATCATCATTGTCAACCATTATCAATCCACTGCTTAAGGAAGGTCTCTCCAAGCCTTTTCCACAACGGTCTGTCTTGTGCCAGTCTCCTCCAAGTTACTCCTGCATACTTTCGAATTTCATCCACCCATCTCCCAAGGAGTCTTCTCCTGGCCCTATGGAATCCGATCTAAAACTTCGACTGTTCATCTATGGCCTGCTCTTTTGGCAGTATGTCCAGCCCATTGCCATTTCAGGGATTTTACTCTGATCACGATGTCTTCCACTCTTGTCATTTTTCTGATCAACGAGTTCCTCTTCTTATATCTCCTGGTTACACCAAGCATGCACCTCTCCATGCGTCTTTGAGTTGTCTGCAGCGTTTGTATGCTTCTTTTAGTCAAGGTCCACGTCTCTGCACGATACGTAAGCACTGGAAGGATGCATTGATCAAACACTTTTATTTTAAGATAATGGCATATTGCTCTTAAAAGCTATGCTGTTTCTTCCAAAAACTCTCCAGGCAAGTTTTTTTATACGCTGATTAATTTCTTCATCAATTTGACATTCACTTGATATCTGCTGTTTAAGATAAACGGTATCGGTTATCTCCAGCTTTTCTCCATCAATCGATAAATCTTTAGATAAAGGTATCAGTTATCTCCAGCTTTTCTCCATCAATCGATAAATCTTCATTCCTTGTAAAATTATTGTACATCACTTTTGTCTTCTGAAAGATCATTTTTAATCCAATTTCTTTACTCTTATCAGCAAGTTCCTGGATCATACTCTGCAGCCCTGATGGGGTAGTTGCAAAAATGACAACGTCATCAGCAAAACGAAGGTGAGTTAGATAATCTCCATTAATCTTTATCCCTTTGTTTTCCCAGTTCAGTGATTGGAAGACATTTTCCAATGTGGCATTAAAGAGCTTGTGAGATATGGTGTCACCTTGTCTCACTCCCTTTTAAACTTTTATGTGTGCTGTATTCTCAAACAGCCAAATCTTTGGACTTCCATTTTCATAGATGTTATTAATAATATTAATGTATGCATCTTCAATACCGCAGGATTTCAAAGCAGTTAAATACCCCCTGCTAATAAATGGTGCACGTAAACGATCTGTGGATAGAAGGTTATATTTTTCCACTTTACGAAGAGAAATATTCGTATTCTGTAATTAAAAAACGCTCTGAAATTCATGGAAGTAGCTTTCCTAAATTTAAAATAAGCAATAGTATTAATAATAGAAGGAAAAATAACACCAAATGAATATCCAAAGAAGTTACGTACTTTTATGACTATTTCAAAAGTAAGGTTTCTGATCTACAAAGAAAATCCACCGACCCAAACAGCAACTGCTAAGTCGTTAAAAATCTCTGTATCAACTATAAACAAGGTAATAAACAAAAATTTGAATAATAAAAAAAATAAAAATCATAATGTTCACCGCCTTTTGCCTAGGTACATTTCTAAGCGAAGAACACGGTGTTGACTTCTTTACAAAAATCATTTATCCGGAGACAGATGGAAATTTGTGACTATTGATGCAGCATGGATCTACCTAAACGACTCAAATAACAAAGGTCAATTTAGTCTACGCAAAAGGGCAGAAAATGGCTTGCAAATTTGGTTCCAAGAATCCAAAGAAATTTTCAGTAAAAGATTCACGATTATTGCTGGTTTCTCTTACAATGGGAAATAAAGTTAAGAATAGTTGAATGTTAAAATCAGTTCAATATATTACTAAAATAATGTTTGAACTCCTATATTTGCCGACCCGGTGGCACATTGGTCTAATCGCTGACTTATGACCATTCGTCCGAGATGAATCCGGGTTTCAATCCGTGTGAGGCATTGGTGTTATGCTTGTCTTACGGTACTGGTTCTCTCCTTTCCCTGGAACCAATAATTCTAAATTAGAGATGGACGACAAGTTATATGGACTACTGCCATTGAGCTGCTCACTGTGCTCGTTAAACCTCTAATAAAAAAAATTATGTTTAAAGACGAAATCCTTTCTCCGCAGGGCCTTCGAAGAATAGAACTCCATCAGGATAAGGCTACCAGTCATACATCCAAATCTACCACTCAATTTCTTGAAAAATGAAAAAGACAAGGGCATCAAGTAAAAGAAACAGGTATCAAGTAAGAGACGGGTATCAAGGGTATCTGGTACTTTGTGCTCATAATCCTTCAAAGTCCCCTGATGTGTCCTCAATGAACTATTGTACTTACGGACAGCTAAAAAGATTGGTATCAAGTCTATACCTTTTGCTCATAATCCTTCAAAATACTCTGATGTGTCCTCAATGGACTATTGTACCTTCGGGCTGCTGAAAAGATTGTTATCAAGTCTATACCTTTTGCTCAAAATCCTCTGATGTATCCTCAATGGACTATTGTACCTTCGGACTGCTAAAAAGATTGGTATCAAGTCTGTACCTTTTGCTTATAATCCTTCAAAATTCTCTGATGTGTCTTCAATGGACTATTGTACCTTCGGACAGCTAGAAAATTGGTATCAAGTCTATACTTTTTGCTCATAATCTTTCAAAATCCTCTAATGTGTCCTCAATGGAATATTGTACCTTCGGATTGCTAAAAAGACTGGTATCAAGTCTATACCTTTTGCTCATAACCCTTCAAAGTCTTCAAAGTCCTCTGATGTGTCTTTAATGGACTATTGTACCTTCAAACTGCTAAAAAGTGCGCTTTCTAAATGCAGACCTAAAACAATTATTGGACTATGTACAGCTGCGGAAGAAAAGTGAAATAAAATACCACTACAAATTTTAAGAAATGCCCTGTTATCTTGGAAATCTAGATGTAGTTTCATGGTCCAAAGAAACGGCTATCATATAGAACATTTTCAAAACATATAATTTTATTTTAAACATTAATTATATTGCTGGCAAATCGTTCTAAAAATGTGTGGACATCTTCTGTACATGATTTATCACGCTCGTAGTCCTCACTAGACCCGTGTGAAAAAGAAAATAAACAAATTAGTAAAATCATGCAATGCATTGATGATGATACGCTTTCCAACATACCAGAAATCATTTCTTCGGTTATGAGGATAATGGCTGTGGAATAAATCTCGCTCCTGTGCCCCGACCTTTGACCCCATTTCGATGGTATTAAACAGAATTGGTTCAGTATACCTCCGGAACAACATACTAAAGTTCTGTTGCAATAGAAGCATTTTTAGTCAAGTTGTGAGGATAATGGTTTTGGAATAAATCTCGCTCCCGTGTCCTTACCTTTGACCCAATTTCGATTATATTAAACAGAACTGGATCATTACATTTCCGGAACAACGTGATGATGATCTGTCGCAATCGAAGCATTTTTACGTACGTTATGACGCATAAGGCTGATGGAATGGATTCACTCCTATGTCCTGAACTTTGACCCATTTCGCCCATTTTCATTAGAGTTCCTTCCCATGTTATTCCCTACCACATACTAACATTTCATCGAAATCGAACCATTTTTACGCGAGTTATTATGCGGACAAACAGAGACAGACAAAGCTGGAGCAGATATGCTTCTTCAACCTACGGTTGGAAAGCCTAAAAAAGAGAAAGCGTGTGAAACAGAGAGCGCGTCGCAGTAGGGATTTAGGAGGATGTTGTTAGCTGGCCAAATTAAAGCAGAAAATCGATATCAAATTTGGCAACTCCGAGAGAGCGGTTATTGCGTTGTACCTCCCACCGTGTTCGTCTGACGTCGTACCAGCTGACTGGTTCTTTTTTCGCTGATTGAAAGTAATGCTAACAGAAAACAGATTTACAGATATTTCGGATATTTAAGCTAACGTTGCGACTCAATGCACACGACAACAAAATGTGAGTTTTTCCATATCTCTCTGAAGATGTAGAAGCTGTGCAAAAAGTGTATTATATCCAGACCACTCTTCTCCGGGTGGAGAACTGAAAGTGGGAGGCTTGTTGGTTTTATACTCAAGGGAGGCGGCTTCTGACTTTTGGCAGAGTTAAAGCTCCAGTGCGGTTGCCGTGAAGCACCGGATAGCCATCCTAGTGGCGCAGGGGTCTAAGCGCTGGCTTATGACAATTCGTCCGAGAAAGGGTCCGGGTTCGAATCCATGTGAGGCATGTATGTTGTGTTTGTCTTACGGTATAGCTCTCTCCCTTCCCTGGAACCAGTGTCTGTAAATTAGAGACGGGCGAATGGTTATATCCCATTTAGTTCCTTACGGTGGTTGTTAAACCTTCAACCAAAAAAAAAAAAGCTCTGGACGTTCCATCAGTGACGTTATTTCCAAGGAGGTAGCGCTGCAGTGAAGAGGATGATGCAACAGAGCCAAATTCTTATGCTTTTTTTATATGAGTTTAAACTTCGACACCTTGCATCGAAAGCAGCTCCAAACATCAGCGCAGCATTTCAGAAAAGGGCCGTTAGTGAATGGAAGTCACAACATTTTTTTGCTAGTTTCCGGTTCGGCGATATGTGTCTCGAAAACGAACCACGCGATAGACCAGAAGGAGTTATCGGTGATGCATAGTTTGATGTTCCGATTGAGTCCTATCCACGTGAAACGATACGAAAACGTGGCGAGATACTCGCATTACAGAATGTGATTTCGCAACGTTTGACGGCCATAGGCAAAATGAAGACGGAGAAATAGGTGCCTCGTTGGTTGCCGGAATAGCACGAAACACGACGATCTGTGTCCTACTTTTCTGCACATATCCGCAACATCCTTTTGATGCACCATGTCACGTGTAATGAGAAATGGATATTGTTAGATGATCGCCGGCATTCGGCGCACACCCGAAACACAACCCGAAGCAGATACTCCATCTTAAAAGGACGATGGTCAATATTTGGTGGTCCGTACCCGGTGTGGTCGACTCCTCCCCATTGCAAGCGGGTCATGCCATCGCAGTGTACAGATGTTGTCAAACGGCTGACGCTATGGATGGAAAACTGTCCACCAAACGGCCGGTATTAGTCAATCGCTGTCGGTTCATATTTTTCCATGATAACGCGAGACTTCACGTTACACGCCAGACGATGCGAAAGCTGCACAATTTGAGGTACAAAACCTAATCACATTCGTCTGATCGACCTTATCTGTTAACTACGAACTATCACTTCTTTAACTCTTTAAGCGGCCGATTTCCCTGAACCAGATGGTGCCTAAAATTTTCTGAGCTCCCCACACAAATATTTTAACATAGCAGTCGAGTTTTGAAAGCTACAGAAAAGCAATTGTTTTCCCACTCTCATATCAGCAGTACGGAATATAAACCTGTCACTTGTGATAAGCACGCGCTTCTAGTTCTTTATTCTCTGTCCCATAGCCCAAGGCATGATGGGAAAGGATTGGTTGCCCCTGGCATAGACATCATGCCATTGGGTAGAAACAAATTGTTTTGCCCTATTAATATTATAAGTAATCAGTCAGAAACAATTAATGTTACCAATCCTTCTTAAGGACCACTTTCAGTAACAAAGCTAAAGGTAAAACAACGCTTTCAGATTCGCAGGTTCACTCTTTCCAGCTGCTTCGGCGTGCTTGTTAGACACAGAATATACTCATTCGAGCTGATTTACGACTATTTTACTAACCCCAAGCTAATTCGTTTCAGCCGGTTAAGAGATAAGACATTTCGATGAGTTTGCCGTAAATGAAAGTTCCATTACAAGTGTTTGTGACATCCCGATTCTCAACATTCTTTCACGACGACATATACAAGTTTGTATCTCGTTGGCAAATGTGTGGTTTTTGCTCTTGGAGATTGTTAGCAAACGTGTGTTTCTTGCTCTTGAAGGTTTTTAGCTAATGGGTGTTATTTGCTTCTCGAGGTCGTTAGCAAATTCATGCCTTGTTTTTGCTCCTGGAGGTCGTTAGAAAATGGGTATTTTTCGTTCGTGGAAGGAGTTAGCAAATGGATGTTTTTTTCTCCTGGAGGTCGTTAGTAAATGCGTGATTTTTTGCTCCTGGAGATATAATTACCAAATGGGTATTTTTTGCTCCTGGAGGTCGCTAGCAAATGGGTGTTTTTTGTTCCTAGAAGTCTTCAACAATTGAGTGTTTTTGCTTCAGCAGGTCGTTGGAAAATGGGTGTTCTTTTGCTCCTGGAGGTCGTTAGCAAAATGATGATTTTCACTCGTGGAGGTGGTTAGCAAATGGGTGTTTTTCGCTCGCGGAGCTGGTTAGCGAATGGGTATTTTTCGCTCGTGGAGCTGGTTAGCAAATGGGTATTTTTCGCTCGTGGAGGTGGTTAGCAAATGGGTGTTTTTCGCTCGTGGAGGTGGTTAGCAAATGGGTGTTTTTCGCTCGTGGAGGTGGTTAGCAAATGGGTGTTTTTCGCTCGTGGAGGTGGTTAGCAAATGGGTGTTTTTCGCTCGTGGAGGTGGTTAGCAAATGGGTGTTTTTCGCTCGTGGAGGTCGTTAGCAAATGGGTGTTTTTCCACCTCGTGGAGGTGGTTAGCAAATGGGTGTTTTTCGCTCGTGGAGGTAGTTAGCAAATGGGTGTTTTTCGCTCGTGGAAGTGGTTAGCAAATGGGTGTTTTTCGCTCGTGGAAGTGGTTAGCAAATGGGTGTTTTTCGCTCGTGGAGGTGGTTAGCAAATGGGTGTTTTATCGCTCGTGGAGGTCGTTAACAAACGGATGTTTTCCATTCCTGGAGGGCGTTAGCAAATGGGTGTTTTTCTTTCCGGGTGGTTGTTAGTGAATGAGTGTTTTTTGCTCCTGTATGTCGTTAGCAAATGGGTGTTTTTCGCTCGTGGAAGTGGTTAGCAAATGGGTGTTTTTCGCTCGTGGAGTTCGTTAGTAAATGGGTTCTTTTTCGCTCGTGGAGGTAATTAGCAAACGGATGTTTTCCACCTCCTGGAAATCGTTAGCAAATGCGTGTTTTTTGCTCCGGGAGGTTGTTAGTGAATGAGTGTTTTTTGCTAATGTATGTCATTAGCAAATGGGTGCTTTTCTTTCCAGGAGATTGCTGGTGAATGAGTGTTTTATGCTCCTAGATGTCGTTAGAAAATTGGTGTTTTTCGCTCCTGGAGTTCGTTAGCAAATGCGTGTTTTTTGCTCCTGGAAATCGTTAACAAATGGATACTTTGGTTTTTCTACTGGAAGTTGTTACTAATAGTAAATTGGGTGTTTTTTGCTCCTGGAGGTTGTTAGCAAATGGATTTTTTCGCTCCTTTAGATGGTTAGCAAATGGGTGTTTACCGCTCCTAGAGGTCGTTAGCAAGTAGGCGTTTACGTTCCTGGATGTCGGTAGCAAATGGGTGCTATTCGCTCCAGGAAGTCGTTAGCAAATGTCTTTCTTTTTTTCTTTTTTTTGTCTCCTGGAGGTCATCATTTTGATAAACAAAGTTTAGTTTGAGCCATATTTTGGGTGTTTGAAGGTTTCATCAACATTCCGACATTTCACCTGCATCTAACTAATATCTAGACAGCTTCTGGGGAAATATTTCTTTCACTTATTGTAAAATTGGCTTCCGAAGCAAAATTATGAGCTTTCATATATCAGTGACTTGTGAAAAACATTCCCTACTGAACTGATTGTTTTACCAAATCTCAACCACCTGAAAAAATTGAAAAAAACCCCAACGTGATGGAAGAGTTAGAATTTGTTTACTATCAAGGTCTGTCTACAAATTTCTGGACATCAGCATGGCGTCTGAGTTATTTTTTTAGAATAACACTCAATGTTGCTACAGCGAAACTATCTGTTTGTAAAAAAGATTTTAACACCATCACAAAATATATCTCTCAAGCTCATCAGCATGTCTGATTCATAAATGGAATTAAGTGGAAGTATGTTTTCTAATCTCCAGTTAAAGTATCATCATTTGCACAGAAATATATTAATAGATACTGTTATAGAGCTTCGATCTTGAGAACTGCCTTTACAAATTAATTTTATTGGTGCTGAACTATTGCAGATGTGGTGCAATAACTCTATCTCTAAAAATAAAGCGATTTGCATGTGGCAATTCAGAGTGCTTGAGAAGGACAAAATCATTGATTGAAATTAAAATTAAGACACGCAGTCGATCATTTTACTTAAAGTATTAGAATTTAAGTTTGTGAGAGAACTGGAACTGAAACTCCATGAAAGTATCCTGTAAATTGATTTTAACCTGTAGGTAACCTCACTATATCACCTTCACGGCAAATCTGGAATCGAATAAACTTTTAAAAGGGAAAAAAAGGGAAGGGCTACCTTCGTGCATTATCTAGTCTCACATTAACCTGATACCGACCCTGTAAATTCCCCTAATTAAATTTACTGCAGCTATTTCAGAAAGCATGTTTTGTCGTTCGGTCACCGCGGTTAAGCAGGAGGTCACAACCTTCAATATTCCCAAGTTTAACACATATAAACAAATCTTCAAATAAATAAATAAGTAAATAAACAATCATCGTGACATTTAAATTTCCTGTTCAGCCCAAATCCCAAAGGCCGGTTTTATGAAGAGAGGATGTACGCCCAAAGCAACTCAGCTCTATGAGAGAGGGGGAAAGGGGTGTGTGTGTGAAAAAGATCCTTTTCAGGTTTTTTGAATATCTCAGTTTTAATCCCTCTATACCCTTCCACCTTCGTTTCCTCCCAGCTATGAATGCCAAATCCTACAGTAATCCACTGAGAATTAACAGCCTCCTTTAGAGTCTTTGGGATCATCATCTTGCAATCTGAGCTTCCAGGCGCGTTTCTCTGTCGCCACCTCTTCTCCTCAGGATTTCTAAATTTGCCACTTGACGGCGATTCGCTTCCATTCCTTGTCTCCTGCAATGAGTGATTTGTCTCCTTTTCCTCATCCTGTGACCGAGAGTTCATATTAACAGTCTAAACGCAAATACTATGTCTAAACTCTCTCTCTCTCTCTCGCTTTAGGCATCGATACAAAAAATACACTCTTCCAGACTTCTCCTCGCTCATTCATCCTACGATTAACCGATGGTTTTCTTACCTGGGGACTAGAAAGGGACATCTCTCTTCCCCCTCTTTCTCTTTTTAGGCATCAATAAAGAAAATATACTCTTCTTGACTTGCCATCATCCACCCCTCTGTTAACCGACGTCTTTCTTAACTGGGGACTGAAAAGGAAGATCTCTTCCTTTCTCTCTCTCTCTCTCTCTCTCTGTTTAGGCATCAGTAAGAAAAAAATACTCTTTTTCATACTTGTCCTCCCTCATCCACCCTAACTGGAGGCATCTCTCTCTCTCTCTCTCTCTCTCAGCATCAATAAGAAACACATACTCTTTCAGACTTTCCGGCCCTCAATCACTCTTCAACTAACCGATCTCTTTCTTAATTGGGGCCTGAGATCTTTCTCTGTTTAGACATCAATACAAGAAAATATACTCTTCCAGACGTCTCCTTGCTCATCCACTCTTAAATTAACCAATGTCTTTCTTAACTGGGGACTGGAAAGGGACATCTATCTGTTTTCGCAGTATGGCTTAACGACTTTCTTTGACGTTTCGTTTCCTATTGAAATGCTTCGGTCGACCGGGCATATGCGAATACCGAATAGCGCTGCAATATCCGTACATTTCTCAACAGAATTTGTAGGGAGTTGCCGCATGGAGGTGGAAAGAAAATTTTCGACGGCTTGCTATCTAACATCTCTGGCATAACTTCAGCCGTAGAGTGGATAATTGCTCACTGCATCACAACCGAAAGTGATTTCAAAGAAAGCGAACTTTCTTCTTCAGGAGGAAATATTATTAGTCAGAAGCTGTTTGACCGGAGAAGCATTCACAACACAGGTGTGATATAGAAACACTTTTGGTTACTATTTGAGCTTCAAATAGAACTTGAATATTTGAGATACATTTGATTAATTATTTTTTCTATCTGTGGGTGTGTCCAACTATTTTCTAATGGACGCGAACGCAAAGTGTTTTAGCAACCCAACGTGACTGATTTGTATGATTTGGAAACAAATATAATGTCGTCGTCTATTAGAAAAAAAAACTGTGTTAGCCTTACTTATTTCAAACGAAATTTTGTTTTGCAGAAGAAGTACAAGCTAATAGTATCACTACTGTCACGTGATCCGTCTGTGCACACCATATCTCTGCAACTATTAGTCTGATTCGAAACATTCTTTTTGCGTTCGAAAGCCCAACATGTGAGAACGATGATCCTTGCTTTCCAGATTGCTTCTTATACACACGTTTGCCGCTAGAGGGCGTAAATGCAGATGCTATCAAATTCAAAATACATTTTATCTCGTATAATTACTTCTACAGCAAATTGTATATTCATGTGACCAATCTTAAAAGGCATCATAATACCTTCAAATCAGAACTGAGGAACAGATTATCTATTGTAGAAGGTCTAACATCAGAATAAGTCTATATCTCTGAAGGTAACAGAAAAGTAACCAAAGCTCTTATGGAAACAGCAACTAAAATTAGCTGGGTCTAAGAACAAGTTGCGTGTGAACAAATTATCAGGAAAAACCAAAATGTTGATGCAAAACAGAAGAGAAATGAGGGCAACTAAAGAAGATGTTACTTCCAAAGTTTAATATATAGAGCTACGCAAAACAATATGAAAAAGTATAACTGAAGACGTAAGGAAATTCAACTGTGAACTAGTGAGGAAAGCAATTGAAAACAACCAAAGCCTGAAGATAGCAAAAGGGACATCTCAGAAAGGGAAGAAAACAGATTATGGCACTGAGAAAAGAAGATGGTCCTGTAACAAGAAATAGAGGCGAAATTTTGACAAAAGTGAAAGATTTCTACTCCACATTATATGAAAGAGATTATACATGTACTCCAGACATCAGGAAAGGTACCAGTACCAGAGCTCTACCAGTCCTCCCAGAAGAAGATGCACATGCAATCAAACACATGAAGGAGGGAAAAGCTCCAGGAGAAGATGGAATTACTGTAGACATCGTACAAGAAGCAAGTGGAGAAATTCAAACAGTACTCGCACAAGTTTTCACTCGATGCCTTAATGAAGGGAAAATTCCTGAGGATTGGAACAACGCTACAATGATCCTGCTACATACAAAATGTGACATTGAGGATCTCAGGAACTACAGGCATATCAGCCTACTATCAGTGGTTTATAAAATCTTCACTAAAGTTATTTCACACCGCTTGAAGGTAACACTGGACATGGCTCAACCCAGAGAACAAGCTGGATACAGGAGTGGCTACAGCACTATATATCATATCCACGTACTGAGAGAACTAATTGAAAGGGCGAGGGAATATGAACCTCCATTGTGCATGGCTTTTATCGATTATGAAAAGGCCTTTGATTCGGTGAAACCATCAGCAGTTCCACTGGTTTTAAAATCCTGCGGTATTGAAGATGCATACATTAATATTATTAATAACATCTATGAAAATGCTAGTGCAAAGATTCGGCTGTTTGGAAATACAGCACACATAAAAATTGGAAAGGGACTGAGACAAGGTGACACCATGTCTCCGAAACTCTTTAATGTCATATTGGAAAATGTCTTTCAATCACTGAACTGGGTAAACAAAGGGATAAAGATTAAATGGAGATTATCTAACCCACCTTCGTTTTGCTGATGACGTAGTCATTTTTGACTCTACCCCATCAGAGCTGCAGAGTATGATCCATTAACTTGCTGACATCAGAGCTGCAGAGTATGAAGAGTAAAGAAGTGGGATGAAAATGAACTTTCAGAAGAGAAAAGTGATGTACACCGTTTTACAAGAAATGAAGATTTATCGATTGATGGAGAGAAGCTGGATATAGCAGATACGTACGTTTATCTTGGACAGCAGATATCAAGTGAGGGTCGCATTGATGAAGAAATTAATTGGCGTATAAAACTTGCCTGGAGAGCTTATGGAAGAAACAACATAATATTCAAGAGAAATGGTCCATTATGTCTTAAAAGAAAAATGTTTGATTAATGCACCCTTCCAGTGCTTACGTATGGTGCAGAGACGTGGACCTTAACTAAACAAGACATACAATGGCTGCAGACAACTTAAAGAGCATGGAGAGGTGCATGATTCGTGTAACCAGGAGAGATAAGAAGAGGAACGCGTGAATGAGAAAAATGACAAGAGTGGAAGACATCATGATCAGAGTAAAATCCCTGAAATGGCAATGGGCTGGACATACTGCCAGAAGGACAGACGATCGATGGGCAGCCGAAGTTTTAGATTGGATTCTAAGGGACAAAAAGAGACCCAAAAGAAGTCCCCATGGGAGATGGTTGGATGAAAGTCGAACGTATGCGAGATTAAAATGGTGGAAAATGGCACAAGACAGACCGTTGGGGAACAGGCTTGGAGAGACCTTCGTCCTGCAGTGGATTCATAATGGTTGACAATGATGGTGATGATGATGTATTACTTCTAAACATCAGCATGCAAAAATTATATCTTTCTTTCGATACCGTTTATTACGAATACTATTTTGGGTACAGTTCTTTCTCGAGTAATGCATATTTTTCCCGCTAGGAGCATTAAAGGTAAATTGAAATTTTCCAGTTATTTTCTGTTTGTAAATGATCAATTTGAAAAATTATTTTTTTATTGATGGAGCTCCTGGTGGGAAATGTTCCGCTTATAATTTCTGATTTTTGATAAATTTTGCCACTAGAGGACGTAAGCGTGTATTTATGCTTCTGATGCAGTTGCAGCAATATCTGAGCTTCTGAAAACTCGATTGAAAAAAAATTGTGGTCAGACATCTCTAGCTACGAAAACCCGTTCAAAATACCTTTTACTTTAAATGACGCATAGTGCTTCCGCCATTGGGTAGATGAATATCTTATTTCCTCGATATCTCTGTTTCTAAGAGTCCGATTTGAAAAAATCTTTGTCGAAGAGCGTTTCAGGTGCGAAATGTTTTGAATATAATTTCTAATATTTCTTAATGTGTAGCTTTGCCTCCAGAGAGCATGAGCTCGCGTTCGTGTTTACAGCATATTTACAGCTATATCTGCGCGTGTAACATTTTTTTCATATATTTTCTACTTTTTCCATATGCAAAATTCTTCCGCTCGCGGGCGTACATTAGTATCACGTTTCTCTCCCCATCACCTTTTCTAACGGTTCCTTTTGAAACTCCTCTTGTCTCTGATAGTTTTCTTCAGCTATGAGAAACCTTTTGTGCAGAACTTCTAGTTTTCGAAACATTGTTTTCAGCAGCTAGTGAGGAAAAATATTTCTATTTCTAGATTTTTCATGGATAGTAGAAATCCGGCTGAGTTCTTATTCTAACCGGATACATTGAATATAAATATCTCCGAACTATATTATTCGTGTCGGAAAGGCTTTAAGACACCGATTCCATACAGCTGAAAATTCGGCGTCATTTTTCGTGTCGATCGTTTTTGTTACATCTTTAACATGAGGACGGGAATTACTTTCGGTTTTTTACATCCAACAACATCTAATATACGTATAACGTTTAAAGATGCACTTCCTTCTCTGCAGAAATGCTCTCATATATGCCCCATGGCATTTGTTACTCAGGCATGGAATGTATAGCACTCCCCGGTTCTGGCTCCCGTCGCAGAACCAGTTTTAGAAGAATTCCCTTTACCAAATAGAAAGTGTAAGAAAATTTTCGTATGTTAAATCATAAAATGAGAAAAGAAAAAAAAATAATTCTCGCTCGCTCAGAGCCTGATCCGGAAACCTAGTAAAATCCCGAGCCCGAACCGAAGTGAAAGCCCGAGCCCGAATGGGGCGGAAGCACGAGCACGAAGCGACGTGAAAGCCTGAGCCAGAATCACAAAGAAAGCCAGAACCCAAGACCAAACCAGAACTGCAGCTCGAGCTCGAGCTCGAGCCGAAGTGAAAGCCCGAACCCAAATCGAAGTGAAAACCCGTGCCCGAACCGAAGTGAAAGCCCAAGCCCGCCCTAGCCCCGTTCGGGCCAGTGCTAGGCTTCCGACTTTTCCAGGGACAGAATAAGGTAGAGTGTATAGGGGCTATATCCTTGAGATTCACCATTACCAAGGCCCCAGGAGGCGTGCCATGGTAAATAATAGATGGAGAAAGAGAGATAGAGAGGCTTATAAAATATTCTTTAACCGCCCCTGTGACTCAATGGTCTAAGCACTGGTTTATGACCATTCGTCCGCGATGGGTCCAGGTTCGAATTTTGGTGAGGCATGGATGTTGTGTTTGTCTTAAGGCACTGGCTCTCTTTCTGTACCTTGGAACCAGTGGCCCTAAATTAGGGACGGGCCACTGTCTGAAATACCTTTGAGTTGCTCACGGTAGTCGTCAAACCCCCAATCAAAAATTAAATAAATAAGATAGTTTTGTTTTTGTCTCTCGAAGGATTTCCACTTGGTCAGAAACAGAGGCGGGAAGATCAACATATTTCAAGGTAGCGACTCACCAAGGGTAAAGGTTTCATGTCGCTGTGTACAGAGGTTGTCGGAGAGAGTTTCAGCTTTTTCACTACCATCCAGCCATACTAATTCATTAAAAAATCCAAGACAAAATGTAAAAAAATCATTATTTAAAATCATTAAAAATGTCCAAGACAAAATGTAGGAGTGTTAAGCTTATTTAACTCGAGTTCTTATGAGCACAATGTTTTCAGGTGTTATTCACATGCACATTACTGTTACCATGGCAACATCACGTGACTATTATAAGGCACATAAGTTGTCACCGCACCGCATGTATTCACAGTAGGCTTGAAAATGTGCACCAAGGGGTGAGCCGAAAGATCTCGCCTCATTTTATTTTATCATTTTAACTGTATCATACTGGTTTTCATTGTAGTAAATTTTCATTTCATCTTGCAACTAGTGTGCTGTGGTTTTAATGTGAAGTTTTATCGTGTTTCAGACAGCATTACAACCTAATATATTTGTGAATGGTAACACGAATTTTCACACAGAACTTTGGAAAAATACAGTGACTTATTGTGAAAACTCTGAAAATAATTTATTAGTTTGAAGAATGCACCACCTATTAATTGTCTCAAGCATATTGCTACAATTTCGTGTTTTAATGGACTTCATAATGACTCTCCGTCCTAAGTTCTTTGGGTGTCCACTCAGATATTTTAACCTAAGGGACCACTTAGAAGTCTTAGCCTTGGATCCTGCTCAAATGGCTTAGCCTAGGGGCCCACTGATACCTTAATCCTGCCTTGGGCTTTCAAGCTCGGGATCTGTCCTTCTCAGCACTGGTCAAAATATACAACTCTCATATCTTACTTACACTTTCGTTTTCTAAGCATTCCATTCAGGGTGTCTTATCTCCCCTGTCAATGTTTTAATCATTCTGGATATGTAAATGACTGTGAATTAGCACTTAAAAATACCGTAAGATATCATTTCTTCGATTTGGTATAGAAGAAGGTGCGGAAGAGAGAGAGACAGCAGTTTTTTTTTTTTTTTTTTTTGCAAAATCGGCCGGGAAGTCCGTAATTAACGGTAACTAACCTGAATCGGGACCTGATCAGAACACTACAAAGCATTACTCATCTGTTTAAACATTTCTCCAAAGCAAGTTTACATCTATATATTTTTGCCAAGATCATTCATGACAGATACGAAATGTAACAAGTTTAGTAAGATTGAATCACTTGTTTCAGAGTTTCATCTACAGTTTCTACTAGTAGATGGCGACACATAATTAAGGTATGAAGAATCAGAGGAGAAACTCGTTTGGATATCTCCGTCTGTTATAATTAATTTCGAAAGAAGTAATTAATGCCTAAAATGTTCATTTCCATCCGATGTTTTTAAATGAATCGATTTTTCGCATTTAGAAAACTGTTTTATAAATTTCTTGTTAAATATTAATTTCTGCTGATTTTTCTCTACGGCTTGAATTTATTTACTGACAGATGTCGCCACAATATGATAGCACCCTGTCGTGCTGGAAAGAGAGTAGAATACACAGATTAAAATGAGTGCGAACCAGTAAAAGAAATGCTTGTATTAAATTCCACAGAACGTCAAAAATAGCTCATATACATAGCGATGCATACTACACTCCTAAGTAGCGCAGTAAATAACAATTTTTCATGATATTTTGTTTTCTTACACATTCTTTTAACACAAAATGTGAAACAACAACAGATGGGCTACGTCGATTTCAACGATGATAGGTAAATAATTTTCGAAATTAGTGATTTTCCCTGATATTGTCATTTTTGTAGACAACAATTTTTTTTATTTAAAGTTCCTGCCAGACATAGATGGGGTGAAAATAACAGCAACACATTTCTCTGCTTAAATTTCATTATTATCATAACTGAAAATATTTCTTTCCTTCAAGGGAGCATAAGGGCGATCAAACCAGACCTGAGAATTTTTCGTCTTATGATCCGCTACAGAAACGCAGATATCTGCAGGTTATTACCTCATAAATTCCCACATGAAAAACATACTGTTTGACCCTTGATGAAAGCGCCCTGTTCAGGGGCGTAGCTAGGCATTTCTACGCCCGGTGCAAACCGCAAAATATTACTCCCCAATCAGCCTCTCTCTCTTTCACTATCTCTCTCTGTCTCTCTCTCTTTCACTCTTTCTCTATCTCTCTTTTTCACTACCTTCCCCTCTCTCTCTTTCACTCCCTCCCTCTTTCTCTATCTCTCTCTTTCACTACCTCACCCCCTATCTCTTTCACTTCCTCCCCCTCTCTCTCTTTCACTCCCTCCCTCTTTCTCTATCTCTCTTTTTCACTACCTCCCGCTCTCTCTTTCACTTCCTCCCCCTCTCTCTTTTACTCCCTCCCTCTTTCTCCATCTCTCTTTTTCACTACCTCCCCTCTCTCTCTTTCACTTCTTCCCCCTCTCTCTCTTTCACTCCCTCCCTCTTTCTCTATCTCTCTTTTTCACTACCTCCCGCTCTCTCTTTCACTTCCTCCCCCTCTCTCTCTTTCACTCCCTCTCTCTTTCTCCATCTCTCTTTTTCACTACCTCCCCTCTCTTTCTTTCACTCCCTCCCTCTTTCTCTATCTCTCTTTTTTACTACCTCCCCCTCTCTTTCTTTCACTTCCTCTCCCCTCTCTCTTTCACTTCCTCCCCCTCTCTTTTTCACTTCCTCCCTCTTTCTCTATCTCTTTCACACTCTCTCTCTTTCTTTCTCTATTTCCCTTCTTCTATCATCAATTCTGCATATTACCAAAATTATGTTTTAATTTTTATATATAAAGAGGAAATACTACACTTTTATGCACATAGCCTTCAAAGAGTAGAACTCAATCAGGATGAGGCTACCAGTCGTACATCAAAATCTACTACTATATTTCTTAAAAAAAATTATAAAAGAGACAGTTATCAAGTTTGTATCTTTTGCTCATATTCTTTCAAAGTCCCCTGATGCGTCAGCAATATATTAGTGTGCTATTGGACTGTTATAAAGAGCGCTTTCTGAACGCAAACCTAAAATAATGATTGGAGTATGGAAAAGAGTGGTAGAAGAGTGGAATAAAATATTACTACCAATTTCAAGAAATGCCCTGGTATTTTTGCAATCGAGATGTAGATTCATATTCCATATGCTAAGCATTAATTGTAGTGCTGGAAAGACGCTCAAAAATGTTTGGACATTTTCTACATGTGTACGAGGGTAAATCAAGAATTATCCGCTCTCTTGTTTCTATAATATATCACAACGATTGAAAAAGAACATAATGTTTCTACATAGTCTACTTACTTTTCGATGCACTTGTTCCAGCGGTCCACAATCTTGCGTATTCCATTGGAGAAGGTGGTTTGAGGCTAGACACACAGCCATTTATGCACTACCTCCTTTACTTCGTCGTCCGGTAAGCAAGCTGTCTCGGCACCCATCTTGCAGAGACTTTACGGAAACCAAGTTTCTCGTGGATGATTTCATATGCAGAACCATAACTGATTTGCAGAGAACAGGCTACCTCATTGGTGGTCACTTCTCGGTTCGCCGGAATCATCTCTCGAGCTTGTTGAATCTTCCTGTCAGTGGTGGAGGTTGATGGGGTTCCTGCACCCTCTTCATGCTTCACGCTTGTCCGGTCATTTTTAAACTACTCGATCCACTCATACACACTTCTGCGTTGTAGAGCGCTGTTCCTGTATTGTGCTGCAAGCCTGCGATGAATTTCAGCCCCTTACACACCTTGAGACCAGAGGAATCGGATCACTGCTCTATGTTCTTCCTTGGTGCACACTGCCAGCGGAGTGGCCATGTTTACTCTGTAACAGAACAAGGAAAAATGTAGGAATTAAGATCAAACTTCTTGAACATAACCACAAGAATACCACATTACAGCAGGCGCGTGCGGAAGTCAGTGTGTCAAATCTAAAGAAAATTATGGCGCAAGTGCGGATAATTTTTGATTTACCCTCGTATATATATTTATATATACACTATATTGACAAAAGTCACCGGACACCTAGAAGATAAACACAACATAGCATTTATTGACATACATTAGTACGGTGTCGGTTCTCTTTTGGCCTTAATGCATGTAACGGCCATTCGATACATGCTTTCAACAAGGTTTTCGAACACAGCGATAGGTATGCGCTTCCATTTAGTACATAATGCTGCCTCTAAATGTTGCTCAGTAGTAGAGCTTGTTTCCAAACTTCCTATGCGGCGCTCTAATTCATCCCATAGGTGCTCTATGGGATTACGATCAGGGCTCTGTGCTAGTCAGTGCACACACGATAAGGAATTATCGTCAAACCATGCAGTAACAATCCTTGCTTTATGGCTCGGTGCATTATCCTGCTGGTACGAACAGTATTCGGTTCCATGGTATTGCCACAGAATTTGTAGGGCATAATTGTCCAGAAAACCGATGTAGACGTGCTGGTTAACATGTTTTTCCACGAAAACCAATGGGCCGGAACCATGCCACGAAAGACACCCCCACACGACTACACTGTCAGCTTCCACCTCAACCGTAGGAACAGTACACTGTCGTAAATAGCGTTCTCCCGGCTGCCGTCATACCCACACACGGCCATCAGACTGATGGATCGTGTATCTTGATTCATCACTATATAGGACCCGTTTCCATTAATCTACGGGCCTCGATAAATGTTTTTTACACCATGCTAAACGACGAGTAGCATTCCGAGTGGATAGATATGAAAGGCTTATGAGCAGCCCCACGACCACGGTAACCCATGGAATGAAGTTCTATGCGAATGCTACGTGTACATACCGAGGTTCCAGCATTTTTACTCACCTGAACACTGAGGTGTTGTGCAGCACTTCGTCGATTAGCTGTAAAGACTCTCCTGAGCCTTCGACGTCCTCTATCACTGATTTTCTTTGGTCTGCCGGTATGTTTTGCTGCTTCAGGCACGCCATGTGTCTTCTACTTATTCAGTACATCCAAAACTGTTGACGTGGGTATGTTTAAACGCCTCTCGGTTTCTCTTATGGACAACCCACTGATATAGCAACCAACAATCTTTCCTTTCTCAAAGTCAGCTCTATCCCGCCGCGACACTTTCACTCAACCTGACAGTGCGATATGATTGCGCGGTCAGATGCAAGCTTATTTTTATACCGTTTGCAGCTGTACGGCGCATCTTAACAACGCAGCGGATCGGTTCATTTGTTTTTGAAGGGGTGTTCGGTGACTTTAGTCAATATAGTGTATATGTTACTGGCCAAACCTGATTTTAGGACAAACTACACTCTCTACCAACAAGTAATTGGACACCTGTGATAGCAAAGGAAAACGAAATTTATTCACCTTCAATAGTTGATGGAGTCTCCACGAGCGGCGATTACAGCTGCGACCCTCCGGGGCATATTCTCAACCTGGCGTTGTACGACTGCTAGCGGTATTTTCTTCCACTCGGCTTGGAGAAAACAGATCAGTTCCTTACCGATTTCGGACGGTGGGGGGCACCCCTTAAGTCGACGCTCCAACTCGTCCGAGAGGTGCTCGATAGGGTTAAGGTCCGGGCTCTGCGCAGGTCAGTCCATTTGATTAACCCCATTGTCACTATACCAAGCCATGGTGGACCTCGCAACATGACAGGTGGCATTGTCATCCTGAAAGCTACATGGGTCCACCCCGTAAAACTACCACAACGTAGGAAGCGCATGGTCATCCAAAAGGATGCAGTAGGACACGGCGTTGAGTCTACCTGGAATTGCGACCACGGGTGCCGTGCCATACCAGGAGAAACACCCCCATAACATATTTCCACCGCCGCTGAACTTCACATTTGGCACAATAAATTCCGGCCGGAGGCATACTCCAGGCAGACGCCAAACTCAGACCCTGCCATCCGAACGGTACAGGGTGAACCTTGATTCGTCGCTCTAGAGAACCTGTTTCCACTGTTCAACGGTCCACTGTCGACGTTCTTTGCACCACGTTAGCCGAGCAGCGCTATTGGGCTTGGTGATCAAAGGCTTGTGAGCGGCAGCACGCCCATGATAACCGAGCAGATGGGCTTCCTTACGGATGGTATTCATCGAAAGAACATTCCCGGATGCTTGTCGAAACTCCTCTCGGTTGTGGCCTATCGATTTGGTGCGGTTCTTCCGAATTTCTGTGGCCAGCACCCGTCGATCTCTAACTACCAGTTTTTTGGGTCTACCGGGTCGGGGCACATTCCAAGAATCACCTCTCCTCTTCCTCTTGCCAATCACGTAGGCCACTGTCGATTTTGGGTACCTCAACTCGCTGGATATGTCACGTATGGATCGGCCATTTCTGTGATGCCCGACGATTACACCTTTCTCGAAATCAGAGAGCTCCGAACTGCGTGGCATCTTGCATGCGACTGGTTGCGTTGTTGTTTCTCACACGATATTTAACGGTGGCCGCCGTGACGTGTATCAGGAGCGCAGATATCGTCCATTGCAGGGGTGTCCAATTACTTGTTAGTAGATAGTGTAGTTTATCCGAAGCGCTTTAGGACAAACTTCTTTTTTTGAAGCGCTGTAGGACAAACTAGATTATACTGAAATAAAGGTGGAGCTTCCAGGACAAACTGGTTTGGCCTAATCTTAACTTGTTCGTCCTGCATTTGCATTTTAATCTATCAGGTATGGAGACGAATCGAGGGTAAATTAAATAAATTATATCTTATTATGCACTTAGCACGTTTATTTACTTAGTATTGATTTTTTTACATATATTTAAATTTCATCTTCTTCATCAGACTAGTACTCACATTAACATTAAGTTTTTCAAAATCACATGGTGTTTTGTTGCTTATTTTTCAGAACGGAGTTTGGCATCTACGCACAGAAGTTCTTACACGAGGAGGAAGTCAATCAGGAGAATGAGATTTCGTTGAGAACTGCAGCGATCAAACTTTTAGTCGGGATGAGACAAGATTTCGTTAGGTGCAATTGTACCAAAACTTGTTCATCGAATAGGTATCTATGTAAAAAATTTAACACTCTGCAACTCAAAATGCCACCACAGTTCACCGTGCAATAATAACTAAATAACCTGTTTATCGAATATGTGCCTATGTAAAAAAAAAAAATCAATACTAAGTAAATAAACGTGCTGAGTACATAATAAATGATAATTTATTTCATTTCGGTTAGTCTCATATCCTATAGATTAAAATGAAAATGCAGGTCGAAATAGTTAAGACTAAGCCAAACCAGTTTGTCCTGAATCACCGCAATGTATAAAAAAGATCAATACTCTACAACTATCAATACTCACAATGTATAACAAAAATCAATACTCTACAACTCCAAATGCCACCACAGCTCACCGTGTAATAATAAGTAAATAACCTGTTCATCGAATAGGTGTCTATGTACAAGAAAATCAATACTAAGTAAATAAACGTGCTGAGTACATAATAAGTGATAATTTATTTCATTTCTCCTCGTTTCGTGTCATATCCTATAGATTAAAGTGAAAATGCAGTTCGAACTAGTTAAGACTTAGCCAAACCAGTTTTTCCTGGAAGCTCTACTTTATTTCATTATTATCTAGTTTTGAACTAGGGTGCTCTACTTTCTTTCGGACTAGGCCGCTCTTTATTTCATTATTATCTAGTTTTGAACTAGGGTGCTCTACTTTCTTTCGGACTAGGCCGCTCTTTATTTCATTATTATCTAGTTTTGAACTAGGGTGCTCTACTTTCTTTCGGACTAGGCCGCTCTTTATTTCATTATAATCTAGTTTGTCCTAGGATTAGAACTAGTTTGTCCTATTGCTCTTCGGATAAACTAGTTTGTCCTATTGCTCTTCGGATAAACTAGTTTGTCCTATTGCTCTTCGGATAAACTAGTTTGTCCTATTGCTCTTCGGATAAACTAGTTTGTTCTAGGAAGAACTAGTTCGTCCTAAAATCGTGTTTGGCCGGTAATATATATATATATATATATATATACACACTGAAGTGCCAGAAAAACTGGTACAGACGAGCTCATGCAAAATACATGGCAACGTTACCAATGCGCGTACTCGGTTGTGTCCGCCAGTGCGTATATAAAGCGATAGACATCCAAGCCAGCTGTCAGTGCTGGTTTCGGCATGAGAATGACAAGTAATAACGATTTAAGCGATTTTCAACGCGGTATCATAATTGACGCTTGTCAGTTGGGCCATAGTATTTCGGAGGTAGAAACGAAGTTCGGATTTTCACGGACGACCATTGCAAGGGTGTACCATGACTACAAGAATTCCGGCAAAACCTTCAACCTACGCTACCAGTGTGGCCGTAAAAAGACATTGGGTGAACGTGACCATCGTCGGTTGTCAAGAATCGTTTCACGCGATAGGCGTGCAACACTCTCGCAGGTATCATCAAAATTCAATGCTGGAGTCTCAACAAGCATCAGTGTCCGGACTGTGCAACGTACACTGCACGATATGGGCTTTGGGAGCCGACGCCCAACTCGAGTCCCCTTGAATGGTGCACGACACAGAGCTATGCGTCTTGCTTGTGCACGGCAACACCGCCACTGGACACTTGATGACTGAAAACCAGTAGCCTGGTCTGACGAGTTGCGTTTCCAACTGTATCGGGCAGACGGAAAGATTCGTGTGTGGCGCAAACCCCATAAAGCCATGGAGCCCGCCTGTCAACAGAGAACTGTAACGGCTGGTGGAGGTCCGCAATGGTACGGGATGTGTTTAGCCGGATTTCACTGGGACCCCTGGTACGTCTACAAACGTGTGTGACCTGCCATCGCTATGTGCGCACCCTTTCTGACGAGGTACACCCTTTCATGCCCTGCATTCATGCTGATGGGTTGGGTCTGTTCCAACAGAACAATGCACATCGAAACAAGAGTCGGGACGCCACATTATGGTTAGAGGAGCATTCATCTGAGTGTGGGGTGTTGCCATTCCCACCCAAGTCCCCAGATCTGAACGTGATAGATCACATTTGGGATGCCATGCAACGCGGTATCAAACACAGGTATCCGAGACCTCGGAATGTGGAACGCTCACCGTATTGTGGAACGCTCTGCAGGAAGTATGGTGTGCATTGCCTACAGCATATTTCTAGAAGATAGTGGAGTCCATGCCCCGTCGTATTCCTGCAGTCCTGCTCTGCCGTTTGGGCCCCACCATGTATTAGACTGGTGTACCAGTTTTTCTGGCACTTTAGTGTACTTATATATATGTATTCAGAAGGTAAATGGGTAAAGTAAAAAAAAATGTTGAAGGTTTTTGCTGGGTTTCAAAATGTACGGCAGGTTAAACGGTTGTATGCAAGGCACACTGAGCCACTGAGTGTCTGCCTACAATCGCTGAGCCAGGAAATCTGGAAATGTCACGTGATATGAAGAAGCCTTTTTTTGTTTGTTTTTAAAGTTGCGCGTTTTGTAGCGCAATTTCCGCTGCCAGCCGCTCTATTTTGAAGCGTGCTACTGCTACAACTGCATTTTTTTTGTAGCGAATTTTTCTGCATTTTCTTGTAGCGATGCTGCATACAACAGTACTGTAAAAGTATCGTGCTACAACTGCCGTAGCAGCGTTACTTTCGATCACTGCCGGTTAGCAGTCACCACTGCCTTAAGCTCTTTTATCTATGCTGGGGGTTTTGAGTAACTAGTTTCCATCGCAAGGGAAAAACTGCGAAACATGTGGTGATTCAGTGATTTGATTCTTCCAATTTAAAGTGAAAAAGGAAGTATAAAAGTAGATTTTTTTCTGCCAAGAAAGGTTGGTAAGTACTGTAAATTTCAGCACATGTTTTCTGGTATATATCTAAAGACTAAAATTAAAAAAAGTTAAATCCGCGTTACGTTTTAAAAAATAAGAAAAAAACACACAAATAATATATTAGAGGTGATCAGTTTGTCAATATATACACTAAGTTTCCTAATAATACCTTTATTTCATCTGAGATCGAAAGAGAAATTTTCTGTTATTTAAAAAATAATGACGAATTGTGATTTGTTTCCTATACTTTACTAATTTTATCACATGATTCTGCTGACGGTATTGTAAAAATCATTTATATATTTTTCAATTTGTATTTAAATTTCTTGCTGCATTTTTAGAAGAATTGAATGCAGAATAAAGCACATGACCGGATAAAAAAGTTTGCTGTTAAGCGCCAAAATTGTGTTCTGTTAAATGCGTTATATAAAATGAATTATTTCTCATGTTAATTTCCCAAAATGTTGTGGATCCCGAATCACACAGATTAATTGTCAGAACTGTGATGCCATCTATTATCGAAATTAAAGCTTATCGAATCATTTTACACCATTTGGTTACTGTTTCTGGAATATGCCAAGTGTTGATGAACCGGAAAAGATTCTGTATCTACAAAAAAGTTCCTTTACATCATGTCTATTTTTTTAAGTGCAACAATTAATGTCGGCCGACATTAATAGGTTCGGTATTATTTTCAAAAATTGAATCCCATTACAAGAGGGACAGACAGATCAAGATATTTTACGTAGACCCACTCCAGAAATCGACGACGTTCTCGCTTTCATTTCGTCTGGATTTTTGGAGCGAACGAATATCTATTTTGATGCTTATGAGTAATAGTAGTTAACTTAATTTGAGCTTTATATCTTTCTGAAAAGTTATTTCTTAAAAAAAAGCGCAAAAGTTTCCTTCTAGTGGGTGTAAATAGTTATTTGGGTTTGCACTCCGAAATTACATAGTAAAATTCGCTGCACTTATGTGAGAAAAGTGCTGCTGCATTAAGAACGTTGTTTTCGCTTTCCAACCGTAGGTTGAAGAAACGTATATGCTCCAGCTTTGTCCGTCTGTCCGCTCGATAACTCGCGTACAAATTGTTCGATTTCGATGAAATTTTAGTATGTGGCAGGAGACAACCTGGGAAGGAAACCTGTTGAAAATGGGCGAAATGGGGTCAAAGGTCAAGACATAGGAGCGGGATCCATTCAATCGTCCTTATGCGTCATAACTTACTTACAAATGCTTCGATTGCGACAAAACTTTAGTACGTTGTTCCGGAGGTATACTGAACCAATTCTATTTATTATATCACAGAAATCGGGTTAAAGGTCAGGGCACAGGAGCGAGATATATTCCACAGCGATTATCCTCATAACTTGACTAAAAGTGCTTCTATTACGACAAAGCTTTAGAATGTTGTTTCGGAGGTGAAAGTAACAAATTCTGTTTAATATCATCGAAATGTTGTCAAATGTCAGGGCATAGAAGCGAGATTTATTCCAAAGACAATTATCTTCATAACCTGACTGAAAGTACTTCTATTGTGACAAAACTTTAGTATGTTGTTCCGGAGGTATACGGAACCATGTCTGTTGAATATGATTGAAATGGGGTCAAAGGTTAGGGCACAGGAACGAGATTTATTCCACAGCCATTATCCTCATAACTAGAGTAATGATTTCTGGTATGTTGAAAAGCGTATCAAAATCAATGCATTGCATGATTTTACTAACTTGTTATATTTTGTCGAACCACCTGTTATAGTTTGGCGGTGCTTTTGTTGATGTGGTTTTGAAGTAATATTTATTTACATCAGTGTGAGATTTTCTGATGATTAGTATCTACAGACATTATCATATATGCACTGTGTTAGAATTTTCACCTGATTCTATTAACGATGTTAGTTGCTGCCACCAGTCCAGAATGATAGTAGGGTCTGGACACCCTTAACTTCAGTTTCCACTCACCTCAGAGGCGTAGCGAAGGATCACGCATTGGTTACACGCGGATGTGACATCTTCAAAGACATAACAACTTTTACCTATTTACATGCCGTCACCGTTGCTGAAATATTTACAATGTTAGTGGAGAATAATAATCAAGTTGAGGTTTGCTTTGTTGAGGTACTGAACCTGCACAGTTCCTTTTCAATAGTCTAGGTCTTACCCAGCAGTGAGCGTACCATCTAGATACTCACGCAGTCCACAGTCATGGTATACGAAAAATCATTATGCTACAGGCTGTTCTTTGGCAGATGCATCGAAATGTCCTTAATACGTACCGCTCCGGGTAGTGACAACACTGCTACTGGACAATGCAAACTGGGTGTAAGAATTCCTTCGCCAGCTATCTATTATTTCAGCTTTCTATGCCTCAGCCTATTACGTCAGTATGTAAATAGATCCACTACTAACCGCAGTTAGTAAAAATCTCTTCCTCTGGGAACCCAACCGCAGCTGAGCTCCTAAGTTGTAGGTCTTAAAATTCATAGTGCCAACTGACCTATAACCTCTGTTTCCAGCGAAAGCTATCCGAGGAGTCCCGCCAAAATCTCCTGCTTAGCGTCCCTCAACTTTCTCTCGTGACCCTGGACAGTGCATGACCAATCACAGGCTTGCATTCTGACCCCCCTGATCCAATGCATCCCGTGCTCTCCGCGTCCTGTCACTCTTCCTATGACATAACCCAAATGCTCACTGCTGTTGCTATGGCTTCCTCGATTTCCAAATACTTAGAAACTAATAATGAAAAAATGCTGTCTGTGCACGGTATAGTCCGGGGTCCATACTGGAACACATAGATAGGTTTCATTGAAACACAAAAGTAAAAGGTTAAAATCATAAGACCTTTTATAACGAAGTAAATTTCTCCAGCATTTTTGGTCTACGCCGGGATTCGAACCCGAGTCCGCTTATTCCGGAACAAGTCGCTCTACCAACTGAGCTACGCAGACGTTTGTTCTGACTACTATCTGCTTTTATGTCGTGTGCGTCCACCTGTCAGGTACGTCACATCTCCTGGTACGTTATATTTTCGGACACCCGCACCTGTATCCATCATTAGATACACTAAAAAAGAGAAAGATGGGCTAGCCCCAAACATATTGTTACAGTGGACCCCCCCCTCCTAAAACCTGAAGAAAACTTTAAAATTTGTCCGCCATGTCGCGTATTGTATGAGGCAGCTAGGAATCACAGTTCGGCAGGCTCACATGTTCTTTTACAGTTCAGTTTTTTTTATTTATTTCTCATTTACGTTGTTTTTCCTTTCGGATGTTCTCTAAATTAATTAACAAAATTGCGGGATAATTGGGAAGTCGCTCCAATGCTCTTGAAGGCAAGAAACGCAATATTTTTGCCATTTTGAATTGTTTCTACCTGTGGGAAAAGGTAGCACTCAATGGTTGCTCTGGAAATTGATAAGAGCAAAGCGATATGCCAAGAAGAGGACTTCTGGATTTCTTGAGGAGGCGCCGATGTTACGACCCACCCCCGCCATTAATTTAGTAATTAATGGGCGTGGTTGATGTGTGAAATTAATTAAGTATTAATTATGTTCGAGGCTTGATTGGAGTTTAAAAGTGTAAACAGCAGATAAAGTTTTATCTGGGGGTTTGGAAAAGAAAAGAGGCGAAGAATTCTCTCTCTGGCTGGGTGGTCTCAGAATAGCTCTGTTAGGTCATAAATATCAGGGCGCAGCTGACGGGAAACTAAGCAACACGGAAAGTGGTACCTTTCGAAGAGGGGTCTACTTGAGTAAATGAATGAAGATGGGGACAAAAGGTTTAGCGAATAATCGTAAATTCGTCGATTGTTTGGGGCATTTTCGAGAACAATTGCTCTCTGTGTGGTCCGTGCAGAAAAATAAGATTTCGCACTTAGCGTGAAAATAAGGAAGAAAGTTTAGTTGTCTGTACGCTCTCCGATGTCAAAGGCTGGATGCCTTGGATCTGCAAAAAAAATGAATTGGGAAAAATGAAGCAGCAAACCTCCCCGCATTTGGTAAGAAATGGAGACAACTCGAGGCAGCTGGAGATGCCAGTTTGCCATAAAGACAGCAGAATGCCTAAATCCGCGGGATAAAGCAGAAATTTCTAGGCTGGAGCGTAATGGAAATCAGCGACTGTTTGGCCTAATGAAAGCCAAGTTACAGGGGAATTAAGAAGTCTGCGAGTGGACAGTGGTCATTCCAATGAGAAGCGAAGCCAAGCAAAGTCGGGTTCGGATGCCAACCACTGCAGTGTGTAATCGTCACCCCCATTCATCCCCTACTGTGGAGGAAGTGAAGAGACGCGCTTGTCTTACGGGGCGAAGCGAGGCCCCATGTGTGCGTGTGTGGGGTCACGTAAGCAGCGAAGCCACTACGTGTAAGTGCGACGGGATAAAAACATGGCGAAAGAAAAATATGAGCGTAAGAGCGGTGGCTTCGATACCTAACAAATATACAGGTGAAATGTTGAGTTGCCGATATACGCTTAAGGTAAAAGCACGTCTGATTTCGCTCGGCCGAGAAAATTAATCTCAGGGCTGGCGGTCGCAACTCGATAAAAAAATGGAAACAAAACCTGCGAGTGGCATATTTGAACTGCGTACTCAGGCAGGGTAGATGGTTTGCCAACGGAAAGGAACTGACTGAATTGGGAATGAACGGTCAAAAAGGACGGAAGGTAGCGACGGACGGAATCAACTATAGCAGCAGCGGAATTGAATGTGTCCCACTCTCCCAGCAGTCGACGTTCACAATTATTTCTTCACGACAACAAAAATCATTTCCCAGGAACACAGAAAATCAATCTTGGAAACCGCAACATCAGATGTGAGAGGGCCTATTTTGTTTAACGGCCACCTTCAAATCGTCACGAGAATAGATCAGTGAGCACTCTAATCATTGCAACAAAGTGCGGCGTGATATTACCATTTTAATTGTGTGCTTCATTTACATCAAGCGTCAAAGTGAAGTGTTGAATCATCGGTGCTACCACATGCTGCAAGTGCCTGTGTGTGTGTGCGTGTTTTTTTTTTTTGTCGTGTGATATTATGTGATGCACAACGGATTTGCACAGCAAAGTCACGAAACTGTAAGTAGATGAATATTTCCTTTTTCTTTCTTCGCACATCTGCGAACTTGTGCCATCCCGACACCCAAAGCTGCATGGACATAGATGCAGTAATGTTGAGTGACTGAACCTCAGTGGAAATACCTGCACATACAGATTTCAATTTCTTACAGGGCCCATTTCCTGATTATTTTTTACATGAATAAGGGAGAGGGTGTGGCCACAAATTCCGCTGGGCGGGACAGTTTCTTTTAACTTTGGTTCAGGGCCAAAGCGAGCGGGGAAGGGATATCTGCATGTGCATGCTTATTAGATTTAGTTAATTAACTTTGGCAGTATTTCGCACCTATAATCTTATACCGCAAATTAACGTGCTTGTGTATTTTGTGTCGCGAGTATTTTTAATGTGATTGTTTGCATATAATTTTTTTTTCATTCTCTAAGCAATCGTATATGAATATCACCTGCAGCTCTATTTAGTGTGTAAACGAGTAGTATCTCTTGTTCAGATAGTCCGGTGGAGACTCAGTCGGCTGCGTTATCCGACAGTAAAGTGTGACACCGTATGCTGCCCACATATGAGGGGCAATTGTCTATGCGCCTAGAGAGCGCCGTATCTGTTTAAATCTCGCAGAACGTTATTAAATGTTGTGTTGTGTATTTGAGAATCATGTGTTATTTGCGAAAGTGAGTGTTGTACTGGCTGGTTGGGGATTGAATGTACCGGAGTAAGATCCGGACCACTACACTCAGTCACGAATTGGTGATTGCGGGTGAACCTCATCACAACTCTGATCCCAAAGTATCATTTTTTTTTTAGATTATTTTATTTTTTATTTGTTGTTGTTATTTTGTTCACAAGGTGGATTCACCCAAGCCTTATGCTTCGGGTCATTCTTCAACTTTTCATTTTTTATGTTCTGGTGTGAATCTTTGAGTGCAGCAGTGCACCTGAGATTCTCACCTGGTGCCGTGGCCAACTAAATTGTACTTCAGGTCTCAAGCACCGTTACCGGCCGACTCGGCAGGAACACTGCTAGTGCCGTGTAACAATATACACTGAGTGGCCACTTTATCATGACCTCCCCCTTAGTACTTCGTTGGGCCAGCTTTTTTGCCTTTAATACTGCGTCGATTCTTCGTGGCATGGACTCCATGAGAAGTTGATAGGTGGTTTGTGGAATCTGAGACCATGCTTGATGAATAGAACTTTCCAGGAGTGTGAGATTGTAGGGTTGTGAATCCCGCTGAATGATGGCTCGTTCAACTTCATCCCACAAATTCTCAATGGGGTTGAGATCTGGATATTGTGGGGGCCACTTAAGCAAAGTAAACTCACCGGCATGTTCCTGAAACCATTCCTGTACAATACGAGGACTATGGCAGGACGCATTATCTTGTTGAAAGTAGCATCGCCAATGGGATAAACCATCTACATGACAGGATGCATATGGTCCGCGACGATGTTTAGATAGGATGTGCCAGTCAGACATTGTTCAATACGAATTAAAGGGCCCAAAGCATGCCATGAAAACATTCCCCAAGCCATAAAGTTGCCTCCACCAGTTTGAAGGGTTGTAATAATGCATTTGGGGTCCATGCTTTAGTGCTGTTTCAGCCAAATTCTCACTCAGCCATCGGCATGGTGCAACTGAAAACGCGATTCATCGGACCACATAATTTGTTTCCAATTATCGACTGTCCAATCCTTGTGCTCCTGTGCGCACTGGAGACGTTTCCTCTTGTTAACTGCAGACAGCAAAGGTGTTCGAACAGGCCTTCGGCTGCCATATCCCATCCGATGCAGTGTACGGCGAACAGTGCGTGCAGAGATCATTTGCGGGGATCCTTGATTAAGATGGTCTGTAATTTGCTACGCTGTTTCCCTTCTGTTGTCTGTTACTAGTCTGGACACTCTCCGTCCCGCCCGAGCAGTCACTAGTCGATGACGACCACACGTTGCACGTAGTGACCCAGTTTTTTGGCTGACAGTCCAGTCTTTAAACACTTTAACAACAGCTGCTCTGGAACATTTTACGAAAGCGGTGGTTTCGGTGATACTCGCTTCATGGCTCCGAGCTCCTACAATCAACCCACGTTGAAAGCCCGTCAAATTGCATTTTTTACCCATCTCGTCACCCAAAAATTACTTCTACTACTGTCGTAAGCACTAAGCCTCCCCTTTTTATACTAGCCTAGCCCTCTGGCGGCAACAGCATGTAGCCATAGCCCATTTGCTTAAAACTGTCAGGTGGTCATAATAAAGTGGCCACTCAGTGTATATGATGATGTATATGACGTAATTACAAAATGCCACCTAGTGTGGAAAAGGAGCAAACTGACAAAACACAGTAATAAACTTAGAAGGCTGGAAATCAAGCGAATTTGTGTATAGCCAGATGTCATGGGTACAGTGACTCACTTGTCCACAGTGTCTTCCGCAAGATTAAGAATGCGCGTGACAACTCCTTGAGTAGATAGTCTTCATGAATCAGGTATGTTGGGTCTGTTGAATATGTCTCACGGATGGTTAACATTTTGAACAATGTGTGTGTAAACCATGTGGACTTGGTGTTAAAACACGTAACATCCTTTCCAGAGTTAAAAATGACCGAGACCTGGTGGAAATGGGTATCAGACATGGTATTCATCTTATTCCACTTAAAGTGTCCAACCCAGGAGATGTGGATCAAGAATGCATAGGGTCTACCTCACGAACATTGAACACCCGAATCAAGGTAGAGATGTACGTGTTCGTTTTGGAGGTATGACAAATACACTCGTTAGATTGGTTCACTCGGTAACACACTTTCGCATCTGGAAGGAAGCGACGATCCTCCTTACACCAGGTAAGAGGTCGCATTTAACATTTGCCGAAAGTTTATTTATTATTCGGAGGGCACAGTTATGCAGCAACGACTGTGTTCCACATGTTGTACCAAGACCTCGGACATTCTTGTTTTCGGGCAATGCTTTTCATAATTCGACAGGTCAACCTGATACAGTTTAATATTTCATCGGTATTTTAATCGTTTGTTTTGTCAGTTTGCTCCTTTTCCACACTAGGTGGAATTTTGTTAATTACGTCATATACATCATCATATATATGTTTGTAAGGTCAGGTGATGCGTAACATCACAGCATCTCCTTGACAAATGTCAACCCCGCCTTCTCGTGGTGCATCCTGTTCCCACTAAAGGGGCTCTGACGACCGCCAATAGCGGTATAACTATACCATCGGGATTAGAGGAAATTCTATCCCACACTCACCAACCCGCTTGGCCAGCGTGGTGAGTTATAGCCAAACCCCTCCAAAATGACTCCACAACTTAAATCTTGGCCCTCAGTCTCCGGCAGCTGGAATGTACCTGGCCAAGGCAGCGGCCAGTGCGACATGAAGGCAGAGGGTGCTAAGAATCCCCGGAGGACCGGACTAGGCTGCCATCTGATGCTGACCTTGGCAACGTACAATGGACGCTCCCTATCTTCTGATTCAAGGCTTCTTGAATTGGAAGAGGAACTACAAAGGATCAAGTGGGACATCGTGGGGCTAAGTGAGGTAAGGAGAAAAGGAGAAGATCTCATCGAACTGAAAAGTGGACATCTCTTCTACTATCGTGGGACAGATACTGGCAGAACTAGTGGTGTTGGATTTATAATAAACAAGAAACTGAAGGATAAAGTGGTAGAAGTTGAAAGTTCCTCTGACAGAGCTGCACGACTCGTTATCCAACTATCGAGAAGATACCAGGCTCAGATTATTCAAACTTATGCACCCACCACAAGTCATCCTGAAGAAGAAATTGAAGAATTTTATGAGGAAATGCGTCATCTAAATAATAAAGGTAAGCAGCACTTGAAAATAATTATGGGAGATTTCAATGCAAAAATAGGGCAACGGCAACAGAATGAAACTTCAGTAGGTAAATTCGGCCACGGCAACAGAAACCAGCGTGGAAATACTCTCGTTGAGTTTGCAGAGGCAGAAGGGTTTTTCATCTTGAACTCCTTCTTCAAGAAAAAGCCACACAGGAAATGGACATGGAGACATCCAAATGGGACGACAAGTGAAATTGATTTTATTATGTGTAACAAAAAATTTGTCATAGAAGACTGCAGTGTGCTAAACAAGTTCAACACAGGTAGTGACCATAGATTGGTGAGATGTAAGATGCACCTCAACACTAAACTTGAACGTGGCAAGCTCATAAGACAAACAAAATCTATTGACATAACCAACCTTAAAAAACACCATAATACCTTCAAGTTGGAACTGAAGAACAGGTTCTCTGCTTTAGAAGGCCTAACATCGGAAGAAGTGGACATCTCTGAAGTTAACAGAAAAATAACCAAATCTCTTATGGAAACAGCAACAAAATTAGCTGGGTCTAAGAACAAGTTGCATGTAAATAAATTATCAGGAAAAACGAAAATGTTGATGCAAAAAAGAAGAGAGATGAAGACAACTAAAGAAGATGTGACTTCCAAAGTGGAATATATAGAGCTATGCAAGACAGTACGAAAAAGTATCACTGAAGACATAAGAAAATTCAACTGTGAACTAGTGAGGAAAGCAATTGAAAACAACCAAAGCCTAAAGATAGCAAAGGGACATCTCAGTAAGGGAAGAAAACAGATTATGGCACTGAGAAAAGAAGATGGTTCTGTAACAAGAAATAGAGGCGAAATTTTGACAAGAGTGAAAGATTTCTACTCCAAATTATATGAAAGGGATGATACATGCACTCCAGACATCATGAAAGATACCAGTACCAGAGTTCCTCCAGTCCTTCCAGCAGAAGTTGTACATGCAATCAAGAACATGAAGCGGGGAAAAGCTCCAGGAGAAGATGGAATTACTGTAGACATCATACAAGAAGCAGGTGGAGAAATCGAAACAGTACTCGCCCAAATTTTCACTCGATGCCTTAATGAAGGAAAGATTCCTGAGGATTGGAACACCGCTACAATGATCCTGCTACATAAGAAAGGTGACATTGAGGATCTCGGAAACTACAGACCTATCAGCCTCCTATCAGTAGTTTATAAAATCTTCACTAAAGTTCTTTCACACCGCTTGAAGGTAACACTGGACATGGCTCAACCGAGAGAACAAGCTGGATTCAGGAGTGGCTACAGCACAATAGATCATATCCATGTGCTGAGAGAACTAATTGAAAGAGCGAGGGAATATGAACTTCCATTGTGCATGGCTTTTATCGATTATGAAAAAGCCTTTGATTCGGTGAAACCATCAGCAGTTACAATGGCTCTGAAAACCTGCGGTATTGAAGATGCATACATTAATATTATTAATAACATCTATGAAAATGCAAGTGCAAAGATTAGGCTGTTTGAAAATACAACACACATAAAAATTGGAAAGGGAGTGAGACAAGGTGACACCATATCTCCGAAGCTCTTTAATGCCACATTAGAGGGTGTTTTTCAGTCACTGAGCTGGGAAAACAAGGGGATAAAGATTAATGGAGATTATCTAACCCACCTTCGTTTTGCTGATGACGTAGTCATTTTTGCAACTAGCCCATCAGAGCTGCAGAGTATGATCCAGGAACTTGCTGACAAGAGTAAAGAAGTGGGATTAAAAATGAACTTTCAGAAGACAAAAGTGATGTTCAATGCTTTTACAAGAAATGAAGATTTATCGATTGATGGAGAAAAGCTGGAGATAACAGACACGTACGTTTATCTTGGACAGCAGATATCAAGTGAGGGTCACATTGATGAAGAAATTAATCGGCGTACAAAACTTGCCTGGAGAGCTTTTGGAAGAAACAGCATAATTTTCAAGAGCAATATGCCATTATGTCTTAAAAGAAAAGTGTTTGATCAATGCATCCTTCCAGTGCTTACGTATGGTGCAGAGACGTGGACCTTAACTAAAAGAGACATACAAAGGCTGCAGACAACTCAAAGTAGCATGGAGAGGTGCATACTTGGTGTAACCAGGAGAGATAAGAAGAGGAACTCGTGGATCCGAAAAATGACAAGAGTGGAAGACATCATGATCAGAGTTAAATCCCTGAAATGGCAATGGGCTGGACATACTGCCAGAAGGACAGATCATCGATGGACAGCCGAAATTTTAGATTGGATTCCAAGGGACAGGAAAAGACCCAGAAGAAGACCACATGGGAGATGGGTGGATGAAATTCGAAAGTATGCAGGGGTGACATGGAGGAGACTGGCACAAGACAGACCGTTGTGGAGGAAACTTGGGGAGACCTTCGTCCAGCAGTGGATTGATAATGGTTGACAATGATGATGATGATGATGATAAATGTTTGGGGCTAGCCCATCTTTCTCTTTTTTAGTGTATCTGATGATGGATCCCGGTGCTGGTGTCCGATCGGTCTTATGATTTTAAACTTTTACTTTTGTGTTTTAATAAAACCTATCTGGGTGGTCCAGTAGGGACCCCGGTCTATACCGTGCACAAACGGCATTTTTTCATTATTGTACAAGTTCTGCACGTAGTTCTTCATTATTACTTAGAAACTTTCAACCTCTCCCTGATTTTTGCGACTTTATCACAAAGATGGCAAGATGGCTTCAGTTTCTTCATTCCGTCATCTTTCACTAAGTAATGGCGTCCCATTAACCGAGTTCAGAGTTTTCTGACTTTGCCATTTTTTTTTTTTTTTTTTTTTTTTTTGAATTCACATTACCACAGATTTTTCTTCCAAAACTGGCAATTTTTTCTTTTGATTTTTCTACATCATTCCAAGTCATCACAGTTGTGCAAATTAATTAAGCTGAAGATAACTGCAGTAAAACGTAGGTCGTTGGACTTGGACCCCAGGGTCATTGTTAGGCCCTACCGTTATAATTTTGAAGCAGACACTAGTACCCATTGTCATGAGTTACAATCCTCACCCACTTACCCGCAGACTGGCAAAGAACACAGAGTGATTCTTCTGCACAGATATTACGAAACCCGCGTTCCATCCCATCATGTATCTCAAGAGGAACAAAGATTTAGCACTACTGGTTCATGAGTCAACCAGTAGTGCTAAATCTTTGTTTAGCACTACTGGTTGACTCATGAACGTCAAAATTGCAGATCACCGAAAAAAGTAATGATTAGACTTAAAAAAAAAGAAACGGGGGTTCACTCGGGCTAAACCCAACTGTAGTTCCATAGAGAGAGATCAATGACCAAATTAATGTAAAATTCCGTAGGAGAAATTGTTATGCGGCATGTTCAGAACTCAACTTTCAGTATAATCTTCACGGGGTCGTAGTTTGAAATAGGGTCACCAAAGGACTCGTGATCCTTTTTTCTTTTCTTTTTTTTTTTTTTTTTTTTTTGAAAAAATTAAATTTTGCCAAGAAAAATAAATATGTCTTACAACACTGTTTTTGAGTGAGGTTTGATGCTCCATTCAACCATGAGAAGATTTTTAAAAATGTTTCACCGTTAAATTAATGTAAAAATTTGTTTACGATTAAATTCTCATTTTGCAATGTATATTTCAACAGTTCTCTTTCATCCAGGATCTAACAGTGTTTATTTCGTGAGGGAATTATGACGCGTTCCTCACTAGGTAGGTATGCTCTTCTAAAGGTCCGGAAGACGTGTTACTTTTGTAGTTCGCAGTTCCGGCGCTAGGTGGTGTTAGTGTGACCTTCTGTTTGCAACTTTATCTCCTATAAATGCTATTGAAAAAGAGAGAACTGCATGCCATTCTGCTAGAGTAAAGATGAAGAATTTTTCAGCTAAGTAATAATGCAGAATTTTCCAGCTAAGGGGAGTAACAGTCAGAAGTTTTATCTCTCTGTTTCCAGTTTCAAGAGACGTATATTAAAAATGATTTTTTCTTAGCAAAGCTTTCCTTATAAAAATATTTTTAGTGCATTTTCTATTTTTTTATTATTTAAATTTCTTCCGCCAGGGGACGCCAATTTATATTTAATTTAAAACAGTTCGATTCTAAAAATCTATTGGAAAAATTATTTTTCGGAAGGATATTCTTCATTATAGATTGTGGTTTAACCCAATTGTGCTTAACAACACAAAAGTTTCCCCTCTAGGAGATGTAAAGTTATATCATGTTTTCCTTTAAACATGTTCTTCTAACTGTTTTGTTTAAAAACCCATTTATCTCTGATATATTTATTTCCTTATGAGAACCTTTTTGTGCACAATTTGTAAATTTTGCTAACATTTCAGCAGCTAGAAGGTATGTAGTTATTTCAAAACTGTGTCCAAAATTAACACAACGAATACAAATTCGAACACGTTTCCAAAACATGACAATTCACGTATCCAAGCAACACTGTGCCGCCTCTTATGGAAATATGCAAATGACGACTTACTTCATCGAGCTGGCAGACACACGACTTTGACAAACGTTGTTCTGATCGTGGTGCAGTAATTGAAGCTTGAGTTGGACTGTTAGTGGAAGAATGGTTCCGCACCATCGCTTAGAAGACTCTTTACGGTGGTGAGCGATCGGCAATTCGGAAGCAGGCAATCTCAAACTGAGTTAGCAGAATTGCTGAATGTGTGGAGGCAAGTTGTCTCCAATCTCTGGAGACAGTTCCAGGAAAAAGAACCAATAAATAGAAGGCCGGGACAAGATCGCGTACAAGCCACAATAAGTAAAGAGGACTTGTTGTCTATGATCAACAGCTCATTGCCAGAGACTAAATTGACAGCCAGGTAACTCTCGCAGGAATTGCCTTCTGATACGGGAGCCGCGATGTCGAAGCAAACAGTTTACAGAAGACTCGAAGAGAGAGGTCTTTAAATGGTCCATATCTCACTCGCTACATCGCGAAAGAGTTCCATCTGAATTGGACCCGACTACATCACCCCTGGACCCCTGATCAATGTGCCTATGTTATCTTTAGCGACAAATCGAGGCACAACCTTAAGACGGATTCTCGATGTATGTAGATTTGGAGAGAAACAGAAAGCCAAAAGCTTCCCTCCAACAACAGGGGAATCAACCACTGCTTTGGTGGAGGACTCCTGGTTTGGTATGGCATCATGTTGAATTGACGCACGTCTCTGAATTTGTTTCTGAGAGCTAGCTGACTGCTACATTCTACAGGAATCACATCCTAGAGCCCTATGTACAAATATTACCACGGCCCCGGTAATACGATGGTCGCGGAATACTTAATACTCGTCTAATTGGATAAACAGTGAGGTTGCGTTCCCATAAATGTAAGGAACCCAATCTCAAAGTCGCGTTGTGTTTCATATAGGCTCGTTACGAGGTATTCGTAAAAAATCCATATGCCGCAAATTGTGAATTTAGAGAAATATACACACCAGAGAAGTTAGCTACACCAAATTAAGTAATTAACAATGTTTATTAAAAGAAAACGTATATTTACGCAATTACATCCTTCAGGTGGAGGCAACATAAGAGTTACGTTAACTTTAAAAAATATTAGAATTAGCCATGTTTACTGGTCCACTGCTGCGCAAGCCTGTCACACCCTTGAGCTTAACTTTAAAATAACTCCCTCAATCTATTTCGAGGAGGCATAGCGACCATGCATATGTATATATTTAGTTAACATTGGAACTGGAATTGGGGAAAATAACGTCATCTTACCTTCCTTTGGTTTGGGTTGTCGCTAGTTGCAGCCCTTCTGTTAACCGCGTGGGTAGTTCGCTGTACCTCTCGACTACCACGGATGGGACCGCGTACTCTGTACGTTTCCTAACTACCTAATCCGTTTCATTCTCGAACATCTATCCTCTGACAATTGTCCTTCGACTACCATATGTGGATAACCATCTCGAATACGAATCTCCGATACGAATTATTCTCTCTGATACCAATCTTTCTTCTTGACTATGTTTTTTTCTGCCTATATGTATATTTCCGCCCCTTTAATTTTTCACGTGACAGGGGCGTGCCTGCAACCTTCTACGAACTCTTCGCCTGGAGTCTGGATTGGTCAGCTGAGCTGACCAGTGCTTGGGCTTAGTGGCTATTGGTTGGCCCTCTGGTCCACTTGGCTACCTTTTCGCGGCAGCTGGCCTGTTGTGCAGGTGATGCTTTTGAGAATTGTATAGGACCTATTTTTGCGCTCGGATGAATAGCGAATAATTTAAAGGGGCGTTCCTTTGCCAGAGTTACGACTTTCCTGTGACACCGCGATGTACTTTATGACTTTCGCTGGTGCCTCCCTTATCAAGGAGATGGTCGTAAACCGCAACTCGCCTATTCATCTTACCGCGTTTTGGACTCTTGCCTGTGCACTCCTGAAATACCGGGATGTATTGTCCCACTAGCAACGCTAGCACTGAGGCCATTTCGTAAATTTTGTGAATGCCGTGCTTCTTCTCACAAGAGTGAAAAGAAGGTGAATTCCTTGGTCATTCTCCACGGGTGTCCGGCAAACTGTCTTGACCACCTGGGTTTTCTGCTCCAGTGGGGAAAAGGGGGTTTTTGAGGCAGGAAGGGAGCAAAGAAAAAATAATTTTGGTAAATTACTCCTGGTCTTTAAATTTAATTAGGCCGCAAACAATGTGATCCGAACTATGAAGTAGTTCCGCGGCAACACAGATTTGCAGGGGAACAGGCTGCCCACGTTCCGTAGGGATCGGCTAGTTGACGTATTTCTGGAGACTGAAGAAATTCACAGGATGAACTGCCCTGCTAGATCTTCGGACCTGAACTTGATAGAACATGTCCGGAATGTCCTGGGAAGGGCAATTGCAAGCCGGCAGTCTGCTCCCAGAAACCTCTCGGGACTCCAACGTGCTTTGTTGAGGAGTGGCACTTATTTCTCATTTACAATCTTGTAAACTGCATGAGGGATCACTATTCTGGGTATCCACACTTAATATTAACCCCATAAAATCCGCGTCAATCCACTGCTGGATTTAGCAGCCGCGGATGGCTTAGTGGTTAGTGTTTCAGATTATCGATGCTGGGTCCCCAGGTTCTAGCCTGGGCTGATCTTTCAGAGATGGTGTGATTTACTAACAATCGCTGAATATCCGCCGTGCATCGGACGAGCACGTAAAGTGACGGCCCCCAGGCTGGACCCACTGGTTAAATGGGTATCCTTTCCTATGTCCTCCCTGAAACTCTCTCACCCATCTATGTGCAATATCGTACTTGTACGGTGGTGCCATCTACTGTACTCTAATCTCACTACAAACTGTTCTGTCAAAAGTCGCTAGACTTGCTCTCATTCCTTCCGTTTCTGTGTCCTGCCCAAAAGGCGATCTCGCTGTAGGTGGCTGGGACCTAAACTCAACTCCCTGGGGACGGAAGTCCTACATGAAAATGACAAAAAAATGCTGGATTTAGGTCTCCCCAAGTTTCCGACACAACTGTCTGTCTTGAGCCACTCTTCTCCATGTTACTCCGACATGCTTTCGAATTTCATCCACCCATCTCTCATGTGGTCTTTTTCTGCGTCTTTTCTTGTCCTTTGGTATCCAGCCTAAAATTTCGGCCGTCCATCGGTGGTCCTTTCTTCCGGAAACGTGTCCACTGTTCAACCTATTCCCATTTCAGAGATTTTACTCTGATCATGATGTCTTCCACTCTTGCGATATTTCTTTATCCACGAGTTCCTCATCCTATCTTTCCTGGAAATCGAAGAATACACAACGAAAATTCGGAATAATACTAAGAAAATTCGAAAAGTACAGAGAAAATTAGTGAGATAAACACAATTAGATTTAGAAAATGCTTTTATCTTTCAATCAAATAATGGTTTTCAACATTTTTTTCATATCTGTACTATTGATATTTTACATATCTTGAGTGTGTGTGTGTGTGTGTGAATTTTTGGTTATTCCTGAATTCATGATTTTGTGCTTGTAACATTAATTTCTGACACCAGTGTATATGTTTCTTCCAAATTGTTTGTAATGAATTTTATGAACGCATGTCATGTGAAAGCAACATCCACACGGCAAGGGTAAGAAACAACATAGTTCCTAGTCTATACCTTGGCCAGTGGTGAAATGTTGGATCAATCCATACGCAATATTCATTAATTTTTGTACAGCGACAACTGTGCGCAACATAGATCACGACACATATAAATCGCTTATTTCTAAGTCTGTATAACACGCGTAACTCTTCCTACATTAACTACTGTCTAACGTTGAAATTATATGGTGTTATATAAGTTACTGATGCCAAATTGAGAAAAAAAGAAAAACTCTTCTTCGGAGAATAAAACGTTCAATAACAAAGCACTTAACGAGAAGAAACTAAATTTAAATAAGCGAACAGGAACCCAAAAGTATTTTTAAACTAAGGTGTACGTCACACTTCTTAAACGGCACTAAGAAAAGTCATGCTATAGAAATAAATCTCCTTGCTGGTTTGATAAAATAGCAGATATGTAATGTCATGTCCATCACAACTGTGCTACGTATTCTGAATTCGATCCTTTTTTTGACAGCAGAATGCGAGTTTAAGGCTTGTAGTCTTGAACAAACAGAAAAAAGCAATTTTGTTTTCATTTTAAATGAGTTGCAGTAGAAAAATACTTCGTATTTAGATAGAAGAGGAACTTATTCTTTGTCAAAGGATAAAGAGACAAAACCTTGTTTTCTTTGTACATATGGAAAGGAAGATGAATTTCCGCTGAAAAAAATCTTCAAAGGAGGAACAGGAGTAAGAAGAAGAAAACATGTCAAGCCATCCACAATTTGAAAATATGATATCCCAGACTTGCTCTGTTTAAACATTGTGACCTTATGTGCAGCACTCGTAGAAGTTTCATCATTGCTACACCAGATCTCTAGTAGCTGAGTGACAGAAGACCTTTAAAATTATTAATTGCATGTCATCCGGTTTGCACAGATCATCATTCAATGCTTTGAACTCTCGCAGATGATGCATCAAAATGAATTACGTTTATGATAGTATCCTTTCATTAACTGGGATCTCATACCCCATGCTACTGCTCAAATGGAAATATAGATCGTGCTTTGAAACTCATTGTTTCTTTAGAAGGATTATAGCGGGTACTAAAATAGGTCCCAAATCGCTGTTTACGAAAGCGTAGTTTTTCACTACTCTGATGTAAAGGTATCTGAGTTCTGCAGAAATTACGGAGGAGTCCCTGAAGTGCTATAGTCACGTAACCTTAGGATGACGTGAAAGAAAAGAGCCAAGATACGAGTGTGGATCAAAATGTAACGAGATTGATTTTACTTGGGGCAAACGTGTAATGCAGTGCACAATACTTACACTTACATACTCATGAAGTATTCTCCCTCTACCTGAATGCACCTGTCCCACCTTTCCATTGTAACGTATACTCTAGATTCACTTTCCTTTTGATTTTACTATTTCTGGTTATTTTATTTTACTATGTAAATTATCTTCTTACTGAACGAGATGCTATTTCACCCGCTGAATGAGATCTGGCAATGAGTGTAAGTCATGACGTGGTGGTAGCCAGTATAAATAGGCGCGTTCAACGATACCTAAAGTGAGCTGTTGTTTATGTGTCAGAGAGCTGTTGTTGTATAGAGAGAGCGGTTGTTTATGTGCGTGAGAGCTTTGTTTCGTGTGTAAAGAGATCTTCGTTTATGTGAGAGCCGAATATCGAGTAGTTGTGTGACCGATGAAGTGAGTGTGGATAAATAATAGAAGTTTACCAAATAAAAGATTGTCTTAGTAAGTACGTCTTTCTCAGTTCATAGTTTTGTCAGATCTCTGTCTGGCTGTTAGGTTTATTTCACTAGTTGTTATTATTAACAACTAGCATTAAGACTTTATTCATCTTAATTACTACTACAACATTACTAGCAGTTAAAAGTTTATTCATGATATAATTAACAAACAACAAGCATTAGTAGAAGCATTAGTAGAAAAAGCTGAATTCATTATAATTGAAGGAAGCTATATTCATTATACCATCACTTGCGGAAGGTGTGTTCAAAGGTGTCAGGACTGAATTACACAGGAAAAAATTACACGGAATGAAATTGCACAGCAAAAAAGTACACAAGGAAGAAATTACACGAAGAAAAAATTACACAAGTCGGAAATTACACATAGAATGAATTTTACAACAGATTATACAAAATTTGTAGCCATGATTATACAAAATCATGAAACTCTAACTTAGACTGTAGACGGTTTTTGGAAGGGATCTGAGCCCAGGAAGTCAGGGGCCTCCCATACAAAATTTTCGTAAAATCTGCAGTTTTCAATTTAGAGCCGCCAAATGTAGTATACTACTTCATGAAACTCTAACTCAGACTGTGGACTTCACTGAAGGGAACTTCACAAGGGTCACTCTCTGTGTTTCTTTACAGATTTCAGATAGTTTTCTACCATTGGTAAACGTACGAATACCATGAATACCATGGTGCCATCTACTGAGAAATATTGTAAATACCTGGGTACTTCTTTTTTCATTTTCTTGGGGTTTTCTTCAGCTTCTTTCTTTATTTGTCTTCTTCTCTCTCTCTCTCTCTCTCTCTCTCTCTCTCTCTCTCTCCCCTGGACCGGAACAAGGAGGATAAAATAAGAGGAGGGAGCATGACAAGCAACTCCTACGTAAATCTATGAAGCCCACCTACCTGAGCGGCAGCCATCTTACGTTACCCTTCTGAAGGTGTTCCCATCGAATTATTAGGTGTGCAACTTACTTCTCGGCCACAGGCACGACACGTTGACAGCAAATTATAGCAAATCGAATACGTATCTAATCAGGGAAATAATCCCCGTTGTGTTGGATACATTTGAGCCATCGGTCACGGAGTTGTCGAATGTCACTGCGGAAAAACGAGGGCGGCTGTTTCGAGTTGATAAAGTCATCAATACTTGTGTGGACCTCCTCGAAAAAAGTGAAGTGCGTATCACTCACTTGATATTGCTGAGAGCGAAAGAGGTGATAATCTGACTGGGCGAAGTCTGGAGAATACACCGGGTGGGATAAAATCTCCGATCTCAGGTCGGTGATCGTGTTTAAAGTCGTTTTCGTGGTATGAGGACGCGCGCTATCCTAAAAAAACAGGTCCGACCTTCTGCCCTTGTCGGTGCATGGCTTTTTTGCCTCCATTGTGTCCTTCACACGTATGAGTTACTGAAAATAACGCTCAGTATTGACCGTTTCACCAGGTTTGAGCAACTTATAGTGTACGAAACCGCGCTGATCCAACCATATGCAGCATAGCAACAACTTCCTGGCATGGATATTTGGTTTGGCGGTACTGGTGGTAGGCTGGCCTGGATAAACCCACGATTTGCGCCGCTTGGGATTATCGTAGAGAATCCACTTCTCATCACAGGTCAAAATCTTGTGGAGGAAATACTTTTTCTTGAATCTGGAGAGCATGTACACAGCAACATCGTAGGGCCTAGACTTGTTCGCAGCTGTGAGTTGGTGTGGCACCTAACGGCCCTCCATGTGAATCCGTCCAAGCTTGTGCAGGCCGTCAGCAATGCCTTGTCGTGTTACTCCGAGTTCCTGGGCGAGCTCTGATGCGTGCGAAAGGGATCCGCATCCAACAGTTGTTCCAGTTCCTCATTGTCAACTTTCTGTGGCTGCCCTGGACGTTCTACATCAGGGAGATCGAAATTGCCATGCGAGCACGGAACCACTTCTTACACATACTGTAGGACACAGCAACCTCACCCAAAGCAGCACAGATCTTTTTTGGGGTTCCGCTGCATTTTCTTTCAGATGAAACGCGAACAGGATGTAGTGCCTCAAATGTTGCTTCTCGAACGACATTGCTTTTACCGTCAACTTTCGTCCCTTCTGTCACTACAGCTGTGAGCGGTTACTGTTGCCTGGAAAACTGTTGGATTGCGCTGCAATCAGCCATGTTCGCACACAGCTATTTGTATTTTCCGACGTTCTATGATCGCTTGCGGGTAGGGGCTGGGAATTAAGTTGCACACCCAATACATACCGCGCTATGTCATAGTGGTTAGCACTTTTAAAGAATTATTCCAAAGAAAAAAGTAACATTTACATTTATGGATGTACTCCATAATATCCCCACTATTTTCTTACCCTTTCAAAGCAGTGCTAGGCCTTGTTTTTCCGTGTGTAAGACAAAAATCTCTTTAACGTATCATATGAAAAGTGAATAAAGCAGTGCACAAACTCTGTGGTAATTAAAAAAAATACATGCTGAAGTATTTCATTTTATCGAGTGAATACTCTTGAGAACAAAGTTCCAACGAAATGTTACCTTAAAAAGCGATGATTCGAGCTAAACGTGCTCATTTACAAAACTTTAACGAAGAGTATACCGTATATACAAAATTGAAAAGCGTTTGCAGCGCACAATAAGAATGGACTACTAGCGTTGAAATGTCATACATCAATAATAAAAGCTGTAATTTAAAAATCTTAAAAACAACAAGAAAAAAAACGTAATTTACTGTGCTCCAAAACGACTTTGATTTTCACTAAGTTTAACTAGAACGTTTACAGGAATATAGGTTTTGATCGATAGTTACTGAAAACAGGCCAACGTTTTAGTTCGTAATGGAATTTTTTACCTATTTCATCATAAGTTTTTAAACTTGAAGATAAAATATTAGATTTATAAGACTCACGTTTGGAACGTTATTCCAATCGGTTATTTATCTGCCTTATTGGTAGAGCCTACGAGTCAACACACTGGCATTTCTAAGAAGTTTCTCTCGGGCAATATAAACAACACAAAAAACATTGAAAATCGGAAAAAAAAGCCCAGTAAACTGGAACTACGCTAACGTTAACTCCAATAACCAGAGTTGGAAACGGGTCAAACATTTCGGTACCGGATCCGATCCGGACCCGTAACTAACCCGGACAAATATGTTTTTAACTATAAATTATAAACTCAATTTATATATACATATATACATATAAACGTAATATATATATTCATCCCAATAACTGCTTGATATTTAATAACAGAAAACCTTTTTTAATAATAACATTTGGTTACTTGCTAAACTTTAGTTAGTGCCACTATTTTGCGTGATCCAGAAGTAATGGCTGACTATGAGCGTGACCATGGAGTATATTACAAATTGGAATTATTATTTACGATTACACAAACATATTTTTTAATATATTGACATTTAGATTGTTCACTCTTTCCACGCTTTGATGGAGGTGTGCATACTTTCATATGGTCCGTTAGATTTTTGGTTCCATAATAGTTTATTACACCGTCGTCATCTTTCTTTGTAATTATACACTTTCCACATTTTGAATAACAAGCAAAACCAAACAACACAGAATTATTCACCGGTTCCGAATGAGACGAAACAATTTCCAACATTTGCTCTTCCCCTTGTGGTTTTCAACAAGCACATATTTGTTGGCCTCGACGCCTTTCTCAACCTTCTTAACATTAAATCCATCCATATTAAAAAATAAGGAGTTAATTTCGACATGACATGTCATGGGAACGGGGTGTTAGCATATCAATCGAAAACCTCTGAATGCTCAATGTAAAAGATGCGATTTGAAAAGTAGCTCTTAGTCATACAGTGAACTTCGCACGGAGAGAGTGAATCAGCTGAGAAGCAGGTGAATGACGTTTGCTTGTACCTTGCAAGAGAAATCGTACTGTAAAAGAACGCAAAGGAAGTATCTTTTTACGATATGGTGTGTCTGGTGTCGGTCGTTGGAAATCTTCGTTGCTTTAAGAAAGAGACGACAAATGTTTTTCATTGCAAATCATTCACTTCGTTGGCACCAGTATCGACTACAGAATTCCACAACTTGTATTTTTCTTTGCAAAATATATTTATTTTTTTCAAAAATAAAACGGGAAGGAATAAAACCGAGTCCAAATCTGGTCAGGAACACCATGACCCGACCCGTTGAACCTGCAAGAAGTTGTCGACCCATTGATACGACCCGTTGGACCTGCAACAAATTATTGACCCGTTGATACGACCCGTTGTACCTGCAAGAAAATGTCGACCCGTTGACCCGTGCCCCGTTTCCATCTCTGCCCATAACTTAGAATGCATAAATGAGCAACTGAGGGTAAAGCAACATGGCGGCGACGCAACTGAGCTGGCGTCACCGGTGAGAGTACGTGCTCGCTCCTCTTATTCTATCCTCCTTTAACCTAAATGATGTGCAGTTACCTCGTATCATCCAAATGATGCTCTAGAAGTATTACGAATGATGTGAAGATACCTCGCGGCATCTAAATGATGATGCAGAAGTATTACGAATGATGTGAAGATACCACGTGGCATCCAAATGATTATCCAGAAGTATTACGAATGATGTGAAGATACCTCGTGGCATCCAAATGATGATTAGGAAGTATTACGAATGATGTGAAGATACCTCGTGGCATCCAAATAATGATCCAGAAGTATTACGAATGATGTGAAGATACCTCGTGGCATCCAAATAATGATCCAGAAGTATTACGAATGATGTGAAGATACCTCGTGGCATCCAAATAATGATCCAGATGTATTAGGAATGATGTGAAGATACCTCGTGGCATCCAAATGATGATTAGGAAGTATTACGAAAGCCATGAAAACTGATCAGAGATAGTAATTCAAAACGCGATTAATCGGACGATGCAACCATTTTCTAGTCTTCTAAGGTCCAATATTTGCCATGAAGATGAATTTGATTTTACGCAGAAGAAACGAGTGTCACGCGAAGGAGACATCTCGATACCGTTGTTGTACTGAGCAATTACTTGAAGCAATGGAGCTCGTATATTTTCTTGTCAGTTCTGAAAGGCTTGTACCAGACGTCTAGATTCCGGTATCATGCCTCTCCAGATAACACTTTAATCATGATTTTTCTCCATATTGCCGGCATTCACGTTTCTTCCACTTCTGAATTCTTTGCAGTGAGGTGCTTATAAAGCGATCTTAACGTTCTATGTACCTACGTAAGTGAGGATGGAACCTGTCTTCTTGCTATTGGGGGTTCTTTATAATCGCAACTCCCAATAGTTGGGCAAAATGACGTGAAAACCATATTGCGGCGCCGGCGGTTCAGTGGTCGAAGCGATGGCTTCTGCCTGATCAGTCGTTTTTTTTTTCGAGCTCCTGCCAGGATTGGAAGTTTTGTGTGAAGTTTGTGTTTTTTTTGCGTTTGTTCTTTGAAAGTTCGTGTGTTGTTATTACCTGTGTTCCTTCCTCGCAAGTAGTGAGGCGTACAAGCTGTACGTGCTTATTTTTTCGTTTTTTTGCCTGTTCTTGAGTGTTGCAAGCTGCAACACTCGAGCCGCGAGGGTTAGTAGCCGGGCTGGCTACTACCTCCACCAGCATGAGTGCCATATACCCGGCTATATCTCCTTCTTTCTGCGCTTTCTTCGTCGTCTGTATCTTCCGTGACCACCATGAATGGTGTTCAGTCAAATAGTGTTGTGGTTTCGTTGCCAACTGTACCGCTGGTTACAAATGTGCCGGAGCCTGGGTCAGAGGTACCCAGCTCTTCTATTCCTGTGTCTCGTTCGTTCGCCGCGGCTGTGAGTGCGACTTCTACTTTACAAAGTGCTTCTGTGTCTTCGCGACCAGAGTTTACACGTGTTGCTTCCGCTTTAAGGATAACATTACCACTCGACTCTCCTCAAGGTAAGGAACTTTCGTCTGCCTTACTTTTAAGTGTATTTGTTCCTGCTCTGCGCGACACCCCCCTCCCCCAATATTTAAATGCTATTTCTAAAGTTGTACCCGGAGAAAGCATTGTGTCTATTATCCGCTTGGGAGGGGGTGTTGTCGTGCACTTCACTCATCAACAGGCAGTGGACAAAATCCTTGCTTTCGGCTTGGACATTGGTTCCGTACATCTCCAACCAGTTGCAGCAGCTCAAAGACCAGTGACTGTCACCTTGTCTCCAGTACCCACAGCTGTGCCTGACTCGGTATTAATTGATGCCCTTAACACCATGGGGCGAGTGGTTGGTACCACAAAGTACCTCCCAGTTGTGCTGCTCTCGCGACTCCCCCTGAAACATGTTCAGGGCGGTCGTCGTCAATACCGAGTCATCTTTCCAACCCCACAAGCAATAGTTAACCGGCCAACCACCCTGGAACTCATAACTGAAACCCGGACCTACATTTTCAATCTGTTTGCTGGCGTTCAGTGCTTCCGATGCAAGGGTGAAGGTCACCTTGCATCGGCATGCCCACATTCCACAGCTGCTACTGTTCCAACTCAATCACTTGATGCTGCTGTTCCAGCGGAGACTCTGCCCACCGCTCCGGATTCTTCCCCCACCCTCCCCACTCAATCTGTTCCAGCTGCCGTTCCTGGTTCCACCTCTGTCGTATCACCTCCAGTGGTCCGTGTTGCCTCGGCATCCACTGACCTGCAGGAATTTCCACCGTTGCCAGCGTCTGAAGGGGCCTCCACCCCCAAGGTTCAGCGGACCAAGAGGCAAAACTCCCCCTGGCTCAGCGAACCGTCGTGCGAGTTCCTTGGACCGCCAGAAATCCAGGAAGACGGCTACATCCTCGTCACCTTCACCTGGACCGGCTCCTGTTACTTCTTCAGTTTCCATCTACAACCGTTTTACCTGTTTGCCGAACGATGATTCCATGGACGTTACCGATCCCGATTCTGAAGAAACTTTATTTGCTGAATCTGATGACGACTCTCCTGCCCCTCTCTGGTTGACATCACCTCTATGTTTGCTGACATTGAGGTGCCCTTAACTCCCCTCTCATTCACAGATCTGTATGCCTTGATTGCTCGCCCCAGACGGGCGAAATTGATTACTCTCCCTTGTATAGCTAGTAAACTCTCTCACCTTCCGGAGATGATAACCCAACTGACGTTCCTGCATGAGTTCTTATTAAATGTTGATCTGCCATCCGGGACAGAGCAGTACGCTCGCCGGTTGGCGTATTTACTTAAAGTTTTGAAGGCAGAACTGGAAGGCTGGATGCAGCCGCCCCAGTGATGCCTTCCCTAAATGTGCTCTGCTTTAACTGTTGCGTCTTCAGCCGCGAATGCTTTGGTCTTCGAGGACGTTCGTTTCCTGAGGACAGATATCCTCCTCTTCCAGGAGACGAACTGTTCCTTGGCGACCGGGTATTCCTGCTGGAGACGCTGGCCCTACGCTTTATCACAACTACCGGACGCACATTGGGTCCGGTACAGCGATTGCATTCCGTACTCGGTTTCATTCTCTTCTTTCAGATATCGTTGAGTCACAGAGTCTGCTGGGCTCCTTTCAAAGTATCTCCTTTAGTTATCTTTCCCGTCGTTTTCATGTTTTCAATTTGCATATGCCACAATCATCGGTTGATGCTGATGCTCTTCTTTCGCATTTGATTTCCCTTCTTTCCCAAATTCCTCCTTCTGAAATCGTTCTTATTGGTGGTGACTTCAACTGCACTCTCCAACCGGGTCTTGACCGTGATGGTTCCGGGGAGAGTCGCCTTAACCTTTCCTCCCAACTGTCTCAACTAGTTAGTAATTTTTGTCTCATTGACGCATTTCGTACCATCCACCCTCTGTCCCGTGAATTCACATGGTTTCCTCCGGCCGCCTTAGCGCATGCTGCGGCTCGTCTCGACCGGTTTTATGTTTCTAGTTTCCTCCACTCCTCCCTTGTTGAAGTAACCCATCATCCTTCTGTTTCCTCCGACCATCGTCCTGTTCTTCTGGAAATATTTTTGTCCTCTTTCTCTGTCCCCCCCTCCCCGGTTTGGTCTCTCGATGATTTTCTCCTTTCCGATCCCACGTTTCAGGCCGAAGTTCGTTCGATTATTTCTTCATCCATTTCTGAACTTCCTCTCACGGTTGACCCAGCAGCTCTGTGGCTTTCCACCAAACTTTCTATCCTATCGTTTGCACGTCAGTTCTCTTTTTCGTCCCGTTTTCACCGCTTTCATGATTTAACTATTCTTCACCGTAAACTACAGTTCCTTTCTCCTTCAGATCCATCGTTTGCAGCTCTTCAATCACAACTTCATAGCATTCTATCTTCCTTTGCTTCTTCGTCTCTTACCCGGTTAAAGTTTTCCAAGTTACATTTTCATGATGACCCGTTTCAACACCTTCGACATCTTGAATCCCACCGTGCTCTGAGTTCCAACATTTCTTTTCTCTCGCTTCCAGATGGCTCAACTGTTTCTGATCCAGTGCAGATCTGTGATCGAACTTTTCAGTACTTCACTGATCGGTTTCGATTGCGGGTCCTGCCGCCTGCAGAGAATTCTCCATTATTATCACATCTTCCTCAGGTCCCGTCTTTTTTTTCCCCCTCCTTGGTTTCACCGATCTCTCCCTCGGAGGTTCGTTTTGCCATTTCTAGTATGAATGACCGCTCCGCCCCTGGGGCTGACGGTCTTCCACTTTCTTTTTATAAAACCTTTCTTCCTGCTCTGCTTCCTCTTCTCGTTGCTTGTTTCAACTCGATCTTTTCTTCTTCGACCTTCGTTTCTTCTGACTTTGCTTTTGCTCTTCTCCGCCTAATTCCTAAAACTGGTAATCTTGGTCTTCTATCTAACTGGCGCCCCATCTCGATTCTTAACACCGACTACAAGATCTTTGCAAAAATTCTGGCTCTTCGCCTTAACCCTGTTCTACAATTTATTATTCATCCTGACCAAACTTATACGATCCCTTCCCGTTCGATTGCAACTAACATCACTACCATCCGTGATTTACACTCTCTTGCTTCCCGTCTTTCTGAACCTCTCGCTATTTTTAACCTAGATCAGAAACAAGCATTCGATTCTGTCCATCATTCTTATCTTTTCTCTGTTCTTCGTCACTTTGGCTTTCCTTCCCTTTTCTGTCAGGCACTTTCCAATCTATATTCCCATTCTTCCTTTCGTGTTCGGACCTCTTCTTTTATGACGGCTGCTATTCCTTTTGCAAGCGGTATCCGGCAGGGTTGTCCCCTGTCGGGTCAACTGTTTGCCCTCACGTTTGAACCGCTTCTTATTTCCCTTCGATCTCGTTTGCTGGCAGGCATTCTGCGTGGTGTGGCCTCCACACGGCACCATCGCGTGGTTTTGTCGGCCTATGCGGACGACCTTACTCTTTTTTTACGTTCCCAACAGGCTTTTGGTGTTGTTTTGTCTACCTATACTGAGTATGCTTCAATTTCAGGTGCGGCCCTTAATACCTCTAAATCTGTTGGCTTGTGGGCTGGCTCGTGGTCGTCCCGCGGCGACCGCCCTTGGGGTGCCCGGTGGTCGACCACGGTCATCAAACTTCTTGGAGTGTTCATCGGGAACCCGGTGGCGGTTGCTGCCGCCACTTGGTCCCCTTTGGTGCAGGACATGAATCGACGCCTTGCCCCTTTTCGCCGTTTGAAACCGTTTCTTTCTTTTTTTAGCAGGTCGCATCTTCTTTCCGCTGTTCTTCTTCCGGCCCTTTCTCATACTTGGTTTGCTCATTTCCTCCTCCCCTCTTTTCTTCGTCACGTTCAATGTCTTTTTACAAATTTTATATGGGATGTCGTACATTGGGTTCATCGATCCACGCTTGTCCTTCCGGTTTCTTTTGGTGGTCTTGCCCTTCCGGATTTGTCCCTTAAATCGAACGCTTTCCATCTCCAACATTTTTTGAGGATTTTTTCCTTCCTTGCGGTTCTTCGATTACTATAATTGACACTTTGCTCTTTCCACGAAGTCCTTTTCTTTCTCTGGCTACTTTTATCCGCATGGACCTCTTTCCACTCATTCCCAATCACTTTCCCGCTACTTACCGTACCGTTTTCTCCCTCTGGCACTCCTTATGTCCAGTCCGCCTCCCCCCGCTTCGACTAACGATCTTCCTTGCGGAACCACTTTTCTTCTCCTCTGCCCTTCGTTCTCCAAATTCTCAGTACCTGAACTTCTCCACTTGGTTTGCAAGTGGCGTCGTTCAGGTTTCTCAACTTTTTGATTCTTCTCTTCACTGGAAATCTTTTGATCACCTTTCCCCTCTGTTACTTGATACCCCTCAGCATCGTGCACAGTTCTGTCTTATTCAATCCTGTCTTATTCGTCTTTATCCTTTACTTGTCAATTCTATTGGCCTCATTCAGTCTTCCGCCCCGTCGCTCAGTCTTCCCTTTCTTCTCTACTTAAACGATTCTCCATTTTTACCCCATCAAGTTACAGCCAAGCTTCTTTATTCGCATTTTCTTACCAATTTCACAGCTCCATTAGCAATTCCTTCTGTTTCAGCTACAGATCTTCCAGGTACGTGGAGTGATCCATCGACTTCCCTGGCTTCCCGAAAGCCAGGGATATTCATTGGCTGCACCTACACCGTCGGTTGCTCACTCCGCGTACCCTTCATCGTTTTCGTCATTTGGCTTCCCCGCTTTGCTTCTTTTGTTCTACACTTGGTGATGTGTCACATTCCTATGATTCTTGTCTGGTGTTGCAGCCCTTGTTTTCGATTATGTTTTCCTTCTTTCCAAAGTTTGCCCTTGTCCTCATACAATGTTCCATTTTTATTTCCTCAGACGCCATTCTCCCCTGTAGATGTCCACAGTTCTGTTTGTGCATTCATCATTCTCCAAGCGAAGTTGACGATTTATTTGTTTTACCACTCAAGCGTGGATCGAGCTTCTCTCCGGCGTTATCATCCGGCCCGGGTGTTTTTGTGCAGGAGGTACCGATCATCCATCAGATCGGTCCTCCAACTTGAGTATGACATGGCGCGGGTTCGGCAGGATGTGCCTGCCTTTTTCTCTCTCTGGTCTCCATATTTGTCATGGTTTCATGTTTCTGCAGACATTATTGCTCTCCTCCCATAGCCAGAGTTTATTATATTTATATTTATTTTTTTTTATTGGTGTTTTTTTGTTTAGTGCATAATTTTTGTACATACCGTAGATCTGTGTCAGTGGGTTAGTGTCTCCTTTAGTTTATCTTCTTGTTGCTTTCCGTGCACACGCATTCCCGTTAATTTGTTGTCGGTAGCGTTTACTGACTTTTTCTTTTCTTTTATTTTATTTTCCGTCGGCCTCAAGCCGTTGGTCGACAAACTTTTTTGTGTGCCGGCTAAGCGTTTTGGTATTTTCTGTTTATTGTTTACTGTTACCAAGGTGTTTTATGTTGTTTTGTTGATGTTGATTGCATTTTTGCTGTGGCATGCACATTGTCTGATGTGTTTTTGTTTTGTTTTTTGTTGCTCAAGTGTCGGCTTTTTTTCTAGTTTGCTTTTGGTGTCGTTCACCTATTTTATATTTATTACTCGTCGGTTTCACACAGTTTACTGTCGCACGGTTTTGTGTTTAATGTTGTGGTTGTTTTTATTTTTTTGTTTTAATTTTTTTTCTTGCTGAACGGGTACTGCTGGCGCGTGGTACCGAGGGGTTTTTTTGTGTGTTGGTTCTGAACCTTACCGACGTGTTTCTTGGTTTTGTCTTGTGTAATCGGTGTTTATTTTTGTGGTTAGTGCTGTGCATACAGTGCGAATTCACTGTTTCGACCCGAATTTATTTGGTGGTGATGCTTGTCTGCAAGTTTAACCCCTGTGTTCTTTTCACCAAGTTTTCATGGTGTTATTTGTGTCTTGTGCATTCTTTATTGTGTTCATGGTGCTATTTGTGTATTGTGCATTGTGTGTTAATTTCTTGGTGTTATTTGAATATTGTGCTTTGTGTGTTGTGTTATTGGTACGGGGTGTTAGTTTCTAGTGGTTGTTTTTTTCTCTGTGTTGCTGTCGGTCTTAGTGACCGAGATACGCTTTAAATGTAAATTTTTGTTGTTCGTCGGCTTACAGCCATTTGTCAACGCATTTCTCCGAACTACCAGGTGTTGTTTTTTTCCGGCTGCAGTTTGTTGTCGGACCGTGTGTGTTTTTTTTCCCTTGACAGTTTTGACAAACTCGGCTGACTTTTCTTTACCGCCTTGCTTCATTAGTGGTCTGTCCTGTATGTATTGTTTGTTGTGCAACTGTTTTCTTTTTATCTTGCCGTGTGTTATTCTTCAACTTGCTCTGATGTCGTCTGCTTCTTCCTGTAGAGTACTTCTGTTTATTGCGATATTGATTGTGTGTTGTTATTGTCGTTGCCGGTGAGTTATTGTGCAATTTTTTTTCCCGGTGAAAATTTGTGTTTGTATGTTGTCTTTTTTGTAAATAAATGCTCTTTTCAAGTTCTGACCAGAGCGCATTTAAGAGCCAGAATTATGCAGGATGCTTGCAGAATTCATAGAGTTTAACAGTTCTTTTTTTTTATTTTTCCAGATTGCACGGTGAAAACTGTAAGAAAGCGCCTTCTAAAAAAATCTATTTCTTTCCCCTTTCTTAGGAGTCCGCAAATGTATAGTCACCCCCAGTCCATCCTCAAATCTTTAGAATGCATTACAGATGTTATTTTGCACATCCGTAATCGAGGGAAATTTTCATACACTAAGAATTAGTGCGAATGCTGATATTTGGATCTTATTATTTTGTCCGCTACTTTCATATAATTTCAACAAGCTGATCCATGGATGATGGGGGCGGGGGGCAGCATAATTGAACTGGGTCAATTTTTCAACCATACATTTCATACATTTTTTTGCTAACACTGATTCGTTCATGAAGAATCATGGGATACACACTTCAATATGGCCGGGATAATTCTATGGCTCCCTAGTCATATTTTGGGAATGTTTTCTAATGTGGATTTAATTCGGCCACCCGTAGTCAAATCTTAGATATTCCACTACTAGTAATCCTGGGACCCCAAAATACTGTGCAGCCCCCGGACCCCTGTCTTCTTAAATTGGCCTTGCTTCTGACCATTCGTCGGAGATGGGTCCGGGTTCGAATCCCGATGCGACATGGATGCTGTGCTTTGTCTTATGGCGCTGAATTTCTCCCTTCCCTGGAGCCAGTGGTCCTAAATTAGGGACGAGCGACTTGTTACAACCCATCGAGTTGATCACGGTGGTCTTTAAACCTCCAATAAAAAAAAACATTTTATAGGTTTACATTATTTGTGTAAGCTACAGTGGAAAAAAAAACGTTTTGATTTTCTTATGTGCATCTTTTTATAAATATATTCTCTGCCTTGTGATAAAAATTGTGTGCGGCAGCGGTTCGTGTTCAAAATAGAGGTTTATTTGTCTAAACAAAATGCAGTGAGAAATATGGATTATGATGGAAAACAAAACAAAACGCGATGATGAAATTATATACGATGTATATACTGTATATACACGCTTCCTCCAGAGATTTAGGAGAAGCAATAGGGGGGGGATACTATACCCCCAGTATGTTTGATTATCATTAAAAGCAAAAAAAAAAAATGGCGAGAAGTTACATAATTTATGATAAAACGTACAACAGCGGTACTTTTCGCGTTAATTGATAAAATGCTGAGAAGCGATTTGACGGGAAAAAAGTACTAGGCGCAGTTTTAGGAATCACAATGAGAAGCACATTCCTTCCTCCAACATCTCTGAAGCAATTGCCTGATATTCTGTTTGACGAATGGTCCAATTTTCCACAGGAAAAAGGCTGTATGAATGAATTCCAAGAAATCTGGAAGTTATATACAAGGCAAATGGCGGTCCAACGCCTTATTAATAAAGATATACCGCCTATTTTCCAGGTGTTCACCCTATTTTGTCCAACCCTTATGTTTTTGGTGCGCGTGTGTGTAGGCACGTGTTTTTTTTTCTTAGGATATTTACAAAGCGTATTTGTAAACTCTTAGGTTAAGATGATACTGCGTAGCACAGAATCTCCACTGGAAGACTGCATTATTAAAAAAGGTTATACACAACAAATATTTCGCTATCTAGTAATTTGCTACGCAATCTTATCTACTTCACAATCTGGCCTAACATCAGCTAAACCGATTTCTCAAAATTTCTAGTTTGCTTTTTTTAATAGAATTATTCACGGGCGTAAATTGTGGTAAGAAGTTTCCTGAAAACTTTCGGAGAATTGCGCTGCAAAAGAGTGCGCTTTGTGTTAAAATTTATGTAATAACGTTTAATGTTTGTATACACATGTAACTTTTGATCAGTTTTCTGCACACAGTATTCACTATGTAGTAGATTCAATAGAAGTCAACGATTGATTTTACTGTGAGTCTAGATCTTAATATAGTTCTGAGTATCCATACATGAAATGCTTTTCTGTCTTAACATGTTTTCCAAAGGAAATGAGAACCTTATGTAAACGAGGGTTTCGGCTGATTGATGCGTCTTTCTGAAATATCTGATTCGCCTCGGGATGAGTTTAATTTGTCTTGAACTCTTATTTGTTTTATCCTTATTAAAATGTTATTAGACCTTGGTTAATCATACTTACCATTTCGTTTCTTCGGGTTTCCCGGACTTGCATGTATCGGCACTTTGTCGATTTCGGTGTTTCAATTTTAAGTAGTGTCGAACAAGGTAAATAAGGAGTATGAGATTTATCAATACATTATATTTCCAGCTTGCACTATGAAATAATATTTGTGTTAACTCAGTTACAGCTGCATTTGGTTCACTTTTGATTCGCTTTATAAACAATCTTGGGTATTCATTTCCAAAAGCGTGAGCATAATAATCTGAAGCTGGCAAAATATTTTCCTACTGGATAAAATATTCCCATTCCTAAGTATTCGGAAAAAGATTTAATATGGCCGGGTGATGTTCAATAGAGGGAACTAAAATGGCACTGTGATATTGAAAATATGTTTTAATTCACAATGACTTTGTTTATGTTTATTCAAAAATCTGATGAGAAATCAGAAATCCTAATTCGATAATTTTTAATATGGCATACTGTGCTCTGATCAAAGACAATGCTTTTACAAGAACTAAACATTTGGAGGTGCTCTGTTATAATTTGAGTCAAAGCAAACGATCGCAAACAATACATTTTCCTTTGAACGAATTTTTGAACGTTTGTCTCACTGTGGTGGCGCAGTGGTAAAATCGTTTGTCCCACCGTGGTGACGCAGTGTTAAAACTGTTGTACCACTGTCGTGGCGCAGTGATAAGAACGTTTGCCCCAATGTGGTGGCGCAGCTGTAGGAACGTTTGTCCCACTGTGGTGGCGTAGTTTTAAAAACGTTTGTCCCACTGTGGTGCAGCAGTGGTAAGAACGTTTGTCCCATTGTGGTGGCGCAGAGGTAAAAACGTTTGTCAAACTTTGGTGGCGCAGTGTTAAAACATTTGTCCTACTGTGGTGGCGCAGTGGTAAGAACGTGCATCCCACTCTGGTGGCGCAGTGTTAAAAGCTTTTGTCCCACTGTGGTGGCGCAGTGTTAAAAACGTTTGTCCCACTGTGGTGGCGAAGTGGTAAGAACGTTTGTCCCACTGTGGTGACGCAGTGATAAAGACGTTTGTCCCACTGTGGTGGCGCTGTGGTAAGAACGTTTGTTTCACTATGGTGGCGCTGTAGTAAGAACGTTTGTCCCACTGTGGTGGCGCAGTGGTAAGGACGTTTGCCCCACTGTTGTGATGCCGTGGTAGGAACGTTTGTCCCACTGAGGTGGCGGCGTGGTAGAAAGGTTTATCCCACTGTGGTGGCGCAGTGTTAAACGCTTTTGCCCCATGTGGTGGCGCAGTGTTGAACAATTTTGTCCCACTGTGCTGGCGCAGTGGTAAGAACGTTTGCCGGTTTGAAGTGTCAAATCCGTGCCTCAATAAATGTACTTTCTTTCCTATTGTTGTAATGTTCATGAAACATACAAGGGTTGCACCCAAAGTAATGGAAAAGTGGACATAACCTTTTTATTAACTGAAGAAGGTCGTTCAAATTACACATGTTTATACAATAACTCTTTCTCTATACAAGGGCACTACTCAACAGAGACTCCATCACAAGGGATGCATTTGCTTCATCGTGAACGCAACTCTCGAATCTTCTTTAAAATAAAACAGGTGCGGACTGTTGTACCCACTTCTTCACAGCTACTTTCACCTCGTCTGTGCCATCAAATCGTTGTTCCCGGAGACTTTCCTTTATTGGACCGAACAGGTAAAATCGGAGGGCGCCAGCTCGAGGCTGTACGGTGGATGGAGGACCACCAAGCAGCCTGATTTGATGGCAAAGATGTGTGTGGTCTCGCATTGTCATGGTGAATGTGGATCCTTTTCAGATTTTTGTTAGGTCTCTTCCTCTTTACGGCGTCTCTAAGCTTCTTGAGTGTATCAATGTACCGCTCGCTGGTCACGGTGCGGCCTCGTTCCAGAAAATCAAGTAGAATGACACCCCTGTCATCCCAAAAAACAGTCGCCGTGACTTTCTGTGCTGTTCGCTGTCTCTTGAACTTCTTAAGCGAAGAGGTGGGACGCCATTCCATGGATTAATTCTTCGTTTCCGGATCGTAAAGATATGTCCACGTTTCATTCCCTGTCACAAGATCGGAAAAAAGTATGTTCATTGACTTCATACGCTTCCAGCAAATCAGAGCAGACTTCTACGCTTTCTCTCCTTCAAATCTGCAATGAAGAAGAAGGGTTACTGTAGAAGAAGAAATACCTTATAACACGTGAAATCTGAACGACCTCTGTCCGTTAATAAAAGAGTTACGCCCACTTATGTATTACCTTCGGTACAACCCTCATAATTTCACATTGGGACATCACAAAGTAGACGGATACCTGGTTATTCAAAAAGCACTCTACATATCTTGTTTCCCGCCTTCATTATTGACGGACTTTCACCTAGTGCTAACTAATTCAATGTTGTCGTGGCAACCTTAAATAAAACAAGGCCGCCCCGGTGGCGCAGTGGTCTAAGCGATGACTTCTGACCATTCCTCCAAGAAGGGTCGGAGTTCGTATGCCAATGAGGCATGGATGTTACCTCAAGGGAAAGTGTTATATCCTATACCTGCAAAGTTGTTTCATTTTGCATTTTCTCAAAGACTATTGCGTTCTGGCCTTCAAAATTATGAGCGTAAATAGCTGAAGTTCTAGCCAATACATACCATAATGAAAATCCTTCAAATACGTGGGGCCAGTAAATAAACAATCACATTGCTCTTTCCACGTTCCAGAAACACATAGCAACCGAAAAATTGTTATTCGGTCACCATCGGGGAATTGAAACCACGGATCTCTTGATATCTAGCCGAACGCGTTAGATATCAAAATATCCGTGGATTCAATTCCCCGGAGGTGACCCAATAACACTTTTTCGGTTGCTATGTGTTTCTGGAACGTGGAAAAAGCGATGTATTTGTTTATTTACGTACCATAATTGCGATTGAATGAAATTTGTTAGCATTTTTGTAAATCACTTTATCTTAACTGAGCCCAATTTGGTATACTTTGCGATTTAGGTAAATAGAAACTTACTATATTGGAAGCACTTGCGTTGACACTTATTGCGATTGAAACACTTATCTCATTATTTTATTGGTAAAATGCTAAATTAGAATTTTGCAAGCCAAAAAATGTTACACAAAAGCAGTTACATCTAGCTCAAAAAAAAAAAAAAAAAAAAAATACAGGTAGGCTCAGTTCTAATTGAGCAGTCAGTTTGGAACGTAGGACTACGACTTGCAGATCGGAGAGTTGAAATTCATTAGTGGAGTATGGTTTCAAAGCGCTTATTTAATTTGTCACAGCCAACACGGGTCTATGATATGAAAAGTAGCTTACATATTTTTTTACAAATAGTAATGCTAAATACATTGCGAACACAAAGCAGAGTTCGAGATGGGCCAGGCACGGGTTCGATCAGTGTGTTGAATTTTTGTTTGGCTGCGGAAGCTTTCGGGTCTTCTCGATACTCTCTACTTCGTTGGGCTGAAGTCTTCTTGGGCTTCTTACATTTCTCATCACTTGCTCTTGCCTCCCGTTCTGATTTTCTCCACTTTTGCTTGCGTTCATTCTGCGGATTCCGCGGCATTGCCAAAAATGTTAATCCGTTCATGCGAAAGTAAATTTTAAAAATTTTAGTTTAAACCACTGTGATATATTATTTGAATAGATCTCGTCGAGAGCTTTAAAACGATACCACGCACAGTCGTTTTACACTCACGGTTGTCCAGTTAAACCGCGATATTGTCAAAAGTGTTCACCGGTTCACAAGAGAACATTTTTTTAAATGTTCAGTTCAAACCACTGCGATATATTCTTTATATACACTGAACAGCAATTGAATTAGAGACAGCTGGCGTTATGCAAATGTGGCGTTGTGGGAGGCCCTGTAAACAAGAACGACATGACGTATGCAGCGATCCGACAATATAAGGAGTGATGCGACGGGAATCAGAAAGAGTCGGACGCCGTATGGGTAAGACGAAGGATCTAAGCGCATTTGATCGTGGGCAAATTGTCGGGGCCCGACGAATGGGTCACTCCATCTCGGATGTCGTGCAGGCACTGGGATTTTCATGAGGCACTGTGTCACGGGTGCACCATGAGCACATCGAATCCGGTAAAATCATCCCTGCAACGGCCAACTGCCGTGGACAACATCGTGTGGATTAGCTGGGGCATCGTCAGCTAGCTCGCATTATAACAGCGGATAGACGGGTCACAGTGCAAGAAATCACTCGGCGATTTAACGCTGGTTCACAAAAACGTGTAAGCAGCCACACCATCCAGAACCATCTCCTCGCTATGGGGTACAGAAGACATTGTCCCACGAGGGTACCGCTAATGACCGCTCAAAGGGTGCAAATATTACCATGGGCGCGGGAACATCGCCACTGGACCCTAGACATGGGGTAAAATGTTGCCTGGACTGATGAATCGAGATTCACGTTGGTACATGCGGATGGCAGGATACGAGTACGGCGCAAACCACATGAAGCGATGAATCCTTCTTGCCAGCAGGGTACTCTTCAAGCTGGTGGGTGTGGCATTCTCGTCTGGGGACTGTTTACGTGGATGAAATGGGACCCCTGGTACGTGTGATATCGTCCCTCACAGGTCAACGTTACCGGGATATCCTGGACGACCATTGGCTCCCGTTTGTGCGTCTTCAACATCCCACTGATGACCTCATCTTGCAACAAGACAATGCAGCTCCCGAATTGTATCCGAAGGGTTGGATGAACACTCCACCGACGTGACCTTGCTTCCTTGACCGGCTAGGTCACCTGATCTCAATCCCATCGAGCACGTCTGGGATCCCTTCGAGAGAGATGTTCGAGGCTCTGACCCCCTCCATCAAATCTTCGTGAACTGTGGGAACTTGTTTAGGGGTCGTGAAATTCGTATGGCTTCCCAACGCTTCCGGTGTCTTGTCGAGTCCTTGCCGAGACGAATCGCCGCCGTCATCAGGCCGAAAGGTGGTGCTACACGTTACTAGACAGGCATCTCTAATTCAATTGCTCTTCAGTGTAATTGAATAAATCTCGTCAGAGCTTTAAAGCGATACCACGCACAGTCGTGTTGCGCTCGCGGTTGCTGAGATAGACTGAATCAAATTCGGCGGCACACCCAGAAATATTGCATCATCTGCCCCGCGCACGCAATGTATTGCGCAGTTCCCGAATTGGACTCCATGCTGTTTACAAATATGCTAACATTAGTGTACGGCACGTATTTTTAACGCTATAATGATTTCATTTGGGACCTATTTTTGTCACGGGCGGTGGGTCGTAAGTCGCCCCATACTATCTGCGGAGTTAGACGTAGTCCAACGTCAATAAATTAAATCTGCAACTCTTCTCTGCAGAAACACACTAATGCGCGGTTTGTGGCATTATCTACCCAAACCCGAAATAAGTATCCATCTTGAATGCCCGCTCCTCAATCAGAACCAGTTGCCGAAGAATTAACTTTACCAACTATAATGCATCTCATTTGCTAAATCATATAAAATGACATTTGATTCGCTCTTTCTCTAAGAGCCTGAGCGCTCCCGAGTCCGAACCGCAGTAAATATTCTACAATCCGATCCCGATTTGGGCCCAGGCTCTGCTTTGGGCTTTCGGGCTCAGGCTCAGCCCGTCTCAGGTAAGGTCAGCATAATGTGAGAGAACCACGAGCAATGTAATAAATTCTGGTCCGCTGTGGCATGCTATCGATAAGATTATAGAGCAGCTCTTGGTCCAGAAAGGCCCATTCTTGAACAGCGGCTTGTCGGAGGTCAAGGTCCTTATCTGCGGCTTCCTCCTTCGAAGAGCGTCTTTCAGGCACCCACACGAGTGCTTAATGGGGCTCATTTCCGGGGGAAGTGCTAGCCACTCCATCCGAGTCATTCCAACGATTTGCAGGTACGTGTTGACGAGACCCACCTAGTGAACTCGCGTGTTAGAATCTTGGAGAACGATATCCGTGTCGACCGCGACATGTAGAGGTTGAACAGCAGATGCCAGGATGGTGGCCCTGTACGACACTGCACTCAACACGCCGTCAATGTAAAGGAGAGGAGTTCTGAGGACGTGCATGATACCGGCACAAAACATGGCAGCCACGATACTGCACACGAGGAATGGCGTGACGAAGTGGTGAGGCGTTACCAGGTTCACGCCAGACTCGTATACGATTAATGTCGGGGTCAGACAGATTCAAGTTTCATCCGTAAAAAAGCACGTTGTGCCTCTCTGCCGGCGTGCATGTCAGGACAGCATTTGTACACCGGCGCCGTGCATCCCTGTTGCGTAGTGGGAGTGGGAGTTCCCTCCATGGACACTCCCTTGAAAGTTTGGCATGACACATTATTCTTCTGAAAGAAAGCACACTGTTGCGATGAAAGGGTGTACCTCGTCTGCAATGATGTCTATGCGGTTGGGAGACGTCGTAGTTTTCTGTACATGGATGAATGGACCTAGGATTTCAAAGCAGGACTTTGCCCAAAACATTACACCTGCTCCACCAGCTCGATTTCTTCATGGTGCATCCTGGTGCTAACACTTTCCCTGGTAAGAAACGCATGCATACCTGTTCGTCCACATGGTACAACAGGAAACGATATTCATCAGACCAAACAGCCTTTCAGTAATTTAATGTCCAGATTTAATACTCGCGTGTCCATTGCAGTCACTTTCACGGTAACCTCGGTTCACCGTGGACACCCGGAGCATCCTGCCGCCCCGCTGTACCATTTTCTGCATGATTCGACGCATTGTGTGTTCTGACACATTACCCGCGTCACCGTGGTTGACCTACACCTTGCCGGCAATTCGGGATTTCTTCCTGCTCGGACCACTTTTTGAAGTTACTAACCACGCCTGATCGTGGCACCCAAAGAGCTCTGCCCTCTCGGAAATTTTCTGACCCATTTGTCTTGCCATTAAAATTTTGCCTTTGTCAAACTCGCTTTAGTCCTCTGCCTTTCCGGTCTGAAGAATAACTCTGATTAACAGAGCTGTGTATCAGCTGTTATTTATAGAGTTTCATGACTTTCGCACGTGCCGTTGTTTCCTTGCAGTTGTTTTGACATGCATAAAGAGTAGCAGGTAATAATGCACGAGCCGTTGTTTCCCTGTAGTTGTTTTGACATGCATAAAGAGTAGCAGGTAATAATGCACGAGCCGTTGTTTCTCTGCAGTTGTTTTGACATGCATAAAGAGTAGAAGGTAATAATGTTTTGGATCTTTTAGTGTATGTCGCTCTTTCTTACTATGGCTGAAATACTTCGCAGTCGGTGAATACATGGTGCCAGAATGAATACATCTATCTGCATGTTCGCGGTGAGCTTCACTCCTTCACCTGGCTTCGGGTTTGTCCAATTGCGAAAAAACACGTCCAAGCATAACAAGAATGTGGTTATTTTACGAGTGCAAAAATTGTTTGATGTGCTACAAAACTGCTCTAAAGAAGAATCTGTAAGAAAAAATCGCTTTGCTTGAAGAACTATAAAGCTTTACCTTTAAATAGCTCAGACGAAAATCGATTTAGGAAGTAAGTTACGATGTCTTACGTGACCGCCGTCTTACTAGAAGGAAAACTTCCGGTTTCTGCAGCAGCCGCCGACCAATGGAAGGTGACCACTACAATGTTTTCATCAATTCGTCGGAATGCGTCACCTCGGAATGGTCGGACATTTCATTTTAGCTAATACTTCACATTCCCGTTCACGAACATGTGGTTCATCATTCTCACCTAGATTGCTTTATTATCGGATTCCCGACAAGTAGCCCGAAAGATTGCCTCTAAGGGGGGAAGAAATGTACTTGCAAGGCTTGATATTTGTCGCTCTGTAGATACTAAAAAGTAATTCATATAGTTGGACTAACAGGACGACTAACTCCGTTTTGTTTCTCCAGATAAAAAGGATAAACTCTCCAAGGAGGTTTCTTTATAGTAAACATAATACTCAAGCTAACGCATTGGATCCATGTCACGTGGTTTTGTCGCGCGCCCTTTGTTTTGATGAAAACGTTTTTTGAGTATGGATAATCAAATTCCGGTTTTGAAGCAAACCCACGTATCTTAAATTAAATATTTCAAACAGGATTCCTTAAATACTGTACTACGAAAGAAGGGTGGCATCGTCAAAACCTTGAGTAATTACTACTTAATCAGGAGCAAACAGCAGTTGGCTCATTTTTTATACGAATAGGTTTCTACTTTTCGCTATAGATTATGAAAGTCCTTCAGTAAATGTCTTAAAGGGCGCAAGTGCGTACCCAAATCATCAAAGTTCACTTTTAAGAGACCCTTATTCTGTCCGAGAGATTTGTACATACATTCATATCCCTAAGCTGTTCTCTGAGATTCAGATGTTAGTTCCAAAATGATATACAAACTACCAGATACGTTTTACTTATTCTTGCCATATCAAACTTCTCCATTTACAGCGATCTTGACATACAATTCGAGCTTAACTGACATCCATCACACGTCGTATACAATATCTTCAGTACTTCATACTCATAATCTTTTTCTCATGCAGACAATCCTGAATCTGATCCTTCCATGACTTCCTTGGCCTTCCTTTACCTTTTAAATGACTTCCTTGGTCTTCCTTTAGCCGGAGTGATTTATCAGATTTGCAAAAAGGTACGATTCTTGGACTTCGGGCTAAGGGTAGCAGTATTTCTGAAGCAGCGCAGTTTGTGAACTGTTCGCGTGCTGTGTGGGTAAAGTGTATCGTGATTGAAGAAATGGCAACAGAGCGAATAAGCGACGTGGAAACTGCGGAGCACCACCTGACATTGATGTGAGAGGTTAACGTCGGCTGCAAAGATGTGTGACAGCCGAAAGATACACTACAGTGGAACAACTCACTGGCCGATTGAACCAAGAGACTACCGGAAGTGTGCCTAAAACGACAGTTCAGACAACCATCCTGTGTATGGGGCTCCGATGCAGACGGATGGTCACTTCACCTATGCTAACGAAGGTGCATCGACAGAAAAGGCTTCCATTTGCACGGCAGTATCGGAATTGGACCTTCGCTGATTGGAAAATAAATGTCTTCTCGAGTGAGTCACGTTTTCTGCTTCATCGAACGGATGATGCGAAACAAACTGGAGAACAAACACTCTTCAGCCATTGGTGGAAGCACACAAGCTGATAGAGGCAGCGTTATGGTCTGGGAAATGATTTCGTGGCATTCTCTGGTCCAACGCATACCTGTGGAAGGCACTATTTACCGAATTCATTATGAATCCATCCTTACAGACCACGTACACCCATACATGCTGATTGTCTTCCCCTGGGGTGGATGGAATCTTCCAGCACGATTGCCACACAGCTAGAAATGCCCGAGAGTGGTTGGTGGAAGAGCACGATTAAGACATCAAAGTACTTCCCTGGCTCACCAATTCCCCAGACGTAAACCCAATTGAGCATCTATGCGACCACCTCGATCGTGTTGTTCGCTCTATGAATCCTCCAGCACGCAAATTCCAGCAGCTGTCAGATGCACTGCAGTCAGCATGACTCCACATTATGGTGGAGCGAAAAGCACTTTTTTTTTAGTTTGAAACGTCACCATTTGCAATAGTTGCGATTTTATTACTGAAATGACCCCCCCGAAATATAGATGACATTATTTGATATCTTAGGCTGCCCCAAGAACCTCGAAGTTTGAAAGTTATAGGGAAAAATGGTTTAAAAACATCCAACTTTCTCCATTTTGTAAATATGAAGAAAAAATTGTGTCACCATGTTATTTAATATCACCTTTCAGTGTATAAACACGGGTAAAAGTTCAGCAGACATGAGTTAATTTCTTAGGCTTCCCCAGATCCCTTAAATTATGTAATTTTTGCCAAAAATGGCATGATAAGTTGCGTAAGCATTAAGTTCGACAGCAGCCTTATTGTTACCAATTTGGTCTTAACATTAACAACCCCCCCCTCTCATACTTTCTGGAAACCTCTTGTTGATTTTCAGAAACATAGCTTGCTGTTTTGCTCCCTGCTTTGTTTTTGTTACCTTTTTCATCTCAGCCCACCCCCTCTCTCACAGCGAAGCTCTGTTTGCGAACTCGCTGAGTCATCTCATCACAGTCGCATAGGTCTGTTTGGGAGAGAGTGTTGGCGGGTTTGCGCCATTATGATGCAACAGTTTCTTTCACTCCTAGTGACGTTGATTGGATCGTACCAGCATTTTCGTTTTGTCGTCCAACTATTTAAGATGGCTGAAACAAGAAATAAAGCTGATTGCCCTATCCTCGGGAGTTATAAGGAGATGCATGAAAATGTGTTGCCTACGTACGAAGATGTAATGCGCCATTATTACCTTGTGAGGAATACTCTTAGGCAGGAAGGTGCAAATTATGAGCCTGCTGCAGCAGAAATAGCAAGTATTGTCGCGGACAAAGTGCTAAGTATATGGAAGAAAGCATCTCTTCCGACATCTCTCCACAAATCTGTTGCAAAGCGTATTACCGCATACAACACTGAAATCCGAAAGCTGAAAAAACAAGATGCAAGAATGGATGAAACCTACCGAAAGAAGATTGAACAATTTCTTGCAGATTCGCAAGGTATCTTTGACATATGCTCATGCAAGTGCAAATGTTTTAGAGCCTGCAAAAGCAGCTGTGCAAAAAAGGTACCCGTGAAAGAGCGAGACTTTCTGATGGACCAGAGAACAAACAGAAGAATTCTAGTAGGTGGGCTTGACTCAAAAACCACCAGTGTACTGAAGAAAAGATCAGTTCGAAGGAGTGTTAGGGAAGAGCTTGTCCGTAGGAAATTAAAGAAAACTGCATCACTGAAATCGAACCTGCGAGTCGAGGATGATCCTTCAGAAAAGGATACAAGTACTAATTCTGCAGGAAAACCAGACGATCCGGGTATAGTCACTTGTTGGCCTCGGAGAAAGATTACGATTTCACTCCACGTCGTTTTTCGAAACCTAGGCGTCAGATGACACTGTCTGCATTTTCTAGAAAGTACGATAGGCGAGGCATCAGCGACCGAGCGGCAGCTGATCTTTGTCGGCGTTGCTTCATGATGTAAGTGAGCCGGTTCATTCGAAAGAATGTAATTTATCTGTTATTGACCGGCATAAAGTACGACGAGAAAGGAAAAGACCCGTCAAACAATTCAAGATGAGGTAAACTTGACTGGTTGCAAGATTGTAGCTCTATTTTTTGGACGGAAGAAGGGATGAAACTCTTACGAATACACAGACAGATGATGGCAAGTGGCACAAGCGAAAAGAATGGGAGGAGCATATTACACTTGTTGAAGAACCGGGTTCAGTCTATTTGGGACATTTTGCACCGAAGAGCAAGAGTGCAAGAGACATTTTCGAAGGTATCTTCAGCTTATTTAACCAGAAGGCAAAATTTTGAAGATGACAATCCGAATTTTGGCGTAAATGTGACAAGGATGGTAAGTCAGTAATATTTGAAAACTTGAAAATTTTCATCGTCCTGGAGCGGGACACGAACCCGCGTCTCCCAGAAAACGCCTAGGTATGCTAACCACTACACCACCCAGAATGACCAAGTTTCAAGTTTCCGATCAATTTGTATTTAACCATCACAGGATTCGCTAGTCGAAGCAACCGGCATTCATGTTTAGCGAATCTGGAGGTTAATAATCCTATCCCGTGATTGCCCGGAGAAGCAGATAAATCATGAAAGAAATACGGGATTACGCCATATAATACAAATTTTGAAGATGACAATCCGAATTTTGGCGTAAATGTGACAAGGATGGTAAGTCAGATAATATTAGTCTTTATTGGAAGTGACGGGGAAGTGACTAATACCGGCACAAATGCAGGTGTAATTAGGCGCCTTGAAGAGAAGCTCAATTCTCCCGTACACTGGATTATATGTCAACTTCATTTTAATGAACTGCCTTTACGCCACCTCACTGAAGCACTTGATGGGAAAACATCAGGTCCAAGAGGATTTAGTGGATTGATTGGAAAGCGCCTGAAGACGTGCGAAAACCTTCCAATCGTTAATTTCCAGAAAATTGAATTTTCGCTTCAGTCCGACATTAACTATGAAGATCTTAGCTCGGATCAACTTTATTTGTGGGAAATTTGTAAGGCAGTCTCTGCAGGTGATTGCCCACAAGATCTGGCAAATCGGGATCCTGGAGCACTTGCACATTCCCGTTGGCTGACCCTTGCAAATCTCATTCTGCGTTTGTATGTAGGAACTAGTGATCCAACACCACAACTTGTCTCATTAGCCACCTTCATAATGAAAGTATATGCACCATCGTGGTTCACGATCAAATGTAACGGTACCTGTAAAGATGGTTCAAGAAATTTGCAGCTTTTTATATCTAGGTTTCAGTATCTTCCAGATAATTTAAAGGATATTATAAAAAGAGTTGTCCAATACAACGCGTATTTTGCCCATGCAGAAAACTTGCTCGCTGCAATGTTGTTTGACGACAGAAGGTATGTCCGTGAGGTTGCTGTTCGACGTATCATGAAGGCCAGGAAATCTTCCGAACAAACAGCTATCATTAGGAAGTTTCGGATTCCTAAGCTGAATTTCCAGAGCAATGATTACATCGACCTAATCGACTGGCAAGAGTATAATGTGACTGAGCCTTCTATCACACGGAAATGGAAAGACGATGAGCTTCTGGAATTACTGCTGTCGGATAAATATCCAAGTTCTTGCCACGAATTTACAAAAATACCCTGCCATTCTCAGGAAGTACAGAGGATGGTTAAGATTGTAACAGATTCTTCTGCTCATGTGTGCGGCCTTCTTGCAAGAGATGGATTCATCAGAGCAAAAATTTTGGATACGAAGCTGACACCAAGTTTTGAAAAAAAGTCTGATTTCCAAGTGAAATAAACTCACTTTTCAAGTTATGCTACTAGGTAAGGCTGGTGTCTATCATATTTATATAACTTATGCCATTTTTGGAGAAATATGACGAATCTTGAGCTCTTTGGGGAAGCATAAGAAATTAATTCATGTCTGCTGAATTTTCTCCCGTGCATATACACTCAAAGGTTATATTAAATAACATGGTGACACAGTTTGTTTTATATTTACAAAATGGAGAAAGCGGGTGCTTTTAAACCATTTTTCCTTCTTCGAGGTTCTTGGGGCAGCCTAAGATATCAAATAATGTCATTCATATTTCGGGGGTGATTTCAGTAATAAAATCGCAACTATTACACATGGTGACGTTTCAAATAAAAAAAAGTGTTTTTCGCTCCACCCTACTCCATATACCTGTGAACACCTTTCATTACCTTACTGAGTCATTCGTGGCCCGTCTAGCTGCTGTCCACGCTGCACACGGTGGTTACTCTGCATATTATTTGGTGGTCACAATAATGTGACCCGACCGTGTATAATTCTGCAAGTGATAGCTCCTCGGTAAAATTGTTGAAAAAAATAATTTAAATATTTTAGTGACAGTGATTGTTGCTGAATTGTTAGCGCTTAGGAAAAAATCTCGAAAAATAATTTTAATATTATAGTGACCTTGTTAATTGCAGACTTGATAGCTCATAGGGATAAATTTATAAATAATCTTAATTTTTTAGAAACATTGATAATAGCAGAATTAATAGCTTTAAGGGAAAATGAATGAAAAATTAATTTTATTATTTTATTGACATTGATAATAGCGGAATTCATAGCTCTCAGGAAAAAATGAATGAAAAATTAATTTTATTATTTTATTGACATTGATAATAGCGGAATTCATAGCTCTCAGGAAAAAATGAATGAAAAATTAATTTTATTATTTTATAGACATTGATAATAGCGGAATTCATAGCTCTCAGGGAAAAAAATGAATGAAAAATTAATTTTATTATTTTATTGACATTGATAATAGCGGAATTCATAGCTTTCAGGAAAAAATGAATGAAAAATTAATTTCATTATTTTATTGACATTGATAATAGCGGAATTCCTAGCTCTCAGGAAAAAATGAATGAAAAATTAATTTTATTATTTTATTGACATTGATAATAGCGGAATTCATAGCTTTCAGGAAAAAATGAATGAAAAATTAATTTCATTATTTTATTGACATTGATAATAGCGGAATTCATAGCTCTCTGGAAAAAATGAATGAAAAATTAATTTTATTATTTTATTGACATTGATAATTAAGACATTGGTAGCTCATAGGAAATAATGTTAGAAAACAATATCTACAATTGAATTACACCCGGAAATAGAAACAGCTACTTACTTTCACCAGCCGCTTCTTCGTGGAAATTCTATCGTTAGTCAAAAGAAATTTTCAAATACGTCTCCAAGAAGCAAAAACAGTGCGAAAAATATTTTCCCCTTAACCGCTTCTAGCGAGAAATAAGTGCATTCTTTAAAGAGGATAACGCTCCCCATCTTTATGGTAGCGAATATCATAGCGAAGAAGGAATTTTTCAACAGGTTCTTTAAAAGCGGAGATACAGCTGATAAAAGCATTACACAAACACCACCTACAGACAAAACTGTGAATTATACAACTCCTCAGATACTAACCTAAAGTGTTCCACATGTTAAATGGCATTCGGGGTAAATCGCAAATGTAGGAGCAAATGCTGTTGAGAAACACAGATTTAAAAAGCTATTGACAAAAACAGTTTTAAAACTTGTCACACTGGTGAGATAGTTCATAATGAAGATAGCTCAGTAAATTTTGTGTATGCATAGCGAACCTTGAAATGATGTCAGGATTTTTTATAATCGCAAGGATGACACCCTACACTGCTGAAACGTGTATTGTCTCAATTGAATTTCGATATTGTTTGAGTATTCCAGAAAGACAACTGAAAATGCAATTGTGAAACCAGGAATTTGTTGGAGACGAAGATGGAAACCGCGTCTCCTTGCTCCGGAGTGAGTTGCTCTAACCGACTGAGCTACACCGACAAAATGCATTGCTGCAGATTTATCGTCCTGACACGTGCTTCACCTATAACGAAGTAAATTTCTCCGTCATTTCTAGTCAACGCCGGGATTCGAACCGGAGTCCGCTTATTCCGGAACAAGTCGCTCTACCAACTGAGCTACGCAGACGTTCATTCTGCTTCCTATCTGCCTTTATATCATGTGCGTCCTGCTGGCAGGTACGTCACATCTCCCCCCGAAAGAGAGCCGGGGGCATGGCCCCCAAGTCAGCCGTGACCATGAATCGTTGCAGGCAGCCATCCACTGTAGAACGTGCACTTGAGAACTCCCAGTCAATTTTTTTCCGAAGCGCTGAAGAAGGGATTCTCTGATTTTTACTATCTCGCGGTGTGGAAAGAACATCACACCAATGCGAGATTTTGAACGGTCGGGTCATCCGGATAGTTCGGGCGCCATTATAACGAAGTAAATTTCTCCGTCATTTCTGGTCTACGCCGGGATTCGAACCCGAGTCCGCTTATTCCGGAACAAGTCGCTCTACCAACTGAGCTACGCAGACGTTCATTCTGCTTACTATCTACCTTTACATCATGTGCGTCGGCAGGTACGTCACACACCTTTGTTGTACGTCCCACAGCTACATATTCATATACACTATATTGGCAAAAGTCAACGGACATCCCTTCGAATCCAAATGAACGGATCCGCTGCGTTGTTAGGATGCGTGGTACAGTTGCAAACGATATAAAAACAAGCCTGCTGCTGACCGCGTTCATACCGCACTATGCGGTTGAGTGAAAATGTCGCGGTGGGAGAGAACTGACCTTGAGAAAGGAAAAATTGTTAGGTGTTATATTAATGGGTTGTCATAAGAGAAATCAAGAGGCATTTAAACATATCCAAGTCAACTGTACTGGATGTTCTGAATAAGTGGAAGACACATGGCGTGCCTGAAGCAGCAAAACGTACCGGCTGACAAAAGAAAATCAGTGATAGAGGACGTCGAAGCCTCAGGAGAGTCGTTGCAGCGAATCGACTGAGTACTGAACAACACCTCAAAGAGTAAAACTGCTGGAACCTCGGTATTTACACGTACCATTCGAAGAGAACTTCATTCCATGGGTTACCGTAGTCGTACTCGTCGTTTAGCATCGTATAAAAAACATTTATCGTGGACAGTAGGTCATTGAAAACGGGCCCTGTGTAACTGATGAATCCAGATACATAATCCGTAAGTCTGGTGGCCTTATGTGAGTACGTCGGCAGCCGGGAGCACGCTATTTACCACAGTGTACTGCTCCTGCGGTCAAGTTTGGAACTGGTAGTGTACTCGTGTGGGGATGTTTTTCGTGGTACGGTCCCGGCCCATTGGTTATCGTGGATAAACCTGTTAACCAAAATGTCTACCTCGATATTCTGAACAATTATGGCCTACCAACTCTGTGGCAATACTATGGATACGAGCCTTGTTACCAACAGGATAATGCACCGAGCCATAAAGATAGGGCTATTACGGCGTGGTTTGACGGTAATTCCGTATCGTGTGTGGATTGGACAGAACATAGCACTGATCTTAATACCATAGAGCACCTATGGGATGAATTATAGCTCCGCATAAGAAGTTTGGAATCAAGGCCTACTACCAAGCAATAGTTAGCGGCGGCATTATGTACTGAATGGAAGCGCATGCCTATCGCTGTGTACCACAACTTGTCAAAAGCATGTCTCGAAGGGTCAGTGCATTCATTAAGGCCAAAGGTGGACTTTATGGGATTAAGATCAGGGCTCTGTGCTGACCAGTCCACACACGATGCTGAATTATCGTCAAACCACGCCGTAACAGTCCTTGCTTTGTGGCTCGGTGCATTATCCTGCTGGTACCAACAAGGCTCGGTTCCATAGTATTGCCACAGAGTTTGTAGTGCATAATTGTCCAGAATATCGAGGTAGACGTGCTGGTTAACAGGTTTGTCCACGATAACCAATGGGCAGGGCCACGAAAAACACCTCCACACGAGTACACTGCCAGCTCCAAACTTGACGGTAGGAACAGTACACTGTGGTAAATAGCGTTCCCGCGTCCGCCGCCATACACGCATACTGCCATCGGACTGATAGGTCGTGTATTTGGATTCATCAGTCCATAGGACCGGTTTTCATTGATCTACGGTCCACGATAAATGTTCTTTACGCCATTCTAAACGGCGAGTAGCATTCCGAGTGGAGCCGCACGGCCACGATTACCCATGGAATGAATATCTCTACGAATGGTACGTATACATACCGAGGTTCCGGTATTTTTACTTAACTGTACACTGAGGTCTTGTGCAGTACTCCGTCGATTAGCTGTAGCGACTCTCCTCAGTCTTCGATGTCCTCTATCACTGATTTTTCTTTGTCTGCCGGTATGTTTTGCTGCCTCCGGCACGCCATGTGTCTTCCACTTATTCTGTGCATTCAAAAGCGTTCACTTAGGTATGACTAAACGCCTCTCGGTTTCTCTAATGGAGACACTCACAAATGTAACACCCAACAATATTTCCTTTCTCAAAGTCAGTTTTCTACCGGCGCGACATTTTCACTCAACCTCACATTGCGATATGCTCGTGGTCAGCAGCAGGCTTGTTTTTTGTACCGTTTGCAGCTGTACCGCGCATCTTAAGAACGCAGCGGATCCGTTTATTTGCTTTTTAAGAGGTGTTCGGTGACTCTTTTTAATATAATGCATATATATATATATTATACATAAATATATAAAAATGCATATTATGTACTGCACTTGCGGCCCCTTAGTTTACGTTAAAAGTTGGTCGATATCAGCCGTCTTGGCACGGTATAATTTCTTTAATTAATTGTTTAAACGCACTTTACATTAAAAGCAACATCGAAACAGCCCCACAAGAACTGCATTCATCAGGTGATATGTGCACTAAAACGTGTTCCTCGAATAATATAGGATTTAAGTAGACTGCGCATGCTCTATTGGTTACATTTCAAAAAAGAGATTACACTAGATGCAAGAGAAAAATAAATACACAACTGACATTAGAAGACCACTCTCCCTCCCCCTTTCCATTGAAACGCCTCCCTAAACCAGTTAAATCCCTACCAAACTTAAAAAAAACAGACCAAAGCAGTTGCCCTCCTTTTTTACCTCTTAGCTGAGGCATACCCCCCTTACCCGGAGCAAGGAAGTGAGCCACAGGGGCAGTTAATCCCTTTAAACAGATTTCAGTACAAGTTTCCAGGGTAAGGGTACCTGCATAGGGAAATCATCGTTACAACAAAACTCACCTAAATCAAAAATATAAAGTTTCTCCGCCGTTAATAATGCATGTTTAGAGTTATGTTTTGTAAGCAGTCTGATCCCAGAGTGGGGAAAACGTTCCATCTAGACATTGTCTGGATAATGCTGTGGATTGTGCACCAGTTTTCAAACTGTATTTATGTTCGCATAGACTTTTTTCGATATTTCTTAATGTGAAGCCCTATATAGACACTGTTCTCGCTTTCCGGGTTTAGGTCACGTAGGGGGTTGGCGTAGACTCCATGTTGGTCCTCCGTTGAAACTCGGTCTCTATCATTCAGTATAGTGTTCATTATGTATCTTGTCGAGCGTCCGAAACCAAGGTGGTATTTTTGGCAGATGCTTGCAAGTTAGTTTGTCATAGCTGGTATGTAGGGGATTAAACCCACATACGTATTAGTTCCTCTAGTTCTTGTTAGTGTGGGTTGGTCGTCAGGTGACTTTATTAATAAGATTATGAATTAGGTGGGCCAGGTAGCCTAATTTGTGAGAAATACTATGAAAATAATTCAATTCTTTTGCACGGCTGTCAGTAGAAGAGGAATGTGTAATTGCCCTTTTGATCATAGATCTAAAAGCTGACAAACGGTAAGTGAGCAGATTGGCAGAATTATATAAGATGAAGGAAGTTATGGCCGCCTGTTTTCTAAAAACGGAGAATTCTGGGGAGTCCTCCAGTTCAGTTCTGACAAGAGAAAAATCTAAATAGTTAATAATACCTTCTAGTTCGTATTCTGTGTTAATGGTATCGTATTTGGAAGATAGTAGGTGGGCGAATCCAGAAACATTGTCATGTGAAGTAGGCAAAAAGACCAAAATGTCATCAATATATCGTACTGTATAAACAGATATGGTTTTTGTGGTATTTTAATAGAATACCAGAACGAGTACGGGGGTAGGGGAATGGTTTGGTTTGTTCTTTTTGCTTTTATTTTTACTTCATTTTTGTGGGGATTTAACTGGTTTAGGGAAGTGGCGTAAAAATGGTTCGATTTCGATGAAATTTTAGTATGTGCTAAAGGACCACCTGCTGACGAACCCTATTGAAAATGGGTGAAGTGGGGTCAAAGGTCCGGACATAGAAGCGGGATGCATTTCATTGCCCTTATGCGTTATAACGTGCGTACAAATGGTTCTATTTCGATCAAATTTTAATATGTGGTAAGGGACAACATGGGAAGGGACCCTGTTGAAAATGGGCTAAATGGTGACAAAAGTCAGGACATAGGATCGGGATCCATTCCATCGCCCTTATGCGTTATAACTTACGTAAAAACGCTTCGATTCAGACAAAACTTTATCATGTTGTTCCGGAAGTATACTTTACCGGTTCTGTTGAACATCGTCGAAGTGAAGTCAAAGGTCAGGTCATAGGAGCGAGATTTATTCTACAGCCATTATCCTTATACATGTAACTTGAGTAATAACTTGAGTAATAACTTGAGTAATGATTTCTGGTGCGTTGGAAAGCTTATCATAATCAATGCATTGCATGATTTTACTAACTTGTTTGAAACGTAACCAATGCTTTATACCTTTATGTACATAACCAATATTTAACCTATGCTTAACTGATTCGCTAAGGAACTGGAGCATGCGCAAATAAGACCAGCGCAGTCCACTTAAATCATAGATTATGCATGGTACAGCTTTTAGTGTACATACCACCTGATGAAGGGACCGTTGGGGTGCTGAAAGGTCTTGTGAAGGGGATTTAATGTTGTTTAAAATGTAAAGTGCTTTTAAACAACTCATTAAAGAAATTGTACCATGCCAAGAGGCTGATATCTACCAGGTTTTAATCGTCGCACTAGACTACGTCTTGCTGACATAACTTAAAAGTCAAATGCAGCCCGCATGTGTCAAAAGGTTGCCGACTTCCAGTCTAAGCGATGGGTCCGGATTCGAATCTCGGTGACATATGGGTATTGTGTTTGTCTTACGACACCGATCCTGTCCCTTCCTTGGGAACAGTAGACCGAAATTAGAGATTGGCGAATGCTTATATAATAACCCATTGAGTTGTTCACGATGTCGTTAAACCCTCAATAAAAAAGAAAAAAAAAACTAGTGGAGCTAAATTACGGATGGGCGACTGCTTATAGCCCGTTGAGTTTCTCAAGTTAAATCTCCGAACAAAAAGAATTGAAACCGATACGAAAATCGGATGTCTTCAAAACTATTTTATAAATTGAAAATAATTATGTTAAATGTCTTCCTTTTAGTTGGACTTCGTTTTTAAACATTCTGAATGAGATCCTTATTTGAACATTCAACTACTCATTAACGCAAGACGAAACATATTTTCCGCTCTAAAAGTTTTTCTGGAATTATTAAAATATTCAACGAGATTTCAATGCAGACTTCCGAAATCATTCCTCCCTGGAAGATAAAATGCATGTAAAAATATTCATCAAAACAATTGTGAACCTAATTTCAGGAGCGATCTGAGTTCGATATCTCTTTTCCGAAGCAGTTTTTCTCCATCCATCATTGGTGTAGACAAAGTCGTGACTTAACCAATAAGATTCGACACAATGATCAATCATTGTTGTCATTTGCTCAGCTGGGGACACACGAGGCGCATTGTGGCTAGCAGGAAAAAACCTGGATTAACTTTGACTGGCAGGGTTAACTACAGGGTTAAACCTCTTGCTGTCATTCAACGTTTCGCCCACCTCCTGTCATGGACATCTTTCTTACAACCCGCCCAGAACAAGTTCTTTATCATGAGAAATGAAGACGGAGGGGCGCAAAAAGGAACAGGACGGAGTTGAAGTCAATGTATCAAACTTCCTCTTTAAGAAAGTTGTTGTCTGTAAATATGAATCAACAACGAAACCAGGATGCACAAGAAGTTTTCTAGCGTGTCGTATTTTTCTTTCAGCACCGGAGATTATCCATTGCACGTCATGTTTCACGTGGATGAACAGAGTGTGGATACTTTCTGTAAAACAAATAGAATTTATGTTTGATTGCAAAATTTTTATTTCAGAAACTAAATATTTTGCTATATTCCCCGCGCAATACTACTTTGATGAACGTGAATCTAAAACGACAAAACATCTCAAAGCGACAATATTTGAAAAACATGTTTTTATAATTCGAAATGTTTCGATAATTACTGTAGTCGTAATTACCGAGTATTTCGAATTATAGAAGAAAACATTAAAAAAATATTAAATTAAAACACTATTAGTGCATAAGGCGGGAAAAGTTTTACTAAGTTATGCTAACGTGTTAACGTGAGGTGTATTAAGTCAGGAGTATAAACGACAATGCAAAAATGTACACATGCCGTTCCATAAAAATCGACGAGAGTAATTCAGCAATTCTTTGTTGGGGTTGGCAACAGTGCGGGAAGGGTAACAGGCCTGACGACAGGGGGGAGGGCGGTGCAGTAGCACCGGGGCCCGGGCCCCAAAGGTATCCCAGAGCCCGTTTCCAAAGTAATTATTTTCTAATTATTATTTTATGGTGTCGGAATATTTTTCAACCTATACGTCACCAGGGTTGGGAAGTTAAGCGTGAAGAAATATTTTCTACGTGATGCGTAAATTACGCGTAAAAATGCGTAATTTATGTCATAAATGTAAAAAATGTAATAAATTCAAAACTGGCTTTAAATACAATACAAAAAAACAAAACAAAAAACGAAGTGTTACATTGTTACTCGAGTTCCCAGGCTAACTGCAACACGTGCGTGGGTTACTTGCGTCAAATCAAACGAGCTCTCCATATTACCCCGACACCGCACATGGGTTTCCTGTGTTGCTTTGCTACTCACCGACACAGATCATGGTGCAATATGTACAACGTTATTGCTAGTCATCAAAGGCTGCAGACAATTTTCATCATGGGGATTTTGTCACTTTGTGTTTCCCATCAGAAGCCGGCATCTTTTGTCTTTTTATTTTATGCTCAACTCATTACTTCCTTTACTTTCCTTTATTGCGATGACCGATGAAGTCGTCCTGTTCACAGTGCCAACATAAAAGAGAAAAAGCAAAATTTACTGTTTACTTATGAGAACTCTTTGTGGATACTTTCCCAGAAGAAGAATCTTTAAACGTATATTACACTCTAACAATGAAAGGTGAAAATGTGATGATTATGAAAAAGTACTAAGAAAAATAAGAATGTCTGTCAGTAGATGGCGTTCAAGAGTTTTTTTTATTGCGCTGGGGCCCGAACTCGCTATCCACGGCACTGAAGGAGAAAACTAATCACGGAGAGAACAAACTGAATTAAAAAGAATCTATGGCCACAGCTATTAGCCGCGGCAGACGCTTCGGGTTTTGTTATTACACAGTTGTTGAAGGTGCATCTGCATTTCGCCATACAGCTATGAAGGTGTGTATTTCAAAGTTAAGAAGTGAAATGCATTGTGCAATAAAATTTTGCTGTCCTTTGGGTAAAACGGCAGCAAAAGTAGTTAATTTAATGGAAAAAGCTTTCAAAGATAAATGTTTGGACGATTTTTAGATGGCACCACGATTTCAAGAAAGGTCGTTGGTCGGCAGAACTCGCACCTAGGCCTTGTCAACCTGAAACCTATCTAATAATAGAAATAACCACCTTTGACCAGGATGACAGCGGTACGATGGCGTGGTATCGATGCAATGAGGCCCTGGAAGGTTGCCAGAAGCACACGTGCCCACTCGGAGATGACGTGGTTGTGGGTTGGCACGGCAATCGATTCAACTAGTCCTACAAGTTTTCTATGGGATTGAGGTCGGGCGATTTCACCTTCAAAGGGAGAACGGAGACATCGCTTTCGTGTTCTTGGAACCAGTCACCCACAACCTTAGTGACATGAAAGGGCGCATTGTCCTGTTGTTAGTAGACACCATCACCACCACAGGGTAAATGCCAACATGAAGGGATGCATGTGGTCAGCGAGAATGGACAATTGGCCATTGGCGTTCAGGGACACATCCAATCGTGCCATAGGTGCCACGTCATACCAGGAAAACATCACACAGACATTCGCTCTGCCACCACCAATTGACTGACAAGCGTGTCCGGGTTTTGCTCTCGTGTGTCTGACACCGTATCAGCCACCGCCCGTCACTTTGTTTGGAGTAGAAACCTCGATTCGTCGGAGATGGCAACCTTTTTCCACTCTTCCACTATAAAATGACTGTAGTCCCATGCGAACTGCAAGCGTCATTGCCTATGGACCTAGGTTAACATGGGCGTTTTGACGCAGCGTCGACTCCGCAGACCCAGGCGTAACAGGGTTCGCTCCACTGTTATCGGGGACACGTTCCTGGGTACCCCAGTATTCATTTGCGTCGTTAACTGCTGCACTGTTACGCATTAATTGCTCTTTACCAGTCGACGAAGGAGACGTTCTCCTCTGGGGTCGATGGCCTTAGCGACTCCACAGTTATGACGTCAGAGGGTACTCGGTGTGCTAGCGGTACATTCTTGGTACACCCTTAGTACAGCATCTCGCGAATGGCCCACGAAGTTTGCGGTTTCTTAGATGATTCCACCCTTGGCGCGGTAGCCGATGATCATTCCTTTTTGTGCGTCCTTCAAATGACAACCTCTGCGCATTGTCCTCAAGTTACGCAGTATGGCTCACCTGTCCAGCTCGGCCGCTTATATTTCCGTGTGGTCGACCTTGTCACGTGCACTCTGTGACGCGCCTTGGCGGGTACACTGCGATTCCGGGGGTGGTCATATTATTCTGATACGACCTTGCATTTGCAGGTTATGTATATCAATGTGAATGAAATCAATAAAGTTAGAAACAAGAAAAAACGTGAAAAACAGGCTAACTGAAAATACTAGTAAACTTGAACATAAAGAAATACTAAATAATACTATGTAATACCTATTATAATGACACTAACGGTTACCTTCAAGCCAAACAATGTGCTGGCATCTAGGGACGAAAACGTGCCATTTTTCCTTTGAATGTCCTTTTTTATTTCAATTACATGTTGTTTTTACATGGTCCCTTGAAAAGCGTTAAAACAGGATTCCACTGAACTAATAAATTGTGAATATTTTCTTAAAGAGCAACCTTCCTCGTCTCTAAAACAGTTATGTCATTCGCTCCAGAATAAATGAAAGGGTTGACGAATGGAGAGACGTGTTCATATATGGCTAATAGTCCCAGCTGCGGATGGGACTAAGGGTTGCAGGTGTGTGTTTGTTCTTTCTGAGCTGGTTCCTTCTCAAGGGACCTAGCAGTAAAGCCTTATATCCATATCCCTCTTCATTCTCACCTTAACCCGATAGTTGGTGGGTCGCATGGGTCATCATCCACCAGAGATGGAAACTGGTCAATGGATCGATAATTTCTTGCTGGTCCAACGGGTCGGGTGAAGGTGTTCCTGACCCGATTTTGACCCGGTTTTATTCCCGTTTTATTTTTGAAAAGAGAAAAAATATGTTCCAAAATAAAATGCGCGTTCTGGAGTTATATAGTCGATACTGGTACCAACGGAGTGAATAATGATTTGCCATGAAAAAATATTGTCGTCTCTTTCTTAAAGCAACAAAGATTTCCACTGACCGACGTAAGACACACCGACACCATATCGTAAAATAATACTTCCTTTGAGTTATTTTACAGTGCGATTGTCCAGGGCAAGGTACAGGCAAACGCCATTCGCCTGCTTCTCAGCTAATTTACTCTCTCCATGCGAAGTTCACTATATAACTAAGAGTTACTTTTCACATCGCATCGTTTACATTGAGCATTCAGAGGTTTTCGATTGATGTGCTAACATCCCGTTCCCATGACATGTCATGTCGAAATTAACTCCTTATTTGTTAATATGGATGGATTCAATATTAAGGAGGTTGAGAAAGGCGTCCAGGCAAACAAAGCAAACAAATAAGTGCTTTTTGAAAACTACAAGGGGAAGAGTGAATGCTGGAAATTGTTTCATCTCATTAAGGGACCGGTGAATAATTCTCTGTGGTTTGCTCTCGCTTGTTGTTCAAAATGTGGACAGTGTATAATTACAAATATATATATATATATATATATATATATATCTCCAGCTTTTCTCCATCAATAAAAGCTGGAGATAACAGACACGTATGTTTATCTTGGACAGCAGATATCAAGTGAGGGTCACATTGATGAAGAAATTAATCGGCGTACAAAACTTGCCTGGAGAGCTTTTGGAAGAAACAGCATAATTTTCAAGAGCAATATGCCATTATGTCTTAAAAGAAAAGTGTTTGATCAATGCATCCTTCCAGTGCTTACGTATGGTGCAGAGACGTGGACCTTAACTAAAAGAGACATACAAAGGCTGCAGACAACTCAAAGCTGCATGGAGAGGTGCATACTTGGTGTAACCAGGAGAGATAAGAAGAGGAACTCGTGGATCCGAAAAATGACAAGAGTGGAAGACATCATGATCAGAGTTAAATCCCTGAAATGGCAATGGGCTGGACATACTGCCAGAAGGACAGATCATCGATGGACAGCCAAAATTTTTAGATTGGATTCCAAGGGACAGGAAAAGACCCAGAAGAAGACCACATAGGAGATGTGTGGATGAAATTCGAAAGTATGCAGGGGTGACATGGAGGAGACTGGCACAAGACAGACCGTTGTGGAGGAATATATATATCCAGGAACTTGCTGACAAGAGTAAAGAAGTGGGATTAAAAATGAACTTTCAGAAGACAAAAGTGATGTTTAATGCTTTTACAAGAAATGAAGATTTATCGATTGATGGAGAAAAACTGGAGATAACAGATACGTATGTTTATCTTGGACAGCAGATATCAAGTGAGGGTCACATTGATGAAGAAATTAATCGGCGTACAAAACTTGCCTGGAGAGCTTTTGGAAGAAACAGCATAATTTTCAAGAGCAATATGCCATTATGTCTTAAAAGAAAAGTGTTTGATCAATGCATCCTTCCAGTGCTTACGTATGGTGCAGAGACGTGGACCTTAACTAAAAGAGACATACAAAGGCTGCAGACAACTCAAAGAAGCATGGAGAGGTGCATGCTTGGTATAACCAGGAGAGATAAGAAGAGGAACTCGTGGATCCGAAAAATGACGAGAGTGGAAGACATCATGATCAGAGTTAAATCCCTGAAATGGCAATGGGCTGGACATACTGCCAGAAGGACAGACCATAGATGGACAGCCGAAATTTTAGATTGGATTCCAAGGGACAGGAAAAGACCCAGAAAAAGACCACATGGGAGATGGGTGGATGAAATTCGTAAATATGCGGGAGTGACATGGAGGAGACTGGCACAAGACAGACCGTTGTGGAGGAAACTTGGGGAGACCTTCGTCCAGCAGTGGATTGATAATGGTTGACAATGATGATGATGATGATATATATATATATATATATATATATATATATATATATATATATATATATATAATTTGAGTTTCGAATTTATAGTTCAAAGCAGATTTGCCCGAGTCACTTACAGGTCCGGATCGGGTCGGGTCCAGTTATGGGACGTCCGGGTCCGTGTCCGAAATTTTTGACTCATTTCCAACTCTACTACCCACAGGGTGACTTCCATGCTAAACAATCCTGGGAAATTAAAGTGGTGGGTTCCCGTTACCTTCCACTTCGCCGTACAAGGATCAGGCACAAACAACGGCCTCAGGGACCGACTTTACAGATATCCTTATGGTGAAGCATAAAGCCAAAGAACAAATGTAGGGTTCGGGCTTAAACCATGGTAACCAAAATTTTTAATAAAAAAGTGTGTTGCGTACGAAAAACCACTGCGGTGGTAATCTGAGCATTTTAGTTTATTTATTATACACTTATGTCTACGTATGGAGCCACAATAGAACATTCAATTTATGGTAAGTAGAAACCTTTTTATTTTTTTTACAACTCGTAATCTATTTATCTCACAAAGGCAGAAGTGTTGGTTACCGTAGTTTACACCCGAGTCCTTCGAGTATATGTTCTGTGATGATGCAAAATGCAGAGCAGTTCGAAAATCGATTATAGTTGTATTTTGTTCAAGCGAAAACTTTCGAACCAAATACGAGGTTTGTACCAAAAGTAATGCTAAAATGAGCATAACTTCCTTATTAACCATCAGAGGTCGTTCAATTTGCACATATTGCTAAAGTAGCTCTTCCTCTCTACGAAACTCAACATAGTCTCCATCAAAAGCAATATATTTGCGCCATCGTTGAACCCAACTCTCGAATCCTCTTTTAAAAAATTAAGATGTGGATTGTTGTACTCACTTCTTCACAGGCACTTTCACCTCGTATGTGTCATCAAATCATTGTCCGTGGAGACTTTCCGTCATTGGACCGAACAGATGGGAGTCGTAGGGTGCCAGATCTGGGCTCTACGTTGGATGGGGAACCACCGACCAGCCTAATTTGCTGATTGCCTGATTTGTTGCCAAAGATGTCTGTGGCCTCGCATTGTCATGGTGAATGTGGATCATTTTCAGAATCTTGTTCGGTCTCTTCCTCCTTATGGCGTCGTTAGGCATCTTGAGTGTATCAATGCACCGCTTGCTGGTCACGGTAGGGCCACGTTCCAGAAACTCAAAGTGAATGACACTCCTTTTATCCCAAAAACCTTCACCATGGCTTTCTGTACCGATCGCTGCCGTTTGAACTTCTTAGACCTTGGTGAGGAGGTGTGACGCTATCCATGGATTGATTCTACGTTTTCGGATCGTAAAGACACGTCCACACTTCATATCCTGTCACTAGATCGGAAAACAAAATCGTGTCTTCATTAGTTTCAAATGCTTCCATCAGATCAGAGCAGACCTCCACCCTTCTCTCCTTCAAATCGGGTGTCAGCTGTCGAGGTACCCACTTTGCACACTCCGATGCCCTAAGCCTTCCACCATATTCTGTATGGCATAGTGACCACAGACCAGTTGTGCAACAAGTTAACGGATTGTGACTTATCTCTCCACGCAAATCAATTCATCCTCTCGCTGACGATTCGCGTCAGTGGTCGCAGCTGATGGACTCCAACTGCGTGGTTTGTCTTCAATGCAGGTTTCCCCTTCTTTAAACTTCTTCATCCATCTGTTCACATTGCTCGTGTTAATGGTGTCATATCCGTAAACATTTTTAGCTATCTGTGATGTCGGACAGTATGCACCCTTCCTTCGTCAAGAAACCAATGACGTCACGTTGCTTTTGCTTGGAAATCATTATTTACCTGCAATGAAGAAGAAGGTTTACTGTAGAGGAAATGTTACTCTAACATCATGTGCAATTTGAAGGACCTCTGTCACTTAATAAAAACGTTATGTCCACTTTTGCATTACTTTCGGTACAACCCTCGTATTATTTGAATCAAAAATTGCAATGGAGACTATGTTGAGTAGTACCTTTGTATAGAAGAAGAGGTACTGTACCAACACGTGCAATTTGAAAGACCTCTGTCAGTTAATAAAAACGTTATGTCCACTTTTGCATTACGTTCGGTACAACCCTCGTATTATTTGAATCAGAATTTGTAATGGAGACTATATTGAGTAGTACCTTTGTATAGAGGAAGAGTTACTCTACCAACATGTGCAATTTGAATGACCTCTGTCAGTTAATAAAAACGTTATGTCCACTTTTGCATTACTTTCGGTACAACCCTCGTATTATTTGAATCAAAAATTGTAATGGAGACTATATTGAGTAGTGCCTTTGTATAGAGGAAGAGTTACTCTACCAACATGTGCAATTTGAACAACCTCTGTCAGTTAAAAAAAACGTTATGTCCACTTTTGCATTACTTTCGGTACAACCCTCGTATTATTTGAATCAGAAATTGTAATGGAGACTATGTTGAGTAGTACCTTTGTATAGAGGAAGAGTTACTCTATGAACATGTGCCATTTGAACGATCTCTGTCAGTTAACAAAAAGTTATGCCCACTTTTGCATTACTTTCGGCACAACCCTCGTATTATTTAAATCAGAAATTGTAATGGAGACTATATTGAGTAGTACCTCTGTATAGATGAAGAGTTATTCCTACCAACATGTGCAATTTGAATGACCTCTGTCAGTTAATAAAAAGTTATGCCCACTTTCGCATTACTTTCTGTACAACCGTAGTATATATATAGCCGCCCCGGTGGCGCAGTGGTCTAAGGCGCTGGCCTATGATCATTCGTCCGTAAGGGGTCCGGGTTCGAATCCCGGTGAGGCATGGATGTTGTGTTTGTCTTACGGTACTGGCTCTCTCCCTTCCCTGGAACCAGTGACCCTAAATTAGGGACGGGCGACTGCTTATAGCCCATTGAGTTGCTCACGGTGGTCGTTAAACCTCCAATAAAAAAAAAAAAAACCGTAGTATATAATCTGAGTCCTTTGTGTTGTACTAATTAAACATGCTGCGAATATTTAACAACTATCTAATTTAGCATGAGATAAAGACGAAGTCCTGTTTTGAAAACCAAAGCACGACCTCTTCCTGGCATTTACTTTTCTGAGCTCAGGGACCATTTCATTTCTCCTGTCACACCATTTTCGGAAACAATTCTTTTCGACTACCATGAAACTGAGCTCGTGTTTCGTCCTTTGAAGCTTATTGATTTAGCTTAGATTTCATTTTGCCAGGCACACGTATCCTTTTACAGGATCAGAGAGTAACTTCTTCTTTTTCAGAAAAGAGCGAAAAAGTACTTGTTTTTCCGGCTGTCTGATCTAGTAAACAGAAATACCCTCTTAAATAAAATAAATGCCTGCTTAGCTGCCTTGGTTCTTTTTTTAGTCTAACTAATCACTCGGATGAGCTCCAAAGCAAAGCTCGCAATTCCATTCCGCGACCTGTAAAAGAAGTCAGAAGCTTATCAAATAAAAATTTAACCGATCCGCGAAAGAAACAAAATATATCGGCTTAGTGAGATGTTAGAACATTTCGCCGATTCAATCCGGATTTCACAGTTTTTTATTCGAAACATTATGTTTTATAATTAATTCTGTTTTGCTGCATGATTGAGTAAACAGCTAAACACAAGCAGTGATTTTCTACCTTTTGTGGTGAATTGGATATGAATATAATTGCATAGAATTGAAAGTTCCCAAATGGCAGTGGCAAAGTGTGAAATTCGCAAATTTCTCAGTGACGGAGATTCAAGCGCCTCTCCTCGCTCCGGAGTGAATTGTTCTAACTTACTAACCGACACCGACGGAATGTGTCTCCTCAGATTCGTCGTCTTGACCACAGTTAGAAACGGGTTAAACATTTTAGACCCGAACCCGTACGTCAGACAATTTTTTTATTGGGAGTTTAACGACCACCGTGAGCAACTCAATGGGCTATACGCAGTCGCCTGTCCCTAGGTTCACTCGCTCCAGGGAAGAAAGAGAGCCAGCTGTAACCTGGGCATCCATATTTATCAGAAGTGAAGTTCAGTAGCCATTTTAGAGATAGTGAATTGTAATCATATTCCTACATTTTTCCGCCATTTTTATGAGCTGGGCAATGAACGGTCAAAGTATGCTCTTTCTAACGTGTCCCTTCAAATGAGCGGGTGTTAGTTTATGGTTTCGTGGATGTGAGAAGAGGGGTCAGTTTCAGCCAATTAAATAACTTTGCGTTTTCAGAGAGAAGGCATTTTAAGAACAGTCCGCGCTCCATGGGAAGGCGTTGAACTTCACTCTTCGGCCGGGGACGACATTTTTGATGGTGTTTCTCATCAAGAGGACGTGTGACTCATTTGCAAGGATTTCGGTGTTAAGGAGGCGAGGGAAGAGGTGTGAAATCTCGCCGGTCGGTGAGGGCGATTAGCTTGTTGATGATAATAGAGGGAAAAGGCGATCAGGACAATGCTTCGAGACATTCCCCATAACATCTGAATAAAAGTCTTCCTCACTGCAAGAGCAAAGCTTAAATTTAGTCGTGTTTATTTATACTTTATCTATCTGCTCAAATAGGGAGAAATACGGGTTAAACCCCCGATGCAGAACTTACTGCAAACAAAGCATCGTACGAACCCTTCACACAGGGCGCTTAAATATCACTCAGCACCAAGGCCTGTAACACAGTACTGTAAGACAAACACAGCATCCACGCCTCACCGGGATTTTTTTTTTTTTTTTGGTTTGGAGGTTTAACGACCGCCGTGAGCAACTCAATGGGCTATAAGCAGTCGCCCGTCCCTAATTTAGGGTCACTGGTTCCAGGGAAGGGAGAGAGCCAGTGCCGTAAGACAAACACAACATCCATGCCTCATCGGGATTCGAACCCGGACCCCGTTCGGACGAATGATCAGAGGCCATCGCTTAGACCACTGCGCCACTGGGGCGGCCTCACCGGGATTAGACCCATCACGGAAGAATGATCAGAAGCCATTGCTTAGACCACTGCGCCACAGGGACGGCGTCACATAATTGGACCGCCGCCCCGGTGGCGCAGTGGTCTAAGGCGTTGGCCTCTGATCATTCGTCCGTAAGGGGTCCGGGTTCGAATCCCGGTCAGGCATGGATGTTGTGTTTGTCTTACGGCACTGGCTCTCTCCCTTCCCTGGAACCAGTGACCCTAAATTAGGGACGGGCGACTGCTTATAGCCCATTGAGTTGCTCACGGTGGTCGTTAAACCTCCAATCAAAAAAAAAAAAAAAAAAAAAAAAAAAAAAAAATAATTGGACCCGACACAGATCTGTAGCTGACCCGGACCCGACTGGGAAAAATGTGCTTTGAACTCTAATATCTGTACACAGGGCTTTAACTCCTCAACCCTTTAACAACCATGACCCAGAAATATTTTATCACTCCAAATATCATAACGGCCGAAACCGTATGTTGGTTCACTTCTTTGTTTAATAACAACAATAGTGACTGAGGGTGACACCTGCTTATCCCTCATAGGTCAAGAAAATTTGAAGAACAGGTAAGGGTAGGAAATCTGACTCACTTTAGACAGGCGTTTCGGGCGGCTATGGACGTTTTTATGTACGGGCGTTTTGGACGTTGTGGTCATTAAAGGGTTAAACGGCCGATGGACGTGAAGTAAATGGTTTCCGAAACCAGCCGAAGCTTGAGGTGGCATTGACTCCAAAATTTCAGCACTCCCCAACAGAAATGATTACATAGTGGCCAGGTTTGACGAAAGCTGGTTGTTTCCACGACAGAACAATTTCTTCCTCCCGCTTATCTTATCAGAACGACCGCAAACTTGTCATAGGTGCTAAAGGCTCCCTTCAAGTCTCTTTTTTTCTGATCCATGAGCCAAGACATGAATTACAAAATGGCATGGCGTTTAAACATTTTCTATCTCGTATCTTAGGTTCGCCGCAATTGTTACAGTATTTTTATGAGGTAATCAGTCAGTAAGTATTAGTGTCAATCATCCCCCGAAATAACCACTTTGAATAACAAAGCAAAATGGGAAAGCAACGTTTTCTGATGCTCTGGTTTTCCAAATCGTTAGTTCAAATGGCGTTGAGACCGCTACACTGAACTCCGAACGAATTCCTTCCATGAAAGTAAGACTCACTTCTTAGATACCGAATGCATTCTTCCGAGATAATATGAACCCATTTTCCTAAGCCCGAGTTAACTCGTTCCGGCCTAAAAATTTCATGCTGGTTCACCAGTCAGCCAAATATCTCACTCGCCAGCTGAAAATCGACAGCCCCGCATGTCTGCTGATTTTATTTCGTGTTTTAAGGTAGACGTCAAATAATTTTGCTTCCTATACTTCCAGTGGAAAAGCTTCTGTACACATTTTCTTAACAATTAATGCGTTCCCAAGGAAGAAAATTTGAACATCGATTAAAATAGCTTCATTTTATAACTTGGAATACTTAATATTTTCTAAAACATAACCATAATTATGCAATCCAACATTAGTTTGTCTACCGACGTCATCAAAGTACACGTCGCGCCATCTTTTTTCTGATTCCAACACCACCAAAGGAGAAGTTATTCATTTTTAATATAAATATGGTTATGTTTTAGAAAATATTAAGTATTCCAAGTTATAATATGAAGTTATTTTAATCGATGTTCAAATTTTCATCTTTGGGAACACACTAATTGTGAAGAAAATGTGTACAAAAGTTTTTCCATAGGAAGTATAGGAAGCAAAATTACTTGACGTACACCTTAAAGTTTGACTTGTTAAAATTTATACACATCTCTGGAATAATATTTTATCGCTAACCTAATTTAAGTGGTTAACCATTATATAATAACCAGACTCAGTTTTCTCCCTCTACAGTAGCAGTAATCTTTCATTGTTTTAGAACTTTCCAAACAGCTCCGCGGAAACACGAATTAACGTTCTCGCTTTTTGAACTACGGCAGCAATTAGCTAAGCGGCAGCTTTCCCATGCTGGCGTACAATCACACATCATTTCTGTGAATTAAAATTTGCTTTATTAAGAAACGATAGTTTTACGTATCAAACAATAGGCATAATAACGTAGAAAAAGTGCCGATTGAATTCAAACTGGTGTACTGAATTTTTTACGCATCAACTAAAACTTTTCACTCGTCACAGACAAGCAGACGACCACATTTTTCAAGCCCTGCCCATATACGTAGTGCAATCAAAAAGTTCCGAGACTAGGTACGTAGCGTGCCAACAGATGGCAGTACGCGGATGCGCGAGCAGCTGTAGAGGGCAGTGACCTTCATGAGTCATTGTGCCGAGTGGCGTCGTTCTGTTAACATCGGGAGCTGTGCTACACGATATTTGGTAACCACGTGCAGAACACAGCTGCGATTTCGGTATGGACTGCAAACTAGAGCAGCGAGCGAACATCAATATTTGCGTCAAACTTGGCAAATCGGGAATGCAGACGCATGAGATGTTGCTGCAGGCTTATGGCAATGAAGCGATGAGTGGCGCGAACTGTTTTGAATGGCACTCGCGCTTCAAGAACGGCAGAAAGGCATTGGAAGAAGACGAGAGGTCAGTGCGACCGTCCACGAGCAACCCCCGAAAATGTAGACAAAATTAGAGAACTGGTGCATGAGGATCGTCGGAGAACCATTCAATACATTGCTACCATCGTCAATATCTCATACCGAACAGTGCAAGCAATTCTGACGTTGGTTTTGAACATGCGCCGTATTGCTGCAGAGTTTGTGCAAAATATTCTGAACCCCGAACAGACGGCGCTCCATGTCAAACTCTGCCAAGATCTTCGTCAGCAGGTAGTGAATGAACCAACATTCCTGTCACGGGTCATCATTAGGGGCGAGACCTGGGTCTACGTTTACGACCCGGAGACCAAACAACAGTCGTCGCAGTAGAAGAGCTCGGCATCTCCACGCCCCGACAGTTCCGGTGCGCAACCAAAACCATGCTCACCGTGTTCTTTGATATTCGTGGTGTTGGGCACCTTAAATGCTTCCCTCATGGCCAGACCGTTACCGCTCTTTTTTACTGCGATGTTCTGCGGCGTCTTAGGGAGGGAAGTCGCCGCACATGACCTGAAATGCGGCGCAGGGGCGATTTCCTGCTCATCATGACAATGCAGCAGCTCACAGAGCGTTAGCAACACGCCAGTTTTGCAGCCGCAACAGCATGACTACCCTTATTCACCCGCCTTACTCGCCGAATTTGGCCCCGTGCGATTTCTTTCTCTACCCGAAGCTGAAGCTCAAGGTTCGCCGTTTTGAAATTGTGGATGAGATCCAGCGTGAATCTCGGACGGTGCTTGACATGATTCGCGAACATGACTTCTATGGAGCGTTCCAACAGTGACAAAAACGCTGGCAGCCGTGTATCGCTGCCCAAGGAGACTACTTCGACTTAGATCAAAGCCAGACTTAAGTAACGTAAGTACTTTGTTGTATATCGTCATAGTCTCGAAACTTTTTGATCAGACCTCGTATATGCAGGGAATTCAAAAAATATCACCAGAGTGGGTACCTTAGGTTATACGGAAGTCAAATAAATGTGTTATGGGAACGTATAATTTACTCACTGACTTACAGGAAGTATTGAAACTGTCGTCCTTCATTCGCAGGACATAACCTAACTGACTGTTTTACACATATTTTTAAACACATCTGCAAAGATCAAAAAGTCCCTACGTAGTACTATTAAGGCTGTTCTACCTAATTTTGATGGCGCTACAGTCCATATTGTTGAATTAAGTAACTTGTTGAATGTTTAATTTCAGTTTTTGTTCTTTTTTTCATAACATATCAGGCTTCAGAATATGTTTCACAGCAACACCGATTTTCCCAAGCTAATAATGAGTTGAAAGTTTCCAAAATGTAGATGTTGTATTCATCATTGACCCTCAGAATGTAGGACACTCTTCCTTTAATTTGCGTGATAAATCATTTTTCAGTTTGAGGGCAGCAATATCAAGCACAAAATATAACAGGGCGCATTTTTCTTTGAAGATTTCCTTTTTTTTCTTCAAAAGTATATGGGAAATAAAACTGGGTCTAAATCGAATTAGGAACGTCTTAATCCGACCCGTTTGACCCAGAAGAAATTGTCGACCCGTTTGACCTTTCTTTTCTAAGCGTCTGCGAGCCGTAATTGCACAGAAAGGTGGACCTACGGTTTTTTAGGTAGGTGTTCCGAATGCAAAGCTAACTCAGAGTAAAATTTCTTTCCTAGGCGTCTGCGAGCCGTGATTGCACACAAAGGTGGACCATCACGTTGTTAGGTAGGTGTTCCGATTGCAAAGAAAACTCATTGTGAAATTTCTTTCCAAGGCATCTGCGAGCCGTGATTGCACATTAAGGTGGACCAAAGCGTTCTTAGGTAGGTGTTCCGAATGCAAAGCTAACTCAGTGTAAAATTTATTTCCTAGGCATCTGCGAGCCGTGATTGCATAGAAATGTGGACCAACGCGTTGTTAGGTAGGTGTTCCGAATGCAAAGCAAACTCGGTGTAAAATTTCTTTCCTAGGCATCTGCGAGCCATGACTGCATAGAAAGGTAGGCTAACGCGTTATTGGGTAGGTGTTCCCAATGCAAAGTTAACTCAGTGTAATGAACAATGTGAAAAAATCATTTAAATACGTGGCGTCAGTTGAATAAATAAATCCATCGCTCTTTCCACGTTAAGCAACGCACAGCAACCGAATAATTGTTACTCGGCCGGTTACTGCGGCCGAGTAACAATTGTTCAGTTGCTGTGCACTGCTTAACGTGGAAAGAGTGACAGATTTATTTATTTATGTAAGAAACAACGTTGACAGTCGCGGGTTTTTCTCAGTTGCTTTCATGCGCTTGATAGAAATCGTAAGATTTACAGACATCAGAGGAGAATAGACTGGCCAAGAGCATGGAACTTCCGGCATACACTGGAATCCGGCATTTTGAAAAGTATCTTGTGTGTTGATGTGTTTGCGCGGGGGTATCTGAATTCTAAGTCTTCGCGATTATGGTATTTTAAGTACACTGCTGTTTGTGAAATTTGCATCATCAGGAAAGAATCACGCTACTCAAGTGAAAGTTATATCACAAATTCCTTATGTTACAGGACATAACTGATTACATTTCTACATCTATAAAACCTTTTTATCTTCAAAACTCAGTATCGTGTGAAGCCACTATGAGGGACAAGAAGAGCCTTTACAGGGGATGATATGGAATGGAAGTGGTCATGCGCAATAGCGTACTAGGCTGCTTTTGTGTGAGACCAAAGTTCATTTGTGGTTACTGCGTGGAAGCACTTGACTGGTCATCGCATCTAGTATGTCCCAGACATAATCTATAGAGGACACATCAGGCGGACGTGAAGGCCAGAGAAAGAGAGGCATCAGGCGTGCATGGAAGAGGTCTTGGACATTCCTGGCCAGATGTGACAAAGCATTGTACTGCTGGAATACCGCGCCAGGACAACTCTAAGGAAGGGTATTACATCTGCCACTCTAAAACATCACTGATGTATCGCTGGCTGTTGAGCGTTCCCTCACGTACCAGGCGAGATCGCGAATTTAACCCACTGGCACCTCAAACCAACATGCTTAGCGTTGGGTCGGTATGACGCGGCAAACTGCATGCTGCAACGTGTGGTTCGTCACGATGTCTTCGAACACGTATTTGACCATTATGGTGCATCAATTTGAATACTCACTATTCAGAGAACATGTCCTGTTGCCAATCAGCGCACAAGTGTTTGTGTTCGAGACTCTATTGCAGCATGAGATATCTGGGTTGAGGGTCAAAGGAATCCTCAGCTATGGGGTGCTAGCTACCAGTCTTCTGTTAAGCAGACGACGTCGAACTGTGCTGGAGGACAAAGCCTGACCTGCGACAGTGCTCCACTGCTGCGCTATTACCGTGGATGTCTCAGGGTGATCGGCCACTGCCATGTGGTAGAGATGTTTGTCATCCCATGCAGTCGTGCGATTTTGCCATCCATTTCCCAGAGTTCTGTGCGTCCGAGTGTCATCTGTCCTCCATCACCACGTTCGCATCACTGTACTGGCGTTTCGTCTCATACTATACTGTGCAAATTAATACCATACCGTACCATACTGTGCAAATAAATAAATACATACCGTACCATACCGTACAATTTAAAATTAATTAATAACATACCGTACTAAACTAATTAATACCATACCGTACCATACTGTGCAAATTAATTAATACATACCATACCATACCGTGCCATTTCAAATTAATTAATACATACCGCACCATACTAGCGTACCAAATGAATCAATACCATACCGTACCATACTGTGCAAATTAATTAATACATATGGAAAACCACGCATGGCGCTGAGAATTGTTGGCGCCGTAGCGTAAATTCGAGCGCACTCGACTAGTTATCGAGAGTTCTGGGGTTCGGTCCCAGTGATGCCGGAATACAATTTTTCAGTCGCTATGCGTTGTTTAAAAAATAACGTGGAAAGAGCGATGACATCGTCCATTTACATTATCTCCACGTATTTGATACATATTAACCATTTCTATCGCCCTTTCAATTTATCAGCTACAATTAAATAGCTGTTGCCTTAAATGCCACCAGATGACGCCATCTGAGTTGCTGAGGCCATCAATACGTATTCGTGTAGTCAGATGCTGACTGATAAACCGCGCATGGCGCTGAGAATTGTTGGCGCCGTAGCGTAAATTTGAACGCACTCGACTAGTTATCGAGAGTTCTGGGGTTCGATCCCAGCGATGCCGGAATACAATTTTTCAGTCGCTATGCGTTGTTTAAAAAATAACGTGGAAAGAGCGATGACATCGTCCATTTACATTATCTCCACGTATTTGATACATATTAATTAATACATACCATACCGTACCATTTCAAATTAATACCATACCGTACCATACTGTGCAAATTAATTAATTCATACCATACCATTTTAAATTAATTAATACATACCATACCATACCGTTCCATACTACCGTACCAAATTAATCAATACCATATCGTACCATACTGTGCAAATTAATTAATACATACCATACCATACCGTACCATACTGTGCAAATTAATTAATACATACCGTACCATTTCAAATTAATTAATACCATACCGTACCATACTGTGCAAATTAATTAATATATACCATACCGTAACATTTCAAATTAATTAATACATACCGTACCAAATTAATTAATACCACACCGTACCATACTGGGCAAATTAATTAATACCTACCATACCGTACCAATTAATTAATACATACCATACCATACCGTACCATTTCAAATTAATTAATACATACCATACCATACCGTACCATTTCAAATTAATTAATACATACCGTACCATACTACCGTACCAAATTAATTAATACCATACCGTACCAACGCCATCTTCTCTCATCCAGAGAATCCTTCCTTTCTCAATGTCCGTCAGGTGTTAATAATGCGACCTTAATCGGCGACAAGGAATAGTGAGACACGGAAAATACTTTTGGACTCAATTCCGGCTCTTCTCTGATTCCAACATCACGTTTGAGCCAACTCTTTAAACCCAAGACCGGGCAGTTGGCTTCGAATTTGCATGTGCATTTTCACTAAGAGTTTAATAATTTGCCTGTCCCAACCTGTTGCACATCTCCTGTAAATTTCACGACAACACCAGCAGGCCGCCCCGATAGCGCAGTAGTCTAAACGATGGCTTCTGATCATTCGTCCGAGACCGGGTTCGAATCGCGGTGCGGCATGGATGTTGTGTTTGTCTTTCGACGCTGGCTCTTTCCCTTCCCTGGAGCCAATGGCCCTAAATCAGTGACGGGCGCCTGCATATAGCCCACTGAGCTGTTCATGGGGGTCGTTAAACCCTCAGTAAAAAAAAATATACCAGAAGTCCTTGATGGTGTTGCAATTTCACAAACAGTAGTGTAGTTGCTTTCAAGATAAAATGTTAGATTGCTTATTTGTAGTTTACTTTCTTCTCTTTTGTCTTTTCTGTGTATATGACTGGTTCCGGAATAGTCTGGTATTTCCCTGTTTACTAGTTTTGTTTCGTTTTCCTCAGATATGAAAACGTGCTAATTACAATTTGATCTAGAAAGTTTTGGAAAAACGCGAACATTCTTTCCTCGTCATTTCTGCAGTATATCATGAATAGAATCAAACACTCTTGCTTTCCAATAGGCGTTTGTTTACCGCCAACCCCCCCCCCCCCCCCCAATCACAGATGGCACTGCATGTTCGACTGATTCCCTTTGTTCCGGTATCAGTAGCATTACGTTTGTCAGTCTATTCCTCTTCAGCGGTTTTGTGGAAAGCGGCCAAAATACCAAGTTTCCGTATCTATCTTCCTAAATATCAAAATTCTTCGCAATTTGTCAACGGCATGACATCCCCACCATTTTTGACAAACGCGTGGAAACAACTCAGTAACACCCCCAAAAGTCAATACCGTTATTACGCATGCGATTTAAATATTTAAGAGCTGAACCAGCGCATAACAAAATCTTAGTCGACAATCAAAACAAAATAATTTTGAATAAATGTTGTTTTCTTTAATCTTAATTTCACACAGTTCTTTTACGAGTATATTGTGAATAGAATCACCATCGCTTTCCAATCGGCATTTATTTGTGCCAAACATTATGCATATTTCGTGTTAACTTCTTGGACATAGGAAATGGAACTACGTTTTTTAACATATGTTCTGAACTGCTGGTGCTCCTAAATTTCTTTACCGGATATGATGTCATACTGTATTAAGTGGCTTCCTTTTCTATTATATCTATACACCTGATTTTCTCTACACGCAAAAGAAAAAAACAATGTTCTTCATTTCAAAACAATGTTCTTCATGAGGATACTGTTTAAATCTTTTTCCCTTTCCTGATCTTTAGTAGCTGTTTTAATTCTTCACTTTGTTAGTATTTTTCACCGTGAAACAAAAGTTAAATAACATCCATGAAAAGAATTGTTTTTCCCCCTCGTTATGTAAACTTTTCATTAATTTAACAACTCATAAATTTCCACTGACTGAACAGCAAATACTCGTATTTCATTCTTTCATAGTATGAGACAACACTTCACGAACTAGAAATAAGTAAAACTATGAGCATCGCTTTGGGGCTAGATGGAATTGCTTTTTGTGAAAAGGAAATACGTATCGTTTACGGCTCCTGTGAGGAACGGCTCCTGTGAGGAATGTCCCATAAAAGCCATTTTATATTTCCTAATCCGGGCAGCTCAGGAACTCTTATTATGGTGGCTTTATTTTCAGCTGACCCACTTCTGGAATCTTCAATTAAATTATAGAATACCTTTTTTTCCCCGTTTTTTTTTAAACCATACAGCAGTGAAGTATTCTAGAAAACCAAAGTAGCCTACAGGAATAACTTCTTAATGCGCGCACACATATATATGGTTCTCATATTGAAGGGCGTTAAGATTTTCATTCCTGCAAGCAAACACAATTTTAGCGTCCTGTTGCAAACCTGTAGCTTAAGGTGGACGTATAGGGATTTTGCTTTCTATACTTCCAATGGGCAAACTTCTGTACACATTTTCTTCACAATTAATGCCTTACCAAGGACGTAACCTTGAACATCGATTAAAATAACTTCATATTATAACTTGGAATACTTAATATTTTCTAAAACATAACCATAATTAAGCAATCCAACATTTGTTTGTCTACTGACTTCATCAATGTGCAGGTCGCGCCATCTTTTTTTTTTTGGTCTCAACACCATCCAAAGAAATGTTATTGATTTTTTATATAATTATGGTTATGTTTCAGAAAATATTAAGTTTTCCAATATGAAGTTATTTTAATCGATGTTCAAATTTTCATTCTTGGGAATGCATTAACTGTGAAGAAAAAGTGTACAGAAGTTTGCCCATTGGAGGTTTAAGAATCAAAATCACTAGACGTCCACCTTAAGGTATCCTACCTACTGCGTTGAACAGATCGTTTTGGGCCAAATTTGAAGTTTTGAAAATATGCGTTTATTTTAAACCCCCATTCTTTAGGATTCTAAAACTGCTTTTGTTTCTTGTCTACGATGAATAGACACAGAATTATAGCGATCGGAATATCGAAACCCAGGTGTGAAACAAACTGGAAGTGACATTTGAAACGCGTTTTTTTCAGGATGAGATTTTCGTCCCGAACTCTTTACGGAAAATCTGATAACTGCAAAAGATATGTAAATAAATTGATGAAACTTGGTGTAGGGGCGAGAAATTACGCCCCTATATAAATTGTATGGTGGACTTTTAAATCCCATCGATCATTCCGGATACTAACATTTCTGAATAAATATTTCCATGTGTATTATTTGGAAACGAGTGTAACACGTGGTAATGCACCAGACTAGGTGACATTTCGATGTGCCTGTTTGACAGGTCTCATGTATTCACAGAAGGCACAGCTATTGTTCCTGGCCAGAGGGAAATGTAAGCTGCAGGGCACCGTGAGGTGGAGGTCAACGAAGGGATTAGGTGGAGGTCAACGAAGGGATTAGGTGGAGGTCAACGAAGGGATTAGGTGAAGGTCACCGGCAGAAGACACGTGTCAGGAGAGAAATGTAGTATCGGGGCACCGAGAAGAGCGAGGGGGGTCGTTTGCTCTTGGAGGGCTCTGACTAGAGAGAGAGGGAGCCTCAGGCGAGTGAAGCAGGAGCCAGTCAGAAGGCTAGTGAAGTTAGGGGGGAAAACTTCAGTATAGGAGTAGAAGAAAAGACGAGTCAGTCTACGGGGAGCGAGCGTAGAGAACGGTTGACCACAGCGTGTGCTGTGGACGGTTGTATAGTGCTGGGAGTTAGCACTGGGTAAAGAAAGTTCTTGATAGAACGTGCCAGTTAGAGCACGGGGAAAGCCAGCGTAGTTGGAATCAGACACGTGTGTCTGGAACTACGTACGGAGAAAGCGTTTGGAGAGAACACGTGTTCGGGACGGAACACGAAGCATAGCTTCCGGAACAAAGGAAAAGAGACGAACGGAAGGTTACGACGATTGAAACCTTTCACGTCGGTGATAGAAAAAGAACGGGCAAAGAGTATTGGCAGGAAAGGGTATTCTGGAATAATTAGATACCCGGATCATTTTCACGTGGAACTGCAGTTACAGGAACTCGAGGTCAAGGAACAATAGCAGCCGGAACAATTTACTGTTGATTAAATGTTTTGTTAAGTTTGCAACAAGCCTGAGAGTGAATTCATGCTTGGAATTGTTTTGCCATTATTTTTACTTCCCCTCTCCTGAATAGCAGATTTATAGTAAAGCTGGGAGAGAAAGAACGCCAGGCTGTCTTCAACTGTCGTTGATAGACAGTCTCTAGACAACGAACCTTATAAATGGTTTTCCTTCCTGCTGTGGGGAAATTTTGATCAGCGCTGGAAGCCAGTGGGTGTTTGCCCGAGGATCCATTACTTAACATAATGAGCTTCCACCCCTACACTTGGTATACATCTTTCTTACAATGCTGTGGATGCAGTGAACTAAACGTTTTGCTATTTGTCAGCTCAAAGTTAGGTTATAGCTATTTACATTCAACATAATGCAGAAATTTGTCGAAAATTCACAATAATGCATGTAGGAATGATTGTATCTCATCAGTGTTTAGGAACATCACTTTCCTTGCCGTTCACGTTTCATAGATAATAGTCATGCGCATATACTGATGCAAAAAATGCCATCATATATCTGTAACTTTTTCATTGAGAGCACCGTAAACGACATTTTTTTTCAAATGTTTTCAGAAATTTCGCAATTTCTTGAAAATTTATATTGATATCATTTTTTTCCAACGTTTATGTGTTTTTGTGTGCTTGCCTTCCTAAAAAATTACCCATTCTTGCATTTCAAAAAAAAAGTTGACACCAACTTCAAATTTGAGATGCATAAGACCGTCGTTAAACATAGAAACCAGTTAATATTTCAACGCTTCCAAACAGATAACATTTGTAGTGTTTCAAGGCTTCCAAGCTGTTTTGTTGGCGGTGCTTATTGTTTTGTAATGAAACGGTTACAAACTGTGTACCCTTTCCTGAAGAAAAAAAAATAAAACTCAAACATTGTCAAAATTCAGATTTAAAAAGTAAAAACTACGCTAGAAAGCCGTATTTATTTGGCGAAAAACAAAGATTAAAGGTTACAACCTTTCGCACATCAAACAGATGGTTTCTTAAACGACGGTGGACTCCCAGAGGGTAAACTCTTTCCGCTTAGTAGTTTCCAAATCATAATCATCCCCTTATAACAATCCTATATGGAAGGCTTATGGGCTCGAAAATTGTGATACAAAAAGCATCGGGTTACCCGAAGTGTGAGTCAATCAAAGAAACATATCCCATTCGTTTTGATTTCCATGGGTAGAAAAGTTAATTAAGCGATTTTTTATCTTTACCCTGGATTACGCACTAAAACAATCCACAAATTGTTCAACGCTTCGCACAAATTTAGTTTCGGTAAATGTTTGACGGAAGTAATAAGTTGTGGCTTTAAATTGTGCGAAAAAAAACCTTTTCACCTAACATGTATGCAATAACATGACATATTATCTAAAAAATATTAACAATTAAAAAAGTTGTACTGAAGATCTTGATGTTGAATCCTAAATTTTAAGGCAAGTAACGGAAGAATAAAACAAGTTACTAAAAGCATGCAATGCGTTGATTATGATACGCTTTCCAACATACCAGAAATCATTACTTAAGTTATGAGGATAATGGCTGTGGAATAAATCTCGCTCCTTTGCCCTGCCCTTTGATCCCATTTCGACGATAATAAATAGAATTCGTGCAGTGTACCTCCGGAACAACATACTAAAGTTTTGTCGCAATAGAAGAAGCATTTGTACGTAAGTTATGACGCATAAGGGCAATGGAATGGATCCCGATCTTATGTCCTGACCTTTGACCGCATTTCGCACATTTTCAACAGGGTTCCTCCCGAGGTAGTTCTATACCACATACTAAAATGTTATCGAAATTGAACCATTTTTATGCAAGTTATGACGCATCAGGGCAATGGAATGGATCCCGCTATGTCCTGACCTTTGACCCCATTTCGGCTATTTTCAATAAGGTTCGTCCTCAGGTGGTCCCCTACCACATACTAGAATGTAATCAAAATCTAACCATCTTTATCCGCCCCGGTGGCGCAGTGGTCTAAGGCGCTGGCCTCTGATCATTCGTCCGTAAGGGGTCCGGGTTCGAATCCCGGTCAGGCATGGATGTTGTGTTTGTCTTACGGCATTGGCTCTCTCCCTCCCTGGAACCAGTGACCCTAAATTAGGGACGGGCGACTACTTATAGCCCATTGAGTAGCTCACGGTGGTCTTTCAACTTCCAATCACAAAAAAAAAAAAATAACCATCTTTACGCGAGTTATGGTGCGGACGGACAGACGGACAAAGCTGGACCATATACGCTTCTTCAAACCTACGGTTGGAAAGTGTAGAGAACGTCGCAGGATGGAATTCTGCTAAAAATGACATATCTTTGTATTTTTGTTTTATTTTTTGCATGCCTGCTCATAACGTTCACGGCTCTCCACTGAACATATCAGTAAGTACTTTGGTTTATTTGCTCACTATTGTCTTCCGGAAATTCATTCTGGATAGCATTGTTGTCTGGAGAAAAAGCTCTATTAGTTTGCGAGTAATCAGCCTTTACACATAATCTGTTTTGTGAATGAATATAATTATTCTTACCACGTCTTGAACAGCTATTTTGGAGCACTTTGAGCACAAAACCCTTTTTTCAAGCTTATTATGTTGGACATACCTTTTATAACGATGATAAATTTTAACTATTAGTCGGTAAAATATATTCCAGAAAATAATTTACTTAATCAGCTTCGAAAAGCTTCTAAATTATTTTCATGTAATTCCAAAGCTAAGCAAACCTTTCGTAATATCTGCTCTAATTGCGGAATGCATCAGCGAATGAAGTTAAAGAGCTTTTAAGTTATTTCATGTAAAATCTCGTGATATCTGCTGCAATTACGGAATGTATCAGCGAATGAAGTTAAAAAGCTCCTAAATTATCTCATGTAAATCTAAAGCTAAGCAAAAATCTCGTTATATCTGCAGTAATTGCGGAATGTATCAGCGAATGAAGTCAAAACGTCTTTTAAATTATTTCATGTAATTCCAAAGCTAAGCAAAAATCTCGTGATATCTGCAGTAATTGCGGAATGTATCAGCGAATTTAGTTAAAAAACTTTTAAATTTTTTCATGTAATTCCAAAGCTAAGCGAAAATTTCGTGATATCTGCAGTAAAAACGGAATGTATCAGCAAATGAAGTTCAAATTCTACTTCAAAAAGCCTTTTAAATTATTTTGATGTAATTCTAAAGTTAAGCAATAGTCTCGTGATATTTCCGGTAATTGCGGAATGTATCCGCGAATGAAGTTACAATTCAAAGGATCATCTTGTAGAGAAATTTGTAACACATAATTTCACTTTTATTGCGAAATCTCAGTTGTAACTTCTCAGAATTTCAAAATATGCTAATGCATTTTTGAAAACATTTCCCAAGAGGAACTCCAGCTTATTTTCAAGCGCCTAGAAATACAACAACAGCAAAAATCTGCGTTTTCCTTACTCTGCAGAAAATCCAATTAAGATATGCTGGAGTATTAAGCAAAATTAAAAATTCAGGAGTTAATCAAGATTAGCAGGGGCTTTACATATTATTTTTTTGTTTTTATAAGAAATGTAATGAAATTCTTTCTTCTTTAAAACACTTCGCAAAGCGTTTTAATCCATTTTCTTCTGACAGCAAGCGTAGATAGTAATATGGAAATTAAAACACTTCGAAAAGCGTTTTAAACTCTTTTCTTTTGACAACCAACGTAGATAAAATTATGCTACTAAATCTTTTTGTTTACTGAAAAGCATTAATATAGAAACAAACAATTTATGATACAATACTCTGACAAGGACGATATCCATAACAGGTTTCAAACGCGTTCCATTTTTCTGCTTCGATAATGTTCCTGCAGTTTTTGCAACTAAAGTTTCTTAGTTTAATACGCAATGAAATGAAAAAATACCATCTCGAATATTACCAGGAAAGAGATTAAGCTGTTCTTTATTCAAAGACAGCCCTTGTTCCGTGACTAACGATATTCTCATTAAATGTCTCTTTTTGTTCTTTAAGCATTAGCTTTCAGAAACATCTTCATCAATAGTTTGTCTTTCGAGGTAATATTCGATGAATCTGTGGTAAATTTTCAGTTCTTACTATCAGGTTAAATCTGGTTTTAGGGCTGATATATCATTAACTGCTGTATGCTTACTTCAGAATGGTGAAAGAAATTAAGCTGGGATTAATGACCTTGCTTGTAAAATAAGTCGTTTTAGTGGAAAGAAAGTTACATGCTTTTACTAGAGTTATTTAAATGTATGTTCTATTAGGTATTTGAGAAACGATTACGGGGGACTACATTACTAGCGATACCGAGAACTGGTTGCCATAAACACTGAAGTGCAATTGAATTAGAGATACCTGTCTAGTAACGTGTAGCACCACCTTTCGCCCTGATGACGGCGGTGATTCGTCTCGGCATGGACTCGGCAAGACAACGGAAGCGCTGGGAAGCCATACGGATTCACGAACCCTGAACAAGCTCCCGCAGTTCAAGAAGATTTGATGGAAGGGAGTCAGAGAATCTAAAACCTCTCTCGATGGCATCTCAGATGTGCTCGATGGGATTGAGGTCAGGTGACCTAGCTGGCCAAGGAAGCAAGGTCACGTCGGTGGAGTGTTCATCCAACCATTCGGATACAATTCGGGAGCGACGGCACGGTGCATTGTCTTGTTGCAGGATGAGGTCCCCAGTGGGATGTTGAAGACGCACAAACGGGAGCAAATGGTCGTCCAGGATATCTCGGTAACGTTGAACTGTGAGGGACGATGTCACACGTACCAGTGGTCCCATTTCAGTCCACGTTAACAGTCTCCATACGAGTTAACGTGGACTGAAATGGAATTCTGATGGGGTTTACGTTTTGATAACGTGTAACGAGGTTTACGTTCTGATAATTCGTGTTACGAGGTTTACGTCATGATAATTTGTGTAACGAGGTTTACGTTCTGATAATTTGTGAAATGAAGTTTACGTTCTGATTCGTGTAATGTGGTTTACGTTCCGATAATTCGTGTAACAAGGTTTACGTTCTGATAATTCGTGTAACGAGGTTTACGTTCTGATAATTCGTGTAACGAGATTTACGTTATGATAAATCGTGTAACGTGGTTTACTTTCTGATAATTCGTGTAACAAGGTTTACGTTCTGATAATTCGTGAAATGAGGTTTATGTTCTGATAATTTGTTAAACGAGGTTTACGTTCTGATAAATCGTGTAACGAGTTTATGGAACACTATCTGCGTGGCTTATGTCACTTTATGATAGCTATCAACAATACATTTTGAGTGGATTTTATAGAATATTCTTCGTTCGGGATTTGTCCTTTTGTTGTTAAATCATACAGTACATTCTGTAAGTAATACACTTTTTTCGTAAATATATCTCATTTTGACGAAATAGTTTGCTTTTACAGTCGGCTGTCAGTCATGGAAATTCATTTTCACTGATTTTACAATCATTTCTTATATCGCCTCGTTTTCGTGGAAATACCTGCATATGTTCCATGCTGTCCAAAGCGGTAACCTGTTGAACGTTCTACTTCACGCTACTCACCGTGCGAATCTCGATATTTTCAAAATGTACAACCTTTGGCCAAAAAAGAAGTCGAATCTCAAGCAGTGCAATAATAAACCTATTGGAATATACATAACTGAACTGAAATCTGGTGAGTACTCGTTGATAACGTATAACAATACTATAATCGAATACGTATTGTTTTATATATTACATTGCATACAACAAGCTCCCGCGGGTAATCGATATGTTTATAAATAACGTGTGAAACAAATACGAGCGTCCCAATTGTATTGTTGATAGCTATCATAAAGGGATATTTTCCATAATGGGAAATGTTTTGCGCACAACTTGTGATTGATTGCAGCAGACATTTCACTCCTGAGTGGCCGAATGCAGCTGTTTCTATTTTATTTTTTACTGACTCTGTTGAAATTCGGTTGATTTTTTTTTATCTTTTTTTTGTGTATGTGTAAAAAGTTCAATGCAGTTTTTTTTTTCAGTTATTAGTTTAGCTGTTATTATACATAAACAAAATGCTCATAGAACAAATTTGGTGCAAGTCAAATGATTTAACAGCTAGGGAGACCAGAAAAAAGGGCCAGAATGACCTGACAAGTCCCGATCTACCTTCGAACAAAGCACACGTCAAGAAATAAAATTTGTGGCATCAATTGAGTACCGGGTGATCCAAAAGTAACAGGAAATTTGAAAAATTAATAATTCGCTAAGTATTTACAGTAATCAGATACGGTTTGCACAGAATGACGTGCTAATTTTTGTGCATAATTCAGAAATTTAATATCTGGATAGTTACATTTACGACCACCAGATAGCGACACACCTGATTGCGAAGTTGGGGTTGTGGTGTTGTACAGTTCACACCGAAAACATGATTACAAATATTCAATGTGGTACCCATCATTCATGATCACAGCCGTCATACGAGGTAAGACACTGTGCTCAGCATTAAATAACATGTCAGGTGGTATTGCAGAAACATAATGCCGGATCGACCCCTTCAACGTGGCCAATGAAGTTAGCCGATCTCCGTACACCTTTGCCTTTAAATAGCACCAGAACCAAAAATTGCAAGGTGTGAGGTTGGAGACCTGGGAGGCCACTCATGCGGAACGGAGCTACTCAAGACACGGTTCGCTCCAAACGTTGACAGCATCAGTTGCTTCACAAGAGCAGCAATCTGCGGCGGTGGTCCATCTTGCATGAATGGGACAGTATGCAGTGCTTGCCTCTCTTGCAAGTGTAGTATAATGCTGTATCTTAACAGCGCTGCATATCGATCACCTGTGACAGTATCGGTTAGAATTCCAGAGCTGTGGACTTCCTCAAAGGAAAACGGGCCAATGACGAAAGAAGCTGTGAAACCGCACCAGACGGTAACTTTTGGCTGATGAGGGGGGTTTCAACAACTGCATGTGGGTTCTCTGTAACCCAAACGCGGCAGTTCTGTGTGTTTACACTTCCATGAAGTGAGCTTAATTAGTCCACAGAACCGTTAACAGCCAGTTCGTATCATCTTCAATGCGCTGGAGCACCCAATTCGCACTCATGCAAGTGCTAAATGTTTTTGGGATATCTCTTAAAGATGGTCCGTAGTGATCTCCACACAGGTCCATACGAAACGCCAGTTCGTCGTGAAACTTCGTAGGCACTGCATTCCCCATGTGCTGAAGCTGTCGACAGGGTGTCGACTTCGTGATCAACCTTAGACACGATTGCACCAGATGTTCGGTGTCTTCCGCTTCTTGGACTTGCTGCCAAAAAGCCCGTGTCCTCAAACTTTTTCATCGTCTACTTCAGTGCCGAACAAGACATTGGTCCCTCGCCACGTACGTCTCATACCCCACATTGAACGAAAAGTGTGCAATGTTGCACTTGCACTTTTCCAGTTCTGATAAAACAGTTTAACTAACTGTGCTTTATCACGTAAAGACTGTTGATGCTGTTTATGCGTATCAATAGCAAAATACCTGGCACCCATAGTTCACTTTAACATGCAGCTGGTCGTGTTCACCAACAACGGGAACTTTACGCACAGACCAATCATTCAGACAACACTCATAACTGCAGTGAAGGTTCACACACGGGTCATCGGCAGGTAACTGCAGTGCGGGTTGACGCACGGGTCATCGGCAGGTAACTGCAGTGCGGGTTGACGCACGGGTCAACGGCTGGTAACTGCAGTGCGGGTTCACGCACGGGGCATCGGCAGGTAACTGCATTGCGGGTTCACGCACGGGGCATCGGCAGGTAACTGCATTGCGGGTTCACGCACGGGGTATCGGCAGGTAACTGCAGAACCCACATTGATAAGTCAGATCAGATCATATGTGGAGGATTTTAGGAAAGGAGTGTCTGACCTCAGGTCTTAAACAACCCTTAGAGATAGGAAGCTAGGAGATTTGGGCTAGAGTGCCCGATAGGAAAGTCACACGGAAGCGAAGTAGAAAAGGAGAGGAAGACGCTGTTATTTATTACCGGTTGGCCAGTACTCAAGGCCCAACGGCTTAATGTGCCCATCCTACGCACGGCGGATATGTAGTGGTTCGAGCGTTTGTATCTGCCTGGGATCGGACCAGAGGTCTTCTACGTAGCAGTCACGAATGTTGACCATTAGGCCACCCGTGGCCCCACTCTGATAAGTCAGTCAAAGATTCTGTTTAAATACCGCCGTTAAGTCGCTGTTGGACCCGTACAGCGCCATCTTGTGGTCAGAAATGTAACTACTCTGGTATTAAATTTCTGCATTATGCAGAAAAAATCCCACGTCTTTCTGTGCATTTCTGTGAAAATCGCATCTGATTACTGTAAATACTTTGCGAATTATTGATTTTTCAAATTTTCTGCTACTTTTACATCACACGGTATATTGTTAGCTAAATTAGTAGTTAGTAGTAAATGCATGGTAACGATGCCCCAGTGTGTTGAGAGCAATATTTAGGGAGGACAATTAATGGTGTGAAATTATGTTTTAAAAAATCATACATTTGTATTTCATATTTTTTAAATAATATGAACATTTTTATCAACTTTTGTTATGGAGATACTTTTGGAGTCACGTCATTAAATGTTATAAGGATGATTTGGTGTATTAAAAATAGAAACTTATGCTGATATTGAAATTTATATGTAAACTATGGAAAAATTGGAATTTGGGGAGATGGGTGGATGCATTTCAAAACAAAACTGAAATTTTGAATAAGGCCATGAAACAAAATAGAAGAATAAAATGCACCACTGAATTTGGAACTCCCAAAAGTTACTATTGTATTGTTTGCGTTGTTTGCGTCAGATGAGTAGATACACCTGAAAGTGGAAGAAAGGTAACTATTGTTTGCATGTGTACCAAATTTGTAAACATTAAAATTTAATGGTATACATTGTACACGTGTAATAACGTTTGGAGGTAAAGAAGTCAAATATAATGGTTAGGACAAAAAGCATTTTTTTTTTTTTTAACCACAATAACCTAAGATTACTTTCCTCACCTCAGTCACTGCTGAGGGGAATGCACTTGAACCATGTGATGAAAATTCACCCTAAAAATATCTAAAACTTCACTGCACTAAGGTTTAGGTTTTTGAAAGGCCACTTGGCCTGTATTTACTGTAAAACTTAACAAGTGTGAGATTAAATTTTGGACACAATTTCAAACCCGGCCACTGGGCCCCCCAAAAATAAGCATCTGATAGCTTAGTTGTCTTGAATGATCTTATCGCACCAGTCACAGTACCAAAACAAAATATAAATACCAGAATTTCATTGAATTATACAGCACAGTACAAACACTTGCTTTAACATGGTGTGCAACTTAAGTATGTGGAAGGTAAATCTCTCTCGAAAAAAAAAAAAAAAGTATGATATGCATATGTTTACACTATGTTGTTCGAATTTAATCGCTCGAACCAACCTTCTCAGACCAGGCTTCTGAATACACTTTTAATTTTAAACTATCAATAACAACTGCCGAAATTTTACGTATAATGGAAAGTTATATTATTACAAGATTCTACACTTCCAGGAAAATTTGTCTTAAAATCAACAACCTTGCCTTCAATTAACATTTGTCTTAAAATCAACATACCCTAACCATGCATCATTACCTGACACTGAACCAATTCTAGACACTATACAAAACCCAATACACTAAATACCCTACTCAACTTACACACAAGTTATCATTAAAATCCAACTATTCAAAAATTCCCCACTATAAGTCCTCCAAATCTACCAGCACCCATGTAGTACCCATGTACCCGGGCATTAAAGCCAAACAATCATCTCACTCAACGAATTCCACTTGCCTCGAAAAACACGATTTCACGGCAGGAACAACAAAGTTTGAGTCTGAAGGCGAGAATGGGTCGTGAATCCATTCCCAGCCTATACAGTGTAATGGAGCAAAGTGCGACCTAACAATTTTCTGTTCCTTCACTCTGATTTGGGGACAACCCACATCATCCCCTCGTAGGTACCACCTCCTATGGGCCAAACGAGCTTACTCGGGCAGAAAACAAATCCCCCAATTTGTTTCGTGCACCCTTTCAGACCCGCGGCATGTCTACATAGGGTAAAGTATCCCACAAGAGTTCACTTGCCCCCAAAATATCTCCTCATCTATTTTCCAGAAAATTCAATACATCACCTTTTTTCCCAGAAAATTACTTCATATCCTATTTTTCCCAGGAGCACAATTCATATCCTTATTTTCCCAGGAACACACTCATTTCTCAGAAAATCACTTATCTTTATTTCCCGGGATCACACTGTACTACTCATTTACCAGAAAGCTCCATAACACCATACCTGACACACTATACCAAATCTTACTTTATTTCCTGAAAAATCTATACATCACCATATTTCCACAATCACTCTTTTCCTGAAAAATCATCACTTCTTGAAGAAACACAACAGCTATTCGGGTTGTCTTCAGTCACACTATACATATGCTCATATCTGCCTTTATGCCCATTAATATATTCTTTCCCCCATAAAAATCTGTTTTTCCCATCTACGGGCTGAAACTAGAAATTAGCCCTCACTACTACAAAATTAAATTTCTGAAGAGTAATTTTGCACTTAAATTTTATCAAACACTAAACCATAATAATAACCATCCTACAAGAAAAATTTCCCTCTACATGGCACCCACACTAAACTCATAAATATAAATTCTACTTCACAAATACAAAAATCACTGAGCACAAAATGAGTTAAATTTCACTTAACGAAAATACCAGTCTGAGAGGTTGTTCGTTCCAAAATATCTTGATATGCTTATTATATCATCTATCACTACATGACCCAGAAAATCATACACTTCCTTTCTTTTTTTTTCTTTTTTTATTTATTTATTTATTTATTTATTTATCTTAACTACTCTCAGAAAATGTCATGGAATTTATTTTTACTTTGCCTAACATTAACTCAGTTGGTTTCATGCCTTAAGCACACCAGAACACTAAAATACAAAAAAAAAAAAAAAAAAACATGAATGAAAGCATTTACACCTTCCGTTTTTTTTTTCTTTGCAATATATTTTTCCGACAGCCCACCCATTTCAAAGCCCACTTGTTTAGATAGTTTTAAAGAACCCACAATACAATATTTTTAAAAATAATTTGCCAACAAAAAAATTACCTTTAGGACCGGGGCAGCAACAACTCTTGAGGTACAACAGTCGCCGAATAGAAAAACATTGCATTGCTTGAGAGAACACCACTGTCCCGAGGTGATTTTCTCTTCACCTCCAAGGGTTTTGCTCTTTCTTTTTTCTGCCATAGCGTGTTTGGCCAACGAGACAGGAAACGGGCATTTTTGGAACCCTGCTGGTGGACCCTTGTTATAGCCAGAAGTGGGCCAGGCTCGACAATTTAGTAGTAAGACGCAAAGGTGACCAGACTGTCCATAGCGGGCCTTGCGGAAATTTACCATGCCAGGAGGAACTTGCTTGAGTCCCTTGTAGATGTAGATGGTGGGGCCTCTTTTTCCGGGATATCAATGGAGGGAGAAGACATTTTTTCTCAGCTCTCCCCTGGTAGGAATTGGGTCTGCTTCTTCCTCCGCCATCTTGAAGCGCAAATCCTGGCATTCAAATCCTACCCAGTGGTCGTCCGTTACTGGGTCCATCATTTGACAATTTTCCTCCCTGGCAAGGAGATCCTTGCAAATCATCATTTTAGCTGTTGTCATCTTTTAGATTCCATTACGAATTTTCATCTTGACTGCCCGCTCCCCGCCAAGAGGCGAGGAGAAAATTTGCCTTCCACTGTCACTGCAGACCAGCGAGCGCAGCGACCAGAAAAAGAAGTCCTCTCTTAACGGAAAAAACTCTGGGGTGCTTGAAACCGCTGACCCCTCTCATTGGCTAACAGCTTTCCAACGGAATTTCGCTCCCACGTCTGGAGAGTGACCCCTGACCTCCACACGTAAGCAAAAGGGGAAAACTTCGTAGCCTTTCACCACGCTGCTGTTCTATAAATAGAATTTCTTTTGCCCAGAGAACCCTCTGCGAACACATTGTAGAAGCCTCTAGCATCCTTTGCCCAAAATGGCGGACGCTGAAAAAAAAAGATTTTTGGGCTTTTGTACAACCTTTCAGAAATGCTTTTTCCTCATTCCGTGATTTATACAAATAATTTTGCTTTCACAAAAGGGTTGATGCTGTCTTTTGCTCGCCCTTTTTTTTTACTTTTTATATAACTTCTAAAGAGAAAAATAAATGAAGCCGAAAAGAAAAAAGTTCAATGCCTATTATTTCCCTTTCTTTTAAGAAATTTTGGTTGCTTGGTCAGGGCTGTGAAGTAAAATGAATATGGGCATTTATTCCCTTATCTCACTGCCTCTTCCAAACACAATTTTGAAACGTGCACTGTCGAGTATTTTCATTCTGTGTATTTTACTTATTTATTTTATATTATTTTTTTATTTATTTTTTTCGTTAATCTCAGCGAAGTGATCAGGTTCCCCAAGATTTACGAACATAAAAATTCTCGACAGGACACTTTTAATTCGATAAAACCCTAACGTACGCAGTCTAAATGGCATGGCTATATTTCACTCATTCTGTCTTATGAGTAATTTCTCCCCCATCAATTTTTGTATTAAAAAACAACCAATTCTTTGTTGTTTTTTAATACAATGTTACTGGGTAAGTAAGTAAATAGTGATTATTTTCTTAAATAAGCTGTAGTTATTAATATTATGAATTTCCTTGGACAAGTCATTCCAAAATTTTGGCTCTTGATACCCAATGCTGATTTCTATTTGTTGATTTTTCCGAAAGCATGGCGGTAACATGTGTCTATATCTCGTATCATATTCATGAATTTCGTTATGAATGCCAATGATATCGTCATTAAAACCCAATTTAATTATTTTAAACATATTAGTACCCAGAGAGCGTAAATATAAATGGTTAATGTTCAAAATGTTATGTTTATTAGGATCAAGACTGATTCAACCATAATTTTGTGAATCTGTAATACCAATTAAACGTGGATTTAATTTTAGTTGTAAAAATCTAATTATTTTATTCTGAAGCACCTGAGAAAGACAGTAAATTTAACGAGAGTGTACTAAAGAATAGTGTAGTAATTTAATAGTTTTCGTAGTAAGACTATTAAACACGCTGCCAATAATTCCTATATTTCTCGACACCTCACGAGCTCTTTTATCTGTGTGTAAGCCACATTTCAAGGTATTCTGAATAACTACACCCAAGTAAGTATAATGATTAACTGTTGATATTGGTACATCATGTAAATATTTTGTACATCGTTATAAAGAATACTGCCTACACTGACCATTTTAAATTGTGAGCAGAATTTCTGTAGAAAGCTCAGAAGCGTTCTATTTAGCGTTGAATATTTATTTTTTCTAAAAATGTACCTTGAAAATAAAATGTTGTGTGTCGGATAATATTCGAAGACTTGCTAATTACACACTTGAATTCATGTCTTCTTCCCAGTACTTTGTTTGCATTACGTTGCTTAATTTACAAAAATATTAGTATACAAAATGGTATACAGATGCAAGGGAACCAAATAACTAACACCTAATTCCCTATTATTGCGTAGGATCCGTTTGCGCAAAGGTTTCTCAGAAACCTGAGAGGTTTCTCAGAAATAGAACCCTCGGGTGTACGTATTTTTCAAAAACCCATATGTTCATGCCTGGCAGCTATTTTGTAATAGCTGCCAGGCATGAACATATCACGGAACAAAATCACATCTGTTTTCAGTGTATAACAGCAACGAAAGATCTGAAAATGAGACAGCATAAAAATTCTAAGGACACATTTTCGCACAAAGGTTTTAGTTCCTGTAGGACCAGTTATGCGATAATTGATATCTTTTAGAGACGTAAAGAGGAAGGACTTTTAGATGAAAAGATCAATCATTCGTGCATCAAGGAGCAGATATCCAATTAAACATTGAAACATCTTTCATGCTAAGCCTGCAAATCCTTCACCTGCTTCGAACTTCAAGGTATCATCGCTTCCTTTCGGCGCGTACAGGAAGAGACTGCAGTCTCCACATGGAGTGTTATTCGCTGGGGGTCTCAGGAGACCGAATTACGGCAGCACTCATAACTCATCATTCGTGTTTCATTGAACTGCATCCGATCTGCATCTCGAGAGAAGGTCGGTTTCTGATCGTCAAAGATATTCAAAGAGTGTCTTTGAGTGGTCTTTCCTGAACAGCCTTCTCCGACAGACATCAGATTTTAGATGTATGATCGGTTCCCAAGATTTAAATTCATTTCAAAAGAGGAATGGGGTTTACGAATGCATCGGAGAACCGTTTTATCGTTTAAATTATTATCAAGAGGCGCATATGCGTTCCCGTTTATCATTTATTGAAAGCTACCGCTTTATTATTCCTTCAAGTGGATTTGTTTTCGGTTACTAATGTAGGAAATAACACAGCTATAGATGAAATGGCCAGACAATGCGCGACCGATTTCAATTAAACTCATTATTTACTGTTAAGAACTATATTATTTGGGAGAAAATAAAATACTACGATTAAATAACTATCATATTTCTTAACACATTAATCAATAAAGTCCAGGTAATTTTTGTATTCACATGCAATCATTTTAATATAATTTGTATTAGTCATTTAAGGAATTTAGAGTGAAAAACTCACCTCTTAATGACTACCTCGCAAGTTCATGCGCGTCGCACGTGCAATCTTATACGGTTCAATACAAAACATTTAGGGCCATGAGTCACACAGGAATATTCAGCCGTCTGAGCACGATTAACACAAATTGAAATTGTAACACGAATTAAAAGCATTTAATATATGCAGGTTAAAATTACTTTAAAATACATGAGTACTTGCAGACCCACTGTGGGTCCATCATCAGATGTAATATAATTCAACAAAATCTATTACAAAAACAAATAACAATAGCAGTCTTTCTTGATTTATCAAAAGCTTTCGATACCCGTAATCATGATATATTACTTCATAAGCTAAATAATATAGGAATCCGGGGATCTAGCTATAATTTATTCAAAAGTTACTTGTCAGAAAAAATGCAATACACCCAGATTCATCAGAATCGATCCATATTACAAATCATAAACTGTGGGGTACCCCAGGGATTAGTTCTTGGTCCTTCATTTCTTAATTTATACATTAACGACATCTTTGCAGTATTAAAAGATAATGATACAATCCTATATGCAGATGACGTAACTAATATTTTATAGGGAACTGATATGAATGAGCTTACACTAAGAACTAACACTCAGCTAAAATTAATAACAGATTGGCTGAATGCAAATGAATTAGTTGTTAATATTAATAAAACTAAATTAATGATTTTTTCTAATTCACAAACTTCACATTTATACGATTTACCGATTCTGATGAATGGAGTCAGAATTAATACGGTCTCAACACACTCTTATCTAGGTACAACTATCCACAATGACTTGAAATGGAACAAACACATTGAAAATTTAAGTAACAAGATTTCTGGAAATATCGGGATGGTAAATAGTACTTTGCCAAACTTTAACACCAAAAATATTAATCTCTATCATACTCTAATTCAAACACATATTAACTATTGCATTCTAACCTGGGGACAAACCACTCAATATTATATTAATAAACTACAGGTACTGCAAAATAGATTTATAAGACTAATAGACCTTAAAACATCAAATAATTTTCAACCAATCTCATATATTCGGTCAAAAGTGAACCCCAATATATAGAATATTTTAAAGATAAAGCAATTATATGATTATAACTTGGGAAAAATAATGTATAAAATAATTAAAAATCGTATACACAATGATATAATAACACTAAATATACATACTCATTACCACATAACTAGGAATAGATCACTACTAATTCCAATATTCCCACAAACTGAGAAACTTAAAATGAATATAAATTATAGTGGCCTAAAATTCTTTAACTCATTGCCTCAAGAACTAATATCAATTAATAATTTTAACTTATTTAAAATAAAACTAAAAGCACATCTTATGAAATAATTAGTAAACAATAGGCAATTTCGATTGAATGGAAGAAATGTGGGTTAGTACGATTATAAAATGAGGTGAAGACGTTATCTGTTGTTTATTTATAAATATAGATGAGATTATATAGTGAACTGTATATGATACTTGTTTTTTTAGATATAATGAAGGCTATTGATGATGGAACACATTGTTATAAGTGTTGGTGTGAGCAAGTAAGTGTACTTACCATATATGTGTTGGCTTGCCTTTTCTGTTAAGCTTTATGTTTTTTGTATTCTGGCGAGAGGAGGGCTATGTCAGGCCTCACGGCCTTTTCCCTCCTTTTCCTAGTTGCTGTAGTGGCAACTAAATGAATAAATAAATGAAATGAAATAAGTACAATGTGGAACATTGTTCAAAGCTCATGTATATAAGGATTAGAGTTTAAACATTATAATGCGAAAACGCAAAGCGTAGAGGAAACGATGTTCTGCGCACTTGCCGTAGCCCAATGTAATTATTTTTATTGACTAATTTTACACATTTGATGGGGAATTTTTTGTCCCTTCGTTTTCAGTTTCATCCAGTAAGCGCTTCCAAGTTTGTGGGATATATAGAGGTGTGGAGTCATTGCAAAACAAATGTTCTAGGCCGGAGGTTCCCAATATGTGCGTCGCGACGCCATAGGGCGTCGCTGGTCTTGGTCCGGCGCGTCGTAAGTATAAGGAAAAACTAAAAACTTATAATTTATAGTGAAACGCAACATGTAAACATGCAGATTTTGGAGCATCTATCTGAACCCAACGTTTAATTTGACAAAATATTTTTCTCACAAACATATGAACACAATTGTGTTACAGATCCGTTTACAGATCCACAATCAACCATTACTACTGCTGTGCAGTAACAGTTAACAGACATTTCTTTGGACTCCACACTGAAAATTACATTCTCTTTGAGAACTCTGCCAGAGTTTTGGAAACGTGTGCCAAAGCAGTACTCAGAATGGAATAAGAAAGCCGTGAGAGTAATTCTTCCTTTTGCCACATCCTACCTTTGGGAGGCAGGATTTTCAGCTCTAACGGTAATAAAATCCAGATACAGAAGCAAAGTTAACGTTAAGAAGGATATCCGCGTAGCTGTGTGGAACATCGTCCCCAGATTCGATATTTCGTGTCACGAGAAACAAGCTCCCCCTTCCCATTAAGACGCCAATATTTCTGTCAGGTAGTTTCTAAAATTACTGTAAAAATGTGAAAGCCAAAGAAGAGTGTTACCATTATGAAAATATGCTTATCTCATGAATTTCTTCTTAATTCAGTTCTGTAATTTTATTCTAATTCTGTATTTTTATTTTAAAAAGAATACAAGATAGTAATGTAAATGATTATTTTCTTTTTTAAAAAATGCGACAAACTCGAATGAGGGCATTTTTTCTTAATTTTGGTTACAGGGGCGTCCCACGGAAAAATGTGATATGTGAAGAGCGGCGGTGTCTCAAAACGTTTGGGAACCTCTGTTCTAGGCTATGCATGATGAGTCCTTCCGTAAATAGAAAGGATGATTTTTTAAAGGGTGTGACTAAGATTGAGACCTCGTTCCAGTTGGGGAAATATTCACCTACATTCGATAATCGTGAGCAGGCTGTTGCCTCTGATCCAGTTCTGATATGTTCCCTAATTCTGGTTTCTAGAGAACGGGAGGTCGATCATATATATACACCTTATCAGCTGCTGTAGGTGACTATGCCTTCAAAGGAATTTTGTACATACCAAATTTCTTTGACCTTTCGATGGGATCCTGTCTTTTTTGATCATGGGTAGTATATTTTTCGTTTTAACGGCAAAATCAATATGGTTTTTTTTTTGCAAATTTTTTTCACAACAGGCATATTCCGGGAGTTATAATTAAGTGAGCTAACGAACTTGTATTTATTATTGTCACGGGATAGCGTGGTTTGTCGGTCCCCTTTTATTTTACCAAGTACGCTATTTACAATGTATTCATTGTATCCATGCCTCGCTGGAATATATTTGATGTTGTTAATCTCGTGCTGTCGTGATGAGTTGGAAGAGCAGAGCGTAAATGCCCGATTTAACGTAAAATGAATTGCTGACATCTTATATCTCATCGATCTTCCACAGTCCTCCTGGCCCTGAGTAAAATACTAACTCTACTTACCTTTTATTCTTTTTAATAATTAAAATACTAAATATTTGAACGGTTAACATTACACTTTTTCTATTTAAAAATCTTCTATAATAAACAAAAACAAATTCTACAAATCTACACCTATACACGCTTAAGAACCCTGTTACTTAAATTATTTATATACCTTCGTTACCCGTACCGAGTTAAAAATCATTTTTAATTCTATTTGTATTTTTTTTTCGTATGTACAAACGGTATAACTTATTCTACTAAAACACTAATTTATAGCAAAAATTTCACTAACTATTTAAAAATCAGAATATCGAAAAATTTTACTAACTATTTAAAAATCAGAATATCAAAAATTTCACTAACTATTTAAAAATCAGAATATTCAGTTTCGTTTTAAACACTTACAATATCCAGTAATAAATTATGTAATAAATAATGGGAGCATCTCACGGATTTGTAAATATATGTGTTTGATGTCCTTATGATTAGAAAATCTTTTCACGATCTTGTGTTACGAAATAATGTTTGCTTTATTTATTTGCACTTTAAGTAAACTGAATCTTCAAAACTTAATGACATTTCGCTTGTTTACTACGTACACTTTCTATCAGACATAAAGTACATCAATAATTTGAGTAAACCTTTTAGGCTTTAAAGCTTTGGTGAAGGTTTTTCTTCAAACATGTGCTCGGACACAATATTTAATGTTTCAAAATCGTTATAATACTTCTCAGAACTTTCGAAAAGAAAGAACTGCCGAGAAAAAGCTGACGGATGAAAAATAAAGTTGCGACACCTGAAAGCTTAAAATATTTATTTTAATGGTTGATCTTTGTTCTCTTCTCAGATATGGAACTTCATCTTTGCATGAAAATCTTTCCAAAAATCTTTTCAAATAATTGACGAGCCCTATTAAATTTGTTTTATAACAAATCCAGGTGAAATTCGTTGGCTTTTGTTTCTAGTATGTTGTAACTTAGATAGCCTGGGAAGACAAACGGTGAAAAAAACAGGAACTACTTCTTCCCGATGTAGTTCGTTAACATTGGCTAATAAAATTTACTTACTCAAGCACGACTTGTCACGCAGACCTTAATGAAGCTGCTGTGAAGATGTAGAGAACAGGTATTTTAATATATCAGGTGGAAAACTTCATTCGCATTAATTAGACACGACAGGTGCGTTGGGGTATTTGCTCTTTAAGAACCACAGGAAGAGATATCACGTACAATAATCTCCAACCACGGATTCGGGGAGTTAAAAGAAAGGAAACTAAAAGGGAAAGAAGGATGTATGCTCTTCAGTTCATGTGTGTTATGAAATAATTGTACCACAGATATCGAAAGTTACTATGCTGAAGATATTTTCAAAGTTTTTCTTTTAATTTTGCAGAGCAAGGGAAGTGAAGTTATAAGAAGAGATATCTAAATTTTCTCAACCTGAACGGGAAAATTTCGCATCAGCAGGGCTGGAACATTTAATGAAAACTCGTTTTCATCGCGGTAGAAATCTGGTGGAACACGTCTGAAGAAACACAATTATTCTAAACACATACTTTACAGCCGCCTCGGTGGAGCAGTGGTCTAAGCACTACTGGTTTCTGATCGTTCGTCTGGTTTCGAATCCCGATGAATCATTGATGTTCTGTTGGTATTACGGGATTAGTTCTCTCCCTTTTATGAATCTGTTGTTCTAAATTTCAGACGACCGGGTAGCCCATCAAGTTGCTTACGGGAGTAGTTACGCCACTAAAACAGTCACATTTTGAAAATTGAAGACACATACCTTTTAATCAATCTCATAGGGAAACTGGTGCATATGAAAAATCAGAAGGCGTGTGGAAAGTATTATTCGTGGTTAAAATGAGCCATTGTTGAAAGATCATTTTTAGTCGGAACTGGAGAAGCATAAATATTTTCGAGAGAAAATTTAAAATTTATTCCTCAGACTAGAATATTTAAAGTGAAGTTTGGTGTAGACTGCAGTTGTGGAATAAAATAATAATTTTTCACATCTCGGTGTCATAAATGCAGACATCAATTCAAACAGAAACATACTGTCCGATCAAACGTATCCGGACACTTGCCTTTTCACAAATCCCTGCAACAGGAATGAAATTTATATCGACTTAGTCCACTCTGTGCTGCTATTACAGGGTAGGGCTTCATGCTAGATTTGGATATGTTGCTGTGGGAATTGCTTTACATTCTATTATGACAAGAGCGTTAGTAAGATCGGTCACTGATGTTGCGTGGTTATGCCTGGAACGCACGATGCGCTCCAATTAACACCAAAAGTATTCCGTGGTGTTGAGCTCGGAACTCAGTGCGTGCCAGTCAAGTTTTTTCTCACCCATATCATCAAACCATTCCTGCAGTTACTTATCTTTCTCGACGAGAGACAGACATTTTTTCTGATAAAGGTAATGGCCTTCATAGAACTATTGCCATAACGTTACAATCACAGAATTGTCGCGTATGTCACTATAGCTCACAGCGCTGTTTACCAGGCACTTGAACTAGGCAGCTTAGCTCAATTCCCCAGAACAGCCCCAGAACATACCTCCTTCATCAAACTTCATAGCTGGAACAACACAGTCGATCAAATCGCGTTCAGCTGGCATCCTCCCAAATCTACATCTAGATGGTGAAGCCTGATTCAACACTCCAGAAAACGCTTTCCCACTGCTCAAGAGCCCAGTGGCGCCACGTTTTACACCACATCAACCTAAGATTGGCGTTAATCTTACTGATATTAAGCTTGTGTGCGGCTGCTCAGCCAATCGAAACGCATTCCCTTCATCTGCGAACAAAGAGTTACGGTGTTCTTTCCAGGGACATTCTGGAACTCGATGCTGAGTGCTGTATCCCAGAAGAGGCGATTTTGGTAAAGGAAAGTTAAAAATATTTCTCGCATAAGTAGCTTCAAAATTATGTGGTCCCGCATTGCCATTTTAAGCGACCTACTAAGTAAAAAGGTTGCTGTTGTTACGCCTACGCGTTTCCAGCAATGGCATTCCTTAGAGTTGATCAGAGCAGTTGCATTATGGCAGAAATTTCCATAGCCGATGCTGCAGCTGAGGAGAGGCGACTTTGGTAAAGGAAAGATACGAAATTTTGTCGCATAACCCGTTTCGGGACCCTGAGGTCCCCCTCTGCAATTTCAAACGCGACCCACAAAGTAGCGTTTTTGCTGTTGTTGCGCTTAGGCGTTTCCACTTTGCAATAACATTCCGAAGAGTTGATCGCAGCAGTTGCATAAGGATATAAATTTCCACAACTGATGCTGCCGCCGAGGAAGGCGAATGGGGTAAAGGAAAGATACAAAGGTTTGTCGTATTACCCGCTTCAGGAACCTGTAGTCCCGCTCTGCCTCTTTATGTGGCCTACCAAGCAGCATTTTTGGTGTTGCTGCGCCTCCGCGTTTCCACTTTGCAATAGCATTCCAAAGAGTTAATCAGAGCTGTTACATAAGGGTAGAAATTTCCAGAATTGACTTACTGACATCGCAGGTTTTTTTTTCGTTTTACTTATCGAATAGCTTCTTTTAGTTCGTTTGTTCGTGAATTTTCTTTTTCTCATTCTCTGGTATTCTTGAATATAATAAGTTAAGTATTCAATGGAAACATTTCTAACACTCTTTCGTTTTCTTGAAAAATCTAAAATCTAAAAACGCAAGAGCATTTTTGCTATTAGTACTTCCAAAACCGATGGTTGATTAGAATTGAAAAAAATATTTCACACTATTCAATCAGCAAAATAAGTTGTTGTCCTTTAAAATTACTCTACTGATAAAGTTGATAGTGTTTTGAATGGTGTCCGTCCTATATTAATGCTGCATCAGTGCAAAGCAGAAATCCAAATTGCAGAGACTCATTATTTCGGGTTTGCTATTACAACAGGCATCTAAAGAGAGATAAATATAGGACAATTCCATATTACTGTTACTAGATACAGAATTGGACAAAAGAATGTGAACACCAACATTATAGAAGTTAAATGTTATTTGTGTAGGCTACACTGAAACAAAAAATCGTTGTGATTATTATTTGCGTATCTTTTCTTTGCATATATTCTTTAGGTTGTACACCAGTGGATTACAAATTGCGTTCTCCAGTGGTTCATAGGAATGGTCGCGAAAATTATTGGTCTGTCAGACTTCCAAAGAACACAAATCGGGGGATTTCCGTTTAGCTGGAGCCTCTGTAACCATAACGGCAAATCGTTCCGTGTTTCAAGAGCAGCAGTCTCCACGGCTATGAATGCGTAAACAAAGCGTTGCAAGACTATATCGGATAGAAGAATATGGGCAAAATCCGAGACTAAACGAGAGAGACCGTCGAACGTTAATTAGGTTTGTGTCCTAACAACATAGAACTATCCAAAAAAACTGACACTAGATATCAATATCTACTTGAAACACATCCATGGAAAAGTTGCAGTTGACCAGAAACCAGTGCTACATGCGGAAAAGATGGTGTCACGAGCATAAAACCTGGACAGCTGATTACTGGAAACGTCTGAGGTAGTCCGGTGAGATTTCATTTACATTATTCTCAAGAGTGGGTTGGGTTTATGTATGGAGAACCTCCAAGGAAACAGGATGACTGAAAATGTGTTAAATGGTTCGATGAGTCTTCATTTACATTATTCCCAACAGTAGGTTGAGTTTATATATAGAAAACCTCCAAGGAAACTTGATGACTGGAAAGGTGTTATATGGGTCGATGAGTCTTCAATTACATTATTCCCAACAGTAGTTTTGGGTTTACGTATGGAGAACCACCAAGGAAACTTGATGACTGGAAAGGTGTTAAATGGTTTGATGAGTCTTCATTTACATTATATAACGAAGTAAATTTCCCCGTCATTTCTGTCCACGCCAGGATTCGAACCCGGATCCCCTCATTCCGGAATAAGTCACTCTACCAATTGAGCTACGCGGACGTTTTATTCTGATTCCTATCTGCCTTTATGTCGTGTGCGTCCTTCGGGCAGGTACGTCACATCTCCTGGTACGTTATATCATCTCCCCCTCACTTTTTTTTTTCGAAGTGCTGGAGAAGGGATTCTCTTATTTTTCCTATCTCGCGGTGTGGAAATAACATCACACCAATGCGAGATTTTGAACGGTCGGGTCATCCGGATAGTTCGGGCGCCGTATAACGAAGTAAATATCTCCGTCATTTTTGTCCACGCCAGGATTCGAACCCGGATCCCCTCATTCCGGAATAAGTCACTCTACGAATTGAGCTACGCGGACGTTTGTTCTGACTACTATCTGCCTTTATGTCATGTGCGTCCTGCTGGCAGGTACGTCTCTCCCCCCCCGCCCGAAAGAGGGCCGGGGGCATGGTGGTCAGCCGTGACCATGAATCGTTGCATGCAGCCATCCACTGTAGAACGTGCATTTGAGAACTCACAGTCAATCTGGTATGTGGAATGCAACGTCACACACATTTATTTTTCGAAGCACTGGAGAAGGGATTCTCTGATTTTTCCTATCTCGCGGTGTGGAAATAACATCACACCATTGCGAGATTTTGAACGGTCGGGTCATCCGGATAGTTCGGGTGCCATTATAACGAAGTTAAATATCTCCGTCATTTCTGTCCACGCCAGGATTCGAACCCGGATCCCCTCATTCCGGAATAAGTCACTCTACGAATTGAGCTACGCGGACGTTTGTTCTGATCTACTATCTGCCTTTATGTCGTGTGCGTCCTTCGCCCGAAAGAGGGCAGGTACGTCACATCTCCTGGTACGTTACAATTATGTGGAATGCAACGTCACACAGTAGGTTGGGTTCTGTATCTCGCGGTGTGGAAATAACCTCCAAGGAAATTTGATGACTGGAAAGGTGTTAAATCCTATCTGCCTTTATGTCGTGCGTCCTTCGGGCAGGTACGTCACATCTCCTGCAGTACGTTACATTATTCCCAACAGTAGGTTGGGTTTATATATAGAGAACCTCCAAGGAAACTTGATGACTGAAAAGGTGTTATATGGTTCGATAAGTCTTCATTTACATTAATTCGAACAGTAGTTTGGGTTTCTATATGGAGGACCTACAAGGAAGCTGGGCGACTGGAAAGGTGTTATATGGTTCGATGAGTCTTCATTTACATTATTCCCAACAGTAGGTTGGGTTTATGTATGGAGAACCTCCAAGGAAACTTGATGACTAGAATTCCCAACAGTAGGTTCGACGAATCTTCAATATGGTTCGATGAGGTTTCAGTATGCTTCGATGAGTCTTCAATATGGTTCGATGAGTCTTCATTTACATTATTCCCAACAGTAGGTTGGGTTTATGTATGGAGAACCTCCAAGGAAACTTGATGACTAGAATTCCCAACAGTAGGTTCGATGAGTCTTCAATATGGTTCGAAGAGTCTTCATTTACATTATTCCCAACAGTAGATTGGGTTTGCGTATGGAGAACCTCCAAGGAAACTTAATGACTGGAAAGGTATGATATGGTTCGGTAAGTTTTCATTTACATTATTCCCAACGGTAGGTTGGGTTTATGTATGGAGAACCTCCAAGGAAACTTGATGATAGGAATTCCCAACAGTAGGTTCGATCAGTCTTCAATATGGTTCGATGAGTCTTCATTCACATTATTCCCAACAGTAGGTTCGATGAGTCTTCAATATGGTTCGAAAAGACTTCAATATGGTTCGATGAGCCTTCATTCACATTATTCCCAACAGTAGGTTCGATGAGTCTTCAATATGGTTCGAAAAGACTTCAATATGGTTCGATGAGTCTTCAATATCGTTCGATGAGTCTTTAATATGGTTCGACTAGTCTTCAATATGGTTCGATGAGTCTTCAATATGGTTCGATGAGTCTTCAATATGGTTTGATGAGTCTTCAATATGGTTCGATGAGTCTTCAATATGGTTCGATGAGTCTTCATTTACATTATTCCCAAGAGTAGGTTGGGTTAATGTATGAAAATCCTCCACGGAAACTTGATGACTGGAAAGGTGTTATATAGTCCGATGAGTCCTCATTTACAGTATTTCCAACAGCAGGTAGTTTTTACATATGGAAAACCCCCAAGGGAGCTTGATTCATGGAAAGGTGTTTTATGGTCCGATGAGTCTTCATTTACATTATTTCCAACAGTATGTCGGGTTTATGTATGGAGAACCCCCAAGGAAGCTTGATGACTGGAAACATGTGAAATGGTCCGATGAGTCCTCCTTTATAATATTCCCAACAGTACGTCAGCTTTATATATGGAGAACCCCCAAAGAGGTTTGATGATTAGAAATGTGTGATATGGTCCGATGAATCTTCATTTAGATTATTCCCAACAGTAGGTTTGGTTTATGTATGGAGAACCCCCAAAGAGGTTTGATGATTAGAAATGTGTGATATGGTCCGATGAATCTTCATTTAGATTATTCCCAACAGTAGGTTTGGTTTATGTATGGAGAACCTACCAAGGAAGCTTGATGAATGGAAAAATGTGATATGGTCCAATGATTCTTCATTTACATTATTGCCAACAGTAGGTTCGGTTTATGTATGGAGAACCTCTAAGAAAGCTTGATGACTGAAAATGTGTAATATGGTACGAGGAGTCTTCATTTACATTATTTCCAACAGTAGGTAGGATTTATATTTAACGAAACCCAAGGAAGGGTATAATTCTGAATGTCTGGTACTAACTCTCAAACATGAGGTGGATCTAGGATGATTAGGGCTGTCGTATATAGGTATTCGATTGGCCCCCATCATTACCCTACATGGTTAAGTTACTGCCAGTTAATACTTAGATATTCTACATGATCAGATGCATCCTATTGTCGAAATATTGTTTCCGAATCATGACGCTATATTTCCATATGCCAATGTGTCCATACAACTAACCCCAACCGCACAGTCTTGGTTTGATGAGCACCAAGATGAACTTTAGCATCTGCCGTAGCCAACTCAATCAGCTGAGTTGAATGTCGTCGAACCAATGTAGGCAGATTTCAAGAGCAGTCTGCAAGTTTCCTTCTTCAACACCTCTGAAGTGATTGGCTGATGTTCTGATCGGCGAATGGTATACCATTCCACTGGAGAATATTTTATGCTGTAGTAAAGGCAAATGGTGGTCCAACACCATATTAATAACGCCATATCGCCGATATTCCAAGTGCTCACATTATTTTGTTCAGCATGTACATAAAAACAATTAACTGTCAGTTATCAAATAATCCTGGTCCAAGCCTACTGATTCCCAGCTCCAGACTAATAAGTGAGATGCTGACTAAATAGATATTTTGCAGATGATGTGCAACTATCCTCAATAGCATGTCAGGTGTCACCACCCATGAAAGTATTAATAATATTTAAGTTATTTTTCTTCAGGCTATTGTGTAATAACTTGAATAATATGACATTCTTTATTGTCCTACTGATAAAGATATGAGCCTTTCCCAAAGTTCTGTCACAAAAATGGCAGTACATAATTGTTCAATACCGTTAGGTAGAGCTTAGCATTCATGACTTTGTCCAAAATCAATAGTAGGTCTAGTCGGAGCCAGGAAAAACTGCTCCATAGCATCCTGCTACCTCTATCTAACTTCATTGTCGGGGTGATATAATCTGGAAGGTAAATATCGCTGCACCAAGAACGACCATCCAACTAGAGCACTTTGAACTGTCGTAAGCCAGTCCAAATGCCTAATTTTCCATTCGTCAGAAGTCGAGCGTCAAAGTTCAGCAAATGACGCAGCGCTAAGGACGGCCATTTAACTGGTAAGCTGTGAACCGTTGTACGGCAGTCCAAATGCGTAATTTTCAATTGGTCAGCAGTCCAGCTTCAAATTTCAGTAAATTTTGCAGTACCAAGAACGGACATTCAACTGGTACACTGTAAAATCGCCGCACCAAGGACGGTCATCCAACTGGTACACTGTAAAGTTGCCGCACCAAGGACGGCCATCCAACTGGTACATTGTGAACAGTTGTAAGGCAATCCAAATGCATAGTTTTCCATTGGTGAGCAGTTCAGCGTCAAAGATCAGTAAATGCCGCCGCAGCCATAGATGACCATCCGGTTGGTACACTGTGAACCGTTGTAAGGCTGTCCAAATGCATAATCAGCAGACCAGCGTCAAAGTTCAGTATCCACGTCAAGAGGTGGGTGGCAGTAGTCGAAGTTATCAGGGACTTGTCGATGGCTCTTTCGTCGAGGGAACCCGTATCGTACAGTGTACTGCTCACATCACTAGCCCAAACATTAGATCCGACAGTCTTAGATAGGAATTGTTTGGTTAGAAACAATGCTCATTTGCCTTATGATGGCATAGCGTTTTGCAGAACTTTCCTGTAACATTTTGTTAGCTTAGAAGGTTTACCGGGTCGTTTGATGGTGAAAATCAGTCCAAGTCCAACTCAATGTTTTATATATCACATCATAAACCGCCAATAGCGGTATAACTATACCATCGGGATCAGAGGAAATGCTATCCCACACTCACCAACCCGCTTGGCCAGCGTGGTGAGTTGTGGCCAAACACCTTCAAAATGACTCTACAACTTAAATCATGGCCCTCGGTCTCCGGCACCTGGAATGTACCTGGCCAAGGCAGCGGCCAGTGCGACATGAAGACAGAGGGTGCTAAGAATCCCCAGAGGACCGGGCTAGGCTGCCATCTGATGCTGACCTTGGCAACGTATAATGGACGCTCCCTATCTTCTGATTCAAGGCTTCTTGAATTGGAAGAGGAAACAACAAAGGATCAAGTGGGACATCGTCGGGCTTAGTGAGGTAAGGAGAAAAGGAGAAGATCTCATTGAACTGAAAAGTGGACATCTCTTCTATTATCGTGGGACAGATACTGGCAGAACTAGTGGTCTTGGATTTATAATAAATAAGAAACTGAAGGATAAAGTTGTAGAAGTTGAAAGTTCCTCTGACAGAGCTGCACGACTTGTTATCCAACTCTCGAGAAGATACCAGGCTCAGATTATTCAAACTTATGCACCCACCACAAGTCATGCCTGAAGAAGAAATTGAAGAATTTTATGAGGAAATGCGTCATCTAAATAATTAAAGGTAAGCAGCACTTGAAGATAATTATGGGAGATTTCAATGCAAAAATAGGACAACGGCAACAGAATGAAACTTCAGTAGGTAAATTAGGTCACGGCAAAAGAAACCAGCGTGGAAATATTCTCGTTGAGTTTGCAGAGGCAGAAGGATTTTTCATCTTGAACTCCTATTTCAAGAAAAAGCCACACAGGAAATGGACATGGAGACATCCAATTGGGACGACAAGTGAAATTGATTTTATTATGTGTAACAAAAAATTCGTCATCCAAGACTGCAGTGTGCTGAACAATTTCAACACAGGTAGTGACCATAGATTGGTGAGATGTAAGATGCACCTCAACACTAAACTCGAACGTGGCAAGCTCATGAGACAAACAAAATGTATTGACATAACCAACCTTAAAAATCACCATAATACCTTCAAGTTGAAACTGAGGAACAGATTCTCTGCTTTAGAAGGCCTAACATCGGAAGAAGTGGATATTTCTGAAGTTAACAGAAAAGTAACCAAAGCTCTTATGGAAACAGCAACAAAATTAGCTTGGGTCTAACAACAAGTTGCATGTGAACAAATTATCAGGAAACACCAAAATGTTGATGCAAAAAGAAGAGAGATGGCGACAACTAAAGAAGATGTGAGTTTCAAAGTGGAATATATAGAGCTATGCAAGACAGTACGAAAAAGTATCACTGAAGATGTAAGGAAATTCAACTGTGAGCTAGTGAGGAAAGCAATTGAAACCAACCAAAGCCTAAAGATAGCAAAGGGACATCTCAGTAAGGGAAGAAAACAGAATATTGCACTGAGAAAAGAAGATGGTTCTGTAACAAGAAATAGAGGCGAAATTTTGACAAGAGTGAACTATTTCTACTCCAAATTATATGAAAGGGATGATACTTGTACTCCAGACATCATGAAAGGTACCAGTACCAGAGTTCTTCGAGTCCTCCCAGCAGAAGTTGCACATGCAATCAAGAACATGAAGCGGGGAAAGCTCCAGGAGAAGATGGAATTACTGTAGACATCATACAAGAAGCAAGTGGAGAAAACGAAACAGTACTCGCCCAAATTTTCACTCGATGCCTTAATGAAGGTAAAATTCCTGAGGATTGGAACAACGCTACAATGATCCTGCTACATAAAAAAGGTGAGATTGAGGATCTTAGGAACTACAGGCCTATCAGCCTCCTCTCAGTGGTTTATAAAATCTTCACTAAAGTTCTTTCACACTACTTGAAGGTAACACTGGACATGGCTCAACCCAGAGAACAAGCTGGATTCAGGAGTGGCTACAGCGCAATAGATCATATCCACGTACTGAGAGAACTAATTGAAAGAGCGAGGGAATATGAACTTCCATTGTGCATGGCTTTTATCGATTATGAAAAAGCCTTTGATTCGGTGAAACCATCAGTAGTTACAATGACCCTGAAATCCTGCGGTATTGAAGATGCATACATTAATATTATTAATAACATCTATGAAAATGCAAGTGCAAAGATTCGACTGTTTGAAAATACAACACACATAGAAATTGGAAAGGGAGTGAGACAAGGTAACACCATATCTCCGAAGCTCTTTAATGCCCCATTATGAAAATGTCTTTAAATCATTGAACTGGGAAAACACAGGGATAAAGATTAATGGAGATTATCTAACACACCTTCGTTTTGCTGATGACGTAGTCATTTTTGCAACTACCCTACCAGAGCTGCAGAGTATGATCCAGGAACTTGCTGACAAGAGTAAAGAAGTGGGATTAAGAATGAACTTTCAGAAGACAAAAGTGATGTTCAATGCTTTTACAAGAAATTAAGATTTATCGATTGATGGAGAAAAACTGGACATAACAGACACGTACGTTTATCTTGGACAGCAGATATCAACTGAGGGTCACATTGATGAAGAAATTAATCGGCGTACAAAACTTGCCTGAAGAGCTTTTGGAAGAAACAGCATAATTTTCAAGAGCAATATGCCATTATGTCTTAAAAGAAAAGTGTTTGATCAATGCATCCTTCCAGTGCTTACGTATGGTGCAGAAACGTGGACCTTAACTAAAAGAGACAAACAAAGGCTGCAGACAACTCAAAGCAGCATGGAGAGGTGCATGCTTGGTATAACCAGGACAGATAAGAAGAGGAACTCGTGGATCCGAAAAATGACGAGAGTGGAAGACACCATGATCAGAATTAAATCCCTGAAATGGCAATGGGCTGGACATACTGCCAGAAGGACAGACCATCGATGGACAGCCGAAATTTTAGATTGGATTCCAAGGGACAGGAAAAGACCCAGAAGAAGACCACATGGGTGATGGGTAGATGAAATTCGAAAATATGCGGGAGTGACATGGAGGAGACTGGTACAAGACAGACCGTTGTGGAGGAAACTTGGGGAGACCTTTGTCCAGCAGTGGATTGATAATGGTTAACAATGATGATGATGATGATGAAACAGTCTACCTAAAGATTTTTAACGTTTTTGAAAAGTAATGTCTAAAAAAATTACTTATGTGCGACCCTGTTCTCAATCTGCGTTGGAAATCAGTTAAGTCTGACGTTCGGGGCAGCTGGCATTTACAGTCGTGCTGTTGCCTCATCGTAGCCCTACGAACTATGGTTGAACTATGGTTGGGTCTGTAACGTTATGCTTACGTCGAACTCAGTTCAATAGCAGTACAGACAGTTTTTCTTTGTTTGTTTGGGGATTTAACGGAAAACGTGAGCAACTTGATGAGCTGTAAGCAGGCGCACGTTCCTAATCTAGGGCCACTGGTTTCAGGGATGGTAGAGAGCCAGTGCCGCATGACAAACACAACAGTCATGCCTGCCCGGGATTCGAGTCCAGACCAATCTGGCACGAATGGTCAGAAGCCAGAGCTTTAGACCACTGCACCACCAAGGCGGCTAATAGAGAGGTGTCTGGATATTAAATGCATGGAAGTGTGCTTATGCATACCCGGTCTAAGTTAAGAAGGGTTCCTTCTTTTGTTTTTGCTTTCCAGAATTGCGAAATGAGAATGACTTCTATGTTTTGACCAGAAACATTAGCTCTAGGATACGAAACGTTTTCCTCTCTATTATGAAGCGATATACAAAAGTAAAAATCCAAATGAATAATAAGTAATGTGTTTCCCAATAATTGCATTTATATATACATGAAATATGTACTCTTCTGTAGCACTATTCGTTACGTTTCTGTATCACTATAGGCTATTGTGTTCAGAGGATGAAAGAAATAACTAATCAATGTCCACAAGGCTGTTTTTCCTGCTGCATGAAGGCAGCCAGAATCATTCAATCGGGCAGAGGCCATCAGAGCATTTCTTTGCCCCACGTCATTACATTATACATTAGGGTCTTCCACGTCTTCTATCAATTAATCTTACCAAAGTGACGATCACTCTGGCCAAAGTAATCAGTTTAGCCCAGCAAAAGAAGTGCAGCGACACGGAAAACTTATTAGCTTCTTTACTTCCTTGTTCGCATAGTAACGTGATTTACTGCCGCCTTGAACGATTGACTGATATTTGATTCATTTCTGCATCGTTAATGTGCCCATAAACATGAAACTTCCACAAGGGACCATTTAAAGCACCGTAGAGAAAACTGGAAAACCGAACTTTGCATTAGGTTTCTATTTAAGGTGGAATTTCGTTCACGGTGACTTCTCAAATACTGAGGTGATAGATTTCGTCGAATGACGAGCAACAGGAAAAAGCAAATGCATGATCTTCAAAGCTCAGGAAATTAAGATCTACAGCACCCAAACTTGGAACTCTGACTGGTTTTTTCTTTAATTTTCATTTATGTGAAAGTATGAGGGTCTGAGCATAATGGCTTCGAGTGTAAAAATGTACATATATACAGTATATATAAAAGGAAAGTTAAAATATCAAAGGAAAGTTAAAATACTACTCATGTAATATAATATAAACTACAACAAAACTGCCCTATGCAACAAATATTAGATGTAGGTATTGTATGCCAAAGAATATTAACACACAAGCAACCAACCCTCATAAACAAATAATTAGGGCCTTGTGAATTCCAGATGACAAAAAGTCTTGAGTCTGTCTCTTCATGTCACTCCGGCATGCTTTCCAATTTCATCCAGAGGGTTGGTTGCTTGTGTGTTAATATTCTTTTGCATATATATATATATATATATATATATATATATATATATATATATATATATATATATATATATATCATCATCGTCATCATCATTGTCAACATTTAGCAATCCAGTGCTGGATGAAAGTCTCCCCAAGTTTCTTCCACAATTGCCTGTCTTGGGTCTGTCTCCTCCATGTCACTCCGGCATGCTTTCAAATTTCATCCATCCATCTCTCATTGGGTCTTCTTCGGGCTCTTTTTTTGTCTCTTGGAATCCAGTTTAAAATTTCAGTTGTCCATCGGTGGTCTGGTCTTCTGGCAAAATGTCCAGCCCATTGCCATTTCAGTAATTTCCCTCTGGTTATGATATCGTCCACTCCTGTTATTTTCCTTATCTACAAGTTACTCTTCTTATATTTCCTGGTTGCACAGAGCATGCATCTCTCCATGTCTCTTTGAGTTGTCTGCGGTTTTTGTATATCTTTTTTAGTTAAGGTTCATGTCCCCGCTCCATACGTAAGCACTGGCAGGATGCATTGATTAAGCACTTTCCTTTTAAGACATAATGGCATACAGCTCTTAAAAATCGTACTGTTTCTTCCAAAAGCTCTCCGTCGAAGTTTTATAAGGCGATTAACTTCTTCATCAATGTGACACTCACTTGATATTTGCTGTCCAAGATAAATGCAAGTATCGGTTGTTACAAGCTTTTTCCCATCAATCAATAACTCTTCTTTTCTTGAAAAAGCATTGAACATCACCTTTGTCTTCTGAAAGTTCATTTTTAATCCAACTTCTTTTCTCTTGTCAGCAAGTTTTTGGATCATACTCTGCAGCTCCGAAGGAGTAGTTACAAACATGACTACGCCATCACAAGAACGAAGGTGAGTTAAAAATTCTACATTAATTTTTATCCCTTTGTTTTCCTAGTTCAATGATTGAAAGACATTTTGCAATGTAGCATTAAAGTGTTTGGGATATCATCATCATCATCATCATTGTCAACCAATATCAATCCACTGCTGGACGAAGGTCTCCCCAAGTTTCCTCCACAACGGTCTGTCTTGTGCCAGTCTCCTCCATGTCACCCCTGCATACTTTCGAATTTCATCCACCCATCTCCCATGTGGTCTTCTTCTGGGTCTTTTCCTGTCCCTTGGAATCCAATCTAAAATTTCGGCTGTCCATCGATGATCTGTCCTTCTGGCAGTATGTCCAGCCCATTGCCATTTCAGGGATTTAACTCTGATCATGATGTCTTCCACTCTAGTCATTTTTCGGATCCACGAGTTCCTCTTCTTATCTCTCCTGGTTACACCAAGCATGCACCTCTCCATGCTTCTTTGAGTTGTCTGCAGCCTTTGTATGTCTCTTTTAGTTAAGGTCCACGTCTCTGCACCATACGTAAGCACTGGAAGGATGCATTGATCAAACACTTTTCTTTTAAGACATAATGGCATATTGCTCTTGAAAATTATGCTGTTTCTTCCAAAAGCTCTCCAGGCAAGTTTTGTACGCCGATTAATTTCTTCATCAATGTGACCCTCACTTGATATCTGCTGTCCAAGATAAACGTACGTGTCTGTTATCTCCAGCTTTTCTCCATCAATCGATAAATCTTCATTTCTTGTAAAAGCATTGAACATCCCTTTTGTCTTCTGAAAGTTCATTTTTAATCCCACTTCTTTACTCTTGTCAGCAAGTTCCTGGATCATACTCTGCAGCTCTGATGGGGTAGTTGCAAAAATGACTACGTCATCAGCAAAACGAAGGTGGGTTAGATAATCTCCATTAATCTTTATCCCCTTGTTTTCCCAGCTCAGCGACTGAAAAACACCCTCCAATGTGGCATTAAAGAGCTTCGGAGATATGGTGTCACCTTGTCTCACTCCCTTTCCAATTTTTACGTGTGTTGTATTTTCAAACAGCCGAATCTTTGCACTTGCATTTTCATAGATGTTATTAATAATATTAATGTATGCATCTTCAATACCGCAGGTTTTCAGAGCCATTGTAACTGCTGATGGTTTCACCGAATCAAAGGCTTTTTCATAATCGATAAAAGCCATGCACAATGGAAGTTCATATTCCCTCGCTCTTTCAATTAGTTCTCTCAGCACGTGGATATGATCTATTGTGCTGTAGCCACTCCTGAATCCAGCTTGTTCTCTCGGTTGAGCCATGTCCAGTGTTACCTTCAAGCGGTGTGAAAGAACTTTAGTGAAGATTTTATAAACTACTGATAGGAGGCTGATAGGTCTGTAGTTTCCGAGATCCTCAATGTCACCTTTCTTATGTAGCAGGATCATTTTAGCGGTGTTCCAATCCTCAGGAATCTTTCCTTCATTAAGGCATCGAGTGAAAATTTGGGCGAGTACTGTTTCGATTTCTCCACTTGCTTCTTGTATGATGTCTACAGTAATTCCATCTTCTCCTTAAGCTTTTCCTCGCTTCATGTTCTTGATTGCATGTGCAACTTCTGCTGGAAGGACTGGAGGAACTCTGGTACTGGTATCTTTCATGATGTCTGGAGTGCATATATCATCCCTTTCATATAATTTGGAGTAGAAATCTTTCACTCTTGTCAAAATTTCGCCTCTATTTCTTGTTACAGAACCATTTTCTTTTCTCAGTGCCATAATCTGTTTTCTTCCCTTACTGAGATGTCCCTTTGCTATCTTTAGGCTTTGGTTGTTTTCAATTGCTTTCCTCACTAGTTCACAGTTGAATTTCCTTACGTCTTCAGTGATACTTTTTCTTACTGTCTTGCATAGCTCTATATATTCCACTTTGGAAGTCACATCTTCTTTAGTTGTCCTCATCTCTCTTCTTTTTTGCATCAACATTTTGGTTTTTCCTGATAATTTGTTCACATGCAACTTGTTCTTAGACCCAGCTAATTTTGTTGCTGTTTCCATAAGAGCTTTGGTTACTTTTCTGTTAACTTCAGAGATGTCCACTTCTTCCGATGTTAGGCCTTCTAAAGCAGAGAACCTGTTCTTCAGTTCTAACTTGAAGGTATTATGGTGTTTTTTGAGGTTGGTTATGTCAATAGATTTTGTTTGTCTTATGAGCTTGCCACGTTCAAGTTTAGCGTTGAGGTGCATCTTACATCTCACCAATCTATGGTCACTACCTGTGTTGAACTTGTTTAGCACACTGTATATACACATATATACTATTATCCCGCCAATGCTTACGTAGGGAGCAGAGACATGGACCTTAACTAAAAAAGTTATACACAGACTGCAGACAAATCAAAGAAGCATGGAGCGTCGTGCATGCTTGGTGTAACCAGGAAAGATAAGAAGAGCAACTTATGGACAAGGAAAATGACAGGAGTGGACGACATCAGCACCAGAGTTATATCACTAAAATGGCAATGAGCTGGACATGTAGCCAGAAGAATGGATCACCGATGGACAACCGATATTTTAGACTGGATTCGGAGGGACAGGAAAAGACACAGAAAAAGACCTCATAGAAAATGGATGGATGAAATTCGAAAATATGATGGAGTGATATGGAGGAGACAGGCTCAAGAGAGACAATTGTGGAAGAAACTTGGGGAGACCTTCATCCAGCCGTGGATTGATAATGGTTGTTGTTGTTGATGATGGTGATGATGATGATGATGGTTATATATACTAAATCGTAATCCTTTTTACGTTATGTAAGATTTGTTATGTTAAAGTTTCAAATATCCGGCTGAATAGATGTTGAACTAAGGGTAAATGCGATGCACTAGTTGTACCGGATAGCTCACTTTAAATTAAGGCTTTTAGGGCCAGACGAAACACATACAGAAATCCAAATCACTTAATTGAACGTTTTATTGGTCTAGCAACTTTAGATTAATCATAAATCCAAAACGTACCACAGTGAGGCGCATCACACACTCATCTGCTGCTTAGTCGTTTTATATCTCTCGTACAATCAATAATCTCAGAAAAGGTTTAGCATCTCCACACACAAAACAACTGTGTCGCAAAATATGCATCTTTTCTCGTTCTTATCACCATGCATACGTTACGCACGTGTTGATCTCACATCAGCGAAGGGAGACCTCTCTCAAACTTGTGATCACCTGCGACGAGGAGTGTGTTCAGTGGCGTACTCTAATACGTACCGGCACCAGTTGTCACTTAATCAAAACCAATAATCCACTTTGGCATACCAGTAAACCACTTTTTCACCTATGTAAAGTTTTGCTCTAAGCTTCTCCCACGTGTATTCCTACCAGCAGCAGCGGGCTCAGGATGCAAGAATTCACTAGGATTCTGCATTGGTTAACCAGTGTGATTTTTCTGCAGGACAACACTTGAATCCACATACGTTGCGCGAACAGGCCTATGGAAGCCATAAACTTTCCCGGCTGGAAAACTATTTTTCAACCAGCACGTTTCTCAAACACCTTTTCTTCGGATTACCACCTTTATCGTGCATTACCTTCAAAAGACCGATTCAAAACGCGCAGTAGATTCATTTTTGCACCACATAATACGGCTTTTTACCATCGAGTTTACCAAAATCTGGTTTCTTGATGGATACAGTTTGTCGATGCATATGTCAATGTGTATTACTTTGTGGAGTAAGGATATTTTTTCTTTCTTTCTGTGCTCTGTTATTCACGAATCGACTACAGCGGCACGAGTTTGTTTGTTTGGCTAATATTTGTGTCCCTTGAGATAAACCTATACGTCAAAGTGACTGCAAAAATTTCAGGATTATGTTTAGGGTCTCATCTGTGAAACATAGAAGAAAATACAGAAACGTATATGTTTTCTGTACAAAGAGACGGTAATATCGACATATTGTATGATATAACATCATCCTACATCCAACTATTTTGGATTCCTTGTTCCACGTGATGAATAAAGCCCTGATGTTCAAGCAAAATGATTATTTTGTATATTTTTGAATATTCAGTTTCTTCTAGGAGCAGGGTTTCTCCTTTAGTGCATATTTTTGCATATATATTCCACAACATTTTCTGGAAAAGCACTATTGAAAAACGAAATCATCGTTTTTTAGGTTTAACTATTAACAGCATCGTGGTGGAATAACGAAACCACTTGTAAAAAAATTCTCACCCATTGCAGAACGGTGATACTCAAAAGAATTTGCATCCAATCAAAAGTATAATGTGTTTTATCTAGTCAAAATACTATGTTATAGTCCAAATTTATTGACGTGGAATAGAAATAAAGTTTCCAAGATCTCACACCTCAACTAAATGGCTTTCTCAAGGAAGGTAGTCAGCAAACTGAATAATAGAGCATTTCAACGATTTTAACACGGTGACTAGTCAAGTCACCACGTTCAAATGATTGACTAGTGACTAGTTAAGTCACCGCGTTCAAATGATTGACTACCCAAGTAGCATACTGACATTGGCCAACGGTTCGCCCAATGATATTTTTGCGTCGGCAGCGTTGGGCGAAGGTTGCGTTGTTTATCGAAGATTGGCCAACGGTTTTTTTAACCACACATGACCAACCATTTATCAACAAATGACCACTTAACGGTTGTCCAATGGTTGTCCAACAACACATGACCAACCGTGGTTGTCCAAGAACACATGACCACATTGGAAAACTGTTTGCAACAGTTTTCCAATGTGGGCCCAACCGTTGAACCAACACATATCCAATTGTTGGCCGCCGAGTCGCCGAGTCGCTGGGCCGACCGTTGAAAGCCCACGGTTGGTCCAACATAATATTGCTACCTGGGTAGTGACTAGTCAACTGACGGCGTTCAAATTGTTCAAGCATTCTATTATTCATTTTGCTGTCTATCTTCCTGGGAAATGCCATCTGGCTGATGCGCGAAAGCTGAGAAATTTGAATTTCTATTCTACGTCATGAAATTTGGATTACTGGTACAGTTATACTATTTTGAGTATAGCTGGTGTACAGTTCCTTGCTATTAATTAGTTTATTCTACTCTCAAATGAACGACTGCACCAGTCGTTTAGGTCTGCTACACGGATTTCTACTTCAGTTTATTATGCTTCGTTCCTGGAACGAATTTCAAATGTAGTTAATGCCCTTCCGGATGAGGACTGCTCTGTGATCGTTAGGGCCAAATTATTTTTGAAAAAATCAACTGTCATCATTGAACTGGCATTTATTAAAGTTATTTTTCCAAACTTTCGACTGCTAAATCTGCTCCGGGAAAAAAGGAATGAAATTTTAAGAAACTTTTTCAAAGTGATAGAAGAATCAAGGACGACATTGAAAATATACCTCCCCTGCAAGGACAAGTCATACAAAACAAAAAGTATCCCAAGGTCCTCTTTAGGAATGCAGTTTTGGAAAAAACAGAAAAACGGAATACAAAACTTACTCAACGAGAAAAACATTATTGTGAAAGTATGCCTCCAATTTTCACCGTTGCTTTAAATATACGCTGATAACCAGTATGGATTTGGAAAGGACTTTTTCTATGTACAAGCATTTCTTCACTGACAGAAGACATGCTTTTTCTTTCGAAAATATTAAAAAAGATTTAATTAACACGCGCAGTCGTGAAAATCTTCTCCAGTAAAATATGCAGATCATAGATCAGATCAGATCATATGTAAAGGATTTTAGGAAGGGAGTGTCTGACCTCAGATCTTAAACAACCCTTAGAAATAGGAAGCTAAGATACTTACGCTAGAGTGCCCGACAGGAAAGTCACACGGAAGCGAGGTAGAAAGGGGGAGGAAGACGCCCTTATTTATTACGGGGGCCAGTACCCGGAGTGCGACGGCTTAACGTGCCCACCCGACGCACGGCGGGTATTCAGTGGTTCGAGCGTTCGCACCTGCCTGGAATCGAACCTGAGGTTATTTCCGTGGCAGTCAGGAACGTGAACATTTTAAGAACGTTTATGGTAAGAAATTATCGAAAATAAATGAAGTTCAAAGAACTGAAACTGGCAACAGCGTGTAGAGGAACACGAAACATCTCCTGTAGTTAATATTGTCTGCTAAGAGAATGACGCATGTAAACAAGCTGTGGATAGAAGGTTATATTTTTGCTCTTTACGAAGAGAAATAATCCTATTCTGTAATTAAAACAAGTTAGTAAAATCATGCAATGCATTGATTAAGATACGCTTTCCAACATGCTAGAAATCATTACTCAAGTTATTACTCAAGTTATGAGAAAAATAGCTATGGAATAAATTTCACTCCTGTGCCCTGACCTTTGATCCCATTTCGATAATATTCAAAAGAACTGGTTCAGTTTACCTTCGAAATAACATGATAAAGTTTTGTCGCAATCGAAGCAATTTTACATAAGTTATGATGCATAAGGGCTATGGAATTGATCCCGCTTCTGTGTACCTTTGACCATATTTCGCCCATTTTCAATAGGATTAGTCCACAGGCAGGTCCCTACAACATACTTGCATTTCATCCAAATTGAAACATTTTTACGTAAGTTATGATGCATAATGGCGATGGAAGTAATTCCGCTCATATGACCTGACCCTTGACCCCATTTTGCCAATTTTCAATAGGGTTTGTCCCCAGGTGGTCCCCTAACACATACTAAAATTTAATCGAAAGCGAACCTTTTTTACGTTAGTTATGACGCATAAGAGCAGTGGAATGGATCCCGCTCCTATGTCCTGACCTTTGACCTCATTTCATTCGCTTTCAACAGGGTTCGTTCCCAGGTGTTCCTCTACCACATACTAAAATTCCATTGAAATCGAACCCTTTTTACGCATGTCATGACGCATAACTGCAACGGAATGCATCCCGCGTTTATGTCCTGACCTTTAACCCCAATTTACCCATTTTAACTAGGGTTCGTCCCCAGGCGGTCCCCTAAAACTTACTAAAATTTCATCACAATCGAACCATTTTTACGCCAGTTACCGTGCGGACGGGCGGACGGACGGGCGGACGGACGGACGGACTGATACAGCTGGAGCATATACGCTTCTTCAACCTACGGTTGGAAAGAGTAAAAAAGCTGTGAAAGTCATGGAATTAACATTTCTAAATGTCAAATAAGCAGTAATATTTATAATAGAGGAAAAAAGCATAAAGCATTGCTTTTAACAGGAAAAGGAACACACAACGAACTTCCAAAAAGAGGTATGTACGTTTACGACTATTTCAAAAGTAAGATTTCTTGTCTTAAAAGAAAATCTACCGACGCAATGAGCTACCACTAAGCCGTTAAAAATGTATCAACTGTAAAAAAACTAACAAAAAAATATTTGAATTTGAAAGAAACCAAAATACGTAATGTTCACAGCATTTCGCCTAGGTACGTGGCTGAGGGCAGAGCCCGGTGTAGACTTCTTTTTGAAAATCACTTTGCCGGAGACAGATGGACATGGATCCACCTAAACGACTGTTACAAAAAAGGTCGATTTACTATCGCAACAGAGTAGAGAAGGACTAACAAATTTGGTTCTAAGAATTCAAAGAACGTTTCAGTAAAGGTTCCATGATTATTCCTGGTTTCTCGTACAATGGAAAATTAAAGTTAAGAAACGTTTAAAAGAATGCTGATATCAATTCTGCATATTACTGAAAAAATGTCTTAATTCCCATATTTAAAGAGGAAATAGCAATTGTTTATCCACAGAGCCTTCAAAAGTAAAACTCAATCAGGATAACGCTACCAAACATACATCCCAATCTGCCACTCTATTTCTTGACAAAATGCTAAAAGAGATGGGGTAACAAATTTGTGCCTTTTGCTCAAACTCCTTCACTGTCACCTGATCTGTCAGCAATGGATTATTGTGCCTTCGGACTGCTAAAAAGAGCACTTTCTAAACTCAGTCCTGAAAACAATGATTAGACTATGGGAAGCAGTGGAAGAGGAATGAAAAAAAATATCACCACCAATTCAAAAAAATGCCCTGTTATCTTTGAAAATCTAGATGCACGTTCAGAGTCCAGGGAAAGGGCTATCAGATAGAACACTTAAGAAAGGAAAAAATATTTAAGACATTTCATATTGCTGGAAAGTCGTCCTAAAAATGCATGAACATATTTTCTACATACAGTACATCCACATCATGTACATATGAATCCTACAGTAAAACTTCCGGGTATGTTAAACGCATATTTCTGCAATTTTAGCGGATATTTCTTGATTATTTAGGGCACAAATGCATTCATATTTTGGAGGTTTTAAATGATTACATATACAGCCCAAAACGTTTCAGATATGTATTAATAATGTTACAATCTCTCATTTTAGTTACACTTTCAGAGATATCTTACAATTACTTTTCAGCAACATCTATGTATTTTGGAACATAACTCTTTGTACATTACGGTTATGTTAAAAATAGCATTCACCGATACTACTCTTTTATAATTTCCATTCTACATAATTGCTACCTTATGTTACATTCCGGCGATATTTAAGATTTTTGGTTTGGCAACGGCGTGGATGCGCATGCGCATTTATGCCATTTTACCGAAGCACTCTTGTAGTCGTATTTCCAAGTGCTACAGGGATATTCTTTGGTGATACTCGAGTTAGCTAGTTAGTTGATTTAATATTTCATCTTTTTTTTTTTTTTGTGATTCAAGATCATCTGAAAGTAAGTAATTGTTTTCATAATTATAATTTTTAAAATTCTAAAAAGCATTTTATAAAATCTAAGTAGATGGCTGTGTTGTTGTGTTAGTATACTATACCAGCATGTGTCTTTACTTGAACCTGATGAATTTCATATTGGTAGATATGAAGAAAGAAATGACGAATTTTATTTTATTTCTTTTTTTCGCTGAAATATAGTGTATTCCACATGTATAATAGAAATTAGACAACCTCATTTTGGACCAATTTTTATTTCTTTTGTTATCGATATATAAACGCCGCCACTGTTTCCAATGGACATCGGACTGCGTTGAACCTGTGAAAACGTAAACAACTCGTGATACGACTGTTGTTACATTTGAAACAGCTGTCGAGTGTAATATTTTTATTGTGATTTTACAAAGTATATTTTAACTATAATGTTCAACGTACTAAATACGTAACAGTAATATGATGATGACACAAATATCTTTCAAATGCGTAACAGTAATGTAACGAAGTTACAAATATCTTTCAAATACGTAACAGTAACATGAAGTTGGTATGTTGAAGTTACAAAGACTTTTAACTGTAACGTATATGTTATGTTTCAAAGCTATGTAACGTTTGAGGACAGTTTGACCTAACCGTAAGGTTTCTGAAACATTACTGTTACATTACGCAACGTATCTGAAAAGTCTCAATTTTTTTTTTTATTGGGGGTTTAACGACCACCGTGACTAACTCAATAGGCTATAATCAGTGGCTAGTCCCTGATTTAGGGTGACTGGTTCCTGGGAAAGGAGGGAGCCAGTGCCGTAAGACAAACACAAAATCCATGCCTCATCGGGATTCGAACCCGAACCTCTATCGGACGAATGATCAGAGGCCATCGCTTAGATCACTGCTGATCCAGGGCGGCCTCATTGTTTCAGTGTACACTGAAGAGCAATTGAATTAGAGACAGCTGGCGTTATGCAAATGTGGCGCTGTGGGCGGCTCTGTAAAAAGAAACGACATGACGTATGCTGCGATCCGACAATATAAGGAGTGATGCGACGGGAATCAATAAGAGTCGGACGCAGTATGAGTAAGACGAAGGATCTAAGGGCATTTGATCGTGGGCAAATTGTCGGGGCCCGACGAATGGGTCACTCCATCTCGGAAGTCGTGCAGGCACTGGGATTTTCACGAGCCACTGTGTCACGGGTGCACCGTGAGTACATCGAATCCGGTAAAACCATCCCTGCAAAGGCCAACTGCCGTGGACAACAGCGTGAGGATGAGCGGTGTCATCGTCGGCTAGCTCGCATTGTTACAGCGGATAGACGGGCCACAGTTCAAGAAATCACTCGGCAATTTAACGCTGGTGCACATAAACGTGTAAGCAGCCACACCATCTAGAACCATCTCCTCGCGATGGGGTACAGAAGCCATCGTCCCACGAGGGTACCGCTGCTGACCGCACATCACAGGGAGCAAAGATTAGCATGGGCGCGGGAACATCGCCACTGGACCCTAGACATGTGGGAAAATGTTGCCTTGACTGATGAGTCGAGATTCACATTGGTACATGCGGATGGCAGGATACGAGTACGGCGCAAACCACAAGAAGCGATGGATCCTTCTTGCCAGCAGGGTACTTTTCAAGATGGTGGGGGTGGCATTCTCGTCAGGGGACAGAAATGGGATCCCTGGTACGTGTGACATCGTCCCTCACAGATCAACGTTACCTTGATATCCTGGATGACCATTTGCTCCCGTTTGTGCGTCCTCAACATCCTACTGGGGACCTCATCCTGCAACAAGACAATGCACCGTGCCATTGCTCTCGAATTGTATTCGAATGGTTGGATGAACACTCCACCGACGTGACCTCGCTTCCTTGGCCAGCTAGGTCACCTGACCTCAATCCCATCGAGCCCATCTGGGTTGCCATCGAGAGAGATGTTCGAGGCTCTGACCACCCTCCATCAAATCTTCGGGAACTGTGGGAGCTTGTTCAGGGACCGTGGATCTGTGTGGCTTCCCAACGCTTCCGGTGTCTTGTCGAGTCCATGCCGAGACGAATCGCCGCCGTCATCAGGGCGAAAGGTGGTGCTACACGTTACTAGACAGGTATCTAATTCAGTTGCTCTTCAGTGTATACGAAATTTTTTGTGATATGTGTGTATACATCCGGGCTTTACTGGTGATACATTGAATTTCTTAACGATTAAATCTACGGCAAAGATGTGACACAATACATATACCAACTACATCAGAATAAAAAAGGTTAAGACAAAATGGATATAATGTTATGTAAAACATATCCTAAATTAAATCCGTTGAGTAAAAAATTATTGTGCATGCAATATTTCCCGATTATTTTTAGCGGAATCCTTCCATGATAATTAGTCTACAAATTCTGCTCTAAGACACGGACGAATATGCGTGTCCCTCGAGTCTGCGCTTTAATGCCACTACTGAGATGCGCAACTTCATCACGTTAATTCCAACTTGCCACGAAATAGAGTGTAGATGCATAATGAAAGGCGCGGGAGAACTTACCCTTTTATACAGAAAGGTCAGCTCGCAGAGATTACTCCCAGAAGACATCACATTTCCGAGACCGAATGTAACGTTTTATTATGCACAAAATTACATTCGAACCTGATGAATTTACGAGGAGTGAATATATAATGTCTTCACGAGAACTATGGACAGCACTTGAAAACCTTTTATATGTAGAGCGAAAGACAATCAAGTTAACCATTGAAAATAAAAGAGAAAAGGTTCTGTGAGAAAGGATGTCATTCCAAGTGGAATTAATACATTATACGGCATAAACCGGGGTAGATTTAGGATCAATTATTCTACAGGTGTGATTCAAACTCTACAATATCAAAATTTTTACGTTAAAGAGGAACGAAAAATATTTGGTTCCAAACCCCTGTTTGAAATAGCTGTAGTGTTTTAAACATTTTCATATTGCCTCATTCTTTACCGAATCACTTGTCCATATTAATGAAAATTACCATATTTATCTATCTGTCAGTCGCCTAGAGAGGGAGGTACTGCACATAGTGACTTGGAATTTTGGTATGCACGTAGCGGGCAAAATAGCACAGTGCACCTCGTTGCCCTCTTTTTTGACATTCCAATTTCCTGATTTTTAATGAATTTATTAGCTTTTAAAAGGTTTAACCGCTGTCAAAATCTAATCGTGTTGTGCGCTGCATAGATGAGTTAGGGCTCAATTTTAAGAGCCCGGTCCCTGCCCGCTTTTTTTTATTACATGTGTTTGCTGAGCCCGGGCCCGCCCGGGCCCGGATTCTTGTAAAATATTGCTTATCAAGGCTTGCATTTATGCATTATACACTGGCCACAGATATGGCCCAAGCAAGGATTAGTTTAAAAATCATTAATTTAAAAAGTTTAGTTCAGTTAATCCACTTCACAATATTAATATGCTTTTAGAAATACTACGCATAAAGCCAAATGTTCTAAAATGTGGATTTGAAAATAAATAAATAATCAACGTGCCCTTCGACCGCATCAGGGGAATCAGTCATTTTGGTAAAAGCTGAAGAAAAGAAAATCGTTTAGAAACAAAAAATTCCATTCGTTATTTCTTTTTGATTTCTAAATTTACTTTTATTTTGAATAAATTGCATTATAAAACGTACAACGCCGTACAGACAGTTGCAAGTGTTTGAAATTTTGACTCTAGAAACTAATATTTGCAATATAATTTACATATATGCTAATTGGTAAAGGTAGTTTAGAGTGATATAGTAGAATATAAAAAAAAGCATGTAGGGAAATTTCCAAAATTAAAAGAAAAAAAGAACGTAAAAGCATTCCTGACCAGATTATTCTGCATTTTGTAACATTAATAGAGCTTTGCGCTTAATACTATAATAATCACAATATTATCATATGTGTGCCCAGTTTCCACATCAAGTTCATCATGAAAGAGAGAGAGAGAGAGAGAGAGAGAGAGAGAGAGAGAGAGAGAAATGCATCTAATGCCTCAGCGCTTCAACTTGATCTTCTTTTCTCTAAAACTCGACCTGCTGCACTAAAAACCAACGTCACCCCAAAAATCGCGGGGGTGAGGAAATTTAAAAAAATAAATAACAATACTTCTAACTGCACAATTTTGGAAATTAATACATCATTTTAAAGGTAAGATTCTTGATTTTTAATAAAATACAAAAAATGGGAATCTAATTTTTTCCCAGTTTTTTTATACCAGACCCCCTTAAACTAATCCTTGCTTGGGCCATAACTTTGGACAATGCATAATGCAAGTCTTGCTAAGCAAATTTGTCTTGCAATGGCAGCTAGCTTAGGAAACTGAAAATCCTTCCACCATGGTAACAAATTCACAATGAAATTCAACACGTGTAATTCAACCGGGCTCGGAAGTACACGTGTTGAATTAATAACAGTAATGAAATTCAAGACGTGTAATTCCAAGCCCGGGCCCGTGCTAATCTCTAGTGTGCTGACCCATCATCTGACACAACAGTTGTTTAGCCTCCCCGGTGCCGCAGTGATCTAAGCGATGGCCTCTGATCATTCGTCCGAAAGGGGTCCGGGTTCGAATCCCGGTGAGGCATGGATGTTGTGTTTGTCTTACGGCACTGGCTCTCTCCCTTCCCTGGAATCAGTGACCCTAAATTAGGGACGGTTGACTGCTTATAGCCCATTGAGTTGCTCACGGTGGTCGTTAAACCTTCAATCAAAAAAAAACAAAACAAAAAAAACAGTTGCTTATTTCATTGCTACGGAGTAATATGTTATTAACCTATCGTTCAACAATATGCCATTGCGTTTTACATTTGCGTAACAATATCTCATTCTATCTTACGCTAATTACCATAATATAATGCTAAACGTGACAGAAGACATTACAAAATTTGTTTTTTTGATTGGAGTAGCAACTTCTATGTACCAAACTTCCACACATTTACGAGTGTTTTTTTTTTTTTTTTTTTTTTGAGGTAAACTGATACCATTAGCCTTTGCGGGTGGACACCTACGGGAGAATAGAAACGACCGTAGGTTGAAGATTTTCTTAGTGCGAAGTTATATATTGTCAGTGTCTTGACGTCATGATGTACAATGAAAGGTCATTAGTTCATGATTATTGGTCCCTCCCATCAAACTTCTGAGTGCTACGTAGTTCCATTTTTAAAAGGTAGTATTAGGTTAAGTTAACTGAGTGTGTAGTGCGGGTAGGTTAAGTTACCTGAGTGTGTAGTGGGGGTTTTAAACTTCATCCTTGAAAGGTGGTATTATGTTAAATTAACTGAGTGTGTAGTGGGGGTTTTAAACTTCATCCTTGAAAGGTGGTATTATGTTAAATTAACTGAGTGTGTAGTGGGGATTTTAAGTTTTCATCTTTGAAAGGTGGTATTAGGTTAAGTTCACTGAGTGTGTAGTGGGGGTTGCAAGTCCTGATACTTAAAACTGGGTGTGTAGTGGGGTTTTAAGATTTAAAACCGCCACTACACACTCAGTTTTGAAGACTTAAAACCCCCGTTACGGACTCAGTTTTAAGTATCAAGGCTTGAAACCCCCACTACACACTCAGTTAACTTAACCTAATACCATCTTTCAAAGATGGAACTACGTAGCACTCAGCAGTTTGATGGGACGGACCAATAATCATCAACTAATGAACATCATTGTACATCATGACGCCAAGACACGGACAATATATAATTATGCACTAAATATGTTTACATGTAGTCTTCCCCTGATGATGAAAGGGTCGCCTTTGTGAAAGATCTTCTGTTCGTATTTTTTGTTTTTTTTAAATGTTTTATTCATTAGAGATTTTAATTATCGTGATTCAGACAGCAAATTATACTCGACTTTTAGTAAGTAAACATTGATTTTGTCAGTGATGCCAGTAAGATGGTAACTCGCCATTCAGTAACAGTTTCAGCATCACTGTCGTAAACGGTGATTTTGTCACTGATGCCAGTAAGATGTCAACTCGCCATTCAGTAACAGTTTCAGCATCACTGTCGTGAAAGGTGATTTTGTCACTGATGCCAGTAAGATGGTGACTCGCCATTCAGTAACAGTTCCAGCATCACTGTCGGAAACGGCGATTTCGTCACTGATGCCAGTAAGATGGTGACTCGTCATTCAGTTACAGTTCCAGCATCACTGTCGGAAACGGCGATTTCGTCACTGATGCCAGTAAGATGGTGACTCGTCATTCAGTTACAGTTCCAGCATCACTGTCGGAAACGGCGATTTCGTCACTGATGCCAGTAAGATGTCAACTCGCCATTCAGTAACAGTTTCAGCCTCACTGTCGTGAAAGGTGATTTTGTCACTGATGCCAGTAAGATGGTGACTCGCCATTCAGTAACAGTTCCAGCATCACTGTCGGAAACGGCGATTTCGTCACTGATGCCAGTAAGATGGTGACTCGTCATTCAGTTACAGTTCCAGCATCACTGTCGGAAACGGCGATTTCGTCACTGATGCCAGTAAGATGGTGACTCGCCATTCAGTTACAGTTTCAGAATCACTGTCGTAAACGGTGATTTTGTCACTGATGCCAGTAAGATGGTGACTCGCCATTCAGTTACAGTTCCAGCATCACTGTCGTAAACGGTGATTTTTTCACTGTTTAAAGTCCGCGTTATGGAACTGTCACCGTTGTCACTATTACAGGAAAATCACTGTTAAGCCCACCTCTAATAGGTTGCGCCAAAATTTCTCAGATGCACCTCTGAAACCTAACGGGTATTATCTGAACGCATTTCCAGGCGGGTTTGTTTACGTTTCAGACTGCGGCGAACGGTGTATTACTAAACACTGTAAGAAATACCAAGCAATTTATGGGGAAAGATTCTGATAAGGTTTCTTCAACCATTATATTGAATTTGTCGTAGTGCAACTGATATGCGGTTTGAAATTTGGTCTTCCTGTTTACTAAGTTCGACTTCCGAAATGTATCTTTCAGCCGAAGTGATCCGCCGGTTTGTTTACGTTTCAGACCGCAGTTCCAACTCCGCACTATGTACAATTTTTTTACTGGAGATTTAACGACCACCATGAGCACCTCAATGGGCTGTAAGCAGTCGCATGTCCCTATGTTTTTAGGGCCACTTGTTCCAGGGAAGGGAGGGAGCAAGGGTCGTAAGACAAACACAACATCCATGCCTCATCGGGATTAGAACACGGACACCTTTCGAACGAATGATCAGAGGCCATCTCTTAGACCACTGCGCTACCGGGGTGGCATGTACATTTTCATGCTACTTTTATGGGAAGGTTTCGATTAGATTTCTTCAGGCATTGTCTGGAATTTGACATAAACACATAACTGACACAAAGTCAAGAGTAAATAAACCTGAGTGTAAGTGCAAGAGAAGTCATCTTTCTTTCCACGTTTATGAGTGAGTCACGGGAAAATTCTCATCGACCACCACGGTGCATCGAACCCAGGGTCATCCAGTTTCGCGCCGGACATGCTTCCACTGCACCACAGTGACCTCGAAATTCTCCAGACTCACATACGACAAACTGCCAAACCCTGGCAGGTTGCTTTCTTTGGAGCCCCGCACAATGCTGGAGATTCACCAAAGACGAACAGTAGCAACTGAACAAATAACTAGAAGGCGAATGAATTATAAATACAAAGTTGACGTGGACTAGGAACATCAAAGAGAAGTCATTTTTCTTTCCACGTTTATAAGTGAGTCACGGAAAAGTTCTTATCGACCGCCACCGGCCATCGAACCCAGGGTCTTCCAGTTACGTGCCGGACATGCTTCCACTGCACCACAGTGACCTCGAAATTTTCCAGACTCACATACGACAAACTGCCAAACCCTGGCAGGTTGCTTTCTTGGGAGCCCCGCACAATGCCAGCGATTTGCGACACTGTATCTCTTCTGTTGGCTCGTACCATATGGGAGAGCGTTCGTTCATCTTCAGCATCGATAAACCGATAATCGGTTTGTCGGTCCCCAAGTTGCCAGCGGTTATTGGGTTTTTCCAGCCTTGGACAAATTTTTGAAGTTCCTGACCACGGCTGACCGTGAGTACCCTACAAGCCTTGCCGTTTTGGAAATGCTGTTAACCCATTCGTCTGGCCATCACTATTTGGCAAACTCCGCTGCCATTCGCATCTGAAGAACAAGAATAACGTTGGTTAACAGATCTTGGTATCAGGTTTTATTTATACCGTTTCATGAACTTCACACGCACCGTCGTTTACCTGCAGTTACTTCGATTTGCATAAAGAGGCGTTTGTTCATAATGTTTTAGCTCTTCGGTGTGTACAAAATCAAGGGTTACTTTTAGTACGGCTTTTAATAAACCTACATATGCTTATTTATTAAGCGGCCGATGTACCTGAACTAAATTGTGACCAAACTCTTATGCGCTTCCCAAATAGAAACGTTCACATAGCGGCCGGGTTTTACGAAAGCTACAGCAAAACAATTACTTTCTCCTCCTCATCTCAGCAGTACTGATTATAACCTGTGATTAGAGATACGCTCTGTGATCCAAGGCATGGAGGGATGGTATAATCCTTCTGACCCGGAAATCATGTCACTGGGTGGAAACAAATGATTCAAGTGTCTTCTTTTTCCTTTCTTGTGTTAATCGCCATTGCTGTGACCTTTTTTTAGGTAATCCATCAGGAAAGATCAGTGCCAATCATCCCTATAAACGATTAATTCGCTAAAGTGGTCAATTTTGTTTGCTATAGTGGTCATAACAAAGCTAAAGGGAAAGGAACGCTCTCTGGGGCGCGGGTTTACTCGTTTCAGTCACGTTCGGTCCACTTCTCAGACAGCGAATGTATTTCGTTCGAGCTTATTTCAGCTCATCTTGCTTGGCCCGAGTTAATTCGTTCCACCCAGTTAAAGGGTTAAAAGTGAAATTGTACAGTGTATAACGAAGTAAATTTTCCGTCATTTTTGTCCACGCCGGGGCTCGAACCCTGGTCCCCTCATTCCGGAATAAGTCGCTCTACCAATTGAGCTACGCGGACGCTCGTTATCACTACTATCTGCCTTTATATCGTGTGGGTCCTGCTGAACAGGCAGGTCACATCATCCCCGTCCCCGAAAGAGGGCTGGGGGCATGGCCCACGGGTCAGCCGTGACCATGAATCGTCGCAGGCATTCATCCGCTGTAGAACGTGCACTTGAGAACTCCCAGTCAAATCTGGTGTGTGGAATGCAACATCACACATATTTATTTTTCGAATCGCTGGAGAAGGGATTATCTTATTTTTCCTATCTCACGGTGTGGAAAGAACATCACACCATTGCGAGATCTTGAACGGCCGAGTCATCCAGGAAGTTCGGGCGCCATTATAACGAAGTACATTTCGCCGTCATTTTTGTCCACGCCGGGGCTCGAACACCGGTACCCTCAATCCGGAATAAGTCGCTCTACCAATTGAGCTACGCAGACGTTCGTTATCGCTGCTATCTGCCTTTATATCGTGTGCGTCCTGCTGGGCAGGTACGTCACAAGTGCTTTCGCGATTAGGATTTTTTTAAAGTTTATCAAATCCTCAGATAAATATTATTAGGTTTACATTAGTCAAACGATCTAGTGTGGTCAAAGAAGTGGGTACTGTAATCCTCTTAAATGAGAAAATCCGAGAATTTCTGCTTTTTAATCAACCCACGAAACTCTTATCTGCCATTTTGTCTGTTGACTACACATTCCTCTTTTGTTACTGTTGTTTTATAATAGTAGAAGTATCAGTACAACTTTTACTGCTCATAATTTTAATGATTGTATTTATTTCGTTATTTTTTTCAAAATCATGCCCATGAAAGTATTAGAGGACGACAAAAAAGCAACCTATAGTTGAAATCCTGGAACCTGGGCAGCTGTCTTTCCCGTCCATGGTAATTGTAATCCCTGATGCAGACGTATTAGATTAGACTGGAAGTGCTTGAAAGATATATGCCACATTAGTAGTTCATGCCACAGTGTTACAGTTACATGGACTTATGATTTCGCTCTTCTAATGAAAAAATAAATAAATAAATAAATTACTCAAACTTAGCTTTACATACACAGAGGAGATGTTATTCATATCCTTCTACAGCATTTCTTCTCTGCAAGAGAAAGTTGTACCAAAGCTCTATCTAAACCAAGTACTTAGAGTTTCAAAGTTTATGATCGGAAGTGCGGGTAATTCTTCGATTCCTAAAGCCAACAATTTAAGGTTTTACTCACCAGTATATTATTTTCGAAGTTAAACATGAAGCAGTAGGCAAGCCGTTTATCCACGAATTGTTTTATTTGATTTCTACATTTTACATTTATTTTTAAATGAAAGCATTAAGCTACTTGTTAATTTAATAACAATTATCAAACAAATTATTTCTTTCATTATTTTTGAAAGAAACTCTTAAAATTCCAATTACTTTTCAACGCATAGTTAGAATTAATTTTGAATAAACATTTCAATTACATGTTTATTTCTATTTTATTCATTTAACTTTATTGATATTTCTTAAATTCATTTGACTTTATTGATATTTTATGTATTTTTTTCATTATTTGTATAATTTTTATTTATTAACTTTGTCTAACAAAATTTGTATTTATCCTTAAATTACTAATTATAAGAATTAAATATAAATATACAACCGGTGATGGATTTAAAATTAAATAAATGATGCGTATATTTATGCATTTAAAAGATAAGTAAATAAGAATTATATGTAGTTAATTTAAAAGAAAATAAATTATAAACAAAAATTATTAATAAATATTTATAATTATTATAATAAATTATAAACATATATTTGTTTTTAAATTAACCACATAAAACAAATGAGATATTATTGTTAAGAAGAATAAATAATCTATATATAATGGAATATCATAATTCATACATACGATTAATTAAAAATATATACATGAGTAATTATCTGTAGATTTAATTTATATGCGAAAAATAAATAATTTACTTTTAAAAAAAGAAATTATTTTTGAGGTATTTAATCATTCACATTTTTATTTTTGGTATTTATGTTTATTTTTCCTTATTTCTATATCATGAATGTTATAGTGTTATTCTTAAGATGAATGAATAAATGCTTGTCATTAGTAAGCACCGCAAAGTTAAAAGGAAAAATTTGGGCACACTTGGAAAAGTACAGTGCTCTTTCATTATGTTTGAATCTCTTAACTGAAAATATTATATTACAGTTTTCTAAGTCTTCATGGCGTAAATGCCTCTAAAACAACACTACACTAAAATGTGGGTTTACTCTTTCCGCCGTTAAGAAGATCTAGAAGATAACACGCAACAAAAATATCTGTTTTAAAGAATCTGGAATAAAATGCTGAATGAAGGAAGAATAACAGAAAACTTGCTGTTATAAAGAAAAGCGAAATTCAATGCGAAAAGTAAGTGAAGAAGCAGTTTGAAAAAGGGATGTTTAACTCCACAATTAGAGACAAAGTAAAGAAAGAAGCACATTAAAAAATAGAAAAGAAAAAAGGAAAACAGATCCTAAACTAAAGTAGAGATCCAAACGCGTAATTACAGTGTTAGAAGAAATTAGAGCTTCTCCTGAGACTCGGCAGATCATTCTCACTTTACGATGAAGATACAAAGGTCCTAATTAGTAAGAAAATAGCGTTTGTTTAGGAGGGTACTTGCTAAATACGAAATTTACAGTACGTAGGTTAAGGACAAAAGTCGATGTTTCCACACATGAAAGCCAAGATTTTTCCTCATTTTGTATTTCATTTTCTCCTTTGATATTTTGCCGAAATGTTTCGCTTGTAGCAACATTTAAATTAAAAATACCCATTAATTTCATGATCATGTACAAAAATTTAATGACTGTTATAAAACTTACCATATTACGCGATTTCCTGTACAGTTTCCAATTGAGATGTGCAATTTTGCTTAATTATTTTAGTAACCTTAGAATTACGCTTTCAGAAAGGCGGACAACGCAATAAATTGCAAACTCGCTATTTTGCTTCTAATGTAGGCTCAAAGGAATTGCTCGAACGGAATGTTCTCGCATTGAAAGCATTTTACCTTGCGCTTCATGCGTTTCATAAATTTATAATAGACGCGTCTAACATACGCCACAGGTACTACTTGGGTGTTTCTATGCCAAATGCATCAGATGCTTTCAATTAATTCCAAGTACAGCATGTCTTTGTTTTGTATTCTTGCAATAATGAGCCATTAACTTTAGAGAAAATTCCTAGTAAATTCAATGACATTGCACAACAAAGACACTAGAGAAAAATAGACTGGCAAACAGCATGCTACTTCAAGTATTTACGTGCAAGTATTTCAGTTCTAAATCTTTAAGATTTTGGTATCTAAAGTAGTTGCTTTTAAGATGAAATGAGAGATTCTTTTTATTAGTAGTTTTCTTTTTTTTTTCTCCTTTCCTTCTTTGTGTATAAGGCAGGCCCCGATTTGGCCTTCTGTTTTGCTGTTTACTATCTACACTGCTGGCCACCCAAAATGCAACACCAAGAAGGACACGAGATAGCAAAGCCAGATTTACTGGACACATAACAACAGATACAAAGATGAAACGATTGAGCTTACAGGCCCGTGCGACTTGCGGAACACGCAGACATCTATAGTTCGTGTGGGCCCCATGGCTGGCAATAACGGCCGCTACACGCCGTGGCATCGAACGAAAGAGTCTTTGGATGTGGGCTTGGGGTATGTCAGTCCAGGCTGCTTCCACACGTTGCCACAGTTTATCAGGCGTAGCCGCGGGTGGTGCCTGCCGTGCCACTCGGTTGCCGATCAGCGACCAAACGTGTCCGATGGGCGGCATAGCGGGAGAACAGGCGGCCCACGGCAGCAGTGACACCTGGTGGGCCGTGAAGAATTGCTGCACGATGCATGCCAAGTGCGGGCGCGCATTGTCCTGTTGAAACGTGGCCGCTGGCATGTTCTGCAGGTAAGGGAGGACTACAGGCTCCAAAACGTCGGAGATGTAGCGGTGGCTGTTCAGTGTACCGGCGATGCGTACAAGAGGGGTTCGGGTGAAATATCCAATTGCGCCCCAAACCATAACGTCAGGCGACGGACTGGTATGGCGATGCATAATTCAGGCGTCATACAGTCTCTCGCCGCGGTACCGCCACACGTGGATCCGACCATCGTGGTGTTGCAGGAAGAAGCGGGATTCGTCAGAGAAGACAATGTCGTGCCATTTTGTAGCCCAGGTGCGGCGTTCAACAGTCCACTGCCGCCGAACTCACCGGAGGTTTAACGTCAATGGTAATCGGAGCAATGGGCGCCGTGCGACAAGTCCCCGCTCCTGCAGACAACGTCGAACGGTACGTGCTGACATATGTTGTTGCGTTACACACCCTAATTCCTGCGCTAACGTTCGTGATGTGGCGGTGGGAGCCGTCAATGCCCGCCGCACAATCGCTCGCGTCGGTCCGTCCGTCCCTCCTGCACCCACCGAATACATACTCGCCTCACTGTGGCTGGATGTCGTCCCTCACGGGCGCCGATGTCTCGGTACGATAAACCGCTGTCGCGAAAAGCCACTATTAGTCCTCTGTAGGACTCCGGAAACGTACTGGAATGACTGCCGTATTCTTCGACGAGGCATCAGGAAGCTTCCCACGCACAGGTTCTGCAGCACAACACACTTCCACTATTTACATCCCGCCTTCTGTGCACCCTTCTTATAGTGCTTCTCGGTGGCGTGCCAGGCGCACAAGATTTGCATATGCCCTGCAATGTTAATCGTTTGCATGTCCTCTCGTGGGTGACACATGCTGAGAATTTCAAGCCAATCGGATGCTTCCTTTTTGGTGCTGCATTTTGGGTGGCCAGTAGTGCATTTTTTTTTTTTTTTTTTTTTTTTTTTTGCTTTTTCTTGAATATCAGAACTGGCTAAGTACAATTTTATCTAGAAATTTCTCGGCTTGTAGGCGAATATCCGTTTTGCGTCATTCCTGTTGTACATGACGAATTGAATCAAACACTATAACATATAACCTTTTGCTAGTGGTGTAATTCTACACAGGTCTACCTACTCCGGAGGGGCTGTCTTCCCAACTGAACTATGCCGGAAGGCTTCTAGCTGCTCCATTGACAAATTGACTCGTGCGTCACCTCAGTAATGCGACATCCGGGTCATGTCACGTGGTACGTTACAATTCTTGCCTTTTAATAGGCATCTATTTTTTTTTTCATTGGGTAATCGCCCGACTTGTTGGTGTGTCGAAACGTACTGTCCAGCGGGTCTACAAAAAGTAGTGTAGTTCGCAATCAACTGAAAGTCGGCAACGTAACTCTGGCCGGAAAGCGATTCTCACCAATAGTGACCGCCTCCATGTTTCACGCCTAGTAACTGCAAATCGGCTTCAAACCAGGCAACAATTGCTCCAAAATAGTCAATGAAAATCCAGTACAACCAATTTCCAAAAGCAGATTGCGACGAGAACTGCATGCGATGGACTTCTGGATAAGAGTACCACGGGAGAGGTCTCTCTTAGCAGCAAGTCACGAAGTCGCACGATACCAATGAGCTCAGGTACATCAAAACGTTACTGCGGAGGATTGCAAACGAGTAATTTGTACAGATGAGTCTCCTTTCTGTTTGCACTCCAATTATGGGAGGCGATGAATGCATCGCAGGCCCAGTGAATCCTTTTATCCTGATCAGGGGTTGTGTTGTTAAAGCTGGAGGAGGTTCTGTGATGTTTTGGGGATTTTTTGTGTTACCACGAAATGAGCCCTCTCGTTGTAGTGACGATGAATTTTAACCAAACTGCTTATCTCCGCATTCTGAATGACGAAGTGTGGCTCTTTGACCTACATCTCCAGGAGTAGCATCACATTGCCACTCCTGGTTTCCTAAGATGACAATTGCCGTGTGCACAGGACTAAAACTGTGTCTGAGTGGCACGACGAACAATCAGCAACACTGTTTCACCTCGACTGGCACGCCAAATCCCCAGATTTAAATTCCATTGGGAATCTGTGGGATCATTTGAAACAGAAGGTGAAACGCCGGAATAGACACCTACGTACTCTGGCGGAACTTCGTAACCAATTGAAGCACGACGGTCTGCAAATCGATGTTTAATGCAGCCACAACCTAGTGGAGTCTCTACAACACTGGATTCATGCTGTAATCAAGGCAAAAAGCTCCGTCACCCGTTATTAAGTAAGATCTGCCAGGGGTGACTAATGTTTTGTCCAGTGTGCTTATATGGTATTTTGTGACACAAAGGCAGAGGCAGAAGAAGTGTTAAAAATTCAGAGACGAAAACAAATGTCTGAAATCTTCTACTGCCCCTCTACCACCCACGGCCCCCTTTTTTTACTGGTGATTTTGCAGTTCGCAGGAGCATCGAGGGCTTATAGTAAAAATTCAAAGACAGCGGAAAAATGTCTGAAATCTCCTACCCCCCCCCCCCGCCTCTTTTTTTTACTGGTGATTTTGCAGTTCGCAGGAGCATCGAGGGTTTATTGTAAAAATTCAAAGACAGCGAAAAAATATTCCACAGTTTCTCCACCAGGGGGCGTAGATATATATCTTATTTTTGTCAATATCTGTACTTCTTGGAGTCCGATTTGAAAAATTCCTTCTTTGTTCGATAGTGTTTTCAGTGTGACGTGTTTTTCATATAATTTCAAAATTATCAAGTAATTCGTAGACTTTCCACTACGGGGCGTATAGGTAAATTGCGTTTCCCCCTATATCTCTGCTTCTAAATCTCCGATTTGAAAAATTCTTTCTGCACCGGTAACAACTCCTGATGGGAAATCGTTTGCACATAATTTATAATTTTTGTAAAAAAATGGTTTGGCCACCAGGGGGCGTAAATTTTAATTTCCGCTTCTAATGTATTTGCAGCAAAATCTGAGCTTCTAAATTCTCGATTGAATAAAACGTCGTTTGTAGACCGATACTACTCATGTCGACAAATCTTTTAGAAACATTTTTTTCTTAAAATAATGCATGTTTTTTGCGCCAGGGGGCGTAGATGTATATCTTATTTTTGTCAATATCTCGACTTCTAGGAGTCCGATTTGAAAAATTCCTTCTTTGTTGGATAGTGTCTTAAGTATGACATGTTTTTCATATAATTTTAAAATTTTCAAGTAATTCATAGACTTTCCGCTAGGGGGCACATAGGTAAATTGCGTTTTCTGCGTTATTTCTGCTCCTAAAACTCCGATTTGAAAAATTCTTCCTGTATCGCATACAAGACCTGACGGAAAATATTTTTCACATAATTTCTAATGTTTAGTAAAGAATGGTTTGGCCACCAGGGGCATAAGTGTTAATATCTGCTTCTGATATATTAGTAGCAAAATCTGGGATCCTGAAAACTCGGCAAAAAAATTTTTCTTGGACCGATACCGCTCATATGGATAAAACATTTGGAATACCTTCTTCCTAAAATAATGCATGGTTTTCCCACCAGGCGACATAAAGTCACATCTAATTTTTGTCCATATCTCTGTTTCTAAGAGTCCGATTAGAAAAATTATTTCTGTGTTGGAGAGCGCTTCCGGTGCGAAATGTTTCTCATATAAATTCATGTTTTTCTTAACGCACAAGTCTGCAACCAGAGGGCGTAAGCTCACGATTCCTTTTACAGCGATATCTGAGAATTAAAAACCCGATTGAAAAACTTCTTTCTTCCGTCAGATTCTATTGTTTTCCATACCGGTTCCATTGACTTTGATACACAACATTTTTCGTATACACTGAGTGTGAACCCTGTATCAATTTCAACTGTTCTTTTCCGTGAACTATTTTTATCTTGACGTCGTCAGATCATCGTACTCTTAACGTTGCCACATACAGATGTCTAAACACCGGTTCAGGTAGTGAACTAAGATTCCTAATGTAAAGTTTTTGTATCTCTAAAGAGTTGACCCTGTGACGTAACGCATCTCTGACGTGACGTGACAAAGATTTGAATTACACGACGTCACACAAGCAGCTGTGTACTTCGTTGCTATGACAACAGAACAAAGTGATATACGCGCGGACTGTGCGCGTGCAGATGCTGACGTCACATACACAAAAAGCTAAGAGTGACATTACAAACATTTGTTTCTCGGTTGTTGCTATGACGACTTAAAAAGTAGCACGGAGGTGGAGGAGGACTCTGGCAAATTATATATTAGGATGAGATTCTACTTACAGCCCCAGGAGGTCATCATTTTAGATAAAAAGCCTTTTCCCTCGCTCAAATAAGAGAAGATGAAATTATTAAGATTTTTGAGAACTTACAAGAAATGTGTAGGTTATATAATCTTGGCAACTTGATTCCAGGAAATAATGTTTCATTGCTGATTATATGACTTTTCAAGACTTCTATTTTTGTTTTTCTGGGGAAGTTCTTGATACTACCCGGGTGACCGATTTCACAGGGACGCAGACTTCTTGCCAGTAGTTCTGTTCACAGTTTCCAGTTCCTGACAAGTCATTAGCTATGCGCTTATATCACTGCTCTGGATCTGTCCTCGTTTCCCTGTTTTTTAGACAGTGGTTCCCAAAACAGGTGAGACGGTGGCTACCAATATTTTTAAATGCCCATGACGTTTTAAATACCCCGTAAATGGAAGAAAAATGCCCATCTCTTACTACAACACGTCCAAATCCCAGACTTCGTTCTCATACCTGGGCTTATGCAGCCTAAAGAACTCTTAATGTTGGAGATACAGTTTACCACTTTAAGCGACCAATGTACCAGAGCCAAACGATGCTCCAAATCTTCTGTGCTCCGCAAACAGAAATGTTCATAAGGTAGCCGAGTTTCGCGAAAGATACAGCCAAACAATTTCTTTATGCCTGTCGTCTCAGCAGTACTGACCATTAACCTGTGACAAATGATAAATGTCAGTGTTTAGTCCCCCTGACATCGACACCATAGCACTCGGTGGAAACAAGATATTCTAACATCTCTCTGCCATCTTAGGTTCGTCGCCATTTTTACAACCCCTCCAACAGATAATCAGTCAGGAAGGATTATTGTCAATCAGACTCATAAATGACCACTTTGAACAACAAAGCTAATAAGTAATCAACGCTTTCTGAAGCGCAGGTTCACTTGTTCCGGCAACTTTGGGTCCACTTCTGAGACAGCGAATATAATAGCTCGAGCTAATTTCATCCCAGTTTACTAAGCTCGAATTAATTCCTTCCAGCCGGTTTAATGCTTAAATGCTTTGCTTTTGTGATTTATCTAATCCCATCTTTACTCTTATGCAGTTTTATGTGTTTGGATTTCAACGACCAACGTGAGCAACTATATAGGTTATTATAAGCAGTTGGTTAGAAAAAGTTGTCCGTCTCTAGTTTGGGGCCAATTCTGTAAATGGCCTAGAGATCAACGTATCTGACTGACACGGAAAAGTCTCAGGGTGTATTCCACGAACGCTCGAGCCATTAAATATCCATCTTGCGTCGGATAGGAACGTTAAGTTGTGGAACCGGGGTATTGTTCCCCTGTTATAAATAAGGGTGTCTTCTTTCTTTCTTCCGTGTGACATTCCTGTCGGGCACTCTAGCTTAAATCTCCGAGCTTCCTACTTCTAAGGGCTGTTTAAGACTTGGGGCAGACACTCTCTTCCTAATATCCTCTACATAAATCTCTACCTCGCTTCCGTGTGACTTACCTTTCGGGCACTCTAGCCTAAATCTCCTAGCTTCCTACTTCTATGGGCTCTGAAAGCCCTGGGGCAGACACTGCCTTTCTAAGACCCTTTACATAAATTTCTTATTTGGAGCAAACGGTTTGAGGCAAGGAGAACAGCCAGTGTCATAAGACAGACACACTGTCCATGTCTCGCCAGAGATTCGAATCCGGACTCTTCTCGGAAGTATGATTAAAAGCCAACATTTTGTGCCACTCAACATCCTAGTGCGGCTCTTACGTTACGTGACTTCAAAGGGAATGCAACATTTGAACCATTTCTGTTGCGTAGACTCCTCGATATTTGATTAAAACCAAAATACTGGAAGAGTCATTTGCTATTCACTCTTTTCTCAGGCTGTTCTAACGACGTGTCTTTGCATGTTTCGAATCCTTTTGTAGAAATTCTTGTCCCGTCATTTTGTGGTGTGGAATTCTATTACAAACAAGGCCATAACGAAATGTTCTCCGTGAGTTTACTCTTTTGTATGAGATTGGGATAATTCTTTGTGGTCCCACGAAGCTACGAAGAAAGAAGATTCATCAGAAATGACAACACTAATCCGTTCACTTTATATGGATCATATATAAGCCGATGTTGTCGATTAAAGTGCAGTATAGAAGTGGAAGAGAATATCTCTCGCCTTCATTCGTTCAGAAGACGGGATGAGATTCGTTTCTCCGCAATGGCCTCCCCGCGGTCTCCGATTAGTTGCCACAATTAGAAGCACGACAGATGCCTTCCTGTCAGCAACGCACGAGTGCTCGCCGAGTTTGGAGCCCCCTGCACGTAAGAACGAGACACTCGGGGCCCGGAATAATCTCCATTCAGTGCTTACTTTCGGTCCTATTGGTTTCGATTATGCTTTGTTTCTTGTTTTCCTCTGGTTGTGGTCTGATGGGCAATGCCTAAGGGATTTCCGATTCACGTCACAGCAAAACTCTGGGATCATGAATGCTAGCGAAACCGTACGGAAGCTATACACCACACACTAATCGAAGTTTCGTTCGACAGCTGGGAATTTCGCTATTCCTCCGAAGAACATACTTCGTAATTAGGCTATTGTACTGCATTACGTTCCACTGATATATAAATATTAGGAGGATTGTTATGGATTACATTATCTATTCTCAATTCACTGCTGGGTGAAGGTCTCCCAAACTATTTTCCAGTACTCTCATTCATGAATAATTTTCTTCAACGTCACTCGAACACCCTTGCGAATTTCTTTGACATATATTCAACGAGGAGTTGTTCTATGTTATATTCTTATCCCTTGGAATCCAAACTAGTTTTTCAGTTGCCAAACAGTAGCCAGTTCTGGAAAATGTCCTTCCCATTACCACTTGAGTCTTTACTTTAATCATGACTGTGACGTAAATTCTAAATTAACTTTCCTTTTTAGTTTCTTTCCCTATGTAAATTTTGAGTTTGTTCTCAGTTATACTTCATACTTAACGTGATATCTTCTCTCTCAAACGAATACTGTTGGCAACACAAATGAGGTCTGAGTGAACGTGACGTATGACTGTATGAGATAAGAACCATAGATAAAAACTAGGATACAACAGTTGCTCGTGTGAGGTGTTGGATATGTGGTGGATACCAATTTGTTAAGTAAAATGTGAAGTGCTATGTTGTATTGATGAAATCCTCTGGAATGAATCCAATTTCCGTAAGTTTGACTTCTGTTTAAATAATTCGTCTGGCCGTTAAGGTTTAATTTAGGAACTCTTTCATGGTATGGTTATGTTTTAAAATAATGTAAGAAGAGCGATAAAAGTCAAGTACGAAATAATGTAAGAAGAGCGATAAAAGTCAAGTACGAAAAGACGTTACGTTATATGATGTAATCCACTTTGTTTCATTTTTCTAGTCCATGAGCTTTTGTTCTTATATTTCCTAGTTACACTGCGCATGAACCTCTCCGTGCTCGCTTGAGGTATCGGTAACCTCCGATTTTTTTTTAGTAAACCCATTAAGCGGCCGCTGCGTGAACCAAATGGCGCCCAGAATTATCTGCGCTCCTCAAACCGTAATTTTTCACATAGCGTTGAGGTTTATGGAAACTACGGCAAAACAATCCTTTTACCTCTCAAATCTCAGCACTGCCGACCATAAACCTGTTCATGGTGTTAAGGGCTCCCTTCTTGTCCTTCATTTTCTGATCCATGGCACAAGGCCTAATTAGGAAGGTCTAGTCCGCCTGACGCCAACATGGTGCCACTGAGTAGATACAAGTGACTGAAACATCTATTATTCTACATGTTTTTTGCTATTGGTTCAATTAGCAGGAAATTCATCAAAAAGGACTAGAAGAAATAATCCCTAAATAAGCTCTTTAAATAACAAAACTAAAGACAAAGCAACGTTTTCTGACGCTCTGGATCATTCGTTGCAGTCGCGTTCGACCATCTTCTTAGACAAGAAACATATCCTTTGGAGATGATGTCAGTCGATTTTTCTTTCCCCGAGTTAATTCGGGTCAGCCAGTTAGAGGTTTAAGGTCCAGGTCTCTGATTCACTAGTAAGGACTGGAAGGATGCATTGATTAAAACCCATTTTCCAAAAATCAATTGCTCTTGAAAATTGCGCTGCTTTTTCGAAACGCCGTCTTCAAACACGTTTAATGCTTCTTAGCTACTTCTAAATTTGCTCCATCAACCTTCAATTTTTTTTAAAGAACTACGCACGAACACACACACGCACTTGTATAAATCTATACTCTAAAGGGACAAAAGTCATAGGATACGTGCCTTTTATCGCGCAGGACCTCCTCTAACCCGGTGAAGTTCAGCAACTCAACTAGTTATTGATTCCACAAGTGGCCGAAAGACTTCTGGAGAGATGTTGAGCCATGCTGTCTGAACAGCCGCCCACAGTTCTGTGGTACTTGTAGGTGCAGAATGTTGGTTGAGAATGGACCTTTCCACTATGTCCGAGAAGTGCTCTATTGGGTTCATGTCGGGCGAACGTGGTGGCTGCACCATCCGTCAGAACTATTCAGAATGCTCCTCGAACCAATTTTGGACAACTTGGTCCCGATGACGTAGTGCATTGTCAGCCTGCAAAATTCCATCGTTGTTGGGGTAATGAAGTCCGTGAAGGGCTGCAAATGGTCACCCAGCAGAGCAACAAAGCGATTACCGGTAAATGACGTGTTTACGAGGACAGGAGGACCCAAATCGTGCCACGTAAAGACACCCCACACATGTACGGGACCACTACCAGCTTGCACAGTGCGCTGTTGACAGATCGGGTCCATGGCCTCATGGGGTCTGAGCCGCACCCGAACACTACCATCAACTCGTAACAACTGGTAGCGTGACTCATCGGACCACGCCATGTGTTGCCAGTCTTACAGGGTCCAATTACTGTGTTCACGGTCCCAAATGAGGGGCTCTGTCCAATGTCGTGGTGTTGACAAAGGCACTCTTGTATGTTTTCTGCTCCCATACCCCATGGACGTTAAAATCCGCTGCATTGATCTGATGGATATGTCCATTGTACCTTTTGAGGTGAATGTAGATGTCTTTTTTTATTTATTTTTATTTTTTTTTTAATTCAGGGCCTAAAGACTACCGTGAGCAATTCAATGAGCCACAAGCAGTCGCCCGTCCCTAATTTAGGGCCACTGACTCCAGGGAAGGGGAAGAGACAGTGCCTTAAGACAAACACAACATCCATGCCTCACCGGGATTTTATTTTTTTATTGGAGGTTAAGCGATTACCGAGCGCAACTCAAAGAGCTATAAGCAGTCGCCCGTCCCTAATTTAGGGCCACTGGCTCCAGGAACGGGAGAGACAGTGCCTTAAGACAAACAGAACATCCATGCCTCACCGGGTGTATTATTATTTTTATTATTGGAGGTTTAACGATTACCGTGCGCAACTCAATAGGCTACAAGCAGTCTCCCGTCCCTAATTTAGGGCCACTGACTCCAGGGAAAAGGGAGAGACAGTGCCTTAAGGCAAACACAACATACATGCCTCACCGGGATTGTTATTTTTTTTATTGGAGGTTTAACGATTATCGTGCGCAACTCAATGGGCTGCGAGCAGTCTCCCGTCCCTAATTTAGGGCCACTGACTCCAGGGAAGGGGAGACACAGTGACTAAAAACCAACACAACATCCATGCCTCACCGGGATTATTTTTTTTATTGGATGTTTAACGATTACCGTGCGCAACTCAATGGTTTATAAGCAGTCACCCGTCCCTAATTTATGGCCATTGACTCCAGGGAAGGGGAGAGACAGTGCCTTACGGCAAACAGAACATCCATGCCTCACCGGGATTATTATTTTCTTTTTGTATTGGAGATTTAACGATTACCGTGCGCAACTCAATGGGCTGCAAGCAGTCTCCCGTCCCTAATTTAGGGCCACTGACTCCAGGGAAGGTGGCAGTCAGTGACTTAAGACCAACACAACATCCATGCCTCACCGGGTGTGTTATTATTTTTTATATTGGAGGTTTAACGATTACCGTGCGCAACTCAATGGGTTGCAAGCAGTCTCCCGTCACTAATTTAGGGCCACTGACTCCAGGGAAGGGGAGAGACAGTGACTTTTGTACAACACAACATCCATGCCTCACTGGGAATTTTTTTTTATTATTGGAGGCTTAACTATTACCGTGCGCAACTCAATGGGCTATAAGCAGTCACCCGTCCCTAATTTAGGGCCACTGACTCCAGGAAAAGTGGCAGTCAGTGACTTAAGACCAACACAACATCCATGCTCACCGGGTGTGTTATTATTTTTTTTATTGGAGGTTTAACGATTACCGTGCGCAACTCAATGGGCTGCAAGCAGTCTCCCGTCGCTAATTTAGGGCCACTGACTCCAGGGAAGGGGAGAGACAGTGACTTTTGTACAACACAACATCCATGCCTCACTGGGAATTTTTTTTTATTATTGGAGGCTTAACTATTACCGTGCGCAACTCAATGGGCTATAAGCAGTCACCCGCCCCTAATTTATGGCCACTAGTACCAGAGAAGGGAGATAGTCAGTGCCGTAAGACAAACACAACATCCATGCCACACCGGGATTCGAACCCAGACCCATTCTGACGAATGATCAGAAGCCATCGCTTAGAACACTGCTTCACCGGTATTCGAACCCAGACCCTTCTCGGACGAGAGATCAGAAGCCATCGCTAAGACCACTGCGCCACCGGGGTGGCCAGATGTAATTTGAGCCAGCATCGCTTGTCTGTTAGCATGTACAATCCTAGTCAGAAGCTGCTGGTCACGGTCATTGCTATTGCGGTGTCCACGGTGAGCGTAACACCTTCCATGAGGTATTCTCAGTACACACATGACACGGTGGATCGAAGAATGTTGAATGTTGGCACAAGTTCAGAAATTGAATGTCCTTTCCGTCTGGCTCCGACTGCCGTGCGTCGTTCAAACCCCGTTAACGCACGTCGGCTTACCATGATCCTACTGGCAGTTGTTGACCCTGACACACGAGATTAAACCACGTAACTGGCAAAAATTGTGGCGTGCGTCAAAGCCTTTGTACGACGGCAGCTCCAGTAAAAAATTTGCGTACTGCTATCCCATAACTTTTGCCACTTCAGTGAACATCCAATGGTGTGCAAAAATTAAGGACGAAGAGCAGAAATTAGCATAACAGCGGAACGAGTAAGCAGAACGGACCGAAAGACCACTCAGGAGATAGACTAGGGTCCGGTACGGTAGGGCATGCGCATATATGCAGCATGACGTAGGGGGTGGGGGATTGTCGGAATGGCATAAAGCACACGGGCAGTGTACGCTCAGGAATTCGGTGAAAGCTATTGCACGGTCTACATCTGTTTGAACGACGTCCAGTTGCTGCCGCCGTGTGATATGGCCAACAGGCAATCCAGTAGACGACATCTGGATGACCTTACCCGAGGTAACGCCATTGGGAAGTTGGAAAAAGTCGAAGTGTGACTAGTGTGGCCGAGGAGTTCGGGATTGCTTACAGCATCGTTTCAGGAGCTTGGAAAGCATTTCAAACGACAGGGACACCTGTCAAAGAGTTTAGCAGTGGTCGTCCACGAGCAACCACGGCGGCGGACGACCGGTATATTGTCCTACAGGCGAGAAGAGACAGACGGCAGACAGCGGGAGAAATCGAAGGCACACGCAACAGACAACTGGACGTCCATTATCGCGTTTTATTGAGAACAGGAGGCTGTACAAAGGTGCTCTATTTGCAAGACGACCAGTACGGTGTGTGCCATTAACGCCTGCTCATCGGAGACGGCGGTTTCTGTGGTTCCAGGAACACAAGAACTGGACACATCAGCAACGAGGTCGAGTTCTCTTTACGGATGAGAGCCGATTTAGTCTGACGAGCAATTCTGCACGTATACACATCTGGAGAGAGCAGGGAACACGCAATCACACCTCCAACATCATCGGAAGGAACCGGTTTGGAGGTGGCGGAGATGTCTTTTGGGGAGGTATCATGCTTGGTAGCCGTACTGACCTCCACCTCTTCCAAGGAGGTTCAGTCACTGGTGTTCCCTATTGTACCGAAGTTCTCCTGCCTCACGTGCGTCTGTTTAGAGGTGCTCTGGGTACTGAGTTCCTCTTCATGGACGACGACAACGCTACACCTCATCGTACAGTGGCATTCGCAGAGCTGTTGCAGAATAAAGATATTTAACGCATGGATTGGCCCGCAAGGTCAACGGACCTAAATCCAATCGAGCACTTGTGGGACTTACTCGGGAAACGCTTGGCAGCACGTCACCAGCCGCCAGCAACGATTCCGTAGCTGCGATTGGCGCTACAAGAGGAATGGGCCTCGATGCTTTAACAGCTCCTTGACAACCTCGTCTTGAGCATGGACAGACGCTGTAAATCCTACAACGCAGTTAGGGGTGATTATATCCCTTACTAAAGACTGGATTTTTCTTGGCAACCGCCTGTCACATGGATGTTTGTGTCTTCTGTCCAGTTGTGCTCGAAACTACCTTTTCAATAAAGTGCCTTTGTATCCTTAGGATTCCTTGTTTGGACGGTTTTGCTCACTTGTCCCATATTCTTACATCTTGGGGATCTTCTGGTATGATTTGAGTCGATGTGGAGCACTTCGTCACGACGTTACATTCGAAAAATTGTCTCGTCCCTAATTTTTGCACGCGAGTGTAGATTATACTGAAGTTTATTCGTCATTTGAAGAAAACACTGCATCGGTTGTTTTTTTCTTGTTACTCATAAGCTTCCTTTACTTATTGTGCGTTTGTACAAACGCAACATCATCAGACAATGCAAACAGAAGCCTAACCTCCAAACAATGGAAACTTTCAAAGAACAGTCACTTTTTTCTGGTATGTGCAGTGACAATTATACTGAAATTTATTTGGATTTGGATTAGATAAATCTATTCTTATGTATATGATTTTAGGAAGGGAGTTTCTGACCCAAGGTCTTTAACAACCCTTAGAAGTAGGAGATTTAGGCTGGAGAGCCCGACTGGAAAGTAACACGGCAGCGTGGTAGAAATAGAGAGGAAAATGCAATAATATACACTATCTTGACAAAAGTCACCGTACACCTAGAAGCGAAACACAACATAGCAATTGTTGACATACATTAGCACGGTGTCGGTCCACCTTTGGCCTAAGTCACGTTTTTCTGAGCTCCGTGTTGTGTGCCTATTTAGTGTGTTTTATCGTGTGGTTCGTCATTTTCCCTTTCGTGTTCCTTCAAGCTGAAAGTTCGTGCTTTGTTTTGATACATCTCCCAAGTTGATGAGTAGTTTATTTTTTCTGTTATCATCATTTGAATTGTCGACCGAGCTGGTCGATTTCTCAGGCAGCCCTCGTCATTAACAATGGCGGCGGCTGCTGCTGATAAGAGCGATGTCCACGCCCATATCAGCGAGGCATTTCCTGCCTCCTCCTCCTCCTCGACACGAGACCAATCTCCTCCAATGCTTGTAGGTGACGTCACCCAACCACTAGAAGTGGAAAGTGACTCCTCAACTACAGCTCAAGCTTCTTGCCCTGCTTCGACCAGTGACGTCAGTGCAGCGCAACCCTCTGTTGCTTTAAGTGAAGACATGGATGTGTCTGACAGCGCTGCTAATTTACATTCTACTTCAACTCAGTTCAAACAGCCGGTTGCGTTGCAGCCCTCACGCTCGAGTCCTACTCCTAGGGCATACTCTGCCGCTCTTACTGGAACAAAAGCTCCTTCCAAGTTTGTTGCAGAAGTCTTACCAGACTCGTACGTCATTGTTGATGGCCTTACTGCCACCATAGATATTCCCGAAGATTCCCCAGCGGGAAAACAATTCTATTCTAGAATGGACTTCGGAGTGTGTTTTGATGCGCTCCCAGACACAAAGTTGAAAGAATATAGTATGGCTCTCAAGCAGATACTTCCAGCTGGAGCCAGTATTACTCACATGGCTCGAAAACCTCGAGCTGTGTTAGTGTACTTTGCTCTTAAAGAGCCTGCGGATCTTGTCTTGACAGAAGGTTTCTCCCTCAAAGACGTCCATCTTCTACCAGAACCTGTCTCTCAGCGTCCAATCCAGGTTACATTTTATCCGGTTCCACCTGAGGTGTCAGACGTTGCGCTGTGCACTGTACTCAGTAAGTTCGGCCGAGTTGTTGGGCCAGTTACTACTCTTTCAGCCGCGCCGAGAGATCCAGACGATAAATCCATAGGAGGATTTCGCCGAAGTGCAAGAGTGATCTTTCCATCTGATGAACATTTGCTCGCCTGCCCAAAGGTGCTCAACGTTCGTTGTGGACAGCAACGTAGGAGAATTGAAGTGACTACCTTCCTCCACTGCACTTTTTGCCACGGAGAGAATCATTTACGTGTGCATTGCCCACATCTAGCATCACAGGCTCCTAATAATTCTCCTACAACTTCTGGCCCTCTTCTGAGCCGAGCAACACCTTCTTCCACTGCACAGAAAGCTTCAGAATCGAAACTTTCACAAACGTCGACTGCAGGAGTTGGTCAACGCGTGTCTACGGACCCTTTATCCTTCGACCAGCAACTGGATTTTCCCTCACTTAATTGTTCGCTTCCCATGCGTCGTCATTCTGTAGCGGAGTCCCCTTCAGGGTGTTTCTCCACTGCCCTTATGATTGATACTTCTAAATCTGCTGATGACGGATTTTCTGGCCACGAATCTCGAGTTGATGAGAGCTCAACTGAGCCTTCGCTGAAACGTCGTGGTTCTTCTCGAAGACGCCCACCGAAGAAGCCGACTGTCGCATCACCCCGCACCTCTCCCCGTACTGGTAGTACCTCTCGAAAGAATTCACCATCAAAGGCTGCTAGCTCTTCTGTCCAGGCCGACGAAGAGCCTCCTCTTAAATTTGAGGATCTTGTCGAATACCTTAAGGATGACTCGGTTCCTACTGGGCCGATTTCATTTGAAGATTTACATCAATACCTGTCACATAAGACAGACCACTCCACAACGCATGCTTTACTCTCAAAGTATGCATCGTTTCTACCTCTAGTGCATGATCAGATCCAAGTCCTTAATCAATGCATCTCCCGCCTTCGCAAGGAACATCCGTGGGCTAAAACCTATTTTAATCGACTCAAATCATTTCCTCCTGTTGTGAAGGCTCTTCAGCAAGCATTAATGGAAAAAGTCTTCAAGATTGTATCTCTTAATTGCAGGGGATTTGCATCCCCATTTTCTAATGCCTTGGTACATGAAGACCTCACTCCGTTAGGAGCTGATCTTCTCTTACTACAAGAGACGAATTGCCAATCCATTACGATATTCTCACGATGGCGCCAGTGGAACTACACATTTCACCACGCCTACCAACTATCATCCCATAGTGGTCTAGCTATAGGTATCCGCCATACTTTCAACTCCATAATCATCTCTTTTTCGGTTCGAAACTTATGTCGAGACCTATTACAGTGTGCATCATTCACCATAGCTTCCACATCTTATCATATATTTAATATTTATATTCCAAGCTCTTCAACCCACTTGACAATACTTTTTACTCGCCTTCGTCGTGCCTTGTCTCGCGTTCCTCCCATAGATCATGTTTTAATTGGAGGGGATTTCAATTGCACTCTGAATCCTACCCTGGACCGATCTCCTTCCACCAGAGAACGCCGTGTTAATTTGGTGAATCTTCTTCAGTCAGTGGTCTCCGGCAACTCATTCATTGATGTTCACCGTCACTTCCATTCTTCATCGACTGCACATACTTGGCGCTCGCAACACAATCAAAATCCGTACACAGCTCGCCTTGACAGATACTACGCCTCATCTACTCTGCTTACAGCTGTGACAGAATCTATTATCACTCCTACAGCTTCTTCTGACCATTGTGCCATCGTTCTTATTATTCAAGCAGTTCCAGCACAACCCCGTACAATTCGTTCATGGACTCTTGACGACACTCTTCTTACAGATCCAGACTTCTGTACTTCAGTACGCTCCTTCCTTGAGGACAAACGACCTCAACTTCAATCAGCTCCTTGTGGTCTGACTTTTTGGTTGGACATTAAACAGCAACTCGTTCTCCACGTTCGCAATCTTTCTTTCAAAGCAAAAACGCTTCAAAACATGCGTCTCAACCATGTCCGTTCCATGCTCTCCATCCTAAGCCTAAGTGATCCTCTCTTCTGCCACTATCAAGAAGAACTGCGATCAATCCTCCTTCCTCTGGCTCAACAAGCTCTACGACGTCTCTGGCTACAACATCTATCGCCAGACGCATCCAATTACGTATTCCTTACATCCATGGAAAAAACACGAACAGCATCGAATTCACTTCGGCACCTTCGCCTCGCATCTGGAGAGGTGTCTGATGATCCACTCACTCTATGTTCCCAGGTCCGAAAGTTCTATACAGAGAAGTTCTGTGAATCTCCTCCGCCATCCTCTTCAGCTTTGGCATCACTTCTTTCTAACCTACCACAAGTTCCTCCCCATCTTGCTTCTTCCCTCCTCCTTCCTCCCACGTTCTCTGAACTATCCTCTACGTTTTCTTCTTTAAACTCTAGGGCCGCACCGGGTCCGGACGGCCTCACTTTCCTCTTCTGTAAAACCTTTCTACCTCTCCTTCTACCATTTCTCTTTTCTGCACTTTCTGCTGCTTTCAATCACTCCCCTCTACCAAGGCAATTCACAGTAGCATATGTTGTACTATTCCCTAAGAAAAGTGATCTCCTTGACCTGGGGAGTTGGCGCCCTATCTCCCTCTTAAATCTAGATTATAAACTTTATACTAAACTTCTTTCCCAACGCCTTAACCCCATTCTCACTCACATTCTCTCCCCAAATCAAACTTACACAGTTCCTGGCCGTTCACTTTCTCATAACATCCATCTACTAAATGATCTAATCCATCTTGCCCGATCTCGCTCTGAACCCCTCGCCCTTCTCTCTCTTGACCAACAATCCGCTTTTGATAATATCTCACATTCCTATCTATCGGCTACACTCCTTCACTTCGGTTTTCCTCCTTCCTTCGTCTCTCTTCTTTTCTCACTCTATCAAGACGCCGTTCTCCAGGTCAAGCTGCCCACCTTTCTCACAGCGCCTATTCCCTTCCGCCGGGGAGTGCGGCAGGGTTGCCCACTCTCCGGACAACTCTTTACAATCGAAATTGAACCCTTCCTCCGCTCTGTACACCAATCCTTTAAAGCAGTTCTGCCACCACTCTCTGCTTGCACAAGACATCATGCCACTACCTCTGTTGCATACGCAGATGATGTCACCATCTGCATCCGTCATGACTCACAGTTTCCGTGTCTCCAACGTCTATTCGCAGCTTATGCCTCATGCTCCGGTGCAGCGCTCAACTCATCTAAAAGCATTGGTTTATGGTGCGGCTCATGGGCACATCGTGTAGACACCCCTTGGGGAGCAAGCTGGTCGTCCATCTCACAGCGCTTCCTTGGAGTTCATCTTGGTTCCTTGCAAGCTGCCCCCTCTACACGTGGAATGCTATTCACCCACGCTTGCTCAGGTCAACTGCCTCCTGGAGGAGAGCCCAGTTCTGCTCATCATTCTTCCAGAGAGCTCGCCTCTCTCGAACTTACCTGATTTCCTTGTGCACACACTCTTGGCTTGGTGTCAAGTCTCTACAACTCCGCCTTCATGAAATTACCCGATGTCTTACTTCTCTGATATGGACCTGCCACCACTGGGTCAGTGTCACAAAGCTTTGCCTCCCTCCGGATCACGGCGGCCTCGGACTCATTGATACACAGGAGTACTACAAGGCCGTCAGAATTACTACTTTTCTCCGTCTCTTCACGTCGCCAGTACCAGATGCCGTTTTAGCTAGGGACGTCATCGCCTCCCCGAGCAACCCTAACTTTTCTTTTCTCTCCTTACTACTCATGGACCACCGACCCCTCACCCTCATTCGACTTCCCCCTGTTTACCGTGAAGCTCTAACTTTCCTTCGTTCCCTCCCTCTTTCTCGTTCTCCACCTGATTCCACAACTGAGCTCCTTGCTGAACCCCTCTTTTATTCTTCGATTATTCACCCCTCTCATCTTCCGTACTTTGCCTATCCTACCTGGCTCCGAGCAAATGTGGTAACAGTTAAAGATCTCACTAACCCTGACCTTTCTTGGCGACCCTTCGCCAGTCTCCCTCCCTCTCTTCTCCTCTCCTCCTCCTCTCGTGACATCTACGACTCTATTCTTTCATCTATCATTTCTCAATTTCCTCATCTTGCTTCCCACTCAGGTCTTTCCTTTGTTCCTTCTGCTTCTCTCCCATTTCCGCTTTTCTTGCTTACTTCTGGCTCAGCTCATCCCGTTTCTTCTCTCTCGGTGTCAGCTCTTTATCGGTTCCTCTCTATGTCCCATTCTACTCCTCCTCTCCCCATTCCTGATGTTCCCCCTGCTGCCACTGCTACGGTGTGGTCAGTCGCCCTGTCTCCTCTTTCTGCTCCTCTAGAAATTAATACCCATTGGCTTTTCCTCCATCGCCGCCTTCCTGTTCCCTCCGTTCTTTTCCGAATGTCTCTTCTCGATTCCCCTCTTTGCCCTTTCTGTGCTCGGGAGGCTGATGTCTCCCATGTCTATCAACTCTGTGTTATATTACTCCTAATGCTGAACTTGGCATTTACCATCGCCCAATGTTCCATTACAACAGATCTTACATTTGATGCATATCGGACTCTTCTGCTACAGAACTATCCCCCAGTCAAGCTCCCATCAGTCTGTGCCTATATTTTTATTTTAGCGAAGCATGTAATCTACGTGTTTCATCAACGCTGCAGATATTTGACTACTCCTCTGACTGTGCATGAAGCTTCTACGGCATTATTATGCCATTTTCGCGACCGTCTGACATCTCGACTTCGGCTAGAGTATTCTGTTGCAGTTACTCAGCGTCGGGAGAGCCAGTTCCTTGCCACCTGGTCACCGGCTGCCTCATGGTTTACCAGCTCGCCAGCGTCATTGTACCTGACGGTCGGCAGATTTGGTATTTGACCTTTTTGAATCAGAAATGCATATGTAAATATCAACAATCTGTTTTCAAGATCTTTGCACAGCTTGGAAATTTACCGCATGGGTTTTTTTTTTATAAAGGGCTGTACGTGTTTACACAGCAAATTGTTTTTTGTGACACTCATCTTGTATTTTTTTCTTACATTGACGTTCAAGTTAGTTCGTCTTTAGTTTACATTTTGAGTATAAATATTGCAGTTAGTCATTAGCATAGTGCTGTATAAACATAGAAATTGTTTCTGCAGTGTAGTTTTTTGTAATTTTGTTCTATTCTGTTTCCCGAACATGTTTGCACTGTGCTGTATAATTGTACATAGTTTTAAAAATATTGCGGAACAAGTAATCCATCTTATTTGCATGAGGATGTCCAAGTTTAGTTATTTCCTGTTCTTAAACATTCCAATGATTTGTCTGATAATCAGTTTTTAAATTGCATAGTACTGTACATCCTTGTAAATATGTTGTGTTAAAACTCACTGTCATATCGTACCTTCTTTCAAGAGACATGTTGACTAATGATTCTTACTGTATTTATTTTTGCACAAGTTAGTCAATTGCATGGTGTTGTACTCATGAGTAATATATTTTGAAAAACATTTTACCTATTTTGTTCTTTTGTGTGAGGTGATGCTTGGTACTATCATTCTTCTATTACTACATATGGATAGTGAGAATATGTTAAAGCTTTATTCATCGTGTGTTTTCTTATTATACTTACATTTTCTATCTGGTCAACAGAATAGTGTTCCATTTCTGTATATGGTCCGATTTTGACTTGTAACATGTTGACACTGTGCTGTATATCTGTACATTGTTTTCTGAATATTGCTGAACAGGTAATATATTATATTTACACCAGGAAGTCCAAGTTTGTTCTTCTCCTGATATTCATCATTTCATTGATTTGTCTTATGATCAGTTTGTCAATTGCTTTGTACTGTACATTCTTGTAACTATGATGTGTTACACCTTACTGTCTTATTGTATTTTCTTTTTTTTTTTTTTTTTGCAAGAGAAATGTTGTCTCCTGAAGCTCTCAATATTTTCTTGAACAGGTTTGTTAATCGCACAGCAATGCATTTATGAGCAATAAGTTTTTTTTTTGTTAAAATCCTTCCTAAATGCCCAGACATGCTTGTCGCTGTTCATTTATCACGAGCTGTAATTTTGCTCCATTTTTCAACTTGTGCACTATGCTGTATATTTTTATATAGGTTTTAGTAGTTTAACGATCTTTGATCGTATTTTATTTGTATTTAGACGTCCTTATTAGTTCGTCTCCTGATTTCTACCTTGAATAAAGATATTTTGAAACCACCTTTGGCCTACACGTGTCTTCACGAGCTCCATGTTTGAGTGCTTCACGTACGTGTTTTGTGTGTCGCCTCATAGTTCTTCTGTGTGTGTGCCGAACTTAAAGGTCTGTACTTTCGTTTAAGATCCCTCATGAGTTGGTGAGTGCTTAATTTTTTTCATTATCAGTGTTTTAATTTCCGCAACAAGCTGGTCGTTTTCTTCGTTAACCCTTGCCATTGATTATGGCATCTGCCGTTGAGGACGCTGTTCCCGCCCGCGTCGCCTCCTCAGCCGACCAATCATCTTCGCTTGCTAGTGGAGAGCCTCTTAATCTTCTTCGTGCTCGGGTCTCCAACTCTGCCATTGAGAACATGGATGTGACGTCCCTGGCCTCTGCTGACGATGATGAATTCATGGACGTCTCTGATGGCGTTGCTAATCTGCCCTACAGGCGTTGCTAATCTGCCCTCTACAGTTTCTACTGCCTCTGCTTCCAGTACATTATCGCATGCTGCGTACATTATCTCATGCTGCTTCATGCACGTATTCTGCGGCCTCCTCTGGTATTCCACTGACTTCCTCTTCGTCTCGTGTGCCCACTGTGGATTCTTACGTTTCTCTCAACGGTGAAACCATCTTATTAGACATTCCCGAGAACTCTCCTGCTTGTCAACGAGTTGGGGGTTTGTTTTGACGCGCTGCCCAGCACTCCTTTGAAACAGTACAGTTCCGCTCTCAAGAAGATGCATCCTTCCGGTGCAATCACCCACCTCACTCGTAAGCCGCGAACTGTGATTGTTTATTTTTCAAAGAAAGAATATGCCGAGCTCGTCTTGTCTCGGGGCCTATCAATTGACGATCGTCACCTCTTAGCCGAATCCATCGCCCAGCGTCCTGTTCTGGTCTCTCTACATCCGGTACCAGTGGATCGATGACACACGGCGATGAGGTGGACCTTTCCTCTGATTCCACATCTCGTGTGTCATCGATCCACCGCCGGATTGAGCTCCTCACCTCTGCTCATTGCTCAAGCTGCAAGGCTTACGGCCATCAGTAGGCTCATTGCGCCCATGCAGAGCCACTGACTCCTGCAACTCCAAGGCAGGATTCTACCTCTTCCTCCGTTTCTGCTGCCATGCCTACTCCTGCGTCTGCACCTTCTGGACCCAGTTCTGCCGATAATCTGATTAAAGCCTTCGATCAACACGCGTCTTCCGATGTTGCTTTCTCCTCTCTGTCGAATTTTCCTCCGCTTGACTCCCCATTGCCTTCCCGCGTTTTCACTCCATCAGAGGACATCACGGCTGATCTTCAAGCTATATTCATCGTCGGCACTTTTGCTCCCGGCGATGAGGTGGACCTTTCCTCTGATTCCACATCTCGTGTGTCATCGATCCACTGCAAGCGTTGATCTACTACCAGTACCGAGGCCCGGAAGAAAAATAAGAAGTCACCTACTCCGACTGGCCGCCCACATCGTTCCACCCGTCTAGCAAGATCCAAGTCTCCCCTGTCACGTTCTAGCTCTTCTTCTTCAAAGCCTAAGGGTCCTCTGCCGACGTTTGAAGATTTCTCGACTCTGCTTACCAATGCTTCTCTTCCTTCAGAACCTGTCTCCTTTGAAAATCTTTACGTGTTTCTCACTCAAATAATAAATCGGGAGGCTTCTCTCATCTTTTTACAGAAGTTTGAAGAAGTTCTTCCCGAGGTCTTCGACCAAGCAACATCCATCCTCAAATTCCTCCGGCATGAGGCCAAGCGACCCGACTACGTCTTGTGGTGCCGTGGTATCATCAATCGCCTCGACACATTTCAGAAAGCTGCCATAGCTGCCCTTCATCCGACTTCGGACTTACCCATTCAAGGTCGCCACTCTGAATTGTAAGGGGGTCTGCTAACCCCCTCACTAACGCTCTTGTTCTGGAAGATCTCTCGTCCCTTGGGGCCGACTTACACCGTCTGCAAGAGAAGAACTGCCACTCCTCGACACTTCTTCATAGATGCCGCACTTGGGACTTTACCTTTCACCATGCTTTCCGTTACTCTGTGTACGGTGGTCTAGCTATTGGCATTCGTCAACCGTTTCGAACCACCCTGTCTTCACTCTCCGTCCGCAATCTTTGCCGAGATCTTCTACAGCAAATCTCTTTCACTCTAGCTGGAATTCGTTTTCATGTCTTCAACATCTACGTACAATGTTCCTGTACGCACCTATGCCTGATGTTCACGAGCCCCCGGGGAGCCCTCTCTCAGGTTCGTTCCTCTGATCGAGGGTTTATAGGGGTGATTTCAACTGCACTCTCAACTAGTCTCTTTATCGCCTACCTGTGTTTCGTGATCGCCGCACAGAACTCGGAGGAGGGCGACAACGCCCTCCTCCAAGACCTTGTCTAGGAGTTTTCTCTAGTTGACGTCCACCGGCATCTTCATCCTGCGCACACCTCCCACACCTGGCGTTCGTCTGGGACGCAAGCTCGCCTGACCGCTCGCTTGGATCGCTAATATGCTTCGCCATCGCTTCTTCCGACAGTGACATATCCTATCCATCACCCACAGCGTCCTCCGACCACTGCGTGGTGACTCTGACCGTGTTCGCCGCGTCGCCGCCTTCTCGAACAGTCCGCCCATGGACCTTTGATACTACCATGCTTGGTGATTCCGAGTTCTGTTCTTGCATCCATGCTTTCCTCGATGCTCGTTGGGAGGGGCTGCAATCTGCTCCCTGTTCTCTTTTTGTATTGGTTGGAGACCAATCAACAGCTCGTTCTCCGCATCGTTCCTGCGCTCCGTGGAGCACTCTCTCCAGGCATCTTTACCACCACCAGTTGCAAGCACTTGGCACCCTTCTATCTCCTGCACCGCTTACGCTGATGATATCGCCGTGTACATCGGTGCTGATTCTCATTTCCCTCAGCTCCGTCATCGATTTGATACCCATGCCTCTTGCACTGCTGCAGAACTCAATGTCACTAAATGCACTGGACTGTGGTGCGGTGCGTGGTCTGGTCGTACAGACCACCCGTGGGCGGCCACCTGGTCCTCGTTGGCTCAGCGCTCCTTCGGGGTGTTTCTCGGCTCGCCTCATGCTTCTTCAACAGCCACCCGTAGTGTGCTTCGAGCAGCTGCCTATTGGCGCCATGCCCAATTCTGCACGTCGTTTTATCAACGAACCAACCTTGCACGCACCCATCTTATTTCTCTGTGTCAGTACTCCTGGATTACCTCATCTCCTTTAGTTTACTGCCTCCGAGAAATCACCAGTTGCCTCACCCGTGTAGTGTGGTCTGGTCACCACTGGGTCGCTGTCCCCAAGCTCTGTCTTCCTCCAGCTCGTGATGGAATTGGGCTCATTGATGTTCAGCTCTACTGTCGAACCAGCCGCATCGTCATGTTCCTCTGTCTTTTCATGTTCCGTCGGCCGTCGATGTGCGCGACGTCCTCACCTCCCCACACAACCATCGTTTTGCTTTCTCCTCTCTCCTAATGGATTGCTTTCCTTCTCTTTCCCTCCAAACTACCTCCTGCCTATTCTGAGGCACTCACTGTCCTGCGTTCTCTCCTTCTTATTCGTTCCCCTCCCTCTTCTACCCTCGATCTTCACTCTGAACCTCTCTTTTTCTCCTCGATACTTTGTCTTCCTCATCTTCCCTGCTTCGCCTTCTTCTCCTGGCTTCGTGCTTGGGTAGTAACGGTCCGCGACCTTACTAACCCTGACCTCTCCTGACGCTCTTTTTCTAGCCTTTGGCGTGCTATTCTCTCCTCTTCTTCAGCTCGCTACGTCTACAACTTTCTCTGCCCTGCTATCGTTTCTCAGTTTCCTGATCTCGCAACTCCTCTTGGCCTTGTCGCTGTACTTTTGTACTTTCTCCTCCGCAACCACTCCCCTTCTTTCTGCGTGTCTCTGACTTGTCTTTTCCTCTGTTCTCGTTCTTTACTAAATCCCTCTATCGGTTTCTGTCCTTCTCTGCTTCCCCTTTACCTCTCCCTTTCCACGGTGTCCCTCCTGCTACTGTTTCCACTGTCTGGAATGCTGCACGCTCCCCTCTTTCGTCCCCGCTTGAACTCAATACCCACTGGCTCTTCCTTCATAACCGGCTCCCCGTTCCACCCCTTCTCCACCGCATGACACTTCTCTCTTCCCCTCTTTGCTCCTTCTGCGCGCTGGAGGCGGACTTTCCGCCGCACGTCTACCTTTACTACCCCGTGGTACTACCTCTGCTAGATCTGCCGTTCTCCATCGCTCGTCGCTCCTGCACCGTCGACCTCACTTTTGCAGCATACCAGCATCTTCTCCTCTATGCTCATCCGCCTGTGCTCCTTCCACCAGTGTGTTCTTACGTGTTTGTGTTGGTGAAACACGTGTGACGTACCTGCCAGCAGGACGCACACGACATAAAGGCAGATAGGAATCAGAATAAACGTCTGCGTAGCTCAGTTGGTAGAGCGACTTGTTCCGGAATAAGTGGACTCGGGTTCGAATCCCGGCGTAGACCCAAAATGACGGAGAAATTTACTTCGTTCTAATGGCGCCCGAACTATCCGGATGACCCGACCCTTCAAAATCTCGCAATGGTGTGATGTTATTTCCGCACCGCGAGATAGGAAAAATCGGAGAATCCCTTCTCCAGCGCTTCGAAAAATAAATGTGTGTGACGTTGCATTCCACACACCAGATTGACTGGGAGTTCTCAAGTGCACGTTCTACAGTGGATGGCTGCCTGCAACGATTCGTGGTCACGGCTGACCCGTGGGCCATGCCCCCGGCCCTCCTTGGTGGGGGAGATGTGACGTACCTGCCAGAAGGACACACAGGACGTAAAGTCAGATAGGAATCAGAATAAACGTCTGCGTAGCTCAGTTGGTAGAGCGACTTGTTCCGGAATAAGCGGACTCGGGTTCGAATCCCGTCGTAGACCCAAAATGACGGAGAAATTTACTTCGTTATACACGTCATCTACGTGTATTATCAGCAACTCCGCAGTCTACCTATCACTGCGTCTTCCATTCATGACAGTGCTGCCCTACTCGGACATTTCCGCAATCGCATCCACTCCCGCTTACAGCAGGAGTACCAGTATGCCATCTCCGCATGCCGTGAAAGTGCCTTCTATGCTGCGTGGTCACCAGTTGCCCCGTGGTTCGCAGTTGCACCAAGCCCGTTACCTCTCACGGTGAGTTAAGACTCTGCATTAACTTTTTGATGTTCTTTCGCACTGCGGTGCCCTGCCTGCGATCATTTTGTTCTTCCTCAAGCATTGTTCTGTTTGCATCACGTTGTAAGTTTGTCATTACTCATTCAATGTATATATCATCGCTTTTATCAGTTTGTATCATTCCTGTTCTTTTTTTTCTTTGAGACGATTCCATGTTGCTCGTCTCCTCTGTATTGTTACATTAAAGCGATTCAGAAACCACCTTTCGCTTTAATGCATGCACTGACCCTTCGAGACATGCTCGCGACAAGGTTTTGGAACACAGCGATAGGTTAGAGCTTCACTTCAGTACGTAATGCTGCCGCTAACTGTCGCTTAGTAGTAGGGTTTATTTTCAAACTTCATATGCGGCGCTCTAATTCATTCCATTAGTGCTCTAGGGGATTAAGATCAGGGCTCTGTGCTGGGCAATCCACACACGATACGGAATTATCGTCAAACCACGCCGTAACAGTCCTTGCTTTATGACTCGGTGCATTATCTTGCTGGCACCAACAAGGCTCCGTTCCATAGTATTACCACAGAATTATTAGGGCATAATTGTTCAGAATATCGAGGTAGACCTGTTGGTTAACAGGTTTGTCCATGATAAAAAACGGGCGGAGACCATATCACGAAAAATACCCCCACACTAGTGCATTGACAGCTCCAAACGTGACCGTAGGAACAGTACACTGTGGTAAATAGCATTCCCACAGCTGCCGCTATACCCACACGCAGTCATTAGACTGATGCATCTTGTATCTTGATTCATCAGTCCATAGTACACGTTTCCATTGATCTACGGTCCACGATAAATGTTTTTTACACCATGCTAAACGAAGAGTAGCATTCCGAGTGGAGATGAAAAGCTTATGAACAGCCGCACGATCACGGCAAACCATGGAATGAAGTTCTCTGCGAATAGTAGGTGTACATACCGAGGTTCCAGCATTTTCATTCACCCGTACACTGAGGTCTTGTGCAGTACTCCGTCGATTAGCTGCAACAACTCTCCTGAGGCTTCGACGTCCTGTATCATTGATTATCTTTGGCCTGCCGTTACGTTTTGCTGCTTTAGGCACACCATGTGTCTTCCTCTTATTCAGTACATCGAAAACAGTTGACTTGGGTATGTTTAAACGCCTCTCGCTTTCTCTTATGGACAACCCGCTAATATAACACCCAACAATATTTCCTTTCTCAAAGACAGTTCCGCGACATTTTCACTCAACCTCACAGTACGACATGATCGCGGTCAACTGCAGGCTTGTTTTTATGAAGTTTGCAGCTGTACCGCGCATCTTAAGAACGCAGCGGATCCGTTAATTTGCCTATAACGAAGTAAATTTCTCCGTCATTTTTGGTCTACGCCGGGATTCGAACCCGGATCCCCTCATTCCGGAATAAGTCGCTCTACCAATTGAGCTACGCGGACGTTTTATTCTGATTCCTATCTGCCTTTATGTCGTGTGCGTCCTTCGGGCAGGTACGTCACATCTCCTGGTACGTTACATGCCTTGGAATGGGTGTCCGGTGACTTTTGTCACTATAGTGTATAACAGGAGGGGGAACAGTACCCGCGGTCCGACAACTCAACGTGCGTGTTCCTCCGACGCACCGCAGATTGGTTCTGGCACTCGTGTCTGCCTAGGACAGATCTCGACACTTTTCCGTAGCAGTCACGAACGTTGACCACTTGGCTCTCCACGGCCCTTAAATTAGATTGTATCTGACTTAACACCCTTTTACGGTGAAGTTTTGGTTCGAAAAAATACCGAAAGCGTTCTCTTCCCAACAGAAAAGTGTTTTTATTTTAGGTAGATTAATATTTGTGGAGATATGATGTTTTTTAGACGTACTGTCAGTCGAAAATTATGAAACTGTGAGCAGGTTAAAATTTCAGATGACGTGCTTTAAATGCTCTTTCACGAAACCAATCAATTTATTTTCTCCAAACAAATTAACTACAAATTGCAGATTGTCTTAAAAGCACTGGTTACCAAAATATGTAGAAAAATATTACGAAATTATTCATGTTTCGGTTCAAAAATCGCAACATTTGTCTGTTAAGGAGGCTGTAGAAATGAGCCTTTCAACCAAATTCTAAAGTGGGTTTTCTTTAAAGAAAGCTTCATGAATATTTACGTAGTATTTCGGAATAATTAATTATTAATGGCAAGTTTATCCGTTGACGGAATATTGTACCTTTTACTGGCATATGACACGAGGAAACAAAAATTTCTAGTCTTGCAATTGTTCTCGGGCAAACAGAGATTCTCCGTTTAGCGAAGGAAAATTCATTAAATTATGAAAAGCTGTGATGATGCGTTTCCGTAATACTAAACCAATTTGTGGTTTAACAGGATGTTGAAAGTTGAAGACAGCGGTATGGATACGATGAAGGTTTCGGAAATATTCTTTAGGAATGCAATTTCGTAATACGAAACCAATTAGCGGTTAGATCAGGAGGCAGCGCGTCGTTTGAAGTGTCTTTCCGCAAACGTTGCAAAATATGTTTCATGAATAACATATTAGTCACATGTTCATCGTAGGTTTAGTGTGTTTTCGAAAGTAATATCCAAATTCCTGTTTCCGTGTTGTGATAGATTACATGATGTCCTGAAAGAAAACATCCATCCAATCTAACTTTAATATGCAAATCATGACGATTTTAAACATATCAAACAATATTCCGCTAAGATTAAAATTTACGAAATAAATAGAAGATATTTTACATACAATGTACACTATCTGATCAAAAGTATCCGGACACAAGTGTAATTTCTGTGACCCCCCCAAAAAAAATACTGAAAATAACCGGATGTCTACGTCACGTGTGGTTGTTTTGTTTGAGATACTCACTGGGAATTTAAGTCTACCTCTTTTAAATGCAAATGGTCATGTGATTTTATTATTCAAATTTAACACTGTACAGTATGACATGAATAAATTTTGACTCCCCGTAGCCATGCAACTGGAGTGGAATATGGAACGGATTCCCAGATCATTGCGTGAGATGAATCCAGATATGAATCCCTTGTGAATCATAAGTGCGAACGCACTCTTTCTTGTACGTAACAGGTGACCCCAAATCCTGGGGACATTGGTTCTAAGACATACTTCGTTTCGCTCCCTTTCTTGGAACCAGTGACCCCAAATCAGGTACCCTCAACTCTTTTTTGTGATTACATGCTCTCGTGTGTAGTTAAATTTTCTGAAAAAAAGATTTTTCACTTCGTAAAAATGGCCACATAAAGCAAAAGCTGAAATTAAAGTAAACGATTTATTATAATTCATAGCTTGGGTGTTTATTAAAGTTAAGGAGAGAAATGTAATAAAATTGCTTGCCAGTTTTTCAGCAAACGTGTTTGACAAGCATAATAATGGAAAAAATTGTAAAACGGACCTTTAAGACATTAAGTCGCACTCTAATGCGTCTGAACTGTTGTATGAGAACAAACAGAGAAAAGCTATTTCAATATTTATTACTCATCTCGACTTGGACTGTGTACAGTATTTATCGCGTACGTACTTTTGGCCGCGTTCCAGGAATATTCAGGAAAGTATTTAATCTGCAGAATGATGTAGTTTGTGAATAGGCGGGATGATACAGCAGCCAGTGCAGCATTCATTATGGAAGAATAAATTGGAATCTTTGCTAGAGTTGTTATGGTTGTGCAAGGAAGTTTTATAGGGAAGATATGCTAATACATTTCCAGCCATCAAACCGTTTATGGGTATTATTTGAAGTTCTTCAAGCCTGGATACAACGTGCTGAAATACCGGCATATGTATAAGGTTAGCTTTCTACTTGTGTAGTTATAGTAGTAATAGATATCATTTGCATTGTGTTATTGCTTTCTTGAAGGCGGTCATTTTCTAACACTTGAAGGAACTGAGGAATTAATTCGAATTTAAGTTTATCCAAAATGATGATTTCAGTTCCACTCAAAGCATGCCCATTTATCAGCTAGGATGAGAATTCATTAAAAAATGACTTTATTTACTAAATTATTTTCTCCTTCATATCACAGACTCAGAATATTACGTAATAAAAATCCTCGCGTGAGAAAATGGTATACCCAGATTTTAGAACTAACAAACCATTTATTTCCTCGCATTTAACTGTATATATCGTCTGCACTTATTTTTAATGAGCTCTGTTTGTTTTCCCATTTTCTTAAATATAATTAAAACGTTCGTCACTAATATCTGTCCTTTACCGTGATATCTGTCTAAAATAGCTTTGCAGTTATTCTAATGTTTGTTTCCAAGGAGAAAATAACAGAGAGAGAGATAAATACGATGTCATAACTTTGTCCACTTTATTTTATAAACAACGAATGGCAACTGAAAAATTGTACTTCCGACACCGCTGGGATCGAAACCCAGATCTCTCGATAACCAGCCGAATGCGTTCGCTTTACGCTACGGTTCCAACAATTCACGTCGCTATGTGTGTTTATGTGTCAGTATCTGACTACACTAATCCATTATGATGGGCTCAGCAACTGTTGTGTCGCCATCTATTGGCATTCAACAAAGCAAGCTGTTTAATTACAGCTGAAAAATCCAAAGGGCGATAAAAAAAATGGTGAATATATTTCAAATACGTGGAGATAATGTAAATATACGATGTCATCGCTCTGTCCACGTTATTTTATAAACAACGAATAGCAACTGAAAAATTGTTCATCCGACAACGCTGGGATCGAATCCCAGATTTCTCGATAACTAGCCGAGTGCGTTTGCTTTACGCTAGGGTGCCAACAATTCACAGCGCTATTCGTAGTTTATCAGTCAGCATCTGACTACACAAATCCAAAATTGATGGGCTCATCAACTGATGTGGCGCCATCTAGTGGCATTCAACAAAGCAAGCTGTTTAATTATAGCTGATAAATTTAGCAATTTACTAGGTTTATCAGCTGACTGATAAACCAAGAATAGCGCTGTGATTTGTTGGCACCGTAACGTAAAGCGAACGTACTCGGCTAGTTATCGAGAGATATGGGATTTGATCCCAGCGGTGTCGGATGAACAATTTTTCAGTTGCTATTCGTTGTTTATAAAATAACGTGGACAGAGCGATGACATCGTATATTTACATTATCTCCACGTATTTGAAATACACTGAAGAGCAATTGAATTAGAGACAGCTGGCGTTATGCAAATGTGGCGCTGTTGCCGGCCCTGTAAACGGAAACGGCATGACGTATGCAGCGATCAGACAATATAAGGAGTGATGCGACGGTAATCAGTAAGAGTCGGACGCAATATAGGTAAGACGAAGGATTTAGGCGCATTTGATCGTGGGCAAATTGTCGGGGCCTGACGAATGGGTCATTCCATCTCGGAAGCTGTGCAGGCACTGGGATTCTCACGAGCCACTGTGTCACGGGTGCACCGTGAATACATCGAATCCGGTAAAACCATCCCTGCAAGGGCCAACTGCCGTGGACAACAGCGTGTGGATGAGCGGAGTCATCGTCGGCTAGCTAGCATTGTAACAGCGGATAGACGGACCACAGAGCAAGAAATCACTCGGCAATTTAACGCTGGTGCACAAAAACGTGTATGCAGCCACACCATCGAGAACCATCTCTTCGCTATGGGGTACAGAAGACATCGTTCCACGAGGGCACCGCTGCTGACCGCACATAACAGGGTGGAAAGATTAGCATGGGCGTGGGAATATCGCCACCCGAACCTAGACATGTGGAAAAATGTTGCCTGGACTGATGAGTCGAGATTCACGTTGGTACATGTGTAACGTACCAGGAGATGTGACGTACCTGCCAGAAGGACGCACACGACATAAAGGCAGATAGGAATCAGAATAAAATGTCCGCGTAGCTTAATTGGTAGAGCAACTTATTCCGGAATGAGTGGACCCGGGTTCGAATCCCGGCGCGGATAAAATTGACGGAGAAATTTAATTCGTTATAATGGCGCCCGAACTATCCGGATGACCCGACCGTTCAAAATCTCGCATTGGTGTGATGTTATTTCCACACCGCGAGATAGGAAAAATATGAGCAGCACTTCGAAAGAAAAAAAAAATAAGGGGGAGATGATGTAACGTACCAGGAGATGTGACGTACCTGCCAGAAGGACGCGCACGACATAAAGGCAGATAGCAATTAGAATCAATGTCCGCGTAGCTTAATTGGTAGAGCAACTTATTCCGGAATGAGTGGACCCGGGTTCGAACCCCGGCGCGGATAAAAATGACGGAGAAATTCACTTCGTTATACATGCGGATGGCAGGATACGAGTACGGTGCAAACCACATGAAGCGATGGATTCTTCTTGCCAGCAGGGTACTCTACAAGCTGGTGAGGGGTGGCAATCTCGTCTGGGGACCGTTTACGTGGACTGAAATGGGACCCCTGGTACGTGTGACATCGTTGCTCACAGGTCAACGTTACCGGGATATCATGGACGACAATTTGCTCCCGTTTGTGCGTTTTCAACATCCCACTGGGGACCTCATCCAGCAACAAGACAACGCAGCTCCCGAATTGTATCCGAACGGTTGGATAAACGCTCCACCGACGCGACCTCGCTTCCTTGGCCTGCTAGGTCACCTGACCTCAATCCCATCAATCACATCTGGGATGCCATTGAGAGAGATGACCTCCCTCTCCCCTCCATCAAAACTTCGTGAAATGTGGGAGCTTGTTGAGGGGTCGTGGATCCGTATGGCTTCTCAACGCTTCCGGTGTCTTGTCGAGTCCATGCTGAAACGAATCGCATCCGTCATCAGGTTGAAAGGTGGTGCTACACGTTACTAGATAGGTATCTCTATTTCAATTGCTCTTCAGTGTATATACAACACAGAGAGAGATAGACTTCCGGAATGAAAGAAATTGTCTGGGTTGGGGCACAATTGCCTTAACTCTTCCACACCCCGGAGAATTTCTTCACAAATGTTCCAGTTCCACCCAGTGAATTTCTCTCATTTCAGAAGTCCATCACTCTCTGTTATTTCCAGCATTTAACTGTTACAAGGGCCTCGTCTAACATTTATTCCTGTTCCGTCACGAGTACACGCACATACACGGGTTGGACAGAATGATGTGAACACCTAGGAAAATGAGGTTGTACGTACCTAGTAAGGTGTGGAATCACATTTGGTATTCAAAACCTATTAAATCCTTCTTCGTGGGCATATACCAATACTGGATGGTGGTAAGTGGGATGTTACACCATCTTTCATGCATAAGCTGCTCCAGGTCCTTGAGAGATGTAGGAGAAGGATAACAGGATCTCAGTATGTTTTCCAACACAAACCACAGTGGCTCCTTGATGTTTAGGTCTGGTGTTCGGAGAGACCAAGGAAGGTGTGAAAGTTCGTCCTCATGTTCCTCAAACCATGATTGGACATTCCGAGTTCTGTGAACTGGGGCGTTATCATCTTGATAGATGGCATCCTCTGCAGGAAACAATGCCTAAGCCATTGCATGGACTTTGTCAGCCAAAATGATTTCAAACGCCCTACCAGCCATCCGTCCTTTCAAGGTGATCAGGCGACCTGCTGCTGAATACTACGTTATGATCGCACAGAGGACGGCAGAACCACCACCATGCTGCACTGTTTGGAGCAGACAGTCTGGGTTGTACGCTTCTTACGGTGATCTTCACACGTAAACACGGCCTGCGGTGGGAAATAGCATTCATCTGAGTTTATTACACACTTACATGCATCGGCGGTCCACGTTGGAGGAGGATAAAGGGATCTCACTCTGCTATAATATATATAGTCAATGCCGTTAATGCCCACCAGATGGAGACGTCTCAGTAGCTGAGCCCATCTTACAGATTTATGATGTCAGAAGCTGACTTAAAAATGCACATAGCACCGTGGATTGTTGGCCACCGTGGTGTAAAGTTAACGAGCTCATAACCGGGATATCCTGGTCGTCCAGGATATCCCGGTAACGTTGTCCTGTGAGGGACGATGTCACACGTACCAGAGGTCCCATTTCAATCCACGTAAACAGTCCCCTGACGAAAATACCACCCCCACCAGCTTGAAGAGTACCCTGCTGGCAAGAAGGATCCATCGCTTCATGTGATTTGTGCCGTACTCGTATCCTGCCATCCGCATGTACCAACGTGAATCTCGACTCATTAGTCCAGGCAACATTTTCCCACATGTCTAGGGTCCAGTGGCTATGTTCCCGCTCCCTTGCTAATCTTTGCACCCTGTGATGTGCGGTCAGCAGCGGTACCCTCGTGGGACGGTGGCTTCTGTACCCCATAGCAAGGAGATGGTTTTGGATGGTGTGGCTGCTTACATGTTTTTGTGCACCAGCGTTAAATCGTCGAGTGATTTCTTGCATTGTGTCCCGTCTATCTGCTGTTACAATGCGAGCTAGCCGACGATGACCCGCTCATCCACACGCTTTTGTCCACGACAGTTGGTCCTTTCAGGGATGGTTTTACCAAGTTCGATGTACTCACGGTCTACCCGTGACACAGTGGCTCGTGAAAATCCCAGTGCCTGCACGACAGATGGAATGACCCATTCGTCGGGCCCTGACAATTTGCCTACGATCAGATGCGCTTAGATCCTTCGTCTTACCCATACTGCGTCCGACTCTTACTGATTCCCATCGCATCACTTCTTATATTGTCGGATCGCTGCATACGTCATGTCGTTTCCGTTTACAGGGCTGCCCACTGCGCCACATTTGCATAACGCCAGCTGTCTCTAATTCAATTGCTTTTCAGTGCATAACTAGACAAAACCCGTCGGAATCAACCGTTTTTTTTTGTTGTTGTTTATTTAAAAAGAATAAACTCATATGAAACAAAAAACGTAAACTTTATTTGAGTGAAAAATTCATTCAACCACTTCAGTAAAGACAATAGTCCAGGTTCGTAATTTTCTTTTTTGACTGAAGGTTTAACGACCACCGTGAGCAACTCAAGGGGCTATAAGCAGTCTCCCGTCCCTAATTTAGGGTCACTGGTTCCATGGTAGGGAGCGAGCCATTGTCGTAAGACAAACACAACATCCATGCCTCACCGGGATTCGAACCCTTCACGAACGAAAGATCATAAGCCGGCGCTTAGACCACTACGCAACCGGGCCTGCCAGGTTCGTGATGAGCATCACGACTGCACCCTTTTTCAGTCGTAGAATATGAGGCGGAAGTCCACCCATGTCGATCGTGTGCAAACATTCAACTGGATAGCGCACTCTTTCACTCTCATTTTCAGTCACAGCTGTGTTTCTAAATGTTGTTGGAATGAGTTTCGCGTTGCGAATATTCTTCATTCTCTCTTGTCTGAGACATATATAGTTGCGACCCATTGATCCCTTACGCCTTCCAGTAAAGCTCTTCTGTTTTCTTTTCTTTTTTTTCTCCTGCGGGAGAGACATTCTGTTAACGGTAAGTATGCAATAAAGCGTTTACTTACTTAAGGACTGATCATAGAACACCATGCACACACCAAGTCTGACACTGAACTGAACGTCTGATGTATGTAGATAAGGGCCGCACGCTTCTCCATAGACTGCACATGGAAACTTTGCTGCCCCACCACGCCCGAACCGTTGCCCCAATCTCAGTTTTCTCTTCGTTTGGCACATCTACATGATAAGACATTTATTTTGAAACCTGAATCATATTTTTACATTCAGCCGTTCTCTCAAGATAGGTATCACAGTAAAAAACTTTATAGAATAAATATATAGATTGTTCGCCTCAATATGTACATTCCAAATATGTACAATAACAATGGTCAACGGAGTGTTTATTTACATATTTACGTAACGGGAAACGCCTTACCTACGTGAATCAACTGGATCGAATGAATATTAAATTGTATATGTACGTCACACATTCCAACGAAATAACGCCACCAGGTCTTCGAGAGTGTTCGTTGTTCGGATGAGAAGAACTTTGATACGAATGCCTGCTAGCATTGCTTTACGCAACGGTTCGCTCAGAAAAGAGAAGACTTCGGACTTTGGGCTATCTCAGTCCCTCCATGCTTCCGCCTTCAACAGCACAAGTTAACCACAAGCGATCGAATGTCAACCGCACGTTTCTCTCATAGAATTTACATGGGAACTTTGCTGCCCCACAATGCCGAAACCGTTGCCCCAATCTCATTTTCTCTTTGCGTGGCACATTTACATGGTAAGTCCTTCATTTTGATACCTGAACCATATTTTTACGTTCAGCCGTTCTCTCAAAATAGGACTCACAGTAAAAAACCTTATGGAATTAATATACAATATACTGTATATATATATATATATGGATTTCGTCTCTAGGTGGCGCAAACGTTTAATATATTTTCTCAATACCTCTGTTTCTACATTTGCTACTTAAAAAAATATTTTAACCCTGGATGCCATTTATCTTGTAGAACACTGTAGGTTAGTATATGAGGAGTTTTATAGTTCACAGTTTTGTCGCTAGGTGGTGTTTGTGTACTTCATTTTGAAGCTGTATGTCCGCTTCTAAAACCCCTACTGAGACATTTCTGGTTTACTGTATGACATTCGCTACGATAGAGATGTGTAGCATTATGCTCTTTAAATAATGCTGAGATAAGTCAAAACCTTTTGCTCGCTATCTCTGCATCCGGGAGACGTATTTGAAAAGATCTTTTTCTTTAGCATAGCTTTTTCCATAAACAAAATTTCTCGACTATTTTCAACATTTCCATTATGCAAAATCCTTGTGCTAGAAGGCGTAGAATTATATCATGTTTCCTTCTATATGTATTTTCTTTTTTTTTAACTGTTCAATTTGAAATAGTTTTGTCTCTGATACTTTTCTTGTGTATGAGAAATTTTTGTGAGCTATTTGTTAATTTTCGTAACATGCGTTTTAGCCACTGGTGGAATTAAGTAGCTCTTTCTATTTATGTATGTTTAATCGACTGCAGAAACCCGGTTGATTGTTTTCCTAACCGGTTCCATTGACATTGAATAGCTTTGATCAGAGGCGTAACTAGGACGATCTAAGGGGTAACTAGCTCAAAAGATGGCGCAAAACCCCCTATGCACAATTTGATTAAAATTGGAATTGGCATTTTTTATCAGTTTCTGCTATTTACAATGGAATTGAAACTTTGCACTAGTTTCTTTCTCATTTGACAATTTGCAGAATTTCCTTATAGGTTTCACCAGTTTCGGTATCACGATCAGAAATAGAAACTTTACACCAGTGTCTTATTGAATTGAAACTTTACACCAGTGTCTCATCGAATTGAAACTTAGCACCAGTTTTTTATCATTTATTGGAATTGAAACTTTGCACCAGTTTCTTTGTCATTTGACAATTTGCAGAATTTCCTTATACATAGGTTTCGCCAGTTTTGGTATCCCGATCAGAAATTGAAACTTGGGACCAGTTTTTTATAGAATTGAAACTGAGCACCAGTTTCTTATCATTTATTGGAATTGAAATTTTGCACCAGTTTCTTATTGAACTGAAACTTAGCATCAGTTTCTTATCAGTTATTGGAATTGAAACTTTGCACCAGTTTCTTTGTCATTTGACAATTTGCAGAATTTCCTTATACATAGGTTTCGCCAGTTTCGGTATCCCGATCAGAAATTGAAACTTTGCACCAGTTTCTTATAGAATTGAAACTGAGCTTAAGTTTCTTATCATTTATTGGGATTGAAATTTTGCAGCAGTTTCTTATTGAATTGAAACTTTGCACCAGTTTCTTATAGAATTGAAACTGAGCTTAAGTTTCTTATCATTTATTGGAATTGAAATTTTGCAGCAGTTTCTTGTTGAATTGAAACTTAGCACCAGTTTCTTATCATTTATTGGATTTGAAACTTTGCACCAGTTTATTATTGAATTGAAACTGAGCACCAGTTTCTTATCATTTATTGCAATTGAAACTTTGCACCAGTTTATTATTGAATTGAAACTTAGCACCAGTTTCGTATCATGTATTGGAATTGAAACTTTGCACCAGTTTCTTTGTCATTTGACAATTTGCAGAATTTCTTTATACATATGTTTCGCCAGTTTCGGTATCCCGATCAGAAATTGAAACTTTGCGCCAGTTTCTTATCATTTATTGGAATTGAAATTTTGCACCAGTTTCTTATTGAATTGAAACTTAGCACCAGTTTCTTATCAGTTATTGGAATTGAAACATTGCACCAGTTGCTTTGTCATTTGGCAATTTGCAGAATTTCCTTGTAGGTTTCACCAGTTTCGGTATCCCGATCAGAAATTGAAACTTTGCACCAGTGTCTTATTGAATTGAAACTTAGCACCAGTTTTTTTTATCATTTATTGGAATTGAAACTTTGCAATAATTTCTTTGTCATTTGGCAATTTGCAGAATTTCCTTATACATAGGTTTGGCCAGTTTCGGTATCCCGATCAGAAATTGAAACTTTGCACCAGTTTCTTATAGAATTGAAACTGAGCTTAAGTTTCTTATCATTTATTGGAATTGAAATTTTGCAGCAGTTTCTTATTGAATTGAAACTTTGCACCAGTTTCTTATAGAATTGAAACTGAGCTTAAGTTTCTTATCATTTATTGGAATTGAAATTTTGCAGCAGTTTCTTGTTGAATTGAAACTTAGCACCAGTTTCTTATCATTTATTGGATTTGAAACTTTGCACCAGTTTATTATTGAATTGAAACTGAGCACCAGTTTCTTATCATTTATTGGAATTGAAACTTTGCACCAGTTTATTATTGAATTGAAACTTAGCACCAGTTTCGTATCATGTATTGGAATTGAAACTTTGCACCAGTTTCTTTGTCATTTGACAATTTGCAGAATTTCTTTATACATATGTTTCGCCAGTTTCGGTATCCCGATCAGAAATTGAAACTTTGCGCCAGTTTCTTATCATTTATTGGAATTGAAATTTTGCACCAGTTTCTTATTGAATTGAAACTTAGCACCAGTTTCTTATCAGTTATTGGAATTGAAACATTGCACCAGTTGCTTTGTCATTTGGCAATTTGCAGAATTTCCTTGTAGGTTTCACCAGTTTCGGTATCCCGATCAGAAATTGAAACTTTGCACCAGTTTCGGTATCCCGATCAGAAATTGAAACTTTGCACCAGTGTCTTATTGAAATGAAACTTAGCACCAGTTTTTTTATCATTTTATTGGAATTGAAACTTTGCACCAATTTCTTTTTCATTTGGCAATTTGCAGAATTTCGTTATAAGTTTCACCAGTTTCGGTATCCCGATCAACTTTAAATTTACATTTCTTTCTCAAAATGTTGAGGGGGGAGTTGATTTATCCCATTCTAGAAGGCGCTGTTGTACGTATGTTGCAAGACATGGATCTTGTTCACATTGTTGAAGATTCTCTGAAGGATATTCGATCTTTACTGCGAGCCACGAAAGTCAGTTGGATTCGGTCCGTTTGTAGTGGTACTGATTGTCTGAATTCATAGCAGTTGGGAATTCTTTTTTTGTTTGTTCGATGGTTTAACGATTACCGTGAGCAACTCGAAGGGCTACAAGCAGTCTTCCATTCCTAATTTAGGGCCATGGGTTCCAGGGAAGGGAGAGAGTCAGTGCCGTAAGACAAACACACAACATACATGCCTCACCAAGATTTTAAACATCTCCGACGAGTTGGGAATCTCACCTCATCTTCCTGTGTTTTACAGCTCTATATGTTTTCAACATCGCTTTATTGAGTCTCAGGGACTGTTACGTCGAGCTCTAAATGGTGTCCACCTCGGGTCACTACCCAGAACATTCTTGATGAACGAATGAGGGAAATGTACGAAACCCGTCCGCTGAGTGCTGCCTCCCCCGATTTCCAAAATCCTTCCTATCCAATTAAAGAGCGTCAAGTGGAGTTTTCGTTTGGAACAAGAAATGAAATCTCACTCTTAATGCCCTATTTAATGTGTGTTTACCCCGTAACCCACCCCGCAGCATCGCCACCACCAAACGATACAGAAGCATTAGGTTGCTAAACTGCAATGTAATATTGGCCGCGGATGGCCTAGTGGTCAGCGTTCGGGACTGCTACGGAGACGGTCTCAGGTTCGATCCCGGCAGGTATGAACGCTCAAACCACTAAATATCCGCCGTGCATCGGATGGGCACGTTAAGCCGTCAGACCCCCGGTATCGGTTCCCCGGTAATAAAAAAAGGCGTCTTCCTCCCCCTTTCTACCTCGCTTCCGTGTCACTTTACTGTTGGGCACTCTAAACCAAATCTCTTAGCATCCTATTTCTAAGTGTTGTTTTAGACCTGGGGTCAGACACTCCCTTCCTAAAATCTTCTACATATGATCTGATCTACAATAAAATAATAAACAAGTCAGCGAGAAAGACGCAAAGGCCTCGTCCGATAGTAACAGAAGTTCTTATATGAAGGAAACAAAACCAAACTCAGACCACTGGAAGTACGTATTTATGATACATTCGCTATTTTACTGCTCTAACAGGGTTGGAAGTTCATATGGTGAAGTGATTTTTCTTGTGAATGAAATTGGTAGGTAGGAGAGATTTACGTTTGGCTCAGTTTCCTGGTAAGCAATTAAGAATCCATGCTGAACTTAATTGTATGCATTAAATTTTTATCGTAGTCACAGTTTGGTTGTAGAGATAACGTTAAGGTGTGTCGTTAATTTTGTCGAACAGGTACATTTACGTATATATGTGTGCTATTATATCATCATCATCATCAACAACCATTATCAATCCACTGCTGGATGAAGGTCTCCCCAAATTTCTTCCACAATTGTCTGTCTTGGGCCTGTCTCCTGCATGTCACTCCAGCATACTTTCGAATTTCATCTATACATCTCCCATGGGGTCTTCTTCTGGGTCTTTTCCTGTCCCTCGGAATACAGTTTAAAATTTCGGTTGTCCATCGGTGGCCCGTTCTTCTGGCAACATGTCCAGCCCATTGCCATTTAAGTGATTCCACTATGGTTATGATGTCATCCACTTCTGTCATTTTCCTTATTGACAAGTTCCTCTTCTTATCTTTACTGGTTACACCAAGCATGTATCTCTCCATGCTACTTTGAGTTGTCTGCAGTCTTTGTTGTCTTTTTTAATTAAGGTCCATGTCTCTGCTCCATACGTAAGCACTGGCACGATGCATAGATTAAACGCTTTTCTTTTGAGACGTAATGGCATACTGCTCTTATTTTATATTTGTGGTTTGTCCCGGTCGCAGAAATGCTTAATTAAGCCTCTGGGTTTGATAAATCTAATTCGCGCTAGAAAAGATTCAAAAGACGTGCTGAGAAAACCCGAAAATTCGATGTCATCTTTCTTGTTTTTTCTGCAAGTGCTTCTCAAGAAGATTTTAAACACCTCCATATAATCTTTCATTATATAAGATATTTCAGCCTCTAGCACCTTAGAGACATTTTTAATTGAATGAACAAAAACGAAAGCGATATGGAGTTTACTCTCATATATGTACGTATAATGACTCTCAAAGAAAAGGGACCATATTTTTCAAAGTAATAAATGAAATATTCTCACAAAGCCGATTTGTCGTTCGAGAACGTAAAGTTTAACTTTTAAAATCAGAAAAGTAAATAAGGGGAAACAAACAGAGTAGGAAACCGAAACAAAAGATAGAGTGAGAGAGAGATATAGAAAGAAGAGAGCTCGTGTTTTGTTGGAGTGTTTCGTAGAGTAGATTCCGCATCAATAAATTACAACCTATCCTGGAGCTGTGTAGAAGACTCGGCGTCTATTATTCAAAGATCGTGATTTGGTGGCTCCCGCCGAAGTGGGCAATGGAGTTAACGTGTTCTGCTGTCGAGACTCTCTCTTACTTATCTGCGTCATTCCTCAGGAGGATCTCTTGGTTTCTTTCTTTATTTCCATGTCGTGTGCGAAAGGAACGACCGTAGATTGAGAAACATACATATACTTTGTCGTACCTATGCCACCAGGGATGCTTGGAGCACGACGTTATGTTAAATGAGATGCGATGCGTTTTAAGAACTCTTGAAGGAACGGAATGCAAGGTGTTTAGATCGTCCCAAAACTTTAAGGTCATTTTTTATAACTATCTCTTCGTACAAGATTATAATGCTGCAGCTTTGGGTATTTCTGTAAAATAACAACAAAAAGGAATTCAATATAAAATGACATGCATCTGAGCGTGTTCCTCTAAGGCAAATAATTCATTCGTGAATTGTTACGCATCGAACTTAGATTTTTGCATTTCTTTACCTTACAATGATAAATATCCGGGATATTTATTAAATGCAAAAGAGTATGAATGCTTTGACAGACCAAGAGAGGCTTCGTGTTCCAGCGATCGTTCCGGGCTTGTCCCTTGACGCTCAGTTTATCTTGCAGTACCTGTCACTTGAGAAAATAAATGAAATCTTCAATTCAATCTCCATAGATAAGAAGGGCATTTTCTACGAATGTCGCTAATAGAGAAATAGAGAATGAGAAAAGCTTTCATTTCTTATCGAGTTCGATGAATGATTTAGGCTTTTGCAATATACCAGAAAATAAGGACATTTTTCATTGGTCACTCTCTCTCTCTCTCTCTCTCTCTCTCTCTCTCCCTCCCTCTCTCTCTCTCTCTCTCCATCCCTCCCTCTCTCTCTCTCTCTCTCCATCCCTCTCTCTCTCTCTCTCTCTCTCTCTCTCTCTCTCTGTGCGTATAGAGAGAGACAAGAGAGGAGATGGAGGCAAAGAGCAATTGAAACAACCCTGCTTTACAAGTCCTTGACGAAAGCCATTAATGGAAGTAGATATATAGTCTACCTATTCCTTTTTGTTCTCTCACTAAACAGATTTTGTTCTACAGTCATTGGATGTAATCCAACTCAACCGACGTCAGTGAGAGAATCTCATACGCACATACACTGACAATTTTTAAAGATTTTCAGGTCTCAAAGCAGGGTGATTCTCCTACTTCTAGGGATCAAAATGAAACCTGTTTTGTAGCAAAATTGTTAGCAGATCGGAGATAAAAATTGTTAAATGGTTTGTCCATGTTGAAAAAGTCAGGAACGAGGAGTTGACTAAGATAATTTATTCAGTCCAAGTCGCAGGAAAGAAAGTGGCAGGAAGGTTGACAAAGTCACAGGGGGACAGGATTCATCAAAGCCTGTAAAAAAAAAAAAAAAAAAAAAAAAAAAAAAAGATAGTTGGCATGAATACGAAAGTTCTTGTGCGAAACATGTCACGTATGTCACAGAAGCTAGAGTGGTGTGCTGACATTGTTGTAAATCTAGACGTAAAATATAACATCATGAGAAATTCAATTCGGCAGATGATCTTGCTTTGAAGAGCTAACCTCTATTTACAAATATCAGAGAACAGCTTAATGATATGATGACTGACGGGATTTTTGATATAATCAGGTGAGTGAATGTTGCAGACATGCAACAAATTGAACAAAGGAAAACGACGGACTTATACTTATCTGTTTTCCGAAGATGGCATGTAGTTATCTCCCGACTTTTAAGGCCAACAAAACTAAACTGGTACATTGTACATATTAGAAACTGTTTCCCAAGAAATTGTTTCCATGTGCCTCTTAGAAACAGTTTCGAAAGAAATTGTTTCCATATACCTGTTACGATCTGTTTTCAAAAAAATTGTTTCGCTGTACCAGTTAGAAAATGTTTCCAAAGAAAAATTTTCCACTTACCTATTGAAAATGTTTTCAATGAAATCGTTTCCATTTACCTATTAGAAACCGTTTTCAAATAAATTATTTCCTGGAATATATTAGTAAATATTTCCAGTTACATATTAGAAAATGTTTCCAGGTACATATTAGAAAATGCTTCCAAGTACATATCAGAAAATGATTTTGTACCTATTAAAAATTGTTTCAAATATGTCAATAACATTACCAATTAGAAAATGTTTCCAAAGAAATCGTTTCCGTTTACCTATTAGAAACCATTTCAAATAAATTATTTCCAGGTACCTATTAGAAAATGTCCCCAGGTACATATTACAAAATGTTTCCATGTACCTATTAGAAATTGTTTCAATGTGCCAACAAGAATCTATATCCAAAGAAATTTTTTCGATGTACATATTATAATTTTTTTCTAGGCAAAATATTTTTTCTATACTCCTATCATACAAATTTCCATGTACCTATTACAAATGATGCTGACATATTTTTAGAACGATTTTCCAACAATATAACTGATGTGTAAAATAACATTACTTCTTTCTTAAACGTTACATCCGATAGACATTTCTCTGCAATATGAACCTACATCCCGATTTCTAAGATAACAGAGCATTTCTTAAAATTGGTAATGGTATTTTATTCCACTCCTCTTCCGCTACTTTCCATTATACAATCATTGTTTCAGGTCTGAGTTTAGAAAGCGCTCTTTTTAGCAGTCCAAAGGTACAATAGTCCATTGCGGGCACACCAGGGGACTTGGAAGGAACATGAACAAAGGACAGACTTGATACCAGCGCTTTCTTTTTTTTTTTTTTCATTTTTTCAAAAAAATAGAAAAACAGAGTGGCAGATCTGGATGTATATATCCATTCTTCAATGTCGAAACCAAACATTTGAGGTGTACGACTTTGCAGGTTTTCAGCAGGCGTTCACTCTACTATAGTGATGGAAAACAGTATGAAGCACAATTAGCAACACAATTTTTATGTTCTTTGTGCCACCTTACAGATTTTGTTGTATTAATGTTGGTAATCAGAAGTATGTGGACTTCAGCAAGGTCATAAACACAAGCACCATGGAGTTCCCGACAAAGTGTTACAAGAGGAACGGGATCAATCTGATTGGTGTTCAGATTTGCTGCTATTTGCGGTGTCGTTGTCTTGTGCTTCCGTTGTGCAATCCGCGCCAAAGTACGCCTATCCCTAACTGACGTCCCAAAATTGCGCGTTGGAGTCGACGCCGTATTCTGTTCGATTAGTAGGCATACCATTTTCGAGGTCACTGAGATCCAGAGGCAAAAATTCGGGGTTTGCTAGGTGTCCTTCGTTGAATAAACAAAACATAGTAAGAAATTTTCGCATCCGTAGGTGTACTGTGTGGCGAACGAAAACCTGAGGCGTGTAAAGCAACTGCGATAAAAAGCTCTCCAGATGGCGCTGCAGGTTCCGTTTTTATCTCTTTGCGGTTTCAACGAAGAGGCTGGACCGCGGGTGGCCTAGTGGGCAACGTTCGTGATTACCACGGTAAGGACCTCAGGTTCGATCCCAGGCAGGTACGAACGCTCGATCCACTAAATATCCACCGTGCGTCGGATAGGCACGTTAAGCCGTCGAACCCCGGGTACTGTCCCCCTGGTAATAAATAAGGGCGCCTTCCTCCCACTTTCTACTTCGCTTTCGTGTCACTTTCTTATCGGGCACTCTAGCCCAAATCTCCTAGCTTCCTATTTCTAAGGGTTGTTTAAGACCTGGGACTGCTACGGGATAGCCAACACCATGCTGTAACCCTTTATAAACTTCACATCACGATAACTTGACTTAAGGTATCCCACTAATTTGGGGGCACTTTTTTGGAAAAAATTCAAGAATAGGTATTTTTTTTTTAAGTGGGCTAACACACAAAAACACATAAACGTTGAAAAACAAATGATGTCAATATAAATTTTAAAGAAATTGGGAAATTTGTGAAAGAATTTAAGGAAATATGTCGTTTACGGTAAACGATCTAAATAAAAACGTTACAGATGTATGATGGTATTTTATTCATCAGTATTTGCGCATGACTATTATCTATGCAGTGAGCTAAAAGGTAAGTGATGTTCCTAAACACCGCTGACATACACTGATTCCCACATGCATTAGTGTGAATTTTCGACAAAATTCGTCACTATGTTTAATGTAAATAGCTATAACCTAACTTTGAACTGACAAACTGCAAAACTGTTAGTTCATTGCATGCACATTCCGAATCTATAAGAAATTAGTATACCAAGTTTCATAAATTTATATATACATACCTTTTGCAGTTATCAGGTTTTCCGTAAAGAGTTCGGAACGAAAATCTCATCCTGCAAAACAAATACTTTTCAAGTGTCACTTCCCGTTCATTTGACACCTGGGTTTAGATATTCCGATTGCTATAACTCTGTATCTATTCGTCGTAGACAAGAAACAAAGGGAGTTTTTTAATCCTAAAGAATAGGGCTTAAAAATGAACGCATTTTTACAAAATGTGAAATATGGCACAAAACGACCTTTTCAACGTAATGGGATATCTTAAAGTACATTTCATTTTGTTAAAACTGTCTTTAAATAAGTGTTAAGCTTCATCTTCTGCGATAGATGTCGCAAAATTTCACTCCCTGGGCGTGGCTTTTACGTTTTGAGGGATTGTCCCAGAAGCAGGCGTCAGCGAATGACTGAAGACCTTACCATATTCAGAATGGAAGCGGTCTCTCGTTGGCTCCACAATGAAAAGACAAAATTTGCGCTGTTACGTTGTAACCAATGACATTGTTTGGGGGTGTAGCTTAGTAGGTAGGCGTAGTTTCTGTCTCAAATTCAAAAGTTTTCTGGTAGTGTACACATTTTCTCTTCAAAAAATGAACGTACAGTAGAATTTAAGATGATCTATAGAAGACAAGATTCCAATCTCACTTCAGTGCCCATTGTTTGATTTCTATTTGGCCTAGATAATTAAAAAATCAGACAGAAATGAGAGATTTCGTTTCTTTCACACAGAAACACTGCCAAGCTAACTTCTGGCGCCATCTAGCGCCAAATTTGAATATTTTCGAGTCCGATAAATTGAATTTAAAAAAAAAATGCTAACAAAGTTTTCGGAAAAATAACTGTGACACGTATTAGCTATGGGTCGTTTTTATTTGTGCTCAAAATTTCAAAATCTACAAAGAAATAGTTTTCGAGAAAATGTGTACAAAAGAATTTGCATTACAGATATAGGACATAATTTCTGTTACACTCATTCAAAGACAGAGTTAAGAGTAATCATAAATCAAATTATGAAAACATTACTTAACGCTCTGATCGGTTTCAATAACGTGTTCAGTCCTTCCGGAAATCAGGTACTGAAGAAAATGCTCTCTCAAAAGTTGAAAAAACAACAACAACCACTGTATAAGAATTTAGTTTTGCCAGAAAAATAAAGCATTGCAGCTCTTAAAACATAGATGTATTTTCCTTCCTTTTAGTCAGAATATTCGATAACCATAAGGTTCGTTAAGTAATGTTGAAATATGCGATATATGTCCCATGCGTTTTGGAAGTATATTTAACCGGAATATGTTATGTATCCTTATAAAAGAACAGTCATCAAATATTAAATCAGATACTTTCTCCATCTAGGATGATAGCGTTGGAATCTATTTTATAGAAATTCTTTATCTCAATATTATCTTTGTATCGTATTGTAATCGTAATTTTGCGATACTCAACCTATCAATACCCGAAAACGGATTAAGATATCTTTTCTCTCGACCTGGACGATTTATTGAGCGGATATTTCTGATGATTACATCAGCACTAGACAAAATAAACACGTTAGAGCACGAAAACTTTTATCAAATAAATTCAGCAGACGCAAATATTGGCCTGCTTTGTAGCTTGAACGAAATCGTGCCTCTCAGTATTGATATAGTTTTGAAATCAATAGCCACAAGTAAGAGCGGTTTCTCTGCATTCTGAGTTACCGGGGATCCCGGTGTCTGGAGAAATATCAATAGCAATTTATTGTGGAATATCCGCAGTATCGACATGTCGTGAATCCAACCACATTGGGAATTTCATTACGTTTTATTTCAGTGGAAGCCGGGACACAAGTGTTTGCAGTTATTGCTTTTAATATTTTATGTTTCGAAATCAGGTTATCGTGATCATTTCCCCCCTTTTTTTTTTGTTCGAGGGATTTCAAATTTTTTTTTCTTTTGTATTCCCTCCGGCCGGAAACCTCTTCAGCTTAATTCGAAACAGTGTAGAAAATGAAATTAACGGAAGACAAATGGAGGAACAAGGTGATCGTCGCCTCCAGAAATCTAAAACTATTTAAATGCGTGAATTTACCCTCCTCTTTTAGATCGATAAAAGACTGCGCTTTGAAATCTCATGATAGCTGGAGTTCGAAAGCCATTATTTTTTAATACAGTATCTCCGCCAAAACGGTAATTCAATCGATTTCATTCTCTGCACTTTTCATTTTCCGTTGTTGCTTTTTGAGGTGTGGGTAATAATCTATTTTATGAATTACTTTCTTATTTTGGTCACAAATATCTGAAAGTTCTTCATGCAGAAAACAAAGAGAAATTTTCAGGGAAGCCTATAGTTAGCTGCATTGCATCGAAGTATCTAACTGTAGTGAAACCTCGAATATACGTTTTTCAAGGGTAATTTCGCGCATTTAAATAAAAGAACGTATAATGTATAACACGTCGTGACGCATACTCTAAATTAACTTCCTTTTTTACTTGCTTTCTCTATGTACAAAGGGCATCCTGAAAGTAATGCCTCGTCCCTCATAAGATTTTTATTTGTGGCAACAAAAATGTGAAACTTGGTAGCACAATACTTGGACGTATTGTTAATAATGCTAGCCTATTCAAAGTATTGTCCATCACTTTCTATACATTTTCGCCATCTTTGAACCCATTCCATTTGGGAAAAATTCCTGAAGCTGTCGTTTACCCCATGAGTTCACACCCAATTTAACATGTGTCACGTCGTCGAAACGTTCCACACGACGGGTGTTTTTCAAAGGGGCAAACAGGAAAAAGTCTGAGGGAGCCAAATCAGTACTGCATGAGGGTTGGGGTATCACTGTCCACCCCGTTTTGGCAATAGCCTGTGAAGTCTCCATTGAGGTGTGGGGACGTGCGTTATCATGGTGTAAAAAAACACTATGAAGTGGAATGTCACGTCTTTTCCTTCTGGTAGCTTCTTTTAGCTTCTTTAATGTCTGCACATAGTGAACACTGTTTGTTGTTGCAACTCCTGGATGGCGACGAGACGATAAGCTGTGATGAGGTCCTTCAAACGTTTCTTGTTGACATCTATCACTACAGTTGCGGGTCTTCCACCCCGTGTTTTTCCGGCACTGAACTTTCTCCCTCTTGAAACCTCTTCATCGATATTTGGACATTACTGATATCGATTGCTGCAGCTCACTTCTGTGGATTTCTGGAGCCTCACATCCCTCTTTTTCCAGGAATTCAATTACGGCTTGCTGTTTTTCTCTGTCATTCATGATCTTTATTTCCGATTTTGAAAAGAAATGTTCCCACATTGGTATCATATCATAGTCAGTGTTGTTTCATTAAAATCACTTCAAAATTTCAAAATTTATTAAAGAGGAGGCATAACTTTCAGGATGCCCTAGTAAATTTGAGTTCATTCTCTTTAAGCATTTTCAAACCTTAACGTTATATCTCATTTCTCGCGGAATGAGGATGGCAACACTTTTGAAGTCATAGAGTATAACGTACGCATGTGACATATAAAAATTAGAAAGACATAATGTTGAAATAGCAGCCAAAAAGTGTGGAGCGGTGATTGTGATCTTATAATTGTTAAAGCTGCAGTATTCTGAAGTTTGATTTACTTGAAATCGGCATGCTAAACTGTACTGTTATATATTTCACGTTAGGAATTAAAGTTTATGTCTACTAGCGTTTGTTACTTAGTTTTGAAGTATACTACCATTGTGATTAGTTCAAGTATGTTAGAATATTAAGTTTCTGCTTGAACAGTATTAATGAGGTGTTGACAGAATAAAGAGGAAAAACTGTAAAGAACTACAGTATTTCCTGAGCTTTATTTGAGTGACTACTGTTTCACTTAAATTCAGTAGATAAGAAGAACTGATTGTATATGGTGTTCAGTAAGCTTTATCATCATCATCATCATCATTGTCAACCATTATCAATCCACTGCTGGATGAAGGTCTCCCTAAGTTTCTTTACAACGGTCTTCTTGTGCCACTCTCCTCCATGTTACTCTCGCATACTTTCGAACTTCGCCCACCCATCTCCCATCTGGTTTTCTTCTGGGCTTTTTTCTGTCCTTTGAAATCAAGTAAAAAATATAAGTTTTCCATCGGAGGTCCGTCCGTCTGGCTATATGCCCAGCCCATTGCCATTTCAGGGATTTTACTCTGATCATGATGTCTTCAACTCTTGCCATTTTCATGATGCAGGAGTTTCTCTTCTTCTCTCACCTGGTCACACCAAACATGCACCTTTCCATGCTCCTTTCAGTTGTCTGCATCCTCTGCATGATTTTTTAGTTAAGGTCTACGTATCTGCATCATATGTAAGCACTGGAAGGATGCATTGTTCAAACACTTTTCTTTTAAGACATAATGGCGTATTGCTCTTAAAAATTGTACTGTTTCTTCCAGAAGCTCTCCATCCAAGTTTATACACCGATTAATTTCTGCATCAATGTGACCCTCACTTGATATCTGCTGTCCAAGTAAATATCTGTTATCTCCAGCTATTCCCCGTCAATCGATAAATCTTCATTTCTTATAAAAGCATTCTACATCAGATTTGTCTTCTAAAAGTTTATTTTTAATCCCACTTATTTACTCTTGTTAGCAATTTCCTGGATCATACTCTGCAGTAAGCTATATATATATAAATATATATATAAGTTTAAATATTAAAGAGCGCTAAAACGTATAAACGAAATTTCAAAATATTAAGTGCCATTGCAAAAATTATGCTTTAAAGGAGTATAAAAATGATTAATTTAAAGTCGATCATGCGGCGAAAGAAAAAGAAAAGCATTACAAATTCGAATATGTTTCATCACAATGCAAATCCATAAAGCCTATGAAATTCAAACTTTCTCTTTTAGCGACTCTATCTGTGTCTAAAAATTCTGATTCCGCATTAAGTGCAATCCTCACAACTAAATATCTGAGACCAGGGCTTCAGTATGGAACTCATGAATTAACAACGTTTTATTTTCCGCGGATCCTGAGTGCATTAATTTGAAAGCAGAATGTTTGAATATTGATGATGCGTTCAGAATTCTAATCTATTCTGCTACGTCACGAAATAGTGGAGCTATAAGTCCTGCACCAGAAGATCAAAAGTCATTTTTTGATGTTTGAAGTCAACTTATACAGCTTAGTGGCGAAGTCTGGGATACATATTATATGCATCATGTTAAAGGAAAGTTTATGCTGAATTGAAATATTTTTACGTCATTACCAGTAACAGAAGTGAAGTTACAAGCAAATGTACAGCGTCTAGTCATAAAAAGCAAAATAATAGAGGAATTTGTGAAGTTAGTGTACAATGCATTTAACGCAAAATTACTGTACAGTATTGAAACTTGTAGGACACTTGAAATAACTTAACAAAAAGCAAAGTACGCTTTAATATTTAATTGCATAACTACGGTTTCTTAGTAATAAAGTGCATCTTCTTGGCATGGAACTAATAAGCTTCTCTAGTTGTACAATGGTAATAACACGGTGCCAAAATTGCTGTTAAATGTGGCTGAGATCATTCCACGGTCTTGCGCACCATTAAAAGAGTTGCAGAAACTGGATGTGTGGGAAACACAAGAAAAACAGGTCGAACAAGGCTGTGTACTGAACGTGATGATCGCATGTTGATTCGTCGTTCCTTAAAATCAAGGTTTAAAACAGCCACTGATTTAAGAAATGAGTGGGAGAATGAAGTAGGCATTATTGCATCTGCATGTATAGTTCGTCGTAGGCTACAACAAAATGGACTGACTGCACAAAACCCTTTCTTTGGTGAAAAACAACGGCTCAAAACAATTGCTTGGGCCAAGGCACACGAGAATTGGACTGTTAATGAATGGACTGTTATGAATATTTCGTATTATTGGTATTAAGCCCCCTCCACTCCGGACATGCTTCCTTCGTTTGCAGATAATTTATTGAGCTGTAGTTTTTAAACCGGGAAATTATTTTGTTGAGTTGTAGATTATAAACATGTTTTACATAGAATTACATTAAATATCGCGATTAAGAACATACGACATTGCAGAAACTGTGTGATTCAGATAACCAACAACCAACCTCTTACGACGTGTCCACGAAGCGGTCGAAAACGCAGTTTTTATACGGCCCCTTAAAATTTTTGTGGCCAGTTCTCCTACACGCAGTCAGTAATGGTGTAAGTGGGAAAGCATTCAAGCGGGACAGACTGACGTCGTCTACTATTAAGGTTGAACGGAATTAGCAAAAGGCATTTCCGCGGCTAATGTTTAGTCTCGTACGGAGGGGGGTGGGGATCTGGTACGCTAAGAACTCTTAAAAAGTGGGCTTTCTGCGTTGAAAATTCTAGCAAGTGCGTTACAATACTATCTCTTGCTTTAATAAATGTTTAGCGTGATGTAGTTCTTTATCTGTGAGGGAAGGGAGTGGGGGCTGACGGATACAATGGCTGCGTTAAGATCTATCCGCATAATGATACTAACCACGTGCACTTCTTTACACTTTTGCTGGCATGGTGGTCCACATCATCAGCAGAAAGGGAAAAAATAATTCAAGTCCCAACGTTTAATTTCAGTTAACAAAAATTAGGGAAACGCAAAATAAGGCAAACACGAATTAGGGAAGCTTGATACCGGCAAACCAGTTTAAGGCAAACGAAATTTAAGGGAAACGAGATTTAGGGAAAAAGAGATTTGGGCAAACGAAATTAGGGGAAATGGGAATTCGTGTAAAAGCGATTGGGGTACACGTGATTAGGGTAACCGGGAATTAGGGGACATGGATTAGGGGAAGTGAGGCTACGCGAGTTACACATGTAAGTATTCCGTACCCATGTGAAAAGCGAAATCGGAATGCAGTAAATGTAATGAACGATAAAAAACGGTTGTCTACTTGTAAAACGCGGGACTGTGGCTTGGTTTGCCCTTTGCATGCAGATGGGCGGTTCGTAGGACAATTCTCTCCATCATTTATAAGGAATTAATGGGAGCCGATGAATCCACACACGAGTCAATAGCCATGTGACTTCAAATACAGTAACTAACTTTTGCAGGCGAAGTGGAAAACGAATTAATGAAGGTATGGAGGCGGAAGGGTTGGTGAAACACCTGTACCCTAATATTGTAGAAAATTCCCTAAATTAAGTAGATATAGTAAATATGAGAACTCCCCATTTAAATAGCAAACGAAAATGTGATACGGTTCTTCAAATCTTTTGTGTTCAGACGGCGGTTTAAAAATGTTGTTAAACATGCTTTGAAAACATTGGTGCTTTTAGAGTATGTACGGTTGACGAGCAGCGAAGAGAAGGTTCATCGAAGGCATTTCCAATATGCCAATTTTCAGGAATATCCGTTCCCGAGTTATAGGAAGCGAAAGGGAGTGTGGTGAGAAAACAAGTTCGTTTGTACTTGCATAATCAGAAGTTTGAATCTTTTTTCATGTTTTATTGTATGTCTGGCAGCGTCTGAGATAAATTAATATGTAACTTCAATTTTCTCAGGCTATCCTCTCTCCTTTTTATTCTTTTCTCTGCGGTGTCGTAAATTATCTTGTATTACGGAGCCCATTGACCGCTCATTTAACGACACGTGCATAATCCTTTGTTTATATTTTCTGTTTTTTTTTTTACCTAGGAAGTGAATCTTAACACTTTTGCTTCTCTTACCGCTGACAAGCTTGTTCCAGTTAAGTCTTTTTCTTACTTTCTTTTAGTTTCAAAGAACCATCGGTAATTTATTAAAGGAAGAAATCCAAGTGGCTGCATTGTAACCAATAATTGCTTGGGGAGTAATACTTAAAAAATAAGACGCTTTAGTGGTAACAAAAACTGCTGCTTAGCCACCAAGCAGTTTAAAGCATCTGGAAGCCAATTGGAAACGCAATATGAACGTGACATTATACTAACAGTTTCTGAAAGTTAAAAAATAATATATAATTTATAACTACAAAACTTGTGATGTTGAGATAGAATAAAATAGCAACGTTTATTCACGATTAGATGTTTATTTAATATTACTAAAGTTTAGTAGAGCGTTTGGCGTCCACATCATCATACCACGGATTTTGGGTAATTTTCATGAAGGTCCAATTGTGTGCTGTTGATGCCGAGCCTAACTCTCTGGTAAACTACACTGTTGAAAATTTTGTAGTATAGCTTGCACCAATAAGTGGTGCTACGCCAGCTGCGCCACGTTCTTAAAAAGAGATACACCATTCTGTGGTGCAAAATACACCCAACAACATGGTGAAACCTTGCGTGCAACCTCGTGCATTAACTTGGTGAAAATTTGAACCACGTTGTTGGGTTTTGTTTGCAGAACCCGAGGATGTATCTTCTCTCAGAGTGTGGTGCAGATACTGTAGCATCACATTTTGGTGCAATCTACCACATATTTTTTAACAGCACATAGTCATGTGAAATAAAGATTTAATCGTGAATAAACATTGCTATTTTAGTCTATAGTTAAAAATAATTCATGGGATTCAAATATGATATCTGTTCAGAAAGTTACGAGACTAATTCTATTACATAGGTTAAAGGAAACATACCGCAAACTTTGTGCTGTTTTCATAAAGGTGCGATTTTGAGCTAAGCTGAGATATATGAGTAATCTCCAGCTGCGTTTATGACACACGGCGGCGCTTAACGCCTGTTCCCCTTTCCTTGTTTTTACGAACGTCGAAATGGAGAGTTACTTAGATCAACGAAATAAAATAATCTCTTTTAAAAATAATCTCTTGTTCAAACCATTATTAGCATACTTCAGGAAATTTTACCAAGTAACTGGGTGTCCCGTGGTGCATTTTTCCGGATGCATAAGTGTTTCGAAGATGGACCAGATGTCGCATTCGATAGGGAGCGTCAGGGGCAGCATTCAACTTCGCGTAGACAAGACAAAATCAACACTGTGATAACAGCCATTTCGAGAAAATCGTCGTAGGACTGTTCGTGAACTTGTCTAACATCTTACAGTACCTACTGAAAGTTTTCATGTAATGCTCTTCCCAGTTTTCGATGGATTTCTCGACAACTAATTAATGCAAGACCCGGTTTGTGAAGAACTCAAAGGTCATTTTGCAGAAAACGGGGATGACGGGTTTTTATAGAATAAAAACTCTAGTTAACTGCTGGAACCATCATTTTATTCCTTAGTGGAAACCATGTTTTTTCCCCCTAATCCAAAAAAGAGAGAAATTGCAAAATCCCCTGGGAAAACCACGATGATCATATTCTTTTATAACCTTTTTTATTTTTTTATTAAAATGCCGTAACTAATGGTCGTGTAGTTCATCACCATTGTTGAGACGTTCTGAGAAAAACAATGGAATATTTCAAGCGAAAACGTCCTACGCAAGTGAAGTTTAAAACTTTGGTTCAATAAGAAAATGCCCGTTGTCCTGTCTAACATAGCGTCTCTTAATGTTTCGAAGACAAAGGGATCAGTGTCTCGTCCTACCTCCATGTAATTCTGATTAAGCTGCATTTGACCTTCAGATATTTCTGGAGTTTAAATAAAGTTATAAAAGGCATTCATTTTCGAAGTGATGAAAATGTGTTATAGCAGTGGACACAACCATAAAGCGACTATCAGAAAATGTCATGGATGATGTGCTTACAAAATGGGTGAAACGCTGGGGCAGATGTACTTTCTGTTTCCCACAATAAGGAATAGTTTTAAAACGTGCACGAAGATTTTAACTGAAAAAGTGATACTTTTTTATCATGCCAGTCTCCTTATCTTTTTGATTGCCTTCGTATATACACTATAGTGACAAACGTCACCGGACACCATTTGAAAAGCAAATGAAATGATCCGCTGCGTTGTTAAGATGCGCGGTACAGCTGCAAACGGTATAAAAACAAGCCTGCAGGTTGAGTGAAAATGTAGGGTTGAGTGAAAATGTAGCGGCGGGAGAGAACAGACTTTCAGAAAGGAAAGATTGTTGGGTGTTACATTAGTGGGTTGTCCATAAAAAAAACCGTGAGGCGATCAAACATACCCAAGTCAACTGTTTTGGATGTACTGAATAAGTGGAAGACACATGGCGCGCCTGAAGCAGCAAAACGTACCAACAGATCACAGAAAATCAGTGATAGAAGACGTCGTAGCCTCAGGAGAGTCGTCACAGCTAATAGATGGACAACTGCACAAGACCTCAGTGTGCAAGTGAGTAAAAATGCTCAAACCTCGGTATGTACACGTACCATTCGCAGAGGACTTCATTCCTTGGGTTACCGTGGTCGTGTGGCTGCTCATAAGCCTTTCATCTCCACTCGAAATGCTACTCGTCGTTTAGCATGGTGTAAAGAACATTTTTCGTGGATCGTAGATCAATAGAAACGGGTCGTATGGACTAATGAATCCAGATACATGATCCATCAGTCTGATGGACGTGTGTGGGTATGGCGGCAGCCGGGGAACGCTATTTACCACAGTATACTGTAACTACGGTCAAGTTTGGAGCTGGCAGAGTTCTCGTGTGGGGATGTTTTTTGTGGTACAGTCCCGACCCATATCACGAAAAACAGAGTATAGCCACCAACTCTGTGGCAATACTGTGGAACCGAGCCTTGTTGGTACCAGCAGGATAATGCACAGAGCCATAAAGCAAGGACTGTTACGGCTTGGATTGATAATAATTCCGTATCGTGTATGGACTGGCCAGCACAGAGCCCTGATCTTTATCCCATAGACAACATATGTGATGAATTAGAGCACCGCATAACAAGTTTAGAGCCAAGGCCTACTACTAAGCAACAATTAGCGCCAGCATTTTGTACTGAATGGAAGCGCATACCTATCGCTGTGTTCCACACCTTGTGGAAAGCATGTCTCCAAGGATCAGAGCATGCATTAAGAACAAAGGTGGGTCGACATCGTACTAATGTGTGTCATTAAATGCTATGTTGTGTTTCTCTTCTAGACGTCCGGTGACTTTTGTCAATATACAGTAGTGTATATACACTGCTGGACAATTGCTAAGGACGGATCCTAAACGGCTATATAGCGCATAAAAAAGTAAGTTTGGTTGGATGCCAAGTGAAAAAAATAATGTCAGAATGCCAGGACATTACAAGAAAGACAATGTATTGTGCTGTGAAATCCAGAAGGCTTTGGAACGTGTTCAAGGGACAAACAGACCATTTTGAGCAGAATACGTAAACGTGAAAAAAATGCAATTACCGTCCGCAGGCGTTCCGGCGTAAGATGTCAATACGGGATATGGCCACCATGGAGGGCGATGCAAGATTCCACACGTCGTGTTATGCTTTGCACAACATTATCAAGCACCTGTTGGGGTAATTTATCCCATTCCTCTGTCAGTGCACGGATGAGGGTGTCCTTGTTTATTGGAGGGCATTGGCGACCAGCAAGACTCCTCCCCAAAGCATCCCACACATTTTCAATGGGATTCAGATCTGGGGAACGTGCTGGCCATACGAGGCGTTGAATATCCTCGCTCTCAAGACACTCCTGGATAGCGACTGTTCGATGACCTGTTGCGTTGTCGTCCATGAAAATAAATCTATCACCGACAGCACCACGGAAAATGCGAACATGAGGTAGCAGAACATCATTAATGTATCGTTGGCCAGTCATAGTCCCAGTTGGAAGCACATAGAGGGACGTACGGCCATCGATCATGAAGCCAGCCCATACCATGACATTACATGTCGGATATCGGTCCCTTTCCTGTATGTTTGCTGGACAATATTCAGTACCACTATCACCCCAGATCAGTTGTCGTCGACAATCAGACGATAGACTGTATCTACTCTCATCTGAGAAGAGGACAGCAGACCAGTCGTTATCAGTCCAATTGCGATGTTGATGGCACCATTGCAAACGGGCGGTACAGTGACGTCTGGACAATGGGATGCACACAACAGGACGGCGGGCGTATAGTCCTCCTTCATGCAAATGTCTGTTGACAGTTTTTTGGAAGATCCGCTTGCCAGTAGCAGCCATAAACAGATTTGCTACCTCTCCAGCTGTGCTGCGCGGTGTCTTTTTGTTGATAGCACTATGTACCGATCTTCTGTAGGTGTCGTACTGCGAACACGACCTCCCCCGTGACGTTTGCTACACTCTCCATTTGTTTTAAATGATTTCCAAAGCCTTGAAACAACACTGTGGCTGACGTCGAACTCCCTGGCAACATCTGTTATTTTTCGTCCTTCTTCAATCTTGCCAATAATACGGCCACGCGTAAAATCATCTAGGTGATGTCGGAAAGATATACTGAAAATTGCAAGTTCGTCAATTGATTCTTTCCCTTTCAACTTTGCGTTTGAACAACAACGGTCAATACGCGTCAAATCCTATATATCTCTTATCAGCGCTATGACGTCACGAACAAGTTCGGCAATCCAAAATTTGCATACGCACAACACGTCTTACTGTATCCCGCCCTTATGCTAATTTCCACATTTTCCTGCCTTCCATTTTATGGTTGCTGTCGTTGCTATTGTCATCCGTCCTTAGCAATTGTCCGGCAGTGTATATTGGTTTATATAAATTAAGCAACAAATTGAAAAATCATGATAACTTAAAAAGTATGCAACCGATTCGGTTGAAATTTGGTGGTAAGCTTTACAGACCAAATGCAGCAAAAAGCGTAAGAACATGTGATACAAAGCATTTACATTTGGTATGAACGATGCAAATTTGAAAAAACAGGAATACAGGTATCAAGATGAAATAGGTAAAGGTAGTTCGATATGGAATTTGGTTAACCCGAACAGCAATACAGGCCCGACAGCGATCTTTCACGCTGTTCATTATGGTGTCGATCAGTTCCTTAGGTAGCTGCGTCCATTGCTCGAGCAAAGCAGTGCGGATAGCTCCTGCAGGGTTCGTGTATGTCGCTGGAGGTCAGCGAAACACCTACCAAACATGCTCAATGGGATTCAGATCGGGAGAATGTGCTGGCCACCCCATATGGACTAAATTTCCCTGTTCCAGGTACTGGTGCACGAGGCGCGCTGTGTGTAGAGGGGAGGGGTAGTTGTTCGCCTGAAGTACAAATGTGTCACCAATTAGGGCCTCATACGGACGAACAATAGGGTCCAGGATGTCGTCTTTATACCTCTGAGGATTGAGGTTTCCATGTGGCAACATATAGAGGTCGGCACGGCCGCCTAAAGATATGCCTTCCCACACCAGAACACTACCAACACCATAGTTGTCCCCCTCCTGGATATTAGAGGAAAGATAGCGAGTACTGGCCACTCTTTGAAATGTTCCCTCCGGTGACGTGGAGTGAGGGGAACGCGTTGTATCGGTCGCCAAGCATACAGTCCTCCTGCATGTAACCTTCTGCGCGCCGTGAAAGCTGATACCGTCCTTCCGGTACTGCGGCAAACATAAATCTGAGATGAGTCGGTGTAGTTGTCCTGTTCCTCCCTGCCGAAAGCCGCAAATACCGCTCATCCGCGGAGGTCGTCGCCCTTGGCTTAACTTCGCAGTACTTTAAGGAAGCTGCACCGGTGGCTTGGAACTACTGCCACATCCTGCTGACTACAAAACAATCGACCTTGAGCCATCTTGCGACGTCCTCTAGCCGTTGCCCTGCTAAGAATCGGCCTATCACTCTGTAGCGGAACTCCGCTGGTAAATGACGTCTCAAAACCATGTTAACAAATTCGCTATCTCGAAATCTTGTCATTCACAGCCTCACATGAATTGCGACCCTCCGAAAATGATGGCCTTAAGTTCTTGCGCATTTGCATAAACCGCTGCCAGAGCCACTCATTTGCCTTCTCTACATCGATGCTGTATACCTTCGCCAGCAACATATGCAAATTTTGTGCAGTTGAACTATGTTTCTCCCAATTAAAGCGATTTTTCGGTTTGTTGCTTAATTTATGGAAACCAGTGTATTTATCAGGTTTCCAAAAAATAAATATATACACCCTGATTCATAAAGAAGTGTGCAGCTTCCAGATGCTGTAAAGAGTATCAGTTGAAGACACGGACCACAACTGCAAGCCGTTAGGTAGGTGTACTCATAAAGTTTGTGCCCCGCTACTTAGGGAAGTGACGTAGGTGATAGCGCGCGTGTCACGTGACTAATCAATCAAAATAGCAGCGTCTGCAGTGGAGAAGGCGTTTTGTGTTCTTGAATTGAGAAAAACGGAATGTGTAACTGTTGTGCAATGAGCATTTTCGATCACGATTCGGAAAAGAACGTCCAACCAGAAAATCTATCTATAATTGGCATAAACAATTTGAAACTACGGGCTGTTTGTGCAAACTTAAAAGTCCTGGATGACCGCATGTATCGGAAGAAATCGTCGATAGTGTTTGCAGCTCCATTCAACGATGCCCCGAAAATTCAACGTGGAGGGTGAGTCGTGAAGTGCATATTTCACAGCCCACTCTCTGCAGAATTTTGAGAAAGAAGCTGAAAATGATTCCATACAAAGTGCAGATGTTGCAAAATCTCACTGACATTGACAAGACAAAGCACTTTGAATTTTGTGCCGAAATGCAGCACCCGTTTTGAAAATGACGATTTCGCCGATCACTGAGTTTTCACCGATGAAGCTACATTTCACGTGAGTGGTAAGGTAAACAAGCACAATGATTCAGATATCTTATCTCGCGATATCTGAGTCAAGTCCACTATCACTGCACTTGATTCAGATATCTTACCTTGCGTTTGGACGGAAATAGATTACCGGCTCGATGTGTGTCGTGTGACTAAAGGTGCACACATAGAGCATCTGTGAATGTCTCTAAAAAACTTGAAACATTCCCCTACAATTCTGTTTCAAGTAACATAAAATAGCTCACATTGCTCTTGTTTTATAGTGCGTTGAAACTGTATACTTCTTTATGAATCACCCTGTATTTCAATACTGACACAATACTATCACAAGAAACTTTACGCCCACTATACATGAGATAGTACCACTAGTATAGTATATTCGGATCACTAGTATAATTATACTGTCTCATTACTATATTTCAATCGTTTCTTAATCTAGCTGCCACAGTTTACCATTACTGGTCATATTCTCACCAACCTTTGGCTTTGTGGTGAAAATTTTCAATGGAAATCGAGGAGCTGAAAGTGCAAAGGAGGAAACTGAGTAACGGCAAACGATCATTTTATATTGTATAACGGAGTAAATTTCTCCGTCATTTCTGACTCGAACCCGAGTCCCCTCATTCCGGAATAAGTCGCTCTACCAATTGAGCCACGCGGACGTTCGTTATCGCTGCTATCTGCCTTTGTGTCATGTGCGTCCTGCTGGGCAGGCACGTCACAATTGACATACAGGATTTTTCAACCTGCAAGAGAGAGCAGCAATTTTTCTGATTATTTTTGCCGAATGACTGCCCAAAACCCTTTTTTTAACGAAACCATCTCATAAAAAGAAGTGGTTATTGTAGATCCAGAAAAAGTACTACTTTTAAATTGAAGTAACATTTAGGGATTCTCCAATACTCGGAATGTACCTTTTTTCATGTAAATATTTCCTTTTAAGTAAATACACCTAAAATGTATATTTTCAGTGGTAAATCATGAAAGTGTCCTGAAAATTTGATAAGTAAAGCAGTAAGTATCGTAGCCACAATGTTGCGACTCTGAAATGGTGATTTAAATCTTCAAATTCCTAGAAAAAATTTGGGGTTGTTTTCAATATAAGCACATTGCCAACAAAGTAAGAAATGGTGGAAGTAACTCTTCGGTTTTCTAAGGAATAATACTCCAGAAATCATCATCATATATCAACCTAAAAGCAAAGACGCTTAACTCTGGCTAAATAATGCCTTACAGTTTATTTCCGAAAGCAGATAAGATACCTCGTTTGACACTTGAAATTACAAGGGCTTTGGGCCTAGCTGCCCGCTTAATGAACGACGAACTTTATCTTGTGCGGTGAGATGTGAAATATATTGCACCTTTATCAGTATCAGCCTCTGGACTCCGAACGAGAAAGTGTATTTGGCACCTTTTTCTCTGCGAAGATTTATAAATCGCCAAAATCTATCTTTGGCATTGCGAGTCTGAGGAAAGAATAGGAGAAGAATAAAAAATGAAATTGTAAATCCCTTTCCTTCCTTTTGCCAGAAAGCATATCACAGATGTATCAAATGCATATCAACTTAAACGACCTGACTTTTTCTACTTGAAGAACCTCCTTCTCCTTCTTTCATCCTAATGGGATTTTGATGATACTTTTGCAATTTTGCTTTTTTCGGAGTTTTATGAAAGGACTCTTTTTTTTTCATCTGAAAAGAAAAGGGATATTTTTTTTTCTGATTCTCTCGTCTACTGATAACCTGGATTGTTTTGATGTATGTATGTCCCAACATGTAGAAGCTTTTCTGTTTTTGATGGCTTTAGATACTAAAATAAGAGCATCACTTTTATTTTCTCACCTCATATTCTAGTATGCTTTTAAGACGCTATTCATTTTGCAATGATAAATCCCAATGAATGGGTCTCCAAAGGAAGCAAGTTTTTCATTCTGAAACGGTTTTTGCCTAAAGAAACAAATAAGACCATTCATCCCTTCGAGAAACAAATAATTTTCTTTCTTGTCTCCCTTTATTTTACACAAAAAGGGCAGTAACTGTTCCTTTGTGTTCATTTCTATTGAAATAAATTGATTGCTGTTGGAGACACTCGACAAAAACTCACATTCAAGATTTAAGACGACAAATTTTTTTTTTTTTTTTTTGGTGTAAAGGAGATGTCTGTATTTACACAAACGATTATTTTTTAAATGTTTCATGTATAGTGGAGTGTAGATTTGCTCGTCGTATGAAGTTATTTGTTATATCATTTCTTTTTTTTCTTTTTAGGACTAATATGGGATGACATATGCCTCTAATTTAATTTTCTTTTGCAGCTCCTGTGTTTTTATGTAAATATGGGTTCTTCTCCTCAAATATTTTCTGAATTAACTCCACAAAGTTTTTCTCCCCATGAGTTTAAATTTGGCAATCCCAACAACCGGCCATAGGTCACGCAAAGTAGCGAAAATCTTCCAAATTTGTGGAGACAATGCGAATAGACAAAGGCATCGCTCTTTCCACGTTAATTGACTGACACACAGCAACCGAAAAACTGTTATCCGGACATCGTACCACTGATTTTTCGATAACTAGCCGAACGGGTTCACCTTAAGCTACGGTGCCAACAATCCACGGTGCTACGTGTGTTTATCTGTCAGCATCTGACTTCACAAATTCTTAGGGATGGACTCAGCAACTAAGACGTCTCTATCTGGTGGGGCTTAATGGCACAAGCTATTAAATTATAGTCAATAAATCCAATGGGCGAGAGTGATAGTGAAAATCTTCCAAATACGTGGAGACAATATGAATAGGCAAAGCCATCGCTCTTTCCACTTTTATCTTTAATTAATACACAGATCCCAGCGGTGTACGGATGACAATTTTTCGGTTGCTGTGTGTTAATTAAAGATAAACGTAGAAAGAGCGATGACTTTGTCTATTAGCAAGCAAGGTAGCTAGTTTTTTTTCCTTTTCTGGAGGTTTAGCGACCACCGTGAGCTAGTCGATGAGCTATAAGCAGTCACACACGTGGGCGCCCCTAGCATAGTTTTCAGGAGGGGGAGAAAATAGAAACTGTTAACACAATAGCATAAACAACGTAAACTTCTACTGTAGCATCATCATCCTCTAAACATTTTTGCCATACACACCTCAATAAATTTAATTGAAAACCAGACGGCCCAAAAACTGCATAAAAGAGACTGTACATGAAGTTCGACAGAATGTTGGAACAATGAAGAAAATTACTTTGTTTTTCTTCTGAGACTTGCGCCTTTTGGCCATTTGTGTCTTATGCACCACAAAACTTCAGTTATCATTCAGTTGATCATCAAGAAGGATAAAAGAAAAACGCTCTCATGAAACATTTCTGGAAAAACTTGCGGAACTCTTCGTCCACCTGCAAATGGACTTTGTAAAAGATGATATGTCTTTCATTTTTTTGTCTTTCATGCGTCCGTGGTCACCTTTCGCTAATTTTGGTAATCGGTTTCAGAGCAGGAGGAGATCCTGTTCCTTAACCATTTAACGATCACGATCATAAACTTTTCTCTCTCAGGTTACCACAACGCCCGAAAAACTCTGCCTTTCCTCTCTGAAATTCATTCCCCGTCTCTTCTGCAATAACAAAAGAAGGATAAATGCTGGATCACTAGTCGAATCGTACATACTCTGACCTTTGGACGTTTGCTTGGGGCAATCAGTGCATTCTTTTTTGAGAGCCTTTGGCAGATAGAAGGGAGTGGTTACAGCTAGAAAATCTTGTTTACTTTACCCTTTTCTTATTCTTTCTTGTAAAAAATAGATTCGGAGTCTGTTCATTTGGACTGAGCAAAATTAAATAAACTTTACCACAAATTTCTCCCCATAAACTCCGCATTTGGGACAATGCAAAATGTCAGAGACAAAGCACGTGCCAACAAAAAAGTTCACCTGAGCGATGTCAGGATGCGAATATTATGGCCCTGGGGCGATAATTCACGCGGATAAAAGCAGTCACAATGCGAGGCACTGAGTTTACTATGTCACGAAATCTTACCACAGGTATTTACAGCTATACTTGACGTACCGATGTCCATAATTCACCAGGATAAGGGCCGTCACACGGTGAAGCATTGAATCTACTATATCACGAAATCGTACCATAGGCATGTCCAGCCATACGTGACGCAACGTTGTCCATAATTCACCAGGATAAGGGCCGTCACACAGTGAAGCATTGAATCTACTATATCACGAAATCGTACCATAGGCATTTCCAGCTATACATGACGCACCGCTGTCCATAATTCCCCAGGATAAGGGCCGTGACACAGTGAAGCATTGAATCTACTATATCACGAAATCGTACCATAGGCATTTCCTGCCATACGTGACGCACCGCTGTCCATAATTCACCAGAATAAGGGCCGTCACACAGTGAAGCATTGAATTTACTATATCACGAAATCGTACCATAGGCATTTCCATCCATACGTGACGCACCGCTGTCCATAATTCACCAGGATAAGGGCCGTCATACAGTGAAGCATTGAATCTACTATACCACGAAATCGTACCATAGGCATTTCCAGCCATACGTGACGCACCGCTGTCCATAATTCACCAGGATAAGGGCCGTCACACAGTGAAGCATTGAATCTACTATATCACGAAATCGTACCATAGGCATTTCCATCCATACGTGACGCACCGCTGTCCATAATTCACCAGGATAAGGGCCGTCACACAGTGAAGCATTGAATCTACTATATCACGAAATCGTACCACAGGCATTTCCATCCATACGTGACGCACCGCTGTCCATAATTCACCAGGACAAGGGCCGTCATACAGTGACTACTATACCACGAAATCGTACTATAGGCATTTCCAGCCATACGTGACGCACCGCTGTCCATAATTCACCAGGATAAGGGCCGTCACACAGTGAAGCATTGAATCTACTATATACCACGAAATCGTACCATAGGCATTTCCAGCCATACGTGACGCACCGCTGTCCATAATTCCCCAGGATAAGGGCCGTCACACAGTCAAGCATTGAATCTACTATATCACGAAATCGTACCATAGGCATTTCCAGCCATACGTGACGCACCGCTGTCCATAATTCACTAGGACAACGGCCGCCACACAGTGAAGCATTGAATCTACTATACCACGAAATCGTACCATAGGCATTACCAGCCATACGCGACGCACTGCTGTCTATAATTCCCCCGGATAATGGCCGTCACACAGCGAAGCTTTGATACCACTACCTTGGGATCCAAAATACTGCACATTTTGAAAACGTAATAATTCGCAGAGTTTTGAGAGTAGGGCAACGCGCTTTACCTAGAAATGATCAGAATGACATCGGATTTTTTATGAAATCACATAAATATTTACTCATTTTACTTACATTTTTCATCGCCAGATGATGTAGAAACCACAGCTTGGAAGTGTCGCGAAAAACAGACGACACCTGATTGTACCAGGTTAGACAACTCATTGTACCAGGTGTTCAATGTGATGGCCGTCCTGTTCCAGCACTACCTGCAGACGAGAAAAAACACCATGGACGGCATTGAAGAGCATGTCCGGTGGTATAGCTGCCACATGGTGTCGAATGGCATCTTTCAGCATGGCCAATGAATATAACTTTTGTACACTTGTGATGTTAGGTAACCCCAGAGCCAAAAATCGCAGAATGTCAGGTCTGGTGACCGAGGAGACCAGGCCTTTGGAGTGTTTCGACTCAACAGACGATTTCGCCAAACGTTTCTTGCAGCACTTGCTTAACGGCTGTGGGGTGGAGCTCCAACCAGCATAAATGTGCACAGATTCACTGCATCCCTCTGTTGCAAACTAGGGATAACGTACGTTCGTAACATGTTCGCATAACGTGCATCTGACACTGAAACGGTTTCGTAGGAGGTGCCGCGAACCTCTTCAAATAAAAAAAGGGACCGATAAAGAAGGATGCCGTGAATCCACACCACACTGTCGCTTTCGGCTGATGAAGTGGCGCTACAACGATTGCTCGGGGATGTTCCGTGACTCAGATGCGGCAGTTGTGCTTGTTTACCGCTCCGTTTAGGGAAAAGTGAGCCTCATCAGCCCATAAAACTTTCATCAGCCAGTTCTCGTCGACATCCATTTGTCAAAAAAGTCATGCTGCGAACTCCTGGCGCTGCACTTAATCGCCAGCTTGCAGTTCGTGATACCGTTGCAGTTTGTACGAGTATCTGTGCAGAATCCGTCGTAGTGTTTGCCATACAGTTCCATATGGAATGCCTGTTTGCCGAAAAACATGGCGAGCATTGTATTCGTCATGTACGGAGGACATTGCAATGTCATCCATTTCATGCGTAATCGTCTTTGCTGCAACATCAAGTATTCGTGGTCTACCGCTTTGTGGGCGTACTGCCAAAGATCCCATTTCCTCGAATTTTTTCACCATTCGCCGCAGCGCAGCACTTTTCATCGGTTCTTTCCCACTGCGATCATCTTTCAATGAAACCGCTGCATTTGTTGGCTAATGACCCGCTTCTTGGGTTTTATTAGCCAACAAACGAAGCAGTTTCATTTCCATGATTTCAAGCATTTCATTTTACGTGTTGGGGAACACCAACATATAAGATTCCCTTTCAATATATCGCTTATGTTCTGGAGAATCTGCACATCGGAATATCACAAACTGGTGAAAATGACTTGTTTTGTCCTTATGTGTCCGGATTGCCAGTCCCTGCTTTTATAAGTACACTATCTACCAACAAGTAATTAGACACCTGTGATAGCAAAGGAAAACGAAGTTTATTCACCTTCAATAGTTGGTGGATATTCCACGAGCGACGATAACAGCTGCGACCCTCCTGGGCATACTCTCAACCAGGCGTTGTACGGTGTTTTCTTCCACTCGGTTTGGAAAAGACAGGTCAGTTCCTTCACCGATTTCGGAGGGTGGGGTCACCCTTTAAGTCGACGCTCCAACTCGTCCCAGAGGTGCTCGATAGGGATAAGGTCCTGGCTCTGCGCAGGCCAGTCCATTCGATTAACTCCATTGTCACCATACCAAGCCATGGTGGACCTCGCAACATGACAGGTGGCATTGTCATCCAGAAAGTAACATGGGTCCACCCCGTAAAACTGCCACAACGTAGGAAGCGCATGGTCATCCAAAATGGTGCAGTAGGTCTCGGCGTTGAGTCTACCAGGAATTGCGACCAATGTTCCCGTGCCATACCCGGAGAAACACCCCCAAAGCATAATTCCACGGCCGCCGAACTTCACAGTTGGCACAATACAATCCGGCAGGAGGCGTTCTCCAGGCAGACGCCAAAGCCAGGCCCTGCCATCCGAGCGGTAGAGGGTGAACCTTGATTCGTCGCACCAAAGAACCTGTTTCCACTGTTCAACGGTCCACTGTCGACGTTCTTCGCACCACGTTAGCCGAGCAGCGCTATTGGACTTGGTGATCAAAGGCTTGTGGACGGCAGCACTACCATGATAACCGATTATATGGGTTTCGTTACCGATGGTATTCATCGAAAGAACACTCCCGGATGCCTGTTGAAACTCCACGCGGATGTGGCCCATCGATTTGGTGCGGTTCTTCCGAATTTCTCTGGCCAGCACCCGTCGGTCTTTAACTCCCAGTTTTATGGGTCTGGCGGGTCGGGGCACATTCCGACAGTCATCTCGCATCTTCCACTTGCCAATCACTTAGGCCACTGTCGATTTTGGGTACTTCAACTTGCTGGATATGCCACGTATGGGTCGTCCATTTCTGTGATACCAGATATCGTCGATTGCAGGGGTTTCTAATTACTTGTTGGTAGATAGTGTACAACAATGATAAAAATCTTATATATAAAACACAAAACGTCGGTTTGTCTGAAACAGCAATAACTCTCGAACGCCGAACTGTAGCATCGTGAAATTTGCATAGCTTATTAATACTGGGATTTCTATGTCAACACAACTATTTTAAAATATCTACGTTGTTTGGTTCACGAGTTATGAATTTATTAATATGCTAATCAGTAAAGTCGGCGTCGTTTGCTACGTCATCGTTATCCTGGTCCAAATATGAAAGCACGTGACTGCATTCATCGCCGCGGAGCATCCACAGATGTTTCTATTGTTTGACAACGGTGCATAAAAAATGCAAAAACGAACTTTGCGAAAGCTTAAAAAACGGGCTAAAATTTTTATCAACGCCATGAATTGGTAGTAAGAGGAGTCCTTCAAATTTTCGATACGGGAATTTGGAGGGTCGGTCTTGCAACTTTGAAAAGTTCAAACTAGATGCAGCATCCTTTTCACTCTGCACTGCCGCAGCTTTGGAACAAGATTCTTTGTGACACTGGGATGTTTCATAAGAACAGAATTTTCTTAAAGCATGTTTCCAATTCGGAAAGCCAGAAGAAATGAAGCAAGGATCCGCTTTGGTGGGAAAACGTAATAGATTTTAATCATGAGCTTCCTTCCGTCCTTTACATAAAACCGCATTTCTGTTCTCATTGTAAAATATCCACGGATGTTTGCCCTGCCATGAATTTTGAAAATTTCTACCAGCACTCTTGCATTCGCGTGACAGTATGGAATCACAAACTCCGGACTTATTTGAAGACGAACTTGATAAATCAGCAATAGCCGGATTCCGAACCGAAATTAAATCTATAGTATCGTAACTCTGGGTTGTATTGTCCAGTTGCGACCGCCTGATTACAAATTTATCCATGATGAATCTTATAATCTTAATATGATTGACAATCACATTAAGAAAACCACACTGCAGCAATGCAATATCAGCGCAAACACAAATTAACTGTAACTAATTCCTTCCGTGAGAATATGCGGAATTTTTATACCTGGAAAATATAAATCATTACAACCCGCAAGCCTCGACTGTCCCCACCTTCACTCACCCGAACTCAGTGTTTTGAACTGACCCTTCGCTCTCTTCAATTCCCACGTGTGAAACCCGGCATTGGGACTGGAATGTTCTACTCCAGGACGAGACGTCAGACTGCCAGGCAGCTATCATGTCCAGGTAAGCAATTGGACGGGGTATTACAAGTATTCCTGACAACGCTGTGAGAGGATACACAAAAAGAAGTGCCACGTGTGAAAGTAAGACATTATTTTTTACACTTCGTTTGAGAACTCAGAGAAAGAGTTTAGGTTTCGAACGAGGGAAACCGACAATGGTTCATGTTGCTTGGAATCGCCTAAGGGTTCTAAATTGTATGTAAATAATTACACTGAAGAGCAATTGAATTAGAGACAGCTGGCGTTATGCAAATGTGGCTCTGTGGGCGGCCCTGTAAACGGAAACGACATGACGTATGCAGCGATCCGACAATATAGGAGTGATGCGACGGGAATCAGTAAGAGTCGGACGCAGTATGGGTAAGACGAAGAATCTAAGCGCATTTGATCGTGGGCAAATTGTCGGGGCCCAACGAATGGGTCACTCCATCGCGGGAGTCGTGCAGGCACTGGAATTTTCACGAGCCGCAGTGTCACGGGGGCACCGTGAGCACATCGATGCAAGTGCCAATTGCCGTGGACAACAGCGTGTGGATGAGCAGGGTCATCGTCGGGTAGCTCGCATTGTAGCAGCGGTAAGACGGGCCGCAGTGCAAGAAATCACTCGGCAATTTAACGCTGGTGCACAAAAACGTGTAAGCAGCCACACTATGTAGAACCATCTCTTCGCTATGGTGTACAGAAGCTATCGTCCCACGATTGTACCGCTGCGGACCGCACATCACAGAGTGCAAAGATTAGCATAGGCGCGGGAACAGCGCCACTGGACCCTAGACACGTGGAAAAATGTTGCCTGGACTGATGAGTTCAGATTCACCTCGGTACATGCGGATGGCAGGATACGAGTACGGCGCAAACCACATGAAGCGATGGATCCTTCTTGCCAGCAGGGTACTCTTAAAGCTGGTGGGGGTAGCATTCTCGTCTGGGGACTGTTTACGTGGACTCAAATGGGACCCCTGGTACGTGTGACATCGTCCCTTACAGATCAACGTTACCGGGATATCCTGGACGACCATTTGCTTCCGTTTGTGAGTCTCCAGCATCCCACTGGGTACCTCATCCTCTAACAAGACAATGCACCGCGCCATCGTTCCTGAATTGTATCCGAATGGTTGGATGAACGCTCCACCGACGTGACCTCGCTTCCTGGGCCAGCTAGATCACCTGACCTTAATCCCATCGAGCACATTTGGGGTTCCATCGAGAGAGATGTTCGAGGCTCTAAGCCCCTCCATAGAATCTTCGTGAACTGTGGGAGCTTGTTCGGGGGTCGTGGATCCGTATGGCTTCCCAACCCTTCCGGTGTCTTGTCGAGTCCATGCCGAGGCGAATAGCCGCCGCCATCAGGGCAAAAGGTGGTGCTACACGTTACTAGACAGGTAGCTTTAATTCAATTGCTCTTCAGTGTATATCTGAATTCATAAAAGATAAAATAGATATTTGAAATGCGTTTAGTCTTTGTACTTGAAGGATACATTCTAAACTTATGTTTTCTATAACAGAAATTCAAATATTTTCATAAAGTAATTTCTCTAAAAAATTCTGGTATAGTTGTCCGTGATATGTATAATCGTGATAAAACACCGCAAATTATTGGGTGGGCTCGGGCCCCACGGGCATATATAAGTTGGCGTCCATGACCATACCCTCCCAAATGTTTACTTTGAATGACAAACCTAAGGTTAAAGCAACGCTTCTGGATGCGTAGGTTCAATAATTTCTGTCGCACTCGGCTATTTCTCCGACAGCGAATATGTTCGTTCGAGCTGATTTCAACCTATTTTCCTAGCCACGAGTTATTTCGTTCCAGCCAGTTAAAGGGTTAACGAGTTAAATATCCATCAGGTTTTACAATGCAAGCTGCCAGTACTTAAATGACTAGTTGACTTTTGCTTATTCATGCTTCATATTTCTGCTGCATTTGCATCAAGCTTTTAATGTATTGCTTTTCGCTTAATGGCAAGTTCACATACGCGTCTTTCTACACTGCCGGAAACAACAACAGCCGTGCTATTTTGACCCGTGCACATTATCTAAGCGCAGAGAAAACTGCGTCATTTTGAGAGTGACGTAACACCTGCTCACAAGTGCTACACGACAGATTTTTTGTTCCCCCTTGGATAATAATGATGGACCCCGGGTCAAGCAGCCTTGCAGTAAAAACAGGGTTTACTGCTGGGGATCCTGATTCCTGTGATATCGCCTCGTCCTCCGCTAATGACCCCGGTCGATTACTGTAAATAACTCTGGGTTTATGTCTTCAACTGAACGTTACATTTACGATGTGATTCTTCTCGCAGCTGCTTCTTCTTGATGGGAATGTACAACATGTCTGCAGAAAATGAAGAGGTCATTAACTGGGGCACTTCACAACTTTTTTTTTACTCTTCTCTTTTCTTTCCTCTCCCTCACCCTCTTTCTGTTTCTTTCAGCTTCCTTCTTTAACCATTTTTTTTTAATGAAAACAGATTTTATTGTTTAAGTTTTTTTGCAAAATATATAAGAAAATCAGGGAATTAAATGTGTTGGAAACCGTGAAAATCTTTCAAATATGTGGAGACAATGTAAATAGAAAAAGTCATCACTCTTTCCACGTTTATCTCGAATTAACACACAGCAACAGAAAAATTGTTAGCCGGACACCGAATCCCAGATTTCTCGATAACTATCCGAGTGCGTTCGTCTTACCCTTCGGTGGCCAACAATAAACAGCGCTATGTGTGTTTATCTGTCAGCATCTGAGTTCACAAATCCGTAGGGATGGAATCAGCAACTAAAACGTCTCCATCTGCTGGGGCTTAACGGCACAAGCTATTTTATTATAGCTAATAAATCCAACGGGTGAGAGTACGTGGTGAAAATCTTTCAAATACGTGGAGACAATGTAAATCGACAAAGTCATCGCTCTTTCTACGTTTATCTCGAATTAACACACAGCAACCGAAAAATTGTTATCCGGACAACTCTGGGCTTGAACCGTAGGTCTCTCGGTAACTAGAAAACGGTTTGCAGATATTCGACAAAATATTATATCTAGTAAGAAGTGTCATTTCCCAGTCGTCAGATGAGCGGACTATTGGCAAGTCGTCCTATCACTATTTTTCGAGATTGGATCAGGAATGGGTGGGGTGTTTTCTTGAAAGGCTATTTCCTTCCTTGAAAATGTGGTCTTTGAATTGGTAATAGAAGCTGCTTACAGCCATCAATGATCACGTAATTCGATACATCCCCAAACATTAAACAAAATAAAAGCAAAATTAAATATGGTACCGTATTCTCTGATGCAATGCCCCTTCAATGCTTTCCAACGCAAAAATAATTCTTATAGGAGAAGTTCAGAAAAAAAGAATACGGGTGGAAAGATAAAATCCTTTACGGCTCACAATGGAAGAACTCCCCGTTGTTCAAAGTTCACAATGTATATAGTATTCGTCATAGAAGAGGAAATCAGTTACAACACGGGGTTTTTTTATTGGAATTTTAACGACCACCATGAGCAACTCAATGGACTATAAGCTGTCGCCCGTCCCTCATTTAGGGCAACTGGTTCCAGGGCAGGGAGAGAGCCAGTGACGTAAGACACACGACATACATGCCTCACCGAGATTCGAACCCTGACCCCTTTCGGACGAATGATCAGAAACCCGTCGCCTCAACAACACGTCTTTCCAACAAGCCTTCTAGAATCCGCAAAGCATTTTCAAGCAGATATGGTTAATTACCTGTCCTAGCTGCAGTTACAAAAATTCAGAGATTGTAAGGAAAATGTTCTTCACTGCGAAGAATATAGGGAGCAGAATGAATTTCAAAATTGAACATTTAGAAAAAGAGATATCGAAAGGAACCTTATATGACATTACGCCTTCTGGAGGGCAAATTTGCATTCCTTTGAAGAAGAAAATCGGAGTAAACTGTTGTTCATAGGGAATGGTATCAAACAAAGAAACGGTTTTCACCATATTTTAGAAGAAAGAAATGTACGCAACCGCCGGGTAAACGCAGAATGGTCCATTATTGAAAGGTAGCGATATAAATCAAAATATCCTTCAAAGTTGAAACTAAGCAATGGAAAACAGAATTTTTCAAATGTGACTTTTAAAAGCACGGAAAACATGCAAAAATTTCAAACATACACGATCGTATCAGAATTATATGACCACCTAACTTAATAATGGGGATAACCACCTTTGGCCCGGATGACAGCTGCGAGACGGCAAGCAGGTCCCGGAGAAGACGTGGTTGTGGGTCGACACGTCGAATCTGTCGATCCAAATAGTCCCACAAGTGCTTTACGGGATTGAGGTCGGGCGATTTCGCCGCCATGGGAGAACGGAAACATCCGGCTGGAGGTGATGGTAGACACCCTAACACACCAAGGTAAACGTCCAGCATGAAAGGATGCATGCTATCAGCGAGGATGTACAGGTAGCCATTGGCGCTCAGGAGATCATCCAGTGGTACCAGCGGTCCCCGGTCATACCGGGAAAACATTTCCAGAGATGCACACTGCCACGGCCGGCCTGTACTTGACCAACAGGCGTGTCCGGGTGTTGGTTCTCGTGTGGTTGACGTCATATCCCCCACCGCCCGTCTGTGGAGTTGAAACCTCGAATTGACGGAGAAGACAACTTTCCCACTCTTCCACTGTCCAATGAAGGCAGTCCCGTGCGAACCGCAGGCGTAGTTGCCGATGTCCCTGGGTTAACATGAGTTCCTTGACGTAGCGTCTATTCCAGAGACCCAGGCTTAATTGCCCAAGCGTTCAGTCGTGTGGTCAATCGCAGCCCTGTTGCTCGTCGCTTGCCCTTTACCAGTCGACGGAGGCGACATTCTTCTTTGGGGTCGATTGCCTTTGGGGCTCAACAGTTATGACGTCACGAAGTACTCGGTGTGCCATTGGTCCATTCTTGGTACACTCTTACTGCATTACCTTGTGAATAGCCGATAAATTCTGCTGTTTCAGAGATGTTTCCACCCTTGGCGCGGCAGCCGATGATCTTCCTTTTTGAGCGACCGTCAAGTCACTACCTCTGCCCATTGTGCTTACGTAACGCACTATGGCTCATGTGTCCGGGCCGGCCGCTTATTTCTCCGTGTGTTCTACCTTGTCACGTGCACTCTGTGACGCGCCTGGGAGGGTACACTGTGATTTCGGGAGTGGTCATATTATTCTGATACGACTGTGTATACGGCCCGTTGGAGAAAACCCGTGTTTTGTTTAAAATAGACAACGTTTCCATTTCGAAATATTCGATTCTTGAACAGAATTTTCGGAAATGAAAATGGTTCACAAAATAATAGCTCACTTACGCTGCTAAGCGGCGCAATCGTTCATTTTGAAAACTTCACGAATATTCGCAAAATGTTATTTTTTTTTTACTGTGAATGGCCTTCTACGTCAGAATGAAGTTTTCCAATCTGACTTTTAGAAGAACGGATATCGAGAAATTTTAAACATATCTGAAGCCCAGTGTAATGAGAAAAGTGTGCATCATTTTGCACAGCAAATATGCATAAAATAAATATTTTCTATAAGGAGCTGTCTCTTTACAAATATAAGTATTTTATTATAATACGGCTGATAAAGTGTTGTAAAGAGAAATACGAGCTTATTGCCCCTAATCCAAAAAATTCTCCGTTATGAAAAATTATAAATTATATGAAAAACATTGTTCACCATAATCGCTGTCACTAGCAGTACTGATCTTTCAAATTGGTCTTTTTCCAGCAGAGATAGCCATAAAAATATATTTGTACACTAATTTACACACACTAGTGGGAAAACTGCTCCTTATTTGAGTAATAAACTTGCGCAAAATACTTCTCATAGCGGTACCTGAAGAAAAAATGTTTTCTCATTAAGAATTTAATATTGATGAACAGATAATGTTACATAAAGAAATGGAACTGACATGGCCCCATAGTAGCAGAGCACATTTATGTTAAGAAGAAAAGAAGATCCGATGGCAATATTCTTCTCCGAGAAAGCTATGACACTGGACAGAATGTTTGAAATTAGAATTTTAGAAGCAGAGATATTATGAAATGTTGCCGCGGAAGTTCTAATTCCGGGTACATTGCTTCAGGATAATAAATATCCAAATTCGGGAATTAATTAGCTAATTAATTATTTTAATTAGGGTAATTCTTGACTGTATTTATGGGGGGGGGTTTGTCCAGCCCCAGGTCACAAGAACAATTTTGATGTTTTCTTTTTCTTGACCAATCTTACTTTCCCCTCTGCGTGGAAAAGTAAGATCGGACCACGGACGTCAAGACAGGTGCAAACTTCTGAAAACGAAATAAAAGGTATTTTCGTGCCAGGCATTTGCAAAGAAGAACAAGCACGGCAGTGTAACGTAGGTATTAGATGCTATAACCTTAGCTGAAAATAGGCCTCAGTGGCGACTATGCGGCGCGAGTCTGGAAAGGAAGCCCTCCCTAGATCTGGTCAAAAGTAAAACTTATGTAATAACCGTCTCTTAGTCTCTGTGCCGGGGAACATAACTCAGTCGTTGCGTACGTGTATTTGATAATGTTTAAGAGCTTAGAAATGTATTCCAGAATTCCCTGATAACAAAATTCCGAAGCAGGATGACAGTTAAGGACAAATAAATTTGTGAAGGGCTTAGATAGGCAGAAGTTCAGCTACCCGAAATGACCAGTGGTCAACCTTCTCGGAGGACGAAACACGAGTGGTTAAGGGGAACCCCAAGAACCAATGGTGGCGAAGGTGACACCTCCAGGAAGTAAGGACACGACTAGGAGAACAGAAGAAGACAACGACGGGGAATAAAAAAAGGTAAACTAGGTGAAATCGTGAGCGCGAAACGCAGTGAAAAATTACAAAAGTTTTAGGAGGGTAGAGGTGCAAATTATTTTAATTAGCACCTTTACCCTCCTAAAACAATTATTTTAATTGCAAAATGGTTACCAAGAACATAAGGTGTAGATTGACGCAGAAGCACCATCATCGTAAGAGGACCAGCAAAGCAACCAACAAGGGTAAGACATCACCCAAATATTTCAATCCCTTGCACGTTAAAGTAATACACTGAAGAGCAATTGAATTAGAGATACCTGTCTAGTAACGTGTAGCACCACCTTCCGCCCTGATGACGGCGGCAATTCGTCTCGGCATGGACTCGACAAGAAACCGGAAGAGTTGGGAAGCCATACGGATCCACGACCCCTGAACAAGCCCCCACAGTTCACGAAGATTTGATGGAGGGGGGTCATCTCTCTCGGTGGCCTCCCAGATGTGCTCGGTGGGATTGAGGTCAGGTGACCTAGCTGGCCAAGGAAGCGAGGTCACTTCGGTGAAGTGTTCCTCCGACCATTCGGATACAATTCGTAAGCTGCATTGTCTTGTTGCAGGATGAGGTCCCCAGTGGGATGTTGAAGACGCACGCACGGGAGCAAATGGTCGTCCAGGACATCCCAGTAACTCTGACTTGTGAGGGACGATGTCACACGTACCAGGGGTCCCATTTGAGTCCACGTAAACAGTCCCCAGACGAGAATGCCACCCCACTAGCTTGAAGAGTACCCTGCTGGCAAAAAGGATCAATCGCTTCATGTGGTTTGCACCGTACTCGTATCCAGCCATCCGCATGTACCAACGTGAATCTCTACACATCAGTCCAGGCAACATTTTTCCACATGTCTAGGGTCCAGTGACGATGTTCCCGCGCCCATGCTAATCTTTACACCCTGTGATGTGCGGTCAGCAGCGGTCCCTTCGTTGGACGATGGCTTTTGTACCCCACAGGAAGGAGATGGTTCAGGATGGTGAAGCTGCTTACACGTTTTTGTGCACCAGCGTTAAATTGCCAAGTGATTTTTTGCACTGTGGCCCGTCTATCCGCTGTTACAATGCGAGCTAGCCAACGATAACCCCGCTCATCCACACGCTGTTGTCCACGGCAGTTGGCCCTTGCAGGGATGGTTTTACCGGATTCGATGTATTCACGGTGCACCCGTGACACAGTGGCTTGTGAAAATTCCAGTGTCTGCACGATTTCCGAGATGGAGTGACCCATTTGTCGGGCCCCGACAATTTGCCCACGATCAAATGCCCTTAGATCAATGGTCTTATACCCATACTGCGTCCGATTCTTACTGATTATCGGCGCATCAATCCTTATATTGTCGGATCGCTGCAAACGTCATGTCGTTTTCGTTGACAGCGCCACATTTGCATAACGCCAGCTGTATCTAATTCAATTGCTCCTCAGTGTATATGAAATTTGAACATGAAATAATATTTCTCACCCTGTACGAGTCGGCTTGATAGGGAACGGTTTTATGTACCCTACACTTAACCTAATCATGTTTGAAGGCATGTGATTTAATATAACCTTTCTGGTTCATCCATTAATCGGTAAACAACTCCTGCAATATGTAAAAATAATTTGTTTAGTTTTCTAAGCAAACGTGTCTTTCTTCGCTTGTTGCTCTGCAAATTCGTATGAGTGATAAACCATTTCCTTTTTCTTCAATTGCTACCGAGATGAATAAAGTATGATGCAGGAATGTTAGTTTAAACTTAATTTAATTGAGACATATGAGTTCTTGCGACAACTTTGTACCAGGGCCTGATTTACACCTATTCCCTCAAGGCCCGTGCTTAAGGCCCCAAATTTCAGGAAACCCATAATTCCTATGCAAAAAAATATGCTTTTTTAAAAAAATTAATTATTGTGAATGGAAAAGGAAAACATTTGGGGGAAAGTATTTTCCCTCTGAAATGAAAATTAACACTGTTTTTTTTTACTAGGCTCTTTCACTACCACATCATTTCAACTCTAGCTCAGTGACGTGTCGGAACAAGATTAGCCATCAGGGACAGCCATTCTATAACCGCAACCCTGTTTGTTAATGTTATTTGCTAGTTGCTACGTGTCTAAGCAAGTAAGCATCTAAGAAGTACTTATTGCGGTGTATAAACACGTCTTCTTAGTCGCCCCGGTGGCGCAGTGGCCTCTGATCATTCGTCCGTAAGGGGTCCGGGTTCGAATCCCGGTGAGGCATGGATGTTGTGTTTGTCTTACGGCACTGGCTCTCTCCCTTCCCTGGAACCAGTGACCCTAAATTAGGGACAGGCGACTGCTTATAGCCCATTGAGTTGCTCACGGTGGTCGTTAAACCTCCAATCAAAAAAAAAAAAAAAAAAAACACGTCTTCGTGTTGTTCAGGACGATCAAAGAGTCACTGAGTATTTCTTATTGTAAAATATCAGATTTGAAAATTGCTTGGGTCTAAATTGCGTGAATTAATTAGCTGAATGATGTGTTATGAGTATAATCAGCTACATGGAAGTCCAGTTATGCATGTTTGCTCAAATCTAAGTATCATTCTTCTGTTAATAGAAATATTCTACTATAATATTGAATACATTACAGGTGATGAATCAGCTACATGGAAGTTCACCTTGCCCCAAAAAACAAATCTATACCAAGTCTAGATAATTTTCATCAGTTAAAAATAACAATAAAAATGGGATGAATTCTGTGAATATTTGAATTATTACATAATAAAATGCGAAAATAGCAATACAAAACTATTAAATAGTGTTTTGCTTACCTGTCTATATTTTTAAGTGCGAATTTTCTTGCTAATATTAAGATTTAATAAAATTATATGTTATTTCAGATTTTTCCCCTCACACTGTCCTATTTGTTAAATCAACTTTCAAATTATTTGATAATATTTAGTGGCAAAAAGTGAACTTACTTTTTCAAGAATGCTGGTGGGTGGTGGCCTCATCTTGTGCTGTGCATATGGCTCGATTCTGTGTAAATCGGGCCCTGCCTTGTACGAGTTCGTATGAAACACAGCGCGTACAGGTCCCACCGATGAAAATGGCTCGCCAAATCTAGGAAACACATCGTCATTGTTGTCACGTTTACACGACCGAAATTAATTAGATAATTTATAATCGCAAATACCCAATCGGTGCTTGACGCGGTTATACAAACAACAAAGGTGACACCACATTTTCTGTTGTAATGAGCTTTTTTTTAAAATCCTTTTCGATGAGAATAAAGGATTTCAAAACTATTATTCATAGTCAGTGGAACCAGTTAGAGAAAAAAATCGACTGGATTTTTATAATCGATAAAACATCCAGCAAGAGAAAGAGCTACTTACTACCACCAGCAGCTGGAATGTATGTTACGAAATTTTGCAAATGATATACGTAAAGTTTTTCACAGTAGGAGGAAGATATCAGAGACAAAGATAATTTCAAATAGAACAATAAAATGAAAAGACTAGAAGAAGACATAGAGAGGAAATGATATAACTGTACGCCTCCTTGCGGAATAATTTTACTTAATGGAAAAGTATTATTTACAGCAAAAATTGTACTAAGGAAAAAGGATTTTTCAGGTACATCTATCGGAAGCAGATACAGTGAAAAAAGGTTTTGGCATTGCCTCTCCGAGCGGAAAAGCCGTGCATTAAAGGGAATAGTTTAAATGATCAAAGGTAACTCGCACAACACCCATCAAAGTAACATGTCAGAAGACACATATAAATAATGCTGTCTATGTACGATAATGGTACCACCACCATGTTCTAAATGCCGTTAAAAATTGATTTTTTTATTTAGAGTTAAAAACATACTGGCGAGATATTTCGGGATCACAGTGATCCCATCATCAGGCCAAGTGTCAGACTAGTATCTCCACGGCATCAAACAAACGTACCCTATTATTCACTGAGGGTATTTTTATTTCCATGTTTAACCAGTTGTGCTTCAACGATGATATACAAACTTATATTCCGACACCATGGAGATTGTTAATTGCAAACTTATATCCAACGCCTAATGACAATCAAGTGTAAAACAGTGGGGAACTACTCTGCTAAATGTAAATGTGTGTGTGAATATGTCGACTTAGTGATACTTGCCATATTTATTGTACGTGTATACACTATATTGACAAAAGTCACCGGACACCTAGAAGAGAAACACATCGCAGTATTTATTGGCATATATTAGTACGCTGTCGGTCCACCTTTGGCCTTAATGCATGCACTGACCCTTCAAGACATGCTTTCGACAAGATTTTGGAACACAGTGATAGGTATGCGCTTCCATTCATTACATAATGCTGCCGCTAACTGTTGCTTAGTAGTAGCCCTTAGTTCCAAACTTCTTATGCGGCGCTCTAATTCATCCCATAGGTGCGCTATGGGATTAAGATCAGGGTTATGTGATGGCCAGTCCACACACGATACAAAATTTACGTTAAACCACACCGTAACAGTCCTTGCTTTGTGGCTCGGTGCATTATCCTGCTGGTACCAGCAATGCTTGGTTCCATAGTATTACCACACAGTTGGTAGGGTGTAATTGTCCACAATATTGAGGTAGACGTGCTGGTTAACAGGTTGGTCCCCGATAACCAATGGGCCGGGACCATACCATGGAAAACACCCCCACCCGAGTACACTGCCAGCTCCAAACTTGACCGTAAGAACACTACACTGTGGTAAATAGCGTTACCCCGGCTGCCGCCATACCCACACACGGCCATCAGACTGATGGATCGTGTATCTGGATTCGTCAGTCCATAGGACACGTTTCCATTGATCTACGGTTCACAACACATGTTCTTTACACCATGATAAACGACGAGTAGCATTCCGAGTGGAGATGAAAAGCTTCATACCGAGGTTCCAGCATTTTTACTCACCTGTGCACTGAGGTCTAGTGCAATACTTCGTCGATTAGCTGTAACAACTCTCCTAAGGGTTCGACGTCCTCTATCACTGATTTTCCTTGGTCTGCAGGCACGTTTTGGTGCTTCAGGCACGCCATGTGTCTTCCATTTATTTATAACATCCAAAACAGTTGACTTGGGTATGTTTAAACTCCTATCGGTTTCTTTTATGGACAATCCACTAATATAACACCCAACCATCTTTCTTTCTCAAAGTCAGTTCTCTCCCGCCGCAATATTTTCACTCAACCTCACAGTGCAATACAATCGCGGTCAGCTGCAGGCTTATTTTTATACCGTTTGCAGCTGTATCGCGCATCTTAACAACGCATCGGATCCGTTCATCTGCTTTTCAAGGGGTGTCCGGTGACTTTTGTCAATGTAGAGTATGTATATGTATATATATATATATATATATATATATATATATATATCATCATCATCATCATTGTCAACCATTATCAATCCACTGCTGGACGAAGGTCTCCCCAAGTTTCCTCCACAACGGTCTGTCTTGTGCCAGTCTCCTCCATGTCACCCCTGCATACTTTCGAATTTCCTCCACCCATCTCCCATGTGGTCTTCTTCTGGGTCTTTTCCTGTCCCTTGGAATCCAATCTAAAATTTCGGCTGTCCATCGATGATCTGTCCTTCTGGCAGTATGTCCAGCCCATTGCCATTTCAGGGATTTAACTCTGATCATGATGTCTTCCACTCTTGTCATTTTTCGGATCCACGAGTATCTCTTCTTATCTCTCCTGGTTACACCAAGCATGCACCTCTCCATGCACCTTTGAGTTGTCTGCATATATATATATATATATATACTATCTATCAACAAGTAATTTGACACCCCTGCAATCGACGATATCTGCAATCCTGATACACGTCACGGCGGCCGCCGTTAAATATCGTGTGGGAAACAACAACGCAACCAGTCGCATGCATGATACCACGCAGTTCGGAGCTCTCTGATTTTGAGAAAGGTGTAATCGTCGGGTATCACAGAAATGGCGAATCCATACGTGACATATCCAGCAAGTTGAAGTACGCAAAATCGACAGTGGCCTACGTGATTGGCAAGTGGAAGATGAGAGGTGACTGTCGGAATGTGCTCCGACCCGCCAGACCCACAAAACTGGGAGTTACAGACCGACGGGTGCTAGCCAGAAAAATTCGGAAGAACCGCACCAAATCGATGGATCACATTCGCGAGGAGTTTCAACAGGCATCCGGGAGTGTTCTTTTGATGAATACCATCCGTAAAGAAGCCCATCTGCTCGGTTATCATGGACGTGCTGCTGCCCACAAGCCGTTGATCACCAATTCCAATAGTGTTGTTTGGCTAACGTGGTGCAAAGAACGTCGACAGTGGACCGTTAAACAGTGGAAACAGGTTCTCTGGAGCGACGAATCAAGGTTCACCCTCTACCGTTCGGATGGCAGGGTCTGGGTTTGGCGTCTGCCTGGAGAATGCCTCCTGCCGAAATGTGTTGTGCCAACTGTGAAGTTCGGCGGCGGTGGAATTATGCTTATGGGGTGTTTCTCCTGGTATAGTACGGGAACCTTGGGCGCAATCCCTGGTAGACTCAACGCCCAGACCTACTGCACCATTTTGGATGACCATGCGTTTCCTACGTTCTGGTAGATTTACGGGGTGGACCCATGTTACTTTCAGGATGATAATGCCACCTATCATGTTGCGAGGTCCACCATGGCTTGGTATGGTGACCATGGGGTTAATCCAATGAACTGGCCTGCGCACAGCCCGGACCTTAACCCTATCCAGCACCTCTGGGACGTGTTGGAGCGTCGACTTAAGGGGTGCCCCCCCCGTCCCGTCCGAAATCGGTGAAGGAACTGACCTGTCTTTCCTGAGCCGAGTGGAATAAAATACCGCTAGCCGTCGTACAGCGCGTGGTTGAGAGTATGCCCCGGAGGGTCGCAGCTGTAATCGCCGCTCGTGGAGGCTCTACCAACTATTGAAGGTGAATAAACTTCATTTTCCTTTGCTATGACAGGTGTCCAATTACTTATTGGTAGATAGTGTATTATCCTCACTTTTAACTGATGGAAACATCTAGACCGTCCCTGGTTACGTGGACAGGTAGTATATGATATATATATATATATATATATATAAATTTGACTTTTATCGTGTCCCTTCCGTCTGCCACTAAGCCTGATGATGGGATAACTGTGATCCCGAAAGATCTCGCCAGTATGTTTTTAACTGTAAATAAAAATAAATTTTTTAATTGCATTCGGAACATGGTGGTATTACCATTATCGTACATAGACAGCATTATTTATACGTGTGATTTGGGATATGTCACTTCCAATGGGGATAGTGCTTCTCATTTTTATTGTAGCGAATGCCATATTGTGAGTACAAAAATAAATATTTCCATAAGGTTTTTAGAAGCGGTGATAGAGCTGCAAACAGAAGTACAAAAACATCACCTAGCAACAAAATGGTAAACTACAAAAACCTCCGCAGGTTTAACCAAAGAGTTCTGCAAGGCAATTGGTATTCGATGTTAAAATATTTGTTTAAATCGGACATTTTGAAGCACAGTTATCGAGAAAAGCATATTAAACATTTTCACCCCTTAGCTGCGAAATTGTGCATTAATTTGGGAAGCTCCTATACAGAAAATGATTCCATAGTTAGTAGTACGTGATCTAACAAGATTTTCAGTCGGGTTTATGGTCCCACACTTATTGCTGTAAACATGTTTTAAACTTAAGCTTCCTCTATTGGCACACTTGTGCGTTCAAAAATATTTGAAATTATATGCAGAAAATTTCGCACCGGTAGCTCATTCTGATAAAGAAGGAATTTTTCAAATCGGACTCTTAGAAGCGGAGATACCAATAAATATATGATATATATGTACATTTCCTAGCTGGAAAAATGCATTATTTTAAGTAGAAGCTATTCTCACAGGGTTTTCTGAGGTGAGCAATTTGGTGCACGACAGAATTTTTTAAATCGAATTTTCAGAAGCTCAGAATTTTCTATTATGCATCAGAAATTGATTCAATTCTTACATCCCTGACTGTCCAAACAATTCGTTACCAAAAAGTCGAAATTGTACGTAGAGCATTTCCACCAGAAGCTGTATCCGATGCAGAAAGATTTTTTCAAATCGGACTTTTCGAAGCAGATATATCTATAAAATCGCAATTTGCCTTTAAGCCCCCTAGCAGAAAATCTATGCAATAGTTTAAAACGAAACTGTACCCAAAATAGTTTTCGTTATAAATGGCATCGAAACACAGCAAGCATTTTTCTTCAATCGGATATTTAGAAGCAAAGATATTGAACAAAATGTGTTTTGATTTCGATAGCATCTGCATTTACGCCCTCCAGCGTCTAAGTTGTTCACCGGAAAATAACGGAAAAGCCTTAATCATTGTTTTTCACGTTTCAGAATTTCCAATGCAAAAAGAATGTTCTTCAAAATGGACAAATAATTACAGAGATATGTCTACAGACAGACAGACAGACGGACAAAGTGATACTGTAAGCACTTATTTATTTCATTTACAAAAGACATGCTTAAAATATAAACAGGTTGTCCATAAAGTCTCTTTACAAATATGCATATTTATTATGGATGCACTGAATGAGATAGACAAATGTGGTTGAGCACATAAGAGCAAAGACGAAAGTTTTTCCTTCCTCATTAGAAAAACTAAATATCCGCACCATTTGTTGCGCGCAGAACATCTAGCCGAAACTCCAGTTCCAACCATGTGCGCAGCAGCATGTCCTTAGTAACCGTCGAAATGGCATTGTTGATCCTCGATTTCAGGTCATCAATGTCCTGCACCTTTGTCCCATACGCGATGTCCTTCACATATCCCCATACAAAAAAAGTCCAGAGGTGTGACGACGGATGAACGGGATAACCATGCGATTGGACAATCCAGTCCAATCCACCTCCCAGGGAATGTTGTTTTTAAAAAGTCCCGAAAATGCCGTCTCAAATGTAGTGGCGCACCGTCCTGTAGCAATATCACGCTTGGTTGCAGGTCTTCCAAATGTGGCACAACATACGCACGCAAATCATCCGGGTAAACATCTGCCGTCGCTGTTTTCTCACTGAAGAAAAATGCTCCAAGGACTCGGTTATCCATAACACCGCATAACACGTTCACTTTAGGAGTGTCTCTCGTAAGTTCCATAAAGGCGTGAGAATTTTCAGACACCCAAATCCTGATATTGTGTCTGTTTAACTGCCCACAGACATGAAAAGTTGCCTCATCCGTAAAACAAACATGTGTGAGAAACTCGAGATCTTCACTCAGTCTATCCAGCATCGTTGCTGCGAATTCTTTTCCTCCTGGTCTATCGTTCGCCTCAAGTGCTTGTAACAGTTGCACTTTGTATGCATTTAAGCGTAGATGTCTATGGAACACTCTATGTACCGTCGACCTGGGCATTTGTCGTTCTCTGGCAGAGGAACGAATGGACTTCTTCGGGCTTCGTGAAAATGAATCATAACATGTTCGATGTCTTCATTCGATGTTCGTGGGCGGTCACTACTACCTTGGTCCAACACGGACCTAGTCTCCATGAATTTCTGGTGCCATTGGTGGATACTAAGACGTGATGGCAGGGTTTTCTTATACTTAGTCCGGAAATGTTGCATTTGTGTATCAGATTTTGTTTCAATGAACCAAGCGGCGCACTGTTCTCTCTCTTTCAGGAACCACATTTTCATAAAACGTTACCCGCTACGTCAGTGAGGGACCAATTACAAAAAACGCTGATGTCAATTAAAGCTTTGATATTCACAGCATATTATACAACAAATACCATGTACACACATAGTGCCGGGTGTCCGTAATAAATGTGCAAAGCTGTGAAGAGACTTTGTGGACACACCGTATATATGTGTCTCGCGGCGAGATAACAGTGCATAATTTCAAACACAATTGTTTGCAGTCTTTCTCATATTAAATGGAATCCAGTACAAAGGGAAATTTTTCAATCACAATTTGTAAGTGCGCGGTGGCAGCTGCCCATAACAATTCACACTTACGCCACCTAGCGGAAAAAGTGCGCAGCATGAAAAGTAAAACATGCATACAAAATGTCTTTGGTAGGGAAATGTATTTCGTTTAAGAATTTTTTCACATAGAATTTTCAGAAGTAGACATTTCGTGGAAAACAGAATATAGGTTTACGACTGCTCGCGAGAAATCTTTGCCTTACTTGCAGCAGAAAATATGCATACAATATTTTTTTTTATGACTTGTCCCTGAAAAAGAGCTCAGGTCCTTTTTCGAGACGATTTGCAAATAGAAACGTGCACTTAAAATACATATAGCGTGCGATTGTTAGACAACTATACAGTAGAGCGTTAGGAAAGGATTCTCGGCTGATTATGGTACTTCCATATTGAAAGGGAACATTCAAAAATTAATAAAAATAATAAACGTGAAATTTCCTCTTTTAGGTGTTGTCACTAGCGAAGAAATTACATTAGGTTCTCCTTGAAATTTTGTTATTTCTACGTCGCTGTAGTTACGATTCCCCGAAATCAAACATTTATAAAACAGCTTGCTTTTAAAAATAAAGAAATACACTTGGAATTAATATTTTTCATAAAATGGGTAACTTTAACACTAAATATTTTTCCTAGGTAAAATTGCGAATGATAGAGAGGCACGAGTTTCTCATTATTTTGAATTCGATGTTTTTGCACACACATAGAAACAGTGCGACACTGGGGATGTTCTACGTTTTCTTTTATTACATCAACAGCAGCGGCTAATAAGTTTATTCATTAGGTGAAAGAGGAGTAGCCTGCATTACCTATATCGACAATGTGCTCGTGGAGAGTAATGTAATCACAGCGAGGCACTGAATAAACAAAATTGATAATCGGGACATGTTTCACGTAGTTTACTTCAGAATCACCGTGGAAATATGTGCAAGCAAAAATAACGAAATTATAAAAAATTGGCGATGTAAAAAACGCATAGGATTTACTCTCATAATGAATAACGAGGCACTAGAGGACAATGTAGAATCATTCATAAATGAACAGCAAATATGAAAACGAAAAGGGTAAGTTTAGAAAGAGAAAACGAGGCTGAGTTTTTAGATCTCTTCCAGCGTGAAATGATGACCTAGAAAAGAAAAACACAAAGACTCGTATTTCTTTCGAAGAAGTAGTTTATTGAGAGATACAGGAGATCCATCATTCCTGTCGGTATAAAATAAGGAAGAAATATGAATTTTTTGCAACTGCGAAGGATTTCAAGAACTTCTTTTGGACTTTAAGAAGGTAGCGTAGCAATGCACAGAATGCGACAACCAGATGTAATGTAGTGAAATTTAGATGCTGATTAACTTCACTTTCGGTTTTTAATTGCATCAAAAATTATTAAAATTTTGTATCATGATAAAGAAGAGCCTGCAGTGTTTTCTTTGATATGATTCTGTTAATGCTATGTATATTTTGTCTCGAGAACTTATTTAAAAGGAAAAAAATACTGACATGCAGCGGCGGCTCCTGATTTAGAAAATAAGTACAGCACACCTAACGAGAACTGATATATTAATGTTTTTATACGCTTCAGAATGGTATTAAAATTACCCTAAGAAACAATCCTCTCAAATAGAAAAATGTCGTGATTGGACACCGAGTCCAATTCATAAAACTCTCGCAGAGCTAGTTCAAATGCTCCACAGGGAAGAATACAGTTGAAAAAATATGTGGATTTTTTTCCATTTATTGTTGCGTTTGCCACATTTGATTAGAATCCAGTAGCTATTGCACTTCCAAGTACAGCCAGGTCAGTACATTATGCTTGTGTGCACAGGACAAATCATACATCTGAATTCTGTAAGCAAAATGTCCAAGAAACTCTCATAATACTTGTAGACTATGAAATTTTGCCAGTAAACAAAGTACGGCATTTTTGTAGTCATAGTCGCATATCCATTCATTCTCATTACATGTTTTGGAACTCAATTTTCTGATTAGCTCGATACTTTTACCACGTCTTTTGTAAAAAAGATCGTGATTACGTTACTCATTTGTTGGTGCGTCAGTCTGTGGACACTATTTCTCTGCAACTATTTGTGCGATTTTAAAAATACTTTTTGCATTGGGAAGCTTGAAATCTGAGAATGCCGATCTTTCCATTTCGGACTATCTACGATTCACAATTCTACCGCTAGAAGGGATTAATGCATATGACATTGAATTCAAAATACATTTTATTCCATATCATCATCATCATCATTATCGTCAACCATTATCAATCCACTGCTGGACGAAGGTCTCCCCAAGTTTCCTCCACAACGGTAGGTCTTTTGCCAGTCTCCTCCATGTCACTCCCGCATACTTTCGAATTTCATCCACCCATCTCCCATGTGTTCTCTTTCTGGGTCTTTTCCTGTCCCTTGGAATCCAATCTAAAATTTCGGGTGTCCATCGATGGTCTGTCCTTCTGGCAGTATATCCAGCCCATTGCCATTTCAATGATTTAACTCTGATCATGATGTCTTCCACTCTTGTCATTTTTCGGATCCACGAGTTCCTCTTCTTATCTCTCCGGGTTACACCAAGCATGCACCTCTCCATGCTGCTTTGAGTTGTCTGCAGCCTTTGTATGTCTCTTTTAGTTAAGGTCCACGTCTCTGCACCATACGTAAGCACTGGAAGGATGCATTAATCAAACACTTTTCTTTTAAGACATAATGGCATATTGCTCTTGAAAATTATGCTGTTTCTTCCAAAAGCTCTCCAGGCAAGTTTTGTACGCCGATTAATTTCTTCATCAATGTGACCCTCACTTGATATTTGCTGTCCAAGATAAACGTACGTGTCTGTTATCTCCAGCTTTTCTCCATCAATCGATAAATCTTCATTTCTTGTAAAAGCATTGAACATCACTTTTGTCTTCTGAAAGTTCATTTTTAATCCCACTTCTTTACTCTTGTCAGCAAGTTCCTGGATCACACTCTGCAGCTCTGATGGGGTAGCTGCAAAAATGACTACGTCATCAGGAAAACGAAGGTGGGTTAGATAATCTCCATTAATCTTTATTCCTTTTTTTTCCCAGTTCAGTGATTGAAATACATTTTCCATTGCGGCATTAAAGAGCTTCGGAGATATGGTGTCACCTTGACCCACTCCCTTTCCAATTTTTATGTGTGTTGTATTTTCAAACAGCCGAATCTTTGCAGTTGCAATTTCATAGATGTTATTAATAATATTAATGCATGCATCTTCAATACCGCGGGATTTCAGAGCCATTGTAACTGCTGATGGTTTCACCGAATCAAAGGCTTTTTCATAATCGATAAAATCCATGCACAATGGAAGTTCATATTCCCTCGCTCTTTTAATTAGTTCTCTCAGTACGTGGATAGGATCTATTGTGCTGTAGCCTCTTATGAATCCAGTTTGTTCTCTCGGTTGAGCCATGTCCAGTGTTACCTTCAAACGGTGTGAAAGAACTTTAGTGAAGATTTTATAAACCACTGATAGGAGGCTGATAGGTCTGTAGTTCCTGAGATCCTTAATGCCACCTTTTTATGTAGCAGAATCATTGCAGCGTTGTTCCAATCCTCAGGAATCTTCCCTTCATTAAGGCATCGAGTGAACATTTGGGCGGGTACTGTTTCAATTTCTCCACTTGCTTCTTTTTTGATGTCTACAGTAATTCCATCTTCCCCTGGAGCTTTTCCCCGCTTCATGTGCTTGATTGCATGTACAACTTCTGTTGGGAGGACTTGAAGAACTCTGGTACCTTTCATGATGTCTGGAGTGCATATATCATCCCTTTCATATAATTTGGAGTAGAAATCTTTCACTCTTGTCAAAATTTCACCTCTATTTCTTGTTACAGAACCATCTTCTTTTCTCAGTGCCATAATCTGTTTTCTTCCTTTACTGAGATGTCCCTTTGCTATCTTTAGGCTTTGGTTGTTTTCAATTGCTTTCCTCACTAGTTCACAGTTGAATTTCCTTATGTCTTCAGTGATACTTTTTCGTACTGTTTTGCATAGCTCTATATATTCCACTTTGGAATTCACATCTTCTTTAGTTATCCTCATCTCTCTTCTTTTTTGCATCAACATTTTTGTTTTTTCTGATAATTTGTTCACATGCAACTTGTTCTTAGACCCAGCTAATTTTGTTGCTGTTTCCATAAGAGCTTTGGTTACTTTTCTGTTAATTTCAGAAATATCCACTTCTTCCGATGTTAGGCCTTCTAAAGCAGAGAACCTGTTCTTCAGTTTCAACTTGAGGGTATTATGGTGTTTTTTAAGGTTGGTTATGTCAATACATTTTGTTTGTCTTATGAGCTTGCCACGTTCGAGTTTAGTGTTGAGGTGCATCTTACATCTCACCAATCTATGGTCACTGCCTGTGTTGAACTTGTTTAGCACACTGCAGTCTTCTATGACAAATTTTTTGTTACACATAATAAAATCAATTTCACTTGTCGTCCCATTTGGGTGTCTGCATGTCCATTTCCTGTGTGGCTTTTTCTTGAAAAAGGAGTTCAAGATGAAAAACCTTTCTGCCTCTGCAAACTCAACGAGAGTATTTCCACGCTGGTTTCTGTTGCCGTGACCGAATTTACCTACTGAAGTTTCGTTCTGTTGCTGTTGTCCTATTTTTGCATTGAAATCACCCATAATTATCTTCAAGTGTTGCTTACCTTTATTATTTAGATGACGAATTTCCTCATAAAATTCTTCAATTTCTTCTTCAAGATGACTTGTGGTGTGTGCATAAGTTTGAATAATCTGAGCCCGGTATCTTCTCGAGTATAGGATAACGAGTCGTGCAGATCTGTCAGAGGGACTTTCAACTACTACAACTTTATCCTTCAGTTTTTTGTTTATTATAAGTCCAACACCACTAGTTCTGCCAGTATCTGTCCCACGATAGTAGAAGAGATGTCCACTTTTCAGTTCAATGAGATCTTCTCCTTTTCTCCTTATCTCACTTAGCCCGACGATGTCCCACTCGATCCTTTGTAGTTCCTCTTCCAATTCAAGAAGCCTTGAATCAGAAGATAGGGAGCGTCCATTATACGTAGCCAAGGTCAGCATCAGATGGCAGCCTAGTCCGGTCCTCCGGGGATTCTTAGCACCCTCTGCCTTCATGTCGCACTAGCCGCTGCCTTGGCCAGGTATATTCCAGCTGCCGGAGACTGAGGGCCAAGATTTAAGTTGTGGAGTCATTTTGGAGGGGTTTGGCCATAACTCACCAATGTGGCTAAGCGGGTTGGTGAGTGTGGGATAGCATTTCCTCTAATCCCGATGGTATAGTTATACCGCTATTGGCGGTCGTCCGAGTCCCTTTATTGGGAACAGGATACACCACGAGAAGGCGTGGTTGACATTTGTCAAGGAGAGGCTGTGATATTACGCATCACCTGATCTTACATCCCTTATTTCCATATATTTGCTTCTAAATATCGGATTAAAAAATTATTTTACCTTTCGATTCCACTTATATCGGATATTTTTATAGGTATAGTCACGTTTGCAAGATACCCGTATATTTGCAGCTATGGGAAGTAGAAATCAATTGCGTTTTTCCCGAGGTATCAAATCCTAAAATTCCGATTTGAAAAATTCTAGCTGCACCGCATACAGGCCCTGATGAGACATGTTTTGCATATAATTTCTAATTTTTGATTAATAATGGTTTGACCACCAGGGGGCGTAAGTGTTAATTTCTGCTTCTGATGTACGTATTTGCAGCAAAATCTGAGCTTCTAAAATCTGGATTGAAAAAATATTGTTTGTGAACAGATACTACTCACGTCGATAAACCATTTCGAAGTGTTTTCTTCTCAATGTAATGTACGGTTTCACCTTTAGGGGCGTAGACATATATCTTATTTTTGTCAATGTCTCTGCTTCTAAGAGTCCGATTTGAAGAATTCCTTCTTTGTTGGATAGTGTTTCTCATGCAAAATGTTTTTTCATGTAATTTAAAAAATTTTCAACTAACTCAGAGACTTTTCGCTAGGGGGAGTGTTAAGGTAAATTGCGTTTATCCCGATATTTCTGCTTCTAAAACTCCGATTTGAAAAAAACCTTCCTGAACCGGACACAGCTCTTCATGGGAAATTTTCTGCTTATAACTTCTAGTTTTTGGTAAATAGTTGTTTGGTCTCGGGGGGGGGCGTAAGCGTTTATTTTTGCTGCGGACGTATTTGCAGCAAAACCGGAGCTTCTCCGATTGAAAGAATTCTTACGTGGGTCGATACCGCTTACGCCTGAAAACCTCTTCAAAATACTTTGTTCTTAAAATAATGCATAGTTTGTTTGCCACGGGCTATGTATATATATATCGCTGCTTCTAAGAGTCGATTTGAAAAAGTCTGTCTTTGTTGGAGAGCGTTCCCTGTGCGAAATGTTTCTGATGTAATTTCAATTTTTTCTTACCGCACAAGTCTGCCGCCAGAGGGCTTAAGTTCACGTTTCTGTATTCCATTTATAATTCACGTTCCTGTATTCCATTTATGACTCACGTTTCTGTATTCCATTTATGATTCACGTTTCTGTATTCCATTTATGAATCACGTATCTATTTTCAGCAATATCTGCCGGGCTAATAACCTGATTGAATGATTTCTTTTTTGGTCTGATACTACTTACTATGCAAACTCTGTTTCTGTATTTCCATCCCGAAAGAGTGCACAATTTCGCCACTACGTGCCGCAAATGCCTAATTTGTTTTTCTCATTATCTCTGCTTCTACATGTGCGACTTAAAACTTTCTCTCCGGATGCTAGTCACCATGTAGAACACTTGAGGTTTGTATATTAGGCGATTTATAGTTCAAAGTTTTTTCGCTGAGTGGTGTTTGTGTACTTCAAATTGCAGCTGCACCTCCGTTTCTAAGGTCCTTATTGAGAAATTTCTTGTTTACTGTATGCCATTCTCTATAACAGATATGCAGAGCATTATCCTGTTTTTATGTAGTTTTCCCGCTAGGGGCGTAAATGTCGAAACCTTTTTTTCGTTATCTCTGCTTCCGGGAAGCGAATTTGGAAGGTTCTTTTTCCTTAGAATATTCATTTCCACGAATAAACTTTTTCGTCGATTTTGAAACTTTCCATTATGGAAATTTCTTCTGCTAGAAGACGTAGATTTATATCATGTATTCTTCTATATTTCTTCTCTTAACTGTTCGATTTGAAAATATTTTTGTCTCTAATATTCCTTGCTTTTGAGGAACTTTTTGTGCGCCATTTGTTAATTTTTGTAACATTTTTTTTAGCTGTTGGTGAAAGAAAGAAGGTGTTTCTATTTCTGGATGTTTAATCGATTATAAAAACCCGGCTGATTATTTTCCTTACCCGCTCCATTGGCTTTGAATATCTTTGATTGGTTTCACTAGCGTCAGAAAGGATTCAAAAGATGTGCTCATTACAACAAAAAACCCGGTGTAATTTTTCTTGTTATTTTTAAATTTTTGCTGTAATTTAAGGTCTGGGGTAGATCAGCCATGCTGCGAAGAGAGTGAATGTTTGAGCAAATCATCAACAGCATTCATGATTCAGAGAAAAATATTTAGCTCCTGATATTTTTTATTTACATAAGGATATTAAGCTATCTACTGTTCCAGCGATGATGCAGAAGATTGCAGTAAAATATTGCAGAAGCAAAGGAAAGACACAGCAGCAAGCGATTGTGTTTTTACCCGGTAACAAAACTTGAGTGGGCAAGGAGGAAATGTGTCCCAATGCTTTTCCGTGAAGCGACGGCGCCAGCGTCCAGAAGATTGCGCATGCGCAAACACATCGGAGACTTGTCGCAGGAGAGTTTGCTCACGTGATGCAGAATTAAAGGTTGTACATGAGATATGGATGGAAATCCTCGAATGTTTAACTGCACGGAACCTCAAGGTATTTCCACTGCCTTAACACTGCTTTATAGAACACAAAACAACATGATAATCCAATATGTTCTCAATGTAATCTTCTCTCTCAGAATTTTTTTAATCCTAAAGTTTTTCTTTAATAAATTTCCCTGAAAAATGTTAGGTAGAGCACAATCTCAAAGGGTGCTACAGACGAGCAGCAACTACTCATATTCGAATTTCTAGCATTAAGGTGGTTCCACGTAAAATCTCTGCCTTATGTTTCCAGAGGTAAAAATTATTTACCTATTTTCTCAGCAATTAATATATTCCCAAAGATGAAAATTTGCACATCGATAACACTAACTTTAAATTATAGCATGGTATACTTAACACTTGCTAAAGCATAACCATATTTATATTAAAAATTAATTACTTTTCTTTGAGTGTTCAGACCTTTTAATTGATGGCGTAACCTGTACATTGATGACGTCAGTAGGCAAACAAATGTTGGATTGCTTAAGTATTCTTATGTGTTAGCCAGTATTAAATATACAATGCTGTAACTTAAAGTTAGTTTTATTGACGTGCACATTTTCAATCTTGGGAATACATTAATTGCGAAGAAAATAAGTAAAGAAATTTTGCCAGTGGAAACATACGGCAGAGATTTTAGATGGAACCTCCTTTGCCAGTATGTAAAATTTCCCTTTATTTAATAATGTATTTCGAAAACAATGAGAAACTTGATGAACCGACTTTATGCTGATGCTTTTAAATTTTATAGACAGCTGAAGAGTGAACATTCCTAAATTCGATTGCTTGATATTCCTCTTCTGCAGCACCTTCTGTGTTTTCATGGACGTGTCGTCAACTCGTCATTCGGGACTACCATATGCCTTAAATTACGTATCTTAAATTTCAATCCCCTCAACCTTCTGAATTTTACGGTAGCTTTCATTGATTCAGTTGGAATCGTGGTATAATATTTACGGAGGAAAAAGCCACGTGTGTTGATTATTGAGGGTAATATATATCTGTTTCCAAAGTTAAACTTTCACAAGTATTTGACGATGCATGGACCGATTCAACGTCGTTGTTGTTACAAGAATAAGGAAATGATTTGTCTGATGATAAAGTATTTGAAGATAAAAATACTTTAAATCTTTTAAAACCATCCGATGCAAAACACAAAAAGCCATGTCAAACGGGACTATACGAGGACCGTTCAAGAAAGACTTACGTTACGTGGACATTCGTAAACACGTATGTACGAACCTGAGCTACATATGGCTGTAGTCATTTTCAAAATAATCTCCTCTGGAGGCAATGCACCTCTTCAAACGTCGCTGCCACTCATCAAACACATGCTGGAAGTCACCTTTCTGCATCCCCTTCCGAGCCGCCTCTAAAGCTTTGTCTACCTCTTTTGTTCACACAAACCTATGTCCTCCCAAGTTATTTTCGAGAGTTGGGAAAAGAAAATAAAGCAATCACAGGGTGCTTAATCTGGACTGTACGGTGGTATGAAACTGTTCCAATATTTTCTTCAGCCAAGAACGTATAGACTTTATGCGACACATGAGGACGAGCTTTATTATGATGGAAATTCAACCATTTTTGTGAATGTGCGGACGCTTCTTACGGATATGTGCGATCACCTTTGTCAAGACACACGTAATAAACCGCATTCACCGTAGTATTCGGCATGGTTACATTGTGGTACACCACTCCTTGGTAATCAAAGAAAATGGTTATCGTTACCTTCCCGGCAGACTTTTCATATCTTACCTTTCGAGATGACAGAGTTTTCCATACAGGGATGTCCTGTTTGTCCTCTGGATCGTAGTGATAAAGAAAAGTTTCATCGCATGTAATCACGCATTTCAGGTACTTCCTCGTTTGAAGCAATTCCTTGCTTCAAAAATTCACACACCTCAACACACACTTGTTTTTGTTCAGGCGTCAGTAACCGAGGTATGCATCTTGCACTGACTCGCGTCATGTGCGGTTTCTCACTGAGTACAGTGTGGACACTTCCAACTGAAATCTGTAAAAATTGTGCTATTTGTCTCACTGTGAGCCGACGATTCTCACAAATAATCGCATCTGCAGTGCTTACCATCTGATGAGTAATAGCTGCTGGCGACACACCAGATCGACTTTGTTTCTGAAACGAATTCGATGCCTTCGCGAAATTATTTTAACTACCACTGTGCTGTTACAATGTGACGTCACACTGTCACCATAAGCTTGCATCAGCATTTCGTACGCTCCCCAATTCGTTTTCCCTAAACGAACACAGAACATCAAACCTGCACGTTGTTCCACTGTGATACCCTAGAATCGATTGAGAGGCGGGCACAAACAGACGCTCCTTCACGGCGTTCTACTCAAGGTCAGGTGCAACGCAAGGGCTCGGAAAGGTTCATTAACGTAGAGGGGAGTCAGGGGTATGATGTGATGACACACATACTTGGTTCAAATATGTAACTATACTATTAAACAAGTTGGTAAAATCATGCAATGCATTGATTATGATACGCTTTCCAACATACCAGAAATCATTACTCAAGTTATGTGGATAATGGCTGTGGAATAAATCTCGCTCCTGTGTCCTGACCTTTGACCCCATTTCGATGATATTCAACAGAACCGGTTCACTATACCTACGGAACAACATGACAAAGTTTTGTCGCAATCCAAGCATTTTAGGTAAGTTATGATGTACGTGGCTCCCTACCACATACTAAAATTTCATCGAAATCGAACCATTTTCACGCAAGTTATGACGCATAAGGGCAATGGAATATATCCCGCTATTATGTCCTGCCTGACCTTTGACCCCTTTCGCCTATTTTCAATAGGGTTCGTGTCCAGGTTGTTCCCTACCACATACTAAAATTTCATCGAAATCGAACCATATTTACGCATGTTATGACGCATAAAGGCAATGGACTGGATCCCGCTTTTATTTCCTGACCTTTGATCCCACTTCGCACATTTTCAATAGGGTTCGTCCCCATGTGGTTCCTTACCAAATACTTAAATTTCATCGAAATCGAACCATTTTTAAGCACGTTATAACGCATAAAGGCAATGGAATGGATCCCGCTTTTATGTCTTGACCTTTTACACCATTCCGCTTATTTTCAATAGAGTACGTCCCGAGGTGGTTACCACATACTAAAATTTGATCGAAATCGAACCATTTTTATGCACGTTATGACGCATAAGGGCAATGGAATATATCCCGCTCTTATGCCCTGGCTGACCCTTGACCCCATTTCGCCCATTTTCAATAGGGTTCGTGCCCAGATGGTTCCCTACCACATACTAAAATTTCATAAAAATCGAACCATATTTACGCATGTTATGACGCATAAAGGCAATGGAATGGATCCCGCTTTTATGCCCTGACCTTTAATCCCATTCGGCCAATTTTCAATATGGCTCGTACCCAGGTGGCTCCCTACCACATACTAAAATTTCATCGAAATCGAACCATTTCTACGCAAGTTATGACGCATAAACGCATTGGAATGGATCCAGGTCCTATGGCCTGATCTTTGACCCTATTTCACCCATTTTCAACAGGGTTGTGGTTCCCTATCATATACTGAAATTTCATCGAAATCGAACAATTTTTACCCAAGTTATGACGCATAAGAGCAATGGAATGGGTCCCGCTCCTATGTCCTGACGTTTGACCCTGCTTCGCCCATTTTCAATAGGGTTCGTCCCCAGGTAGTCCCCTACCGCATACTAAAATTTCGTCGAAATCGAGCCATTTTCACGTGAGTTATCGTGCGGACGGACAAAGTTGGAGCATATACGCATCTTCAACCTACGGTTGGAAAGCGTAAAAAAACAATGTGACGTGCCTGCCCCGAAGGATGCACATGAGATAATGGCAGATAGCAATGCGAGTGTATGTCCTTGTAGCTTAGTTGCGAAAGCGACTTACTCCGGTGTGAGGGGACCGGGCTTAGATGTCCGGCGCAGACAAACATGTACGTTATATTGGCGTGTGAACTTCTAGGATGACCTGGCTGTCAAGTTTCTCGCAATGATGTGATGTTCTTTGCTTACGGCGAAACAGGAAAAAACAACAACATGAGAATGCCTTCTTCAGTGCTTCGAAAAAATAAATCAATGTGATGTTGCGTTTCACACACCAAATATTGCCTGGGATTTCTCAAATGCAGGTTTTTCATGGGATGAGTGCCTACAGTGACACATGGACCCGGCTGACCCTTGGGCCATACCCCCGGCCCTCTTTCGGAGGGGGAGGTGGAGATGTTACGTGCCTACTCCGCAGGCTGCACATGAGATAAAGGCAGATAGCAGTGAGAGCACATGTCCGCGTAGCTCAGTTGGGAGAACGACTTACCCCGGAGTTGGGGTATCCGAGTTCGATGCCCGGCGCGGTAAAACTTTCACGGTATAACACGTAATTCTTTCTAGAACAGGCCCCGTATATACAATACATTGCCTGACAGAGAAAATGCCACAACACGATGGAATGCTCGAAATCAGACCAAACTGCACACACAGGTCCTGAACAAATGACTTAATTGTTACGTACAGGCTAGGCTCGAATGGCCGAATATACAGGATGATCAATAAGGAGTGTGGCCCCCACTCTGGGTAATACGGCGTTGAATCTGACGAGGCATCGAGGCAGTGAGAGTCCGAATAGAGTCCTGAGGTATCGTGAACCATGTAGTGCTTATTCGAGTCCACAATTCATCTTCATTTTGCGGGGTGGGAGGGTACTCAACCGACGTACAATCGTGTCCCACAGGTGCTCGATGGGAGAATGATCGGGGATCGTTCTGGCCACGGAAGCATCCTCCCACCGGGTAAAGCATTCAGGATGATCTGAGCGGTATGCTGCTGGGTCTTATCATGTTGAGAAATGACGTTTGGGATGCCCTGCAAATAAAGTAGTGCCACGGGCCGCAGCACCTAGTCAACATAGCGGCGTGCCGTCAATGTGCCCGTAATGACTACCAGCGGTGAGCGGCTGTTGGCGCTAACAGCACCCCACACCATGAGTCCGCGTTGCGGGCCGTGTGGCGTTCCACAATGGCGGAGGAATACTCCCGTTGGCCACGTCGCCTCTAGACTCTCACATGGCGATTATCCCTGGTGATTCAGAACCGCGATTCGTCGCAATACGACGCAAGGACCATCCGGAGGTATGAAGGCCTACGATGACACCTCCCGTGAACTCGTTCGTTTGATGAAATCGCGTACGACGGCGTCTTAACGGCATTGGCACTCCTTGTTTGTTCTCCAGACACGGTTACAGCCGAACCACTCACTTCTCGCGGCCGCGACGACGTCTTGACTGATGGCCTCACGGGCTGGTTGTCCGCTAATATCCCACACGCCGTTCATGCGATTGGCCTGAAAACGCAATCATTTGCGTGACTTTTAACTGTGCAGACACCCTGCAGTTTGCATTGAGCTGTGTTTACGCCTTTGTGGTGTGGCATTTCCTCTGTCACACAGTGTGGATTAACGCTCTATTCAAGTGCTTACGCGTTACCACGTTCTTGAAAATGAAACTCTGATTGATAAAATATCGTTTGAAAATATCTTTCTTAGACAGCTCTATACCAAATTTCAAGCCTTTGCTCTCAGTAGATCCTTCTGTACGCGCCTGAAAAGACTGATTTTGTTATTTATATAAAGCACGCATAACACGTTACATTACATTAGCATGTTTATATGTGTATTTAATGCAGAAAAAAATATTTTTATTGTTTAAGTTATTGTAATTAAGCCTCTGGGATTCTGACAGATATACATACAAACCACTTTTATAAAAACCGTGTTCACTTATAGTTTACAGAAAATAAAAGATGAAAGTTGTGAGTATGGAATAGAAGATTACGTTTGATAATGTGTGGGATGCAATTCTCAATTAAAATTTCTAAAAATGAGTAGAGATAATATCATCTTTCTTCGGTGAATTTTTAAATTTGCATTATACAACGTCAGGGATTACGGCTGTTTCCTCCCTCATTACCGCAGATGCATTTACGAAATTTTCTACTTAGAGAAGAGTAACTTCTCATATTACACGTAAAGATGCAATTTCAGTTTAGCATATTAATGATACGACACCAGTTCGTTACCCTGAAAGATGCTGATGCGAAAAAGACATCGTTTTCCGAAAATAAGTTTTGTATATCTGACCACATAGAGAATATTGCTTCAGAGAAATGCTGCGTAAGTAGTCTTTAAAATTAAAAAAAAATGGATGCACCGAAAATAGCAATCTGCATCTTTTAAAAGTAAATTTTAGCTGAGAAATAGAACTGTAAGAGAAAACTGTGTAAGCCCATTTTGACTGATTATTCATTGCAAAAAAATTGTCAATTTAAAGATCTGCTTTCGGCGTAGAGATTTAAAAATGAAATAATGACAGTACGAAATACCCTCTAAATAATCTAAATAAGCAGAATTTGGCATTGAACTCTTTCTGTCCGATCGCGCCGTCCTTTAGTGACGGCGATCGGACATGAAGAGTTCATTGCCGAATTCTGCGCTGTTTGTGGACGTCGGAAAATATGGCTTTTTCGAAAGTCATTTGAAAAAGTTTTGAACACTGCGCAGGCGCTGTCGGTAGGATGATACAATCGCTCCAATCGTTGCGCCAGTTGGGAGTCAGACTTCAGTACATAAAGTTGTGTCTACGTTTGCTGGCCAATTTGTTCCTGTCCCGAAACCTTTGCCGAGAAATAGAGGAAGATTGTGAGTAAAGTCAGATTTCTCGTAGGGTGTCACGTCAATTCGTCGCGTGCGTCAATTCGTCGACTACGTCAATTCGTCGCCTGCGTCAATTCGTCGCGCGTCAATTCGTCGACTACGACAATTCGTCGCGCGTCAATTCGTCGCATGCGTCAATTCGTCGCGGACAAATTCGTCGAGTACGTCAATTCGTCGCGTTTACAGATTTTGGTTACATACAAAACGAATGCAGGAAAACGTACGATTTCGAACGTCTTGCTCCCTGATCAAATTTATAAAGTTTGGACACGCAGACAGGATAGGAATATTACGTTTTTCTTTGGCACTAAAAATATTAGACGGTAAACGGTTTTTGGAAAGGGGCACGGCCCGGTTGGACAGAGCCCCCCATATACAAAATTTTCGTAAAATCTACAGTTTTCAATTCAGAACCACCAAATCTGGTATACTATCTCGTGGTATTCTAACTTAGACTGTAGACGGTTTTGGGAAGCGGTTGGAGAGGGAGGGGGTTAGGGCCCCTACAGAATTGCCGTAAAATATAGTTTTCAATTTAGAACTACCAAATTTGGTATATTATCTCATGGTACTCTAACTTAGACGGTAAACGGTTTTTGGAACGGGTCAGGGGCCCGGTTGGTCAGAGCCCCCATACACAAAATATTCGTAAGATCTACAGTTTTCAATTCAGAACCACCAAATCAGGTATCCTATCTCATGGTACTCTAACTTAGACGGTTGTCAGTTTTTGAAACGGGTCAAGGCCCGGGGAGTCAGAGCCCCCCCCCCCCTTCCCCGTACATACAAAATTTTCGTAAAATCTAGTTTTCATTTCAGAACCATCAAATTTGGTATCATGAAACTAACTTAGACGCTAGACGGTTTTTGGTAGGGGTTGGTGCCCGCGGGTTCGGAGCCCCCCTCATAAAAAACTTCGTAAAATCTACAGTTTTCATCTTAGAACCACCAAATTTAGTATACTATCTCATGGTACTCTAACTTAGACGCTAGACGGTTTTTGGAAGGGGTTGGATCCCCGGGGGACAAACCCTTCCCCCGAATAAAAACTTTTTCGTAAATACTACAGTTTTCAATTTAGAACCACCAAATTTGGTATACTATCTCATGGTACTCTAACTTAGACAGTAGACAGTTTTTGGAAGGAGTTGAAGCCCGGGGTAAAGCCCCCCCCCATAAAAATGCCGCGTAAAATCTACAGTTTTCAATTTAGAACCACCAAATTTGGCATACTCTCTCATGGTACTCTAACTTAGACGGTAGACGGTTTTTGGAACGGGTCATGAACGGGGTCAGAGTCCCTCCGCCCATAAATATTTTTCGCAAAAACTAAAGCTTTCAATTTAGAGCTACCAAATTTGGTATACTATATAATGGTGTTCTAAACTAAACGGTAGACGGTTTCCAGAACTGGTCAGGGCAAGGGTGGTTACCCCCCCCTACACACAAACTTTCGTAAAATCTGTAGTTTTCAATTTAGAACCACCAAATTTTGTATATTATCTCATGGTACTCTAACTTAGACGGTAGAAGGTTTTCGGAACGGATCAAGGCCCGGGGTAAGACTCCCCCCCCATACATACAAAATTTTCTTAAAATCTTTATTTTTCAATTCAGAACCACCACATTTTGTGTCATGAAACTCTAACTTAGCGGGAGACGGTAAGTGAAAGCGCAACATTATTAACTTGATTTGTTATGCAAACCTTATAAATACGACCACAGCGATTAAAAGTTACTAAAGAGTCCTTGTAAGTAATATGTTTTGACCGAGTGCAAGTACAATTTACGAAATGTCAACAGGTCAAAATATCTAAAGTAACAATGAAATTTGGAATATTTCTTTTTTCTTTCTTTTTATTTCAGTTTTGACACTTGTATTAAGTTTTAAAAACATATATTTCTCCTATCGTAAAGCTTCATTGTGCTTTAAACAGAATTTCTTACCATGTTTTGGGTATTTTGTTTCGTGTGGTTGCAGTTTTTTTAATGTTTTGGGCATTTCATTTTGTGTGGTTACTTCTTTTTATGTTTTGGGCATTTTACTTTGTATGGGTGTTTTTGTTATGTTTTTGTTCTTTTCTTTTCTGTGGTGGTTGTAATGTCGACAGGATGAAAAGGGGAAACTGTGGACAGTCACGATGCCTACTTGCTTCTAATTTTTTTTTCAAATACAGCACATGATTTTGTATTGAGTTATACCACTTACTCATTAAGCGACTACAGGTTTCTTTAAATATGAACGTTTTCTTAGAGCCTTTTGTTTCCTCTACCTAGCTTTTTCGGTTCCGCAATTTCTTTTTTTGGTTTTAGAATATTTTCCTTATTATTAATCTATTTTCTCATGCAAACTCTTTATGTAAGGTATGTTTATTCTATCGAAGTATTTTGCAATTATACGTGAAGCCCTGTTGCTGAAGTAAAAAAAAATATTTCCAACTGAAACAACGCAGTTCAGATATTTTCCCGCTGTTAACTCAAAGAATGAAAACAAAAACAACAAATCTGTGCAATGGTTGAGGCATGAGACAGTACTTACTGGTAACGAGGCAAAGTTTTAAGGAAGAATGAGCTTAAGAATTTCTAACTGCAACAAAAAAGAGCATCCGCACTGTATCCCTCCCCATCCCCTAGTGCCGGCCTTTGGACGTCTTAAAAGAGAAGTCTTAAGGACACATCTGTATCGTAATTGCCTGAGCATTCGCGACAATCTTCTGGTGTCGTAGTAGAAAAACACACTTCCTACTTCGCCTAAATTGCTTGGATGTAATGCCAACGAACAAAGTTTTGCTCTCGCATTGGATTTCTGTTGTTTTTGATGGAATACTTTTCCCCTGGGGTTCACCGCTTTCACTATAGTCTTCAGGACATGCGGCAATACACCCCAACGTAAAACACCAATTTCACGGCAATTAACTGCAATTAGCGAAAGAGAGGGGCGGTACAGGAAATAAGTCGAACGAGACAGATCTGAACTTAGAAAGTCGGGGGAAGGTGTTGCATGAAAAACTGTGTTTGGCTTACAGATCATTTGGCACGTAGGGACGTAGGTTTCGTTTAATATGTTACGGGGTAAACAAATTGTCTTTTCAGTATAACAATTTTCTGTCATATGCATGGTGCAACACAAAAAATTTGAATTTATTTTTGAGAATTAGCATAACGCCTACCGGCCCAGAGTACAGCTGCCCAGTCCGCGCCTGCTGCCGCCTCCGGAACCTGGCTCCCGGGTTCTTCGCATCTGTTGATCCCCAGCCTGGAGCGTCCCAGCTGTAAAATACATGTACCTCTGCGTTTTGGAAAAACAAAAGATAAGATGCCGATCCTTAAAATTAACCACTTCTTGTGACCGCAGGTACGAAAATCTTGAACTTCGCTTAAACCCTAACTGGAGGAACAAGCTTCACGTGATTGTCTGTATTCTGAGTGTTTTATTGAATGGTTGCTCATTAGTTCGTAGTTGACTGGAGAACAGAGAACGTGCTTGTTAAAACCTTTGTTGTGCGTTGTCAAGTGATAATAGTGGAAATATATCATTCTAAATATTTTGGAAAGAGAAAGTGCATTGTTTTCCGAAGGCACTATGCAGATGAAGAATGCAACATAAATAGTTAACTCACAAAAAGAAAATGATTTGCTGAAATGGAAAGGGTATTTATTTTGCCATAACAGCGTGCGAGGTGATTTACGGTATTGTCACTGTATTGAAAGAAATTATGGAAATTGTACTGGCTTTGCTAGTACTATTCTTTTTGGAGATGAACACAGGATGCACAATGAGAAACCACATAATCATGCTCCAAGACCGGATAAAAGTGATGTTGCTGTTGCAAGAGCGAAAATAAAAGAACGAGCGAGAAATACGGACGAAGCCTCTGCACAAATTATTCAAACCGTGACAACGTCAATGGCTACAGTAAATGCAGCTTACATGCCTAATATGGATGCACTAAGGCAAGTTGTAAAAAAGAGAAGACATGCCAAGACATGCCTGCGGAGCCTACGACTTCAGAACGGATCGATGCCCCAATAAATTTACAGGAGAAGATGGTGCAAAATTTCTTGGCAGAGGTAGCGCATTTGGACATCAAAGAATTATTTTATTTTTAACAGAGAATAATTTACGAAAGCTTAAAGAAGCACCCCTCTGGATTATGGATGGGACATTTGAAACTTGTCCAACCCTTTTTAGGCAATTATGTTCCATTCATGCTATGGTTGAAACGAATCCAGAGATGCACAGACTTGTCCCACTAGTTTATGGGTTACTTTCCAGCAAGTATAAATAATATAATACCATTATAAAGTATTTTTGTAGGATTTACAAGACTATGCATCAGACTATGATATTCAGCTTGCACTACAATATACACATAATAATAGATTTTGAAATAGCTACCGTTATAATGCTGCTAAAAAGGAATTTGGAAGCAGCACACACAAATGTTGTTGGTTTCATCTCGGAAAAAAATGTGCTGAGGAATATCCATCCTCTGGCATAGCCTTGGAATATAAGGAAAACAGTGAGTTTGCTCTCAAAGTCAGACATTTGCAAGCACTCGCATTTTTTTCATCTGATGAAATTCCAGCTGCTTTTGAAGAAGTGAATCAATTTTACTAGAATATGCAGATTCTGTAGTTCAGTGGTTTGAGGAAAATTATGTTCTTGGAAAATTTCGTGGAAGCAGAAGAAACAATCCAAGCAGAAGCCCTCCGCTGTTCCCGCCAACAATTTGGTCAGTTAGTGAAAACAATTTATTTGGCTTTCCCAGAACACAAAACGAACTTGAAAGATTAGACAGACGCTGGAATACAATTCTGGGAGAGAAAAAACTGTGACTGTACGAAATAATCAGTGAAATTGCGAAAGAGCAGAGAACAACTATGGCTAAAATCGAAAGAGTGATAGCACAGATTCCAACAAATCCACCCAGAAGAGAAACGCTGGCAAGATAAAAAGGAATTCGAACTTCTTTGGTGCACAGAGACAATGTTAACAAGCTGGACATTTTAAGAGGAATTTCATATAATTCTACCCTTTACTAAAATGTGCTGGTATTTCTCACTAATTGAATTATACCTTTTACTAACTTGTATTTGAATTTTTCAAGAATGTAATTCCGCCGAAGATGCAAGAATGTAAAACAACGCAAAATTAAAAAAGTCAAAATTTTCAAAATAGCATGTCAAAAAACATAAAATGTCAAAAAGTAATCCAAAATGTGAAACATATAAAAATTCAAAATGCAATCCAAAATGTGAAAAAAATAAAAATTCAAAATGCAATCACAAGTCACAAGCATTAGAAAAATGCGAAACGCTATGTAACAAGTACAACACAAAATAAAACAAATGCCAAAAAGAAAATGCATACGCTTTGTAAAATGTACAAAATAAAATAAATGCCATATTCACAAGGATTTCATGACGAGTCAAGTTAAAAATGAGCTTTTACTTAGACTTCAAATAATAATTACTAGCCTCTACACCTTTTTAAGTCTTTAATAAGTGCAACATCATTAACGTGACTTGACATCAAACATTATCAATATGACCATAGCATACAATCACTTAAAAGACTTGTTAATGGATGAATTGAGGAATCACCAAGTTCAGCGGGTGAAAGTTAATGGCTGTTTATAGTTTTGTACTCGAGTAAATGCGCAACACAGTAAACTTGACTTTCTCTGAAAATTTTATGTATAAAAGCACGGTTGATTGAAAACTGATAAAAAGGCTTAAGGCCTGTTTATGAATTTTTGTGCCTCAGTCAAAACGCAGTACCATAACCTTGGCATGTTATCGAAACCTTATGAATACGTCGGACTAAAAATTCCTAAAAAAAGTTTACGCCTAAGGTCTTGTAACTAAAGTTTTGTGACAGGGTAAAACTGCAACATTAATAACTTGACATGTTATGTTAACGTTGTGAATATGAGCACGGCGGATTAAAGATTTCAACAAATAGCCTTTGGGATTAATGTGTTGTAGCTGAGTAAAAATGTAACATTATCTTGATTTTCTATATAAACCAAACTACGTGCTGAAATGGCCCAACTATATATACGTATACTTCAACCATATACCGAAGCGCTGACAAGGTGAAAACAAAAGTGCAATTTTGTACGGTCCCCTAACATTTTATGGCCAGCCTACATGGAAGTGGACACCTTGATATCAAAAACATACTTTTTGTACGGTCCACAACAAATAGCAATGGACACGTCGCAATCTTTTTGGTGGTGGGGGGGGGGGGGGGTAACGACCACCGTGATCAATTCAGTGGGCTATAAGCAGTCGGACATTCCCAATTTTGGGCCACTGGTTCCAGGGAAGGGTGACAGCTAGTGCCAGAAGTCAAGCACAACGTCCATGATTCACCGGGATTTGAACCAGGATCCTTCTCGACAAGTGGTCAGAAGCCAGCGCCTAGATCCCTCCGCCGCCGTAGCGGCACACGTTGAAATGTATTTTTCATACGGCCCCAAACGCTCTTATGGACATACTAGATTGAACTGGACGCAAATAAATCATTAATATAGTTTGTACTAGCAGGGATACCAGTTATATGCCAGGTACATATTACTATTTGTGGAATCACCATATTACTATTTGTGGAATCACCGGGTGAAAGTTAATGAATGAAAAAGATATTCCTGCAATTTTCCAGTAAACTTATTTTAAATTTTTTGATTTAGTCAATTTAATTTTGCGAAACAAAAAAGAAAGAAAAAGGAATGGGAATACTTACCTTCTAGGAGACATCTATAGAACTGCCGTACATCTGGCGTGTGCTTCTGTGAATCAGGCGACACAGAAATGCAATGTACCTATGTGATGTCGCATGCATACGACTTCACATTGGCATTGATCATCTTTTTCTTACCGTTTTGAATTTTGAATATCTGGAACTCTCTGTTTGCATTACATTATATTTCTTTCTGATAAGCCGTTCGTTGGTAGTGAAAGCTAAACTATATAGATTTGTGTTTTTAATACACCATTAAACGCATATTTTTGCACTTTATTGTTATCTACAGTCCCTAACTTAGACCGTAGGTTGGTTAGTTGGTTGGTTGGTTAGTTCGTTGGTTGGTTGATGGTTTATGGTGCAAGGCCCTCAAAGGGCCAAAGAGCGCCTTAGAACGTAAATAGGGTATTCTTAAGAGTAAAAAACGGAACTTTTTACGAAAATTTTGCATGGGGCTACCTTGACCCGGGCCCCGACCCCTTCCAAAAACCGTCTACCGTCTAAGTTAGATAACCATAAGTAGTATACCTAATCTGGTTGTCCTAAATTGAAAACTGTAGATTTTACGAAATTTTTATGAGGAGGGGGAGGGGCTCTCACCCCGGGGTTCCAGCCCCTTCCAAAAACCGTCTAGCGTCTAAGTTAGAGTTTCATGATACCAAATTTGGTGGTTCTGAATTGAAAAATGTAGTTTTTAAGAAAATGTTGTATGTCTGTGATTGTGTGCTGGGCGGGGGGTCTCCGACCCCCAGGGCCTTGACCCGTCGAAAAAACCGTCGACCGTCTAAGTTAAAGTACCATGAGATAGTATACCAAATTTGGTGGTTCTAAATTGAAAACCATTGAAAACGTGACCTATCATGTTTTTAACATATATGTCCCCTGTGATGAACGTCTGTTACCTGATCTTCTCTCCACACTCCGTACAGAGCTGTCATGCATCCCACCGTCTGAATACATTCTCATCGGCGGAGATTTCAATTGTACGTTGTTGCCGGCCCTTGACCGCAATTCAACCGTTGGAGAATACCGCAGACAACGTGTATTACAGATTTCCCAGCTAGTTGATGATTTTCAATTGGTTGATGCGTTCCGGCATCTACACCCGTCGGAAATCTCTTTTACCTGGCGCTCTTCCATCCATGGCAGCACTACGGCAGCACGGTTGGATAAATTTTATGTTTCGACTGCTCTTCTCCCGTCGATCGCAGCTGCTGCCCATCATCCTTCCGCCGCTTCAGACCACAGTATTGTCAGTCTGTCGGTGTGTGTTTCGCCTTCACCTTCAAGGACTCAACGAGTATGGACTTTTCCGGACTCGCTCCTGGATGATCAACAATTTTGTGTTGCTGTGCGTGAGTTCCTCCGAAGTCGTCAGCCCCTTCTTGATACTACGTCCGACGCGATGCAACTGTGGCTCAGTGTCAAACATGACTTGGTCCTTTTTGTACGGCGCTACTCCCATGCCTCTCGGAATGAGAGCGATATGAAAATTGCGAATCTACGTGCTCTATTGTCGATGCTCTCTCTTGATGATCCGCAATACCCCGGCTATCTGGCAGATCTCCACGCTTTGCTTCTTCCTCGCGCATCCGATGCAGCCTGCAGGATGCATTTCTTGCATCTCTCCCCTACAGCTGATTCTCACGATTACTTAACCGCCTTGGAATCTCAACATCGTTCTGCTACATCTTTGCGTCATCTTCGCCTCCAGGATGGTTCCATCACTTCGAACCCATCGAAGCTATGCACTTTCACCAGACAGTATTTCATCGCCAAGTACAGTGCGGTAACGCAGTCTTCATCCTCATTAGCTTCTCCTCTTCTCTCCTCTCTTCCTCAGGTCCCCTCTACTTTATCTACTTCTTTACTCTCTCCTTTCTCTCTTCGCGAACTCCGCGAGGCGTTCGCTACTCTCAATCCTCATGCCGCTCCTGGACCTGACGGCCTTCCTCTGTCCTTTTATCGTGCTTTTCTACCGTGCCTTCTGCCTTTTCTGTCTGCGTGTTTCTCGTCTGCTTTTTCCTCTCCTGCGTTACCGCCCGACTTTACTTTGGCACACACCATCCTCCTTCCTAAGAAGGGTGACCTCTTGGATCTTGGAAACTGGCGCCCTATCTCCATCCTAAACACTGACTATAAGTTCTATACAAAACTCTTATCCCGTCGCCTTAATTCTGTTCTCTCTTTCGTTATTTCTCCTGACCAGACATACACTGTGCCTGGTCGGACTATTTCCACTAACGTTTCTCTTCTCCTTCATCTTCACTTCCTCGCTCGCTCTTTTTGTGAACCTCTTGCCTTCCTCAATCTGGATCAAAAGTCCGCTTTTGATAACGTTTCTCATTTTTATCTCTCTGTTGTCCTTTCACAATTTGGCTTTCCTCCTACCTTTTCTTCCGCACTCTTGGCCCTTTATCAGGGAGCTAGTTTCCATGTTCGAGCGGCCACATTTCTAACCGCTCCAATTCCGTTTAAGCGAGGCATCCGGCAAGGATGTCCGCTCTCCGGCCAGCTATTCGCTCTCGCTTTTGAGCCTTTCCTGTTAGCAGCCCGAAGATCACTCCTGGATGTCCTACCGCCGACAGTGGCTAGTACTCGTCATCATCGAATAATTTTCACCGCCTATGCTGATGATGTGACCTTTTGCGTCCGGGATGAATCTCAATTTGATCGCCTGTATTCTGTATATCAACAGTATGTTGCATTATCTGGAGCAGCGCTGAATGCCACTAAAAGTACTGGCTTATGGTGCGGGGCATGGGCTGCCCGCACTGATGCTCCTTGGGGTGCGCAGTGGACAGCCACTACACAGAAGATCCTCGGTGCGTATGTCGGATTGCCCTTGGCTTCTGCATCTGCCACCTGGACTGCTCTTCTTCCCCGGATACAACGGACTGCTGCCTACTGGAGTAAGGCCCGCCCTTTCACATCGTTCCGTCAACGAGCAGCCGTTGTTCGTCGACAACTTATCTCTCTATGCGAATACTCTTGGATGTCGACGGTTGTGCCCGTGTCACAAATGATGACCATCACTCGCCTCTCAACTTCCGTCATCTGGTCTTCACATCACTGGGTTAAACCTGCCACGCTTCATCTGCCAGCCTCTTTGGGTGGCATCCAGCTTCCTGATCCAGCATTCCTTTATAAAACTCATCGCATTATTCATTTCATTCGCCTTGCCACTTCAACTGTTCCGTCCCTTACCACTACCTTGAATGTTCTAGCTTCTTTCCGTGACCCATCTTTCACCTTCCTACTGTTTCTGAAGATGGATGCATACTCTCTTCTCCCGTCCCACCTCCCTCCTGTCCTGCGAGAGGGCCTTTCTCTCTTTCGTTCGCTTCCTCTTCTCCGTTCATTTCCTTCTTCAACTCTTGATCTCCTAGATGAACCTCTCTTCTTCTCTTCTCTTATTCACCCTCCTAACCTCCCTTACTTTTACTTTCCTCATTGGATCCGCTCTGGTGTGATAACTGTCCGTTCTCTCGTAACTTCTGATCTAACCTGGAGACCTCTTTCTTCCCTGTTTCTATCTCCAATCATTACTCTTGCTAACGAATATCTTCTTCTTCGCACAGCGCTTTGGAGCCTCTTTCCACTCCTCGCTTCACCTGATGGTCTCTTCTCGGTCCCCTCTGCTCCTCTTTCCCTACCGTTCTTTCTCCTCATTCGTAGCTCCCCGGTTCTAGTTACTTCTCTCTCCTCCTCTTCTCTTTGTTGGCTTCTTCTTTCCCTCCCGCACTTCCACTTTCTGTTCATTCTGCTCCTCCTTCTCTTCTCCCCGCCATCTGGACAACATCTACCTCCCCCTTTCCTCCCCTCTTGAACTCAATGTCCATTGGCAATTTCTTCACCTTTGTCTCCCGCCCCATCAGTACTGTTTCGCATGACCCTTCTCACCTCTCCGCAGTGCTCCTTTTGCCCTGAAGTCAGCGACGTCCAACATCAATACCTATTCTGCCCCGTTCTCCTGCCAGTCCTAAACACAGCATTTCGTCTTGCTGATCGAATTTGTGCTCGATCGTTACCATTTCTTGCATATGCTTGGCTACTCCAAACAAAGCATCCACCTACTCACTTGCCTCCTGTGTGCCGTTATATTTTTCTTCTTGTGAAGTTCACTGTCTATGCTTTCCATCTTCAACAACGCTTCCCCGCTCTTATTCCACCTCCTCAGGAGGCAAGTGCTATCATTCGGAGACGCTTCCTAGCACGGTTAACCACTCGCCTCCAAATGGAGCACTCTCGTGCTGCCTCAACAAACACCGATAGCGTTTTTCAATCCACTTGGGCCCAATCGGCTGGGTGGTTCCATATCCACAATTTGCAGTTACATCTCAACCTATAAGTGGGATTTTTGTTGTCGCCCACGTTCACTGTAACAAATCATGTTTTTACGTATTAATTTTGGTGCTTCGCTATTTGTGATTTTTCTGTTTTAATGTGCCATTGAAGATAGCTCAATATGTTTCCCATGTTCTCTTCGATAATGTTGGGTTTTATGTTGTTGTATATAATTCTTCCTTCTGCACAGTTTACTGCCTACGCAATGTCCCCTTCATTATGTTGAATATTTTTTTAAAATATTAGTCACTGTGTGTATAATTTAATGCAACAAGATGCCCTTCTGAGTACATTTAGCGTTATTTCCCCTTGTCACTGAATACTTCTGTACATATGTTGTAAATTTTGAATGTAGCATCACTGTTGCATTTCTGTGAATTAGTACCTAATGTTTAATCTTTAGTATGGTAGTAATGCTTAATTGGAATTTGTGCATAGTATAGAATCATGTCTTGCCCTGTCTACAATACTGTAGGTAAACATTTTCGTTTGTATCGCTCGTGCTTTATTGTCTGCCTCTCCTTCGCCCTACGTGGCGAAATATTTTTTTTATGATTTTAACAATATTTTGTTTTACGTTTCACTGGAACTTTCCAGCTGATGTATATACCGCTGTATTTATTGGCAGAATTCCATTGTCATGTACATAGAAATGTTATTTTACTGAAGAATAAAGGCAATTTTGAAATGTAGATTTTACGTGGCATTTTTATGGGGGGCTCTTACCCCCGGGCTCCAACCCCTTCCAAAACCGACTAGCGTCTAAGTTAGAGTACCATAAGATAGTATACCAAATTTGGTGGTTTTAAGATGAAAACTGTAGATTTTACGAAATTTTTTATGAGGGGGGGGAAGCTCCGACTCCGCGGGCTCCAACCCCTTCCAAAAACCGTCTAGCGTCAAAGTTAGAATACCATGAGATAGTATACCAAATTTGGTGGTTCTAAATTGAAAACTGTAGATTTTACGAAAAAGTGTTTATTCGGGGGGGTCTGACCCCTCGGGCTCCAACCCCTTCCAAAAACCGTCTAGCGTCTAAGTTAGAGTACCATGAGATAGTATACCAGATTAGGTGGTTCTGAATTGAAAACTGCAGTTTTTAAGAAAATTTTGTATGTGGGGGGGAGGGGGGGGCTCTCACCCCCGGGCCTTGACCCGTTCCAAAAACGGTCTGCCTTCTAAGTTAGAGTACCATAAGATAGTATACCAAATTTGGTGGTTCTAAGATGAAAACTGTCGATTTTACGAAAATTTTTATGAGGGGGGCTCCGACCCCGCGGGCTCCAACCCCTTCCAAAAACCGTCTAGCGTCTAAGTTAGAGTTTCATGATACCAAATTTGATGGTTCGGAAATGAAAATTAGTTTTTACGAAAATTTTGTATGTAGGGGGGGGGGGGGGAGGGAGCTCTGACTCCCGGGCCTTGACCCGTTCCAAAAACCGACAACCGTCTAAGTTAGAGTACTATGAGATAGGATACCTGATTTGGTGGTTCTGAATTGAAAACTGTAGATCTTACGAATATTTTTTGTGTGTGGGGCTCTGACCAACCGGGCCCCTGACCCGTTCCAAAAACCGTCTAAGTTAGAGTACCATGAGATAATATACCAAATTTGGTACTTCTAAATTGAAAACTATATCTTACGGCAATTCTGTAGGGGGGCTGTAACCCCCCTCCCTCTCTGCAACCGCTTCCCAAAACCGTCTACAGTCTAAGTTAGAATACCACGAGATAGTATACCAGATTTGGTGGTTCTCAATTGAAAACTGTAGATTTTACGAAAATTTTGTATATGGGGGCTCTGACCAACCGGGCCCTGCCCCTTTCCAAAAACCGTTTACCGTCTAATATTTTTAGTGCCAAAGAAAAACGTAATATTCCTATCCTGTCTGCGTGGCCAAACTTTATAAATTTGATCATGGAGCAAGACGTTCGAAATCGTACGTTTTCCTGCATTCGTTTTGTATGTAACCAAAATCTGTAAACGCGACGAATTGACGTACTCGACGAATTGAGGTAGTCGACGAATTTGTCCGCGACGAAATGACGCGCGACGAATCGTCGTGGTCGACGAATTGACGCGCGACGAATTGACGCAGGCGACGAATTGACGTAGTCGACGAATTGACGCGCGACCAATTGACGCAGGCGACGAATTGACGTAGTCGACGAATTTGTCCGCGACGAATTGACGCAGTCGACGAATTGACGCGCGACGAATTGACGTAGGCGACGAATTGACGCGCGACGAATCGACGCGCGACGAATCGACGCGCGACGAATCGTCGCAGTCGACGAATTGACGCAGTCGACGAATTGACGCAGTCGACGAATTGACGCACGCGACGAATTGACGTAGAACCCTCTCGTAGCGACCAGAGATTTTACATTAAATTTAAAACTTTAATCCTCTACCGAAATTAATGAAGCTTTGTGTGAAGTGTGTTGGGTTAGTGTTGTGAATCGTAACACAGTGTCACTGTGGGCTTTTCGTTTCCGCCAAGCATCGAAGACGACCCAAGAAGCGGCCGGCCAACAGATGCAACCAACGACACTTCAGTGGTTATCGTCAATACTATTTTGGAAGAATGTCAACGGCAAACATATGATGCAGATATGTCTTCCATTTCGGTTCACAGAATCCTAACTGAAAATTTACAGAAGAGGAAAATGGCTGCCAAATGGGTTTCATGCACTATCTACCAACATGTCATTGGACACCCCTCTGTAATCCACGATATCTGCGGTCCTGATACACGTCACGGCCGCCGCCGTTAAACATCGTGTGGGAAACAACAACGCAACCAGTCGCATGCAAGATGCCACGCAGTTCGGAGCTCTCTGATTTCGAGAAATGTGTAATCGTCGGGTATCACAGAAATGGCCGATCCATACGCGACATATCCAGCGACTGGATATTTTTCTTTTCTATCACAGGTGTCCAATTACTTGTTGGTAGATAGTGTATAATCTGAGTGAAGAGCAGCAAGCAGTTCGCAATGGGATCGCAGAATATTTGTTTCAGCGGGACGAGACAGAAGGCGAGCAGTGTTTGAACGAAATTGTTGCTATAGACAAAACCTTGGTACGAGATTTTGAACGAGAACCGAAATCTCAGTGCAAACATCCAGATTCACCTCCCCAGAAACAATTCTGCCGCCTACAGTCGAAGGTTAAGCTGATGATGATTATGGCCTATGATAAGGTTGGTGTGATAGCAACAGAGTGCTTTTTTTTTTTTTTTTTTTTTTTTTTGATTGAGGTTTAACGACCGCCGTGAGCAACTCAATGGGCTATAAGCAGTCGCCCGTCCCTAATTTAGGGTTACTGGTTCCAGGGAAGGGAGAGAGCCAGTGCCGTAAGACAAACACAACATCCATGCCTCACCGGGATTCGAACCCGGACCCCTTACGGACGAATGATCAGAGGCCAACGCCTTAGACCACTGCGCCACCGGGGCGGCACAGAGTGCTTGAGGTGACCAATGTATTAATAACAGCGGACTACTACAGAAGGTTTGTGCAAAATGTTTTGCACCCAAAGATTCAATACAGAAAGCCCTACATGCTCGAAGCTGGTGTCGCCATTTTGCAGAACAACACTAGGCCTCGTGTTGTCCGTACAGGAGGTGACGTTCTGGGAAGGTCTGAATGGGAATTGCTTCCCCACATGACGTACAGTACGGACATGAGCCCACCAGACTGTGACCTTTTCCCAAAACTGAAGAAGCCGCTCCGCTGGACACGATTCAGTACGATTCAGGATGTTTTTAATGAGGTGACCCGAGTAATGCCACGCCTCAACAATAGAGGTGTCTTGACTGGAATACAAGACTTGCCGAAACGTTGGTCCTCTGTCATAAGGAAACATGGAGATTAATTCGAAGGGCTCTAAAGATATGTTGGGAAATAAATTCGTTCTTTAAGAGATAACGCACAGTCTGCAAAATTTTTGAAATGAACCTCGTAGAATTTAACGTATCGGGAGTCTGACCTTGCATCAAACCCTCCTCTTTGGCCAGAGACGTCGCCAATGGGGTACGAGCCCATTCTGAAATTTGTCTTGCCCACCCTGCCATCCACCTAGTTCACAGTGTGCCATTTTTCAATATTTTTAACTTTAAAATATAGTCTGCACTTTTCCAAGCAATAAGTCTTGTGTTTTATTTCATGTAATCCTACTTATTTTCTCACAGGAAGTGCGTTGTTACGTCTCCAAAAAAGGAAATCAAAATTGCACCGCAGGGTCATGAAAATTCCGTTGTTCTCCACTCTTCCAATTCCTTAATTTAAGCCTCTTTTTCATGTTTGCATGGCCAGGGGGCTAATGAGGGGGGACAGGAATTCACTGAGGGGGTCACTACTAACTGCTCTGTTTGTTTTCTTTACAAAATAGGGGATTCCAACACGAAAAGTGAAGTCTAAAGCTACACTAGAGTCCTTAAGGCTGACCCGGGACAGTGAAAGTGCAGGAAATGGCTGATGACTGCTTTATAGGAGAGGAGTGCAAGACCAAGTTGCTGGCTGGAAGGAAGGAAGTTAAGGAGGGGATTCCAACACGAAAAGTGAAGTCTAAAGCTACACTAGAGTCCTTAAGGCTGACCCGGGACAGTGAAAGTGCAGGAAATGGCTGATGACTGCTTTATAGGAGAGGAGTGCAAGGCCAAGTCGCTGGCTGGAAGGAAGGAAGTTAAGGAGGGGATTCCAACACGAAAAGTGAAGTCTAAAGCTACACTAGAGTCCTTGAGGCTGACTCGGGACAGTGAAAGTGCAGGAAATGGCTGATGACTGCTTTGTAGGAGAGGAGTGCAAGGCCAAGTTGCTGGCTGGAAGGAAGGAAGTTAAGGAGAGGATTCCAACACGAAAAGTGAAGTCTAAAGCTACACTAGAGTCCTTAAGGCTGACCCGGGACAGTGAAAGTGCAGGAAATGGCTGATGACTGCTTTATAGGAGAGGAGTGCAAGACCAAGTTGCTGGCTGGAAGGAAGGAAGTTAAGGAGGGTACGGTATTCTGTCTGCAGAGCACAACGTTAAAATTTGATTTTGAAAAACAAAAACGACATTTTTTTAAATAAATTGTTCAATGACAGTGCTACTTTCGTAAGTAAAAACGGAAAATTTTGAAAAGAAGTTTAAGACAATGCATCGAGAGCAAGCAAAAAGTTGAAGGCGAAATTCTACCAACACTTACACGCGTGGCGTAACTATCTTACACCGGTGGCGTAACTAGTTTGGTCCATGTATGTATGTGTGTAAAGGTGATGGGGGTCGGAATTTCATTTCATTTATTGCATTTTAGTTGTTACAGACATTGTATTACGTAATCATAAATATATAGCACACATTATATTTTTGAAACAACAGGGAATGAGGAGGGAAAAAGGCTGATGGGCCTGACGTGCCCTCTTCTCCAAAGCATCAAAACTTTCAGGAAAACTAAAAAAATTAAAAGAAGCATAAACAAGTCAAGTTCACACATAATATCAAACACAGCTAGGGTGGTACTATAAATTAATAAAAGTAATAATACATTATGAGCTTTTGGTCAGTAAGAAATACCTGAGTTTTCGTTTAAATATATTAATATTATTAAGTGATACAGTATCAGTAGCTTATAGTGAGAAGCATTGAAGCCGCATAGGTGGTACACTGGCCTAAGCACTGGCTTCTGACCATTACTCAGGGAAGAGTCTGGGTTCGAATCCCGGTGAGGCATGGATGTTATGTTTGTCTTACGGCATGGGCTCTCTCCCTACCCTTTAGCCAATGACCTTAAATTAGAGACGGGTGACTGCTTACAGCCCATTGAGTTGCTCACGGTGGTCCTTTAACCTTCAATTAAAAGAAAAAAAAAATGTTCTTTCAGTATTTCGGAAAAAAGAAGTTGCTATAGATTAAGATAGAAACAATAATGGTATGACTCATCATTTAAACGACTTTCATCATAGTAGGCAACACCTGAGAAACAGTAAATCTCCTCGGCTATGTAAAACCTGTGTCCAGGTTATACAATGAGTGGTGCACAACAACAAAACAAGCAATAAGTGGTATTCCTTTGGACGGAAACGAAAGGTTAAGTGTTCGAGGGTAACGATGCCTGAAGAGGATTTTACGAGGTAACAGAACGGTCGCCATTGCATTAAATAACTTATAACGAAGTAAATTTCTGCGTCATTTTTGTCCACGCCGGGGCCAGAAAACGGGTCCCTTCATTCCGGAATAAGTCACTCTACCAATTGAGCCACGCGGACGTTCGTTCTGACTGCTATCTGCCTTTATCTCATATGCGTCCAGCTGGCAGGTACGTCACATCTCTCCCCACCCCCACACCCGAAAGAGGGCCGGGGGCATGGCCCACGGGTCGGCCGTGACCATGAGTCGTTGCAGGCAGCGATCCGCTGTAGAACGTGCACATGAGAACTTCCAGTCAATCTGGTGTGTGGAATGCAACGTCACACACATTTGTTTTTTTGATGCGCTGGAGAAGGGATTCTCTGATTTTTTCTCTCTCGCGGTGTGGAAAGAACATCACAACAATGCGAGATTTTGAACGGCCGGGTCATCCGGAAAGTTCGGGCGCCATTATAACGAAGTAAATTTCTCCGTAATTTTTATCAACGCCGGGGGCTAACCCGGGTCCCCTCATTCCGGAATAAGTCACTCTACCAATTGAGCTACGCGGACGTTCGTTCTGACTGCTATCTGCCTTTATGTCGTGTGCGTGCTGCTGGCAGGTACGTTACAAACTACGAAGTACACAAGCAGCATACACAGCAAAATGGGATGTAACAGCAGACGCCCCCTTATATCGTTTTAAGTTTTCGAAATTCCAGAAAAAGAATCACAAACAAGTCGAGACAAGGGTAAGTATAGGATATGTCCTATGACGTATAACGCTAATTGTACCTTCCTTTTGAGTTTCTGTTTTCCTTACCTAAATTTGATCACTCCTCATTAAACATTTTATCACTTTCACGCACATTACCTTCCCGGAGAGGTTTTTAAAGTTGGCCAATAGAATGTGTGTGATAAGATAAGTAAAGATTGAGAAAAATTTAAGGGGAAGAAAGCTGTGAATACGGAATACTAAATTCTTTGTGGATTACACACAATCAAGTCACTTTATTGTGACCACCTTCGACATTTGACGTCAACAGCGCGTAGCCAATGAAAGAAGGCACGTGTCGTCAGCTGGCTTGGAGACTATATAAAATGTATTCTAGGCATTCTGAAAACATATCCCCGGGTACGGGCCCCCCGGTAATAAATAAGGGCGTCTTCTTCCCCGTTTCTACTTCGCTTCCGTGTCACTTTCCTATTGCACGTTCTAGTCCAAATCTCCTAGTTTCCTATTTCTAAGGGTTGTTTAAAACCTGGGGTCATACACTTCCTTCCTAAAATCCTCTACATATTATCATTTGATCATTTTGAAAACATATCACTCCTTGCTGTCATGGATAAAAGCAGCGATTTATCAGATTTGCAAAAAAGGGATGATTATCGGCTTTCCGGCCAAGGTGGCAGTATTTCTGAAACAGCTGCTCGCGTACTGCTGTCGTTAAAGTGTATCGTGATTGGGGGAATGGCACCATTGCGAATAAGCAAAGTGGAAAATGCGGAGCACCAAGTACCATTAATGTGAGAGGTGAACGTCGACTGTGAATGTTCGTGAAGGCCGATCGAGACGCTACAGTGGAGCAACTCACTTGCCAAAAGAACCAGGGGGATACCGGGAGTGTGTCTAAAACAACAGTTCAGCGATCCCTGCTGCGTATGGGGCTCCGATGCAGACGGATGGTCACTGAACCTATGCTACCGAAAGTGCATCTGCAGAAAAGTCTTTCATTTGCACGGCAGTATTGGAATTGGATCTCCGCTGATTGGCCGAGGATTGCCTTCTCCGATGAGTCACGTTTTCTGCTTCATCGAACGGATGAAGGTTGGCGTATAAGGCGAGAAACGTCTGAGAACAAACACTCTTACCCCATTTCTGGAAGAACACAAGCTGTAGGGGGAAGCGTTATCGTCTAGGGAATGTTTTCGTGGCATTCCCTGGGTTCCCTCATACCTGTGGAAGGCACTCTGGACCGAAATCGTTATGAGTCCATCCTTGCTGACCTCGTACACCCATACATGCTGTACACCTATACAGACCTCGTACACCCATACAGACCACGTACACCCATACAGACCTCGTACACCCATACATGCTGTACACCTATACAGACCTCGTACACCCATACAGACCTCGTACACCCATACAGACCTCGTACACCCATACAGACCTCGTACACCCATACAGACCTCGTACACTCATGCATGCTGATTGTCTTCGCTGTGGCGGATGGGATCTTCCAGCACTACAATGCCACGTGTCGCGCTGCTAGAAATGTCCAAGAATGGTTGGAAGAGCACGGCGAAGACTTCAAAGTACTTCCCTAGCCCCCTAATTCCCCAGACGTAAACCAAATTGAGCATCTGTGGGACCACATCGATCGAGTTGTTCACTCGATGAATTCTCCACCACGCACCCTCCATCCAGCAGCTGTCAGATGCAGTCAGCATGGCTCCACATACCTGTGAACACCGTCCAGCACCTTATTGAGTCACTCTCAGCCCGTCTAGCTTCTGTCCGCGCTGCACACAGCAGTTACACGGAACATTCGGTGGTGGTCCCAATAATGTGACTCGACCGTGTATTTGGCGACGGCGAGCTGTAATTATTTAAAGTGTCTGTTTAAGAAATGGTAGGTTGAAGTATTTTCACATTGCTGTTATAGAGCAAATTGTCATTGATGTTCTGCCGAACTGATGTATTTTGGATATTGAATAAAAGGACATCGAATTTTATAAGTACAGAATACTGTGATTATTGAATCCCGGACCATGCTTACGTTAAAGTGTTTTTTAATATCTTCAGTTAACCCATGAAATACGGGATTACACTAGTATACACTATAAATTTGAAGTTGTAATTCCGTCTATTGGTGTGAAATATGACAAGAGTGGTAAGTGAAATAATATCCGAAAACTTGAAAATTACATCATCCTGGAGCGGGATTCAAATCCACGCCTCCCGGTTTGCTACCGAGCATGCTAACCACTACATCACCCAGAACGACCGAGTCTCAAGTTTCCGAGTAAGTTTTTGGATTTAACACACTCGGTCGCGAACCGGGAGAGGAGGGTTCGATTCCCGCTCCAGGAAAATAAAATTTTCAAGTTTTGGGATATTATTTGACTTACCACGCTTGTCATATTTTACGCCAATAGACAGAATCACAAGTTCAAATTTGTATTCTTCAATTAAATTTAAATCTTTAACTTCTACACCAACAATAGCAATTGTTGGTGTAGAAGTTAAAAATTTAACCTGGCGTTTAAGGTAACTTGATGAACTTAGCTACTTGAAAATCCTTTCAGGTTTTAACCTGAAATGTTTTTCAAGTAGCTAAGTTTATCAAGTTACCTTAAACGCCAAAATTCCAAACTCTTCATACCCTTATTATTCTTTATTCCATCATCAGAAAGGTGTTTTTTAGATGCTTTACTCCGCAAATGAAGGAGAAATTAATTGAACGCGAACTAAGATTTTCATATTTATTATTTGTCAGTGATGGACGAATACAGGCTAAAGAAATGAAAAAAATAACACGCTATATAAGAAGCATATATATATATACTCAGAGAATGTAATTCTATGGGTAAATGAATGAAAAGAGGGACTTCATTTGATAGCTGGTGAAGAAAACAAACAATGATAGCACTCGTATTCAAACTGTCCTCTTTTCCATCTTACCTTTTGTCCCACTTTACCATAGTCTACAAATTTCTTGAGATGCAGCTTTCTTCTCTTTTCAATGCTGCATTTACTGAACATCAGAATGCTTTTCCCGCTATCGATATTTGGAGTAAGAAATGCTGAACTGCTTCTCGTTAATTAGAGATCTCATGGAACTCGGAGCAGACCACTGTCAATAGAAGTAAAAGATTAAGTCAACGCCTTAGTTGTTATATCTTGGATGTGGGACCAGCATTAGTTAGCAGAAAACCGCTGTAGACAGCTAACAGACAGAATTCACCGTGAGAGAAATAGAAAATACCATCTGCAAAGATGATCCGGCCAAAATGGTCGCAAATGAAATATACATTTGGATTTCTTCCTAGGAGGAAATACTCATCTATTAGTACATCCAATTTCAATTATATCGATTTCGGATTGCAATTCTTTAATGACAAAATGAGATTAATAATTCTAAATGCAAATTCACGAAACCCTAATATTAATTAAAATCTCGTTTTTTGAAATTCTCCGGGAAAATGCGTGTCTAATAAATAATGTTACTGAGCAGTCGACAGATGTGTTAAATAGTACAGTATATAGCCACATCTTGGTAAGCTTTGGGGAACATTTCGAGCTTTCAAGATATTAAAACTTTCATTTTTGTGATGGCATTTATCGTTGTAAAATTATGTATACTAGTCACGCACGGTACAAACAGCTGTGACTGAAACGATTTCTTGTCATACACTGGCGTGCAAAAATTAAGTACGAGACGTTTTTGCGAATGTAACGTCGTGCAGAAGTGCTCCACATCGACTCAAATGATACCATAAGATCCCCAAGATGTAAGAATATGGGACAAGTGAGCAAAACCGTCCAAACTAGGAATCCAAAGGATAAAAAGGCACTTTATTGAAAAGGTAGCTTCGAGCACAACTGGACAGAAGACAGAAACGTCCATGTGACAGGCAGCTGCCAAGAAAAAATCCAGTCCTTAGTATGGGATATGATCAATCCTGACTGCGTTGCAGGATTTACAACGTCTGTCCATGCTGAGGACGAGGTTGTCAAGGAGCGGTTGAGGCATCACGGCCCATTCTTCTTGTAGCGCCAATCGGAGCTGCGGAATCGTTGCTGGCGGCTGGTGACGTGCTGCCAAAACTCTCCCGAGATGGTCCCACACGTGTTCGACTGGATTTAGGTCCGGGGACCTTGCGGGTCAATCCATGCGTTTAATATCTTCACTCTCCAACAGATCTGCGACAGCCACTCTACGATGAGGTGTAGCGTTGTCGTCCATGAAGAGGAACTCAGGACCCATAGCAACTCTAAGCAGACGCACGTGAGGCAGGAGAACCTCGGTACAATAGCGGACACCAGTGACTGAACCTCCTTGGAAAATGTGGAGGTTAGTACGGCTACCAAGCATGATATCGCTCCAAACGAGAACTCCGTCACCTCCAAACCGGTCACTTTCGATGATGTTGGAGGTGTGATTGCGTGTTCCCTACTCTCTCCAGATGTTTTTACGTCCAGAATCGCTCGTCAGACTAAATCGGCTGTCATCCGTAAAGAGAACTCGACCCCACTGCTGATGTGTCCAGTTTTTGTGTTCCTGGAACCACAGAAACCGACGTCTCCAGTAAGCAGGTGTTAATGGCACACACCGTACTGGTCGTCGTGCAAATAGACCACCTTTGTGCAGCCTCCTGGTCACGGTAAAACGCGATAATGGACGTGCAGTTGTCTGTTGCATGTGCCTTGCGATTTCTCCCGCTGTCTGCCGTCTGTCTCTTCTCGCTTGTAAGACAACATACCGGTCGTCCGCCGCCATGGTTGCTCTTTGACGACCACTGCTAAGTTCTCGGGCAGCTGTTCCTGTCGTTTGAAATGATCTCCAAGCTCGTGAAACGATGCTGTGAGCAATCCCGAACTCCTCGGCCACACAAGTCACACTTCGACCTTCTTTCAACTTCCCAATGACGCGACCTCGGGTAACGTCATCCAGATGTCGTCTACTGGATTGCCTGTTGGCCATATCACACGGTGGCAGCAACTCGACGTCGGTCAAACCGGTGTACACAGTGTAATAGCTTTAACAGTATTGCTGAGGGTACACCGCCCGTGTGCTTTATACCCTTCTGACACTCCCCCTCCCCCTACGTCATGCTGCATATATGTACATGCCCTACCGTACCAGACCCTAGTCTATCTCCTGAGTGGTCTTTCGGTCCGTTCTGCCTGCTCGTTCCGCTGTTATTCCAATTTCTCCTCTTCGTCCTTAATTTTTTAACATCAGTGTATAACACGAATCTGAATAAAATGAATAACTATTGGAGGAAATATATCCTTATTTTGCTGTTTATTCTCATGTAATGACGTAATGGTTCATATGTTATTATGTTTTGTTTATTCAAGTCAAGTCAGATGTGTATATATCATGTCACGCATTGTTCTCGTGACAAGCACTATTGATGTATGTGCTGTAACGGCAAAATGTATCTTCAGAGCTGTTGTTGCCTTCGGGACATAAGGTTGAAGTCAGCAGTCATTGTCGTGCTCTATTATTCTTTTAAATGTTTACAACTTCTTATGATTTTTTTAATAATAATAAATAATAGATTTAACTACTGAATCATGTCTTTAGTTTGGCGATTATATCACCGTACAATATATAGCATTTACAATGCTCCATAAATTCTCCTACACTTATAATAAACGGTTGAATTATTAATGGGTAGTGTATAAGATGGGTCACCAATAACAAAATTTTTGTAATATTCCCATTAATTTTTAATTTTCCAACTACTAGTATACGAATTTAACGATGGCATTCATTATTGTATAAACATGCGCTTACCCGTCGTTGACGGGCTTACATGGAGTATTCAGGTATTCTTCCTGTGACCCGAAATGATATCGTGTCTAGATAACTACACGATGGGGTTAATAATATGTTTATTTTGCCAGTTTGGTTTTAACTTATTTTTTGGTATTATTATACAATCTATACTAATATAATAATATAAACTTTGTTTATGTGTTTGAGGTATTCTCGAAAACTACTGAACCGATTTGGATAATTCTTTTACCGTTGGGAAGCTTATTTCTTTCCGGTGGATATCGGCTATTTCGTTTATTTATTATTATTTTTTTTATTATTTATAGCTGAACGACCGAAACAGATCACTTTCAAGTAGTTCCCGATTTCCCGTGTATCGTTGCGCCTTGTTTACATACAACCTGATCACACCCAACGTGAAAGAAAGTAGTTCACGGTAATATACGAATTTTTTTTTACTATTTTTACTAATCTCGAAAATTACTGAGCCAACTTGGATAATTATTTCACCGTTTTGAAGCCTACTTCTTTCCGGTGGACACAGACTATTTCGTTTATCTATACTAATACTAATAATATATAAAGAGAGAAACTTTGTGTGTTAATCTCGAAAACTACTGAACCGATTTAGATAATTCTTTCACTGTTAGGAAGCTTATTTCTTTCCGATGTACATATGCTATTTCGTTATTTTTTTATTATTTTTGCCTGAACTACAGAATCAGATCGGTTTCAAGTAGCTCCTGATTTCCTGTGTTTCGTTCCGCTTTGTTTACACACAACCTGATCACACCCAACGTGAAATAAAGTAGATCACGATAATATACGATTTTTTTACTAATCTGGAAAACTACTGAACCAATTTGGATGAATACAACTAAGTAGTTGATAGCGGAGGTCTTAGTTCTAAGTTCTACCACCGTAGAAAGGCAGATGGTGCTGCAAGTACTAAGAGAGAACAAACGACAAAATAACAAACGGCGGATTGTACAAAGAAAAGGCCATGATAACATAAAAAAAATTACTTATGACAATAAAAATTAGTGTCAAATCTGTGGCTCAGTAGCTTTCACTTAAAAAAGAATAGTGAAAATCGCTCCTAATGGTGGCGCTAACGGATTGTAGAAAGAAATGGCCTTGTGTTTTAAATATTTAGATAGTCCACGTTATAACGAAGTAAATTTCTCCGTCATTTTTGGTCTACACCGGGATTCGAACCCGAAGCCGCTTATTCCGGAACAAGTCGCTCTACCAACTGAGCTACGCAGACATTTGTTCTGATTCCTATCTGCCTTTATGTCGTGTGCGTCCTTCTGGCAGGTACGTCACATCTCCTGGTACGTTACATCATCTCCCCCTTATTTTTTTTTTTTTCGAAGTGCGTGAAGACTCAAGTGTGGCAGAGAGAGGATGAGAAGCAGGGGCAGACCAGATAGCAACAGCAGAAGTAGAGGGAACCGAGGCGATAAGATAGGGGACGGAAAAACAAGTACGGAGAAAACGTTGAAGGGGTTTAGTGGAAAGAGAAGTAAGAGGGATGGAAGCACCTTGAAGATAAGGGGAAAAGGAAGATAAGAGGAGCAGCTGAGACTATAGAAAGACCAGTAGGAGACGCAAGAGAAGGAAAGAGTGAGATGGTGATACAACGGAGTGTGTCATAAACAGAGTGGTTGTTAGTAGAGATAGGAAGAAGACGAGAGAGAGCAGAAAAGAACTTCCAGGTAAGGTCTGAGTTAACAAGATGACGGACTGTCACGATGCCCGCACGAATCTAAGAGGGAGAAGCATGAAAGGAGAAATGGGGAGGATGTAGAGTAAAAGAGGAAAAGAGGGTCTCAGCAAAGATATCATAAGTGAAAAAGGGGGAGAGTTACGGAGAACCGGAGATAGCAAAAGAGAGAGAAAGAGAGAGAGAGAGAGAGAGAGAGAGAGAGAGTGCTTCACAGTAAATGGAGGTGAAGGGAGACGGGACGAGGGGATAGTGGTCCATGTATAGAAGCGAAAGGAGAGAAAAAGAAGTGTTGCGCGGAGATGTAAGAACGTCGGCGACAGCATGACTAGAATCAGTAAGAGAGAGAGAGAGCGCAATGCGAAGAAAAAGAGACTAGGCGATAGTCACGGTAGTAAAGATGTACGTCAACCAAGTTGATTCCACCAAATGGATCGAGAAAAGCACAAAGAGGAGATCTTAATCCAGTGGTGGTGTGACCATATCAAGAAAGTGCAGCACGGCAATCACGCAACTGAACTGGTCAGCGTGCTCAGCTGTTGGCTGCATCAATAAGGGAGATAAAATGCTGCCAATAATCACGTTTTATAGGTGAGTCTTAGTACATCTATATTCTATTTTCTAGTTCGGAAACTTATGATGGAATATCTAAACATTTCCACTACGAACTTGAAAGTTGTTTTGTTTAAAGTAACTCCCGGTCAAAAAACAACATTCCTGAAAACGTTCTATTGAAATTTTGTAAAAATCAAAGTAATTTTTTGCGCACAATAATATCCATCTTATACGATGTAATCTCTCTGTCCACGTTATTTTATAAACAACAAATAGCAACTGAAAAATTGTACATCCGACATCGCTGGGACCGAATCCCAGATCTCTTGATAACTAGCCGAGTGCGTTCGCTTTACGCTAGGGTGCCAACAATTCACAGCGATATTCGTCGTTTATCAGTCAGCATCTGACTACGCGAATCCATACTGATGGGCTCAGCAACTGATGTGTCGCCATCTAGTGACATTCAACAAAGCAAGCTGTTTAATTACAGCTGATAAATCCAAAGGGCGATAGAAATGGTGAATATATTTCAAATACGTGGAGATAATGTAAATATATGATGTCATCTCTCTGTCCACGTTATTTTATAAACAACGAATAGCAACTGAAAAATTGTACATCCGACACCGCTGGGATGTACAATTTTTCAGTTGCTATTCGTTGTTTATAAAATAACGTGGACAGAGAGATGACATCATATATTTACATTATCTCCACGTATTTGAAATATATTCACCAATATCCATCTTGTTTGTTGTTTTTAAAATTTTGTAAATTTTCGCGTTTGTAATTGGTATATGATAATCGGCCTATCAACGCCAATATTCGGATTTTATTGTGCGCTAGAAACGCTTCTTCGATTTTGAATATTTCGTGTGCTCTTCATTAAAGTTCTGTAAATTATCACGTTTAGCAAGAATTATTTGTTTTTAAGGTGATATTTCGTTACGTTCGCGTTTTTAAAAAGATTCACTCGATCACATGAAATAATTAAGCGTGCATTTTTTATTACAGTTTGCGAACTGCTTCGTTCATTATTTTAAACAATATGCACTTTTCTGTGATGTTGAAGCGACTTTCTCGTACGCACGGTGATACGTGACCTAGCATTACTGTGAATGAAAGAAAAGAAAACAAGGGTGTTATTTTATGGAGTATATCTATGAATGTAAACGATATTTCTATTTTCGCAACAGGTTTAAAAATGCTTACCAGCCTACATAGTGTCACGTATACTCTAAATTAACCTTCATTTTTTACGTATTCCAACAGTAGGTTGAAGAAGCGTATATGCTCCAGCTTTGTCCGTCTGTCTGCCCGTCCGCACGATAACTCACGTAAAAATGGTTCAATTACGATGAAATTTTAATATGTGGTAGGGGATCACATGGGGACGAACCCTTTTGAAAATAGTCGAAATGGGGTCAAAGGCCACGACATAGGAGCGGGATTCATTCAATTGCCCTTATACGTCATAGCTTGCGAAAAAATGGTTCGATTTCGATGAAACTTAGTATGTGGTAAGGGACCACCTTGGGACGAACCCTGTTGAAAACGGACAAACGGGGTCAAAGGTCATGACATAGGAGCGGGAACAATTCCATTGCCCTTATGCTTCATAACGTACGTAAAAATGCTTCCATTGCGACAAAACTTTAGTATGCTGTTCCGGAGGTACACTGAACCGGTTCTGTTGAATATAATCGAAAAGAGGTTAAGGGTCAGTACACATGAGCCATAGTTATTCCACAGACATTATGCTCGTAACTTGAGTAATGATTTCTGGTATGTTGGAAAGCGTATCATAATCAATGCATTGTATGATTTTACTAACTTGTTAGTTGCTTTCTCTATGTAAATTTGAGTTCATTCTATTTAAATTTGAGTTCATTCTATTTAAATTTAATTTCGTTCATGTAAATTTCAGTTCATTCTATTTAAATTTGAGTTCATTCTATTTAAATTTGATTTCGTTCATGTAAATTTGAGTTCAAACTTAACGTTATATCTTCTCTCTCGAGGAATGAGGTTGGAAACACTTTTGAGGTCAGAGAGTATGACGTATGCATGTGACCGATAAGAACTGGAATAGATAAGATGTTGTAGCAGTAGCAAAAAGTGTGTAGATGGTGGTATGATATGAGTGAGGAAAGCGGCGTTGTTTAATTGAAGTAGTGTATATTTGAAGGCTTCGTATCGTGCTGTTATATATATATATATATATCATTCAGAGTTAAGTGTTGCTACTAAAGTCGTTATTTAATTCTGAAATATACTACTAATGTGATATACATTTGACGACGAGGTTAAAGTGTTCTGTTGGAATGTTATCGTTCGAAATGAACGAGACGTAAGATTTGTTGAGGGAATAAAGGAAGCAATCTGCAAGTAACTATTTCTTTGGAACTCTTATTCGAGTGGCTCCTGCTTTGTGGTGTTCAGTAAGCCATACACCGATGAGCAATTTCATTATAACCACCCACAGCCTAGAGAAATGAGCGCGCTTGGATACCGAACGGTGGCGCAGGTGAGTGAAGTTCACACAGTAGTATATATATAATCCGAGGACCAGCTTTCGGTTAGTAGACTGTTCCGAGTTAGAATGGAAAAAACTGCCGATTTATCGGAGTTTCATAAATGACGAATTCAGAGGGCACCCTCAGAACTACGATCTCGAAAACGTTTTCTTATGTTATTTTAGAAACTGTGAGCCCCCGCCAGGATACTCAATTCATTCGCATTAATGCATACATGTAGAACATGAGATACGCGAAGAATATCAGCAGTAATAAAAAACACAAAGCAGATGTAAGAGTATCCACACAATAGAACCGTGAACGTGCTCACACGGGGCACGTTAAATGAAAAACAAAGCGTGTCAGCAAAATCAAGTTACAGAATATCATACGTAGGTAAATGAATAATGATAGATACATAAATGTGAACTTTATGATAAGGAAACGATTTTTATGGGTCACAATATACCACGATATTGACAAAACGTAGGGAAGTATCTACGAAAACTTAATGCACGGTACAACATGAAATAACAGCACATGTGCAGTAGAGGGTGACATATAACAACGACATCAGATATACAGACACATAGCAAAATAGAATCACACAAAATGTAGGTAGAACGGCCTTAACAGACAACTGCATGGGAAACAGCAGGTCCAGATTACGGAGTTCCTGAACGTGGGTGATCACCAATAGTCGCAAGATCTGCAAACACCAAGGAGTTGGCGAACGGATCCAATATTCAGGAAACTAAGAGTCAGCAGCCTCAGGTAGAAGAGTATCACACAGAGACGATTCACAGATTTCTTTGAGATGTCTCAACCGTGAAAGAAAGGTGCGGGAAAGAATATCGTTGATCAGAACGGCGGTAAGATCTAAAATAACGGATATGCACTGTATTGGCAAAAGTCACAGGACACTTTGAAGAGAAAAACAACAAAGCATTTATTGGCATACATTGGTATGGTGTCGGTCAACCTTTGGCCTTAATGCATGCACTGACTCATCAAGACATGCTTTCGACAGGGTTTTGAAACACAGCGATAGGCATGCGCTTCCCCTTCATTACATAATGCTGCCGCTAACCGTTGCTTAGTAGTAGGCCTTGGTTCGAAACTTCTTATGCGGCCCTTTAATTCATCCCATAGATACTCTCTGGGATTAAGATCTGTGCTCTGTGCTGCCCAGTCCATACACGATACGGAATTATTGTCAAACCACGTCGTAACAGTCCTTGTTTTATGGTGCTTTGGACGTGTGTGCCTTCACTCCATGTTTTTGTGCCCTTCTCTGGTTATTCTGTGACTCCCGGCATCTTTCTTGTTGCGTGTGATGTTCATGAGGTTCTCCACTTTCGTTTGAGATATCTCCCAAGTCGGTGAGTGCTCATTCTCCTCTATTATCCTCGTTTTAACGCATCCTCTGCTCAACGCGTTTCTTTGCTTCTGCGAGCTTTTGGAATCGATTCTCTGCAACAGTCATTTGCAGCCTCTACTCAAAGCGCGTCTTCGCTTTCGCAGCCTACTGCCTCTCCCTCCGACGCATTGTGTTTCCGCAAGCCTGCACCGCCTGGTTCCGCGTCATCACTTTCTGCCATTACCTTGCCAGCTCTGTCTTCTGGTGCACCACCTGTAGCTTCTTCCGTGCTCTCACCAGTGCCTGCTGCTCAGCTTCTGCCAGTTTCTTCAACTGCAGAAACTGTTCTTCGGAGACCTTGAAGTACCCTCTCCTGCGTCGCCTTCTCTTTCCTTGGCGACTATTAAGCGGACCTGCTCCGCTTCCTCATCGCCGTCTACAAGGTCTGTGCGTCAGCGCTCTAGCCTCACTTTGCCTGTGACCGGTTCTGGTTTTGATGCCTCCGTTGCAGTCCATCGTGCAACCCCTCCCTGTCGTTCTCTCAGTTTTAAAAATTCACGGCCCCCATCACTTACCAACCACTCCGCTTTCCTTTAAAGGTGTCAACCGCTTCTTCTTTGTACAGCCACACGGTCATGTCACTCAGCGCCTTCTGTCAGCCCAGGATCGCACGCAATGGATCTCCCTTCTAGAGCAACTCACAAGTGTATTGAAATCCTCTGCTTGCTTCTGGCGAAGACTCCTGCTCTCCGTCTCTGGCTGGAATATTCCCATCGCAGGTTGGAAGTCCTCTTTAATGCTACTCGCTTACACCGGAATGCTGTTGCCTCTGATGATGATCTCTCCATCCCCTCGGACTCTCAGTTCTCCTGCTCTTCCTCCAGCGACGAACACTAAGGCTACTGCCTGAGTCCTGCCCGTGCTCCAGACTCTACACTGTGTGTTCACGTTACTACAATGTTTCCCCTGCCTCGGTTTGTTTTACTCGGTTCTGAATGTTGCTCCGGCTGGTGTGAACGTTTCTGTACTGAACATTTACTGATTGAGTCATGCATCGTGCTGCATGCTCATTTTTGTATGTTCACGTTACTATAATGTTTCCCCTGCTGCGGTTTGTTATGCGCGGTTTTTGTATGTCTTGCCCTGTTTTATTGTATCGCCATGTTTTTCTCGTTGTTTCGATGTACCACTCTCAGAGAACTATTAAAAGGGATGTTGAAACCTTGCTTTACGGCTTGGTGCATTATCCTTCCGGTACCAAGAAGACTCTGTTCCATAGTATTTCCACAGAGTTGATAGGGCATAATTGTTCAGCATGTCAAGGTAGGCGTGCTGGTTAACAGGTTTATACACGATAACCAATGGGCCGGGACCATACCACGAAAAACACCCCTACACAAGTACACTGCCAGTTCCAAACTTGACAGTAGGAACAGTACACTGTGGTAAATAGCGTTCCCCCGGTTCCCGCCATATCCACACACAGCCATCAGTCTGATGAATCGTTTATCTGGATTCATCAGTTTCCATTGATCTACGATCCACGATATATGATCTTTACAACAGGCTAAACGACGAGTAGCATTCCGAGAAGAGATCAAAGGCTTAAGAGCAGCCGCATGACCCCGGTAACCCATGGAATGAAGTTCTCTGCGAATGGTTCTTATACATACAGAGGTTCCAGTATTTTTACTCACCTGTACACTGAGGTCTTGTCCAATACTCCGTCGATCAGCTGTAACGACTCTCCCGAGGCTTCGACGTCCTCTATCACTGATTTTCTTTGGTCTAGTCTTGGCACGCCCTTGCTGTAGTACTAATCCAGTCTTGGTACTCCCTTGATGCAGTACTAATACAGGCTTGGTACTCCCTTGATGCAGTAGTAATCCAGTTTTGGTACGCCCTTGGTGCAGTAGTAATCCAGTCTTGGTACTCACTTAATGCAGTACTAATCCATCAAGGCTACTCCCTTGATGTAGTTCTAATCCAGTCTTGGTACTCCCTTGATGCAGTAGTAACCCAATCTTGGTACTCCCTTGATGCAGTACTAATCCAGGCTTGGTACGCCCTTGATGTAGTACTAATCCCGTCTTGGTACGCCCTTGATGCAGTAGTAATCCAGTCTTGGCACGCCCTTGATGTAGTTCTAATCCAATCTTGGTACTCCCTTGATGCAGTACTAATTCAGGCTTGTTACTGCCTTGATGCAGTAGTAATCCGGTCTTGCTACGCACTTGATGCAGTAGTTATCCAGTCTCGGTACTCATTTGATGCAGTACTAATCCAGGCTTGGTACCCCTTTATGCAGTATTAGTCCAGTTTGTTACGCCTTGATGCAGTATTAATCCAGTTTGGTACGCCTTTATGCAGTAGTAATCCAGTTCATTGATGCACTAGTCAATCCAGTCTTGGTATGCCCTTGATGCAGTAGTAATCCAGTCTTGGTACGCCCTTGATGTAGTTCTAATCCAATCTTGGTACTCCCTTGATGCAGTACTAATTCAGGCTTGTTACTGCCTTGATGCAGTAGTAATCCGGTCTTGGTACGCACTTGATGCAGTAGTTATCCAGTCTCGGTACTCATTTGATGCAGTACTAATCCAGGCTTGGTACCCCCTTTATGCAGTATTAGTCCAGTTTGTTACGCCTTGATGCAGTATTAATCCAGTTTGGTACGCCTTTATGCAGTAGTAATCCAGTTCATTGATGCACTAGTCAATCCAGTCTTGGTATGCCCTTGATGCAGTAGTAATCCAGTCTTGGTACGCCCTTGATGTAGTTCTAATCCAATCTTGGTACTCCCTTGATGCAGTACTAATTCAGGCTTGTTACTGCCTTGATGCAGTAGTAATCCGGTCTTGGTACGCACTTGATGCAGTAGTTATCCAGTCTCGGTACTCATTTGATGCAGTACTAATCCAGGCTTGGTACCCCTTTATGCAGTATTAGTCCAGTTTGTTACGCCTTGATGCAGTATTAATCCAGTTTGGTACGCCTTTATGCAGTAGTAATCCAGTTAATTGATGCACTAGTCAATCCAGTCTTGGTATGCCCTTGATGCAGTAGTAATACAGTCTTGGTACGCCCTTGATGTAGTTCTAATCCAATCTTGGTACTCCCTTGATGCAGTACTAATTCAGGCTTGTTACTCCCTTGATGTAGTAGTAATCCAGTCTTGGTACGCCCTTGATGTAGTACTAATCCAGTTTTGGTACTTCCTTGATGCAGTACTAATCCAGGCTTGGTACTCCCTTGATGCAGTATTAGTCCAGTTTGGTACGCCTTGATGCAGTAGTAATCTAGTCTCTTAATGCAGTAGTCATCCAGTAGTGGTACTCCCGTAATGCAATAGTATATAATCTTTTTACGCCTTTGATGTAGTAGCAAACCAGTTTTGGTACGCCTTTGATGCAGTAGTAATCCAGTCTTGGTACGCCCTTGATGCAGTCCTAATCCTGGGTTGGTGCTCTTTTGATGCAGTAGTACCCAGTCTTGGTACGCCATTTGATGCAGTAGTAATCCAGTCTTGGTACGCCCTTGATGCAGTAGTAATCCAGTCTTGGCACGTCCTTGATGTAGTACTAATCCAGGTTTGGTACTCCCTTGAGGCAGTACTAATCCAGGCTTGGTACTCCCTTGATGCAGTAGTAATCCAGTATTGGTACGCCCGTGAAGTAGTAGTAATCCAGTTTTGGTACTCCCTTGATGCAGTACTAATCTAGGCTTGTTGCGCCCTTGATGCAGTACTAATCCAGTCTTGGTATGCCCTTGATAGTACTAATCCAGTCTTGGTATGTATTACGGTAGGAGACAACCAGTATGGCTGTTTCCGAAATATTGTGACCTGCACTCCGGACCCCAACTTTCTGGCTGCGGTTAAACACGCAAACATCGCCACGTTTCTTCATTACTGTCTAATGTTTACTGATTGCGTTCCGAGGATTAGCATGAACAATTTATGGTAGCCGTGCGTGACGTTGATATCATGTGGTACCTTGTTATCGCTCCGAATATGAAGAACGGGAGTTGTTTCTAATGCATGGTTAAACTTAGTGTATGAGTGAATCCTGTTGGCCATATCCCTTGTATATCTCCATCTTCTATTCCACAAAGCATGCTGTTTTGCGTTATTTGTCGTTAGATTTGATTTTTTGTGAGTTTCATTTGTAAAGTAATAAAAGTTTGCCAATTTTGAGTAATCACTACCTAAGTTATTATCACCGCCAAATATTTGTTCACGAATGATAATGTATTTTGCCGTAAATCCGAAAAGCTCCAGTAGTTCACCACAATCAAAGTAGTGTTTTGGATTATGCTGTTTCAAAAAATTATGATCTTAACCTTTAAGTCTCTTTATAGGGAGATCTAAGAAAAATATTAAGAGGTTATATGTTCCGAATTGGAGACACAAAAGAGAAAAAAAAACAGTTAATAAACATGGGAAGACAAATATACCTCTTGTCTTCCTAGGAACAAAATGATGAAAAGCTGATATTTGCATTACACAATATTTGTACAATACTGTAGGATTCCTGAGTAATTCGGTTAGAAAATGTCTCGCGTCAATTCATCACTCTTTCAACTCTTAATTGGATAACGGGGTACACGGTTTTCGACATATCTTTTCGTCTTTTCATCCGTCAGAGTTTCTGTCTGCCTGTTTTTGTTTGTCTGTTTGTTTTGGTTTTCAAAAGCGGTGCCTGCTTCTGAAAGTCGAAGTAAAGAGATTATTTCTTCTTTCGTGAGCAAGATTCTAGAGAATACCTTGTTTCTGTTCGTCTCTCTGCTCATGGAACTGGAAAAATGGACATGCAATCAAATTGGAATAACATGTGTTGTGTCTTTCTTTCCGCTACCACTGGAAAAATATGAAGTAAAATACGCAGGTGAACATTTCACAGCTTCGAATGTCATCTTTGGAACACCCACAAGTAAATTTGAAATGTAAAACAAATGCTTTCAGAATCTGTAAATATTTTATTTCTATTTTAAAAGACACACACACACAAAAAATAAAACCACACACACACACACACACACACACACACACACACACACACACACACACACAAACACACGCTTTAAAACCTTTATTTCCACCTGAAAGGATACCGCTAAAAGCTATTCACTGAATATTTAGATACTGTGAGGCTGCAAAAGAATGCACCTGAATGAACTTTGGAGAGACTTTATCATACTTTTCTCCAACAGTTCCTTGTGTTTTTGTACACTGTTGGACAGAAAATGCCCCATGATGAAGGAATACAAAAAATGAAACCCAACTTTCCAGACAAATACACTGGCGGAAAGTGAAAAAAGAACACCAAGAAGGAGACGTCTGATACCAACGAAATTAATACAGCGTAATACCGGAATACAGAGAATAACGTGATCAAAACATTCTGGCAAATTACAGCTGTATTTGCTGGTAAACTGAAAAATAACATTTCCATGTAACATGGTTAGTACGAGGTTGAACCGCCATGAACTGCGTCACACTATGCAATTCTGGCATGGAGTCTGTCGTACAGATGTTGGATGTAAGTTTGGGGTATTGAGTTCCAAGCATCCACACGTGCTCAATGGGGGACAAATCCGGTGAACGTGCAGGTCATGGAAGTTGTCTCACACCATGAAGTGCATGTTGCGTTGCACGTGCCGTGTGTGGGCGTGCGTTATCTTGCTGGAAAACACCACGATGGACCGACCTTACAAATGGCACAACAACGGACTGAATGATGTTGTTGATGTAGGAGGTGCTGTTCAACGTACCCGGTACAAACACTAGTTGTGTACGGCAGCGATAGCTGATCGCTCCCCACACCAGTAGACCAGGTGTAGGCCATGTGTGTCGCTGGCGGATGCAAGACAGGTGGAGACGCTCCCCTGTGCGTCTGCGAACACGCATACGGCCAAGCAGAATCTGATTTCATCGCTGAACACGACAGATCGCCATTACGTTCTCCAGTGCAGACGTTGGTGACACCACTGCAGCCGTTCCTGAAGGTGGGCTGGAGTCAGAGGTACACATGCCAGTGGCACACCTGCTCGTAGTTCTGCATCCAGTAGACGGTTGTGGATTGTTCGCACAGTCAACTCAGGTGCAACGGTAGCTCCGATTTGCGTCGCAGTGAATGTTCTGCTTGACAACGCCGCTCATCTTATGTGTCGATCGGTCTGCTCATCAGTCCGTCTGTGACTCCCGGTTCCACGTCTTCTCGTGTGGGAATGTTCCTCGGACCATCTACGCCACCATCGTATCACCACCGATACTTCCCGTCCAATTTGCTCCGCAATGCGACGATACGACCACCCGGCCTCGCGGAGTCCGACTAGACGACCTCGCTCAAAATCTTCCATGTCCAGGCATTGCAGCTTCTTCAGGGTCTTCGCACGTGTCCGTACGCCGACGACTGATTACATTCACTTCGCCGTACTCCTTCAATACCACCGACGATAATTTGCATATTATGCCGTGATGTGGCGTAAGCGCTCACCGGTTGGCCCCGAAGTTAACATCACACCCACGTAATCTCGACCCCATTAACATATGTAAATTTCATGATCGTCCACCAATTTCTTCTTGGTGTTCTTTTTTCCTTTCGCCAGTGTAGGTGAAAACTAAGTGATTTCATTTCTGAGAAATTATAAGCATTTTCATTTGGCGAGGAGACAGTAAAATGTGGCCAGAGACAGAGGATTATATGAATGTCTTTTCTGAGGGATCATATGAATTTTCACTGGGCGAGGAGGCAGCAAAATGTGGCTTGAGACAGAGGGTTATAGGAATTTTATTTCTTAGGGATAACATGAATTTTCATTGGGCGAGGAGCCATTAAGATGTGGCCTGATACAGAGAATTACAGGAATTTCATTTCTGTGGGATTATATTAATTTTCATTTGGCGAGGAGACTAAAATGTTGTCACCTGAGACAGAGGATTATATGAATTTGAATTCCGAGGGACTACATAAATTTTTTTTGGGCGAGGAGATAGCAAAATGTGACGTGAGGCAGAGGATTATATGAATGTCATTTCTAAGGGATCATATGAATTTTCACTGAGCGTAGATACAGCAAAATGTGGCTAGAGACAGAGGATTATAGGAATTTCATTTCTTAGGGATAACATGAATTTTCAACAGGCGAGGAGACAGTAAAATGTGGCCTGAGGCAGAGGATTATATGAATGTCATTTCTGAGGGACTACACGAATTTTCATTGGGCGAGGATTCAGTAAAATGTGGCCTGAGACAGAGGATTATATGAATGTCTTTTCTGAGGGATCATATGAATTTTCACTGGGCGAGGAGGCAGCAAAATGTGGCTTGAGACAGAGGGTTATAGGAATTTTATTTCTTAGGGATAACATGAATTTTCATTGGGCGAGGAGCCATTAAGATGTGGCCTGATACAGAGAATTACAGGAATTTCATTTCTGTGGGATTATATTAATTTTCATTTGGCGAGGAGACTAAAATGTTGTCACCTGAGACAGAGGATTATATGAATTTGAATTCCGAGGGACTACATAAATTTTTTTGGGCGAGGAGATAGCAAAATGTGACGTGAGGCAGAGGATTATATGAATGTCATTTCTAAGGGATCATATGAATTTTCACTGAGCGTAGATACAGCAAAATGTGGCTAGAGACAGAGGATTATAGGAATTTCATTTCTTAGGGATAACATGAATTTTCAACAGGCGAGGAGACAGTAAAATGTGGCCTGAGGCAGAGGATTATATGAATGTCATTTCTGAGAGATCATATGAATTTTCACTGGGCGTAGAGATGGGCGTAGAGACAGCAAAATGTGGCTTGAGACAGGGAATTATAGGAATTTCATTTCTTAGGGATAACATGAATTTTCAATGGGCGAGGAGACAGCAAAATGTTTCCTGAGGCAGAGGATTATATGAATGTCTTTTCTGAGGGATCATATGAATTTTCACTGGGCGTAGAGACAGCAAAATGTGGCTTGAGACAGAGGAGTATATGAATGTCATTTCTGAGGGATTATATTAAATTTCATTGGGCGAGGAGACTAAAATGTCGCTTGAGACAGAGGATTAATGAATTTCATTTCCGAGGGACTACATGAATTTTCATCGGGCGAGAAGGCAGTAAAATGTGGCCTGACATAGAGGATTACATGAATTTCATTTCTGAGGGATTACATGCGTTTTCATTGCGCGAGGGGACAGCAAAAGTGAGGCCTGGAGAGAGGATTATATGAATTTTCATTGAGTTAGGAGACTGTCAAATGTGGCCTCAGACAGTACTTCGTATAACCAACATGCTGACGCAACATTGCGTGGCATCGAGAGAAATGTCCCAGGATTGGGTCCTGAGGTATAGTTGACCAAGTGTCGTTGACCTGCGTATACAATCCACCTACGCTGCGGGGGATTCGTGTAGAGGCGTTAAGTTGTCTTCCAATCCAAACGTTATCTTTTGCGGAGAAGTCTCCGGATCTCCCTGCTCGTGGTAGCACCTGGAAACCTTTTAGGCAGTGTCTCCTGATGTCGAGCATTACCTTGTTAAAGCTGGGCATCAGGGATACAACGGAGATACGATGGCAAAACAGGCTGCTGTACTTCATCGACGTATCGTCGTGCTGTCCAGAAACTCCACCTGGACCCAGACGCCACATAATCGAACCTGGCCTGGATCCGACCCGGACAAATGTGCTTTGAACTATAAATTCCAAATCCCATTTACAACTATGCATACAAATGCATTATGGGAGAGTATGAGCGTATAATTTGCTCACTTGCATACAGGACGTGTTGAAAAAACTATCGTCTTTCATTTGCTGCCAGTTTCACACATGTAGTTTAAAAACCACTGCTGGAGTCAAAAAATCCCTTCTCAGTAACGTTAAGGCTGTTCCGCCCAATTCTGATGGTGCTGCAGTCAAAATGTTTGAACTAGTATGTTTGATTTTAGATTTTGCTGCTTTCTTGAAAAATATATCAAGCTTCAGAATATGATTCACAAAAACACTTATTTTCACAAACTTATGATGAGTTGAAAGTTTCGAAAATGTACATGTTGTTTTCATCATTGCCCCCAGAAGAAAGGGACACTCTTCTTTTACACTGAAGAGCAATTGAATTGGAGACAGCTGGCGTTGTGCAAATGTGGCGCTGTGGGCGGCCCTGTAAACGAAAACGACATGACGTATGCAGCGATCCGACAATATAAGGAGTGATGCGACGGGAATCTGTAAGAGTCGGACGCACTATGGGTAAGACGAAGGATCTAAGCGCATTTGATCGTGGACAAATTGTCGGGGCCGGCCGAATGGGTCAATCCATCTCAGAAGTCGTGCAGGCACTGGGATTTTCACAAGCCACTGTGTCACGTGTGCCCGCGACTACATTGAATCTGGTCAAAACATTCCTGTAGTGGACAACGGCGTGTGGAAGAGCGGGGACATCGTCGGCTAGCTCGCATTGTAACAGCGGATAGACGGGCCACAGTGCAAGAAATCACTCGGTAACTTAACGCTGGTGCACAAAAACGTGTGAGCAGCCACACCATCCAGAAACACCTCCTCGCTATGGGGTACAGAAGTCATCGTCCCACGAGGGTACCACTGCTGACTGCACATCACAGGGTGCAAATATTAGCATGGGAGTGGGAATATCGCCACAGGACCCAAGACATGTGGAAAAATGTTGCCTGCACTGATGAGTCGAAATTTTCGTTGGAACATGCGGATGGCAGGATACGAATACGGCGCAAACCACATGAAGCGATGGATCCTTCTTGCCAGCAGGGTACTCATCAAGCTGGTGGGGGTGGCATTCTCGTCTGGGAATTGTTTATGTGGACTTAAATGGGACCCCTGGTAAGTGTGACATCGTCCCTCACAGGTCAACGTTACCGGGATATCCTAGACGACCATTTGCTCCCGTTTGTGGGTCTTCAACATCCCACTGGGGACCTCGTCCTGCAACAAGACAGTGCAACGTGCCATCGCTCCTGAATTGTATCCGAATGGTTGGCTGAACACTCTACCGACGTGACCCCGTTTCCTTGGCCAGCTAGGTCACCTGACCTGAGCACATCTGGGATGCCATCGAGAGAGATGGCCCTACTCCATCAAATCTTCGTGAACTGTGGGCGCTTGTTCAGAGGTCGTGGATCCGTATGGCTTCCCAACGCTTCCGGTGTCTTTTCGTGTCCATGCCGAGACGAATCGCCGCCGTCATCAGGGCGAAAAGTGGTGCTACACGTTACTAGACCGGTATCTCTAATTCAATTGCTCTGCAGTGTATATTGCAGGACAAATCATTTTTCAGTCCGCGAGCACTAGTATCGGGCACCAAATTCCAATATGCGTAGTTTTCTTTGAAAAATTTGTTTTTCCTTCTGAAAATTAAAACAGAAATAAAACCGTGTCAGAATCGGGTCACGAACATTGAAAGCAGACTCGTTTGGCCCGCAAGATAATGTTGATCCGTTGGCACATGACCCGTTTCAATGTCTGGTGCAGTCGGGGTACGAACAGTGTACAGCTGTTGAAACTGATAGTGCCCCGAACCACGGTACGAGACTGAGGAGTCGTAAGACTATCATGGATGAAAACAAAATTTGTCGGTGACCATGTCATCTCCAGACCCTCAGTTGGAGATTGTCATGCAGAGACAGAAACGAGACTTGTCACGTAGTACGACCTGGTTCAATTCATGTCACCACACATATCTCATACAGCACAATTGCAACCTTGGCGCGAAATTCTGTGGTGGGTGATAGTCAATGCATTGGCTGTCAAGAGCCCAGACATGCCTCAGACAACCTACGATGCACAGCCTGTTTCGACAGCTGCTTGTACAGCCTGTCCAGTGTCGTCCACTCTGGGCTATGGGGTTGCTTCAGCGGGCCGTTCAATGCGGCAGTCATGGCGATCGAACGTTCGCCTACTTGGGCCAGTCCTTCTACATCAATGCACCTTTCCTTTTGTCACCACTTTCGCCACGTTCAGCTGACAGTTGTTACATACCGAATTGTTTCTGCCGTGAAGCGACGAACAGACCAACCAGCCCTACGTATCATTCCTACCCGTTTAAAAGGTGTCTAAGTGATGGTAAGGTATCTCATGACGCTGCTCAGGCATTTTTACTCGTTAGATGTGCTTTCGCCACCGAGACCACTCTGCTTTAGGCTGAGGTCGACCAATCTTACCTACACCGAACAGTTTTCCCGCTTATCTTTCAGCCCTACAGTAGTTTATCAAAATAATGGAATCCCCGACTGATACTGGAGAACACGCAATGCGTCGAATTCAAATAACAGGGACGACATCGCCCGCGATGTCAGTACATAAAAAGCCGCAGTATAATGTCAGTTATGTATATGTGTGCAGTATGATGTCAGCTATCAAGTTGCAGTGCCACAGTCGCATGTGTAACAGCTGTTGAGGAGTATTTGTCGTAAATGTCAGATATCAGTGACCTCAAAAAAACGCAATATCATTGGTGAGAGTCTTGCAGAAGCTTTAGTAACTAGAACGGCAGAAACAGTTGGCGTAACGCGAGCAACTGTACCGGGGATTACGACTACCTATTAAAAATGTTAAAAATGACACGGGTCGCCTTTTAACATGCAAATTATGGGCAGATGTCAGATAGGGATAGCTGATTGTTTGTACGGATTGTGCAACTGAAACACAAGACCAAGGCACCGCAAACAGCGACTGAGTGTAAACAAAACGCAGGAGGAATGTGTTTCGAGAAGCATATATTCTTGTAAGTTTTTCTGCTTTTCCATTCATTTTTAAAATTCATTCTCATTACTTAGTGGCAGCACTGTGTAAAATAAACGCAAGAGGAATGTATTTGGAGTAACATATATTCATTCAGTTTTCCTGCTTTTCCATACATTTTTTAGAATTCAGTCTCATTACGTTATTCCCGCACTGTGTAAACTTAACGCAGGAGGAATGTACTTGGAGTAACATATATTTATGTATGTTTTCTTGATTTTCCATACATTTTTAAAATTCAGTTTCATTACGTATTTGCCGCACTGTGTAAAATAAACGCAGGAGGAATGTATTTGGAGAAACACATATTCAGTCAAGTTTTCCTGCTTTTCCATACATTTTTAAAATTCATTCTCATTACGTAGTTGCCGCACTGTGTAAACTAAACGCGGGAGGAATGTATTTGGAGTAACATATATTCATTAAGTTTTCCTGCTTTTCCATACATTTTTTAGAATTCAGTCTCATTACGTAATTCCCGCACTGTGTAAACTTAACGCAGGAAGAATGTACTTGGAGTTACATATATTTATGTATGTTTTCTTGATTTTTCCATACATTTTTAAAATTCAGTTTCATTCCGTATTTGCCGCACTGTGTAAAATAAACGCAGGAGGAATGTATTTGTAGAAACACATATTCAGTCAAGTTTTCCTGCTTTTCCATACATTTTAAAAATTCATTCTCATTACGTAGTTGCCGCACTGTGTAAACTAAACGCGGGAGGAATGTATTTGGAGTAACATATATTCATGTAAGTTTTCTTGCTTTTCCATATATTTTTGAAATTCAGTCTCATTACGTAGTTCCCGCACTGTGTAAACTTAACGCAGGAAGAATGTACTTGGAGTAACATATATTTATGTATGTTTTCTTGATTTTCCATACATTTTTAAAATTCAGTTTCATAACGTATTTGCCGCACTGTGTAAAATAAACGCAGGAGGAATGTATTTGGAGAAACACATATTCAGTCAAGTTTTCCTGCTTTTCCATACATTTTTAAAATTCATTCTCATTACGTAGTTGCCGCACTGTGTAAACTAAACGCGGGAGGAATGTATTTGGAGTAACATATATTCATGTAAGTTTTCTTGCTTTTCCATATATTTTTAAAATTCAGTCTCATTACGTAATTGTCGCACTGTGTAAAATAATGCAGATGGTTGTTGTTTGTCTCTCTAGCGTTCCATAAATCTTTGGGATTTCATCTGTTCCTTATTATGAAGTGTGTGCCTCTAATCCCCTTCAACGTACTCGAAAGTTGCTTCAGTGTATACTGGTATCTGTAAATCATTATGTTTCGAACGTGTGCTGCTTAAATATTCACCAATGCTTAGAAACATCAGTTTAGATTGTTTTTCTTTTTTTTAAATCTCCTATTTGCGCGTCATCTTTTCCTTTCATTGTAATTGGGCAAACATAAAATGCTTCGTTAGTTCCTTTATAGTTTAAAGTACTCTAAAGATAGTGTGTTTCATACGCTTCTTGACAACAGTATTTAGCCTATTTTGATTTCCTTTGTATCACACTGTATCAACTCCATCTTTTTATTTCTTGGATTTTATTTGGTTTTTGAAGCTGTTACTTCCGCTACGTTTTGCCCTTTATCTTATCATCACATTTGTCGATATTTCAGTAGTAATTTAAGCACTGTTTTTCTCTCTCTGTCTTGTACGCGATACGTTTTTCAGTATGTATTTTTCCTTGTTCCCATCGATCTTAAACCTTCTCATACGGCATGGCTTAGTTCCTTAATGGGAGTCTTCTTTTAACAGTTCTTACGTTGTGGGTATCTTCATCTTTTTTCGGTCCGGTTCCAGATATGATATTTTTGTTGAATATTTGAATTACAGTAGTGGCCAAAATTGCCGAAACATTTTGGTAAAAGTGTATTTTTGAGGTTTGACGGCTCATAACACCATTTGTTTTTGGAGTAATACCATAATATTACATGTCAATGGAACGTTAATTTCATCAAGAATGTACTACAACAAAGTTTGCTCAATTATCTGTATTCTGTGAAACGTTATAGCCAAATAACCAGAAAAAGGAAGCTCAACTTGCTTAGGTTGATATGAAGCAGTTTTTTTTTCATTTGAATGTAGCTAATGAGCATGAGTGTTTAGAGAGCCAATCAGGTGTCATCTTGTTTTGGCAATGAGCCAATCAGGTCACAGTAGGATTCAGCTATTGATGTCATGTATTGGATCTGAGAGGAGGACATTTGTCAGTGTGTTATGTGATTCGTATCAAGTTGTTTTTTTTTTTTTTTGTGCTCTGTCATTTAGTAAGCTTGTAAAACGTAATAAAATTTAAGAAATGGCGCAAAGAGTTGACTGGTTACCCATAAAGCGATGTAAAATAGTACTATTAAGTGAACAAGGCTTCAGTTATGAAGAAATTAGAAGAAAAATTGTTGGAAACTTAACCAGAGGTGGCATTACTAAATTTTTGAAGAGGTATAAGGAGACTCAGTCACTACAAAACCAAACTGGTAAAGGCAAGAAAAGGTGCACAACAGCAAGTGATGATAGAAGAATTAAGATACTGCCTAGGTGACAGAAGAAAATCATCTGGGTGTATACGAGATGAAATGGAGCAATGCAATGTGAAGTTGAGTGCAAGGGCTGTTCTGCACAGACTGCAGCAATTTGGTCTAAATGCTAGAATTCCACGAATAAAGCCATTTGTGTCTCTCAAACAAATGTTGAAAGATTAAACTTGGCTAAAACCCAAGTTAACTGGACAGCAGCACAATGGAACAGTGTTAGTTGGAGTGATGAGACCAAAATCTCCCTGTTTGGTAATGATAGCATAAAATACGTAAGGAGAATAATAGAAGAAGATTTGCATCCTGATTGCATTATATGTACTGTGAAACACCCATTTAGTGTTATGATCTGGGGTTGTATGACGTTAAAAAGTGTGGGCAGAATTTGCGTGATTAATGAGAATATAAATGGCCAAAAATACGTTAATGAAATACTTGAGCCCAAACTGAAGCCTTCCGCACGTGATCTTTTCCAAGATAATGAAGCATTTATATTTCAACAGGATTCAGCTCCATGTCATGTTGCTGCTGTGTGCAAAAAAGTGGTTTCAAGATAATCATATTCCACTGCTGGAATGGCCTGGGAATAACACAGACCTTAACCCCATCGAAAATCTATGAGGACGAATAAAGAAACTTGTTAGTCAGAAGCAAACCAATAATAAAACCCAATTAATAGAAGAAATAATTCAATCTTGGTTTCACATTATAACAGTTGTAGAACTAAAAAACTTGGTTCACTCCATGGGAAGGCGTTGTAAGGCCGTAATTAACGCTAAAGGTTACCCAACTAAGTATTAACTGACATGGTAAGAATTTTTGTATATCTCATTTTTTCTATGCGTTTCACTTTTCTTCTTTATAACTGCTATTCTAATACAAAATCCTTCATAAAAGTAATTTGCCTTACATTCTTGATGAAATTACCTTTCCAAATATTAATATAATTTTATGGTATTACTCCAAACAAAAATGGTGTTATGAGCCATCAAACCTCAAAAATAGACCATTTCCAAAATGTTTCCGCAATTTTGGCTACAACTATATATCTTTATAGCTGATGTTAGTTATTCGTGGTAAGTTTCTAGATCAAGCCTACGTAAAATTCAGACGTTGAATATTTTAATTTACCTTCATAAATGATTTTAGATGTTCGTGTTCTGTATCTAGTTCGAACTTAAAGTTCAAACTTTGAATATTTGAATTATATTTTTATAGATGATGTTAGGTATTAGCCTATTAGAGTTCAGATATTGATTATTTGAATTATATCTTTATAGGTAATGTTAGGTATTTGTGGTCTGTATTCAGATCTAGCCTATTTAAAGTTCAGGCGGTTTTCCACCAATTTTTTCCATACACTCAGCAGTTGACGCATAGTTCCAACATAATATGTAAGTACAAGAGAAAGGGAAGTGATAGAATTTTAGCTTCTCAAATACTTGTTAATGCATATACATTAAACATGCATATTTTTGTTAACGCATGTACATTAATATTATTTGTAACGAAGATTTTCTGTTACATTGTCAACTGTTAAATGGGAATTAATTAATGGACGAAGGTTAAAATTGACTTGCCGCCCCGTTGGGGCAGTGGTCTAAGCGCTGGCTTCTGATCATTGGTCCGGATACGAATCCCCGTGAGGCATGGAGGTTGTGTTTGTCATACAGCACTGGCTCTCTCCCTTCCCTGGAACCAATGACACTAAATTAGGGACGGGCGGTCAATGCCTGGAAGCCCATCGAGTTGCTCAACGATGGTCGTTAAAACCTTTAAACAAAAAAAGGTTGATTAAACATTGAGCAATTGACTCTTTTGGATCATATGTGATGTACTACCAAATTACAAAAGTAAAATAAAAGCTTTTATTTTTAGCACGTCTTTTGTGAAAAAAGATGGTGCTTATGTTATCGGTTTGTCCGTCCGTCTGTAGACACGATATCTCTGCAACTATTAGTCCGATTTGAAAAATTATTTTTGCATTGGGAAACTTGAAATATGCGAATGATGATCTTTTATTTCGTTTTTTTTTTACAATGTACAATTTCGCCGCTAGAGGGCATAAATGCAGGTGATGTCGAAATCAAAAATACGTTTTATTCCACATATTTGCTTCAAACATCCGATTGAAAAAATTCTTTTATCTGTCAATTCCATTTATGTCGAAGGGTATTTTTGGTATAGTTACTCTTTCAAATTACGCATGGATTTTTCGCTAGGGTGCGTAAAATAAATTATGTTTTCCCCGATAAATCTTCTTTTAAAACTCCGATTTCAATTTTTTTTTCTTCAGCGGCTATAGCTCCTGATGGAAAATCTTTTGCATATAATTTCTAATTCTTCGTAAAGAATACGTTGGCCACCAGGAGGCGTAAGCGTCATTTTCTGCTTCTGGTGTATTTGCCATTATATCTGAGCTTCTAAAATCTCGATTGAAAAACTTCTTTCGTGGACCGATGCCATTCACGTCGATAAACCTTTTCGGAATATTTTCTTCTTAAAATATTCCATGGTTTCCCCGCCAGGGAGCGTAGATGTATATTTTATTTTTGTCAATAGCCCTACTTCTAGGAGTCCGATTTGAAAAATTCCTTCTTTGTTGGATAGTGTTTTCAGTGTGACATGCTTTTCATATACTGTAATTTCGAAATTTTCAAGTAATTCATAGACTTTCCGCTAGGGGGCGTCCAGGTAAATTGCGTTTCTTCCTATATCTCTGCTTCTAAATCTCCGATTCGAAAAAAATTATTTCTGCACCGGATACATTTCAAAATTGTCTTTATTCTTCAAATAAAAAATAGCATTTCTATGTACATGACAGTAGAATTCTGCCAATAAATACAGTGGTATATACAACAACTGGAAAGTTCCAGTGAAACGTAAAACAAAATATTGTTAAAATCATAAAATTAATTCGCCCCGAAGGGCGATGGAGAGGCAGACAATAAAGCACGAGCGATGCAAATGAAAATGTTTACTACAGTATTGTAGACAAGAAAAGACATGATGCTATACTATTCACAAATTCCAATTAAGTATTACACCATACTCAAGATTAAATATGCACAAGGTACTAATTCACATAAAAGACCATGGGTGAGAGGGAACTAACAGGTGCAACAGTATTTAGAAATATGACAGAAAAGGTAGAAACAATTAAGCACAAATACTTATTATATGCACAGAATTATGCAGTGACAAGAGAGAAATACGCTAAACGGTCCCAGGAGGGCAACTTTACAAAAAACAGAAATCGAACAGTAATGCAATTCATAAGTGTCATATCATATGTACAGAACAATACAGTGACAAAAAAGAAAGCCGCTAAGCATACCCAGAAGGGCAGCTTCTCATAAAACAGAAATGTAACAGTGGTGCTACACTCAAAATTTGCATCATATGTACAGAAGTATACAGTGACAAGGGGGAGAATCGCTAAAAGTACTCAGAAGAGCATCTTCTTACATTAAATTATATACACAGGGACAATAAAATTTCAAAATATATTCAACATAATGTAGGGGACATTGTGTGTGCAGTAAACTGTGCAGAAGAAAGAATTATATACAACATAAAACACAACAAAATCGAAGAGAACATGGGAAACATGGTGAGCTATCTCCAATAGCACATAAAACAGAATAATCACAAATAGCGAATCATGTGGGTGAAAAAGGAGACTCCACCTAGGAGCCTCAGCTCCTAATGAGAAATCCTTTGCACATAATTTCTAATTTTTGTAAAAAATGATTAGGCCACCAGGGGGCGTAAGTCTCTTCTTAAAACAATGCATGGTTTTTACGCCAGGGTACGTAGATGTATATCTCCTTTTTGTCAATACCTCTACTTTTAGTTGTCCGATTTGAAAAATTCCTTCTTTGTTGGATAGTGTTTCCGATGCAAAATATTTTTCATATCAATTCAAAAATTTTATGTAAATCATAGACTTTCCGCTAGGGGGCACAAAGGTAAATTGCGTTTTCTGCGTTATTTCTGCTTCTAAAATTCCGATTTGAAAAATTCTTCCTGTATGGCATACAAGACCTGATGGAAAATATATTTTATATAATTTCTAATGTTTGGTAAAGAATTTGGCCACCAAGGGGCATCAGTGTTAAGTTCTGCTTCTGATGTATTTGTAGCAAAATCTGGGCTCCTGAAAGCTCGATTAATTTTTTTTTTTTTTTTGGACCGATACCGCTCATATGGATAAACCTTTTGAGAATACTTTCTTCCTAAAATAATGCATGGTTTTCCCACCAGGGTGCGTAAAGTCACATCTAATTTTTGTCGATATCTCTGTTTCTAAGAGTACGATTTGAAAAATGATTTCTGTGTTGGAGAGCGTTTCCGGTGCGAAATGTTTCTCATATAAATTCATATTTTTCTTAACGCACAAATCTGCAACCAGAGGGCGTAAGCTCGCGATTTCGTTTACAGCAATATCTCAGGGATTATAAACTCGATTGAAAAACTTCTTTCTTCCGTCAGATATAATTGCTTTCCTAACCGGTTCCATTGACTTTGAATAGCTTTGATAAATTTAATTTGCGTCAGAACGGATTCAAAAGACGTGCTTTTGAATCCGTTGATGACACCAAAAATTCGGTGTCATCTTTCTTGTTTAACATAGAAATCGGTTTTATCACACCGATGTTCCCCTGTATCGGAAACGTTTTTCTTTTTTCCGGCTTCGTTGTATCCAATCTCGACTGCATAACAGTTGAAAATGGTAAAAACGCGACAAATTGTGATTTAAGTAATCATAGTTTTTTAGCTTTTATGCCGCAACTGACAGACAAGACGAAGTTGGGGAAACAGCTTTTAACAAAAAACGGTTACCTTCGTTCTTTCAAATATATTTTTTCCAAGAAACATTCTCATTCGGCGTTAGATTTCTATTTCAAACGCCAACGAAGACTTATTTTGGAGGTAGAGTTAAAACCTAATGGAGGTTTAACCACAGTATTCGACAGAAATTGATATGTAACGGTAGGGAGTCTTCAATACGTGTGTGAAAAAACACAACTCCAACCAGAACGAGGATCGCAAGTAAAATGCTCGATAAGAAACGCTTTTCTCGTTTTTCTGCCGTTACACATTTTAAAAGCAAATGCAGTTTACGGGTTTCTAAAGTAGAAATCCAATCAAGTTTTAAGACGGTAGGCATCTATAAAAGAGATCGCAGATGCATTTCCTAAAAAAAAAAAAAATCTACAGCAAAAGAAAAGAAAAAAAGGTCAATACGGGAAAAGATGAGTTACAACATATCGGGTATTGATTTTCTGATTCCCTGTGGTCTGTCTCAAATCTAAATTTCAGGATTTAAAAGCGGAAAGCGGAACGTATTTTATCTTTAGTTACTTCTGCTTTCTTTTGTATCAAATATGAAATTCCAAGGGATTTTTGGAAAGGGAAATTTGATTAGGGTTCAGCTAGGAAAAAAATAACAGCTCCTCAATGGTTGTGCAAGTCACCGTGTCCTTTTTTAAATCTTAAAGTTTTCTTGCTTTTCTTCGGGGAATACTGTAGTTACATTGCTATCTGAGAATGCAGAAAAATTTATCGATGTTTTTTCACCATTTTCATACTGTGTAATTGAATTGAATATAACGAGATACAAAAGTTTGACTGTACTGCATGTTGCAAAAAGGGCATTACCTTCTTTTCAGTCTTTGGTTTCAACCCATTTCGACAGAAAGATCTGAATAGTCTTGAGAAAACTACTTTACCGGCTCCGCTCTCGTGCTGCTTGTGAGATGCATACAGGAAAAGCAAAGGAGAAATACGTGCATTGTGAACAACTTTATTCTAAACACTGTTGCTTAAACTACTGCGAGCAACTTGCCTCTTCATTTGGAATCTTTCTTTACTGCGAGGAACTTGCTTTTCTGAGAATAAAACTATAGTTATGGAATGTAAATGTACATAAAAATGTTTCGTATTACTTCCTAAATATTTGGTACCTCAAGTACAAAACTAGGAAAGGCACTTTTAATAATTCGGAGATGAATAATACTTGTGTTTATATGCAGTAGTGTTGAGAAGCTCATTCAAAATTTGCAGTTTTTAAATCACGTGTGATTTTCTAATTCAGATATGAATATCATTTGTATACATATATGCAGTAGTGTTGTCTAGGAGCTCTTTCAAAAAATGCAGTTTTAAATCACGTGTTTCTTTCTAACTAGGAGATGAATATAATTTGTATTTATATGCAGTAGTGTCTAAAAGCTCATCCGAAAAGGGCAGTTTTTAAATCACGTCTTTCTTTCTAATTCGGAGATGAATGTCATTTGTGTTTATATGCAGTAGTTTAGATAAGCTCATTCAAAAAGTGCAGTTTTTTAAATCACGTGCTTCTTTCTAATCCTTAGATGAATATCATTTGTGCTTATATGCAGTAGTGTCTAGAAGCTCTTTCAAAAAGTGAAGTTTTTGAATTACGTGTTCCTTTCTAATCATATATAAAATTATATACAGGGGGCCCAGTAAAGTCCTTTGTCAGCCCCGTAGCTTTCGAACGCCGACAGCTATAGCCATAAAAACGGTGTCCAGGTATAGTAAAGTGGCTATGCGCTATTCCATGAGACCACTTACAGCGCCTGCTAGTGGCAAAGTCAGGAGTAAGCGTGCCGATCTCAAAAACTATACAAGATACGGGAAAATAGTCAATTACAAAATTGTAGAAGAGCATCGATTTAGTACGAAAAAAACTTTGCGCACATGAATGCTAAGAACAGAACGCGTACAACGCTTATTCGTTTGTTCGCGATGTCGAACACTGTTACGTCACGAAACGCGTCAGTAAGGAGCCATTAGTTGTCACTAGGCACATTTACCGTCGGTGCTCAATGTGCTCTCCGTCAGCCACAATACACATTTGGACTCTAGATTGAATCTCACGCTGCACATTTTGCAGCATGTCATGTGACACGCTGGGACAAGCATCAGTTATACGACGTCGAAGGTCCTGCAACGTTGTCGGAGAGGTCTGATACACCTGCTCTTTGAGGTAGCTCCGCAGTAAGAAGTCCAATGGGGAGAGGTCCGGTGAGCGTGCAGGCCACTCTACGCAACCACGATAGCCGATGATTTGTTGCTCGAATGTCTCGACCAGGTACCTTCTTACGTTTCCTGGATGGTGCGGAGGGGAGCCGTCATGTTGGAACCAAATCATTTCGCAGTTGAGTCGGGCTAGTGCTTTGCGGAAGGCGATATTATCTCCTTTCTGATGCGTTTCGTGACGTAACAGTGTTCGACATCGCGAACAAACGAACAGGCGTTTTACGCGTTCTATTTTTAGCATTCATGTGCGCAAGGTGTCTTTTCGTACTAAATCGATGCTGCTCTACAACTTTGTGATATGACTATTTTCCCGTATCTTGTATAGTTTTCGAGACCGAGACGCTAACTCTTGACTTTGCCGTTATGAGGCGCTGTAAGCGGCCTCGTCGAATAGCGCATAGCCACTTTACTATACCTAGACACCATTTTTATGGCTATAGCTTTCGGCGTTCGAAAGTTACGGGGCTGAGAAAGGACTTTAGTGGGCACCCTGTATAAACACCCAGATTGTTCTGTCTGGAATTGTTTCGAGATATCAAACTGATTGTGTGCTGTATACGTAATAGCACGCAATCACTTTGAGAGGTCAAAGTGATCGCGTGATAATTTTAAAACGTTGGATTATAATATAAATGAACCTAGTTCTACTTATGCGATCTACAAAATTCGAATTGAAATCTTAATATAACGGGAAATTGAGTTTGTAAATTTGCAGAATTTTAATAAATTTCATTTAGCACAATTCGAATAGCAATTTCGTATGCCTTAATTATTTTTTACTTTTGTATTTTATCGAACTTTCCGGGTTTATTGCTGATTATATTATACATATCGATTTATCTAGAACGCTCTAACTTACAACAAAAACTGAAACCTTGAGATGTCAAAGTGGGCAAAGTTCCATTTAAAAACAGATGTCGCCCAATAGCACATTGTCGATAATTTAGATAGTACAAATTTGTAACACCAGATGTCGCATTATTCAGTAAAAGAAGCTTCGGTGTAAAGTTTCAAACTAACCGTCGAATATGACAGTCTGTGTATGTTAATATTATTTAAAGCTTAAAAACAAACTAACCGTCGAATATGACAGTCTGTGTATGTTAATACACTGCCGGACAATTGCTAAGGACGGATGACAATAGCAACGATAGCAACCATAAAATGGAAGGCAGGAAAACGTGGAAATTAGCATAAGTGCGGGATACAGTAAGACGTGTTGTGCGTATGCAAATTTTGGATTGCCGAACTTGTTCGTGACGTCATAGCGCTGAAAAGAGATATAAAGGATTTGACGCGTATTGACCGTTGTTGTTCAAACGCAAAGTAGAAACGGAAAGAATCAATTGACGAACTTGCAATTTTCAGTATGTCTTCCCGACATCACCTAGATGATTTTACGCGTGGCCGTATTATTGGCAAGATTGAAGAAGGGTGAAAAATAACAGATGTTGCCAGGGAGTTCGACGTCAGCCACAGTGTTGTTTCAAGGCTTCGGAAATCATTTCAAACAAATGGAGAGTGTAGCAAACGTCACGGGGTAGGTCGTGTTCGCAGTACGACACCTGCAGAAGATCGGTACATAGTGCTATCAACAAAAAGACACCGGCGCAGCACAGCTAATGAGGTAGCAAATCAGTTTACGGCTGCTACTGGCAAGCGGATCTCCCGAAAAACTGTCGCCAGACGTTTGCATGAAGGAGGACTATACGCCCGCCGTCCTGTTGTGTGCATCTTATTGTCCAGACGTCTCCGTACCGCCCGTTTGCAATGGTGCCATCAACATCGCAATTGGACTGATAACGACTGGTCTGCTGTCCTCTTCTCAGATGAGAGTAGATACAGTCTATCGTCTGATTGTCGACGACAACTGATCTGGCGTGATAGTGGTACTGCATATTTTCCAGCAAACATACAGGAAAGGGACCGATATCCGACATGTAGTGTCATGGTATGGGCTGGCATCATGATCAATGGCCGCACGTCCCTCTATGTGCTTCCAATTGGGACTATGACTGGCCAACGATACATTAATGATGTTCTGCTACCTCATGTTCGCATGTTCCGTGGTGCTGTCGGTGATAGATTCATTTTCATGGACGACAACGCAACATGTCATCGAACAGTCGCTGCCCAGGAGTGTCTTGAGAGCGAGGATATTCAACGCCTCGTATGGCCAGCACGTTCTCCAGATCTGAATCCCATTGAAAATGTGTGGGATGCTTTGGGGAGGAGTCTTGCTGGTCGCCAATGCCCTCCAATAAACAAGGACACCCTCATCCGTGCACTGACAGAGGAATGGGATAAATTACCCCAACAGCTGCTTGATAATGTTGTGCAAAGCATGACACGATGTGTGGAATCTTGCATCGCCCTCCATGCTGGCCATATCCCGTATTGACATCTTACGCCGGAACGCCTGCGGACGGTAATTGCATTTTTTTCACGTTTACGTATTCTGCACACAATGGCCTGTTTGTCCCATGAACACGTTCCAAAGCCTTCTGGATTTCAGAGCACAATAAATTGTCTTTCTTGTAATGTCCTGGTATTCTGACATTATTTTATTTCACTTGGCATCCAAATACACTTAATTTTTTATGCGCTATATAGCCGTTTATGATCCGTCCTTAGCAATTGTCCAGCAGTGTATTATTTAAAGCTTAAAAACAAACTAACCGTCGAATTGGACATCCCCTATATATTAATATTTACGTATTTAAAGCTTAAAAGCAATTGTCCTAGAACAGGATATAGGCTAGTTGGTTAATAATTACCAAACGTAGTAGAAGTCGTCAAAAGTGAGTAAAAGATTTGTGAATTGTACGATTTTGGGTAACTTATGAAAATTTACTGTTACTTTGAGACCTTAGAAATGTTCCGGAGATGGCATTTCGCAGAAACAACGGAAAAAATTATTCTTAATCTCTTCAGAAGCATTAAAATATTTCCAGTACGTTTTTTGTTTTTTGTTATTGGAGGTTTAACGACCACCGTAAGCAACTCAGTGAGCTAAAAGCAGTCGCCCGTCCTTAATTTATGGTCACTGGTTCCAGGAAAGGAAGAGATAGCCAGCGCCGTAAGCCAAATACAACATCCATGCCTCTCCGGTATTCGAACCTGCACCCCTTTTTGACGAATGATCATAGGCCATCGCTTAGACCACTGCGTCACCAGGGTGGTCAGTATGTTTCCATTAAAGGTTTTACTGTGGGTTTCTAGTGACATCCCTTCAAATTGCTTTCCATTTTTTCTGTGAGATAACTACGTGTTTTCTTTTTTTTTTAGTACACTGGTGTTCATTAATTAAGGAAAATGCAGAAGAATCGAGCTTATTTGTGAAAGAACAGTTGAAAATGCACGAAGCTTTCTTATATGACGTGAAATGCAGTACGAGTTAGGGTATGTTATGAAAATCAATGGTGATTGAATCCGTTTATTCAAATGAGCAGCAGCCTAAAAGAAGCTGTTGAGAAGGTGTATTGTCGGATTTTTTTTCTTGGCACTTGACGATAATGGAATCGCCTGATTTTGGGGGTGCAGCCAGCACTTCCTGGGTCTAAGCACAAGCGTTTTTCAACAAGAAAGAAGGGTTCTTTAGTAATCTCACCTTAGGGCAGAATTCTTGTGGAAAGCATGGCAGTAAACATTGCTTCATCTGAAAGGAGGAAGAGGGCTTCTTTGTCTCTTAAGTGGTCCTTCTTAAGGGAACAGTGATATCTCTCTCCCCAGCGATTACGTCCTAGCAATCAATGTAGGACAATGGAGGAGACAGCAGTGGAGTGGATTGGGGAAGAAACAAAGGGTTGGTCTGCCGTTGTAATGGGTCTTAAAATCTTAGCCCAGTAGGGAACAAGCGACTAGGGAAGTTCTCGCCTGTTGTATCTGATCATCGGAAATCACCTCATTCGACACGTCGCACCCAAAATGCTTGCACCTCCAAACCAAAGATGACACCGAATTTTCGGGTGTAATGAGCACGTCTTTTGAATCCGTTCTGACCCAAATCAAATCTATCAAAGCTATTAAAAGTCAGTGGAACAGGTTTGAAAAACAATTGTATCTCACCAAAGAAAGAAGTTTTTCAATCGGGTTTTTAACATGGCAGATATTGCTGTAAACGGAATCGTGAACTTACGCCCTCTGGTTGTAGACTTATGAGTTAGCAAAAATTGAATCTACATGGGAAATATTTCGCAGCGGAAACGCTCTCCAACAAAGAAATAATTTTCCAAATCGGACTCATGGAAGCAGAGATACGGACAAATATAAGATACGCATCTACGCCCCTAGCGGGAAAACCATGCATTATTTTAGAAAGAAGGTATTTTCAAAAGGTTTTTCGATGTGAGCGGTATCGGTCCAAAAAAAAATCAGGCGAGTTTTCAGGAGCTCAGATTTTGCTGCAAATATGCCAGAAACCGAAATTAACACTTTTGCCCCCTGGTGGCCAAACCATTATTCACCAAATATTAGAAATTATATCAGGAGCTCTATAGAATACAGGAGGAATTTTTCTGAATCGGAATTTTAGAAGCAGAAATATCCAGGAAAACGCAGTTTACCTTACCGCCCCCTAGCGGAAAGTCTACCATGTACTTGAAAATTTTGAATTTATACTTCCCTGACGCCCTAATTCTCCAGAGTTAAACCCGATTGATCATCTGTGGTACCATCTCGATCGTTATGTTCGCTATGTGGATCCTCCACCACGCACCCTTCAGCAGCTGTGAGATGCACTTCGGTCAGCATAACTCCACATACCTCTGAACACTTTCCAGCCCCTTATTGAGTCACTCCCAGCCCATCTAGCTGCTGTCCGCGCTACACACGGCGGTTACTCTGGATATTAGCTGGTGGTCACAATATTGTGACTCACCGAATAATAGCTGAATGGATTCCACACAGTCTCAATTTACAGGCTGTTGCATGGAGATTGTTGAGCAGTCGAAGTCAAACGTTCAGCATTTGGGTCAAACGCAATTACGTCGTCTGTGTCTGGGACTATGTTTAAAATGCAATATTCTAAAACATTAGCAAGCGCCTGATAAACTGCGCAAGTAGTTCCGTCTAGCATTTATTATCTTAATCAGATGCCACGTGGAAAAAGTATTTTTTCCCTACTTCTAGTAAGTGTCAGCTGAATAATTGCGTCCAGTTTCGCTTAGACAGATAAAAACTGATTGTGTCATTAAACAGACGCGGATTTCTATCAGCCCGAAAATCAATATGTACTACAAGCGCTTTTCCTATCGTTTAGTAGTAGACTACTTCCGGAAGGCAAAAATAAAGCAAAATTTAGTCGTTGAACTCCATGAGATCCTTTTTATTCCATAATTAATTACATTTGAATGTCATTAACGAAATTGCAATTAGTCGTAGTAATTTTCAGTTTCATAATTTTCTGAACACAGGGACGTTTTAATAACAGCAATGAGCTTTCAAAGACCCGCTAACCCCAGGAACCTTATAAAATTGTAAACAGTTTCGTGAGGAAGTGGTTTTCAGCTTCGACTGGAAAAATTAACTTTTGGAAAGAATGATTTAAGTTCAGCTTTCGATAATAAATCTAATAGACTGAACTGCGATCCAATAGTGTGCATCGAAATGTAAAGCATGTGTAATATTTAACTAAAAAAGAATAATGCTTTATATCCACAGATGCAATGATGCTAGAGACTGTATGTGTAGTTCCCCTATCCATAGTCAGTTGGCAAAGATATGTTGCGGACAAAACTTGTGCAACAAGGGATAGAAAAGGAGCTGGTGTTAGATTTACTGAGCCAATGCTATTGTTTTCTGCTAATACCGTCCTTATCCCTTCTTCAAATTGAAAAGTTAAAACAACGTATTTAAAGGAAAACTTGATATATCTACGCCTTTTATAGGTACAGTTTCGTGTTATTTAAAGTAAATGAGGCCAAAATAGTTTTCACAGCAAAAGGTTAACGTTCCAGGAAAGGACTTTTCTAAGGGGTTTTTGAGAATCGGTGGTACATTTGTTTTTTCAAATAAAAACATATACTGATATAACTTTGAATTATGATTCAATAAACAATACGCGCGAGTAAGTTTCATATTCTCGCCAATGGAACTCGCTCACATCGAGGACTGAGTTATCTGAAAATTAAAATGGATAGAACAGATCTTATGTCTCAATTTTATGTATCCTTGACAGGGATGTTCTTCGACATTCCCCAGAATTACTTCCCTTCCGAAATTTTCCCATTTCTCTTTCCTTCGGAATACCACACGCGTTACAGTGTTGATGTTACTTAACTTTTTCATGAAATCAAATTGGACACTTTCTTATCACACCATCAGTGGTGGCTCTAACCGAGGGCTAAGTCGGGTCCAACCGCTAACGAAATGTGAAATCCAAGCATTTTTTCATTTATTCTTAATGCTGATATATAAGAAGTTACAATAATTATAACCGCCCTGAGTCTACTTCCACTTCGTTCAGCTTTCTTTCTCTCCCTCACTACTCTCTCGCACCGTCATGGTGTCTTCCTCTTCGACAAATCGAGCGCTTTTCCCTCGTAATTTACAAGAAGAAGGATGACACTAAATTCTCGGTTGTAATGCTCACAGCGTGGGAACTCTTTCCGACCAGAAAAATATATTTGAAGCAGTTACACCAACTTACACTACCTCGAAGAAATCTACTCATAATTTAAAATATTTGCCCCACCTAGGGAAAATTTGCGCAGAATTTAAAATATGTATACCAACTAGTGAAAATCTGATCACAATTTAAAATATTTATACCTGTTAGGAAAAATCTGCGCATAATTTAAAATAATTACACCATCTAGGGAAAAACTGCGCATAATTTAAAATATTTACACTACCTAGTGAAAAACTACACATAATTTAAAATATTTACACCAGCTAGGGAAAAACTACACATAATGTAAAATAGTTACACCAGGTAGGGAAAAACTGCGCATAATTTAAAATATTTACACTACCTACTGTAAAAACTGCGCGTAATTTCAAATAATTACACAACCTAGGTAAAAACTGCACATAATTTAAAATATGTACACCAGGTAGGGAGAAGCTTCGTATAATTTTAAATATTTGCTGTTCCTAAAGAAAAATTGAGGATAATTCAAAATACGGAATAAACGCAGGGTTATAAAAAGCAAATGAAACCCATGAAAAACGGTATTTTTACAATCAAAAGACAACCAGAAATAGAAATTACAGCAAAGATACTGTAGGCAAAACGATTTTTAAATCGAACAGTTAGAAGGAGAGACTTAGTTAAAAACGGGATTACAATGGAAAAGCTTTGTGTTACTGAAAGGAGAAAATCGATTAAAAATACATTTCGTAACGAAAAGAATACCACAAAAAGATACTTTTCCAATGGATTTTTTAAATCGAATTCATTGTTTTAAATAGAATAATACGCTTATGCCCCTGGCGACAGAAATTTGAAACACAGAAATGAGCATTTTCAATCATAGGAAAAGCTATGCTAAGGAATAGCTTTGATTTATGTGGGGAGCATGGACTACCGGAAATCTGTGGTCTCTTTATTAAAACACACATGTAAAACATACTCTGTTATGTTCGGGGTAAAAACCCAAAGCCTATTTTCATTAATTAGACGTGATAGAGACGTAGTTCCTACTACTTCCCGCATTGGAGTGTATAACATCCCTGTATTGGACAGGAATGGACAGTCGGATGTGGGCTCGACCTTTCGAAGACTGGGTACTCGCTGTGCAGAACACAGATATGCCACCCGTAAGGAATCAGCTTCTTCGACATTGTCAAAAACTGTTATTGAAAAATACGTAAGACCTGATTTGGACACCGCGAACTTACTATCAACTGCTTCTAAAAAGGCTCTATGCTTTTTACCGAGAGTCTATATACACTGACGGAAAAAAAATCCCAACACCAAGAAGGGTTTTGTGTTAGATAAACGACAGTTGGTAGGCGGTGAGAGTACATCTGTAAGATGACGTCTATGCAAATTTCGCGCTCGGCGCGTACGTGTGGCGCTAGTAGCGCTCTTCGGAACATGCAAAGCAGGTTTGCTGTAAATACGCGCTGTAACGTTCGTGAGCGTTAGTTATCGTTGAGATTCGACGTAGGGTGTTGATGTTAGTCAAGAATGCCTTTAAAAAGACGAAGAAGCCATTATCAACAGCTCACGGAGTTTGAACGAGGTCGTGTAATAGGGCTACGAGAAGGTGGATTTTCTTTCCGCAATATTGCAGAACGACTTGGCAGGAATGTAGCCACTGTGCATGATTGTTGGCAGCGGTGGTCAAGGGAAGGCACTGCCTCAAGAAGACCGGGTTCCGGCCGGCCACGTGGCACTACTGAGAGGGAAGACCGCCGTGTACGGCGTATGGCCGTTGCGCATCGTACCACGTCTGCGGCAGCAATTCGAGCTGCAGTTGCCATCAAGTAACCGATTTGTAACAGTTTGTGACACAACAAACTGTTACAAATCGGTTACTTGAAGGACAGCTCCGAGCCAGACGCCCTGTGGAGTGGATTCCACTTACTCCAAACCACTGCCGTTTGTAACGTCAGTGGTGTCAAGCTAGAGCTCATTGGAGGACGGAGTGGAAATCTGTTGTGTTTTCTGATGAAAGCCGGTTCTGCCTGGGTGCCAGTGATGGCCGTGTGTTGGTTAGAAGGAGGCCAGGTGAGCGCCTGCAACCAACCTGTCTGCGGCCGAGACACACTGGACCTACACCTGGAGTTATGATGTAGGGAGCAATTTCCTATGACAGCAGAAGCATTCTCGTGGTTATCCCACGCATCCTGACTGCACAGTTGTACGTCGGTCTGGTGATTCAACCTGTTGTGCTGCCATTCATGAACAGCATTCCAGGGTGGGGGTTCCAACAGGATAACGCTCGCCCGCATACCGCTGTTGTGGTATACATGGTGCCGTGGCCTGTTAGATCACCAGATCTTTCACCAATCGAGCACGTATGGGACATCATTGGACGACAACTCCAGCGTCACCCCCAACCAGCATTAACCGTCCCTGTATTGACCGAATAAGTGCAACAGGTATGGAACTCCATCCCACAAACTGACATCCAGCACCTGTACGACACAATGCATGAACGTTTGCGTGCTTGCATTCAACATTCTGGCGGTTACATCGGTTATTAATGTACCAGCATTTCACATTTAAAATGGCTCTTCTGGCGCTTACATTAAGCTGTGATCTTGAAACCTTAATCGATTAAATATGTTACGTATACAAATGTATTGCCGCCATTTCATTCCTTTACAACTATTTTTTCGTGGTGTTGGGATTTTTTTCCATCAGTGTATTATAAATCTTGGACCAAAATGCTGTAATGAGGACGTGCCTTTATGCATTCTCTCTACCTAGAGAAATCTGATTTTGCAGTACTCACGGGGGGAAGAATATGAATGATTATAACGAACTTTTAACAATTTGTAGTGAATAGCAATGATTTATGTGTTCATTTACATTATGTGTATTACTTTTCTTCCTATCTGTCGCTATTTAACCTTTGTGCCGTTCTAATCTGGTTTTACTCAGCGGCCTAATGTTGCGGCCATAGTGGTCGCGAAAGTGCTCGCTAGAGCTTTTATCTACCATATTTTAAATTGTAAATAAAGACGTTTTTTAGATCTTACGTTTTCTAAAAGGAAATTTAAGGTCTGGTGTGCGTGTGTGCTTTGGCTGCTCCAGAAAAGTTACCGTGCTTCGACAGCTTTCAATTCTTCTTCTTTACAACTCACCACGAAATACCTTTAATTCTTATGCTAAGGAAAATGGATTTCCCAAATATGTTTCTTGGAAGCAGAGATAGCGAGCAAAACATTTTGACATTTACCCTCGCTAACAGAGAAAATAGTCATTCCTTAAAGAGGATAATGTTGTTCATCTTTACTGTAACAAATGACATACATTAAAAAAAGAGAAATTTGTCAATAGGGTTTTTAGATGCGGAGATACAGTTCCAAAGATAAGTGCACGCTAGCGCCACTTAGCGCCAGAACTGCGAACTAAAGAATTCAGGAGTACATACAAAGTGTTTCTCGTGGTGAATGGCATCAGGTGTTAAAATAATTTTTTAAATATTTTTTAGAGGGTGAGATCTGTAGAAAAAAAGAAGTTGAATACCTGTGTAGCGGAGAAATTGTGCATTACCTTGAGCAGAAAATGCACACAAAATGTTTCCGCAGTAACAGGTATCTGACCAAAAAATATTTTTTCTTAATCCGGTGTTTAAACGCACATTTATTGCTGTAAATAGGCTGTAAACGGAAAGGGGAATTTATGCCATCCAGCGCAAACAAAATATTAATAAAAATTTGAAATTATACGCAAAGCGTTTCTCACCAAAAGCGTGCAGCTGCAAATGGGACTAATGCAAGCAGAAATATTAAGAAAAATAAGATATGCAACTACGCCCTGGCACAAAAATATGTTTAATGTTAATAGGACAGTATTCCCGGAAGATTTTTCGTGGGCAGCTGTATCTGTGGGCCAAATACACTCTACGTCAAAAAAACAGTTGCAGCCAGAAGTATGTGTCGGATTGCAATGCTATTCGTAAAGAAGGAAAAGGTTACCAAGAACAATAAATCAATAAACATTGAAACAGATATAGGCAATCTTTACTGAGCTACACGCCAATATGTAGTGTCTTTCAGTATGCAGTCAGGCAGCCATTTTTGTTCACACAGCATGCCAGACGTCTCGGCATGGAGTTGTACAGGTTCCTAATGGTGTTCTGCGATAAGCCATCCCATGCAGCATGAATCTTCTCATGCAGCTCCTGCAGGTTTTGTTGTATGGGTGGAGTGTGGATAACGCGTGCAATTGCATCCCACACATTTTCAATCGGCGATAGGTCTGGCGATGCAGATAGCCATGGCAGAGTGTCAGTGCTTTGAAGGCAAGCTCCCGAGACAGCAGTAGTATGCGGACTAGCGTTGTCGTGTTAAAAAATCTCACCGGAGAGAGCGTTCAGAAAAGGTGGGGCCACTGGTTGCAGGACCTAATTAATGTAATGTTGGGCTGTCAAAGTGCCTGCAATGAACACAAAATGTGATCTGGCATCCCAGGCAATTACACCCCGCACCATGACACCAGGCCTTCTGCACGTGCGATGCTCGACAGCTAACCGTTCGCATTGGCGCTGACCACGGTGCCACCACACATGGATTCGTTGGTCGTCTCCTCCAAGACAGAAGTGGGACTCGTCACTGAAGATCACCCGCTGTCATTCTGAGTGGCTCCATGACAGTCGGGCACGAAACCATTGCAGTCTTTGGCGTAGATGCAATGATGTGAACGGCAGCCGTCGTAATGGTCTACGTGCGTGTAGTCCTACGTCGTGCAGCCGTCTGCCAATAGTGCTGGCACTAATCAGAAGATGCATGGAGGCCACCACTTTTCGCTGGATATCCTCAATCGCGGCTGTTGGGTCACTCCGCGCATGTCGGACCACCCGTTGGTTCTCTCTCTCTCCGTTGTTCGTCTAGGTCTCCCAGTCCCTTCTTGTCGCTACTGCATGCCTTGTTCTATCCACTGCCGGCAACAGTGTACTACGGCGATATCCGTACGACCTGTATGGCGTGCAATACGGCGATAAGACTATCCAGCTTCCCGGAACTCGACGATACGGCGCCTCTCGAACTCCTCCAACTGCTCCAAATGCCTCCAAACTTTTCTCCTATGCAACCAACACAACAGCACGAGTCGGAATGGCAACACTCGCAACTTACTTTATATTATATAACCAGTCAGGCACATCGTTACGACCCCTCCTTGCTTGCGTCACATGAACGACCGAGCGTGATATTTGAATCATTTGCATGTCTCACGATGTCACACCTACCCGCCGAGTTTCATTCCTGTTAGTTGCTTTCTTCTGGCTGCAACTATTTTTTTAGCGTAGAGTGTAGTTTTTTTATACGAGGTTTTAAACGCTGAGATAGTGCTTGCAGGTACATCAAAAAACAGAAATATACAGCTATGCTGCCTCTTGGCAGAACCTGTACTTTTCGAGAAATCAGAAATTATGCAAAATATTTTTCACTGGAAGCTGTGTCCGATGAAACAGCAATTTTTCCAAATGGACTGTTAGAAGCAGAGATGTCCATGAAATAGAAGTTTTCCTTTATGCCCCTAGCGAAGAAATTGTGCATTATTTCATAAGGAAAGCGCACCCAAAAGGAGGTTTGTTGTAAATAATATCGAAAGCAAGAAAGCATTTTTTTAATCCCATATTTAGAAGCAGTGAAATGGAGTAAAGTGTATTTTGAATTCGATATCATTGCCTTTTATTCCCTCTACCGTCAAAATAATGTATCGAAAGAAAACTTGAAAACGCAGATCATCGTTCTCATATTTCAAGTGAAAGAACAAAATCATTTTTCAAATTCGACCAATAGTTTGCAGAGATACGGGGTCCACAGACGGATGGACGCAGAGACAAAGTGATTACATAAGTGATAACATAAGCACATACATTATAATTCATAAGTGATTACACAGTACATACATAAGCACACACATTATAATTCATAAGTGATTACACAGTACACACATAAGCACATACATAAGTGATAAGCACGTACATAAGCACATACATAAGTGATAAGCACATACACAAGCACATACATTAGTGAAAAGCACATACATAAATGATTACATAAGCACATACATTATAATTCACAATTTCACCACGTAATAGCGGTGAAATTGTGCATTATTTCGGAAAGAAATACATACAAAATGGTCTCATAGTTAGTAGTATCTGGCAAAAAAAGAATCAGTCGGGTTTTTAATCCAGCTGTTATTGCTGCAAACATACTGTACACAGAAACGTGAACTTACGCTTTCTACTGGCACACTTGTGCGTTAAAAAGTTTACAATTATATGAGCAACATGCGGCACCAGATGCGGTCTCCGATAAAGGAGGAATCAAATCCGACTGTGAGAAGCAGAGATATCAACATAGATAAAATATACATCTACGCCTGCTAGTTGGAAAACTGTGCAGAATTTTTAGCAGAAGATATTCCCAAAATGTTTTCTGAGGTGAGCGGCATCGGTTTACGAAATAATTTTTTCAATCAAGTTATCAGATTTTGATGAAAGTATCTCAGAAACAGAAATAAACACTTACGCCTTCCTGGTGACCAAACTATTCTGTACCGAAAATTCGAAATTATATGCAAAACGTTTTACACTAGGATCTCTGTCCGATGCATAAAGAAGTTTTCAAATAGAACATTTGGAAGCAGAGGTATCTGGAAAATCGCAATTTTCCTTTACGCCCACTAGCAGAAAATCTACGCATTTCTTCAAAAAGAAACCGAACTGTACCCAACATAATCTTCGTTATAAATGGCATCGAAAGGATATAACGTATATTCTATTTTAACTTTCTTTTTTAGTTTCTTTTTCTCTGTAAATTTGAATTTGTTCTCTTAGACATTTTCAAACCTTAACGTTATGCCTCTTCCCTCAAACGAGAAGGATGTTGGCAACACCCTGGCGTCGGAACAAGTGTGACGTGTGTGTGGCTGGATAAGAACGATAGATAAAAAGGCAATGCAGCGGTTGTTTAAGTGGGATTCATGTTAGTGATGATAGACGTGCTGTTATACTGTGTGTGGATGTTAAATCACTGATATTGTATCGAGTAAGCCAGTAAACTGGATGTGGGTGTGGAGTACAATCCATGCAAGCAAAATAAAGGAATTTGTAAGTACTAGTAAGGTGTACGGGTACCTTCTAATATTGCATTGACTTAGCACACATAACGTATTTACTGACGTAAGGACTAAGTTACAGCGGAAATAAAATTGCGTTATAAGGAAAACAGAATGTTTTCAATCGGATATTTGGAAACAAAAATATTGAATATAATGCTTCTTAAGTTCGATAGCATCTGCATTTACGCCCTCTATCGGCGAAATTATGCATCCTAAATAAATCGGAAAGCAAGGATCATTCATATTCGCGCATTTCAGGCTTTCCAATGCCCAAAGAAGTTTACAAATCGGACATATACACTGCTTCACATAGAAAGTGTCCCACCCTGAAGGAAGTGTGCTACAGACATGCGTGTGTACCGATTCGAGATATGGAACTTGAGATAAAGGTGCCAGCAGCAACAGGGATGGTAATGTGTGTTCACTGGTGGAAGTGTCCCGGACGTTTCAGATTTGATGTTTTTGGTGAGAAAGTGTTCAGCGAAGGACCAAAATGCTGGGTACACGCAGTCGGCAGGTTTATCGCCATTTGGGTGCGTTTCAGAGAGGAAGAATTGTAGGCCTGTGAGAAGTGGGATGGACTACACGTCATATCGCCGCACATGTAGGACGGGATGCACGAACTGTTGGATCAAGTGGCTACAGGAAGGTTCGTATGTTCGTCGGAGCGGCAGTGGTGCAGTCCGACAGATGTCAGTTCACCTGGACCGACGGATTGTTCGACACGGTGGTTCGTCACCAGAAAGCACCATATCCGATATTCGAAGTGCTGTGTCTTCGTCCATGGCGACTGTGACGTGCCTGCTACGCAGGACGCACATGAGATAAAGGCAGATCGCAGTGAGAGCACATGTCCGCGTAGCTCAGTTGAGAGAGCGACTTTATCCGTAGTGAGGGGACCCAGGTTCGATGCCCGGCGAGGACAAACTTTTGTTCTGACATTAGCTCCCGGTTTTGGAAAATGGATCCACTGGCCGTAGGCTTCTTCCAAAAATGTGTGATGTTTGTTCCACACATTATGTGGAATTAATGAAAATATCCTACTTCGTTTTACAAAAAAAGTAGTAAAAGGTAGATGATGTGACGTACTACGGAGATGAAAGCATGTGTCAAGACGACAAATATGCAGCGAGACATTCTATCCACGTAGCTCAGTTGGGATAGCGAATTACTCCGGAGTGAGGGGACTCGACTTCGATGCCCGGCGGGAAAAATCATGTACGTTATACTGGCGCCCGAACTTCTAGGATGGCCCGGCTGTTAGGTTTCTCGCAACGATGAGATGTTCTTTCCCCACGGCGAGACAGGAAAAATTAGAATCATATCTTCAGTGCTTCAAAAAAATAAATCAGTGTGATGTTACGTTCCACACACCAAATTGTCTGGGATTTCTCAAATGCAAGTGCTTCATGGGATGAGTGCCTACAGCGACACATGATCCCGGATGATCAGTGGGCTATGTTGGGAGAGCGACTTACTCAGGAGTGTGGGAACCACGAGTTCGATGACAGGCGCGAACAAACTTGTACGCTATACGACCCGAACTGTAAAGTGAAGTTTATATGTGGCAAACCTCCGCAGTAGGCAACCATTACGTCGACTGCCATTGACGGCCAACTATCACAACGCTCGTCTGGTTTGGTGTCGAAGTCATTGAAACTGGAGTCACGGATGTACCGCTGTTGTCTTCAGTGATGAATCCCGTTTCTGTCTGGATGCCGAAGATCGACGGATCCGTGTCTGGCGTCACCCTGGTGAGCGGACGGATCCCGGTTTTGTGCGCGACAGCCCGTCAGTCATGCATCATGGTATGGGGGTGTTATTGCACATGACAGTAGGTCAGCTCTTGTCCGCATCACGGGCATACTGAGAGATGCATGGTACGTGAGCGACGTTTTGCAGCCCATTCTGATACCGTTCTTTAATGGCATACAGCACCCCATTCTCCAGCAAGATAACGCCGGTGTGCATACCGCTCGGGTTTCCAGACAACGTTTGCAACATGTTCAAACATTGCCATGTCCAGCAAGATTGCCCTATTTATCCCGAGTTGAAAACCTGTGGCACAACATAGGACGTTGTCTGTAATCGAATCGGCCTACGCACGATCGCGATGAATTATGGGAGCAAGTCGACCGTACTTGATATTTCATTCCTCAGGACGATATCGATCGACTGCATAACGCATTGCCACGCCATATTGCTGCCTTTTATTGCCGTTTTCAGCGGTAAAACCACTCACAGTGGCGTACCCATTGCGCTTCCTTATGTCACCTGATAAATACTGTACGTGACTGAAAATAACATCAAGGTAAACCCTTATGTATTTCTATTTGCATGATCAATTTCATCCCTCTATCCAATGACCAATTTCATCTCTCTATCCAATGATCAATTTCATCCCTCTATCCTCACTCATTCTGTGTGGGGCAATTTCTATGTCGAACAGTGTAACTGCAGAGAAATAGTGTCCACAAATACACGGACGAAGTTATACCAAAAGCACGTACTTTATTTTACAAAAGACATGCTAAAAATGTAGATTTTTCGAACAACCAAAAGTTAGAACTACAACATTTAGCACCACATGAAACTTATGACCATGTCCTTGACAATAGTAAAGGCTAACTGGACAAACATTAGAGGCACGTTGATAGTATTATTAAAAACAATTTATATGTCCTGAAATTATTAAACAAAAACAGTTTCAAAGTATGTAGCGTGTGTGTTATGTACGGCAGTGTCAAATAGTATTATGTCATACACCCTGCATGAGCCTATATATACTCCAGTGCACTAAGAATATATTTCTTATATCCCCACTTTCAAAAATGTATGAGTGTTCAATAAGTAGTGAGATTCTTTGGACTTCCCAATTTTATCAATGGGTGGCGCTTAGTGTACAGGCGATTTAAATACAGCTGGTTTTTTAAGGAAGTTGTGAAACGTGCTAGACTAATTTACTGTTTTCTCGTAGAAGATGGATACTTCCAAAGTTCCTCAACGTACTGTAACTCCGTTTTTGAAAGCGGAAAAAAATTCACTAAGGGAAATTATTAAATATGATTAAAAAATCACTATAGGTTATTAAAGATAAGGCAGTGTACGGACCAGCCTGTCTTACTCACAGTACTGTGGTGGTGTTAAATGGGAACTGTCACAACGATCATGCGTTCTCACATTGAATATCGTAAGGTCTACGCCACGTGAGTACACGAAATATCTGTTCGATGAACAGATGAGTGAACCAATGGGACAAAACTTACAGCATCTCTTCCGCAGTCATGAATAATTTGAAGATTTCCCGGTCCTGTATTATTGCTAGGGACGAAAGCTGGTGTCATCATTTCGAGCCAAAGTTGAAACGCCTGAACCAGGAACAAGGTGAAGATTTCCTGCTACGTATTATTGCTGGGGATAAAAGGTGGTGTCATCATTTCGAGCCATAGTCGAAACGCCTGAACCAGGAAGAAGGTGAAGATCTCCTGCTATATATTATTGCTGGGGACGAAAGCTGGTGTCATCACTTCGAGCCAGAGTCAAAACGCCGGAACCAGGAAGAATGTGAAGATTTCCTGCTACGTAATATTTCTGAGGACGTAAGCTGGTGTCATCATTTCCAGCCAGAGTCGAAACGCTGGAACCAGGATGAATGTGAAGATTTCGTGCTACGTATTATTGCTGGGAACGAAAGTTGGTGTCATCATTTCGAGCCAAAGTCGAAACGCCGGAACCAGAAAGAAGGTGAAGATTTCCTGCTACGTATTATTGCTGAGGACGTAAGCTGGTGTCATCATTTCCAGCCAGAGTCGAAACGCTGGAACCAGGATGAATGTGAAGATTTCCTGCTACGTATTATTGCTGGGGATAAAAGGTGGTGTCATCATTTCGAGCCATAGTCGAAACGCCTGAACCAGGAAGAAGGTGAAGATCTCCTGCTATATATTATTGCTGGGGACGAAAGCTGGTGTCATCACTTCGAGCCAGAGTCAAAACGCCGGAACCAGGAAGAATGTGAAGATTTCCTGCTACGTAATATTGCTGAGGACGTAAGCTGGTGTCATCATTTCCAGCCAGAGTCGAAACGCTGGAACCAGGATGAATGTGAAGGTTTCCTGCTTCGTATTATTGCTGGGAACGAAAGTTGGTGTCATCATTTCGAGCCAAAGTCGAAACGCCGGAACCAGAAAGAAGGTGAAGATTTCCTGCTACGTATTATTGCTGAGGACGTAAGCTGGTGTCATCATTTCCAGCCAGAGTCGAAACGCTGGAACCAGGATGAATGTGAAGATTTCGTGCTACGTATTATTGCTGGGGACAAAAGCTGTTGTTATCATTTCGAGCCAGAGTTGAAACGCCGGAACCAGGAAGAAGGTGAAGGTTTCCTGCTTCGTATTATTGCTGGGGACGAAAGTTGGTGTCATCATTCCGAGCCAAAGTCGAAACGCCGGAACCAGGAAGAAGGTGAAGATTTCCTACTACGTATTATTGCTGGGGACGGAAGCTGGTGTCATCATTTCGAGCCAAAGTCGAAACGCCTGAACCAGGAAGAAGGTGAAGATTACCTGCTACGTATTATTGCTGGGGACGACAGCTCGTGTCGTCATTTTGAGCCAAAGTCGAAACGCCGGAACCAGGAAGAAGGTGAAAATTTCCTGATACGTATTATTGCTTGGGACGAAAGCTGGTGTCATCATTTCGAGCCAGGGTAGAAACGCCGGAACCAGGAAGAAGGTGGAGATTTCCTGCTACGTATAATTACTGGGGACGAAAGCTGTTGTCATCATTTCGAGCCAGAGTCGAAACGCCGGAACCAGGAAGAAGGTGAAGATTTCCTGTACGTATTATTGCTGGCGAAGAAAGCTGGTGTCATCATTTCGAGCCAAAGTCGAAAAGCTAAAGTACGCAGTAGGAACATGCATCATATCCACCGCCGAGAAAATCACGGTCCACCATTTCTGCAGGAAAGGTGATGTTAACCCTGTTCGTGGACCATCGAAGAATATTGATTCTTGAGTGGCTACCAAAAGGATCAACCATCAATGCCGAACGATATTTTCAAACTTAAATGAAGCCTCGATAAGCCGTCAAAAACAAGAGACCTGGCAGCCTCTCTCAGGGTATTATGCTTTTGCATGATGACGCCCTGCCGCATACGGCAGTTACCACGCAAAGGACATTGCAGCGCTTTTGCTTTGAAGTCCTTCAACATACGGTATACAATCCTGACCTATGGCCGTGCGATTTTCACATCTTTGGGCCTATGAACAAAATTCTCAAATGCAAGCGTCTCACTTTGGTTGATATGACGAAGTAAATTTCTCCATCATTTTTGTGACAGGGGCAGGACTCGAACTCCGAACTCTCGGCTCCGGAGCTCCGTGTGCTATCCACTATACTACATTGGCATGTGCTCTCACTGCTATCTGCGCCGGCCCGGTGGCGCAGTGGTGTAAGCGATGACCTCTGATTATTAGCCCAAAAGGGTTCCGGGTTCGAATCCCTGTGAAGCATGGATTTTGTGTTTGTCTTACGGCACTGGCTCTCTCCCTTCCCTGGAACCAGTGACACTAAATTTGGTGCAGGCGACTGTTTATAGCCCATTGAGTTGCTCACGGTGGTCGTTAAACCTCCAATTAAAAAAACTGCTATCTGCCTTTATCTCAAGATGTGACGGCGCAGGCACGTCACATCTTGAAAGAGGGCCGGGGGATGTCCCAGGGGTCAGTCGAGACCATATATCGCTATAGGCAGTCATCCGATGAAGAACGTGCATTTGGGAAATCCCAGACAATTTGTTGTATGGAATCCAACATCACACTGACTCATTTTTTTTTCGAAACCCTGAAGAAGGGATTCCCATTTTTCCTATCTTGCGGTGCGGAAAGAGCATCACACCATTGCGAGAAAACCTATCAGCTACGTTTTACTTGAAGTTTGGGAGCCAATATGACGAAGTAAATTTCTCCATCATTTTTTACGCTTTCCAACCGTAGTCTGAAAAATCGTATATGCTTCAGCTTTGTCTTTCTGCCGTCCGAGCGATAACTCGCGTAAAAATTGTTCGATATCGATGAAATTTTAGAATATGATAGGGGATCACCTGGGTACAAATCCTGTTTAAAATGAACGAAATGGGGTCAAAGGTCACGGCATAGGAGCGGGATCCATTCCATTGCCTTTATGCGTCATAACGTACGTAAAAATGGTTCGATTTCGATGAAATTTTAGTATATGGTATAGGACATCCTGGGGACGAATCCTGTTGAAAACGGATGAGGTAGGGTCAAAGGTCAGGTCAGGACATAGGAACGGAATCCATTCCATCGCCATTATCCTATACTATTAAAGGAGCAATTCTTGTGTCTATGTAAATTTTATTTTGAAAACGGCTGTAAGGATTTTGATGAAAGTCGTTAACCTACCGTTTTCTGATACTAGAAATCAATTTAGCTTGATCTCGACTTTAGGAAAATTTGCTTAGTGGGTTAAATAACCACCCTAAATTGCCACGTTTTTAGTGTCATGGCGTCGTCCTGTTAATGTTTCCCATGCTTAGAAATCTTATGACGTCACATTCTTGCGATTGAGATGTCGGCGCGCGGTCACGCCATCGGCCTTCATTACTTCACGCGTTGTGTGTTGATCCTATTAACGTTTTATTACGTCACACTCTCCCGAGCAGATGATCGCGAGTCCCATCTGCCTCATTGCGTCACGCGTTGTGTGCGTATTACGCATTACTTCTATTTTCTTCTAGAACAAAAAGTGAGTTGCGCCAGCTGCTTGGAGTTGATAAGTAGTACAGTATAAGCAGCGGAACGCTGATGTGCTTTTCCCTTCAAAAGGTAAACTGTTAATACAGCATTTTTTTGTTACGTTTTTGAATAGTCACTTGATGACGAGCGTATCCGCTGTGCTAAAATATGATTAGTTCATTTTTATTAATTGCTGTTAACAGAGTGTCACGTGGATGGTAAAACAATATAAGAAAATGTGGCTGGTCGAACCCCTACGAAACGTGAACGTTTCAACTTCAATAAGAAGAATAAGTAGAATACGGCACTGGTGGAACAAGAATAAGCGGAAGAAGTAAATATGGAACAGCTTGGACATTCAAGACCCGATGGTTTCCGATCACATTCCACTCTCGAAACATAAGACCTTTCATTGGAAGAAGATCAGCCTACAAAGAGACCATTCCTAGTAGCTAAGGCGAGGAGCATGGAAATAATGTCCGACGTTATTATAACCCTCAATGAATCTATATCGGAAGAAAACCTCGAATAAATGCGGCGAATAAATAGAAAGTGAATCGCAGCTCAATCATTTGAAGAACGTAACCAGCGCTTGGAAGAACTACGAAGCCGTTCATCACAGTGAAACGCAACTGAAACCGCGGATGAACGTGTTCAGCGACTGGAACACTTGGGACAACGTGCAACTCAATGACTTAGCATTACAATACTTGGAAATAACATATCAAAATAAAAAAAGAATTGTGATCTCATCTCGCCGTTAACCGAGCGATGCTCGGTGACCCAGATATTGCGCTATAACTTACGTAAAAATGCTTCGACTGAGACAAAACTTTATCATGCTGTTCATGAAGTATACTTCACTGGTTCTGTTGAATATAATCGAAATGGGGTGAAAGGTCAGGTCATATGATCGAGATTTATTCTGCAGCCATTATCCTCATAACTTGAGTAAAATATTGAGTAATGATTTCTGGTATGTTGGAAAGCGTATTGCATAATCAATGCATTGCATGATTTTACTAACTTGTTTTGCTAGGGCCAGGATTCGAACTCTTGGCTCCGGAGCACCGATGGCTATCCACTATACTGCACTGGCATGGGCTCTCACTGTTACCTGACTTTATCTCATGTGCGTCCTGCGAGGCAGGCACGTCACAATGATCAGGTGCGTGAAGCTGTAGATAACTAGTTGCAGCAGCTGCCTAACCCCTTCTGTGCCTGAGGAATACAAGGACTTACGCAACCAAGGGATCGATGCTAAATCCTGGCGGCGATTATTTTCAGGTATTTCATGTTTTGTCACTTTCAGTCAGAATGTCTTACTACTTATTGAACCACCCTTACAGTAGCAAACTGTGTACCCGAATGCCTATTTGTTTGATATTTTCGCGATATTCGGTCGAAGTGCAAAACAAGTCTGGTTCCCTGAGGGTAACGACCTCCAATAGTACGAACACAAGCTGAGGCTTTTATGTACTCGATAAATAACACATCATCAGATGAGTTTTGTGAACGCACCACTGGAAACCTCACGTAAACTGATATTATTCCAAATTGGACTCACTTTCTTTATTTGTCCTTGCGTTTCCGCGTTCTGTGATGTTTCGTGAAAATGTTGTTAGAAAACATGCTGCGGTGTTTGTTTGTAATCCCCATGGGCTACGCGTAAAATGATATCTATCTGCTCGGAAGATCAACGCAATAAATTTCAATGTAATCTCAATGACACTTCTCTTCTGCTGTCTACCAAAACACGACGTTTCCACGAAATTAAATCATTAAACAGAGACATCGCTAATTGATTAATTTCTATGAAATGTTTAGAAACGCAAGCAGTAAATGGACGGCTTTTTTATCCACACACACGCCAGTGTCGGAAACTACGTGCAACGTCCAGTTAAGTCCTTCAGCAAGATAAACAAGTTGTTGCTCGAACCACTTGTTGCCGCTGAAAAGTCTCCAATATCTCAGGTCCTAATTAGCATTTGTTAAAATCATAACTGATGAATCATTAGAGTTAATTAGAGGAACTATATCTTCTTCCGTGTTTTGTTTTCTTCAAATTACTTCTCATCTCCAGGTTTCCGACCTCCTGGTCGATCCATTACGCGTTTTCTCTCACACATCTCAATGTAGCAAAATTAGTTCTGTACACGTAGGAACTCCGGTCGAAAACAATGCAAATTACCTTAACGATTTAATTATAGATAACGAAGATTTATGCAGCTATTGTTTGTTAATCTACTTAAATGCTCTTCGCAAGAGAAAACAAGAAGCCATAAATTACCGGCATTACTCTGATAAGCCGTACTTACAATACTGCTCAAGGCAGGGTGAAGAACATTTTGTGGAGTGTACGGATTAATTGCTTCCTGGTCTCAAAGGGCTTTCAATCATCTTCCAGTAAACTTCTTTCTCAAATATTTTCTTGCTCATATCTCCAGGTTTTGGTTTACTTTGCACACAACGCAGCTCCAGGAAAGAAGATGAGAAAGTTGTTCGAAGTTCATAATTGTACTTGCGTCATGGGCAACTAAGCCGCTTTCCTTACTAAAAGAAGAATCGGGAGATTAAAATGTGCTTACTGAAGGCAAATGTATCATGAAATAATAATAGAGAAGTTTAGAAGAGAAAAAAGAAGCTATGGTTTGGCTATTAGCTGAAGGTGTTTTGTTGGCATTTTTATATCTTGAGACTTGACCGAAGAAAATAATTCGCAATGCTGTTTGCTAAAGCACATACTCTTGAAAACCAATACCTTTATTTTCTAAACTGTAATGTTAGTTGTTTAAATCGGGCTTTATAGTTAACCATTTAAGTGGCCGGAACGAGTTAACTCGGGGTTATCAAAATGGGCTAAAGTCAGCTCAGACGAATATACCCGTTGTCTAAGAAGTGAGTGAAATGTGTCTAGAGTGAATTCCATCCAGGGGCATACTGATAGTCCCCGCAATCCACAGCAGTGCGGGGCGCCTCATGGTTAAAAGGGCTTCTAACCTGAAAAAAGGTTGGATGATGGGAAAGCAGCTATTGAGCCGCGGACGGATTAGTGAATAGCGAGTCAGACTATCATTGCTAGGTTCTCAGGTTCGAGCCTGGGCTGAACTTTCAGAGATGGTGTGATTTACTAACAATCGCTGAATATCGGACTAGCACGTTAAGTGACGGCCCCCCAGGCTGGACCCACTGGTTAAATGGGTATCCTTTCCTATGCCCCTCCCCCTGAAATTCTCTCACCCCTCTGTGTGCAAAATCGTACTCGTACGGTGGCGCCATCTCCTGTACTCTAATCTCACTACAAACTGTTGTGTCAAAGTCGCTAGACTTGCTCTCATTCCTTCCGTTTCTGTGTCCTGCCCAAAAGGCGATCTCGCTGTACGTGGCTGGGACCTAAACGCTACTCACTGTGGACGGGAGTCCTACAAGAAAATGACAAATACTGTGGCACAGAGGCTGCACACTGATGCTATGGAAAGCAGCTATTCAAATGAACTTCAGGCCCTTTGTACTAGCCCTTGCTTTTAAAGGGGCCTCAAGTTCACAGCCCTTGCAATAGTTTCTCTTCAGGTATATTAACAAGAGAATGTGAAAACAAATATCAGTTCAATGAGCGGAATTTTTATACCAATGAGGATAAAGTATTATGTATTGCAGTTGTTTGCACATAACTATGCATTCTTCCGAATGTAATGAACTAAAAGGTGCTCTTCGCGGGATCGAAAAATCAGAGACCTGTGTCATTTTTTTTATAACAGTCACAAGTTTTTTTTACTATGTGGAAAACAATGTGACATTATGTTAAATGTGTTTTTTATATTCCAGAGTAAATAGTTTAAGTAATTTTATGTTTTTCGTTCTACAGTTCGTAATCGTTACTTAGTTATTTTCTTACTTATGTTTCGGCATTTCGTATAAATCGGAAAAAGTCGTTAGACACTGTCACACGGGAGTGGTTTGCTTCGTGTATGCAATCGTGAAGCATTTCAAAAAGCAGGCATTAATTATTTAAAATAATAAACTTTGCATTATATGATTAACTTCGACGGAAGTATTTTGTATAGTAATTTTTACCAGTAACTAGGACAATCATTTTAATTAAAACGCACACATTTGTGTTGCACGCAATAAAGTGAAAAAAAAATATTTTTAAGAAAAATACTCCTAGGTGCCAAATAATGTGATTTATTAAAACACCCGTAAAGCCTAGTTAATAAATAATATGGATGTTAAAATTTTAAAATTTATTGAAAGCTAATGGATTTTCGCAAAAGCGCCTCGAAAACATATTTTGCGGGGTGGGCCTCGAATTTTTCCTGTACACCACTGATTCCATCGGGTTAAGTTTAGTGATTTTAACGCCACTTGAAGCAGTGACCTGATAAACCAGAGGATCAGAAAATGTCTTTCACCGTTTGCTCTGTTATTCAAAGGAACCATTTGGAGTAGTGATTCCCAATCATGCTTTCTGACAAGAGTTGGAAACGGGTAAAAAATTTCAGACCCGGACCCAGACGTCCCATAACTGGACCCAACCCGATCCAGACCCGTAACTGATACGGACAAATCTGTTTTGAACTATAAATTAGAAACTCAATTTATGTATTTATGTAACGTATAAACGTAATATATATATTCATGCCAATAATTGCCTGATATTTAATAATTGAAATCCCTTTTTTAATAATAAAATTTGGTTACTTGCTAAAATTTAGTGCCATTACTTTGCGTAATCTAGAAGTGAAAATCCTCCAAATACGTGGCGACAGTAAATAAATAAACACATCGCTCTTTCCACGTTCCAGAAACACACAGCAACCGAAAAATTGTTTTTCAGCCGCCGCTGTGGAATTGAACCACAGAACTCTCGATATCTAGCCGAGTGCGTTATATTTACACCACGGTGGCCAACAATCCACGGTGCTATGTGTGTTTTTAAGTCAGCTTCTGACATCATAAATCCGTTAGATCGGGCTCAGCTACTGAGACTTCTCCATCTGGTGGGCATTAACGGCACTGGCTATATATATAGCACCGTGGATTGTTGGCCACCGTGGTGTAAATGTAACGCACTCGGCTAAATATCGAGAGTTCTGTATTTCAATTCCACAACAGCGGCTGAAAAACAATTTTTCGGTTGCTGTGTGTTTCTGGAACGTGGAAAGAGCGATTTATTTATTTATTTATTTAATTTAGAAGTAATGGCTGACTATGACCGTGACCATGGAATATATTACAAATGGGAATCATTATTTACGATTACACAAATGCATTTTTTAAAATGTATTTAGATTGTTCACATTTTCCACGCTTTGATGGAGGTGCGCATACTTTCATATGGTCCGTTAAATTTTTGGTTCCATAATTTTATATTACACCGCCGACGTCTTCCTTTTGTAATTATACATTTTCCACATTTTGAACAACAAGCAAGACCGAACACCACAGAATTATTCACCGGTTCCTTAATGAGACGAAACAATTTCCAGCATTCATTGTTCCCCTTTGTGGTTTTCAACAATCACGTATTTGTTGGCATCCACGCCTTTCTCAACATCCTTAATATTAAATCCATCCATATTAACAAATAAGGAGTTAATTTCGACATGACATGTGATGGGAACAGGGATGTTAGCACATCAATCTAAAGCCTCTGAATGCTCAATGAAAAAGATACTATGTGAAAAGTAACTCTTATTCATACAGTGAACGTCGCACGGAGAGAGTGAATCAGCTGAGAAGCAGGTGAATGGCGTTTGCCTGTACCTTACCCTGGACAATCGCACTGTAAAATAACGCAAAGGAAGTAATTTATCTTTTAAAAAATAAAACGGGAATAAAACCGGGTCAAATTCGGGTCAGGAACACCTTGACCAGACCCGTTGGACCCGCAAGAAATTGTCAATCCGTTGACCCGTGACCCGTTTCCATCTCTGTTTCTCACTGATCAGCTGCTGAAAGTGCTCCAAAGAGTGTCGACGACACTAAGAAGGGAAAGACAAGATGTTTGAGGGTTTTTTTTTTACAGTGGCATGATGTCAGTGTCACGGGGATTGTACCTTTCCCATCATATCACGGAGAAGATAATGAACGTCTAAAAGAGCGCGCTTATCACAAGTAGCAGGCTTATGGTCTGTACTGCTGAAATGAGAGGATGAAAGGAATTGTTTTGCCTCAGCTTTCGTGAAATCGGTGGTCGTGGAAACATCTTTATTTGGGGTGAGTATAATGTTTTTGGCACCTTTTGGATCGGGTACATTAGCCGCTTAAAAGGTTAACTGTTAAGGTGGTTCCACCTAAAAACTCTGCCTTATGTTTCCTATGGTAAAACTTCTTTACATATTTTCTTCGCAATCAATGTATTCCCAAGGATGAAAACTTGCTCATCAATAAAACTAACTTTAAGTTATAGCATGGGATACCTAATACTTGCTAAAACATAACCATAACTAAGCAATCCAACATTTGCTTGTCTACGGACGTCATCAATGCACAGGTCGCGCCATCTATTAACATGTCTGAACATTACTCGAAGAAAAATGATTTATTTTTAATATAACTATGGTTATGTTTTATCAAGTACTAAGTATCCCATGCTATAACTTAAAGGTAGTTTTATCGATGTGCAAATTTTCATCCTTAGGAATACATTAATTGCGAAGAAAATATGTTAAGAAGTTTTACCGTTAAAACCATAAGGCAGAAATTTTTGGTGGAACCACCTTAAGAGACTAAACTCTTAGCTCACGAACGATTAACTTAGTAAATTGGCTTAACTGTAAAATTTTTTCCCAGTCGTAGCAGCTGAAAGTAGTAACTAAAGTATACAGTAAACCCTGTATAAGACGGAGCCTGTCTAAAACAGAAATCTGACAAAACGGAACTTTATTTGGTATCGAAATTAAAGATAGAAAATTATTTCGATGGTATCGAATAGGAGTTTTATCTAGTCTCCAGCCTATTGTTATTAAATATTAAATTAACACTCTATTATTGTTTTATTTATCCCTACCTGTCTTATTGTCTGCTTGCTTGTGATAGGACAACTAAATAGGATATTAATAGAATTTTTTCTTTACAAAAAAAAAATTCCTTTAAATGCGACTCTTAAAAACCAATACCTTTAAATGCGACTTTCTAAACTGTAATGTTAGTTGTTTAAATCGAGCCTTATAGTTAACTGTTATGTAAGAGACTAAAATCTTAGCTCACGAAAGTTTAACTTAGCAAACTGGTTTCAATGTGAAAACTGGGAATTTTTTCCCAGTCGTAGCAGCTGAAAGTCTTAACTAAAGTATACAGTAAACCCTGTATAAGAAGGAACATGTGTAAATGAAAGATAGAAACTTATTTCGCGAAATTTAAGGTCTCGAATAGGAGTTTTATCTAGAATCTCCAGTCTATTGATACTATATATTAAATTAACACCCTCTTATTCCTTTATTTATCTCTACCTGTCTTATTGTCGGCTTACTTGGGGTAGGAGAACTAAATGTAACACTAGTACACTGGTTTACATAAATTTAGGAAAAATCACAAAAATAGCGATAACTTAAAAAGTCACATGTTGATTTTAATGAAACCCAGACAAAGTATACAACATAAAGTTTTATCTAGAATCCAAGGTATAAAATAACATAAAACAAAGTACCAGACAATTATGATGTTTTAGAAATTAGAACATGTATGAGCTTCACAAATTGGATGTGCCAGTTTGGTATAGGAAAGGTATCTTCAATATGGAGTATGATCACCCCGAGCAGCAATACAGCACATACAGCGAAGTGCGATGCTATCGATTATGCGGTCTCTATGAGGTCAGTAGGAAGCAAGAGCCATTGTTCTTGCAAAGCTGCTCTAAGCGTGGCACGTGTCTCAGGAGGAGGATTGAGAGCAGTAACTCTTATCCCTAGAGCATCCCAAACATGCTCGTTCGGTCTCTGGTCCGGATATCGAGCTGACTACTCCATGCGCTGACCATTCCATGCGCTGAATTGTTTGCTGCTGAAGATAATCTTCCACGATACGAGCCCTGTGTGGTCTAGCGTTTTTGTCTTGTAGGATAAAATTATCACCTATTGCACCGGCATAAGGGCGCACATAAGCATCAAGGATGTCATCTCTATAGACTTCAGCAGTCACGGTTTCACGTGGAAAGACATTGAGATCTGTGCGTCCACCCAAAGAGATACCAGCCCACAGACAGATACTGCCTCCCCCGTATGAATCTCTTTCACGGATGTTTGATGAATGATAACGGGTTCCAGGTTCTCTCCAAATCAAGCAACATCTGCTATCGCTTTGCAAGCTAAGCTAGTACTCATCTGGGTAGAGGACAGCCCTCTATTGATCTGCAGTCCAGTGGACTTGTTGACGTGCCCATCTCAAACTCTCCCTCCTGTGACGCGAGGAAAGCAGCACACAAATGGCTGGTCGCCTCGCGTACAGACCACCTTCATGAAGGCTTTTGCGCACATTAGACGTTGACACCATCCTTCTAGTGGCTGCAACAAGCCGAGACCTAAGTTGCGCTGGAGTTAATGTTCTACTCCTCCGTGCGCATAACTGCAAATATTGGTCATCGGCGCTCGACGTAGCTCTTGGCCGTCCTTGGCTGAATCTTCTGGATGCCGAATTTGTGGCTTGGAATTGTTGCCAAAGTCTATGAACCACAGAAGGACTCACATTTAACCATCCGGACACCTATGTCGGATTTTGACCTGCCTCTAATCTTCCAATGGCCCTCCATGGTAGTTCTTCCGTTAAATGATGCCTCGAAGTCATTGTAAGGAATTGGCTAGTCCAGATTTCTTATCTCACTATCACAGCTAAACTGACAGTCTTACTCTCACACATGCATTTATATGGTACTTGCAGGCAACGCATTCCGATTGCAGCGCCACTATTTTGCTTACTGTAGTTTTATTCAGCACATTTTATATAACAACATACTCAAACTTCGTTTTGATTGGTTTCTTTTTGAAGGCGTTATTGCTATTTTTGTGATTTTTCCTTAATTTATGGAAACCAGTGTAGAATATCTTCTTTAAAAGAAAGAATTCGAGCGTTTGTTGAATCCACTGAAAAATGTGGAAACTTCTGTTCAGCACTAGAAATTATTGATCTTTGAGAGATTATGTCGACTGATGTTGTTAATGCATGAGCGTGTTTATGCCAACAAACATCTCAATTTAATAAATTTATCTTACCCGGCACATATTTGCTAAAGTCGTGAGTATGGATAACTTTTTAATACCAAGAGCTCGTGCTGACGCGCTTTATTTCAATATTAATGCTCATTAATAGAACGGGTTGTCGATTCATATAAAATTACTTGCCAGTTTTGTATCGTTTAAAAAGGCGCTAAAGGAATATTATGTTAATAGTTAGGTTTGTTTAATTTCAGGTATATTCTTTTGTAAATAGGTGTAGATAAGTTGAAAAATAAAATGAAATTGCACTTTTCTGACGTTAAGTGCCACGTGCTAGTCCGGCAAATATTAGTCTTTTTCCCTAGTTCCCTGCTATGTTGCTATGGAGTTAACTGCGTGTAACACAGTAAATAAACAAACAAATAAACAAACACCTGTCCAAAACGAAACCTGCCTAATCTGCAAACGGATAAAACAGGGGAGTAAATCAATCTGGTAACAACGGAAAGTTTACAGATGTTTCTGTGCCTTCGAGTATTTTAATTGAATACAAAACATTACATGATAAAGTGTAGTGATGAATTTTCAAACGAAACAAATATACCTAAAGCTGTATGTGCAAAAGTTGAAAACATACATATATCATCATCATCATCATTGTCAACCATTATCAATCCACTGCTGCACGAATGTCTCCCCAAGTTTCCTCCACAACGGTCTGTCTTGTGCCAGTCTCCTCCATGTCACTCCCGCATACTTTCGAATTTCATCCACCCATCTCCCATGTGGTCTTCTTCTGGGTCTTTTCCTGTCCCTTGGAATCCAATCTAAAATTTCGGCTGTCCATCGATGATCTGTCCTTCTGGCAGTATGTCCAGCCCATTGCCATTTCAGGGATTTAACTCTGATCATGATGTCTTCCACTCTTGTCATTTTTCGGATCCACGAGTTCCTCTTCTTATCTCTCCTGGTTACACCAAGCATACACCTCTCCATGCTGCTTTGAGTTGTCTGCAGCCTTTGTATGTCTCTCTTAGTTAAGGTCCACGTCTGTACACCATACGTAAGCTCTGGAAGGATGCATTGATCAACCACTTTTCTTTTAAGACATAATGGCACATTGCTCTTGAAAATTATGTTGTTTCTTCCAAAAGCTCTCCAGGCACGTTTTGGACGCCGATTAATTTCTTCATCAATGTGACCCTCACTTGATATCTGCTGTCCAAGATAAACGTACGTGTCTGTTATATCCAGCTTTTCTCCATCAATCGATAAATCTTCATTTCTTGTAAAAGCATTGAACAACACTTTTGTCTTCTGAAAGTTCATTTTTAATCCCACTTCTTTACTCTTGTGAGCCAGATCCTGGATCATACTCCGCAGCTCTGATGGGGTAGTTGCAAAAATGACTGCGTCATCAGCAAAACGAAGGTTGATTAGATAATCTCCATTAATCTTTATCCCTTTGTTTTCCCAGTTCAGTGATTGAAAGACATTTTCCAATGTGGCATTAAAGAGCTTCGGAGATATGGTGTCACCTTGTCTCACTCCCTTTTCAATTTTTATGTGTGTTGTATTTTCAAACAGCCGAATGTTTGCACTTGCATTTTCATAGATGTTATGAATAATATTAATATATGCATTTTCAATACCGCAGGATTTCAAAGCCATTGTAACTGCTGATGGTTTCACCGAATCAAAGGCCTTTTCATAATCGATAAAAGCCATGCACAATGGAAGTTCATAGTCCCTCGCTCTTTAAATTAGTTCTCTCACTACGTGGATATGATCTATTGTGCTGTAGCCACTCCTGAATCCAGCTTGTTCTCTCGGTTGAGCGATGTCCAGTGTTACCTTCAAGCGGTGTGAAAGAACTTTAGTGAAGATTTTATAAACCACTCATAACAAGATGATAGGTCTGTAGTTCCCGAGATCCCCAGTGTCACTTTCTTTATGTAGCAGGAGCATTGTAGCGTTGTTCCAATCATCAGGATTCTTCCCTTCATTAAGGCATCGAGTGAAAATTTGGGCGAGTACTGTTTCAATTTCTCCACGTGCTTCTTGTATGATGTCTACCGTAATTCCATCTTTTCCTGGAGCTTTTCCCCGCTTCATGTTCTTGATTGCATGTGCAACCTCCGCCGGAAGGACTGGAAGAACTCTGGTACTGGTACCTTTCATGATGCCTGGAGTACATGTATTATCCCTTTCATATAATTTGGAGTAGAAATCTTTCACTCTTGTTAAAATTTTGCCTCTATTTCTTGTTACAGAATCATCTTGGTTCTCAGTGCCATTATCTGTTTCTTCTCATACTGAGATGTCGCTTTGCTATCTTTAGGCTTTGGTTGTTTTCAATTGCTTTCCTCTCTAGTTCACAGTTAAATTTCCTTACGTCTTCAGTGATACCTTTTCGTACTGTCTTGCATAGCTCTATATATTCCACTTTGGAAGTCACATCTTCTTTAGTTGTCCTGATCTCTCTTCTTTTTTTGGATCAACAATTTGGTTTTTCCTGATAATTTGTTCACATTCAACTTGTTCTTAGACCCAGCTAATTTTGTTGCTGTTAATATAAGAGCTTTGGTAACTTTTCTGTTAACTTCAGAAATATCCACTTCTTCCGATGTTAGGCCTTCTAAAGCAGAGAATCTGTTCTTCAGTTATAGCTGGAAGGTATTATGGTGTTTTTTAAGGTTGGATATGTCAATACATTTTCTTTGTCTCATGAGCTATATAGATACGTTCGAGTTTAGTGTTGAGGTGCATCTTACACCTCACCAATCTATGGTCACTATCTGTGTTGAACTTGTTTAGCACACTGCAGTCTTCTATGAAGAATTTTTTGTTACACATAATAAAATTAATTTCCCTTGTCGTCCCATTTGGATGTCTCCATGTCCATTTCCTGTGTGGATTTTTCTTGAAAAAGGAGTTCAAGATGAAAAACCCTTCCGCCTCTGCAAATTCTATGAGAGTATTTCCACGCTGGTTTCTGTTGCCGTGACCGAATTTACCTACTGAAGTTTCATTCTGTTGCCGTTGTCTTACTTTTGCATTGAAATCTCTCATAATTTTCTTCAAGGGCTGCTTACTTTTGTTATTTAGATGGCAAATTTCCTCAAAAAATTCTTCAATTTCTTCTTCAGGATGACTTGTGGTGGGTGCATAAGTTTGAATAATCTGAGCCTTGTATCTTCTCGAGAGTTGGATAACGAGTCTTGCAGCTCTGTCAGAGGAACTATCAACTTCTACAACGTTATCCTTCAGTTTCTTGTTTATTATAAATCCAACATCACTAGTTCTGCCAGTATCTGTTCCACGATAGTAGAAGAGATGTCCACTTTTCAGTTCAATGAGATCTTCTCCTTTTCTCCTTACCTCACTTAGCCCGACGATGTCCCACTTGATCCTTTGTAGTTCCTCTTCCAATTCAAGAAGCCTTGAATCAGAAGATAGGGAGCGTCCAGTTTACGTAGCCAAGGTCAGCATCATATGGCAGCCTAGTCCGGTCCTCCGGGGATTCTTAGCACCCTCTACCTTCATGTCGCACTGGCCGCTGCCTTGGCCAGGTACATTCCAGCTGCCGGAGACTGAGGGCCAAGATTTAAGTTGTGGAATCATTTTGGAAGGGTTTGGCCATAACTCACCACGCTGGCCAAGCGGGTTGGTGAGTGTGGGATAGCATTTCTTCTAATCCCGATGGTATAGTTATACCGCTATTGGCGGTCATATATATACATATACAAAATATTTACCTTTGATACATACCCATACCATTCGGATACCACACAATGCAGCTGGAATCCAAGAGTGAGCAATAAATACATTATAGAGAGGCGAATTAATTTCTTAATGAAATGCCGCGTCCCCGATGATATCAGATTTTGCCATGAAATACTAGATTACAGCCATTAAATACACCCACTCTATTCCTATGAATAACAAGAAATAATTTATGTGTAGTCTTTCGTTTTAACATTCACTGAACTGCTTGAAACAAAAGTCCTGGAAAAACATTAAAAAAGCGTTACGTTGGAAAAAAATTTGCGTACAAAATTTATCAATTACTTGGAAAAAAAAAAGAAAAGAAAAAAAAAGCAACGCTATGTGGATATAATCTACTCATCCATGGGTTGAATACCAAGACTGGAGGAATTCACTTCTTAAAATAACGAGAAGTAAAATAAAATATATTTCGTCTTTAAAACAAATGTAGCTTCGGACAGCGGAAAGGAAAGACACAACGTTAAAAATGTAACTGAATGTGACATGAACGGGTAAATATATTAATTCAACAATAGCCTTTCAAGAAAACAAGGACAGCTCGAAAATTTGGAAAACGTCTTTAAGTTGGTACACTCGTTAAAAAAGTGAAGTTCCATTAAAGTAAAAAATAAAACCAATCGTACGTTGAAAAAATAAATTTATGAGTTATATGAAACTGACATTTATGAAAAAATACCTCGCAATATTGTAAAATTAAATAGAGAACCATTCGTTACACATTCCGCAAAAAAGATGGTCAGCTTCAAGCCATGCTCGTGCGTGCCAAATCTGTCCTGATGGTAGAGCATCCGCTTTGAACGTTGACAATCCTTGGTTCGTTTCCAACCATCCAAACGGGCGTTTTTCTGGACCTGTTGAGAAAATTTCCCTAGCACAGTGCTATAATTCAGAAGTTTCGTAAGGACAAGAAAAAGGTAGTTGTAGCTTTGGGAAACTGCAGTTATTATTTATTATTTTTTTCATTGCTACTACTGGGGAATTGGCGGACAAGGTTCGGCAAGCCATCAGTTACGTCACGTGATTGCCGGCTGCCACTTCTGGGAAACTAGCGGACCACATTAGGCTAGCCATCATTCATGGCACGTGCTTGCAGGGCCGGTGAAGGGCCACTTGTGGCAGCTACTGCCTATGATGGATAACTGATAGCTCTGTTGAGGTATATGTCAACTGATGGGGGTGGCAACTGTAGGCCAGCTGCTGGCCTGAACTGCTGGCCCTTCTGTTGGCTGCCACGACATTTTATTGACGGTTCGAAAGCGGCAACATAGTGCTGGGCCATAGCTGGTAGTGCTGGATGCCAGCAATGGCCCAGTGCTGCTCAAGGAAATCTGTTTTGGCTGGGATATAAATAATCACAACCAAAACCTTTCAAACATGCTGATGACAGCCACAGAACATCAAGCCTTATCAAAAGAAAAACAATGGACGATACTTAAAAATCACACAGCAAATATACAGAAAGATACAAATAATTAAGAAAGAATATCCCAATAAAATATCAAGTGACTTCGAACACCCGAACCAATCTTCTGGGAAAACATCCGGGAGCTTGGAGCCAAACAGGTTCAGTTTTCATGATATTACCTAAGACCAAATTTAAACCAAAATGTAGTTGCAACGGAATTTAGACATGTAAAATTTAGTGGTAATATGCTTTTCCTACCCAAACTTTTAAAGTCACACAGCAAGAAAAATATAATTGAACAAAACACAGCAGAAATATGAAAAATACACGATTTTTTCTTACCTTATCTTGTTAATGGACAAAACGTACTGAAGTAAAGAACGAAAAGGACACATACATACGTAACTCTTAGACAAACATAACCCCCCGCTCCCTTCGTATGTATTCAGATTGATTCGGGGGTTCGGAGTCACTTGATATTTAATTGAGGGTTTTCTCACTTCATTATCGTGTCTTTCTGTATTTTTGCTGTGTGTTTTTTAACTATCGTCTATTGTTGTTTTTTTCTTTGCTAATTCTCGATGTTCAGTGGCTTTCATTTGCATGTTTGGGAGGTTTTGCTTGTGGTTATTTATACCCAACCTAGGGAGAGAGTTAGCCAGCAGCCCTAGCTGCTCCTCCGAGAAAAGCACGAGAGAAAATACGTCTGCGGCGCCACCTGACAGACGAACCTGCGAACCACACTAGAAATACTATGTGTTTTGAGGCTATCAATGGAAGAATCCAATTTTCCAATCCAGCAGACGATTTTTACAGTAACAGATCTAAGATTGCAACAACAAACCAGAATACTAAGAAATTACCTGTGGGACCAGAAAAAAATTTGTGCTCCCAAAAGGTTTAGGAAGTATTAAAACACCGAAATAACAGAATCCTTCGCAAACCTTTAATTATTAAGATATTAGTATTTTTATTGTTTTTTGTTTTTAATATCTTATAGAAGCTTTTTATATTATATGATCTTCTTTTGTTATATTTTCAATTTCAAGTTTTTTTGAATGAAAGGAAAGGGAATTAATAAGATATTTTAGGTTTCGCTATAAGCGGTTGTGACCCCACACATCTTCATCTAAATATTTAAAATTTTAAAATTTAGCTTTAATTTAGACAATTCATTTGGTTACCAATTATTTAAATTAAGTCTGCCATCCTAACTCTATACTTGAGAACTATTTTTCTTAATGTTACTTTTAAGAAGTGTACCTGGTTATTATAAACTGATTCATTACAGCTTTAACATGTTTTTCAAGTTCCGAATCCAAGCTACACATTCTTGCTAACCTTAATATTTGTGAAATGAACACATTTTCAATAACCTTCCTTGATGTATTTCTACACCACACTCCATATTTAATCATTTTAAATTTAAAGTTGTTTCTCATATCACATAGGTTAACAATTGGGTTACCTTTATTCAGATTAATAGCTAAATCTAAAATATCAATTTCCTGGTTACTTGCATTAGTTTTATTTAATTTAAGGCAGCTAGGATATATAGCAGAAAAGTCATTTTCAAGGCAGGCTTCCTGAATTATTAAAGCAAAGAAGTATGTAAGTAGGTATGCTCATTGGAAGAATTTGACTTCATGAACTGATCCTCTATAAAAAAAATAGAAACAAATTGCAGACACTTGTAGAATGGGAGCTTCCCATAAGGGTTATATTAACCTGCTTGAAGGACTTATTGTTGAAAAAGACAGTAGCGAAAAGGTAAGGACATTCAGGTTCCTATCTGTTCGCCAACCTTAACCGAAGCTGTTTGTGAAATGCTTTAAACTTAATTGCTTGCTTCTTTCCTGAAACTGGAGCTGGTTAATAGGTGACTTTGTTATTGAACTTTTGAAAAATTAAATCAGAATATAATTTCTTACAAATAATAGTAGTTATTGTTGGCTTTATGTGTGGTAGTAATAGTAAAAATTTACTATTGTTGCAAATCGGAAAGATATTTCTTCAACTCATTGGAGAGAGTTAGGCTGTTATCTTTAATAATTTTAAGATTAGTTAAATTAGTTCTAAATTCTTGTAAAATGTTGTACTTCCATTCAGCGAAGGCCTCAACTGCCAAGTTGTTGGATAAGCTAGTTTTCACAATATACTGTGTTTATCTAAATCCTGACCAAAATCGTACTTAATTCTCTCTCTCTTTTGAGAGATTGAATGATGGCCTGAACTTAACACCAAACCCTAAAAGCCTTCTGAGATGAGTTTTAGCAATAAATTCTAAATTACCTATAATTATATGATTATGGAAGTTATCGAAATAAACAGCACCTTGGTATTTACTACAAATACAGATAAAGTTAGTGAAACTAGTAAAAAATAAATGTGGCTTGTAATTCTTAACAATAGAACCCAGAGTTTTAGCATACTTTAAAGGAACTACTGTTTTGTGTTTAGAAATAGGGAAACTACCAGAATTATTATAGAATAATTTTCTAATACTCAGAGTATCATAGCTTTTATTAAGGAATCTGACAGTGATGTAGTTTTTGGAAACTGGTTTGGAGGAAATGTTGTCTTTCAAGATATATTTTAGCACAGCTAATACCAAAGTAAAGATGTGAGAATCTACATTACTTGCAAGATAATACGAGAAGCTTCAAATGTAATCGAGGTAGTTGCTTTCAATGCATGATCTTGATATGAAGAGTCACTCACAATTCAAATTTAAATTCGTTGATTGAATTTAAAGATCTCATTGCATATACAAGTATTAGAATTTTCAGGTTTCCCTAGATCCCATCATCAGATACAGAAGAAGGAATAAGTTAAAATAGAGTGTTACGTGACGTGATATAGACATCGGATATTAATATGACAATGTCACGTGGTATCAAATTGTCAACCAACGTGGTATGTATCAAGAAATAAAGAAAGAAAATGGAATGCAGGTATACATACAATACTGCATTGTAAAAACAAAGGAAAGTTAGTTAGTAACTAAATTAATTGCGTTGTTCTTATCTATATATACAACAAGGAGCACTATAGCAGAAATCGAGATTAAGTGATTTCGTTCTCAGTTTGCCTCGTATAGTGCTCCTTGTTGTATGTCTAGATTAGAACAACACAATTAATTTAGTTACCTACTAAATTTCCTTTTTTACAATCCAGTATTGTATGTATACCTGCATTCAATTTTCCTTATTTTCTTTATTTCATGATACATACCACGCTGTTTGACAATTTGATGCCACGTGACATTATGTCATATTAATATCTGAAGTCTATATCATGTCACGTAACACTCTATTTAAACTTATTCCTTCTTCTGTATCTGACGATGGGTTCTAGGGAAACCTGAAAGTCCGAATACTTGTATGTACAATAAAATCTTTATATTCAACCAACGAATTTAAATTTGTATTGTGAGTGACTCTTCATATCAAGATCGTGCATTGAAGGCAGTACCTCAATTACTTTTGACTATTTCTGCAAGAATTTGAATTCTCCTAATACGTAGGAGCTTGTTTCCCCACAAGCTTCTACGAGCCTTGTGGGGAAACAAGGAGGAAAGTTCTCATATTGCAACATTAAACCGAGAGTGTTTATTATCTGCAAAAGTTGAATTTAACCCATATGGGTACAAAGACTGCTGTTTAAGAATTTCTATTGACTCGGTAGCAAGCCTGTGTTCCAGATTCGGAATAATGTTCCGCACCTCAATGTGTACCTTATCAAAACCATGTAAATGGAAATTGTCAACCTGATGAGTAGAAAGCCTAAAATAACTATGCTGCCCATTATCCTTGACAGACTGAAACTTGTTAACCTGAGATCCGTGACCATTGATTCTAAGGTACAGAGAGTTCTTGGATTCTCCATCGTATACGAGATCACATACGGTCAAGAAAATTTATAAACGGAATTAAATACTTTTCAAAACCTATTGCTTAGTGATCGCTGTTGAAGTCCATATAGCTTAGGATTTGCAGCCTTACAAGTAAGGCAACGTCTGTCACCATATAAAAAAACATTTCTTTCTTGCCAGCTTTAGAATTTACAAAAGGTTAGGAACCACGTAGGAGTAAATAGAAAATCTGAGTCGGACTCTACCCCTGTCATCTTCAACTACGAACACGGCACTCAACCAAAGGAAAAAACTCTCCAAATGACCGAACCTCTCTTTCCTTCCAAATAGCCGAAAACTAGAAAACAAAATTTACGCAACTGTGAATTTAAGAAACAAAACATTAAATGAAAGCCTAACTGCAGAGAAACATTTTAACTAAAATCTCGCTAAAGCTGCAAATTATAAATTTAAAAGACATAAAACAAATTAGAGAATCAAGAATTAAAAAAAAATAACAAAATAACTTTGAAATTCTAAAGCGCTAAAGGCTGCATAAAAGAAAATGCGCGAAATTAAAAGGCACTGTTCAGGCTGGTGGAGGCTTCGATATGGTCTGGGGCGTGTTCAACTGGCACACGTTGGAATCTATGGTAGGTTTAGATGCATCTCTGAATATCTCACGCTACGTGTCTATCCTTTCAGGCCTTCTGCATCCTCTCGTGGTCGGCATCAGGCTACAGGGCAATGTATTGTTCTAAAAGGACAATCATTGTCCCCACTGAGCTGAAGATTCATTCCGGAAAATTTTCAATCCTGTAATAGCCTTTCCATTCAGCGGACATAAAGCTGTTGGAAAATCTTTGGGATGCTGGGAAAAGGTAAGTTCGAGCTTTGGATCTTCCATCAGGAAAGCAAAAGAATTATTGACAGTGGTTCAACAAACATGGATGGAGATACCACGTGATCTAGTGGACTCCAGATCAGATCAGATCAGATGTAGGGGATTTCAGGAAGATAGTGTCTGACCGAAGGTCTTAAACAGCCTTTAGAAATAGGAAGCTAGGAGATTTGGGCTAGAGTGCTCGATAGGAAAGTGACACGGAAGCGAGCTAGAAAGAGGGAGGAAGACGTCCTTATTTATTACGGGGGCGGCAGCACCCGAAGCGGCTTAACACACCCATCCCACGCATGGAGGATATTTGGTGGTTCGAGCTTTCGTACCTGCCTGGGATGGAACGCGAGGTCTTCTCCGTGGTAGTCACGAACGCTGTCCACTAGGCCACCCGCGGCCCAAGGACTCCAGACCCAGCTGTGTGACTGTCCTTATACGGACAGTCACTACAAGCGAACGGTGGGCGTACCAATTATTAGGCAGGTATTCAATGCTTGTTGTGCACTCAGAGTACGTATTAAGTGCCATTTGGTACACGTCTATGCATTCACTTGTAGATGAATATGGTTTTGCAAGAGGAGGCAAAATGTACTCATGAAAGTAAAAGAAAGGATGTACTCATGAAAGTAAAAGAAGCAGATGTACTCATGAAAGTAAAAGAAGCAGATGTACTCATGAAAGTAAAAGAAGCAGATGTACTCATGAAAGTAAAAGAAGCAGATGTACTCATGAAAATAAAAGAAGCAGATGTACTCATGAAAGTAAAAGAACTGATGTACTCATGAAAGTAAAAGAAGCAGCCTGAACGAAAAATAGCTTAGCGTGACTTTGTGCTTGTTTCGAACAGAACTCCATGTGAGAAAATGGAATCTAAAGCTGTGATATCCCTGGAATGAAATCACAAAATATGAATTCCCATTTACGAAATACGCTTTTAAAGGTGATCCCGTGCGGAAGGCATCCATAAAGTGAAATCTTAACTGCTTCGTGTATTTCATCCATTAAAGTGATGTAGTTTCATTTCCCAAATGAATGAAGTTCGGGCGAATTTCTGTTCATTGATTTATGCCTTAATTTGTTCACGTTTCATCCTAGGAGAACGAATTTATTTTACCCACATTTGGAAAAGAAGCATGTGGTTTAAAGTACAATACTTGAGAAAAATTCCAGACTACTACTTGTTTCTAAGTATGCCTTACTTTCATTTTACCCAAAGCCTAAATCAGCATTGAGGAAATGAAATTGGAAAAACATATCATAAATCATCAATTTGATGATCTAAGTTTTCTAACACATGGGAAAATATATACGGGATGTAAATGGAATTAACTTATGACATTGGATTCATTTGGTTGCTTGTAATTAAAACTGCAAAACTTCTTGTGGTTAATGGACGCATATGTAAATCTGGTTATAGGTTTCGTAAGTTGTATGGATATTAAGTTTAAATAGCAAGTAGTTCAACTTTTATGTGTTAAGCTATGTGCGCCTAAAAATGATCGTAATGAACTTCCTGAACATATACAGTATCGAAACGGACAGAAACAGAACAAACATGATAACTTACGAAACTATTTCTTTCGCTCAACACTGAAACGTCAAGTTACTCAAACTTACATTTATAAATTCTTCAGCAACTCTCGTATAACGTTGTACATAGATATCGACAAAACAAAATCTCTATTAATCCATCGATATAAACCTCTCAACAACTTTACGTCAAATGCATCCCCTCATCTACACCGAAGAGCTTAAGAATTGTGACGAAGAGCGTTTTTATGCAAATTGAAGAAACTGCAAGTAAATGACGGCTCGTGTAAATGTCATGAACAGATTGTGACGGATATTCTAATTTAACTTTCATTTTTAGTTCCTTGTCCTATGTAAATTTCAGTTTGTTTTCTTTTGCACTTTCCCGACTTAACCTGATATCTTCTCTTTCACATGAATGAGGTTGTCAACAATTTGAGGTCAGAGAGAGTGACCTATGAATGTGATAAGAACTTTAGATAAAAAGGACGATACAGCAGTTGCTTGGTGTGTGTGTGCGTGTGTGTGATGTTCGATCGTTGTTAAGATACACTGCTGGCCACCCAAATTCCAACACCAAGAAGGACACGAGAGAGCAAAACCAGATTTACTGGACATATAACAACAGATACAACGATGAAACGATTGAGCTTACAGGCCCGTGCGTCTTGCGGAACACGCAGACATCAATAGTTCGTGTGGCCCCCATGGCTGGCAATAACGGCCGCTACACGCCGCGGCATCGAACGAAAGAGGCTTTGGATGTAGGCTTGGGGTATGTCGGTCCGGGCTGCTTCCACACGTTGCCACAGTTCATCAGGCGCAGCCGCGGTTGGTGCTTGCCGGGACACTCGGTTACCGATCACCGACCAGACGTGTTTGATGGGTGACATATCGGGAGACCAGGCGGCCCACGGCAGCAGTTACACCTGGTGGGCCGTGACGAATTGTTGTACGATGCGTGCCACGTGCGTGCGCGCATTGTCCTGTTGAAACGTGGACGCTGGCAGGTCCCGCAAGTAAGGGAGGACTACAGGCTCCAAAACGTCGGAGATGTAGCAGTGGCTGTTGATTGTACCGGCGATGCGTACCAGAGGGTTGCGGGTGTCATATCCAATTGCGCCCCAAACCATAACGCCAGGCGACGGACCGGTGTGGCGATGCATAATGCAGGCGTCATACAGCCTCTCGCCGGGGTGCCGCCACACGCGGATCCGACCATCGTGGTGTTGCAGGCAGAAGCGGGATTCGTCAGAGAAGAAAATGTTGTGCCATTCCGTAGTCCAGGTGCGGCGTTCAGCGGTCCACTGCCACCGCACTGGCCGGTGGTGTAACGTCAATGGTAATCGAAGCAATGGGCGCCGTGCGAGAAGTCTCCGCTCCTGCAGACGACGTCGAAATAAATGTACGTGCTGACACAGGTTGTTGCGCAACACACCCTAATTCCTGCGCTAAAGTTCGTGATGTGACGGTGCTAGTTGTCAATGCCCGCCGCACAAAATGCCGGTCCTCTCGTTCGGTGGTATGCCGCGGCTGCGGCAATCGCTCACGTCGATCCGTCCGTCCGTCCTGCAGCCACCGAATCCATACTCGCCTCACTGTGGCTAGATGTTGTCCAACACGGTTGCCGATATCTCGGTACGATAAACCGCTGTCGCGATATGCCACTATTCGTCCTCTGTCGAACTCCGAAACGTGTTGGAATGACTGCCGTAATCTGCGACGAGGCATCAGGAAGCTTCCCACGTACAGGTCCGGCAGCACAACACAGTGCTTCTCGGTGGCGTGCAGGACGCACATGATTTGCATATGCCCTGCAATGCTAATCGTTTGTATCTCCTTTTGCGGGCTACGCATGCTGCGAATTTCAGGCCAATCGGATGCTTCCTTCTTGGTGTTGCATTTTGGGTGGCCAGCAGTCAGTGTAGATTATACGACAGATAATTGAAGCATTAAATGTGAAGTGTAAAACTCGCAGTGCTATATTTTGGATTTCATCAAATATTGCTGGACCAATAAAGGTTATCGTAAGTTTGAATTCCGTATATGTATTGTCTGGCCGTAAAACCTTAATCCCGTGCAACTATTGCATCGTATTCTCATTTAGTTCAACATTTCCGTAGTCATGATTGTAGACATAGCGTAACACCAATCTCACACACGAAAGAGGGTTACGTTATAAGGCATAAATAATACCTGATACTGAGCCCTATTAATAAGTGTTATTTTTGTTTTCCGGACGGAAAAGGCAGCAGACTTAAGTGAGTTTGACAAAGGTAAAATTGTGATAGCCAAAGTCTGGGTTAGAGGATTTCCATGACGGCAAGGCGTGAGGGGTGCTCAGGGTCAGCCGTGATAAGTACTTTCAAAAAGTGGTCTGAAAGGGGGAAAGTCACGATCCCGCCCCACTGACATCGGCTCTTTGTCGAAAGTGTTCACAATGGGCACGAGGCCAACAAAACTGGACCTTGAATGACTGGGAAAAAGTAGTCTGGTCAGATGAATCTCGTTTCCTGTTGCACAAATGTGGACGGCTTGGATACATGTGCCTTGTTTATCTGGAAACGTTTTGGCACCGAGGGACAACAAGAATAATGACACCGAATTTTCGGGTGTAATAAGCACGCCTTTTGAATCTGTTCTGACGCAAATTAAATTTATCAAAGCTATTCAAAGTCAATGAAACCGGTATGGAATAAAATAGATCTGACGAAAGAAAGAATATTTTCAATCGGGTTTTTAATCCCTTTAGATATTGCTGTAAACGGAATCGTGAGCTTACGAACTCTTAGAAACCGAGATATCCACAAAAATAAGATGTGACTTTACGTCCCCTGGTGCGGAAACCATGCATTATTTTAGGAAGAAATTATTCTCAAAAGGTTTATTCCTATAAGCGGTATAGGCCCAAGAAAAAATAATTAGTCGAGTTTTCAGCAGCCCAGATTTTGCTACAAATACATCAGAAGCAGAAATTAACACTTATGACCCCAGGTGGCCAAACCATTCTTTACCAAGCATTTGAAATTATGTGAAAAATATTTTCCATCAGGTCTTGTATCCGATACAAGAAGAAATTTTCAGATCGGAGCTTTAGGAGCAGAAATAACGCAGAAAACGCAATTTACCTTTGTGCCCCCTAGCGGAAAGTCTATGATTTACTTGTAAATTTTAAATTTATAGGAAAAACATTTCGCATCGGAAACACTATCCAACAAAGAAGGAATTTTTCAAATCGGACTCTTAAAAGTACTGATATTGACAAAAATAAGATATACATCTACGCCCCGTGGCGTAGAAACCATGCATTATTTCAAGAATAAAATGTTCCTAAAAGGTTTGTCGACATGAGTAGTATCGGTCAACAAACGACTTCTTTTTCAATGGATATTTTAGAAGCTGATATTTTGCTGCAAATACATCAGGAGCGGAAATTAAGGCTTAAGCGACCTGGTGGCCAAACCATTTTTTTACGAAAATTAGAAAATATGTGCAAACGATTTCCCATTAGGAGCTGTATGCGGAGCAGAAAGAATTTTTCAAATCGGAGATTTAGAAGCAGAGATATAGGAGGAAACGCAATTTACATTTACGCCCCCTAGCGGAAACTCTATGAATTACTTGAAAATTTTGAAATTATATGAAAAACATGTCACTCTGAAAACACTATCCAACAAAGAAGGAATTTTTCAAATCGGACTCCTAGAAGTAGAGATATTAACAAAAATATGATGTACATCTACGCCCCCTGGCGGAGAAACTGTGGAATATTTTAGGAAAAAATATTCCAAAAAAGGTTTATCGAAGTGAGTTGCATCAGTCCACGAAATAATTTTTTCAATCGATATTTTAGAAGCTCAGAATTTATGGAAAATACATGAGAAGCAAAAATTAAGACTTTCGCCCCCTGGTGGCCAAAGTATTATTTACCAAAAATTTGAAATTATATTCAAAAGATTTTCAATCAGGAGATGTATCCGCTGAAGAAAATTATTTTCATATCGGAGTTTTAGATGAAGAATTATCGGGAAAAATGTAATTTACCTTTACGCCTTCTAGCGGAAAATCTATGCGTAATTTGAAAAAGTAACTATATCTAAAATACTCTTCGACATAAATGGAATCGAAATATAAAATAATTTTTACAATCGGATGTTCAGAAGCAAATATGTGGAATAAAACGTTTTTTTAATTCGATATCATCTGCATTTACGCTCTCTAGCGGCGAAATTGTACATCGTAAAAAAAAACGAAATAAAGGATCATCATTCGCATGTTTCAAGCTTCCCAGTGCAAAAATATTTTTTTAAATAGGAACAATAGTTGCAGAGATATCGTGGGTACAGACGGATGGACGGACAAACCGATAACATAAGCACGATCTTTTTTAAAAAAGAAGTGCTAAAAACAAGCTCTTGTAGAAAATGTAATGATTTGCTGCTGGTAAGCGCATCGTCAAGTCATTCATGTGCAGGAAACTATGAAATCTACCACCTGACTGCAGACCAGGTGCATCCATACATGTCAATGGTATTTCTCGCGTTGTGAGTTCTTTCAGCAGCGTAATGCACCCTGTCACACATTCTGGAATGTTCGAGAACGGTTTCTGAAACAGGAAAAATACTTCCACGTGTTGCCCTGGCCTCCGTATTCCACAGACAGCAATTCAATCAATCGTCTGTGGTTTGTGTCAGAACAGCAATTCCTATCTTCAGCGACTGTGATATCAGATACATATACCACATACCACAAGACACTTTTAGAAACCTTGGAGCGTCGCAGCTTCGCTGGGTAACAGCTTTTATGGCTGCCACAATGTCCTGGATGTTTGGTGTACACTGAAGAGCAACTGAATTAGAGACAGCTGGCGTTATGCAAATGTGGCGTGGCGCTGTGGGCTGCTCTGTAAACGGAAACGACATGACGTATGCAGCGATCCGACAATATAAGGAGTGATGCAACGGGAATCAGTAAGAGTCGGACGCAGTATGGGTAAGACGAAGGATCTAAGCGCAATTGATCGTGGCCAAATTGTCGGTGCCCGACGAATGGGTCAACTCCATCTCGGAAGTCGTGAAGGCAGTGCGAGTTTCACGTACCACTGTGTCACGGGTGCACGTGAGTACATCGAATCCGGTAAAACCATCCCTGCAAGGGCCAACTGCCGTGGACAACAGCGTGTGGATGAGCGGGGTCATCGTCGGCTAGCTCGCATTGTAACAGCGGATAGACGGGCCACAGTTCAAGAAATTACTCGGCAACTTAACGCTGGTACACAAAAAAGTGTAAGAAGCCACATCATCCAGAAATATCTCCTCGCTATGGGGTACAGAAGCCATCGTCCTACGAGGGTACCGCTGCCGACCGCACATCACAGGGTGCAAAGATTAGCATGGACGTGGGAACATCACCACTGGATCCTAGACATGTGAAAAATGTTGCCTGGACTGAAGAGTCGAGATTCACGTTGGTACATGTGGATGGCAGGATACGAGTACGGCGCAAACCACATGAAGCAATGGATCCTTCTTGCCAGCAGGGTACTCTTCAAGCTGGTGTTGGTGGCATTCTCGTCTAGGGACTGTTTACGTGGACAGAAAAGGAACCCCTGGTACGTGTGACATTGTCCCTCACAGGTCAACGTTACCGGGATATCCTGGACGACCATTTGCTCCCGTTTGTGCGTCTTCAACATCCCATTGGGGACCTCATCCTGCAACAAGACAATGCACCGTGCCATCGCGCTCCCGAATTGTATCCGAATGGTCGGATGAACATCCACCGACGTGACCTCGCTTCCTTGGCCAGCTAAGTCACATCTCTGACCCCCCCTCCCCGCCTCCATCAAATTTTCGGGAACTGTAGGAGCTTGTTCAGGCGTTGTGGATACGTATGGCTTCCCAACGCTTCCGGTGTCTTATCGAGTCCATGCCGAGGCGAATCGCCGCCGTCATCAGGCCGAAAGGTGGTGCTACACGGTACTAGACAGGTATCTCTAATTCAATTGCTTTTCAGTGTATATCTCACTGAAATCTCAATTCTCTGTGTAACTCTGCGTATCTGCGTGTGCATTCAGAGTAATAATTTTATGTAGCTCCAACTTATTTTAAGTTATTTTATCTAGCTCCGACCCATTGTAAGCTTTGCCACATTGAAATAGCTATTCGAGGAATTAATGTGTCGTTCAGTCAAAAAACATTTAACGGGAAGAAAGTAAATTTAGATAAGAAAGCACAAGCTCAAAGGGAAAGTTATTTAGAGGCACATGTCGTTCAATTTCTGATATAAAATAGAACCCGCATATAACGAGGAGCTCTGGGTCGACGGAAATCCTCACTAAATCCGTTTGGCGTGAAAAATGTCACCACGTATAAATATGTATACCTGATATAATGTATTAGATGTAGAAATAAGTTTTAAAGCGTTTTTTGCGTGACGTATACCGCTAAATTACAAATCTGACATTCCCCCGCGTTGTTGTCATGTGACCGTAACTGCTCCAGAATAAAAAAAGGTGACATCGAATTTTGCCCAACAGCCAAACGCATCGGTGGGCAAAAGATGACAAGCGATACTGCATTATTCGTCACTGGATTCGTTACGAATTTCATCAAGGAAAAAGTGCTGAAAAAGCATGTGCATCGATCTGTTCTGTTCTGTGGGAGAATATTGTATGGAAGCGCGCGTGTGAGTTTTAGTTTAGACTGGTCAAAGCAGATAATTTTGATGTTAGCGATCAAGAACATAAAAGCGCCCCGCAAAATATTGCACATGAGGATCTGCAAACATTGTTGGATGAAGATTCACTCCAAACGCAAAAATAACTAGCTGAACACCCACACCCACAATGGGAAAGTGTCAGAAGGAAGGAAAATGGGTGCCACAGGACCTGACCCAAAGGAACAAGGATGAGCGTGTCATGAAGTGTTTGAATCTGTTGAATAAACAACACAGAAAAAGTATTTCCTGTAGAAAACCGTTACGGGTGATGAAAGGTGGTTATTGTACGACAATCCCGAACGCAAGAAACACTGGGAAAACCCTGGTGAAGCAACGACTTTGACACCCAAACGGAATACTCACTCCAAGAAAGTTCAGCTGTGTATCTGGTGGGATATGAAGGCTGTGCTCTGTTATGAACTATTAAACCAGGAACAAACTGTTACTGCTGCTAACTACAAGCATCAATTGCTGCGATTGAACTAGGAAATCTGTCGGAATCGTGCATTCACAGGCAAAGGATTGCATCCCGTGAAATTACTGCATGACAAAGCCAGGCCGCATGTCGTGAAATCGGTCAAGAAAACGTTACTGACGTTCCGCTGCGAAGTTTTGGAGCACCCGGCGTATTGTACCGACATAGCCCTTTCAGACTATTATTTGTTGCGATTGATGCAACATGGTCTGTTTGCTGTACGGTTCCGGACATGTGACGAAGAGCAAAAATGCGTTGACCACTTCATCGCATCTCATGACGAAGTATTCTTCATGGCTGGAATCCCTCAGCTGACAGACCGATGGCGGAAGGTGATGACGGTGCATATTGTAATTCGTAAAGGTATTGTTGTTGTCTCAAAAATTACATGTTGCGTTGTCTTAAAACGCTTTAAAACCTTTTTGTACACTTAATACATACGTTTACATTATACAGTCCATAAGAACGGGATATACTTGAAAACTTTATTTAAATAACTGTAGTTGCACAAATTAGAATAAAATGAGCTCATGAATACTTATTTGCAGAGATTCCAGTTACTACGGTTTCTCCGTAATCACTACGGAAATCGTTAGTCCGCTAAGGATTACGGAAAGCATCGGATATACTGCGGAAATCGAAAATGGGAGTAAAGTGACTTTTTAACGATGTGAGTAAAGTTCACTTTCATTTTTTCTAGTTTCTAACATTCATTAGAAAAGAATTTATTAGAAATTTTCAATATCGTTGCATGTTTTCTGTGATTTTTCAATATGTTTGGAATACTTAAGCGTCTCTGGCCACAAGCAGTGTTATCACGGCCAATGGAATCCCGGAACCCTTTGCATATCATGAAAGGTCCTCAATTTTCGTATTTTACGTGAAGTCCTGAGGTAGTACTAGAATTATTTTCTGCAATGAACAAAACTTATTTGAATATTATAACTATACTACACTGTAAAAAATTTACTGTAGATTTTACGGTTTTAAACCGTTTTCCATGGTGCCAACACAAAACCGTAAAATCTACAGTTTATGCAGTCCTGGAGCAAAGTTATAGCTTTGTTCCAACACTGCATTTAATGAAGAAAACAGCACAGATTTTTGCTGGAGCGAGTCACAGTCCAAATAATCACGAAAACACAAAAATTTGGCTGGGAACGAATGTGTTGATTGTGTTGGAGCCAAGCTATAGCTTTGCTCTAACACGGCATAAAACTGTAGGTTTTACGGTTTTGTGTTGGCACCCTGGAAAACGGTTAAAAACCGTAAAATCTACAGTAAATTTTTTACAGTGTATATATCCGAAATTTCTTGGTGCAGAATAGAAATCAAAGTGTCCAAGATTTCGCACATCAACCAGATGGCTTCTTCAAGGTAGGAAGACTGCCTTGAAAAAGTCATCAATAATAGGCATGTGCTTATAATAGACATGTGTTTATAATAGACCTGTGTGCGAAGAAATCGCCTTCGCACCGAGATCTATTATAAACCCACATCCGTACCTAGCTTGATGCTCCGTAGCTCATTCTGTCCCGCTCACAACAAGACAGCTTTATTCCATTCTCGAATCCGAAGAGCCTTTGCAGCCTCCTCAGATGCTCCTTCTAGGCAATGCGTATTGAGAGACGTTAACGAGCTGGCCACTGAGGCAGGATACGCTCAGAACCTGGTACATCGTTACATCGAGAAAACCCGAACCAGTCGTACTGATCTTTCTATGCTGCAGCTACACTACCTGGGCTCAATTCTCTGTATACCAAATGTTACCTATCAGCTGAAGAACGCGCTGAAGAAGATAAACCTCTGTGTTGTCATCAGGTATTCGACATGTTCATATACCATGCTTTAAGGAAACACTAACAAGACCTCACCTTCCAATGAAGCAGGTGTTGATGCCATTCCTCTACTATATCAGGACGGCTCCAAGCGATGCTACATTGGAATGACTAAACGTTCATTTAGAATTAGAGTCAACGAACATAAAAAGGACATAAAAAACGGCAAAGTAACCACGGACATATCTAGAGAAATCACGTTCAAGTCCGCTGCTCCTATGTCGGATGACGTAACGAAATTAGCATCCTACTCCACCCGAACATCTACTACCATTCGAGAAACTTTGGAGATCACAACAAACAGCGAGTCTTGTAATGATAGCGTCTCACTGGATTTGCCACGAATTTGGAACCAGTTCTTCAAATAGTGATTACCTCCTGATTTTCCTTCCATGATTCCGTGTGCTAAACGAGAATAACGCCTTGTGTCTTTGAATATTTGATTACGTTCGCATCTCTTCGCTATCGTCAAGTCAAGTCACCTCGTTCAAATTGTTGAAGTGTTCTGTTATTCAGTTTAACTGGATATGAGTAGGTGTCACGAGGGGGTTGGAGGGGATAAAATTCTCACAATCTATAAATACATAAGGGTAAATTAAGGAGATATAAATTAAAATAAATAACACTACACCAAACCACAATAAGTCCTTCGCTGTAAACAATGGGTGAAAGGAAATCTTATCGCTATCTCGCCACAAACCAAAAGGAAATCCTTTAGGTTTGTGGCGAGATAGCGTGGAAAAACGACTACGAGAGTGCTTCCCCAAACCACTCTCGTAGTCGTATTTCCACGTGGTACTGCGATATTCTTTGGTGATTCTGTCGTACTCGAGTTAGCTTGTTAGTTGATTTAATATATCACTCTTTTTTTTTTTTTTTTTTTTTTTTTTTTTTGGTGATTCAAGATCATCTGAAAATAGTGATTGTTTTGATTATTAAAATTTTGAAATTCTGAAAAGCATTTTATAAAATCTAAGCAGATGGCTGCGTTGTTGTATTAGTATACTATACCAGCATGGTTTTTTTTTACTTGAAGCTGAGAACGCCGCCCCGGTGGCGCAGTGGTGTAAGGCGCTGGCTTCTGATCATTCGCCCGTAAGGGGTCCGGGTTCGAATCCCGGTCAGGCATGGATGTTGTGTTTGTCTTACGGCACTGGCTCTCTCCCTTCCCTGGAACCAGTGACCCTAAATTAGGGACGGGTGACTGCTTATAGCCCATTGAGTTGCTCACGGTGGTCGTTAAACCTCCAATCAAAAAAAAAAGAAGCTGAGAAATTTCCTATTAGTAGGTATTTAGAGAAATGACGAATTTGATTTTATTTCATTTTTTTTTTGCATAAATGTAGTCTATTCCACATGTGTAATAGAAATTAGACACCCTCATTTACAATCGATTTTTATTTCTTTTGTTATCAATATGTAAACGCAGCCACTGTTCCCAATGGTCAGCAGAATGCGTTGAACCTGTGAGAACATAAACAACTCGTAACACAACTGTTGTTGCTTTTGAAACAGCTGTCGTGTGTAATATTTTTTATTGTGACTTTACAAAGTTTATTAAAACTAAAATGTTCAACGTAGTAAATACGTAACATTAATGTAACGAAGTTACAAATATCTTGTAAATACGTAACAGTAACATGAAGTTGGTATGTTGAAGTTACAAAGAACTTTCACTTTAACGTATCGGTTATGTTTCAAAAATAATGTAACGTTTGAGGACATTTTGACGTAACCATAAGGACTCTGAAACATTACTGTTACATTGCGCAACGTATCTGAAATGTCTCAATGTTTCAGTGCTACGTACTTGTAACATATACACTGGCGTAACATATATAAGGACGAGACGGTTTTTCGAATGTAACGTCGTGCAGAAATGCTCCACATCGACTCAAATCATACAATAAGATCCCCAAGATGTAAGAATATGGGACAAGTGAGCAAAACCGTCCAAACAAGGAATCCAAAGGATACAAAGACACTTTATTGAAAAGGTAGCTTTAAGCACAACTGGACAGAATACAGAAACGTCCATGTAACAAGCGGCTGCCAAGAAAAACCCTGTCTTTAGTAGTGGATATGATCACCCCTGACTGCGTTGCAGGTTTTACAACGTCTGTCTATGCTAAGGACTAGGTTCCAGATGTCGTCTACTGGATTGCCTGTTGGCCATATCACACGGTGGCAGCAACTCGACGTCGTTCAAACCGATGTACACCGTGCAATAGCTTTAACCGAATTGCTGAGCGTACACCGCCCGTGTGCTTTATACCCTTCCGACACTCTCCTCCCCCTCTACGTCATGCTGCATATATGCGCATGTCCTACCGTACCGGACCCTAGTCTATCTCCTGAATATTCTTTCGGTCCGTTCTGCCTGCTCGTTCGGCTGTTATGCTAATTTCTCCTTTTCGTCCTTACTTTTTGCACACCAGTGTACGAAATATTCTGTGCTGTGTGGGCAAATTGTGTGTACCCTAAACATATAACATGGTCAGCAGAATTTGCATATATTTCATCGCGAGAACGTAGGAAAGTGTGGGAACGTAATTTTGGGAATAATTATACAGAATTCTTATTTCAGGTGTTTCTCTGTTGGGGAAATGCGTTCTATTTTTGTTGTTTTTATTTTGGGAGGGGGGGATCGATCCTTTCGTTGTAAAAATCTGAGATTGCTTACTGAAATAAATGTAGGTAGATCGGTTATACATGGGTCATCTACAGCTGAATGTATAATCCATTTATAGTGATTGCTTTCCAGGTCCCGTCCAATCTATAAGTGTTATTTAAAGAAGTATTTCTTTAGCATGAGGCGGGCACAAGTATGATTTGCTTTCGATCGAAGTTTCGCTGCTGCACAATTTGTTCTCGTAACTCGTTTTATGTGCCGCTTACTGATTTAGTATTTTGCTTCACGAGGAGATAATGTGCAAGATAAAATTGTTTCAGACCAGATTCTTCAAAACGACTAGCTCTTGTGAATCTGCGCCAGCAAGGAGTTCAGTAATTCCCATTTGCAGCGCTTAGTAAAGAAAGACTAAGTAGAAGAGAGAGAGAGAGAGTGAGAGAGAGAGAGAGAGAGAGAGAGAGAGAGAGAGAGAGAGAGAGATTGATCACGTTCAGAATTGGTTTTAGTAAATCTCTAAATTCTCCCATCTCAGAGCAGCAACACAAAATAGAAATATCGATTAAAATAAAAAGAGAACTATCACATAAGAGAATACTATTTATACGGAAATGCGTTCTTGAAACGCTTAACGCTACAGTAGTTGCCAAGATTCCATTGCTGAATTTAACAGAGATTAGGATACCTCGTTTTGTATTTCTTTGCTCTCAAGGATAAAACAAATTAGACCAAATGAATTAATTCCTCACGAACACGAGCTAGATGAAGAGCTGTTTCAAGCTTCTAACGAACAAAGAATTACTGGGACGCGGTTATCATCTATCCGTACCGTAGTGTTAGAGCAACTCGTGTGCTCCGACTTTTTTGTTGGAGGTTCTAACAAGATCTTATTTGTTTGTTTTCATTTATTTGGCGCAATCTGATTTAAACCATAGAAATTTCCCGTTAACTGTTACACAGAAAAGTTTGCGACACGATTAATTTTAAAAGCTAAAATCTTCCCGAAACTGTAGAAGATACAGGGGTTGGGCATAATGATAATAACAATGCAAACACTTGATAAGTAGGCGACATATCTTCATTAATAAGGTGGTGGATCACCATTTTCCTTTAACACAAATTCCAATCTTCTTCAAATAAATATGTAGGACCAATAGCTCTCCGAAACACGATTCAAAAAGCTTTAGCCGAGGTAAATTGCAGAGACAAAAAGATTTTATTTACAATTTAAAATCACCTGAAAAACACAGGCTAGATCCATCCCCCACCAATTCCCACATTTCAAAGCTAGGCTATTTCAAGTTGCCAGATAACAGCATGATTAACTTGAGGTTTTTATAAAGGTAGTAACATCATCATTATAAGTTTTTAACCGTGTCCAATGGTTCTTGCAAAATAGAGTTCACATTGATCGGCATTTCCTCATTGCTACACCCTTCTGAAAAAACGTAATGTATAATGCCTCTGTAAATAATAATGTCTGTTTATTATTAGCAGATGTAAGAATACTAACCCCATCCCAGTCCGGGTAAAAAGTTCCGTTTGCGAGAGTCCTGATGAATGATGTTGAAATAGTATTGGAAAGAAGCGAGTATTCATATTCCGCCATTCGTAATCCAAGATTCCTTAATGTGGATCATATGTAGTAGATGTCCTTGCTTTCCGGAGAAGTCGAACGAAGTGGAAAAAAACCATTAGCGTTATTTTACACTTTAACGTGTGTAGATCGTTATAGAATAACGAATAACGATGTACACCTCGTTAAAGTGTAAAATAATCGAGTAAATAAATCCAAAATTCAAAAGGCTGTATAGTGAGAACCACTAGTCAGAAATAGCACACCATTTTCAAGCCACTATAAAATGTTATGTAATAATAATAATATTAACTTTTATGTTTCGTTTTTGTTCGAAATGTAATGAGCCTGTCGACATGTCAGGTTTAGAAGACTATCTTTTGGAATACAAGGTTGTACAGAAGATCTGCAAATTGTGTTTTAATGAACTGAATGTTTAGAGAGAAAGATAAAACTCTAAAGAATGTTTGGAAATTCAAGCTAAGAAGATGAAATTAATGTCAGATAAATCTCATTCTGAAGCCTCCGTGGGGCTTATACTCCGTATCCCAGTACCTGAATTTGACAGAGGATGGGGTGACGCCAGATCTATTTTAGCTGTTATCATGAAAATAACCGAAGAAGGATTTTTTTTTCAATTGGGAACAAGAAACGTGTAAAACCCAGTGTGTCAACAAAAAATGTATTTTTTTAGAAATAATGTTCTATGCAATTCCAAATGTCAATAGTAATCCCTGTTGTAACAAATGATTTTATTGTGTCTTTCTATGAATAAAAGTTTGTATGCTGTGTAATTCAGTCAAAATGTTTATTTAACACTATAACTGTCTATCATTAGTTAATTTATAGAATACCTAGTTATTTCATAGAATAACTAGTTAAAGTGTGGATTTATTAACTTATTACACGCTTTAACTAACTTGATCAGTTATTTCATGAAACAACTAGGTATTCTATGAAATAACTGAATTATAATTCAGTTATTATGAATAATTGTGTATAATTATACACTTTAACGGTAACATATACACTTTTACAGCCCGTCACTCGCTACAGTTTCGTTCTGTTCAGATGTAACTGATTTAAAATAATGGCTGAAACGAGACTAAGCTTTGAGGAAAGGAAATTTATTCTAAAGTGCTACTGGAAGTGTAAGAATGCAAGTGAAATGCAAAGACAGTTCAGAAGGGAGTTTCAAAGAGATCCACCAACACGACTCAGTATTCGGATCAGAACACATCTAGAGGATTTTAGGAAGGGAGTGTCTGACCCCAGGTCTTAAACAACACTTAGAAATAGGAAGCTAGGAATTTGGGGCTAGAGTGCCCGATAGGTATGTGACACGGAAGCGAGGTAGAAAGAGGGAGGAAGACACCCTTATTTATTACCGGGAAGGGGGAGTGGCAGTACTCTGGTTCCGACGGCTAAAAGTGACCATACGACGCACGGCGGGTATTTATTGGTTCGAACGTTCGTACCTGCCCAGGATCGAACCCTAGGTCTTCTCCTTGGCAGTCACGAACGCTAACAACTAGGCCACACGCACGGCTCATTATTACTCGAATAAGAAGTCTAAAGGCGTCTTTCAGTGGCGTTTCGGAAGTCCTCGAACATCCACGAATTCCACATAAGAAAATAAGCTACTGGAAAATTACTGGCAATCTCTAAGGAAATCTATTCGGCAAGCGACTCATAAGACAAAATTTTCGAATTCGAGCGTTCATTTCAGTTTGAAGCGCGTTCGCTGAATTAAGATGACAAAATGTGCACAAGACGTTCAATTTTTAGGCAATTTAGAGGCCGTATTTAAGTTAAATTGCTGAAATAATCTCCACATTTGCCAGTACAGGACTACTGAGAATCAACAAGTTATGATGGAACACCATGTGAATTTACCAGGGGTTACAGTGTGGAGTGGATGATAGTGTTGAGCTTCATTGGGACATTCTGTTTCAACAACACGGTCACTGGTGCCCTTTATTTGAACTCGCTGTATTAATGCGTCATGGGACGCATTCGAGAGAAGTTCGGAGATGAGGAGTTCTATTTCCAGCAAGATGGAGCACCACCCCACTAGCATCGTGATGCGAAGCCTATCTTGACAAACATCTGCCGAAAAGATGGATTCGGCGAAAAGCTGGGACTGAATACCCATGATTTGCACCATACCTCAAGCTACTGGACATTTTTGCATAGGAACACATAAGGTTTATGACACAAAACTGGCAACAATCGATGAGTTGAAAGCAGCCACTGAAAGAGAATGCACCCATGTACTAAACACAATCATTCGTAATGCTTACAAGTCCGTTGGTCTTCGTTATCAGCAGTGCCTGGACCAGAATTGATGTCAGTACGAATACTTGTGATAACTTCGAAAGATTCTAAGTTTGTAGTTTTTAATTTGGATTATAAAACTTAGATGTATCTTAATATACTTTGTATTTGTAACTTTTAAAAGTGTGTATATACACTGAAGTGTAAGAAAAACTGGTACACCAGTCTAATACTTGGTAGGTCACCCACGGGAGCGCAGGACTGCAGAAATACGACGGGGCATGGACTCCACTAGCTTCTGGAAATATGCTGTAGGCAATGCACACCATACTTCCTGCAGAGCGTTCCACAATTGGGTCTATTCCTAGGTCACGGATTCCTGTGTTCGATAGCGCGTTGCATGGCATCTCAAATGTGTTCTATCACGCTCAGATCTGCTGACTTGGGTGGGAATGGCAACACCCCAAACTCAGATGAATGCTCCTCTAATCATGATATGGCGTACCGACACTTTTGTGGAGGTGCAGTGTCCTGTTGGAACAGGCCCAACCCATCAGCATGAACGCTAGACATGAACGGGTGTACCTCGTCAGAAAGGATGCGCACATAGCGTTTGCCGGTCACAGACGTTTGTAGACGTACCAGGGGTCCCAGTGAAGTCCAGCTAAACACATCCAATACCATTACGGACCCCCAAAAGCCGGTACAGTTCCCTGTTGACAGGCGGGATCCATGGCTTCATAGGGTTTGCGCCACACATGAATCCTTCTAGCTGCCTGATACAGTTAGAAACACGACTCGTCAGACCAGGCTTTTTGTTTATAGTCATCAAGTGTCCAGTGGCAGTGTTGCCGTGCCCACGCGAGGCGCATAGCTCTGTGTCGTTGACCCATCAAGGGGACTCGAGTTGGGCTTCGTCTCCCGAAGTCCATATCGTGCAGAGTATGTTGCACAGTCCGGACGCTGATGCTTGTTGAGGCTCCAGCATTGAATTCCGATGCTACCTGCGAGAGTGATGTACGCCTATCGCGTGAAACGATTCTTAACAGCCGACGATGGTCACGTTCACCCAATGTCTTTTTACGGCCACACTGGTATCGTAGGTTGGAGGTTTTGCCGGAATTCTTGTGGTCACGGTACACCCTTGCAATGGTCGTCCGTGAAAATCCGAAATTCGTTTCTACCTCCAAAATACTATGGCCCATCTCACGAGCGCCAACTATGACACCGCGTTGAAAATCCCTTCAATCGTTATTACTTGTCATTCTCATGCCGAAAACAGCTCTGACAGCTGGCAAGGATGTCTATCGCTTTATATACGCACTGGCGGATGCAACCGAGTACTCGCATAGGTGACGTTGCTATGTAGTTTTCATAAGCTTGTCTGTACCAGTTTTTCTGGCACTTCAGTGTATTTTTGGGACATTCCAAAAAAAGTAGATTGCGCTTTTTACGCCCTCATAATGAAAATAAAGTGCATGTTGTGAAGTAAGAAAAGGGTACAAAATGTAGCATGAGTGTAATTTGTTTCATCTAGCTCAAGGTTTTGGATATGGCAAAAATTGCTGAGGTCTCAACGTTTTGGCACGAAGCAGCAATCATATTGGTTTTATAAAGTAACAAAAATATTCTTTACTAAATAATTACGACGATTCTTAATATACGTCAATTTGTGACAACGTAGGTTTATCATTGGCCATTCTTCCCTTGGTAAAATATTTCACACAATTTAAGTCTCCTTTGTTGAAGTATGGTCTCGCTCTTTTACGTGCCTGAAACAATGGGCCCTGTGCTGTAATTATCCTCGATGCACGTCCTCATGGACATTGCAACACGAACACGACAGACTTGACAGCGGCAGAGGACAAAACTTGTACAGCGAGATCTAACACCAATATCTCAGCTCTCTCAAGCTATGAAACGAATTAGTGTGTAATTTGTAAACTGTCAATTAGTTTTCTAAATTTGGAACGGATCTGAATGAATGTCTGTAGGACAACTAACAGCAATTTTGTAATTAACTCGTCGGTCAAAGGCTGATTATCTACTTCAGTGGGCACTGGTGTCGTTCTTCCCTACATGCACATCCTATTAACTTTAACTATTAAATTCTTCCCTGTTAAGTATGATGTGCACGTTGGTGGACGACAAACGGTATATTACGACCGTGGTGTGTAGTAGCCATTAATCGTACCCTTTTACTAACGCGAAATATGAACCCATTCCATCCTACGGAGTCCACTCACTTTCCTTTTATACCTAATTTTAACACGAACATATGCATTGCATTATTATGTATAAACTAAATACCTATGATAAAATATACACTCAATGGGCAAAACATTAGATATACCTACCTAATAACATGTTGGTCCTCCTCTTGCGCGAATAAGAATCTGTGCACGCCGAGACATCGACTCCGCCAGTTGCCGGAGTGTTTCTGAAGATAATTCCAGCCATGTTTGTTGCAGCATTATCCACAACTCTGCCAGAGACATCGGTTCAGGATCCAAAAATCTGATATTCCGCTGAACGGCATCATACAAAAAATACTCGGTAAGTTTAGAAGCCAATTCGCCTTCACTTGCATCACTTAAAAAGTGAAAAATTATTCAGAAGCGGGCGAGGTCACACTGATTCGAAAATGTTTGATAGGAACCCCTCGCCCGTTTCTAAATAGGTTTTCATAACATTTGTAACGTACCAGGAGATGTGACGTACCTGCCCGAAGGACGCACACGACATAAAGGCAGGTAGGAATCAGAATAAAACGTCCGCGTAGCTCAATTGGTAGAGTGACTTATTCCGGAATGAGGGGATCCGGGTTCGAATCCTGGTGTGGACAGAAATGACGGAGATATTTACTTTGTCATAATGGCGCCCGAACTATCGGGATGACCCGACCGTTCAAAATCTCGCATTGGTGTGATGTTATTTCCACACCGTGAGATAGGAAAAATAAGGGAATCCCTTCTCCAGCACTTCGAAAAAAAAAAAAAAAAAAAAAAAAAGAGGGGGCGATGATGTAACGTACCTGCCCGAAGGACGCACACGACATAAAGGCAGATAGGAATCAGAATAAAACGTCCGCGTAGCTCAATTGGTAGAGTGACTTATTTCGGAATGAGGGGATCCGGGTTCGAATCCTGGCGTGGACAGAAATGACGGAGATATTTACTTCGTTATACATTTTATTCCCAAAATTAAATAACCTTGATTTTAGAGAATCGACTTATAAATGCAGTTCAAAAATGTCCTTTGTAATATATCGCGATATACTCAAATTGATCAATTTGTTTCTTTTATTGAATACATAAAGTCAGGAGTTCCACAAAGATCCGTGTTATCGGTCCACTAATAGGCAATATAAACATTATATTGACAAAAGTCACCGGGAACCCCTTCAAAAAGCAAATGAACGAATCCGCTGCGTTATTAAGATGCACGGTACAGCTGCAAACGGTATAAAAACAAGCCTGACCGCGATCACATTGCACTGTGAGGTTGAGTGAAAATGCCGCAGCGGGAAGGAACTGTTTTTGAGAAATGAAAGATTGCAGGGTGTTATATTAGTGGGTTGCTCATAAGAGAAACAGAGAGGCATTTAAACCTACCCAAGTAAACTGTTTTGGATGTACTGAATACGTGGAAGACACATGGCGTGCCTGAAGCAGCAAAACGTACCGTCAGACCAAAGAAAATCAGTGATAGAGAACGTCGAAGCCTCAGGAGAGTCTTTACAGCTAATCGACTTATTACTGCACAAGACCTCAGTGTACAGGTGATTAAAAATGGTGGAACATCGGTATGTACACGTAGCATTCGCAGACAGCTTCATTCCGTGGGTTACCGAGGTCGTGCGGCTGCTCATAAGCCTTTCATCTTCACTCGGAATACTACTCGTCGTTTAGCATGGTCCAAAGAACATTCAATGTGGACCGTAGATCAATTTTAACGGTCCTATGAACTGATGAATCCAGATACACGATCAATCAATCTGATGGCCAAGTGTATGTATGGCAGCCTCCGGGGAACGCTATTTACCACAGTGTACTGTTTCTTACGGTCAAGTTTGGAGCTTGCAGTGTACTCGTGTGGGGGTGTTTTTCGTGGTATGGTCCCGGCCCATTTGTTTTCGTGGACAGACCTGTTAGCCAGCACGTCTACCTCGATATTCTGGACAATTATGCTCTACAAACTTTGTGGCAATACTATAGAACCGAGCCTTGTTGGCACCAGTAGGATAATGCACCGAGCCATAAAGCAAGGACTCGGCATGGTTTGACGATAATTCCGAATCATGTGTGGACTGGCCAGCACAGAGCCCTGATCTTATTCCTACAGAACACCTATGGGATGAATTAGAGCGTCGCATAAGAAGTTTGGAACCAAGACCTACTACTGAGCAACATTTAGCGGCAGCATTATGTACTGAATGGAAGCGCATACCTATCGCTCTGTTCCAAAACCTTGTCGAAAGCATGTCTCGAAGGGTCAGTGCATGCGCTAAGGCCAAAGGTGGCCCGACACCATACTAATGTACAGAGTTTGTCCAAAATAATGGAAACACCTTGAAACAATAGGTGTTACGCACATAATATTGTGTGGGAGCACCCTTGGCATTCAAAACTGCTTGGATCCCCCTTAGAATGAACGCATAGAAGTCCTGGATGGTGGTAAATCGCATGTTGTACTATTTTTCCTGCAGAAACTGCTCCAATACCTTGAGAGACCCCGGAGGAGGATAATGGGATCGCACTCGTGTTTGTTTCTTCTAACACAGACCACAGGAGCTCAATGATGTTTAAGTCCGGTGATTGTGTAGGCCAGGGAAGGTGTGCAACTTCATCCTCATGTTCCTCAAACCATGATTGAATAGTTCGACTTCTGTGAATCAACATCTTGAAAGGTGCAATCCCCTGACGTAAACAATGTCTGCGCCATTGAATGCACATCGTCGGCCAAAAGACTGACATAGTCACCGCTAGTGATCCGTTCGTGTTAGGTGATAATGGGACCTTGTGCAAACCAAGAGATCATGGCCCAAACCATTACGGAACCGCACCCATACTTCACTGTAGGAAGGAGACAGTATGGGTTGTAGGCTTCTGTGGGGGTTCTCCACACGTAAACCCGTCCTGTGGTGGGGAATAGTGAGAAACTTGATTCATCGGAAAACAAGACATATTTCCAGTGATCCGCAGTCCACGTTTTATGTTCCTGTCACCACTGTAGTCTCCGTTTCATATTCACCTGTCAGACGAGTGATTTTGCAATCGCAGCTGTGCCGTAAATATTGTGCTTATGCAATTTCCTTCGCACGGTATGGGTCGACACTGGGTTTTGGAGATGTGCATTAAGCTCAGCAGTCACTTTCGTCGCCGTGGTCTTCCTCCTTGCAGTCACAATTCTCTTTAATGTCCTCCTGTCTCTTGCAGTGAGTTTGGTTTTCCTTCCACAATTGTGTCTCGCAGATGATGTTGTGCCGTTAACATTGTATGCTGTCATGACATTCGACACGGTACCTCTCTATTCCCCCAATACCTGCGCCACTCTGGTTACCAACGCACCAACCAGACTGGCTTCTACAATCTGCCCTCATTGGAACTCCGACAGGTCATTCATTTGGCCTTCACCTGGAACGAAACTATGCAAACACCGATTTACAATGAAATAACACAGACTCTTGAGATTATAAGTAGCACTTTTGTACAAAACAAAGTGTAGCTACATGTTCGTTTCACTCAAAAAATAGCACATACCAAAGTCACTGTTTTCAGCGAGGTGTTTCCATTATTTTGGACAACCCCTGTATGTCAATAAATGCTACTTTGAATTTCTCTTCTAGGTGTCCGGTGACGTTTGCCAATATAGTGTATATTAATGATATATTTAATATTGAATCTAATTCAAACCTTATTCTCTATCCTGATGATACAACACTTCTTTTCTTGAGAGCAACTATCAGAGAAATAGTATTCCAAAACAATACCCAACTTTTGAAGTACACTAACTGGATGTCTTCCAATAAATTTAGTAATCAATTACAATAAATCTAAAGCTTTACGTTTTTTTAGACAAAAATCTAGCCGATCTCTTAATCTAAACTTCTCTCTTAATAATACTCAGATTGAGTTACTTAATAATCTTACTTATCTGGATTTTATCTTACACAATGAATTAAAATGGAATCTGCATATAGAAAGTTTATCAAAAAAATATTCAGAAATATAGGAATAATTAGCCATATACAAACAAACTTATCTGTTAAAACAATAAAATTATTATATTACACTTTAATACATCCACATCTTGATTATCGTTTACTATCCTGGGATCAAACAACACTTACTAATATTAATCAATTACAAACTGTCCAAAATAAATATATTCGATTATTAGATCTTAAACATAACTTAAATGGTAACAATTTCCTAGGACAAAATACATTTAGATGTTTCAGAGTCAACCCGAATAAACATAGCATCTTAACAACTAAGCATCTGTTAAATTTCAGCTTAGGTAAAATTATATATAAACGAATTAAAATTAACCTTGGACAGGAGGTAATAAAAATTAATACCGCTACGTAGAGATATAATTTTCGAAATCAAGCTCTGCTGTGACTTACTACACCTAAAAAAAAAACTACTAAATAAAATCTGAGTAATTCTAGTTCAGTGTTTTGGAATAAAATTAACATCTGTTAATAACTTTAATTTGTTTAAAAAAATTAAAATACTACGTACATTAGTAACTAATTTTCATTCAATAATGGAGGATGGGGAATAGGTTGAGAGAGGATTATTGACAGAGGAGAGGAGGCGGGGTATTTCGAGACAAGACGAGAATTCAGTGAATGACCAGAAAAAGGGGAATCTTTAAAAAAATGTGGATTGTGTATGTGTGTGTGTGGGGGGGGGGGGGCAACTCTGTTTCTTATTACCTTAATGTTTCATTTACCGTAATATACTGTCTATTGAATATAACACTTGATCTCTAATTTACTTAACACGTTGTATTTTAGATTTTAGATCTGTTACTCTTTTCTTTATTTCTTTTATATCTTTTATTTCTTTGTTTTTTACGCTTTCCAACCGGAGGTTGAAGGAGCGTATATGCTCCAGCTTTGTTAGTCTGTCTGTCCGCACGATAACTCGCGTAAAAATGGTTCGATTTTAATGAAATTTTAATATGTGGTAGGCCACAACGTGGGGACGAATTCTTTTGAAAATGGACGAAATGGGGTCAAAGGTCAGGGCACAGGAGCGAGATTTATTCCACAGCCATTATCCTCTTTACTTGAGTAAAAATGCTTCTATTGCGACAAAACTTTAGTATTGTAACTTAATTGACATTAAATGTCAGTCATTACTGTTTGACACTTTATGTAAGTTCTGAAATCAGGAGATTATTAAATGATGTTAGATACGTATCGGCCACTGTATCAGCAATTAAAATCAAGAAATAATGAACTATATAGTGTATGTACTTACAATATCCGTAGTGGCTGTCGGAGCTTCATATGTGCGCTTGTAATGAAACACTCATAAGACGTTGCCGTAAGTATCCAACTCACTCTCTGAATGTGAGCGTTTTGCAATTGTGAAGTTCAAAGATAAAATTCATGATACTGTAAAATCTGCACCTGATAAAATTGAACAAGGTCTATTTTATTTTTGAATTTCACAATTGCAAAACTTTTCTTATTTTTGAACTTCACAATTGCATTTTTTTTTATTTTTGAACTTCCCAATTGCAATTTTTTTTTATTTTTGAACTTCACATTTGCAAAAAATCTTTTATTTTTGAACTTCACAATTGCAATTTTTTTTTATTTTTGAACTTCACAATTGCAAAAAATCTTTTATTTTTGAACTTCACAATTGCAAATTTTTTTTTATTTTTGAACTTCACTATTGAAAAAAGCTCACATTCATAGAGTGAGTTGGATCTTACGGCAACGTCTTATGAGTGTTTCATTACAAGCGTACATATGAAGCCCCGACATCCACTACGGATATTGTAAGTACATATATAGTTCATTATTTCTTGATTTTTATTGCTGATACTGTGCCCCATACGTATCTAACATCATTTAATAATCTCCTGATTGCTGAACTTACATAACGTATGAAACAGTAATGACTGACATTTTATGTCAATTAAGTTACATTATCGATGCCACGTAAAAATATGATCATCGCAAATTGGCGAAATTTGAATAACGATATAAGACTTTAGTATGCTGTTCCGGAGGTATACTGAACCAATTCTGTTTAATATCATCGAGATGCGGTCAAAGGTCAGGGCACAGGAGCGAGATTTATTCCACAGCCATTATCCTCATTACTTGAGTAAACATGCTTCTATTGCGACAAAACTTTAGTATGTTTTTTGGGAAATATACTGAACGAATCAATAGTCTGGGTAGGGAGGAGGGTTTGTCTGCGCTCGGTTTCTGGTATGTCGGATAGGGTATCATATTCAATGCATTGCATGATTTTACTAATTTGTTTTTTCCCTAACATTGCTGTTGCTATTATGTGAATGCCCTTGGCTTGACTTAGGAAGATCGAGGCTAAGTCAGGTCTCTGCGAGGCCTTTTCCTTGATCTTCTCTGACGTTATATTTAGGCTTATATGCAACTGTTACGAATTATCATCTCCTTATGTGACGGCAAGATCAATAAATGAATTGATTTAAATTGAATATTGAAGTTTTATGAATGTATTACAAGACGGAGATCATAATTTTTATTTCTTCGTGGTGTAATTAAGTGAATAGCACTAACTGCTAATAGCAGTAACGGATTTTGTAACATGTCTGGGGTGAGACAGGATGCTAGGAAGAGTAATGCAGACAAAGCACGCCCGACTTTGGCGCAGCAAACTAGCAGTCGACGTCCTAAAGAGACTCTGGATGAGCACGACAGTTGTAATGTAATTCCTTGGTAATTTCTGTGGTGGTGTACACTACCAAACTGATTAAATATGGATAGCAAGATAGGAAGATCTTCAAAAAGATCCCACCGCAGCTACTGCTGCAGAACTGAGTCGCCTTAAAAACCATGACGCCTTCCCCTCTGTGACTGTGGATAATAAGTGTCCCCTCTTTGTGATTGTGGAAAATATGAGTCCCTCCTTTGGCGCCAGAGTTCTGGAACTCTTCGGGGAAATCATAATTACGTAAAGAAGGACATCCACTCAGACCACTTGTTTCGGGCAAAACAAGTCCGTCTTGCCCTTTAGAAAAGACTCTTGCCCGATTTGTAATCCTCCCCGACCTCCAACTCTTGTTATTCCGTTTCCAGCTCAAATAAAGCTCTAGATAAGATTCATTCTTAACAACAACAACGAATCCCATTTTTTGTGATCTCGCTGGATGTCGTTTCGCTCTTTCCGAAAGTCCCAGTGGAACATGACCACGAACTCATAGAATCTAAATTTACATCGCAGAACTTAATCTCACTTAATGAGACTCAGGCCATAAATCCGAGCATTACAATTCATTCAGAAACGCTACTATTTCAAGTTTCACGACGCGATTTTTCTCCAAAGAGGTGGGGTTTCTATGGGATCACCCCTCTCTTCCCCTTTCAGCTGAACTTATTATGCGAGCTCTCGAAGACAAGGTCATGCAAGAGACTCGACTACGCCCGTAAGTTACGTTGATGACATCTTTATTTTTTTGGGAATATAACATAGATGCTTTCAACTCTTTTGTGGAAGTCATGTCCTCTCTGTTCTCCTCCATTAAGTTCAAGCTGGAGCAAGCTACCTTTACTAGGTTTCTTGTTGGAGAGACACCCCAACGATCATTCCACACAACATTCTGTCATCCGAAAACCAGCATCCATTGTTTCAATTATTTCTAATTCTTCCACCCATCCAATGGGTTACAAATCGGCTGCACTACGATTCCTGCTTCAATGTGCCATTTCTCATTCTTCGAACATTCGCGTACGTAACCAGAAAATGAAAATTATCAAACAAATCTTTGTTACCTACGGCTATCATACACATATGGTGAACAGTTTGTACAGGGAATTGAAGTTTTGCAATTCCTCTACTTTAACCCGAGACCCTACCCTCCGGAAATTTATCACATCCATGAACTTTGATCAGAGATCTAATCCTTTACATAAACATGTTTTTCACCGACGTAATTTAAACTTTCGAGTTAAAACCATTAATATTTCATCTTTAATTAAACAAGTTAGTACAATCATGCAATGCATTGATTCTGATACGCTTTCCAACATACCAGAAATCATTACTCCAACTATTACTCAAGTTATGAGGATAATGGCTGCAGAATAAATCTCGCTCCTATGACCTCACCTTTGACCCTATTTCGATGATATTCAACAGAACCGGTAAAGTATGCTTCCGGGACAACATGATAAAGTTTTGTTTCAATCGAAGCATTTTTACGTAAGTTATAATGCATAAGAACAATGGAATGCATCCCGTTCCTGTGTCCTGACCTTTGACACCATTTCACCCATTTTCAACAGGGTTCGTCTCCAGGGGGTATCGTACCACATACTAAACTTCAGTTGAAATTGAACCATATTTATGCAAGTTATGACGTATAAGGGCAATAGAAGGCATCCCGCTCTTGTGTTCTAATCTTTGATCCCACTTCACCCATTTTCAATAGGGTACGTCCCAAGGTGGTCCCCTACCTCATACTAAAATTTCATCCAAATCGAACCATTTTTACGCGAGTTATCGTGCGGACAGACGGACGGAAAAAGCTTTAGCATATACGCTTCTTCAATCTACGGTTGGAAAGCGTAAAAAAGACCGCGATTCGGTAAAGTCTGATTCTAAGTTTGGTGTCTACATTATTCCTTTACAAGCTGCGGACCCCGAGGAAACACCTAAAGTACATATAGGATCTACAAAACGGAACTTAAAGACGAGAATTAGTGAAAATGTACAGTATATGATGCAAAGACAGTCTCCATGTCTGCTGCTTTTTCAAGATTTACCCTTGATGGATCATACTTCCCTCTATGGAAAGACTCTTCTATCCTTGAGACACCTCAAAATAATGCTGTCTTACAGTTCACCGAAAGTCTATACATCTATCGTTATAGTTCTTCATCTTTGCAATGAAAATTTTCTTTCATACATTCCAATCCCCTGGAAATCTCAACTTTGCAAATTTCCTCAAGATCACCTGGGAAACCTTCCCTCTAATAATGACTCTTAACTCGAATTATAGACTAACGTCATAAGACGACATGTGTCATTTTCTACCTCATCACAATGACTTTCATCAAGCATATATAAACTCGTTACTGTCGACCTTGTAACTTAGTTCACATCTGAAGATGGGCCCACTGTGTGTTCGAAAGATATCATGTTCATTTGTATTTTTATGGCCTTTTTAGTAGTAAACAGAATTTTAGCCTGCTAAGTTTTAGGATTTATCCAGCTTCAAATCGTTTAAAAACGGTGTGCGTTTTATGTATTCTACTTTACTACAAGAAAATAATGTTCTTCTTATTGTTAGAGTTCAACTTCTATCTTATATTTGTAATGTGATTTATTCTGTACATATTTTCTCGAAGAATTTTATTTTGTAGTGTTTGAAATTTTGAGCACAAACAAAAACCGATTCATATGTATGCCACAGTTATTATTCCGAAAAATGTGTTTGAATGTTTTTAAAATTCAATTTATCTGACACGAAAGTATTTCAATTTGGCGCTAGATAGCGCTGTATGTTAGCTTAGCAGTGTTTCTGTCTGAAAGAAACGAAATCTCTCATTTCAGTCGGATTTTTTCAGTTATCTGAGACAAATAGAAAAAAATGAATGGGGAGCAAAAGCGAAATTTGAATCTTTTCTTCCGTAAATCATATTACATTCTGTTGTACGTTCACTTTTTAAAGAGAAAATGCGCACATTAACAGAAAACCCTGAATTTGAGCTATAGAAATTCCACCTATTTACATAGCTCCGCCTACGTACTGAACTCCGCCTCCAAATAACGTCATTGGTTAAAACACAACAGCGCGTATTTTGTTTTGTTTTTTCATTCTGGAGCCAACGAGAGACCGCTTGCATTTTGAATTTGATGAAGTCTGCAGTTATTCCCTGACGCCAACTTCTGGGACAGTCACTCAAGACGTAAAAGCCACGCCCAAGCAGTGAATTTTTTGCGCCATCTATCACAGAAGATGAACCCTAATACTCTGAGTGCGAATAAACGGGGAGTGGGGGAGGGGAGGGTGTTTCCAGGCTTGGTCGCTGGTTGATGACAGCAATATTTTTTCCTGTCGGGAAAAATTATTTCCCCCTCTCTTTCCTCTAGGCACTAAAATGCCATTTTGCTATTGTTATGCTTGTTGCTTACGATCACATTTTCTGTCAAATTTATTGAACAACTAATCTATTGACTTCTATTTGAAGTGCGTCGTCAGCTAGTGATACTGTCGTCAGCTAGTCATCAAGTGATACTGCAGGCATTATCATACCTTGCGCACCAAGCGGCACGCGAGGGAACAGCGCTGTATTTCAAATATGTTTCTGTAACATGAGTGTTGGCAACACCGCATCATTCAACAAACGATGGATAATAACAGTTATAAAGCAATGTATTCGTTATTGCATTCCATATAGTTATTAGTTTTGCTTGTTGATATTGAAGTTAGTAGGCCTGTACAAGCAACTATCTATACTTACAAAATGAAACGTCAAATGGTTTTATCTGAATTCTTTGTAAAACAGAAAAAGACTAAGGCATCAATTAGTGATAGTTTGTTTGCCGCACCTTCATCAAAAACAACGGTCCAACAGAATTCCAAAACGTCTAATTCGTGTTCACCTTATCTGTTCAGAAGAAACTGATTCACTGCATGATGATGTGGATATTGTGGAGACGTGTATAGTACGTTCTTCTACGAACTTAATTGATGGCTGTATCACGTTCGAGCAACTTGAAAAGTGGAAACGTAGCAGGCCTTGGCTTTCGTGCAAAGTCTCTGGTGAGATAATTTGTTCCTTCTGCAGTGATGTGCAAAAACGTGCTGCCTTGAAAGACAGCAAATTACACTGCTGGCCACCCAAAGTGCAACACCAAGAAGGACACGAGATAGCAAAGCCAGATTTACTGGACACATAACAACAGATACAAAGATGAAACGATTGAGAATACAGGCCCGTGCGACTTGCGGAACACTCAGACATCAATAGTCCGTGTGGCCCACATGGCTGGCAATAACGGCCGCTTTACGCCGCGGCATCAAACGAAAGAGGCTTTGGATGTGGGTTTGAGGTATGTCGGTCCGGGCTGCTTCCACACGTTGCCACAGTTCATCACGGGTGGTGCTTGCCGGGTCACTCGGTTGCCGATCAGCGACCAGACGTGTTCGATGGGTGACATATCGGGAGAACAGGCGGGCCACGGCAGCCGTGACACCTGGTGGGCCGTGAAGGATTGTTGTACGATGCGTGCAACGTGCGGGAGCGCAATGTCCTGTTGAAACGTGGCCGCTGGCAGGTCCTACAGGTAAGAGAGGACTACAGGCTCCAAAACGTCGGAGATGTAGCGGTGGATGTTGAGTGTACCGGTGATGCGTACCAGAGGGGTGCGGGTGTCTTATCCAATTGCGCCCCAAACCATAACGCCAGGCGACGGACCGATATGACGATGCATAATGCAGGCGTCATACAGTCTCTAGCCGTGGTGCCGCCACACGCGGATCCGACCATTGTGGTGTTGCAGGCAGAAGCGGGATTCGTCGGAGAAGACAATGTCGTGCCATTCCGTAGCTCAGGTGCGGCGTTCAACTGCCCACTACCGCCGGTGGTGTAACGTCAATGGTAATCGGAGCATAGGGTGCCAAGCGACAAGTCCCCGCTCCTGCAGAGGGCGTCGAACGGTACGTGCTGACACAGGTTGTTGCGTAACACACCCTAATTCTTGCGCTAACGTTCGTGATGTGGCGGTGCGAGCCGTCAATGCCCGCAGCACAACATGCTGGTCCTCTCGTTCGGTGGTGTGCCGCGGTTGCGGAAATCGCTCACGTCGGTTCGTCCGTCTCTCCTGCACCCACCGAATCCATACGCGGGCACCGGTGTCTCGGTACGATTAACCGCTGTCGCGATTAACCACTATTCGTCCTCTGTCGAACTCCGAAACGTGCTGGAATGACTGCCGTATTCTGCGACGAACCTTCAGGAAGCTTCCCACGCACAGGTCCGGCAGCATAACACACTTCCACTACTTACGCCCCGCCTTCTGTGCACCCTTCTTATAGTGCGTCTCGGTGACGTGCCGGGCGCACATGATTTGCATATGCCCTGCAATGCTAATCGTTTGCATGTCCTCTCGCGGGCGACGCATGCTGCGAATTTCAGGTTAATCGGATGCTTCCTTCTTGGTGTTGCATTTTGGGTAGCCAGCAGTGTAAATATTGAAACAGCATTCATCAAAGCGGTGAAAGCTAAGAACAATGAAAAACTGAACGACAAAATCAGTGACCCTGGGAAAAACGTGTTTCACCTAAAATGTGTTGACGTATTGGAAGAAAAAAAAATGAAAGACTGCCAGCAGCATTGACAACCGAAATTCTACTGTGGGAAGAAAGAAACAAAGAGGGCATTGAAGTAACCGCACGTAATTTTAATTTATGTACATTGTAGTTTTTCTAATGTTTGAAAAATGCATTATTCTGACCACAGTTGTGACAACATTATTAATTTTATAAGCAATAAAATGCCAAAGTCATTAGCGCAGCATTTAATTGAATCAGGCTGTGTATTTAGTATACTTATTGATGAAAGCACTACTATTTCAAATAAACCAAATTTTATAATGTACGCTCGATGTATGTTTGATGGGGAGCCATGAAATTATTTTTTTGATATTATAGAATAACTTCCCTGACAGGCGAGGCAATTTCTGACGGCATTTCCTTTTGCTTTATTAAACATTGCATTACAAATGAAATATTATGCAAGCAGCTAATTGGATTTGCATCAGATGGTGCAGCCAATGTACAAGGAGCTTATAGAGGAGTGGTTAATTCTTGAAGAGCAAGTATAACCAGGACCTGATTGTTATTCACTGCTTAAACCACAAGCTTGAACTCGCTGTAAATGATGTTATTAATTCAATGTCGGTCCCTCTTCATTTTAAATGATTTGTAGACTCTTTATATTGAATTTTCTCAGTCAGTCCAAGAAATCAGAGAGAGATAGAAGAAGTTGCTACTACTTTGGGATGTGAATTCGGAAAAATAGGGAAAATGTTTGTCATTTGGTAGGTGGCATTATCTTTCTGCACAATAAAAGCTGTAATGACAAGCTACTCGTGATTAGTCCAATTTTCAAAAAACAAGAAATGTGATGACTCCTTAAAGTCAAGAAATAAAGCAAACTGTCTGTTAGAAAAGTTGACAACATGGCCTTTTGTTTTAGAGATAGCATTGTTCAGAGACACTCTAGAAGTTCTAAAATAACTATTACAGTATTTTCAATCACATATATCAGATGCAATCTCTGTTCCATCTGAGATAAGTGTGTGGGTTAACTCATCAAATGCAATGAAGGAAGCTGAAGGGATTCACCTCAAACCAGCAAATGACGAATTTTTACGAACTGGTAAGTATCAGGGTCAAGATATAAAAGAACCAGCCAATAAAAACAGAGAGGCTTTGGGCAGCTTTAGAAAACAGTTCTTACCAGGTCTAATTGATAATTTGAATGCAAGATTCTCATATGCTTATAATTTTTTTGAAAACTGTGAAGTATTAACCCAAACATATTGCCATAAAAGCTGAAGTGAACTTCTTCTGTTTGGTGATGACAGAATTCAGTCACTTTGCAATTCAGTAAACATCCATGATAAAAATCATTAAGATTTTATTTTTTCAAAAACTATTGAGGATTTCCGTATGTTTAAGGAAATAAAAAACCAGGAATATTTAAGTAATTCATTAAAGGAGCTATTTAACAGAATTAAAGTAGCGACAGTGTCTTCGGCAGAGTGTGAAAGATGGTTAAGTATAATGAACAACACCATGACCAAGGTGAGGAACAAAATGAGCATTCAAACACTATCATCTCAAATGGTTATATAAATAAATGGACCAGCATAATATCAATAATGGCTACAGTTCGAATCTACGAATCACATGTTAGGACTGTGATGTCACGCAGTGACGTCACGAGTATTTGTCTGCGAGGAAGACGTGAGGAACATACCTTACAGTCTAATAACCTTGGGATAAATACACAGAGCAGAGAAATAAAGAAAAAGAAAGAAAATTACTAAACATGAAAATACCTCGTCACATGCACTTATACCTAAAAGATATATCAAATCCTTAAAGATTTAAAACTGAAATACCTGCGCAAACACGTCACTTGTTACCCCTACAATGGCGGCTTTCAATGTATACCGGAAGTAGCATGCCCGTTCCCAGTCTATTCTCCTCCAATGTCTTTGCATGTACGGTCTGATACGTCGATGTCGTGTGTGACGTCATATAAGATAGCTTTGGAAACCAATGGGAAGCCTTGGCTTCCGCGTGACTTCACTAAAAGAGGGAACTCATGTCTCTAATATCATGACCTTGTATTATTTTCTAGACGGCCTTAAGTAGAACAGGTTTTGGGATCGTTTAGCGGTGCGTATTTCTTTGGGGGGGGGGGGTTATGGAGCACCGTGAGAAACTCAGTGGGCTATAAGCGGTCGCCCGTTCCTAATTTAGGGCCATTGACTCCAGGGAAGGGAGAGAGCCAGTGCCATAAGACAAACACAATATCCATGCCTCACCGGGATTTGAACCTGGACCCATCTTGGACGAATGGTCAGAAGCCATCGCTTAGACTACTGCGTCACCGTATGAAAACACTGTTTTCTCACTATATAACAGTATCAGTGACACATAGAAATACCGCATTGACAGAAACTGTACAACTGCAATCATTTATATCGTCACATCATTTTCTACTTTTACTTTCGAGACAGAAGTAAAGAATTATAGCATATTATATTTTTTCTTTAGTGTAATTCCCTACTTTGTGTACCAGTCGGTTTATACCTGGTGGTTTCAGTTGCAGTTTTCTTTCGCACATTTTTCGGTCGAGTATCAAAAATAACATCAAAATCCTCTTATAATGCAAATATTAATTTGGTTCTGAAAAGTCTTCAGCGTAAGCAGGCATCATGTGAAACATTTTTTCGCATTCGTCATCCGAGGGGAATAAAGATTAAAGACATGAAATTGAAATTCGACGCGGTGGAAAAATTTGCTCGTTAAAAAATTCACTTCCTCCTTGTTTACGGAACTCTCATTTTTTAATCCTCGTGTCAAACAATCTTTGAAAAGATCATTTTAATTCAACCAAGAACCAAGAGATTTCAGCATCTCAACCATTTAATTAAGTAGCCTTTTTTGGTGTTCTTTTTTTTTTAATTTTTGTTTCGGAAATTAGTTCCGTTTTGTAAATGACATCTACTTTACACAGTTTATGATCCCCGATGTGGAAAAATTACTAATTTAGCTTTCTCCTCAAAATAGCATGATTTGCAGTTTTATGGGATTTGGACCTGAATTCGCAGGGAAGACAAAAGTTTTCTTAAAAAAATTGTTAACTGCTTTTGAGTTAAATTCTTAAGGTGCCTTTTCATTAGGTGCATTTCTCTTCATGCTTTTTTAAAATTTTGGTTTGCATTTTGGCTTTAGAGGTATCAAAGAATGAGTAATATATTTTTTTTACTTCTCGCTTTCCTGTGGGAGTCATTTTAATCAGTCCGTTTTACTAAATTTCTACGGCACGTTCCGTGCAACAACATAGCTCAACAGATTATTATGAAGCTTTCTAGAACTCGGCAGAAATGTTTGTTGTTCCTAGTTAAACTTAAGCTGGATGTTTTTTAATATTAAAATAAAAGTGTTTGACGCAGTTGTTACGAATCGATAAACGCACGTATGATTTTTCATATGAGTAACGAGATAAAAATAGATTTCAGCAACTCAACCTGTATAGGTATAAGCACTGCGAACGAAGTTTTTTTATTTCTGCTTTCTCAATTCCACATAACCGCCACAAGTGGGTGTGCTAAAATTGTTTTAAAACCTTCTATATCGGCGTGGCTTTATAATTAAATCCTGACAAAAAAAAAACCCTAAAATAAATCAGTACTTATTCAGCAAAATCTATCTGACCGATTTTGAATTAAAATACATTCTAGCATTTACCGTGAAATCGCGTGGTGCATATTAGCTATTGAGAAAGATCTGTGGAATTGATGTTATGGAAAGGCACAGAAAAAGAGATATTGGAGAAAACATCGTGGAAAAAGTTTGATTAATTATCCTTCAGTTATTTATGCAGTAGTTCTCCTTAGTTATTTATCATAGCCACTCTTCATAAAATAAAATAGAAATCTGCTATTCTTTTGGAAATGATTTTTCTCTAACAGTAATTATCCATTCTCATGGACGTTTGAGGTATATCTCGTGAACACTATTTTTAATGTTTTAAATGTATGTACGTTCTTAAACCCAGCTCAAAGAAGATTCGCGCCTTGAACGTTTTGCCACAACAGAAAATCTGCCTAAGTAACCTTTCTGATAGCTAGAATTCACAATAAAAACATTTTAATTACGAATTTTGTAGAGGTAATTTTCAATACATTTGGTGGCGAACTTTTCGAATTGGAACCTGCTTCATCGTCAGGATTATGCCACTGGAAGAGTGATTGTCAGGCATTCGGGAATACCCCACATCACTTACATCGTTAACTGTGGTACTTCTTCTTCCCCTTTACTACATGTGATTGGTGAGTAATTATTTTTACTGAGTCCCATTTTATGGAGTGTCCCACTTGCATGTAAATGTCTGTCTAACCCTGTCATGTTTCCAGTGTTTCTAATAGCTGCTTTATGTTCCTCCATACGGGCTTTTAAACTTCTCCCCATTTCACCTCTATACTTTATTCCGAACGCACAGTACATGTTATATTCTCCCCCTTCTTGCAATCGGATGTTTTTTTCTTTTTGTTTTATAGATAGATACCTGCGATTGGTGGGTGAGTCCAACGTTATGGAGTGTCCACTTGCTTGTACATGTCTTCCTAACCGTGCCTTGTGTCCAGTGTTTCTAACATTTGCTTTATGTTCCTCTATACGTACTTTCACACTTCTCCTCATTTCACCTCTATGGTTTAGTCTGCAGGCATAGTCTATGTTATAAACTACCCCATGTTGTAATTGGATATCTTTTTTTTTGTTTTAGAGACGGATACATGTAATTGGTGGGTGATTCTTTTTATTGAGTTCCATCTTACGGACTGTCCACTTGTTTGTACATGTCTGTCTAAACCTGTCTTTCTTCCATTGTTTCTCATACATTGCTTGATATTCCTCCATACGGACTTTCACACTTCTACCCATTTCACATCTATAGTTTAGTCCGCATGCGCAGTCTATGTTATAGACTACCCTTTCTTGTAATTGAATGTTTTTTCTTCTTTTTTGTTTTAGAGACGGATACTTGTAATTGGTGGGTGATTCTTTTTATTGAGTTCCATCTTACGGAGTGCCAACTTGTTTGTACATGTCTGTCTAAACCTGTCTTTCTTCCATTGTTTCTGATACCGGCTTTATGTTCCTCCATACGGACTATCACAATTCTCCCTATTTCATCTCTGTAGCTTAGTCCGAACGCCGTCTATGTTATAGACTACCCCTTCTTGTAATTTGATTTCTTTTTCTTATTGTTTTAGAGATATGTACCTGTGATGGGTGGGTGATTATTTTTATTGAGTCCTATCTTATGTAGTGTCCACTTGCTTGTAAATGTCTGTCTAACCTTGTCTTGTTTCTAGTGCATCTAATAGATGCTTTATGTTCCTCCTTACGGAATTCTACACTTATCCCTATTTCACCTATATAGCTTATTCCGCAGGCATAGTCTGTGCTATAGACTACCCTTTCTTGTAATTGAATGTCTTTTTCTTTTGTTTTAGAGACGCAAGGTATTTTTTTAACTTGCTTTCAGATCTGGGGCGAGACTGATTTTATATTTTTCATTGATCTTTTTTAGTTGTTCGAAGAAGCCTTTGTGGTAAATAAATTTGCTTGTGAACGGTAATTAAATTTTGTTATCCTAAATTAATATTTCGTGGTGTCATGATATCATTAATTACTAAGGTATAATTTTATTACTTTTCATTTATTTTCCGATTAAACTTACTTTTTGGCGGTACGAATTTAATCGTCAATTCAGTCGTTTTCTGATTAAAGATTTTTTCTGGCATTTATAATTTCACTCGTAATCGATTTTACGATAAAATTTATTTTTGATAGTTATAGTTTCATCAATTTTCCGATTAAAGGCAAATTTACTTTACTGGTGCTTCCTCTAATATCTGTATATGTTCAAGATCATAACAGTCTTTACGTTGTGTATTCTTTAACGAAATAAAATTTTCATTTCAGCACTTTTTTGAGATGGAAATTAAATTGTACCTCACCAACGTATGATTGAAAATTTCATCTTATCTAGGCGCTAATCTCCTAAGATAAGCTTTTAAATTTCATGTACACATTTAATACTGACCAATGACAGTCGCTATTTACATTTCCAGTCAAACCTTATATCATCCCAGCTGATGTCCTATCAAAGTTGATTCAAGAATCAGCAAATGTCAACAGAGAAGTTGTTCATGACTTTCGCACAGCAGACGGTTGATTATCTTATTTATAGTCAAAGGAAGAAAGTTTAAGAAATATTTCACGCCAATGATTCGTAATTTCACGTCTTGTTTCAAAATCGATGAAATTAAAGAAAAATACAATACACTAGTTTGGATTTCTAAGAAGGGTCTAACGTTTCACTAGAGAATTATAGGGCATTCAGGGCACATGCCCATCGTTCCTAAGGTTTGGAGGAGCCGCCAAAGCAATTAAAATTACATAGTGCCATGCGAGAACTAATACTGCAATGTTTGTTGCTAAATAATGTGAATTTTTTGAATTCCAAAAACAGGATGGCATAATTTGTATGTCTGAACCCCGCAAATAAATGAGCCAATCATTGAACGTTTTTCCTTATTTGACTGCTTGGTGCTGTTGTCCGCGAACTGAATGTTTCTGCGCATTTAGAACGCACAAGTTACGCATGTAAAGTAAATAAATGGTAAAACAAAGAGTGGTAACCGCTGGAACAATGTGAAACGCTATTTACACTGGTTTCCATAAACTAAGCAACAAAGTGAAAAATCGCGATAATTAGGCGAAATATAGTTCAAATTGCACGAAACTTGCATGTTCTACGTTCGAAGGCATACAGCATCGATGCACGAAAGGCAAATGATAGGCGCTGGCAGTGTATTATGCAAATGCGCAAGAGCTTAAAACCAGCTGTTTTGGAGGGAGACGCCAATTCATGTGCGGCGGCGAAGGACTAGATTTCGAGATAGCGATTTTGTTAGCATCGCTTCGAGATGTCATTTACCAACGGAGTTACGCTACAGAGCGATAGGCTAACTAGAAGCAGGGCAGTGGCAGGCGGGTGTCGCAAGATGGCTTAACGTTGATCGTCCTGTGGTCAGCAGGCTATGGCAGCAGTTCCAAGCCACGGGTACAGTTTCCCGAAGGTACAACGAAGGTCGGCCAAGGGCAACGACCTCCGCGGATGACAGTATTTGCAGATTTCGGCACGGTGGAACAGGACGGCTACACCAACTCATCTCAGATCTGTGCTTGCGGCAGCCACCGGACGGACGGTATCAGCTTCAATGGTACGCATAAGGTTACATGAAGAAAGACTGTATGTTCGGCGACCGGTATTATGCGTGACCCGCGCCCATGCCACCGCAGGGAACGATTCAATTGGGCACGAATGCATGTGAACTGGACTCAAAATCAGTGAGGTTCGTTCTGTTCACTGATGAGTCTCGGTTTTGTTTACAGAGTGATTCTCGCCGAGTTTACATCTGGAGAGTGAACGGTACTCGCTACTTTCCCTCTAATATCCAGGAAAGTGAAACCTATGGTTGTGGTAGTGTTCTGGTGTGGGCAGATATGTCGTTAGGTGGTCGTACTGACCTCTATATGTTGCCACATGAACATCTCAATGCTCAAAGTAATAAAGACGACATCCTGGACCTTATTGTTCGCCCGTATGCTGCCGCAGTTGGTGATACATGTTTACTGCAGATGGATAACGCCCGCCCTTACACAGCTCTCCTCGTTCACCAGTACATGGAACAGGAGACTATAGTCCGTATGGAGTGGCCAGCACGCTTTTCCGACCTGAATCCTATTGAACATGTCTGGAACGCTCTCCGGAGGCGTGTTACTGGCTACCAGAACGCTCACCCGAACCCTGCAGAGCTCAGCACTGCTTCGCTCGAGCAATGGACGCAGATACCCAAGGAACTGCTCGACACCGTAATGAAAAGCATGGAACATCGCTGTCGGGCCTGTATTGCTGTTCGGGATAACCACACTCCGTATTGATGTACCTTCTCTTATTTCATCTCGATACCAATATTTTCATATTTGCATCACTCATACGAAATGTAAATGCTTTGTATCACATGTTCTTACGTTTTTCTGTTGCATTTTGGTCTGATAAAGCTTACCACCAAATTTCATCCGAATCGGTTGCGTACGTTTTGAGTTATCACGATTCTTCCACTTGTTGCTTAATTTATTGAAATCAGTGTATTTCCTGAATAGTGAGCTCTTGAGCATCTTTAATTATATATTCACATAACAGAAGATAGAGAACAGCCTCCTGATATCCTTAGGCTAGGGTCTAAAACTTCGAAAGTCGGCCCCTGCGTTTCACCAGGAAATCGTGATCTGAACCAAGCCCTCCTTTATTTAAAGCAAATTATGTTCCATATTAAAGCTTCCTTTTGAGTTTCATTTTCCTTAAACAGATTTCATTACTTTCGTTAAATAATACTAAAGGGTACACTACTTCTCCGCCCAACTTGCCTGGGAGGGAAAAGAGTGTGACCCATTTTAAAAATATTTGTTTTTGAAAATCTCAAAAACGTCATTTCTGATATTATTTCAAGAAAATATATGTTAATGTTATACATCTAGAGGTATGCAAAGCTCGAAAACGTGCTGACATGCAGTAACTTGCTACAGAAACCTACAACAGAAACATCCAACAGGAACAAGTGAAAACAAGAAGTCGTACTAGAGGGTATTATTTGGTCACCATTTGCAGAATAATCGCAGCACTGCTTCGGTTTTTAATATATTCCTTCTTGTTGCTGTTGCAGGTTTCCGCATGTTAGGACTTTTAAAATTCCTTGTTCTGTCCTGGTTATTGAGGGATCCTTTAGACCTCAGCTTTCTCCGAGACAATATCCATACATGATGATCTCCGTTCAATTGAGACGTACTACAGAGGTGAAAACATGTGTCAAGGCGACAAATCTGCAGTGTGATATTCTGTCAGCGTAGCTCAGTTGGGAGAGCAAATTACTCCGGAGTGAGGGGACACGCATTCGATGCCATCGCGGACAAACTTATGTTTTCACACAATATGAGTAGTTTTATGAATAATAATAGAATGTGTAGATATGTGAGTTGTGTCATGAATTTATTTCTCTTCTGAATGGGTGTATTTTCAAGGTACTTCAAATAATTACTTTCAGTGGTTTTAACAGCAATTCTTGTGCATAGCAGTGAAAAATGGGAGATTAAGAATAACTTGGAGCTACTTTCTGTGAAATATAACTCATTTAAAAAGACTAGTCACTATAAATCAGATAAACTCAGGAAAGTAATGTTCTGAATATGTTCCTTAGTTTTGAATGTGAAGATGGGAATGAAAATTTGCGGTGTCTATAAGTGAAGCTTTCAAAAAAATAAAAACATAATCAATAATTAAGACCGCATGAAGCAAAAGATATGCCATTGTAAAGTACCAGTGCTCCTATCAAATTCACTGATCCTGGCATTTCATTTTCATTTCATTGCATTTATTTTTCGTTATAAGGTTACATTTGGCCATATTACCTTTCAGTGTTAATTTTGTAGAAGAAAACATGTATATTACATTTCAATATTAAATTTAAGAAAAAAACAACATATATAATATATATATACTAATGTACACGGTAACATCAGAACAAGAAACTGAGTAACACGCTATATAAACTATCTAACAACAAGTAATTGGACACCCCTGCAATCGACGATATCTGCGGTCCTGATATATGTCACTGCCGCCGCCGATAAATATCGTGTGGGAAACAACAACGCAACCAGTCGCATGCAAGATGCCACGTAGTTCGGAGCTCTCTGATTTCGAGAAAGGTGTATTCGTCGGGTATCACAGAAATGACCAATCCATACGTGACATATCCAGCGAGTTGAAGTACCCAAAATTGACAGTGGCCTACGTGATTGTCAAGTGGAAGATGAGACGTGACTGTCGGAATGTTCCCCGACCTGGCAGACCCACAAAACTGGGAGTTAGAGACCAACGGGTGCTGTCCAGAGAAAATCGGAAGAACCGCACCAAATCGATGGGCCACATTCGCGAGGAGTTTCAACAGGCATCCGGGAGTGTTCTTTCGATAAATACCATCCGTAAGGCAAGCCCATCTGCTCGGTTATCATGGACGTGCTGCCGCCCACAAGCCTTTGATCACCAAGTCCGATAGCGCTGCCCGGCTAACGTGGTGAAGAGAACGTCGACAGTGGACCGTTGAACAGTGGAAACAGGTTCTCTGGAGCGACGAATCAAGGTTCACCCTCTACCGTTTAGATGGCAGGGTCTGGGTTTGGCGTCTGCCTGGAGAACGCCTCCTGCTGGAATGTAGTGTGCCAACTGTGAAGTTCGGCGGCGGTGGAATTATGCTATGGGGGTGTTTCTCCTGGTATGGCACGGGACCCTTGGCCGCAATTCCTGGTAGACTCAACGTCGAGACTTACTGAACCATTTTGGATGACCATGCGCTTCCTACGTTGTGGCAGTTTTACGGGGTGGACCCATGGTTCTTTCAGGATGACAATGTCACCTGTCCTGTTGCGAAGTCCACCATGGCTTGATATGGTGACAATGGGGTTAATCGAATTGACTGGCCTGCGCAGAGCCCGGACCTTAACCCTATCGAGCACCTCTGGGACGAGTTGGAGCGTCGACTTAAGGGGTGTCCCCACCGTCCGAAATCGGTGAAGGAACTGACCTGTCTTCTCCAAGCCGAGTGGAAGAAAATACCGCTAGCCGTTGTACAACGACAAATTGAGAGTATACCCCGGAGGGTCGCAGCTATAATCGCCGATCGTGGAGGCTCCACCAACTATTGAAGGTGATTAAACTTTGTTTTCCTTTGCTATCACAGGTGTCCAATTACTTGTTGGTAGATAGTGTATATACATATATACGTAGTGCGATCAAAAGGTTCCGAGACTAGGTACGTAAGCCGCCAACAGATGGCAGTACGCGGATGCGCGAGCAGCGGTCGAGAGCAGTGTCCTTCAAGTGTAATTGGTAATGGTGCCGAGTGGCGTCGTTCTGTGAATTTCGAGAGCTGTGCTACCCGATAGTTGGTGACCACGTGCAGAACACAGCTGCGATTTCGGTATGGACTGCAATCTAGAGCAGCGAGCGAACATCAAATTTTGCGTCAAACTCGGCAAATCGGGAACGGAGACGCATGAAATGTTTCGGCAGGCTTATGGCAAGGAAGCAATGAGTCGTGCGAGGTGTTTTGAGTGGCACTCGCGCTTCAAGAGTGGCAGAACGGCAATGGAAGGCGACGAGAGGTCAAAGGGCCGTCCACGAGCAAAACCCCGAAAACGTGGACAAAATTAGGGAACTGGTACATTTGGATAGTCGGAGAACCATTCAAGCCATTGCAACCATCGTCAATGTGTCATACGAAATAGTGCAAGAAATTCTGACGTCGGTTTTGAACATGCACAACATTGCTGCAAAGCTTGTGCCAAAGATTCTGAAACCCTGACAGAAGGTGGTGAATTAACCAACGTTTCTGTCGCGGGTTATCACTGGGGACCAGACTTGGGTCTACGGTTACGACCCGGAGACCAAACAACAGTTGCCGCAGTGGAAGAGCCCGGTATCTCCACGACCGAAGAAGGCCCAACACAGCCAACACGTGCGGACGGCAACCTGCTTATCGTGATCTTCGACATTCGTGGGGTTGTGCACCGTGGAGTCGTCCCCCAGGGCCAGACCGTCACCGCCCTTTTTTACTGGGATGTTCTGCGGCGTCTTAGGGAGGACATTCGCCGCAAAGGACCTGAAATGTGGGGGGGGGCGATTTCCTGCTTCATCACGAGAATGCAGCAGCTCACAGAACGTTAGCAACACGCCTGTTTTGCAGCCGCAACAGCATGCCTGCCCTTATTCACCCGCCTTACTCGCCGGATTTGGACCCCTGCGACTTCTTTCTGTACCCGAAGATGAAGCTGAAGCTCAAAGGTCGTTGTTTTGAAACCGTGGACGAGATCCAGCGTGAATCGCAGACGGTACTTGACACGATTTGCGAACAGGACTTCCATGGAGCGTTCCAACAGTGACAAAAACGCTGGACTACTTTGAGGGAGATCATAGCCAGACTAAAGTAACGTAAGTACTTCGTTGTATAAAGGTCTAGTCTTGGACTTTTTGATCGGACCTCGTATAGCCTGAGTGAATCCCAATTCCCCTAAAGTGCGCATCAAGCCAAACGTCCTGTTCATATAAAATTTACTCATATATGGTCTGAATAATAATTTTCTCCTAATAAATTTTATTCTTGAGTATGTTAGTAAATATTTTTTTGCTATTTTCTAATTTATAATTATTGGTATGCGTTAGTTGACATCTTAGATAATTCCATAACACAAATCCCTGGTAAACTAGAACCTTTGTTGGGCTCAAGTGGTTACAAAAAGGAATTATTTCTGTTTCTAGTACGATAGTCATGATCCACGGTGTTCAGCTGAATTAAATGTTGATACCTGCTCTCCTTTATTCCTTTATACATAAATCCTAATAATCTACGTATATTGCCATAAGTTTTCAATATATAAAAATCCATAGATATTAATCCGTTCTTCAATATTCAAAGTGTTTCTCCTAAAATTATTTTAAAATTTGACCATCTTATTTTGTAACGATTTTAATTTACATAAATCAGTCTTAGTATTAGGGGTGTGTAAAAGTTTCCACTGCCCCCGCTAGTGGGCGCTGTAGGCGTCTAACCGGCTGGCGAACCATGCTGTCAGTTCGTTTATGAAGCCAAGCATGGCCGTCGATGAAGTTCATTCGCGGCACTGTTCGTTATTCATGTTTAATTTCGGGAAAAGTGCGGCCATGTGCTCCCATTCCTGGCCGGGATTCCAGGTGCGCTATACCAGCAGGATAATTGGATACGTAGTCACTCTACTACTACGCATGAAGACAGATTTTTAGATGTAACACCAAAACCTTATCGTCGCACCTCAGCCGATCAGCCTGCGACTCGGCTCCGTTCCAGCATAGTAACGCGGATATCCCGACAAACTGTGGCAAGACGTCTGCGAATAGGGTTATAAGTCCGAAGGCCTTTAGTCTACGCCCCTCTATTAGGACCTCAACGGCAGCACGCATTTTCAGTAGTCTCATACCCAGAGAAATTGGACACGTCATCACTGAGGCAATGTGATTTTCACAAATGAGAGTCGTTTCAGTCTGTCCCCGGATTCTTGATGATCTGGCTTGAAAGTTGTAATGCCTACCAACGAGAGAACATGCTGGAAAGGGACAGATACGTCGCTTAGGAGTTATGTGGAGCGGCATCATGATTAATGGATGCACAGAGCTACAGGTGCTGGAAAATGGGACAATGACGGGAAAACGATATTGCAACGAATTTCTTCTACGTCACGTTTGATTATTCCATGGCGCTGTAGGGGAAGGCTCTGTTCGTGGATGACAACGGGACACCTCATCACACGAGAGCAGTGCAGACACTTCTGGGGACCAAGGACATTCATCACATTGACTGGCTATCACGTTTCCCAGACATCAACCCCATCGAACAGATCTGGGTCGCAATGGGGAGAAGCCTTGGTGCTCGAAACACTCCTCCAGAAAACAAGGAGGACCTCATCCTTGCTTTGATGGAGGAGTGGACCCAGTTGCCTCAGGAACTTCTGGATCACTTGCATGCCACGAGGTAGTGAGAGTTGCGTCGCAGTTCGAGGTGGATATATTCCATATTGAAATGTCTCTCTTCCTGGTTATTGATAAGCACTGTACCCCTATTTTCGGACTATGTCCTTCGGAAATTTGTACCTTTTGCGTAAACATTACAATGTAATTCGTGCGTCATCTATAAAAAATGTGTCTTTTTATGTGTTCTTATGCTGGTAATATAATTACTTCCCCATTTGCCTGCGGTCATGTATTGCATTTTTTATACAGGTAAAAATGTAGTACATCTTTAGCTTTTGGACACCAGTGTATATTCAGCAAAGCGGATGTGACTGTGTCCGTGATATTCCAAAAGTAAACTGGAACAGGATCTGTCTTACAATTGGCTCTTTCAAACTTATCTCGCAGATGTTCAAATGATGGTAAAGATTTGAGGACAGTGGAGGACATTATAGCACTTTGAAATCACTGTAATGCTCCTGGGACTACGATGGGACAATTCAAAACTCGTTACCTGTGTCATTTAAGTAACCTTCGCAGGAACCACCGTGCACATACACGGGTGTGCTCGATCCGCGGTGATGTTAAGGTATCACGTGGCATCCAAATGTTATTCAGCGTATTACGGAAACCATTGCCCGCCATGGAAACAGACCCCAGACCCTTTCACCACGTTCAATGGCTTGTACATTTAACACTAGACAGCATCGATCAATCGATTTGTACTGTTGGCCAACTATTCTGGCACGCCCATAGGTGTGTGTTAAGTACAAACGTATTTCAGCGGACCAAGCTACCATTTCTTTGAGTATCCAAGGATCCATGGTTGGTGAAAATCCTCCAAATACGTGGCCTCAGTAAATAAACAAATACATCGCTCTTATAAATAAACAATACATCGATCTTGCAAATAAGCAATACATCGCTCCCGTGGTGTAAGGCTAACGCGCTCGGTTAGATATCGAGAGATCCGTGGATTCAATTCCCCGGCGGTGACCAAATAACAGTTTTTTGGTTGATATGTGTTTCTGGAACGTGGGAAGAGCGATGCATTTGTTTATTTCCATGGTTGTTGCTTATATGTCCATTGTTGATGTGTGTAGGGTTCCGTGCCCATTGCAGACTAATGTGTGCGTGTGGAGATTGGTGTTTATGCCATACCACTATCGTGCCCTGATGATACTCAGACATTAGAGCGGAATGACTAAACGCTCGTTTGGAATGAGTATCAGTGAACACAAAAGAGACGCCAAGGAAGGAATATCATCCACAGCACCCTCTCTCTCACTCTCTCTCTCTCTCTCTCTCTCTCTCTCTCTCTCTGCTCTCGTTTATATATATATATGTCTCTTCTTTCTCTCTCCCTCTTTCCCCCTCTCTCTCTCTCCTTCTTCTCTCTCTCTCTTTCTCTCTAGAGAAGTGTGTTTCAAGTCAATAGTTCTTATATAGAACGGTATTAAGAATTAGCTCCCAAATGCAACTCAAAATCATTCCGAGAAACTATCAGAATTATCACTAACCATGACGAGTGCAGATACATAGTCTACCTGGATTTTATTATATGCAGATTTTCAATGGCGAATAAACTTTGGATTTAAATGCATGAAATCAACGATTTTGGATTCAATGCCTAAATGATTTGGATTCAATGCCTACAGGATTTTCCTTTCCAATTCCCGACTTATCCAACCAACACGTCACGCGACTTCAAATTTAGAACACGCTGTGTTTTTCATCATTCTTTATTTGTCTCGTGCATTCATTCTCATATTCAAATTGCAACGTTTTAGTATTACAGTTTGTTCTATGCTGTTAGCTTTGAAAGAAAACATCCGTCGATGAGCGAGAGCTTAGCAAAACGTATGTTTGATTTCTTACGCCAATAAACGGATAGTTAATACTAAAAGTCTATCGTACGAAAGGTCACTATAAAATATTCATCGATGCTGTCGCACGTACGGTCATTGACAAATATAATTTTTCCAAATTGCAAGTCAAGATTAAAACACTTTCTTTACAATTAGAAATTAATATTTACACGCGAGATCTTTCGGAGCTGAACATAGCACCCATCATCAGGCTCCAAGCGCCACGAAACACAAGAGCTGACATTATATATTGTCAACACGATACACAATTCACTCGGTCTTCTCAATCACCGGTGATGCCATCAACAAATCTTTAAACTTCAAAAATCAAGTCCTAATTTCTTATCAGATATATTCCTCTTCTTCAGAGTTGTGTACAGAGGGGGCAACCATCCTTTGTTGCAAAACACATGCTGTAACATTAAACTCACGACATGTGTTCCGAAACAGTGGAGAAGGATAGGTGCACCCCTCTGTACACAACTCTGAAGAAGAGGAATATATCTGATATGAAATTAGGACTTGATTTTTGGAGTTTAAAGATTTGTTGATGGCATCACCGGTGTGTGAGAAGACCGAGTGAATTGTGTGTCGTGTTGACAATATATAATGTCTGCTCTTGTGTTTAGTGGCGCTTAGAGCCTGATGATGGGTGCTATGTTCAGCTCCGAAAGATCTCGCGTATAAATATTAATTTTTAATTGTAAATAAAGTGTTTTAATCTTGACTTGCAATTTGTAAAGTTATGTTTGTGAATGACCGTACGTGCGACAGCGTCGGTGAATATTTTATAAGAAACGGTTAGTTATTTTAGTTAACGCTTATTCTGACGCATTTCAGTTGTTGGCCTGTAATGAAAATTTCGTTTCATTTTCTTTATTATCTTGAAACATCCATATGTACGTTACTTTTTCACTTATAATGAATTAGCTTTATTTTCTTTCCGCTAAGCTAATTAATGTGAATGATTCTCTTCCTACCAGCTAGCTAATGATATACTTGTACTAAGCTTCAAAATAGTGAATTCAAAAGGGTGTTGTTACTACTTAATTACGAACGTAAACAAAGTCTTAACGCTGGTTATTTATAGTTATAAATAAATGTTATAAACCTAACAGCCAGACAGAGGTCTGACAAAAACTATGAATTGAGAAAGACTAACTTACAGTAACTTCTTTATTCTAAGACTCTTGGTCAACTAAAGCACACACACAACTTGTTTTACCATAATGAAGAATCTCTCCTCGTAAACAACAACGCTCTCTCATAACAACGATAAAAGCTCTCCCTAAGTCTCGATGAACGCCCCTATATACTAGCTACCACCACGTCATGACTTACACTCATTGCCAGATCTCATTCAGCGGGTGAAATAATATTTCGTTCAGTAAGAAGATAATTTACATAGTAAAATAAAATAACCAGAGATAGTAAAATCAAAAGGAAAGTGAATATAGAGTATACGTTACACACTTTGTAAGTAAGCTCCCCGGACAAATTAGTCACCCTTAACAGAAATGACAGCAGGAAGTTACCGGTCACACAGAGGGCGCCATGATAGCATTGTTGGGAGATAAATACGTGTTTCACAGGATCATTTCTGTCTCGCCCAGATGTTAAGAGCAACGTGTTTGTTAAATGTAGTCTGCAATATGGATCGTAAGACAGACGTTACTGAGTAACAAAAAGGAGCCATCGTGTTAGGCAGTGCCCACGGACACAAAGTGAATGAAGTCACACAATTTGCTGGTGTGTCGAAGCGTACTGTCCAGCGAGTCTACAAACAGTGGTGTAGTTCGCAGTCAACTGGAAATGGGCGACGTAACTGTGGCCGGGAAACTATGCTCACCAACAGGAACCGCTGACATAATTCACGCCTAGTAACAGCAAATCGATTTCAAACCAGGCAACAATTGCTCCAAACAGTCAACGAAAGTCCACTGCAACCTATTGCCGAAGAGATATTGCGACGAGAACTGCATGCGATGGACATCTGGAGTAGAGTACCACGGAATAGTCCTATTTTAACAGCAAGTCACAGAACGAAAGTTTGCAAGACGAAGTGTTGCCCTTTGCCCTACATCTCCAGGAGCAGCATCACATTGCCACACCTGTCTTCCAAGATTACAATTGCCGGGTACGCAGGGCTAAAACTGTGTCTGAGTGGCACCGCAAACAATCAGCAACACTGTCTCACCTCAAATTGGTCCTCCAAATCCCCAGATCTCAGTCCTATTAAAAATCTGTGGGATCATTTGAAAGAGAAGGTGAAACGGCAGAATTGACCCCCACGTACTCTGGCGGAACGTCGGGACCAATTGGCGCACGAGTGACTGCAAATCCATGTTCAATACATCCACAACTTCGTGGAGTCTCTACCACACCGGATTCATGCTGTTATCAAAGCAAGAGGTACCTTCACCCGTTGCTAGGTAGGTTCTGACACTGGCGACTAATTTTTTTCCAATGTGCTTATTACGAGACACAACGTGGTACTAAATGCAGTTCGGAAAAGTAAAAACAGACACGGGATACGGAATCAAATACTACACATGTAATTTAGAATTTAAATAGGATTCCTTTGCATTTACAATTGAACTTTCGTCGTAAATTTAATCTTTATACTAATGTCAATATTCCATATGAAAGGGACGTGCTGTCACTTATAATGCACGTTTTTTTTGTACATCTTGGTGTCTCTTTCCCAGAGGTACTTTTTACCCATCTACTATTCTCATACGTATGCCCCGAAAGAATGATGTCCTCCGAAAAGTTCGTTTGCATACATTTCCATTACTCTTCCACTTTTCCCATTTCCTTTTTTCACTCTTGAGGTTTCCTTTTAAATTGCTTTTCGCTGAATTTCTAAATTCATTACTCAAGACATGTCTCGCACCCTGCTTAAAAGCGTAGTTTCCACTTAAAAAGAATCGGCAATTCATGCACTTAATTACATTTACCTGAACTAGTAGAAATATTTTAATAGTTATTCACTTAAGCAATAAAATCGTTCTTATCATTGTACAGATAGTTGATGTTTGCTAAGAGACAAATAAATGGAAATTTTTCCGTTCCTTTTTTAAATTTTAGTACTGAAGTGAATCTAAATTCTCTCGCGAAATTGCTTTCATCCACACATCCCCCTTTTCTTAGCAAGAACACTTACGTTCTAACGCTCGTTTTCTTTATACTAGCTGTTAAAATGGTAACATATGCGTATTTAGCAGTACGGGAAGTTCTGTAACGAAACAGAAACGTAACAGCTCTCTTTCTCCTTCTTTCTCTGTTCACTGATAATTTTCCGTTTTGCGCATTTAATGCTTGACTAGCTTTTAAGCTTTGGTTACTTTCTTATTTTCACTATAATTCATAAAAAAATTATGGATACATACATATCACTTAGCTGTTCCTGAGATTCAGAGGTCAGCTCCTCAAAGGAAACTAATTTTTTAGGTAAACCTGATAGTACGAGATTTTACTGTTGAGCATTCAAACGCCTCCATTTACGGCGATCTCGGTACACGCCTCGAGCATTGCCGACATCCATCAAGCTTCTCACACAAAATCTTATGTACTTCATACTCCTCTTTTCATGATGCAGGCATTGCTGAATCTGTTCCTCCCATGATCCAATTGGCGGTCCCCTAAATTTTCCGCCTCTTGTATTCAATTAACTCTCTTAGAAAGCAACTCACTGTTCATTCCTTCAACATAGCCAAGCCACCTCAAAATATTTGTTTCCACTTTACTAAAAACATCCTCTTTCCCATTACAGATCAGTAATACATCTTTCCTCGCAGGGGCAGAAAATGTCTTGCCACCAAAGCTGCGAAAGCAACGTATCTCTCCTGCATACAAAAGATTTCTATGCATCCTTTGAGGTACGTACTAATGTTCTACTGCTGTATTGTGACGTACCTGCCAGCAGGACGCACACGACATAAAGGCACATAGCAATTAGAACAAATGTCTGCGTAGCTCAGTTGGTAGAGCTACTTGTTCCGGAATAAGCGGCCTCGGGTTCGAATCCCGGCGTAGACCAAAAATGACGGAGAAATTTACTTCGTTATAATGGCGCCCGAACTATCCGGATGACCCGGCCGTTCAAAATCTCGCATTGGTGTGATGTTATTTCCACACCGCGAGACAGGAAAAATCAGAGAATTCCTTCTCCAGCGCTTCCAAAAATAAAAATGTGCGATGTTGCATTCCACACAGCAGATTGACTGGGAGTTCTCAAGTGCACGTTCTACAGTGGATGGCTGCCTGCAACGATTCATGGTCACGGCTGACCCGTGGGCCATGCCCCTGGCCCCCTTTCGGGGGGGGAGATGTGACGTACCTGCCAGCAGGACGCACACGACATAAAGGCACATAGCAATTAGAACAAATGTCTGCGTAGCTCAGTTGGTAGAGCGACTTGTTCCGGAATAAGCGGCCTCGGGTTCGAATCCCGGCGTAGACCAAAAATGACGGAGAAATTTACTTCGTTATAGTATATAATGCCAACTGTAAAGCAGAAATAGTAGTTCAGTTCTTTGAAAACTGTAATTCGTTTGCACAGTTCTGTTGATATTAGTTGTCGAGAATATGTTGCAGCCAATATTTTTGTTTTGTTACGAGACTGCACCCTTTATTGTTTTAGCTTTTCATATTTAATCTGTGATTCTACATGCGTCCAATATTTATGATAAACTAGTGTATTTTATAAAGGTACGGCCTAAGTGGGGGAACGCGATGACGTTCCAAGGAAATTTTGTTCTCCTGTTGTTTTTCTTACGACGGGTAGAATGTTTCACGTATGAACTGGCACATTGAAGGTGTAAATGATGTAATATTCTCATTGGGAAATTCATTTCGTTCGTGTTACAGCCAAGGAGGTTAGAATAAGATATCGGGAGATGCCCTCGTTAATCGAGCAATACCTCTTTGCTTGAAGCTTATAACCGCGAGCGACGGCCTGTTAAAGTGTGGAAAAGCTGATGGTTTTCAAGGCTATTGCAATGCATTTTGTGTTAGTCGAATCGCATTCTTTCGTTGCAAATGTTTTAAAAATAATTTCACATTGTAAATTGCTGCCAATGTGTGAGAAAATGCTGAATTCGTAAACATCTTAATTATTTTGAGGCTCCTTTCCATTTTTATTTTAAATTGAAATACCCGAACGTTAGTGGGAATTCTAAACAGAAGATAACGTTAAAATTGAAAACTTCACTCGTGTGGGAAGTATAATTCATTCCGGTTTGATATTAACACCATTTTTGCAATCCAAAACCACGCGATTCCAAAATACACACAGTTGAAATTACATAGGTGTTATGTAAGCAAAGTCAAATTTCCAAACATAGCGGCTTCACGGTTACGAGACTCAGAGCATCTCCAGAAGTATTATTATAACCTTCTTGGTTACAGCCTGGTATTTTTATATTTGCGTCACACGTTTTATGACGTCACATCATCATCATCAGCAACGAGCTGGTGTTTCCTGCGAAGCGACACCCTTTGTCAGTGCTTCGTCTAGGTTGAGCTTTCCTATTCCTTAACCCTTAACGACCATAACGCCCAAAACGCCCGTACATACCAACGGCAATAGCCGCCTGAAACTCCTGTCTAGAGCGAGTCAGAATTCCTACCCTTACCTTTTCTTCAAATCTTCTCGACTTATGAGGTTTTAGCAGGAGTCACCCTCAGTCACTATTGTTCTTTTTAAACAAAGAAGTGAAACAAGAGACAGTATCGGGCGCTAGGGTATTTGGAGTGATAAAGGATTTCTGGGTCATGGTCGTTAATGGCGGATAAACGATCGTGAACACTGCCACCTTCTGTATATATACACTGCCTGCCCAATCGTATTGAAACGTTGTTTCTCGGTTATGTCCTAAATGTCCGCAAGGTGGCGTTACATTAGTTAACCTCTTTGGTATTTATTTACCTGCGTAGTTTAGCATCAGTAATTTTATTTTAACTGTTTAGATAATCTAAATTATAATAACTTTTCTACTCTCCACAAAGTTAATTATAACGAAGTAAATTTCTCCGTCATTTTTATCCACGCCAGGATTCGAACCCGGATCCCCTCATTCCGGAATAAGTCACTCTACCAATTGAGCTACGCGACGTTTTATTCTGATTCCTATCTGCCTTTATGTCGTGTGCGTCCTACTGGCAGGTACGTCACATCTCCCCCCGAAAGAGGGCCGGGGGCATGGCCCACGGGTCAGCCGTGACCATGAATCGTTGCAGGCAGCCATCCACTGTAGAACGTGCACTTGAGAACTCAAAGTCAATCTGCTGTGTGGAATGCAACATCACACATTTTTATTTTTCGAAGCGCTGGAGAAGGAATTCTCTGATTTTTCCTGTCTCGCGGTGTCGAAATAACATCACACCAATGCGAGATTTTGAACGGCCGGGTCATCCGGATAGTTCGGGCACCATTTTAACGAAGTAAATTTCTCCGTCATTTTTATCCGCGCCAGGATTCGAACCCGGATCCCCTCATTCCGGAATAAGTCACTCTACCAATTGAGCTACGCGGACGTTTTATTCTGATTCCTATCTGCCTTTATGTCGTGTGCGTCCTACTGGCAGGTACGTCACATAATTGATAGGTTGGAAACTCATTTTTCTATGGTTTCTTCGCAAATTCTTTTTCTGTTTCTTTGTTCATCCTAGTAAAAGAAACTGATTTTAGAAATATATAGAAGTTTTCTTTGGGACAATATTTATCGTGTTTTTTGAGTTGTAAACCAAAAATGTTATCATATATTAGCCAATAAATAAGAAATACAGACTGTTAAAACGTATTTGTGGACAGTTTATGTATTATGGTTTTTACTGGGGCCACAACTTGTGCATTAGGTTTATTCACTTTGGATGGGTGGATCGAATGGCTTGTAAGCATTTTAATGTGTACTGTAAATTTAAAATGAAATCACTATATGTATCCAAGTATAATTTAGAAATGCCATGAGTAACTATTAAGCTATATCTTTTGACGATGTGCTTATCAGATGCCTGTATGTTGTAATAAAGCTGATTTTGTGTTTCATTTTAAAATGAAATTACCTGTCGATCGATTTTTCAATGTGATAAAAATACGGGATTAGTTGCTTTAAAAAAAGAACGACTGTACAGTGCTATTTTGTCTACAGGTTACGTATCTATCGTTGGCAGTCAACGATCGTTTATAAATACGACATAAATAAACTGAACTGAGACTTCAATTTATTTCCTTTAATTCTCCTTTTCTAGACTATTTCTATTTAATTCTCGTCTGCTATGCTAGTTCTTCTAGAAAATGCTGAGATGACTCGACGAATATAATTCGTTTTCAATCCAAAACTGATCATTAAAGACGCTAAGTGGAAACTTTGTTTCCCTAAGCGAACTCTCAATGGAGAGAAAATTTGAATTTACAATGGAGGGAAAGTGTTTTCATTTCAAAACAACGATAATTTGATACGCATCTAGCGCCTCTCGCGGCCGATGGCTGAACGATCGTCATCACGCCTTCGCACTGAAACGAGCTCGACTGGGCAGGCAGTGTATATATAAAACGCAGTGTCGTGAAGTGCTTAAGCAGTCTCAAGGTGCGTTTTTCACCTGGATTCTTAAACAGAAAAAATGAATTTGAGCGAACTGTTTCTGTGAAATAACTACAAACTGGGTGGTGTCTGTAATTGAGAAGAATTCATACGTTGTTTTTTATTTCAGGTGATTGGAATCTTCATGGTGGTATTTTGACATACTCCTTGTAACATATTATTTTCTTCAAGAATATATTTTTTTCTTTTTACATATAAAGCGTAATGACTCACTTCAATTATATCCCACTAACTAAAAAATTTGATCATAAAACTACCAACAGTTCGCCGGGAATGAGATGGGATGATAAGTAAGAAGAAGTTGAAGGGTAAACATCTTGAAGTGAAGTATTGATGAAAAGCAAAGGCTTCGGAGTCGACAAGTCGTAGAACCTTCCGTTGCATCACGTGTTCTGTGAATTGCCGGAGTCGAAATTTCTAATCCCGTGGGACATTTGCATAGATGCTGTACTTTACCAGCGCAGGTTCGGTGCATTTTCCGATAAAGACGTTACCCTAATGTAGAGACTGGCGCAGTGGCCTTCGTTTTTGACAAAAGTTTGAAATCTAAGAATCTTACTCTACCTTCAGATAATATTCTAAATTGTGTAATTGGTGAATTTCTACGAAACAACCTGAGCTTCGAATTGAAATTTTGCATATAAATCCGCAACATTCCTAAACAGTCGCTGCCGCTGTGGAGCTTTCGGATGCCAAAGGAATTTTTCAATTGAGACGTTTACTGGTGCATATATTATTTCAAACGAGAATACATTTTTATTCCTCAGAGTGGGAAAACAATCTGAGAAAGAAACAGAAGAGTTAGAGATATTGTTCGAGATACCCAGTACTGAAAGTGTTTTTCGAAACCAATGTGTGCGAGAAATGCAAGGAGTTGTACGGTTATTTCTTCAGCAATCTGGTGAAAATGGAATTTGTGAAATTAGATGTTTAGCAGCTCAAATATATTTCATAATTGAAAGGTACTTGACGCCTTCTAGCCAAAACAGTGCATTTTTATAAAGAGTAAATATGCGAAATCCAGCCCAAGTTAAAATAATTTTCCAGTCAGAACAACAGGAACTGAACTATGGAATGTAGAAGAGTTTTAAAAAAATCAAACCATCGTTATACAATTTTTATAAAAAAAGCAACAACATTTTGGTGCTTGGTGACGAACTGCGCTTGAGACAACGATATAACATTTATATTTTGCGAAGAATGCCTAGGTGTTTTTGACGACTACCAGTTGCTTCTACCTTTGGGATTTTTGCATTTGGATATTCTCAGTCGCGTGATGTATTACAGCCTCCATCTTAATTAGAAATTCATAAAATTGTACACGTGGTAAAATATTGCAAATTTAAAAGTAGCAAAAAAAAAAAAAAAAAAAAAACGAATATGGTACAAGTATGCTCACTCACACATAATAATGTGAAATTCAAGTTTCTTCAAAGCTTAATTTCCTCGTAATTTCGTTTCCCTATGGGACAAATAAACTGCTTACAGTTCATTACATTTAAAATACCATACCTAACACTGCACGTTTTTATCCGTTACATTTAAAGCAATAAATATTTTTACTGCTAATTTATTATTTATACTAGAGACGATTTGAATAAAGAAAGCAGGGTTTCCAGGAAATAACTTGCATAAACTTCGAACTACTCAGTTTACAATAATCATGTTTACTATAATTGTGTAATCATTCTGAGAAACATTTAGTTAGATTAACAATGGATAAATATATTATTATTACTGATTTGCATTTTGGTATATCATTATAATGAAACCCCGATTATTTCGCGGAATTTCTCTTTTTGTTATTTAGTCAGAGCAGTAACTCATATGAACAGATTTTGAAGATGAAACACGGATTCACATCTTCAAAGTTTGTGTTATGGTGCAATCCTGTATTTTTTTTTTTGATTGGAGCTTTAACGACCACCGTGAGCAACTCAATGGGCTATAAGCAGTCGCCCGTCCCTAATTTAGGGTCACTGGTTCCAGGGAAGGGAGAATGCCAGTGCCGTAAGACAAACACAACATCCATGCCTCACCAAGATTCAAACCCGGACCCCTTTCGGACGAATGAAAAGAGGCCATCGCTTAGACCACTGCGCCACCGGGGCGGCTCAATCCTGTGTTCCATTCATATGAACAGATTTGCAAATGTGTTAATTTTAGCCAGTATTATAATTACGTGGGGCTGTATACCAAATATACTTAAAATACACACTCATTGCCATTAAAATCCCCGCACCAAGAAGGAGGCGTTGGTTTGAAATGAGATTTTAGTAGTGAGATGGTACATACCAAGGACAGAAGTGATTACAATATCACAGCAGCAGGTCGATTTTCTGCGGACAAACGGTACACATTCTGGTCAGCATTAGTACCGCGTCGGACCACGTCGTGCTCGGATACATGCTGTGATATGGTCCAGCATGGAGTCAAAGAGACGCCGTATGTTATCCTGGGACAGATTGGGCCACACTTCTAGCAACTGATGCTCTAAATCACGAACACTGGGACATGGAAAAAGATGGCGTCCCATCTGGTCCCACACGTGCTCGATTGCCGAGAGATCAGGTGATCTGGCAGGCCACGGAAGAGTCTGTGCATGACGTAGACAGTCGTGGAAAACTCGAGCCGTGTGCGGACAAGCATTATCTTGTTCGAAAATGGCAAATAAATATGGGGCCTTAGGATCTTCTGTGCGTAGCGCTGGGGTGTCAACGTCCCTCGTGTCACTGAAAGGGAAGTCCGGCGGTCATACGCGGTGGCTCCCCAGACCATCACGCCTGCAGTTCGGGACGTGTGCCGCTGTTCAGTGAGGTTGGCACGGTAGCGCTCACCTGCGGTGCTCCACACTCTGACACAGTAGTCGTCCGTAACCATACAGAAGCGGGATTCGTAGCTGAACACTATACGTCGTCAGTCCGTAGCATTCTACGTTGCTCGTTGCTGAAACCACTGCAATCCACGCCGACGATTGTCAGATGTTAAAGGCAGAAAAAACGTATGGGGCATCGAGAGTGCAGCTTCGCGTTTGTCAGGCGTCTTGAAATGGGTCTGGCGGACACAGAAATCCCTTGTATAACTGCCACATATACCTGGATATTGGACAAGAACGTCGTTGCATATGTGCGGCCGCTCTCACGATCCCACAGTCGTCTTTGCTGGTGGTGCGTCTGGGTCATCCCGAGCCAGGCAACCGTGTCTGGATGCCTTCCTGTGTCCATTGCTCCCAACACAATCGCACCGTAATGTTCGACCGGCCAAAAAAGGCGGCCGATTCGGCGCGTCGGCCACTTTGCCTCTCTCATCCCGACGATACTGCCTCGTTAAAACTCCGTCAGTTGCTAGTACGCACATCTACAGCGGCTCGACGGCATGTCTATCGCTCAGGGATCTCACCTGACTCTTACCATGCACTTCGGCGCGAATGGGGAATTCCTTGTGAGGCGCCTTATAAGCCCCAAAGATTGCGATTTCAGCGCCTATCTTGGACGCGCCGGCATGCAGAATCGCACGAAACTTTAATCATTTGCATGTTTCCCCTCCTTGTAGCTATTCGCCGAGTTTCGCGTTAATCACACGGTTGTTTCTTGGTGCGCGGATTTTTATGACAATGTGTATAGTACCCTGGTGTCCAAAAGCTAAAGACTGATTACATTTTTACCTGTGTAAGAACAACTATACATGAGAGCAGCCAAATGGGGAAAATAATTATATCGCCAGTATGCAAACACATTAAAAGACAAAAACAATTTCCAAATGACGCACAGATTACATTGTAATCAGTGTTTACGCAAAACTTATAAATTTTCGAAGGACACAGGTGGAGAATAGATGTACAGTGCTTACTGATAACCAGGTGAAGAGACATTGGCCGCCCCGGTGGCGCAGTGGTCTAAGCGATGGCCTCTGATCATTCGTCCGAACGGGGTCCGGGTTCGAATCCTGGTGAGGCATGGTTGCTGTGTTTGTCTTACGGCACTGGCTCTCTCCCTTCCCTGGAACCAGTGACCCTAAATTAGGGACGGGCGACTGCTTATAGCCCATTGAGTTGCTCACGGTGGTCGTTAAACCTCCAATAAAAAAAAAAAAAGAAGAGACATTGAGAGACATTTCAGTATGGGACATATCCACCCCTAACTGCGATGCAGCAGTCACAACGCAGTGGCATGCATGCTGAACACCAAATGATCCAGTCCTCCCTCAGAGCACGGATGAAGCCCTGCGTGTCTTCTGGAGGGGTGTTTCGAGCACCAATGCGTCCCACACGCGTTAGATTGGGTTAAGAGATGGGGAGCCTGCTGGCCAGTCGATGCGATGAATACCGCCAGTCTCGGGGAGTGCCTGCACCGCTCTCGTATGATGAGGTGTCCCGTTGTCATCTATGAACAGAGAGTCTTCCCCTGCAGCACGACGGAATAATCGAACGTGATATAGAACTTCGTGGCAATATCGTTCGTTCATCATAACCCCATTTTCCAGTAAATCGGTGTATACATTAGTCTTGTTGCCGCCCGACACGGTGATCCTGGAACTACCCGTCTCCATCCCTTTCCTGCACATTCTCGCACTGGTAGCAGTGCAACTTTCGAGCCAGATCAACTGACGTCAAGGATTCAGGTACAAACTGATACGACTCACATCTGTGAAGAGTACATTGGCCCACTGACGACGTGTCCAATTTATGTGGGTACGACACGAATGAAATCGTGCGCTACATTTTAAGCTCTGGATAGAGAAACGCGAAGTACAGGCCGTCGGGCATATAGCGGCATATACCGCAGATATCTTGTTACAGTTTGTCGGGATGCACAGCAAAACTTTCTTGGAGTGAATATTGGGTTTCGGTGTCGAAGTCGTTGCTTCACCGGGGTCTAACCAGTGTTTTTTTTTTTGCCTTTGGGATTGTCGTACCATTTCCACTTTTCATCACCTATAACGATTTTCCACAGGAAAGAATTTCTGTGGTGTTTATTTAACAGATTCAAACCCTCCATCACACGTTCATCCTTATTCCTCTGGCTCAGGTCATCTGGCACCCATTTTCCTTCCTTCTGAATCTTTCCCATTGCGCGTAAACTATTGTTGGAAATGTTTTGTTAAGTTACCCCCCCCCCCCCCCCCCCCCGTTGTGCAGCTAGTTCGTTTTGCGTTTGAGACGAATCTTCATCCAGCAATGCTTGAAATTGCTCATGTGCAACTTCTTTAAACAATCTGAATCAAACTTCACACGTGCTTTTCGATACAATATTCTCCCCACGAACGGAACAGATCGCTGAACATGCTTTGGCAGCACTTTTTCTTGATGAAATTTGTAAAGAATGCAGTGTCGCTTGCAATCTTTAACCTATCAATGTGCAAGTGCACTTGACTGTTCGGCAAATTTCTGTGTCACATTTTATACTCTGGAACTGTTACGGTCACATGACAACAACGCGGGGGAATGTCGGATATGTTAATTAGCGGAATACGCCGCACAAAAAACACTTTAAAACTTATTTGTATTCCTACATAAAGAAATTAGCTTCTTACAAAACTTCTAAATCTAATGCCATCAGGGAAACCTTGGACATTATTGGCAAGTCTCCCTAGATTTGCCACGAATTTGGAACCAGTTCTTTAATAATGCTGTTTATTTTCTTAACCAATATCACCCTTTGAACGAATGATTATATTCGTATGTATTGACGATTTTTTTGTAAGTCGCGAAATTTTCGACTCACAGCAGCACATCGCCGCTCAAGGTTACATTGGTGTCTGTCATGCCAGATATGCGTGACACGACGATTGAAATATTGTGGTACTCAGCAACGAATCTCTCTTCTGTTTCAAGGCCGACGATCACCAATTAGGAATCTACAGACAACGCAGCCGCAGGGACGATCTTGTCCACTTCCATTAGCGCCAAAATACTCTTTAGCCGGGTGTCGTGGTTTGGAGTACTATCAGTTGCAACAGGAGTTTACCGCTCGTACGTAAAGTGAGTACAATGGTAGCACGACGATATGTCAATGTGTGTGTTGCAGATGCTTTTGTTGCCGTACTTCCGCGTTATCTCTGATGTTTACTTACAACAAGATAATTTCCGCCCGCAGACTTTCAGCTTCAACAGACTGTTCCTTCATGTTTCCCAGGATGTGTGGGATTTCATTTGCAGGGCAGTTAATTTACTCACTAACAATGAAATTTGCGCACCAAGAAGAAAACAACGGATTGAAGATCCCTCTGCAGGACAATTACAGAGGGATCTGTAGCACGCAGTCCGGTCATCTTCAGTAGTGTGTTGCACCGCCTCGTGTGGCAATACATGCTGCAATACGGTCCGGCATGGAAGCGAACAGGCGCCTGAGGTTATCGTGCTGGAGACTGAGCCACACGTGTTGGACGGTGTGCTCCAAATCCCGGATAGTGCGGCACGGAGGCAGCTGGCGTTTGAACTGGTCCCACACATGCTCGATAGGGGACAAGTACGAAGAGCGAAAGCCACGGAAGTGTCTGAATATGACGTAGGCAGTCCTAAGCAACCCAAGCCGTGTGCGGGAGGGCATTTCCCTGCTGGTATTGCGCACCTGGACTCCGGCCAGGAATGGGAGCACATGGGGCCGTAGTATCTCATCCACATACTATTGGTCCGTCAATGATCCACGTACCACTACTAAAGCTGACCGGCTGTCGTTGGCAATGGCTCGCAAGACTATAATGCCTTCAGTGAAGGAGGTGTGGAGCTCGATAGCGAGGTTGGGATTGTCCCGTGGACCCGGGGACCTGCACAACAGGACACGATGATCATCTGTCCTCAAAACGAAGCAGCACTCATCGCTAAACACCCCACGCCGCCAGTCTGTGGCGTTCCACGTCGCTCTGGTCTGGCATCACTGCACACGGAGCCGGTGATGTTCCGGTGTTAATGGCAGCACACGTAAGAGGAGCTGGTATCGCATATTCGCTTCCGCGAAGCATCGGGAAATGGTTAGTTCCCACACAGCAGCCGGTACATATGCCTGTATAAAGGACCGGGGCCCCGTGAGATCCGTTCGTGGCTGGTGCACGACCCGTCGATCCTCTATACCGGTAGGCCTTCTGGTCCTTCCGGTGCCGCTCCGTCGGTGGCAGTGTCGTCACGTCATCACGTCTATACTGCTCCCAACGGACGGTATCATCAGAATGATCCACGTGGCGGGCTATACGGCGCGCCGACCATCCTGCGGGTTTCTGCCCGATAATCAGGCTTCCTTTTTTTTTTTTTTTTTTTGGTTGGAGGTTTGACGACCACCGTGAGCAACTCAATGGGCTATAAGCAGTCGCCCGTCCCTAATTTAGGGTAACTGGTTCCAGGGAAGGGAGAGAGCCAGTGCCGTAAGACAAACACAACATCCATGCCTGACCGGGATTCGAACCCGGACCCCTTACGGACGAATGATCAGAGGCCAGCGCCTTAGACCACTGCGCCACCGGGGCGGCTAATCAGGCTTCTCTCAAAGTCTGTAAGTTGCGTAAATCGACGTCTCTGGCGTCTACCCCACATTCTTCTCAGTACTTACGTTGGTCTGTACGTTTCGCTTTCATGGGGTATCGACTGCACTCCGGTTTATAAGCTGCCTGATCGCTCTTGCTACGCCACCACGGGGTGTGCGTTTATGCGCAATCGCACCAAAAGTGGATCTTTGGCATACCAGCACTCATTGTAGCTATCTGCAAAGTTTCGCGGTTGTAACATGTTTTCTTCTAGGTGCGCAAATTTCATTTTCCGTGAGTGTAACTTTGGTCGACCTCCTCGCAATATTGCTGAATTAAGGGCGCACGTGTACGACTCTTGTTCAGCGATGCCTTAGAGCGACATCCAAGGACTTTTCCACTCACGCCGTTTGGAAGAATGTGTAGCTCAGCATGGCGGTCATATGGCCATATAACTCAGGCCACATTATACAGTATTATCTCCTCGTACATTGGTTTCCTGTCATCCCTCAGAAATTAAATCCCCTCTCTCACACCTACTTTTCTACATGTGTGTTCAGTTTTGTCTCACTCCGTCCACTCTTTCATCGTGTGGTATTTTCAATGCAAAAAATGTTTAGCAAGCAGTACACTGAATAAATTTTGCGCAGTATCACATTTCTTCAACTCTGTCTAAAATTGAGTTGTGTAGTTCCGGAAGTTCTTTTTTTATCACACATTTCAAGTTGATCACTTAGAGGAATATAATTACAACGAAAGTTGAATTCCTGTTCTATGTTACGTTTTCGTGCATTACAGTTCGGTGGGCTTCGGGTTTTAATATTTGGTTAAATTTCTCAACACTTCTTAAGGGAGTGATGTCGAGGACTCTATTAACAAATATTTGTTGATCGGCTGCTAAATGACCAGGATTCTCAGCGTGCTCATCTACTGAATAGTTACTGAACGCTAATTCAGCAATAAACGAAAGGTGGCACTGGTTGCAGAGTGGTACGAGCTACTGATTTCGGACTATTCTCCCCATACGAGCTCGGGTTTGATTCCCTCATGAGGAATGGAAGGTATGTTTTTCTTATGATGTGGGTGGTTACTTTTTCTGGAGCAAGAGGCCCTACATTAAGTACAAGCGTTAGGAGCCATGTCGGGGATTGTATTAACAGATATTAGTAGATTAGCTGCTAAATGACCATGAATCTCAGGTTGCCCATCCACTGAATAACTACTAATCGCAATTTCAGCAAAACCGAAAGGAGGCACTGGTTGCAGAGTAGTATGAGCTGCTGATGTGTGCCCATTATTCCCATATGGCCTGGGTTCGATTCCTTCATGTGGGATGAGAGGTATGTTTTCTTTACCGAAAGGCGGCTCTAGTTGCAGAATGGTCTGAGTCGTTGATTTCTGACCATTTCTTCCCATATGGGCACGGGTTCGGTTCCTTCGTGAGGAATGGAAGGTATCTTGTCCTTATGGCGTGGATAAAAGTTGAAATCCTTTTTGAAAAAAATCGTTACCTTCCTTGGAACAAGGGGGCCCTTCATTAAGTAAAGACAATTGCTTATAGCCCATAGAGTGGCTTATGATAGTCGATACACACCCCAAAACAAACACAACTACAACAAAAAGTCTGAAATGCATTATTTTGGGCAGAACACTCTCTTCAGTGTTTCCCTAATGTTCCACAACGGACAGCGCTGAGACAGAGAGAGAGAGAAAGAGAGATAGAGAGAGAATGCCGTATGCCCCACTTCGCGCATTGGGACAGTACGTTAGATCTTGTCATATAGCTCCGCAAATAACAAGAACATTCTCCTAGTCACCATATTTGCGTGTGTGAGTGAGCAAAACACATTGTGGACGAAACTGTTGAATGACTCTTATGCTTTTATTGGGAGTTTACCGACCACCGCGAGCAACTCAATGGACTATAAGCATTCGCCCGTCCCTAATTTAGGGCCACTGGTTACAGAGAAGCGAGAGAGAGCTAGTGCCATAAGAAAAACACAACATCCATGCCCTATCGGGATTAAAATCCGTACCCTTCTTCGACGAATGGTCATATGCCAGAGCTTAGACCACTGAGCCACCAGGTTGGTATCCCTAATTTGGCTTGCCTCTTTCCAGGGAAATGAGAAAGCCAGTTTCGTAAGAAAAATACGACATCCATGCCTCGTCATGTTTTGTTGAGGGGATGTGTGAAAGACATCGTGTACTATACTCCACTGAATGATACTCTGAAACGTCGTATCAGAATAGTCACTAGCCAAAAGTGTGGTGGTGTGATGTTATGATCGTGGACGTTGCGTTAACTGAAACTGTGTCTATTTGAAGGTTGCGTATTAGAGTGGTGTTGCCATATATTTAGCGTTTGGAGTTAATCTGTTTTTCTGCTTAGTAATTTCAGTTAATTAGTTTTGAAATAAAACTACTATTGTGATTATTTCCTCAGGTACTTTGGAATATGCAAGTGCAGAACCCATATGCGATACCGATGGAATAAAAGGGTTAAGAGTAAGACTTTCTGAAACTTTATCTGAGTGACTTTTGTTTCACTTCAAGAGAGAGTAAATAAGAGGAAATCTTAAGTCGTGTTCTCGAGACTACATACTTTGCAATCAACGCTAAAACGTTCAAGATAACGTTCGCGTTTCCTCCTATCTCCCTCAAAATTCTTATCTCCAGCAGAAATTGCATTGTAACTGTATTCTTAACCCTTTAGTTGCTGGAGTTAATTTAATTCGGGGTTAGAAAAATAAGCTGAAATCATCTTGAATATATACACCATACTAACAAAAGTCACCGGACAACCCTTCAAAAACAAATGAACGGATCCTCTGCGTTCTTACGGTGCGTGGTACAGCTGCAAATGGTATAAAAACAAGCCTGCAGCTGACCGCGATCATACCGCACTGTGAGGTGGAGTGAAAATGTCGCGGCGGGAGAGAACTGACTTTGAGAAAGGAAAGATTGTTAGGTGTTATATTAGTAGGTCGTCCATAAGAGAAACTCAGCGGCGTTTAAACATACCCAAGTCAACTGTTTTGGATGTACTGAATAAGTGGAAGACACATGGCGTGCCTCAAGCAGCAAAACGTACCGGTAGACCAAAGAAAATCGGTGATAGAGGACGTCGAAGCCTCAGGAGGGTCGTTACAGCTAATCGACGGAGTACTTACTGCACAAGACCTCAGTGTACAGGTGAGTAAAAATGGTGGAACCTCGGTATGTGCACGTACCATTCGCAGAGAACTTCATTCCGTGGGTTACCGTGGTTGTGTGGCTGCTCATAAGCCTTTTCAACTCTACTCGGAATGCTACTCGTCGTTTAGCATGGTGTAAAGAACATTTATCGTGTACCGTAGATCAATGGAAACGGGTCCTATGGACTGATGAATCCAGATACACGATCTATCAGTCTGATGGCCGTGGGTGGGTATGGCGGCGGCCGGGGAAACCCTGTTTACCACAGTTTACTGTTCCTACGGTCAAGTTTCGAACTGGCAGTGTACTCGTGTGGAGGTGTGGAGGTGTTTTTCGTAGTATGGTCCCGGTCCATTCGCTATCGTGGACAAATCCGTTAATCAGCTCGTCTGCTTCGATATTCTGGACAATTATGCCCTACCAACTCTGAGGCAATACTATAGAATCGAGCCTTGTTGGTACCAGCATGATAATGCACCGAACCATAATGCAAAGACTGTTACGACGTGGTTTGACGATAATTGCGTATCGTGTGAGGACTGGCCAGCACAGAGCTCTGATCTTAATCCCATAGAGCACCTATGGGATGTATTAGAGTGCCGCATAAGAAGTTTTTAACCAAAGTCTACTACTAATCAACAGTATGGATGGTACTGCTCAGATGAAGAGGAAATTAATTTTTTCCCGCAGCATTCGTAAAACCCGACTTCTGTTTGAACATTTTTGTTTGGTTAGCGCAGGAAAGTTTTGACACCTTTTATTTCAGTAAATCAGGCGTCTAAAAGGTGTTTGGAATTTCCGCTTGAAACAAATTACTGCAGAGCGACGAATATTGAAAACAACATAGGTCCTTGCATTATGGTTTTATTACTGCAGAGCGACGAATATTGAAAACAACGTAACAGTCCTTGCATTATGGTTCGGTGCATTATCATGCTGGTACCAGCATGATAATGCACCTAACCATAATGCAATGACTGTTACCGCGTGGTTTAACGATAATTGCGTATCGTGTGAGGACTGGCCAGCACAGAACCCTGATCTAAATCCCATAGAGCGCCTATGGGATGTATTAGAGTGCCGCATAAGAATTTTGGAACCCAAGTTCTACTACTAAGCAACAGTTATCGGCAGCATTATGTACTGAATGGAAGCGCATACCTATTGCTGTGTTCCAAAACCTTGTCGAAAGCATGCGTCGAAGTGTTAGTGCATGGATTAAGGCCGAAGGTGGACTGACACGTACTAATGTATGTCAATAAATGCTATTTGGTGTTTCTCTTCTAGGTGTCCGGTGACCTTTTGTTAATATAGTGTATATTCGCTTTCTAAAGAGATGGCCCAACGTGGCTGGAATGAGTGAACTGCGCACCAACATTGCTTTGCCTTACCTTTGATATTCAGAGTGGATTGCTGATATTAATCCTTCCTGACTGATAATTTAATAATGGGATTAATTAGGGCGACGAATCTAAGAAAGGTGAAGACTGAGTCACTCATTTCAACCTATTGGCATGACGTCGGAGTCAGGTGCACTTGCCTTTTCTAATCATGCTTTGGGTCATGGAACAAAGAGTAGATGATTAGAACGGAGTGCTTATTGCCCGTGCAGTGTTTATGGATGGTACTGCTCAGATGAAGGGGAAATTAATTATTTCCCGTAGCATTCGTAAAACCCGACTTCTGTTTGATCATTTTTGTTTGGTTAGCGAAGGAAAGTTTTGACACCATTTATTTCAGTGAATCAGACGTATAAAAGGTGTTTGGAATTTCCGCTTGAAACAAATTACTGCAGAGCGACGAATATTGAAAACAACATATCAAATTTTTGGATGTCCATGATGATTTCGCGATTCTTTATTGCTTTTGAAGATGAACACACACACACACACACACACACACACACACACACACATTATCCTTTTTTACGCTTTCCAGCCTTAGGTTGAAGAAGCGTATATGTTCCAGCTTTTTCCGTCCGCCTGTCGGCACGATAACTCACGTAAAAATGGTTATATTTCGACGAAATTTTACTATGTGGTAGGGGACCACCTGGGGACAAACTCTATGGAAAATGACGACATGGGGTCAGAGGTCACGGCATAGAAGCGGGATCCATTCCATTGCCCTTATGGTTCATAACTTGCGTAAATATGGTTCGATGTCGATGACATTTTAGTATATTCTAGGGGACCACCTGGGAATGAAACCTATTGAAAATGGGTGAACTGGGGTCAAAGTTCAGGACATAGGAGCGGGATGCATTCCATTGCCCTTATGCATCATAACGTGCGTAAAAATGGTTCGATGTCGTAGAAAGTTTAATATGTGGTAGGGGACCACCTGGGGACAAAACCTATTGAAAATGGACGAAATGGAGTCAAAGGTCAATACATAGGAACGGGATCCATTCCATCGTCCATATCCCATACTATTAAGGTGGACGTCAAGTAATTTTGCTTCCTATACTTCCAATGGAAAAACTTGTACACATTTCCCTTCACAATTATTGTGTTCCCAAGGATGAAAATTTGAACATCGATTAAAATAACTTCATATTGTAACTTGGAATGCTTAATATTTTCTGAAACATAACCATAATTATATAAGAAATCAATAACTTTTCCTTTGGTGGTGTTGGAACCAGAAAAAAGATGGCGCGACCTGTACTTTGATGACGTCAGTAGACAAACAAATGTTGGATTTCATAATTATGGTTATGTTTTGGAAAATATTAAGTATTCCAAGTCATAAAATGAAGCTATTTTTATCGATGTTCAAATTTTCATCCTTGGGAACGTATTAATTGTGAAGAAAATGTGTACAGACGTTTTTCCATTGGAAGTATAGAAAGCAAAATTACTTGACGTTCACCTTAAAGGAGCAATTCTTGTATGTAAGTAAATTTTATTTTGAAAACGGCTCTAAGAATTTTGATGAATGTTGTTAACCTACCGTTTTCTGCTACTAGAAATCGATTTAGCGCTTGATTTTGACTTGAGGAAAATTCGTTTAGTGCATGCGTTAAATAACCACCCCGAATTAACACGATTTTAGTGTCATAGCGCCGTCCCATTGATGTTATCCATGCTTAGAAGTCTTATGACGTCACAATCTCGCGATTGATATGTTGGCGCGCGGTCACGCCATCTCTCTCATTACGTCACGCGTTGTGTGTGGATCCTATTAAAGTTTAATGACGTCACACTCTTGCGAGCAGATGGTCGCGATTCCCATGTGCCTCATTAGATGTGAATCGCGACCATCTGCTCGCAAGAGTTATCGTGCGGACGGACGTGACCGTCCGCACGATAACTCGCGTAAAAACCTTCGATTTCGATGAAATTTTAGTATGTGGAAGGGGAACACCTGGGAAGGAACCCTATTGAAAGTAAACGAAATGGGGTCAAAGTTCAGGACATAGGAGCGGGATCCATTGCACTGCTCTTATGCGTCATAACTAACGTAAAAATAGTTCTATTTCGATTTAAATTTAGTATCTGGTAGGGGACCACCTTAGGACAAACCGTATTGAAAATGGGCGAAATGGGGTCAACGGTCAGGACATAGGAGCGGAATCACTTCCATCGGCATTATGCATCAAAACTTACGTAAAAATTCTTCGATTTGGATGAAATGTTAGTATGTTGTAGGGACCAACTTGGGGACGAATCCTATTAAAAACGGGCGAAATGGGGTCAAAGGTTAGGACACAGGAGCGGGATCTATTCCATAGCCCTTATGCATCATACCTTATATAAAAATGCTTTGATTGCGACAAAACTTTATCATGTTATTTCGGAGGTATACTGAACCAGTTCTGCTGAATATCATGGAAATGGGATCAAAGGTCAGGACACAGGAGTGGGATTTATTCCACAGCCATTATCCTCATAACTTGAGTAATGATTTCTGGTATGTTGGAAAGCGTATCCTAATCAATGCATTGTATGATTTTACTAACTTGTTTTCATAGATTACCATCAAATTATTGTTTGTTTTTTTTAAATTGAAGGTTTAAAGACCACCGTGTGCAACTCAGTGAGATGTAAGCCGTCGCCCGTCCCTAATTTAGGGTCACTGGTACCAGGGAACGGAAAGAGTAAGTGCCGTAAGATAGACACAACATCCATGCCTCACCGGGATTCGAACCCGGAACGTTCTCGGAAGAATAGTCAGAAGCCAGTGCTTAAACCACTGTGCCACCAGGGAGGTAAGTTGATGTTTATTGCTTAGTTAATTGGGGAAAATATCTGCATTTAATATTCAACGTACAGTCTCAACCTTTTATAATTATCCCCAAACGTTTGAGATTCAGTTTGAGTTTATTCGACTTAAGGGAATGCCAAACCCTTGCTAACGGTTATCCCTTGACGCGGCCTGGGCACCTGAAGCAAACTTTAGAGAAAAACAAGAATTTGTCGGTGACGTGATCGAACCGATGTCTACTCGCTTAGGAGTGAGTTGTTCGCACTGGCTAAACTACACCAATAGAATGGATCGTTGCAGATTTTTCGTCACGTGCTTCTTCTCTGTAGTACGTCAAACGGTGCACAGCATTTTTTGCACTTCCCTAACAGAAATGATAACACAGCAGCTAACCAGGTTTTACGAAACTTACGACAAAACAATTCCTCTCCTCCACCCTTCATCGTTACCGACGGTAAACCTCTTATTGGTGATAAGCGTCTGCCTGTTTACCCGATGAATCAAAGCATGATTGGGAATGGCTGGTCCCCCTGACACGGCCATCATGCCACTGATAAGGAACAAGTCATTGAGACATCTTTCTTTGCTCCGTCGCGATTGTTATTTCCTTTCTAGGAGGTAATCAGTAAGAAAGTATATGTGTCTATCATTCCCCGATATGGCTACTCTCAATGACAAAGCTGAGAGTGCAATCCTTTCGATATAGCAGGTTATTACGTATTCTCTAATTCAACTTTCATTTTTAGTTGTCTTCATGTAAATTTTGAGTTCATTCTCTGTAAGCGTTTTAACCTTAACGTTTTATTTTTCTAACTCACGGAATGAAACTGGCAACAGTCTTGGCCGCCTTGATGACATAGTGGTCTAACCAATGGCTTCTGATCAATCGTCCGAGCTGGGTCCGGGTTCGAATCTTGGTGAGGCATGAGTGTTATGTTTGTCTTACGTTTTTTGCTGTCTCCCTTGCCTTGAAACAGTGGCCTTAAATTGGGGACAGGCGATTGCTTATAACACACTCAGTTGTTCACTGTGGTCGTTTAACCTGCAATAAAAAAAACAGTCTTGAGGTGCGTCACGTGTGAGTACTGACAGATAAGAACGAGAGATGTAATGCTGGATGGAGTGAGTAACGAAAAGTGTTGTGATGTGTGGCGTGGATAGATTAACGTTGAGTTACGTTGTATTGTCACGGTTTTCTATATGTAAAGAAGTTGTGGTGTTCATTGAAAAATAGAGATTTTTGTTACTGTGCTCCTTATGATTACCGTAGATGTTTTATAGACACCTGAAATATTTGGATAATAAAGGACAGTGATTTTCGAAGGTTGAAATCGACTGTTTTTCCGTCCGTTAGGTTACTTAATTTAGCTCAGTGCATAATTAAAGACCTTTGTGTGCTAGCTATCTGGTGCTCAAGGCTTCAAAGTTACAGTACAATGAGCTGAGGTCACAGATAGTACGATAGCAAATATTTTCAGTAGTGAAATTTGTAATGTATAACACATTCAGGACACTACACAAATCAGTTCATAATAATTTCACATTTAAGCGAATCAGGAGTCATTCAAATAACTTTAGAGAAGGTTACTTACCATTCGTCTTTATTCTGCCACAAAGCGTTTTTTTAATGATTTATTGGACCTGGTGGTACAAAGACATATCAGCCAGACATAAACAGGATACAGAAATTACACAGCAACAAGTACAAATCGTACATGGTTTACAGCATCCCAAATGATCAATGTACACAGATATAGACAGTGTTGATCATGCATACATCAAACATGGATTTTACAGTATGCTATATGACCAATGTACACATACACTATCATCAACAAGTAATTGGACACCCCTGCAATCGAAGATATCTGCGGTCCTGATACAAGCCACGGCCGCCGCCGTTAAATATCGTGTGGGAAACTCCAACGCAACCAGTCGCATGCAAGATGCCACGCAGTTCTTAGCTCTCTGATTTCGAGAATGATGTAATCGCTGGGTATCACAGAAATGGCCGATCCATACGTGACATATCCAGCGAGTTGAAGTACCCAAAAGCGACAGTCGCCAACGCGATTGGCAAATGGAAGATGAGAGGTGACTGTATGAGTGTGCCCCGACCCAGCAGACCCACAAAACTGGGATTTAGAGACCGACGGGTGCTGACCAGAGAAATTCGGAAGAAACGCACCAAATCGATAGGCCACATCCGCGAGAAGTTTCAACAGGCATCGGGGACTGTTCTTTCGATGAATACTATCCGTAAGGAAGCCCTTCTGCTCGGTTATCATGGACGTGCTGCCGCCCACAAGCCTTTGATCACCAAGTCCAATAGCGCTGCTCGGCTAACGTGGTGCAAAGAACGTCGACAGTGGACCGTTGAACAGTGAAAACAGGTTCTCTGGAGCGACGAATCAAGGTTAACCCTCTACCGTTCAGATGGCAGGGTCTGGGTTTGGCGTCTGCCTGGAGAATGCCCCTGCCGGACGGAATGTATTGTGCCAAATGTAAAGTTCGGCGGCGTTGGACTTATGCTATTGGGGTGTTTCTCCTGGTATGGCACGAGACCCTTGGTCGCAATTCCTGGTAGACTCAACGCCGAGACCTACTGCACCATTTTGGATGACCATGCGCTTCCTACGTTGTGGCATTTTTACGGGGTGGACCCATGTTACTTTCAGGATGACGGTGCCCCCTCTCATGTTGCTATGGTGAGAATGGGGTTAATCGAATGAACTGGCCTGCGCAGAGCCCGGATCTTAACCCTATCGAGCACCTCTCGGACGAGTTGGAGCGTCGACTTAAGGTTTGCACCCACCGTCCAAAATCGGTGAAGGAACTGACCTGTCTTTTCCAAGCCGAGTAGTAGAAAATACCGCTAGCCGTCGTACAACGCCTGGTTGAGAGTATGCCCCGTAGGGTTGAAGCTGTAATCGCCGCTCGTGGAGGCTCCACCAATTATTGAAGGTGAATAAACTTCGTTTTCCGTTGCTATGACATGTGTCCAATTACTTGTTGGTAGATAGTGTATAACCAGTGTTGGACACGTAACACATTCAGAGCCAGTGACAAAAAACAAACATCCATGCCTCACCGGGATTCGAACACGGACCCAACTACGGCGAATGGTCATAAACCTGAGCCACCGGGGCGGCCCTTTAGAACTTTAACAATGCGATATTAAACGAACGTGAGTTAATATCAGCAATTACACTTGACTAAGAAAAGCAGCACTGTCATTAAAGGAGAACACGCAGCCTTCAAATAACTGCAATTTAACAGTATTGTATTCACAATTAGTATTAAACTTCCACCATCTCCACACACTACTGATGCTCAAACATTATACACTGAGTGGCCACTTTATTATGACCACCCCCTCAGTACTTCGTTGGGCCACCTTTTGCCTTTAATACTGTGTCGATTCTTCGTGGTATGGACTCCACGAGATGTTGATAGCTGGTTTGTGGAATCTGCTATCAACACTGTGTCGATTCTTCGTGGTATGGACTCCACGAGATGTTGATAGCTGGTTTGATGAATAGCACTTTCCAGGAGTGTGAGATTGCAGGGTTGTGGACCCAGCTGTCTGATGGCTTGTTCAACTTCATCCCACAAATTATCAATGGGGTTGAGATCTGGAGATTGTGGGGGTCACCTAAGCAAAGTAAACTCACCGGCATGTTTCTAAATCCAATCCTCTACAATACGAGCATGCACTATTGCAGGTCGCATTATCTTGTTGAAAGTAGCCATCGCCATTGGGATAAACCACTAACATGACAGGATGCACTTGGTCTGCAAATTCTCACTCGGCCATCAGCATGGCGCAACTGAAAACGGGATTCATCGGACCACATAATTTGTTTCAAATTATCGACTGTCAAATCCTTGTGCTCCTGTGTGAACTGGAGACGCTTTCTCTTGTTAACTACATACAACAAAGGTGTTCGTACAGGCCTTTTGGCTGCCATATCCCATCCGATGCAGTGTACGGCGAACAGTGCGTGCAGAGATCATTTGAGGGGATCCTTGAGTAAGATGGGCTGTAATTTGCTGCACTGTTGCGCTTCTATTGTCTGTTACCAGTCTGGACACTCTCCGTTCCGCTCGAGCAGTCACTAGTGATAACGACCACACGTTGTACGTAGAGACCCAGTTTTTGGCTGACAGTCCAGTCTTTAAATACTTTAACAACAGCTGCTCTGGAACATTTCACGAATGCGGCAGTTTCAGTGATACTCGCTCCATGGCTCCAAGCTCCTACAATCACCCCACGTTGAAAGTCCGTCAAATCGCATTTTTTACCCATCTCGTCACCCAAAAATCATTGCTACTACTGTCGCAAGCACTAAGCTTTCCCTTTTTATACTAGCCTCGCCCTCTGGCGGCAACAGCGTGCAGCCATAGCTCATTTGCTTAAAACTGTCAGGTGGTCATAATAAAGTGATCACTCGGTGTATAACGTTATTTCTCATCTCAGACATCAAGGCGTCATTCCTCCTGACTTCAAGGTGTTGCCAACCATAATCTTGCGAGAGAGAAGATGTCGCTACGAAACATGCTAAGGAGAAAAAACTCAAATTTACATAGAGAAAGAAACCAAAAAAGGAAATTGAAATTAGAATACACGCCACAAATTTTAACGAAAACTATTATAAGGTTCAATCGCTCCAGCCGCGCTCAACTCAATTTTTAGGCAGGGAATATATTCCTGTTAACTGATTTCACCCCATTTTGCCAACCCCGTGTTAATTCTTTCTAGGCGGATAAAGGGCTAAGATTATTTCTTCAGTTTTTTTTTCTTTAACAAAATTTCAATTAATACCAGAAGATTAGTGATAACGTCAGATTAGCTTGACTGCGAATAAAAAAATTAAAATGTCATGGTGTGTGATCCTATTTGGTTTACTTCACAAAATTCGCGTGCCATTGAAACTGTTTTATTCTCACATTTTATTTCACAGCTGCCGATGATCATATATCATTGAACCTGCTCTATTTGTGGAAAAAAAAATCATGGTGATATTTTACACTGAAGAACTTTCGCATTACAAAGATGATTTTACCACAATGGCGATTTTCTCTTGCGTTTGAAGCAGAAACGTTTTTATACGTCTCGTTGTGATCAGTTCTTACCTTTCCTTTGCGAACAACATTCAACGAACGATTTTGTGAAAGCGAAAAGCAATAATGATAGTTCGGAGTCTGTTGTATTACCTGACAAACGCAGTAGTCATTGAAAACTAGATTCCTTTTTCTTCCAAGGCTGTTTTATTCTTCCGTCTTTATGCTGCTGGTTCTGCGCGGAGGAACGCGAACGCTTATTTGCAGTTTTGACCTTTCTTTGTGAAGAAAGCACGTTGTCATAGTTTTGGCTGTTATCCATAGTTTTCATTGCCTTGTTAGCCTTGCCTGTGAGAGGCACATGTCAAAAACATAACGTTTATACGAAAGAAGTCTGGAAATCTTAAAAGGAAGCCACGTTGTTTTCTCAAACACGTAAGTGTTTAAGCCGCAAAAAGAAAAAAAAAACGAATTCCTGGAATAGTCTATTTTAAAGGAGCTTAAATAAAGCAAGTGTATTTCTTCTTTGGGATGCCCATAAAATCTGTCATAATGAGGCATAGTAAACTGAGTTATTATCCTTTAGAGTTTGGAATAAATAGGAACGCGGGAATAACGCCAGGTTTAGCAGGTATGAAAAACGAGTAAAATGTAAAATAAAAACAAAAATAACGAGAAAGGAAACGTTTTATTGTTGGAGAAATGGAAAAGGCAAGAATATATTATTGTATTCGCAAAAGAAATCAGCCGAGATTATATTTTATCATAATTCCAGAGAAGCAATATAATTTCAATATGGCTGATAATAAACAACAAAAAATGCTGTAGCGGGAATTGATAGCGCAAAGGTACAGCTGAGTTTGGAATTAATCTATATTTTAATGAAAAAGTGTACACCTAGTATATTTAAAATACGGAGGTTATTTCGAAAGTTTTGCACACTGCGCTGGCGCTACGGATGCAATCGTTGCGCCAGTTGTACAGTACATAAATTAGTTTCTACGTTTGCTGGCTAATTTCTTCCTGTTCCGAAAAATCCGCCTAGAAATTAAGGAAGAGAGTGAGTCAGTGAGGTCTCGCATAGCGACCAGCGATCGTACTTTAGAATCGAGGAAAATCCTCTTCCGAAATTCATGCGTGTGAAGAATTCATACGTGTGTCTCATTAAAATCGAGGAAAATCCCCTTCTGAAATTCATACGTCTTCGTGTGAAGTTTGTGGTGTTAGTGTAGTGGATCGTTGCACAGTGTTTTGCGCCCAAAGATTCGCCAAAAAAAAGGCCCGACGGGGTCGAAGCGCTGATGTCATCATTTAGCATGACAACGCGAGGTCACATTTTGCCCGTACAGGGAGAGACATTCCGGAAAAGTATGGATGGGAATTGCTTCCCCACGCACCTTACAGTCCTGACATAAGCCCACGATACAGTCCTGACATAAGCCCACGATACAGTCCTGACATAAGCCCACCAAACCATGACTTGTTCCCAAAATTGAAGAAGCCACTCCGCGAGAAACGATTGAGGATGTCTGTAATGAGGTGACCAAGGAACCCGCGTCTCAACAATGGAGGTTGTAACGTACCAGGAGATGTGACGTACCTGCCAGAGGGACGCACACGACATAAAGGCAGATAGGAATCAGAATACATGTCCGCGTAGCTTAATTGGTAGAGCAACTTGTTCCGGAATAAGCGTACTCGGGTTCGAACCCCGGCGCGGATAAAAATGACGGAGAAATTTACTTCGTTATAATGGCGCCCGAACTATCCGGATGACCCGACCGTTCAAAATCTCGCATTGGTGTGATGTTATTTCCACACCGCGAGATAGGAAAAATATGAGCAGCACTTCGAAAGAAAAGAAAAATAAGGGGGAGATGATGTAACGTACCAGGAGATGTGACGTACCTGCCAGAGGGACGCACACGACATAAAGGCAGATAGGAATCAGAATACATGTCCGCGTAGCTTAATTGGTAGAGCAACTTGTTCCGGAATAAGCGTACTCGGGTTCGAACCCCGGCGCGGATAAAAATGACGGAGAAATTTACTTCGTTATAAGGTGTCCTGACTGGAATACAAGACTTCCCCAAACATTGGGCCGCTGTTATAAAGAGTGTGGAGGTTACTTCGAAAACTTGTAAAGGTATATTGGGAAATAAATTCGTAGCGATGAACACGCACACCTATAATGAATTAGCTTTATTTTCTTTCCGCTAAGCTAATTAATATGAATGATGCTCTTCCTACCAGCTAGCTAATGATATACTTGTACTAAGCTTCACAATAGTGAATTCAAAAGGGTGTTGTTACTAGTTAATTACGAACAAGAATAAAGTCTTAACGCTTATTATTTATGGTAAGAAACTAATTTATAAACCTAACAGCCAGACAGAGGTCTGACAAAAACTATTAATTGAGAAAGACGTACTTACTGCAACTTCTTTATTATAAGACTCTTGGTCAACTAAAGCACACACACAACTTGTTTTACACTAATGAAGAATCTCTCCTCATAACAACACAATCTCTCCTCGTATTATAAACGCTCTCCGTAAACAACAACGCTCTCTCATAACAACAACAAAAGCTCTCCCTAAGTCTCGATGAACGCGCCTATATACTAGCTACCACCACGTCATGACTTACACTCATTGCCAGATCTCATTCATCGGGTGAAATAATATTTCGTTCAGTAAGAAGATAATTTACATAGGAAAATAAAATAACCAGAGATAGTAAAATCAAAAGGAAAGTGAATATAGAGTATACGTTACATCATTTCCCCCTTAATTTTTCGTTTTTTTTTCTTCTTTTTTGTTTCAGAAAAACCTATCAATTTTGGAGTGTAAGTCTTACATTTCGTTGAATGACGTTACTCGACCTCTTTTTTGATTTGTTGTTTGGTGGTAGCCGTATTTACATTATCAAACTTGGCATGACAAATTGAAGAAATCTGTATTCGTCTGTGAAACTTGTATTGTGGAACAAAACAAACCTGCATCGGCATACCTTCCTTTTATTCTGCCTAGCAGGAATCACTTTTTTAATTTCAAATGACGTTCTCATTATTCGGTGAATACATACCAACTGTATCAGCAGCGATGATTGCCTGGAGCTGCCTAACAGTAACAATTTTAATATTTTAATTTCAAATTACGTTCGCATTATTCGTTGAATACATACCAACTGTATCAGCAGCGAGATTTACCTGGAGCTGCCTAACAGTAACAATTTTATTATTTTACCCCTAAGCACATAGATATATAAAAAAAAGTGGATTAGTAGATGGACATAGAAGAAATATAAAAAATAAACACACATATATACACAAAAAAGAATGCATAGGCCCACACGAAAAAAAGAAATTCTGACACGCCAACTGGTCGTGCAGGAAAAACAACAAACTGAGAAAAGAACCTGTCCACGAGAACTTACTTATCTCGAGGACGCATAAAAAACTCTAGTGCGATAACGTTTCCCAGGCCTAATCGGACTGGCAAAATCAGGTGGCTTGGATCTCTTCAGGGACTGTAATGGATCTGGAACATCGGTCTGCTGTCGGTCAGGAAATCCCGACGGCTGACGGGAACGGTCAGGAATGGCGGAAATCCGTCGGTCCGGAACGGCTGAAGTCTGTGGGTCCAGAAATCCCTGCGGCTGAGAAGAACGGTCAGGAACGTCTGAAGTCAGGTGGTCCGGAAATCCTTGCGGCTGATAGGAACGGTCAGGAACGTCAGAAGTCCGGCGGTCCGGAAATCCTTGCGGCTGATAGGAACGGGCTCCCCCAGGCTTTTGATATGAAGTCCCTTTGTGCTGGGGCCCGTTGTGACATTCCAGTATTCTCTTGGACGGACGTGGCTCCGGCCACATCGTTTGCTTTCTCTTACGCCCTCATGGCATGAGAGTAGCAGCAGGCATCGGCCCTGTTTGCCCTGAACGTAGGTTCCAGGGGCGAAACCCGGGCGGATTCAAAGATTTCTGCCGTCGTAGCTGTTGCGGCGAAGCAGATTGGGGAGACAAGTCACGTTTGCGCCCAGCCTTTGGTGGTGCTGGACGGTTTGTAACATGAAATTTAGTGTTCATAACTGATAAGTCAGAAATGTCCGAAGCCTCTGAGTCGCTGCTGTAATTCAGTGGTCGTGCAGGGCGATGTTTAGATTTGCTTATAGGAATACTCTCTGACGAGGTATTCAAATAAGAAGTAGCCCGCGTTGGTGCAGAGTTATCCGGAAACGGCGCAGCAATAGTCTTGGCAATGGTTGGAGGGAAAGGAACGATACTAGTATTCGAAGAACTCGATTCGAGCCTCGGTCTCATGGGAAAATCAGGTTGCGTGTTTGGAAACCCGTCTTGAGGAGGGGAGGGTGAAGGAAAAATCACTGGAGATTCTTCAAAAATGTTTGTTGGTTCGTCCAAAATTTCTGGCGGTTGATCGTGAGATATAGACTCTTGAGTCTGTGGAACATAAGGTTGAGTAGGGTTGATTATGAAATCGATATTCCGTTCATGATACTTGCGACACTGATCAACGTGTACGTATTGAAATTGGTTGTCAGGTTTTTCCAGAATAATATTATTTTCAAAGGTATTTGCCACCCGATATGGACCTTCGTAGCTGGGTGCAAATTTCTTCACTAAAGTATGCGAAACAGAAGACTGGAAGTGCGTTTCCACGAGAGTAAGATCTCCAACGACAAGATCTGGTTCCCTACGCCTAGAATTATAATATCTTGCTTGAGCCGCTTGTGCTCCTAGCATTGCAACACGAGCTTTTTTCTGCCACGATGCGTACTGATTGCGGAGTTGGTCGCTGGTTTAGTTCGTCGATAATCCCCGTTAAATTTTCAAAAGGGGTTTTAATTTTGCGACCCAGAAAAAGTTCTGCAGGAGTAATTTTAGTAGACTCGTTGACAGACGAGCGGAGGGCGAACGCAAAAAGCTCCAAATGGTCATCCCATCTTTCATGATGATCCATTACAAAAGTCGCAATCATTTTCACTAGCGTGCGGTTAACGCGTTCCGCAGGATTACTCTGGGGATGATATGGGGAAATGAATTTATGTTTAATGTGTACTCTCACACACATTCTTTCAAAAATGTCAGAAATAAATTGAGGACCATTATCCGAAACTACTTTATTAGGTGCACCATATCTAGAAAATACTTAACTAAGACATTACAAATAACTTCTGCCGTAGCGGCTTTAATGGGAAAAACTTCAACCCATTTAGAAAAATTATCAGTTAGTACTAAAACATAACGAGCTTTATTTTTAACAGATAATGGATAAGGTCCCAATAAATCTATTGAAATAATATCAAACACATGAGAACTTGAACTAGATTTCAAGTGACCGGCCGGTCTTACATTACGGTAATTATTAATCTGACACAAGTGACATGATTGAACGTATGCGAGCACACTTTGGTACATGCCAGGCCAATAGGCAACATCCCGCAATTTACAACGGGTCTTGCGAATACCTAAATGGCCTGCAAGAGGTTTGTCATGAAATTCATTTAAAAGGGCCATTCTAAGGGTTCGCGGAATACATGGGCGAAACTCTGCCCTAGTAGTCCTAGATTTTGTATAATAAAGAAGACCGTCTATTACTTCAAAATGTTGTGACCTTCCAGCCAGAGAAGGATCACTTTGTAGGGGCGAACCCGCAAGCAAAAAATTATAGATATCCCCAAAATCTGGATCATTTATTAATTCTGCCATTATCTGCTCTCTGGATGTTATATCAGCTATTAGAAGTAAAGTCTGACATCCAGGAGTAGCTTCTGTGGGGACCCCACTAATCGGAACGCGAGACAATGCGTCCGGTAATTGATTCTTATGACCTGGCTGATATGAAATTTTGATATTGCTCTCTTGTAACTTCAGAGCCCACTTCATAAGTCTTTGAGATAGGTGCTTAGCAGAATTCAAATACTGAAGGGCAGAATGATCCGTAATTATGTTAACTGTCAATTCATTAAGATAACATTGAAATTTATTCAGCGCATACACAACAGCAATACATTCACGTTCCGTAGCTGAATAATTGCGTTCAGCTTTGGCTAAAGTACGAGACGCAAAAGCTATTGGATGCCCAGCTTGTGACAAAACGCAACCAAGACCAACTCCGGATGCATCAGTATAAATATCAAATTCCTTAGTATGATCCGGGAAAGCCAACACCGGAGGCTGAGTCAATGCAGACTTCAGTGTGTCGAATGCAGCGTTAGCCTCAGGTGTCCAAATAAACTTCTTGTATTTACGTTTTAAAGCATACAATGGCTCACATATTGTAGCATAAGCGGGGACGAACTGCTGATACCATCCGGTCATTCCCAGAAAGCGGGATAGTTCTTTTGCTGTTTTAGGCCGAGGAAAGTCAACAATAGGCCTAATTTTTTCATTATCAGTAAATAAGCCGTGGGGAGTGATTTTCAACCCCAGATATACAATCTCGTCCCTCGCTATCAGGCATTTACTAGGTTTTAACGTCAAGCCAGCATTGTATATGAGTTGGAACACCTGTTTGAGCAGAGAAAGGTGCTCGTCAAAAGTCTCTGATGTAATAATAATGTCATCTAAATAGACATGCACATGGGGACCCAGGACAGGTCTGAGAACCGTATCCATAAGCTTTTGGAAAGTAGCAGGTGCAGAAGCTAGTCCAAAAGGCATACGTAAATATTCATAGGCCCCAAAAGGAGTCACAAAGCCTGTTTTATCGACAGAGTCCGGATGTACTGCTACCTGCCAATATCCACTCGCCAAATCCAAGGTTGACATCCATTTGGTTGACGATAGGTCATTTAAAATATGTGACATGACAGGTAGTGGATAATTGATCGTTTTTGTGACTTGGTTGAGCTTGCGGAAATCTGTCACGAAACGAAAGTCATTGGATTGTTTCTTGGGAACCAAAAAGGCAGGAGCAGCCCAGGCGCTTGTGGATTCCCTGATTATGCCCTGCTTAATCATTTCAGCAATTTGACGTTGCATTTCCTGTTTCTTATGTGGAGCACAAGGGTAAGGTTTCGTCGCAATTGGTTTTGAACCATCAGTGTCAATGACATGATAAACCACCTGTGTGAAACCAGGTTGATCCGAAAATAAACAGGGCTTTCCTGTAAAAGGAGAGAAAGATGGTTTCGTTGCCTCTCATTCAACTGGTTACTCAATAACAAACTCGTTATATCTACAGGAACCGTAGGAATCATTTCGACCGGTTCCGGAAAGGAAATCACATGTTGTACGAAATTCAAAGTTATTTGAAACTTATGAATAAAGTCCATTCCCATTAGACATTTCACAGGTAGCTCGTCTATAAGCAGGAAAGAATGCGTAAAACGAGCTTTTCCCAGCCCTAAAGATAATGTGAAAGTTCCTGAGATACTGAAGATTTCATTATTGGCACCTCGCAAATACTGCGTTGCAGGCTGAACGTGTATTGCAGGAAAAGTGTCAGTGCAAAACTTTGTATTTAGAGCTGATATTTCGGAACCAGTGTCGAACTTTGTCTCGACAATAATATCTTCAATTGTCAAGAATAAATCAGGCAACTGAGGAGTTTGAACAGTCACTAACACTGTTTTAGGGTCAGAATGCTTGGTATCAGGAAGCAGGACCGACCCTTGGTCTACTTCCTTTGGAAGTTTAAAGGAATCCTGGTTGGGTTATCATGTGGTCTGAAACCTCGACCCTGCCGGGTATCGGGAAAATTTTCACGATGAGGAAAACTGCGTGAAAATTGCGTCGGGAACTCCGCGCGTCTGTTGACATTTTCATATCCGTTACGTCTGCCCTCAGCACGGGCAGAAAAATTATCATTGCCCGGAGCATGATAACGTTCCGAATGCTGCTGAGTGAAACGGGGTCGAGCATACTGTGCAGGTGTGCGATATCCCGAAGCTTGTTCAGAAACTCGCTGTTGGTTTGCCACTCTTCTGTGTGGTGGAACGTATGAAGCTTGGGTGTGCACTTGTGTATGCTCGCGCTGAAAGTTATTATGCCTATTATGCCGCTGAGGGTTTTCGTAATAAGCCTCGCCGGGTGCCCGAGCATGGTGAGTTGAACCATGTTTGCCATGTCGCTCTTCATACGTGCGTATGAGGCGAAGGCATTCATGAATTGTGGCAGGGTGTCGAACCTCAAGAAAATCTTGTAAGAATGGGTCGAGCTGCTGCACGAGGGTATCCAACATGTCAACATGACTGGCATGTGGATCCCATAGGTTATATAAGCGTGTAGTCTCCAACGCAAATGCAACAGGGCTATCATTGGGACCTTGCTGACGCGAAAAAAGCTGTTGTGCAAGGCTAGCTCGACTGAGGCCGAAAGGAAAGACCTCCAAGAATTCTGCACGGAAATTCTCATAATGAGAATCCGGGTTCGACACTCTCCACTGCCGATACCAGGTCTTAGCGGTATCCCACAAGCAAGTGCCGGCGATTTGGACTTTGCAGTCTTCAGGAATATTATGTAGATCAAAATGATCTTCCAGATCTTCGAGGAACTTTAAGAACCCATCCAAACCATTGAAATGAATTGTTCCTGCATGCGGCACGAAATGGGCAAGCATTCTGCTTCGCTGAGAGGATTGAACTCCCTCAGGAACGACTCGCGACTCAGAGTAATAGGAAGCTGGTATATTACGAAATGGTGAAGAATGCCTGGGTACGTGTAGATCATGCATATCAAAGTCAGACCCACAGGCTTCTTGCAAATTGTCATAAAAAACACCATTACCCTCGGAACTTGCCTTGGGGTAGAAAATTGAAGTTGTCTCAAGTAAGGAAGGCATGGATAATAATCGTCAAGATCTTGTGTTCGAGAAAAGTTCGGGCGCCAATTATAATGAATTAGCTTTATTTTCTTTCCGCTAAGCTAATTAATATGAATGATGCTCTTCCTACCAGCTAGCTAATGATATACTTGTACTAAGCTTCACAATAGTGAATTCAAAAGGGTGTTGTTACTAGTTAATTACGAACAAGAATAAAGTCTTAACGCTGGTTATTTATGGTAAGAAACTAATTTATAAACCTAACAGCCAGACAGAGGTCTGACAAAAACTATTAATTGAGAAAGACGTACTTACTGCAACTTCTTTATTATAAGACTCTTGGTCAACTAAAGCACACACACAACTTGTTTTACACTAATGAAGAATCTCTCCTCATAACAACACAATCTCTCCTCGTATTATAAACGCTCTCCGTAGACAACAACGCTCTCTCATAACAACAACAAAAGCTCTCCCTAAGTCTCGATGAACGCCCCTATATACTAGCTACCACCACGTCATGACTTACACTCATTGCCAGATCTCATTCATCGGGTGAAATAATATTTCGTTCAGTAAGAAGATAATTTACATAGGAAAATAAAATAACCAGAGATAGTAAAATCAAAAGGAAAGTGAATATAGAGTATACGTTACACACCCACTACCATCTTATACACGATTTAAAATATGAATATTATATACAGCTAAAACACAATGATGTTAAAACTATGAGTACTTTCAAGTTCACACTAAACTCGTCTTCAGATGAAATGATTAGTACGCAAAGCTCTTGAAGTGACAGTATATGTAAGGTAGCACTATTCGTTAGCGCATGGGCGTAAACGCTATTCATTGTTGATAGCCTAAGGGTTCTGATTGTCGCACAGTAATCTCCAAGGTAACGGAATTGCAATGGGTGAATCTTTGTTACAACAATTTGACCTGTGTCTATGAATCATTATACTTTCGGTCAATAGCAGGGAACTGACATTCTGGGTGTTGAGAATTGTTGCATTCTGCCATATATGTAGAGAGTTACCTTGTAGGCACAATCCTGCTAAAGCAGTTGTTGACGATCGTGTCTTTAAATTATATTTGTGCTCATTAACTTGCAATTTAAGATTCCGGCGTGTAGATCCGATATTTGCATATTTGGTTATCAGCATCCTTACTTATTGCCTTAAAGGAATTGTATATACATCGTACATGCAATATACGGTCGTCTGCAACTCCTTCTTGAAATCATAAATTGCGAGTTAATGAGCTTAAGGTCTTTTGAAACTGACAATGACTTTTAATTTTCTTTAAAATGGGTGAAATGTAATGTTCTATAGTATGATTTCAGAAAACTCCTAAATATAAAATTTATTCTTGATGGTTATAATAGCTTTTGTCTGAAGGGGTCTAATTATTGAAACATAGACTTCGTATAATCACCTGTACAATGCTTTAGTGCCCTGTTTCTTACAGTAAGGTGATATACTCGTATATTAGCTGGTGGAGAAAATGGAGGAGACTTTAGGAAATATCCTGTGCCACAACAACCAAAATGCATGCGATATGCTATCCACAATATCGGATTTCTCTGCCGAACTCCAAAATCGGATCCTTCGCCAGACAATTGAGATTTAACAGTTAACCAAACCTCAAGTATTTGCACGAGTGGCCCTATTAACGGTTTTTTTTCGTCATATGGATACAGAAAAATTAGAAACACAACTTTTGTGTTAATATAAAAAAGGATTTGCGAAAACGTTTCTATAAATTCAGATTTTCCGTTAACACATCTTAAAAACGGCGATTTACCGTCGCTATAAGAAAGGAAATGCCGAGAGATTTCTGAAAATTCAGAATTTTCCGTTAACACATCTTAAAAACGTCGATTTACCGTCAATATAAGAAAGTAATTGCCCAAAGGTTTCTGAAAATTCAGAATTTCCCGTTAAAACATCTTAAAAACGACGATTTATCGTCGCTATAAGAAAGGAATTGTCGAAGGGTTTCTGAAAATTCAGAATTTCCCGATAACACATCTTAAACATGGAGATTTACCGTCAATGTAAGAAAGGAATTGCCGAAAGGTTTCTGAAAATTCAGAATTTCCCGTTAACACGTCTTAAAAACGGCGATTTATCGTCAATATAAGAAAGGAATTGCCGAAAGGTTTCTAAAAATTCAGAATTTACAGTTAACACATCTTAAAAACGGCGATTTACCGTCAATACATGAAAGGCATTGCCGAAAGGTTTCTGAAAATTCAGAAATTCCCGGTAACACATTTTAAAAACAGCGATTTATCGTCAATATAAGAAAGGAATTGCCGAAAGGTTTCTAAAAATTCAGATTTTACAGTTAACACATCTTAAAAACGGCGGTTTACCGTCAATATAAGAAAAGAATTCCCGGAAGGTTTCTGAAAATTCAGAATTTCTCGTTAACACATATTAAAAACGGCGATTTACCGTCAATATAAGAAAGGAATTCGCGACAGGTTTCTGAAAATTCAGAATTTCCCGTTAAATCATCTTAAAAACGGCGATTTACCGTCAATATAAGAAAGGAATTGCCGAAAGGTTTCTGGAAATTCAGAATTTCCGTGACGTACACAGAATCTGGAAAATTCAGGTTCCTTTCCACTATTTCAGGGAAAACCTCGGAAAGTGTCTCCTTAATTTCAGATTTTTTTTATAGTGTATTAGAAAAGAAAATTCAGATTAACGGTCGTTCATGACATCATAAAAGAATTTCGTTTTTACAATACTTCGCTCATGCTTACGCACAAATCGGGGGGGGGGGTACAGCGATGTTTAAATAGTTAGGCGGCTAATGTAGCCTGTCACGTGAAATGTTGCTTTATTCCAAAATACTAAACTCTGCAGAAACGTGTTGTCATAAATATTGTGTAAAAACTCTACCGCGGATTTCATATTTTAAGGTTTTTTCCTATGCGTGGAGACCTTGCAAAATTTTCAGTTTTGCAAGCAAACAATTTTAGTATTTTATAGAACACTTCCTGGTCAGTTGATTGTGGTATTTGAAGTTTTCAATATTGCCTGAGGGTGCTGAAATGCGTGCCTAATATATTCCACATTTGCGTCAAAAACACGTGGTCTTCCTCAGGAAGAATTCGTCGAAACATTACGATTGCTTAAAGCCCAGTTCATCACGATAGTCGTCAAACTTAACACACATACACAAACCTGCTCACTGAGACCTTATCTCAGAACTCTTTGTTTATTTTGATTTCCCTTTGACCCGCTGTCAGGACGCCAATTTCAAACTCGACGGAAATGTCTCTGCGCCGTTAAGTTAGGAAATATTTAACGAAGAGAATTCAAAATTACATTACAACACACAAACTGAAACGGAAGTTTATATTAATGGTAAACGTCATACTTATAATGTTATATCGGTTTCGACACATTTACTTTTGTGGCATTCTGAAATGTGGAAGTACATCCAAATCACATTTATCAGGTAGAGAAAAGAAGAACACCATAATGCATATCATTCGGGTTATTAGTGACAACATGCTTGAATTAAATAGTAGATACTAAATAACGTAAACACAAAATGTGAAAAAATACAGAAATTTAAAAGGAAGTGTAAGCAATAAAGTTTTGAATTCCTGAAGTGAGCAAAATGTTAATTAAACCACTGATAAAGTAATAATATCACGTTCCCTTTTTACCGGGGCTAAAATCTTTGGTCTGTCAAGCAAATGTACAGATAGTACAAGAATAAGCAAGCTACCCTTGCTTGCGTTCTTTCTCCGTTATTCTATTTATAAAATGTTGGCAACAATTTACTACATTATGTTACTCTCCAGTAATCTTATCCTCAATGGACTGTATAGTTTTATTAATATATTTTTTAAACTTAAGTACAATTCAGTTTGAATAAAACTAGTCTCATCCTCAAATTCCATATACGCCCGAAAAGGTTTGATCCCAAGATATACAGATCAAATAAACCATGTTGAACAAAGTTAATTGCGGTTTCAGAAATGCTGCTCGTTGTCATGACGACATACCTGTTTACAGGAGAATGTTATTTTCTCGAGTATAAAGCGTAAACTAGATGTTAGCGAAACGGATGAGCTGACGGAGTTTATTGCGCAAGTATGCCAGGTTTTGTAATTACTATAGAAATTTGTAAATAATTTCAAATTGGTTCTCAGGCTATGTGAAGAACTTATGCTAGTTTTGTATTTCTCTAGAATTCGATTCGTTTACGGAAGTAAATATGCATGCGATGCAAAATAATCTCTAAAGGGAAATACGGATTTGGAACATTGTTATTTTCAACTGAATCAGAGCGATCTAATAGAATTTTCTTAGAGTTAATGAGATATTCCGGTCGCCTTGAGAATAAAGTTTGATAAGAATCAAATTCCACAATGATACTTGCCAAGATTCACATAGAGAAACTCGCATAGAAACTTGGCAGAACAAAGAACTCGAGTGTATTCAGCGTCTTCAATTTTAGATACGGACAGAAATCGGGTCTCTTAATGCTAAATTAATTATCTGCAACATATTTTACGACTATGCACATTTATTCTAATAAGTGAATCGATATCTCCCTGATAACTACTTTGACATGCGTTTTAGATACTCCTATGAAAGAAGTAATTTTTGTTTTTGGTTACATAAAACTTATTACTAGAAGCGTAGCGTCGTGGAAGTGGGGCATAGCCTTACTCAACGTCAAAAAAGTTAAATGGAATGAAGTATGTCCTACCCCAACTTAAAACAAGAAAGATGACAACGAATTTTCTGCTGTAATAAGCACGTCTTTTTAATCAGTTCTGAGGCAAATTAAATTTTTCAAAGCTATTCAAAGTCATTGAAACCGGTATGGAATACAATATTATCTGACGGAAGAAAGAAGTTTTTCAATCGAGTTTTTAATTCCTCAGATATGGCTGTAAACGGAATCGTGAGCTTACGTCCTCTGGTTGCACACTTGTGCGTTAAGAAAAACATGAACTTATAAGAGAAACATTTCGCACCGGAAATGCTCTCCAACACCGAAAGAATTTATCAAATCAGACTCTTAGAAACAGAGATATCGACAAAAATAAGATGTGACTTTACGTCCCCTGGTGGGAAAACCATGCATTATTTTAGGAAGAAAGTATTCTCAAAAGGTTTTTCCATATGAGCGGTATCGGTCCAAGAAAAAAAATGTAGTCGAGTTTTTAGGAGCCCAGATTTTGCTACAAATACTTCAGGAGCAGAAATAAACACTTATGCCTACTAGAGGCTAAACCATTCTTTACCAAACGTTAGAAATTATGTGAAAAATAATCTCCATCACGTCTTGTATGAGATACATGAAGACGTTTTCAAATCGGAGTTTTAGAAGGGGAAATAACGCAGAAAACGCAATCTACCTTTGTGCCCCCTTGCGTAAAGTCTATGATTTACTTGAAAAATTTGAATTTAGATGAAAAACATTTCGCTTCTGAAACATTATCCAACAAAGAAGGAATTTTTGAAATCGGTCTCCTAGAAGTAGAGATATTGACAAAAATAACATATAAGTCTACGACCCCTGGCGTAGAAACCATGCATTATTTCAGGAATAAAATGTTCCTAAAGGGTTTGTCGACATAAGCAGTATCGGTCAAGAAACGACTTTTTTTGCCATCGAGATTTTAGAAGCTCATATTTTGCTGCAAATACACCAGAAGCGGAAATTAAGACTTACGCCACCTGGTGACTAAACCACTTTTTTACAAAAATTATAAATTATGTGCAAACGATTTCCCATTAGGAGTTGTATGCGATGCAGAAAGAATTTTTCCAATCGGAGATTTAGAAGCAGAGATATAGGGGGAAACACAACTTACCACTACGCCCCCTAGCAGAAAGTCTATGAATTACTTGAAAATTTTGAAATTATATGGAAAACATGTCACACTGAATACACTATCCAACAAAGAAGTAATTTTTTCTTAAGGTTTTTCTAAAAAGTTTTAGAAAAACCTGAAGAAAAATTGTTTGCAAAAAATAGTTTTTAGAAACAATAAATCTCAACTGAAAAAAAAAATTACAAAAAAAAAAGAAACGTTTTTGGAAAAATAGAAAAATAAACCTTACGAAAAAGATTTTAGAATAAAAAACAAAATAAAAAAAGAGTTTTACAAAAAAAAAGTTTACAAAAAAAAAGTTTACAAAATGTTTTCGAGTAAACGTAACACAGTTTTACACAAAAAGAGTTTTTAGAAAAAAATTCAATGCCTGATAATGTCTTACAAAACGGTTTATAAAAAACGATTTCCAAAGAAGGGGTTAAGGAAAACCATCGCTTAATAACGTCTTACAAAATAATGAAGACGGTTTCTCCAGACATACAAATAATTCACAAAGGAATACTTTAAGAATTTTCGAATTACATACCTTATTATTGGGATGCTTGGTCCTGGTTGATTCAATTCATGATCTATTCCGGATTAGAATGCCGGTGAGGCATGGATATTGTGTTTGTCTTCCGGCATTCGTTTTCTCCCTTCCCGGGACGGGTGACTGCTTATAGCTCATTGAGGTGCTCACGGTGGTCGTTAAACCTTCAATAAAAAAAAGAAGAATAGGGAATCAATAGCTGAAATCAACGGATCCGAGCTGTGTTGCTGTAAAAGCTGGTGGAGGAAATGAAATGGTCTGTGGTTTGTTTTGATGCTGGACTTTGAGTTCCTTAAAACCTCTAGAAAAATATTTGGCTGCGACGAGGTATCTTAACATCATTGCAAACCAGTCACACCCATACATGTATTTTGTGTTTTAAGGTAGAGAGAGCTACTTCCTGCAAAAAAATGCGCCATGCCACAAAGCGCAGACCGTCAGGCAGTGTTTCCACGAGCACAACAGTGACTTCAAATTGTTAAAAATGGCTCTCGCAATTCCCAGGTCTTAACTTTGTTAAACTCATTTTAGGATGAGATTGAGAGATCTATACGTATCAGAGATTCTCCTCCAGCAACATTCGACATTGACAAAGTCTTTCTCATCTTATTCTCTGAACGCATATCTGCCGCCCCGGTGGCGCTGGCCTGTGATCATTCGTCCGTAAGGGGTCCGGGTTCGAATCCCGCTGAGGCATGGATGTTGCGTTTGTCTTACGGCACTGGCTCTCTCCCTTCCCTGGAACCAGTGACCCTAAATTAGGGACGGGCGACTGCTTATAGCCCATTGAGTTGCTCCCGGTGGTCGTTAAACCTCCAATCAAAAAAAAATAATAATAAATAAATAAAGAACGCATATCTTGAGATATCTATACGTATTAGAGATTCTCCTCCACTAACATTCGACATTGACAAAGACCTTCTCATCTCATTCTCTGAACGTACCTCTAGAACAGTATCAGCACCTCGTTAAAACCATACCTCATAAAATTAAAGCTGTATTGAAGAACAAAGGCGACCCGGCGCATTATTAAGTAAGTGTTTCAAACAATTTGCTACTTCAATGTATATCAGGTAACATTTGTAAAACTTATTTTGTATTCCTAGTATCTGATCAGGAATTTGCTTTGTGAGAATATAGCAACTCCTGAAGAAAATGAAGCTTAAAGAAGCCGTCCTTTCCAAAATTCTTAAATACAAAGGAAAGGGAAATGACCAGAGAGTAATCCCCAAACCCAAACGGAATTTTTCAACTGGAACTCGAGCTTAGAAACTTGTTGAAAATTTTCTCTCTCGACGATACGACAACTAAGCTGCGTTTCCTCATAAACACTGTTCATTCGTTGTTGTAATCACTACCGGTAATTCAAGTGACACTGCACGATTCTTCTGGACTTTAGCTACATGGGCTTGTATGCGAATTTTATGCAGATTATTCGGTGCCCATCCCTGCATAACATAATATAAAACTACATCTGTGCGAAAATTGAAATAGTTCTTTCAATTAAGAACCTTTATTACATGCAAATGATTGTTTCAGAAAGGCTTTATATGAAAGAGTGTACTCTTAATGTCCGTCAAGACAACATTTGCTCCAATAAACACAGAGATCTTAATTACCAAGAGATAGTTCCCAAGTCGCTTGTGCTTTTCCATTACCGTCAGCAATACAGCCGTGTCGTAGAAGTGAATAATGAAAACGGAGTTCATGTTTGCGGAACAGCATCCACGGGAATACACTAGATAGTATGAAATTTCATCAGTGGAGATAATACTTTTCATTACTTTACTAGAAGCGGTTTTCATGTTATTAGACCATGGTTTGTTACTAAATAGGCAGTAATGCGCTACTTTTCACAGTAATTCATATGTAAAAGAATTTACATGGCGACTTAAATTACTGGTTTTACTTGGTGAATCCATAACCTTTGAGTTTTACAATCACAAGAAATATTTGGTACTTCCTGTAATTAAATGTATGTTAAGAACGCGAAGGTATGTCATTATATAACAAGCAATGTTTTTTTATTTCTGCACTCAGCGATTACCGTGGCAAGTTCTAAATTCTACAGAAAGTCAGCTGTCCCTAATTTAAGATCCCTGGTTTTAGGTAAAAGATACAGCCAGCTCCATCATACTCTGCGGGAAAGTGAAAAAAGAACACCATTAAAAATTGCAGCTGCATCTGTGAGCTTTATGTCGTAACAAAAACTTGTTAAGTTAGTGATTGCCGCCCCGGTGGCGCAGTGGTCTAAGCGACGGCTACTGATCATTGGTCAGGGTTCGAATCCCGGCGAGGCATGGATGTTGTGTTTGTCTTACGGCAGTGGCTCTCTCCCTCCCCTGGAACCAGTGGCCCTAAATTAGGGACGGGCAATTGCTTATAGCTCATTGAGTTGCTCACGGTGGTCGTTAAACTCTCAATAAAAAAAAAGGGAAGTGATCTTAGATGTGAAGTAGTTCAATGTTTATTTTACCCTTTAATGCCCCCCGGGAGACAGCGAGATTTTTTTATTTTATTTTGGTTGGAGGTTTAACGACCACCGTGAGCAACTCAATGGGCTATAAGCAGTCGCCAGTCCCTAATTTAGGATCACTGGTTCCAGGGAAGGGAGAAAGCCAGTGCCGTAAGACAAACACAGCATCCATGCCTCACCGGGTTTCGAACCCGGACCCCGTTCGGACGAATGATCAGAGGCCATCGCTTAGACCACTGCGCCACCGGGGCGGCACAGCAAGGTTTAATCCTTTAACGATCAAAACGCCCATACGTGCAAACAGCCATAGCCACCCGAAACGGCTGTCTAGGGTGAGTCAAATTTCCTACTCTTACTTGTTTTTCTAATTTTCTCGACCTATGAGGGATCAGCAGAAGTCACTCTCGGTCACTATTGTTGTCGTAAAGCAAAGACGTGAAACAACAGACAGTTTCGGACGTTATAGTATTCAGAGTGATACACGATTTTGGGGTCATGGTCGTTAAAGGGTTAAGTGTTTTTCTTTGTGTGACCCAAAGCGCCCACGGAGCTTAATGAAAGAGAAAGCAGCGTTGGTGAGTACAAAAGCTCTTCTTTGAATTTGAATTTTATTTTGCCATGTTACATCATCAAGCATACAATCAAATCGCACATGCAATTTCCGTACCAAACAAAATTTAACCAAATACTAAACGCACCATATGCAAACACAAGAGAAATACAATACATATATGTAAGAAATGCAATAATATAACACATAAATGCAAAAATATGAATAATAATACAACTAACACAAACACATGAACCATCAAACATGCAAATACAAATATACAATAATAATTTACATATAATGCAGAGTACAAATGAAGTTGTAGTAATACCAAAACACGTGTGACAATACGTATATTACAAGCACTTATTACTACGTATAATACAAGCACTTATTCATTCAACTCTAGTGCAACATAACAGGTAGCCAGGGGAAAAGGCTAGTGTAGGTCTAACGAACACCTGGTCCCCTAAGTAAAAAGCAAAAGTGCCAAGTCAAGAGATTATCCTCCTACAGAACTGCCATGACATTTATATAATAGGAATTGCAGATAATGAAACCAGAAAAATATTAACTGTATATCAAGTATCCATTAACTTTCTTTTAAATGAAACATAGTTAACAATTAATCAAATATAAATCGGCAACCCGTTCCTGAGTCCAGGGCAAGTGGCATTGATATTATAATATAAAACGTTTGTCCGAACTCTGGGGATCACCGAATCGGTATATCCACGAGTGTAATAAACATGCGCAGGACGACACAGAGTAATTAGATTTAAATGCTTATTTGCATAGACATTAACAACATAAGTCTGAATATGTATAGTTTCTCAAAAATCAGTAACCTATAACAGTAGAATAAACTATCCACGTTTTCCGATTGATTTAACAATCGAACAAATTTTTCTTTTGCAAAGTGACAATTCTATTAATAGTTCCTCTAGTTGTCATTCCGCAAGCTAAAAGACAGTAAGACATGAGTGGGTAAATACAAGAATCATGAAGTACTAACTTTATTTTAATTGGCAAGCAACTCGAAATCCTGGACAAAACTCCAATACGAGATCTCAACCCAATATCCAAGGCATCAACATGTGCATCCAACCGTAAATTTTCATGCAGATGAACTCCCAGAAATTTAACATTTGCCTGAAAAGCCAAAAGATTAACATTCAAGTAGATCCGGGAAGTAGTTACTATCACAACCCTTCGACCAGAGAAAAGAACACAATTTGTTTTAGAAACATTGAGAGTTGAAGAATTGCAACAGAACTAAGTGAAATACTCTCGCAAGTCATGGTTGACACGTGGTATCAACTCAGATACCGCATGACCAGATCCACTTGCTCCTACTTGGTCTGAATTCTCTCATTGCACGTCCCCATGCTCTGGTGACCTTGTCGTGGTCGGGGTGCTCCTTTCCCTAGGGAAAGGTCCAACACCAGATCCAACCCCGAGCAAATTTTGCTCAGATCTCCGTACTCCACGCCGAAAGGATGCGGGACGAAGAAAAGAGGAACCAAATAATAGAGGAGGGAATCTCCGAAGAGCACACTTCATCCGGATCAATGAGATACAAGATGATCCGAAAACTAGAGTGCCTCATAATGTCAGAGGCCTACTCCGACCATACCTAGATAGAATGTACTTAGCCCATATGAGCCTGAGCATTAAAAATACAGTCTTGAAAACTCAACTTGAACGCTATAGTTGCGATGCAGTAATATACGGCCTTGAAAACTCAACTTGAAGAACGTGAACGCAATAGGTGTGATACAGTAACTCCCACCCAGCGAAAGGTCTACGCCCAGGCAGTCAAGAAAGGACCACAGAGAAGCAGAAGCTAGCAAATAAGCATGCCTTTCTGTTCTTCTCCAAAGCCGGGGAGAAAACCTCAGCAGAGGTCAAGGACGAAGTAATGAGAGACATGACTCCAGGCGCCATGGGAGCTGGGCACAGTGAATTCCTAGTTAGACCTGACTCCAGTGACTTCCTAGTAGAGCTGGCCCCAGTGACTTCCTAGTAGAACTGGACCCAGTGAGTTTCTAGTAGAACTGGACCCAGTGACTTCCTAGTAAAGCTGACCCAAGTGACTTCCTAGTAGAGCCGGGCCCCAGTGACTTCCTAGTTAGGCTGACTCCAGTGACTTCCGCGTCTAGTTCAGAATGCAAAAAACTTACTGGAGGAGGAATCCTGATTGAATGCACCACCGCAAAGGGGCAGCAGTGCCTCATGAACGAGATCGAGGAAAGAGCAAAACTAACCGAAATATACACGGTGAAAGGATCCATAACCGAAAAACCAAGAATCATTATATACGGAACCGAACCAGGCTACGGAAAAAGCCAATTAGAGAAATACTTTCCACGACCGAACGAGTTGAAGAAACCGGAAGAATTATCCGTCCTGTTCTTCATCAAAGGAAAAAGAAGCGGGTCCACTGGGTGGTAGAGCGGGCCCCAGTGACTTTCGCGTCTTTTTGAAAAAAGGCAGAGTCAACCTCGCCTGGAGGATCATCTCCGCCAAGGAATTCCTCCGGAAAACCGCTGCTTCAAGTGTAACGGGTTTGGGCACTATAAGGCTAAGTGCCCGAGATCTTTGAGGCGTGTGCCCGCTGTGACCAGATCGGGCACAAACACTGGAAATGTGCTAACATCGCTTGCTGCCCCTACTGAGTTTGGGCAAATACTAAATACAAGCTTAAACTAGAGACGGAGCACTCCAGTCTGGATGCGTCGTGCCCATGTCTTGAAAGAGAGTTCGAGATCCAGAGAGGAAGAATCGACTTCGAATGCAGGAGTCGGCGACCATCATGGGACTGCTTGCCCAGTGAAGATGGGGAAGTAGCTCTCCCCTGCAATTCTGAACTTTTTCGATGTAACTCTTGGACTGTGGACTGTAACCTTAACGTGCTTTTACCTGGTAATGTACTTGTAATTTGGTCTGTGTAACCATCTGAAATGAATTAAAGGCTTCGGCCCACGAAAAGAACAAAATTGTTAGCGTGGCGAACCGATCTCCCAAAGGTCGCTCAATAGAATACACGGCCCATCATGTACGACCTCCCCAGTTCACACCACCTGTCGGTGTGTCTGAATCTGCTGTTCCTTGATCGGGATTGGTACAGTAGCATCTATCGCGCGTAAACGCAATGAGAGAGTTCAAGTAAACCCTGTGAAGCCGGCATTTTGGCGGTACAGGGCAGATGATTCATCTAACTTACCTTTTAATGCGTATTACAGTGTACACAAGGCCCACATTTTAATAAGGTGTTACATCTCCTCCAGCAGCAATGGAAGCTTCCAGTCTGGCATGCAATCGGTTGTACAAATACTGGATATCACACAGTGGGATAGCATACCATGCGCTTTCAAAGTGGACGCGTAATTCAGAGAAGATCGCTGCCTGCCAGTGTCCGCGGAAGAGTTTTTGTCCGATTCATTCCCAGACATTCTCGATTGGAGAAAGGTCGGGAGCGGGTGCTGGCCAAGAGAGTTGGTGCACAGCCTGAAGAATATGTTGAGTTGCCTGTGGGCGTACGTTATCCTGCTGGAACATCGCATCGCCACTAGCACTCAAAAATGGCAGGACGACCGGCTGCACGATGTCACTGACGTACGTAGGGCTATTCAGTGTATCCCGTACAAGCACCAGACTCGTACGGGAGTCATAGCTAATTGCTCTCCACACCATATGCCAGGCGTGGGACCCGAGTGTCTTTGGCGGATGCACGATGGCAGAAGCCGCTCACCTTGTCGCCTTAGGACGCGTACACTCTGACGTTCCGAAGCAGAATCGGCTATCGTCACTGAAGACTAATGACCATCATTCTTCTCTCCAATGAACTCGTTCTTAACACCACCGCAAACGTGCTGAACGGTGACCAGTGGTCACCATTCAACACGTTTCGCATCTTACCACGGCCGATGCCTCTCGTCCCACTTGGTCCGAAATTTGACGGAACAACCAGCCTCCGTCCCGCAGACCCACTATACGACCTCGCTAGAACTCTGATAACTGAAATAATGTTAAGCGGCAGCGTCGTCCAGGCATGGTAGCTCCTTCAACGAGCACTGAACAAAACGCCACCAGACGAATGACTTATTTCTGCACGCCCTAGTCCTTAAATACGCGCTGCGTACATTTGCATGTTGTCATCTGCAGTGACGTCATTATTTCATCCTATGACATTCCAACTTGGATCACAGTTTCTGCTGCGCTTAACAATTAACATGTTATAATATGACGTTCCTACCGGAATTTCTTGTAGGTGTTCTTTTGCCCTTTCCATTGGTCATGCATAAATGGACTGACTATCCCCAAAAAACTATACAGAAGCCCAGGCATTTGATAACTCGGCCACCGGTAATCAGATTTAGCTAAATGCAGAAATGAGACAATTTTGTTTCTTCAGTCGGAACGTATGGAAAGTAAAAGCTTACATTCACGCAAAGCACAGGGAAAGTCCAATTAGTAGAACATCACATTTAATTGAACAAGTTATTTCGAAGCATACACAAGTTTTTCACTTAATTCTTTATTAACGAGAAGATATATTGGCAAAAGCTGGGTGAATAAAGCATTCCCCGTTCAGCATGTTTAGGGTTCAATGGAATGTACCATCAGTAATGAGAAAAAGCTTCTCCTTCCCTGAAGCTTTTTCTGTCTGCCTACGGTTTGTCAATCTAACAAATTTCTACTTCTTTTCTGGCATATGCATCCTTTCTTGTTTGCTTTGATTTCCTTCGGACTCTCCATTCTATTTCTCTACCATATTTTCCTTGATGTTCCTAGTCTCGTATTTGATGGCACCTCTTTTTCCACTAGTTTTCGTAAAATTAAGAACTCTTTACATTAATCTTCCGATTTCCAAGCATATAGTATATATATTATATACACTATCTACCAACAAGTAATTGGACACCCCTGCAATCGACGATATCTGCGGTCCTGACACACGGCACGGCCGCCGCCGTTAAATATCGTGTGGGAAACAACAACGCAACCAGTCGCCTGCAAGATGCCACGCAGTTCGGAGCTCTCTGATTTCGAGAAAGGTGTAATTGTCGGGTATCACAGAAATGGATGCATACGTGACATGTCCAGCGAGTTGAAGTACCCAAAATTGACAGTGGCCTACGTGATTGGCACGTGGAAGATTAGAGGTGACTATCGGAATGTGCTGCGACCCGGCAGACCCACAAAACAGAAGTTACAGACCGACGGGTGCTGGCCGGATAAATTTGGATGAACCGCACCAAATCGATGGGCCACATCCGCGAAGAGCTTCAACAGGCATCCGGAAGTGTTCTTTCGATGAACACCATCCGTAAATCAGCCCATCTGATTGGTTATCATGGACGTGCTGCCGCCCACAAGCCTTTGATCACCAAGTCCAATAGCGCTGCTCGGCTAACGTGGTGCAAAAAAGTCGACACTGGAACGTTGAACAGTGGAAACAGGTTCTCTGGAGCGACGAATCAAGGTTAACCCTCAACCGTTCGGATAGCAGGGTCTGGGTTTGGCGTCTGCCGGAAGAATAGCTCCTGCCGGAATGTATTATGCCAACTGTGAAGTTCGGCGGCGGTGGAATTATGCTATGAAGGTATTTCTCCTGGTATGACATGGGACCCTTGGTCGCAATTCCTGGTAGTCTCTACGCCGAGACCTACTGCACCATTTTGGATGACCAAGCGCTTCCTACGTTGTGGCAGTTTTACGGTGTGAACCAATGTTACTTTCAGGATGACAATGCCACCTGTCATGTTACGAGGTTTACCATTGCTTGGTATGGTGCCGATGGGGTTAATCGAATGGACTGGACTGCGCAGAGGCCGGACCTTAAACCTATCGAGCACCTCTTGGACGAGTTGGATCGTCGACTTAAGGAGTGCCCCCCCCCCCCAGTCCGAAATCAGTGAAGGAACTGACCTGTCTTCTCCAAGCCGAGTGGAAGAAAATACTGCTAGCCCTCGTACAACGCCTGGTTGAAAGTATGCCCCGTAGGGTCGCAGCTGTAATCGCCGCTCGTGGAGGCTCCACCAACTATTGAAGGTGAATGAATTTCGTTTTCCTTTGCTATCACAGGTGTCCAATTACTTGTTGGTAGATAATGTATATGCGCATACTGCTCAACAAAATTAGGGGAGCACACTTTTTAAACAATTTTGTTCCAAACAGGTAGATAAAATGTTATTGAACTGTCAAAAGATTCCCTCCGAATAATGGAAAACAGCTGTAGAATGCAGTTCGACATGCAAAGTAGCAACAATGACTTCAAAAGTGGCGCGATGCGAAAAACACATAAAACGGGTGGCTCTTTCGGAACTGTATTCTTGTACCGCTGGTAGCGGGGGAAGCTGTTTGTGGCGTTATCTCATGTCAGCATGCTGAATCAACCCGAGTTGCCAGAAAGCACCGCTCGGCGAGCTGTAGGAAGGTTGGAAGCCAGTCAAAGTCAACGGATAGTAGCGTCCGCTATTGGAGTGAGCCGAAGTGTAATTGTACTTTTGTGGAGTCGGTTCCAAGGGATGGGAAGTCTTAGACTTCGTTCTGGTCAAGGACGTCCACGAGTTACCACCTCAAATGATAACCGTTATTTGTCATTAACAGTCCTTCGGAACAGGGGCCGAAATGCCACCCAGCTGCAAAGACAACTTTTAATAGCAACCGGAAGAAGCGTATCGACACAAACAAACGCATTCACGCACGTAGATTGTATGCACGTAGGTCAGTTTTTTGTGTCCCACTGACCTCCCGACAACGTATGGCCCGAAGAAACTGGGCTGAAGAACTCTGTGATTGGGGACCTGCCGAGTGGAGCGAAGTTCTCTTCTCCGACGAGTCCAAATTCAGCCTAGGGCCGAATAGTCGACGACTTCTGATCTCGAGAGAATGTGGCACCCGATACAATTCAGCGCATGTCCAAGAAAGATCGCGTTTTGGTGGAGGCAGTGTGTTTGTTTGGGCAGGGATAAACGTAGGTAGGCGTACTGACCTGTACGTCATTCGGAGTGGGCCCCTGCCTGCTCAAAGTTACAGGGACGAAATTTTTAGACCCTTGGTCGTGCCTCATATTGCTGCCATCGTCGATTCAGCCCTTCTTGTGGGTGACAACGCCGGACCTCATTGAGCGTGGCTTGTGAATCAGATGCTTGAATAAGAAACGATAGAGCGTATGAAGTGGCCGGCATGCTCCCCGGCTTTGAATCCAATCGAACATGCTTTGAACACATTAGGCAGACGCATTGCTGCTAGACCACAACCCCCATTGACTCGACTTCAGTTGACAAATGCCTTTCTTGAAGAATGGGGAAGAATCTCCCAAAACCTCCTCGACCACCTGATCAATGCAATGTCCCACAGGTGTGAAGCAGTCTTGCACGTTCGAGGTGACCACGTCACGTTCGAGGTGACCACGCACGTTATCACATGACAAGAATCGTCAATGCTTATTTTTTCTTCTCCAAAAGATATGGGTACCAATAATTTTGTTTTATGACACCAGGTGTGTTTCCTGTAAAATCGATTTTTGTTACAGCAAAACATGAGTTTTCACCTGTTCAATCCTTTATTTTCTTGTCCCTTTCATAAATATATTTTTATATTCTGCTGCATATTTAGCAGCAATTGTCTGTTCTCCCTAGATCTCCTACTCCCCTAATTTTGTCGAGCAGTGTATCAACAAATCATTATATATATATAAAAAATTATATCATCATCATTGTAAATCATTATCAATCCACTGCTGGACGAAGTTATCCCCAAGTTTCTTAAACAACGGACTGTCTTGTGCGAGTCTCCTCCATGTTACTCCCACATACTTTCGAATTTCATCCACCCATTTCCCATGTGGTCTTCTTCTGGGTCTCTTTCCTTCCCTTGGAATCCAGTCTAACATTTCGGCTGTACATCGATGGTCTATCCTTCTGGCAATATGTCCAGCCCATTGCCATTTCATGGATTTTACTCTGATCATGATGTCTTCCAACCTTGTCATTTTTCTGATCCACGAGTTCCTCTTCTTATCTCTCCTGGTTACACCAAGCATGCACCTCTCCATGCCTCTCTGAGTTGTTTGCAGTCTTTGTATGTCTCTTTTAGTTAAGGTCTACGTCCCTGTACCATACGTAAAAACTGGAAGAATGCATTAATCAAACACTTCCCTTTTAAGACATAATGGCATATTGCCCTAAAAATTATACTCTTTCTTCCAAAAGCTCTCCAGGCAAGTTTTATACGTCGATTAATTTCTTCATCAATGTGACCTTCACTTGATATCTACTGCCCAATATAAAAGTAGGTATTGGTTATCTCCAGCGTTTCCCCATCAATCCGATAAATCTTCATTTTTTGTAAAAGCATTGCACATCACTTTACAATGCTTTTACAAAAAATGAAGATTTATTGAAATTATATATATATATATATATGTCTCTGCTCCGTAGGTAAGTTCTGCCATGATGCATTGATTAAACACACACATACACACATATACACTAAAGTGCCAGAAAAATTGGTACAGACGAGCTTATGCAAAATACATAGCAACGTCACCTATACGCGTACTCTGTTGCGTCCGCCAGTGCGTATATAAAGCGATAGACATCCTTGCCAGCTGTCAGAACTGTTTTCGGCATGAGAATGACAAGTAATAACGATTTAAGCGATTTTCAACGCGGTTTCATAGTTGACGCTCGTGAGATGGGCCATAGTATTTCGGAGGTAGAAACGAAGTTCGGATTTTCACGGACGACCATTGCAATTGTGTACCGTGACTACAAGAATTCCGGCAAAACTTCCAACCTACGATACCAGTGTGGCCGTAAAAATACATTGGGTGAACGTGATCATCGTCGGCTGTCAAGAATCGTTTCACGCGATAGGCGTGCAAAACTATCGCAGGTATCAACGGAATTCAATGCTGGAGCCCCAACAAGCATCAGCGTCCGGACTGTGCAAAGTACCCTGCATGATATGGGCTTTAGGAGCTCACGTCCAACTCGAGTCCCCTAGATGGGTGCATGACATAGAGCTATGCGCCTCACTTGGACAACGGCAACACCGCCACTGGACACTTGATGACTGTAAACAAGTAGCCTGGTCTGACGAGTCGCGTTTCCAACTGTATCGGGCAGATGGAAGAATTCGTGAGTGGCGTAAACCCCATGAAGCCACGGATCCCGCCTGTCAACAGGGAGCTGTACCGGATGGTGGGGGGGGAGGGGCGGGAGGTCCATAATGGTATGGGGTGTGTTTAGCTGGACTTCACTGGGACCCCTGGTACGTCTGCAAACGTCTGTGATCGGCCAACGTTATGTGCGCATCCTTTCTGACGAGGTACACCCGTTCATGTCCTGCATTCATGCTGATGGGTTGGGCCTGCTCCAACAGGATAATGTACCTCCACACAAGTGTCGGGACGCCACATTATTGTTATAGGAGCATTCATCTGAGTTTGGGGTGTTGCCATTCCCACCCAAGTCCCCAGATCTGAACGTGATATAACACATTTGGGATGCCATGCGACGCGCTATCGAACACAGGAATCGGAGACCTCGGAATGCCCCCGAATTGTGGAACGCTCTGCAGGAAGTATGGTGTGCATTGCCTACAGCATATATTGCAGAAGCAAGTGGAGTCCATGCCCCGTCGTATTTCTGCAGTTCTGCGCTCCCGTTGGGGACCAACCTAGTGTTAGACTTTTGTACCAGTTTCTCTGGCACTTCACTGTATATAAGAGAGAGAGAGAGAGAGAGAGAGAGAGAGTGAGCGGAATGATTATAGCCTAGATGTCACTTATTCAGCAAAATGAAAACAAAATTACCATTACAATATAAAGAAAACAGATGACATTGAACAAAGTGTACTCTACATTACGAACAATAAATATAAATTGCTGTGATGCTCAAAATATATATTTCTACATGATTTGTAAACGTTCAAGTGATAAATAAAGTGCGAAATAATTATGGCCTTCTGAGCGTTTAATTCATGTGTGTCATTTTTAAAAACTAGATATTTTTAATATTTTGTCCACCGTCCTTTAGCATTGCAGCAAGCTTCCATTCGTTTAAGCTGTCATACAAATGCTAAATATACCTCATATTTGTTAAAATTCCATGATTTAAAAATTGCTGTTTTCAAATTGTCATTATTCATGACATGACGGTCATTTTCATGCACCTCCCTTGACGCATTCTCTATTATATTCGGATGAGGTGATTTTGCCAGCCAAGGTTCGCGTAATTTTATTTCTTTCGACTTAAATCAAGTCTGGAACGCTTTCGGCGCATAAAATTTGTCATTGTCTTGCTGAAACAACTAAATTCTACCGGCCATTTTAAGCATACATTTCGAGAAAATTATTTGATTAACATTTTTTGGTGACCCGAACTGTTCATTTTTCCATCCATGAATGCAATATCGCTTTTCTTTTTCCAGCGAGTTGCACCCCACATTATGAGCGAAGCACCTCCCAATGGCTGTGCATACCATCCGGTCCATCCAGATAATTTTTTTACGTTGGAGAAAATAATATTTCGCCACTCAGAGCAACAACTGCATGGCTGCTAGCGAATTCTTTTCGATTGGTTTTGTGGACTGAAAACAGCACTGGTTTCTTCTGGAGTTTTCTCGAAGTCCTAATTGACTCAACAACTGTTGTGTTAGCCGAACAGCGACTGACACATTTCATTCGGCTCTCAATTGCCTAGCTGTCACAATTTTGTTTCTTTATATTTTGCGCCTCAGAAGACAAAGTCTCGATTCATAACTTTGGATGGTCTTCTGCTGCTTTTTTTACCGTACCCAGCTGAATCTTTTGGGGTAATTTCGGACGAAATTTGAGCTCCTATTATTAGCTAACGCAATATCTGTAGCATTCATATCAGTTCATGCTTTTAAAACATCAATTTTACCCCCGCTCAATGTCAGATAGTTGAGAACCGGATGGAAAGCTTATGATTTTAAACCTAACACTTTCACCAAGTTATTTAATTAATTTTGTCCTCGGAATGTTGGTAAAAACAACTTGAACCTGATTTTCCAAAAGAGCACCGATGTCGCTAAACGTTCAACTCAGCAGCGCCATAATTGTTTCTCTTTCTAAAGATTGATTTCACTTATCAGCCTTCGCCACGCATGTACAGAGTACCTTTATGGACACCAAGGAGTACATTTCGAATTTGAATATGACAGTGGGTGATGTGAAAAATGTGCATTTGAGAAATCCCATAACACAGGAATTGTCATTTAATACAGACATTTAACGTGGACCAGGAATATCAAACAAAGATCTTCGCTCTTTCCACGTTCATAAGTGAGTCACGGAAAAATTCTCATTGGCCGCCACCGGAAGTCGAACCCAGGGTCTTCCAGTTACGCGCCGGATATGCTTCCGCTACACTACAGCGGCCTCGAATTCCTCCAGACTCACACACGCTAACTGCCAAGCCAATTTGGCAGGTTGCTTCTTGGAGCCCCGCACAATGCTGGGGATTCACCAAAGATGGTAAGCAGCAACTGTACAAGTAATTAGAAGGCAAATGAATAATTAATACAGACATTTAACGTGGAGGAACATCAAACAAAGATCTTCGCTCTTTCTAATGAGAATTTTTCGGCCAATGAGAATTTTTCCGTGACTCATTTATAAACGTGGAAAGAGCGAAGATCTTTGTTTGACAGGAATTGTCCTTCACTTCTATTTATAGCTCTGAAAAATATGAAGGGCCATGATTATTTCGCTCACTATAGTTAAAAGTATCCGGACACTAGACTATCCACAAACTCCCTGTACTTGGAAAGGAATTAATATCGCGTTGATCCACTTTTCTATTCTTCTGGGTAGGCTATCTACCAGATGGTGGTACGGTGCTGCGGAAATTGACCTCCCTTCTGCCACTACAGCATTTGTCAGGTCAGGATACCGATATCGAGCAGTTCCGCCTGCCTCATTGTCAAGAATATCATGACAGGCAACACAGTTAAGATTTGCGATCACTGAAATTAGAAGTCAAGCTGAAACTAACAAAAACCGCACCAGAGCATATAATACATTATAACGTACATGTTTGTCCGCGCCGGACATCAAATCCAGGTCCCTTCACTCCGGAGTAAGTCGCTCTCCCAACTGAGCTACTCGGACATGTGCCCTTACTGCTATCTGCTTTTATCTCATGTGCGTTCTGCGGGGATGGCACGTGACATCTCCCCGAACGAGGGCCGGGGGCATGGCCCACGGATCAGCCGGGACCATGTGTCGCTGTAGGCAGTCATCCTATGAAGAATGTGCATTTGAGAAATCCCAGACAATTTGGTGTGTGGAACGTAACATTACACTGATTTATTTTGTGGAAGCACTGCAAAAGGGATTCTCATTTTTCCTGTCCCGCCGTGTGGAAATAACATCACATAATTGCGAGGAACTTAACAACCAGGTCATCCTGGAAGTTCGAGCGCCAATGTAACTTACAGGTTTGTCCGTGTCTCCTAGCTCCGGAGTAAGTCGCTCTCCCAACTGAGCTACACAGACACGTGCTCTCACTGCTATCTGCCTTTATCTCATGTGCGTTCCGCGGGGCAGGCGCGTCACAAGATCCTCTATGAAACTCCACATTTGGCACAACACAGTGTGGTAGGTAGCGGTCACCTGCCGTTCTCCACAACAGGACTCTTCCCTAGGACTTCTAGATGATGATGCTTCATTCATAGCTCTTGAGAACGCGTTTTTACTGCTCCAGGAAGATCTGGATTCACAATTTTGAAACGTCACCTTAGGAAAGTATGAACGTCTAGCTATCTCACTCAGAAATGTGATACACATACGATTATGGTGAGGTTATAATCAAAATAGCTGTGAAAACTATGGCGACAGGAATAGGAAATAAAGGCCGAAAATTGTTCACAGTCATAATTTGCTCTGAGAGAATGTGAATTTGAATAATTTTATTTCCCGTTTAGTACGAATTCCGACTTTAATTAGAATTGAAATTGTGAGGGAGAATATACTGTCTCTTCGCTCTAACGAACTCGCCACCAGACCATCTTGCAAGAAAGGTAATACTTAGCGGTGTGAAGAAGTTAGAAATACAAGAAATAATTCAAAAGCGAGGTAAGACTACTCTGTGGTATATTCAACAGTTTGTTTCATTGCTTACTGATCACAAACCAAGTTCATTTAAAATCACTTTCAAAACCATGACATAATAGTTTTTAAATAAGTTGTAGAATTGGCATACATATACGTATAATTCAACTTTACTTTAACTTAAACACTGTAGCCTTGGCTTTACAATGAGCTGGACTTTACTATACGGATTACTTCGATTTGTTCGTAACAGCTGAAATCTCAATTATGCAAGTAAATCCCTTTCACGATAACTGCGAGGATTCATCAATTAGAGAATGCTTCTCCAAAGTGTCCAATTCTTTGTTTATTCTGTACCTAAACACGCCAGTATTCCATAACCACTTCACCAATAACAGCACACTGAATAGGATTCACACAATGATTTCGCACAATACACATTGACACTTATTTCTCTGCACACGACATTTAGCTATACCCATGTAATTTGCTTATATAATCTGCACATCAATTATATCGCTCTTTACATCTGCCACTTTAGCACTGCCCATATCAGTATTGCTATATTGAACACGTTTTATTTACTTTTGATCCAATGTCAAATTTTCGATTTTTACAAGGTCGTTAAATATTTAACTACTAGAGTCAAAAAACATAATTTAACGAGGAGAAATCAAATTTACACGAGAACACAGAAACTCAAAAGGAATATTAAACTAGACATATGCGTCACAAAACTGTAATAATGAAACTGCACATATGTTTGTTAGCTAGCAAGCTACCGAGCGCTAAGCTTTGATTTATATTTTAATTGGAAACGTATTACAGTTAAAACTTTAAACTTTGAGGTACATTTTGTTTTGAAACGTGTTACAGAGTGATAAACATTGCTGTAAAGAATTTGCACTGATTTTTATCCGTCAGCAAGTTATATACACTGAAGAGCAAGTGAATTAGAGACAGCTAGCGTTATGCAAATGTGGCTCTGTGGACGGCCTTGTAAACGTAAACGACATGACGTATGCAGCGATCCGACAATATAAGGAGTGATGCGACGGGAACCAGTAAGAGTCGGACGCAGTATGGGTAAAACGAAGGATCTAAGCGCATTTGATCGTCGGCAAATTGACGGGGCCTGACGAATGGGTGACTCCATCTCGGACATCGTGCAGACACTGGGATTTTCACGACTCAGTGTGTCACGGGTGCACCGTGAGTACATCGAATTCGGTAAAACTATCCCTGTAAGGGTCAACTGCCGTGGACAACAGCGTGCGGATGAGCGCGGGCATCGTCGGCTAGCTCGCATTGTAACAGCGGATAGACGTGCCGCAGTGCAAGAAATCACTCGGAAATTTAACGCTGGTGCACAAAAACGTGTAAACAGCCACACTATCCAGAACCATCTCCTCGTTATGGGGTACAGAAACCATCGTCCCACGGAAATACCGCTGCTGACCGCACATCACAGGATTCAAAGATTAGCATTGCCGCGGGAACATCGCCACTGGACCCTAAACATGTGGGAAAATATTGCCTGGACTGATGAGTCGAGATTCACGTTGGTACATGCGGATGGCAGAATACGAGTACGGCGCAAACCACATGAAGCGATGGATCCTTCTTGCCAGCAGGGTACTCTTCAAGCTGGTGGGGGTGGCATTCTCGTCTGACGACTGTTTACGTGGACTGAAATGGGACCCCTGGTACGTGTGACATCATCCTTCACAGGTCAACATCACAGGGATATCCTGGACGACTATTTACTCCCGTTTGTGCGTTTTCAACATCCCACTGGGGACCTCATCCTGCAACAAGACAATGACCCGTGCCATCGCTCCCGAATTGAATCCAAATGGTTGGATGAACACTCCACCGACGTGACCTCGCTTCCTTGGCCAGCTAGGTCACCTGACCTCAATCCCATCGAGCACATTTGGGATGCCATCGAGAGAGATGTTCGGGGCTCTGACCCCCTTCCATTGAATCTTCGTGAGCTGTGGGAGCTTGTTGAGGGGTAGTGGATTCGATGGCTTCCCAGCGCTTCCGGTGTCTTGTCGAGTCCATGCCGAGACGAATCGCCGCCGTCATCAGTATGAAAGGTGGTGCTACACTTTACTAGACAGGTATCTCTAATTCAATTCCTCTTCAGTGTACAAATGAACGTATTTACAGTGAAATTTGATTTTTTAGAGAATGGTTACACATGTATATAATTCATAAATTGATAGATTTAACATGACGTTCAAATTATTAATGCTGATAAAACAAGTGCAATGCTTTTTTGCTTTAGTCAATGAGCATAAAAATTGCTTCTAAATGGTTAATATAGTTTTCCAGATAAATCAGGTCACATCTCTTGCTTTTATAACAAAAGTGCTGTTGCTGTTATGCACAATGACTCCAACCACGAGTGAAATGTTCTTTTCTGCATTTAAGAGAATATTTTGAAAAATGGAAAAGATTGGTAAAGTCATAACTTCAGGTTCATATCATTTGCACAAAAGAGATCATGCCTTCTAAATTAAGTATCTTGCTGCAGAGGCTATATTCACTTTTTATAATTTTATCAATATGTTTTCAAAATTTAGAACAAGTTGCTAAACTGTAACGTTAGTTCAATATATATTTATACACGCGAGACCATGTCTTCTATGTTAGGTATCTCTGAAAATGCCGGACAACGGAGCTCTGTCAACTGCCTTGTGGTCAGAAGTGTAAGAGCCTTACGTTTCTCAGCAGTCGTTCCAGATGAGAGCAGTCAAAGACCTTGGAATAGCATGTACTGGCAAACATAATGCTGTCGGTTCTGAAACATCAGAGTCCACCTGAACCTGGAGCGCCATCTATGAATGAGGGAAAGTTGGTAGTGCTTATTGGAAAGCAAGAATGCAAGTTGGGAGATGCCTACTGGAAAGCAAGAATACAAGTTGGCAGATGCCTATTTGAACAGCAAGAAAGTTTGGTCCAATATATGATGCTCATTGGAAAGCAATAATGTTTGATTTAATTCATGATGTCTATTGGAGAGCAAAAATGTTTGATTCAATTCATGATGCCCATTGGAAAATAAGAATGTTTAATTTAATTCATGATGCTCATGGAAAGCAAAAATGTTTGATTCAATTCATGATGCCTATTGGAAAATAAGAATGTTTAGTTCAATTCATAATGCTCATTGGAAAGCCAGAATGTTTGATTCAATTAGTGATGCCTATTGGAAAATAAGAATGTTTAATTCAATTCAAGATGCTCATTGGAAAGCAAAAAATGTTGGATTCAATTCATGATGCCTATTGGAAAATAAGAATGTTTAATTTAATTCATGATGCTGATGGAAAGCAAAAATGTTTGATTCAATTCATGATGCCTATTGAAAAATAAGAATGTTTAATTCAATTCATGATGCTCATTGGAAAGCAAAAATGTTTGATTCAATTCATGATGCCTATTGGAAAATAAGAATGTTTAATTCAATTCATGATGCTCATTGGAAAGCAAAAATGTTTGATTCAATTCATGATGCCTATTGAAAAATAAGAATGTTTAATTTAATTCATGATGCTCATTGGAAAGCAAAAATGTTTGATTCAATTCATGATGCCTATTGGAAAATAAGAATGTTTGATTCAATTCATAATGCTCATTGGAAAGCCAGAATGTTTGATTCAATTAGTGATGCCTATTGGAAAATAAGAATGTTTAATTCAATTCAAGATGCTCATTGGAAAGCAAAAATGTTGGATTCAATTCATGATGCCTATTGGAAAATAAGAATGTTTAATTTAATTCATGATGCTGATTGGAAAGCAAAAATGTTTGATTCAATTCATGATGCCTATTGGAAAAATAAGAATGTTTAATTCAATTCAAGATGCTCATTGGAAAGCAAAAATGTTTGATTCAATTCATGATGCCTATTGGAAAATAAGAATGTTTGATTCAATTCATGATGCTCATTGGAAAGCAAGAATGTTTGATTCAATTCATGATGCCTATTGGAAAATAAGAATGTTTAATTCAATTCATGATGCTCATTGGAAAGCAAAAATGTTTGATTCAATTCATGATGCCTATTGGAAAATAAGAATGTTTGATTCAATTCATGATGCCTATTGGAAAATAAGAATGTTTAATTCAATTCATGATGCCTATTGGAAAATAAGAATGTTTAATTCAATTCATGATGCTCATTGGAAAGCAAAAATGTTTGATTCAATTCATGATGCCTATTGGAAAATAAGAATGTTTGATTCAATTCATGACGCCTATTGGAAAATAAGAATGTTTAATTCAATCCATGATGCTCATTGAAAAGCAGAAATGTTTGATTCAATTCATGACGTCTATTGGAAAGCAAGAATGTTTGATTCAATTCATGACGTCTATTGGAAAGCAATAATGTTTGATTCAATTCACAATGTACTACAGAAATTACGTAGAGAGTGTGTTCGCGTAAGACCCAAGAACTTTCTAGTTCAAATTGTAATTAGCAAGTGCTCACATCAGAGAAAAGCAAATAAGAATACTAATCAGGAAAACACGAGGCTATATCACGGCAGACAATGTATACACATCAGAGAAATAAAGAAATAAAATTGCTTAACAGAAAAAAATCGTGTCACGTGAACTTAAATTTTAAAGATATATCAAAATCTTAAAGATTTAGAACTGGAATACTCGCGGAAACACGTCATCATACTAGTTACTCCCTACAATGGCGGCTTTCAATGTATGCCGGAAGTAGCATGCATTGTGCTACACTATTCTTCTCCAATGTGTTTCGGCACACTATTCAGGCCCTGATGAGACCTGGGTGGTCTGTTTGCGTTACGGTGCTGCCTGTCTCCCATCGTTGGAGCCAGCAACCTAACTTAGAGAGGAGCGATTGTTCGTATCCTTAGGATCCGCTCATGTTGGAAGTTAAACCGCGAAAAAAGCAAGCTGCAGCTGTGTCGTTTCAGCCAAAATTTCCAAAGTACAACTCTTATCTCAAAGTTTTTTTTTTTTTTTTTTTTAGCATACGTTCTTTAGGTCTTTTACTTCATGAAAAACCTTTAAAAAGACTAGTTTATGAGTTCGTGCATCCGGAGATTATAACTAGAAATTAACTTTCCGAAGTTTATAATGAGGAGCGATTAATTCGCGGTTTCTTACATAACTATCGAAAGAGGCTTACATCTGTGATAAATTAGGGAAACGGAAAAGACTCAATGCCTTTTAAACCCAGGCAAACAATGGACGCGGTGTTCCTTAAAAATTGCCAACATAACAATAGAGCAGCATCCCATGTAGACTAAAATCCCATTTCCTTTGCCGAGAGTCTTTATCTTTCACATCCTCCTGGGAAGAGCATGATGCTATGCGACTTTTTCTGGACAAATAGGGATCTTTAGGGATTGTTGTGATCAAAAGAAGTTGAAGCCTTTACATTCCCAGCTTCCTTTTCCTGTCACCGACCAATAAAAAATGCTTCCAAGAATAAAGCCGAAGGCGAAAGTGCGGTTTAAAGTTCTTCAGGGAAAGGCGGGGGATAGTTTGAGTTTTTGAATAATAGACATATTACCGAGATCGACTTGAATCGGAAGATTGAACTAAAGAAAAAAACGAATTATTAAAGGAAAAATGTCAAAGGACGATGTTCTCTGGCATCCTTTTTCCTTCAGTCGCTCTCCCTATCTCTTTTCTTTTTCTTTCCCACCGCTTGACTGCCTTCTATCCTACCTTTCCTCTTAAGATTCGCATCGAACATTGTTGGTCAAGTTTCTTCAATAAATACACACAACGTAGCTTTACATTAACTGAAGTTGTAGCGCACTGCTTTGAGCAAACATTTTTTACGCCGGGAATGTTAAATTATGTTCTCAAATAGAGTGGCATCTCTTTGAAATTCGATAGCATTCTATAAAATATTGCTACATGACCTGAATCTTCCTAATGCCCTTTAGAATCTGAAGCTATGGAAACGTTTGATACATTTTGCTTATGTGGTTCTACATTTATAGCTTTAACATATTCCATTTGGCTCTACATGCAGAACGCCAACTTTATACAACGAAATTACCAAACTTATAAAAATGCTGGGTTTAAACTAGTTACTTTTTCTGGATTTTAAATGACTGGTGATTATACGCAGAGATCAGATCACATGTAGAGCATTTTAGGAAGGGAACGTCTTACCCCAGCTCTTAAACAACACTTAGAAATAGGAAGCTAAAAGATTTGGGCTAGAGTGCCCGATAGGAAAGTCACACGGAAGCGAAATAGAAAGCGGGAAGAACACGTCCTTATTTATTACCGGGAGCCAGTACCCGGGGTCCGACGGCTTAACGTGCCCATCCGACGCACGACGGGTATTTAGTGGTTCGAGCGTTTGTATCTCCATGGGATCGAACCTGAGACATATCCATAGCAGTCGCGAATGTCGTCCACTAGGCTATGATTACAAGCAAAATATATAACACTGCCGAACACACATTTTTGTGCCTTGAAAGTCAAACCTATTCTTGGATATATTTGGGACTCTTATTCCACCAAAAATTGGCATCAATTTTGCCTTATCAGCTCTAGTTTCGGAGATAGGGCATACCCACTCTATATGCTGATTCCACCGGCCATCCGTCAAAATTCGGGATCCTACATCGCATGATCTGCTAGTTTTGACATGATCGTGACAAATATTGATACTATATAAAATTTTATACATACTGTTGAAACAAGCACATATTACTAGATCTGTATATTTCAACACAAAAGCATATAAAATGATCAGTCATTCAACATATGAGAAACGTCATTTATAGGACTTTTGACATGATCTTAACAAATATTGATATACTTTTGAAACAAGTACATACTTTTAAAACAAGCACATATTACTGAATTTGTATATTTCAACACAAAAGCATATAAAATTATCAGTCATTCAACATATGATAAACGTCTTTTATAGGACTTTCTAGAGGGATATCTACGAAGACAGTCCTGCTGAAGGTTGCGGCAGTAATCTGCCATCATGTGGGTATCCTACCTACCCTGGTATCCGTCTTCCATAGTATTTATATCCTGGTAAAATCTTTCACTTTCCTCTTCGCTTTAATCACCAAGGTTTTCTGGAAAGCTATCTAAGTGGCTGTGTAGTGTGTAGGCAATGGACCTTGATGCTCATATTACAGCCAAGCTTATTAAAATTGAATAGCATGTTCTAAATTAATTCAGAGTAGTTGTCTGCCTTATGTTTGCCAAAAACGTTTTTGACAACTAGAGCAAACGAAGTCCAGGCACAAGATTCAATGTTGTCTGTTGAATCTATGAAATATGGATCGTTTATAAGCTACCTTATCTGGGGACCATCGAAAATCCCTGCTTTCAATTTTTCCGCGCTTAATCCAGAGAATGTACGTGATAAATAGCCAAAGCACAAACCTTTTGTGTTCAACGCCTTTACAAATTGTTTCATTAGGCCTAGCTTGATAGGTAAAGGTGGCAGGATGATTTTGTCTCTGCTTACCAAAGATTCCTTAATGACATTTTGTTCTCTGACTACCATATCTTTTCTGAGAGGCCACACTTTTCTTATCCAGTGGTCGTGTATGTCTCTGCTGTCCCAAAGACATATGAAGCACGGATATTTTGTGTAGCCACTTTGCTGACAAAGGAAAAAGCTCACCATCTTTAGGTCTACACAAATCATACATTGATGTTCTTGATATTTCAGATTTTCCAAGACTAGAGAGATTGTCTCGTATATCTCTGTCATACTGGCTGAATGACCAATTGGAATTGAGCCATATCTGTTGCCGTTGTGTAAAAGAACACATTTTAAACTCCGACTGGAGCTACCAATGAAAAGGCGCCATTCTTTTGGCATGTATGATGATAGGCCCATTTTCCTGAGAAGGCCATTGACATCATTGCAGAACACTAGGTTGTTGTCCTTAGAGAAAAACGATAGCAAATCCTTTTCTCAACTGCGGTAAAACGTAATGTAGATTCCAGATTGAAGTAAATTATTTTCATTCAACCTAGAGGCCAACAATTCAGAAGACTCTTTTGAGAGGTTCATATCCCTCCTGATGAGGTCACTCAGTTCATGTTTGTTAAAAGGTTGAGCACTTTATGAAGTTCCTACGAAATTACTGTCACTTTCCCCACTGCTGTTATCTTGTATGTGATCAGACACGCTTGGATCCTCATCCTCTGGCAGCTCTGGTAGGTGGACGAAAGATGGAATGGGTACCTCATTTGAGTGTGGATGCGGTCGTTTTGCTGAATCGAATTCAATATATGTCCAATTGCTTCGATTGTTTTGATTGATGACCTTGATGTTGACAAGACAAAAATAACAGTCATCATGGTGGTTTTTAGGTTCCCCTCACACCATTTGTATTCCAAATTTCAGAAAGCTCATTGTTCCCTTTGTCCACTGCCGTAAACGCTCCGTGCAAGTTTTGCATACAATATGGAGAGCCCACGACTTATCTTGGTCTTTAAGCTGAACACCAAAATAACCAAGATATGTCCTTTTCACAAACTCAGATATAGGTTTCCTACTTTCTTTAAGGATGTACTCGCCACAAATGTAGCAAAAGACATACGGATGATTCAGGCAACCTTTTCGTGGGAAAGCCATGGCGTCTGTTCAATCTGCAAAGAAAATTAGATCACATTAATTTATCTGGTTGTATAGTTGTTCACAAACTCCCAATAAGTCCAACAGACACTGGGCTTTACATTCATAAAATAACAATATACACTGACTTTACATTCACAAAATAACAATATACACTGACTTTACGCACTTAAAATAACAATATTTCTTCACGTCAGCATATAGGGCGGGTATGCCCTATCTCTAAAGCTAGAGTTGATAGGGCAACACTCATGTCATTTTGGGAATCAGTGCTCCAAATATACCCAAGGATAGGAATAACGTCCAAGGTACAATTTGTTTTTTGTTTTTTTGTCGGGCTGTGTAATCAATAGACAAAACAATAGAGATAATTTTGATGGGCAGTTGAGATGAGCATCAAACCAATCGCAGGGATGAGTAGTCAGCGGCATGACTTCCCAACAGAGTATCACAATCTTCGTACATTGGTAAACGTCGTGATCTGAGCGAATTTTGTCGTTGGTGCATTGTAAGCGCAAGACAGATTGATCTATTTATCTCCCAAGTGATTACAACCTTAGAGTTCCGGAGGGAAACCCTATCAACGGTATATCGGGATTATACCATCGATGGACGTAAGTGCGCCCAGAGAGCAAGCTGGTGGCCGACCACACGCCTTTGAGCACCGTGGTCGACGTAGACAACCCAGGCTCGAACAGAAAGACCACTTCGCTACGACGAAGCAAATCACATCCAGGGTAAATATCTGAGACCCAAGCAGCGTCAGCGAGCGAACGATATGACGCACTCTGCGTACCATGCACAACCGGAGCTGATGCCCTAGTCGTTTGCCACAGCTGACTGCTCGTCATCCTACATTACGCCTCGCCTAGTGCTGGGAAAATCAAACAAGAAAGATGACACCGAATTTTCGGGTGTAATCAGCACGTCATTTGAATCTGTTCTGAGGCAATTTAAATTTATCAAAGCTATTCAAAATCAATGGAACCGGTATGGAAAACAATAATATCTGACAGAAGAAAGAAGTTTTTCAATCGGGTTTTTAATCCCTCAGATATTGCTGTAAACGAAATCGTGAGCTTACGCCCTCTGGTTGCAGACTTGTGCGTTAAGAAAAACATGAATTTATATGAGGAACATTTCGCACCGCGAACGCTGTCCAACACAGAAATAATTTTTTAAATCGGATTCTTAGAAACAGAGATATCGACAAAACAAAGATGTGATTTTACGTCCCCTGGTGTGAAAACCATGCATTATTTTAGGAAGAAAGTATTTTCAAAAGGTTTTGCCATATGAGCGGTATTGGTCCAAGAAAAAAAATTTTGTCGAGTTTTCAGGAGCCCAGATTTTGTTACAAATACATCAGAAGCAGAAATTAACACTTATGGCCCGTGGTGGTCAAACCATTCTTTATCAAACATTAGAAATTAAAAAAAAATCCATCAGGTCTTTTATGCGATACAGGAAGAATTTTTCAAATCGGAGTTTTAGAAGCAAAAATAACGCAGAAAACGCAATTTACCTTTGTGCCCAGTAGCAGAAAGTCCATGATTTATTTGTAAATTTTAAATTTATAAAAAAAAAACATTTCGCATCGGAAACACTATGCAACAAAGAAGGAATTTTTTCAATCGGACTCCTAGAAGTAGAGATATTGACAAGAATAAGATATACATCTACGCCCCCTGGCGTAGAAACCATACATTATTTCAAGAAAAAAAATGTTCCTAAAGGGTTTGTGGACATGAGTAGTATCGGTCAACAAACGACGTTTTTTGCAATCGACGGTTTTAGAAGCTCATATTTTGCTGCAAATACACCAGAAGCGGAAATTAAGACTTACACCACCTGGTGGCCAAACCATTTTCTACAAAAATCAGAAATTATATGTAAAGGATTTCCCATCGGTAGCTGTATCCGGTGCAGAAATAATTTTTCAAATCGAAGATTTAGAAGCAGAGATATAGGAGGAAACGCAATTTACTTCTACGCCCCCTAGCGAAAAGTCTGTGAATTACTTGAAAATTTTGAAATTATACGAAACACATGTCACATTGAAAACACTATCCAACAAAGAAGGAATTTTTCAAATCGGACTCCTAGAAGTAGAGATATTGACAAAAATAAGATATACATGTATGTCCCCTGACGGAGAAACTGTGGAATATTTTAAAAAGAAAATATTCCAAAAATGTTTATCGATTGAGTGGCATCAGTTTACGAAAGAATGTTTTTAATCGATATTTTAGAAGCTCAGATTTTATGGCAAATACATCAGAAGCAAAAATTAACACTTACGCCCCCTGGTGGTCAAAGTATTCTTTACCAAAAATTTAAAATTTTATACAAAAGATTTTCCATCAGGAGCTGTATCCGCCGAAAAAAACATTTTTCTAATCGGAGTTTTAAAAGAAAAGTCATCGGGGAAAATGGTAATTTACCTTTACGCCACCTAGCGGAAAATCTATGCATAATTTGAAAAAGTAACTATATCTAAAATAATCTTCGACATAAAGGGAAACGAAAGATAAAATATTGTTTTTTTCAATCGGACGTTTAGAAGCAAATATGTGGAATAAAACGCATTTTTGAATTCGACTTCATCTGCATTTACGCCCTCTAGCTGCGAAATTGTACATCGTAAAAAAAAAAAAACGAAGTAAAGGATCATCATTCCCATATTTTATGCTTCCCGATGCAAAACGAATTTTTCAAATCGGACTTATAGTTGCAGAGATATCGTGGGTACAGACGGACTGACGGACGGACAAACCGGTAACATAAGCACGATCTTCTTTTACAAAAGACTTGCTAAAAATCGAGCTCTGCAGACTGGCACCGCGTCATCTGGTTAGGTGAATACCGTTTCCAGTTGACCGGAGAATGCGGATGTGGCGTCGACATCATGAGCCATGGTCAAGACGTGTCAGCGGCTGTATTCAAGAAGGTGGTGTGTCTGTGAATGTTTTGGTACCCTCTCATGGGACACGTTAGGTCTCCTTGTGTGTTTAGAGAGGTCCTCAGCCGCTGCGCGCTAAGGACATGCGCTGGCTGATCACCTAAACGCTTCCAAAGCTTTCGCGAATAGTGCGGCGGATGGTCTGTTTCAGCCGGAAAATGCGTCAACCCACCGGGCCACAGCGACATGAATATGGCTCGAAAAACCTTCGCCTGAGCTTGGGACCATCCAGTTGCCGCCAAGGTCTCCAGATTTGAACCCTCTATAAACACTCTGTAATGCCGAGTAGCGGAACATCAGAGCCATGGAACCTGGACTGACGTCTTGGGCAGAGCTGTGGAACAATGACGCAACATACATGACGGGCATTACCTCCAAAAACCCTCCTGCATCTGGTGGAGTTGATGCCACACCGTACACAGGCTGTTATTTGCTCTAGATAAGGACCAACACGTTATTATTTAGGTATATCTAATGTTTTGCCCGCTGAGTGTATATATATATATATATATATATACCTACACTATATTGACAAAAGCCACCGGGGGAACCCTTCAATAGCAAATGAACGGATCCGCTGCGTTGTTAAGATCCACGGTACAGCAGCAAACGGTATAAAAACAAGCCTGCAGCTGACCGCGATCATATCGCACTGTGAGGCTGAGTTAAAATGTCGCGGCGGGAGAGAACTGCATTTGAGAAAGGAAAGACTGTTGCGTGTTACATTATTGGGTTGTCCATAACAGAAGCCGAGAAGCGTTTAAACATACCCAACTCAACTGTTTTGGATGTACTGAATAAGTGGAAGACACACGGCGTGCCCGAAGCACCAAAACGTAACGGCAAACCAAAGAAAATCAGAAATAGAGGATATCAAAGTCTCAGAAGAGTCGTTACAGCTAATCGACGGAGTACCGCACAAGACCACAGTGTACAGGTGAGTAAAAATGCTAGAACCTAGGTATGCGCACGTACCATTCGCAGAGAACTTTATTCCGTGGGATTCCGTGGTCGTGCAGCTACTCATAAGCCTTCCATCTCCATTCGTAATGCTACTCGTCGTTTAGCATGGTGTAAAGAACATTTATCGTGCACCGACCGTAGATCAATGGAAACGAGTCCTATGGACTGAGGAATCCAGATACACGATCCATCAGTCTGTTGGCCGTGTGTTGGTATGACGGCAGTCGTGGGAATGGTCCTACGGTCAAGTTTGGAGGTGGCAGTGTACTCGTGTGTGGGTGTTTTTCGTGGTTTGGTCCAAGGCTCATTGGTTATCGTGAACAAACCTGTTAACCAGCACGTCTACCTCAATATTCTGGACAATTATGCCATAACAACTCTGTGGCAATGCTATGGAACCGAGCCCGGTTGGTACCAGCAGGATAATGCACTGAGCCATAAAACAAGGAATGTTACGGCGTGGTTTGACGATAATTCCGTATCGTTTGTGGACTGGCCAGCACAGTGCCCCAATCTTAATCCCATAGAGCACCTATGTGATGAATCAGAGCGCCGCATAAGAAGTTTGGAAGCAATGCCTACTACTAAGCAACAGTTAGTGGCAGCATTATGTACTGAATTGAAGCGAATAACAATCACTGTGTTCCAACACCGTGTCGAAAGCATGTCTCGAAGGGTCAGTGCGTGCATTTCGGCCAAAGGTGGACAGACACCGTACTAATTGTAACGTATACTCTAGATTCACTTTCCTTTTGATTTTTACTATCTCTGGTTATTTTATTTTACTATGTAAATTATCTTCTTATTGAACGAGATGTTATTTCTCCCGCTGAATGAGATCTGGCAATGAGTGTAAGTCATGACGTGGTGGCAGCCAGTATAAATAGGCGCGTTCAACGATACCAGAGAGAGTTTTTGTTTGTGTTACGTGTGAGAGCTTTTTGTTGATGTGCGTAGGGAGAGCTTTGTTTCATGTGTAAAGAGATCTTCGTTATATGCGTAAGGAGAGCTTCGTTTATGTGAGTAGAGCTTCGTTCATGTGCAAGGAGCTACGTTTTATTGAGTAGCTGTGTGTCCGGTGTAGTGTATGTTGGATCATATCAAGAGTTTCCCTAATAAAAAGTTGTTTTAGTAAGTACGTTTTTCTCAGTTCATAGTTTTGTCATACCTCTGTCTGGCTGTTAGGTTTATTTCATTAAGTGTTATTAGTAACAACCAGAATAAGACTTTATTCATCTTAATTACTACCAGTTATAAGCTTGTTCATTATTATTACTACATTACTAGCAGGAAAGTTTATTTATGATATAACAACACAACAACCATTAGTATTAGATAGAAGAAGCTTAGAAGAAGCTTGAATTCATTATATAATGTATGTTAATAAATGTTTTGTAGTGTTTCTCTTTTAGGTGTCTGGTGACCTTTTTTCAATATAGTGTATATGCGTATACTGTGAGTGTGTGTTACATAATAATTGTAAACCATTATCAAGCCACGGCTAGATGAAGCCTTAATTACTTCTATAACGGTCTGTCTGGATCGAGTCTTTTCCATGTCGTTCCAGAGTGCTCTCGAATTTCAGCCACCCATCTACCATGCAGTCTTCTTCTGAGACTGTTTTCGTCGCTTAGTCTCTGGTCTCATATTTCAATTGTCCATCAGTATTCTGTTCTATTAGCTATACCTGGGTATATCGAGCTTATTGTCATTTGAGGGTTTTTAATCTGATCTCGATGTCTTCCCCTCTTTCATTTTTCTAATCGGCGAGTTTGGCATCTCATATCTCGTGTTAACACCCAGCATGCATGTCTCTTTGCTACTTCCAGTTGTCTGCAGCCACTGTTTCTCCTTTTTAGTTAAGGTCTATGTCTGTGCTCCATATGTAAAAACTGGAAAAGTTCATTGATCAGATGCTTTTCTTTTAAGATACACTATATTCACAAATTTCACCGGACACCTAGAAGAGAAACAAAACAGAACATTTATTGATATGATGTCTGTCCACCGTTGGCCTTGATGCATGCACTGACACTTCCAGACATGCTTTCGACAAGGTTTTTGAACACAGATTCATCGATCAAATAAAAACTCTCAAAAATTTATCAGTTGCATAAATCATGAGAACTGTGCAGGATAGACAGGAATGCCAAACCTTGACTGCCGACGGGATGGGAATGGAGTAACGACGCCAGAATCGAGCAAAGAATATATCTCACGTATATTTATGAGAAATATTTCTTCTTTGATTTCCTTGTTTTTGTTTCTTTGAAGTATAAAGACTACATCGAGTAATTCAATGAGCTATAAGATGTCTCCCTTTTCTAATTTATCGCTACTTGTGACATGGAGTTGAAAGAGTCAGTGTCTTAAATCGGCACACAGTTCATACCTCATCCGACTCTCGAACCCAGGCCCTCTCGGACGAATGTTAGAAGCCAGGGTTTTAACCACTTCGTCACGTGAGTGGGAGAAATGTAAACGATAGGTAAACGAAATTCACATAAGTGAAGGAAATGAAAACTGAAAGTTAAAATAGTCATGACTTAAAATAGTCAGACTTAATATTAATCGATGTGTGCAAAAGTTCCATCGTTTTTCATGATGCAAATTCCAACTAAAATATTTAAGTAACAAGTGCATTAACAGACGGTGCGTGTGAAGGTTGACCAAAATACTTCGAGGAGCAAGCTACAAAATTATACCAAGTACCGTTGTGCATCGCCTTCGTAAACAAATCATGCAGAGGTTAACATGTCAAGCAATAAGATTCACATTTGGCATTGTTTGCTTTATGAGTTCGACAAAATCAACAACGCAGCTGAAGCCTTCTGCAACATTTGTGAGGTGTATAACGAGGGCGCTGTATGCTGCAACATTTGTGAGGTGTATGACAAGGACGCAGTATGCTGCAACATTTTGTGAAGTGTATGACGAGGACGTTGTATGACGAACATTTGTGAGGTGTATGCCGAGGACGTTGTATGTCGAACATTTGTAAGGTGTATGATGAGGGCGCTGTATGGCGAAAATTTGTGAGGTGTATGACGAGGCCGCTGTATGACGAACATTTGTGAGGCGTATGACGAGGACGCTGTGTGCTGCAATATTTGTGAGGTGTATGACGAGGACGTTGTATGACGAACATTTGTGAGGTGTATGACGAGGACGCTGTGTGCTGCAACATTTGTGAGGTGTATGACGAACATTTGTGAGGTGTATACGAGGACGCTGTATGGCGAAAATTTGTCAGCTGTATAACGAGGCCGCTGTATGACGAAGATTTGCGAGGTGTTGGACGAGGACGCTGTATGACGAACATTTGTGAGGTGTATGACGAGGGCGCTGTATGGCGAACATTTGTGAGGTGTATGACGAGGACGCTGGGTGCTGCAACATTTGTGAGGTGTATGACGAACATTTGTGTGGTGTATAACGAGGACGCGGTATGACAAACATTTGTGAGGTGTATGATGAGGACGCTGTAGACAAAAGCACATCTAACCGCTAGTTCCGGAGATTCCGTGAAGGAAACAGAAGCTGCAGAGATCAATCACGTTCTAGATACCCATCAGAGAATTCTGAAGAGGATCTCAACTAAGTCATATCAAATGACAAACGTCTATCCGTTGAAGAATTATCAGTAAGGTTTTCTGTACACTGAGCAACAGTGAAGGGAAGCTTGCATGCGCTTCAGTTTATCACAGCGGTCGATCAGTGTGTACCACATGACATATCTGCAACAAATCTTTCGGACAGATGACAAAATGTCCTTCTTTGCTTGCGCGTCACAGAAATGAACCTTTCTTGAAGCAATTAGTTAAGGTTGATGAAAAGTGGGACCAGTACATTGTGACGTACCTGCCAGCAGGACGCACACGACATATAGGTAGATAGTAATCAGAACAAACGTCCGCGTAGCTCAATTGGTAGAGTGACTTACTCCGGAATGAGGGGATCCGGGTTCGAATCCTGGCGTGGACAGAAATGACGGAGAAATTTACTTCGTTATAACATAAATGGAAAGCGTCGAAGGATTATAAGCCAAGTTGGAGGGTCAGCTCAATCGACTTCAAAAGTAGGACTGCATCCGACAAAGGCCTTGTAAAGCGTATGGTGGGATAACAAGGGTCCAATCCACTGGGAGCTGCATTCATCTAACCAAACGATAAACTTTTAACAATTGGACAGACTGAAAGAAAAATTTAAATCTAAGCTTACAGCACTGGTTAATCGCAATGGCGTCATCTGGCAACCTAACAAAGCAAGACCCCATAGAGCGCTTGCCACTAAGAGCAAATTACTGGACATTTGATAGAAAGTGTTATCCGCCCCGCCCCATATTCCCCAGATCTTGCACCTGCGGATTACCACCTTTTACAGCTTTTCAGAGCAATTTCTCGGGAAAAATCTTTTGAAGATATCTAAAGTGCGTTACAAGCGTTTTTTGACTTCAAAAAGAAGGAGTTCTATAGAAGAGGAATTCGATTACTACCAGAAAGATGGCAAATGGTCATAAAAAATAATGGCAGTTATGTAAAAGAATTAAGGTGGTATTTTTTAAAAATACTGCTTTTATTCTGGACAAAAAAAAATACACGTAGGCTCACTTCTGATTGAGCCGCCAGTTTGGAACGTTGTAATACGACTTACAGATTTTCGAGTATGGTTTCAAAGAGTTTATTAAATTTGTTATTGCCAACACAGGTCTATTATATATAAAGTACCTCACATTATTTGTTACATGTAATGCTGGATACAATGCGAACACAAGACATTCCTATCACTTGCTCTTGCCTCTCGTTTTGATTTTGTCCACTTTTGCTTGCGTTGATTCTGCGAATTCCGCCGCATTGTCGAAAATGTTAACCCATTCACACGAAAACATTAAAAAAAAATTTAGATTAAAACACTGCGATACTTTCTTTATACGTATAATTGAATAGATCTCACCGAGAGCTTTAAAACTATGCCATTTTGCACTCACGGTTGCCCAGGTATACCGCGATATTGTCAAACGTGTTCACCGGTTCAAAATGATTTTTTTTAATGTTTATTTCAAACCTCTGCGAAATGTTCTTTGTATAGATTTGAATAGATCTCGTCGAGAGCTTTTAAACGATACCACGCACGGTCGTGTTGCGATCACGGTTGCCGAGACTGACTGAGTCAAACGCGACGGCACACGCATATATATTATATCATCTGCCCCGCACACAGAGAGCAAGGAGAGCGTCGCGTGCACGATGTATTGCGCGGTACGCGTATTGGACTCTATGCTGTTTACAGATATGATAACACGATTAGTGTGCGGCACGTACACTGAAGTGCCAGAAAAACAGGTACACCAGTCTAATACTTGATAGGTCCCCCACGGGAGCGCAGGACTGCAGAAATACGACGGGGCATGGACTGCACTAGCTTCTGGAAATATGCTGTAGGCAATGCACACCATACTTCCTGCAGAGCGTTCCACAATTCGGGTGTATTCCGAGGTCTAGGAATCCTGTGTTCGATAGCGCTTTGCATGGCATCCCAAATGCGTTCTATGACGTTCAGATCTGGGGACTTGGGTGGGAATGGCAACACCCCAAACTTAGATGAATGCTCCTCTAACCATAATGTGGAGTCCCGACACTTGTGTGGAGGTGCATTGTCCTGTTGGAACAGGCATAACGCATCAGCATGAACGCAGGACATGAACGGGTGTATCTCGTCAGAAAGGATGCACACATAACGTTGGCCGATCACAGACATTTGTAAATGTACCAGGGGTCCCAGTGAAGTCCAGCTAAACACACCCCATACCATCACGGAATCCCCACCAGCCGGTACGGTTCCCTGTTGACAGGCGGGATCCATGGCTTCATGTGGTTTACGCCACACACGAATCCTTCCATCTGCCTAATACAGTTGGAAACGCGACTAGTCAGACCAGGCTACTTGCTTCCAGTTATCAATTGTCCAGTGGCGGTGTTGCCGTGCCCAAGCGAGGCGCATAGCTCTGTGTCGTGCACCCATCATGGGGACTAGAGTTGGTCGTCGGCTCCCAAATCCCATATCTCGCAGGGTACGTTGCACAGTCCGGACGCTAATGTTTGTTGAGGCTCCAGCATTGAATTCCGATGATACCTGCGAGAGTGTTGCACGCCTATTGCGTGAAACGGTTCTTGACAGCCGACGATGGTCACGTTCACCCAATGCCTTTTTACGGCCACACTGGTATCGTAGGTTGGAGGTTTTGCCGGAAATTTTGCAGTCACGGTACACCTTTGCAATGGTCGTCCGTGGAAATCCGAATTTCGTTTCTACTTCCGAAATACTATGGCCCATCTCACGAGTGACAACTATGACATCTCGTTGAAAATCGCTTAAATTGTTATTACTTGTCATTCTCATGCCGAAAACAGCTCTGACAGCTGGCAAGGATGTCTATCACTTTATGTACGCACTGGTGGACGCAGCCGAGTAAGCCCATAGGTGACGTTGCTATGTATTTTGCATGAGCTCGTCTGTACCAGTTTTTCTGGCACTTCAGTGTATTTTTAACGCTATAATGATTTCAATTTGGACCTATTTTTTTAATATGCGGTAGGCCGTAATTCGACCTATACACTCCGCGGTGTCAGACGTTGTCCTACGTCAAAACGAGCAGCACGTGTGCACACCTATTTCTTATACGTCGTTGTTAAAAGTTAGTAAGTGATAATTGCAATCAGAAGGTTATTTTGACCTGTGATTTCGTGTGATGCGGATAAAATAAAATTCTATTTCTTTGTGGTATCTCACCATTGTGGGGCTGTTCGAAAACTTAAATGGAAATGCCTTTTACTGCGCACGAAATGTTACGACGTGGCCTGGTCTGTATATTTCTTTGTGCTCAACAGAGAAAATGCGCGAGCCGGGAAATGTGTTAAGCTGAAAGATAACAAAAGGTTGTTAATTAAGTCGATGTTATTGTCATCGTCGTGTTCTGTTGCGTTTCTACGATTTAAGGTATTCAAAGAAGTAGCTGTGCATCCACATTTATTTTCTAACAGTGTTGCAGACATACACAAAATACTAAAAAAGGGAGAAAAAGTAAGAAAGCAAAAGATTCGCTATGCTAGTGCCATTCAAACTTCAAGAAGAGCTGTGTCTTCTAAAGAAATGCTAATTCTCGTAACAGCGAGAAATTTCCTTTTCCGTAGAATTAAATTTTTACAAAAGAAATAAATTTCTGTAATGAGGCTTGTTTTTGCTCAGATGTTTCACGTTACGATTAAAAACGAAATGGTAATGACAGTTTCCGTTATTTTAACGAAGCATGTCTCGCACAAATATAGTGTGGGTAATTCTGTTGTTCGTTCAACCTATCGATTATGATAATACATACCATAACACATTTGGGCTCTCCCATTCTGATGAAGCATTGCATCATTAAGTATTCACGGGCAGTCCAGTAATTAATATGCATTTATTTTCCTCATAGCAGCAACTTGCTATCTATCCAACTTCGCATTTTTACAAATAAGGCACATGAATTTGTAAACATTTTTCGAACTCGAAGTCGAGCTTAGTGCTTCTTCATTTTATTCAGTAAACAAGTCGGCAGCAATCAGATTTACTTCGTCCCCCTTCCCCGTGCTTTCATGAACTAATATATTTGAATAAAGTTCCAACATGAGTTTTATTTACATGAAGGAAGATGTTACTGTTGAGGGCTCATACAACATTACGAGCGGCAAACTAATTAGGAGACTATTTTTCCCTTTTTAGAAATACAAGAATGTTATTTTTTTAGATTCTTGCTTTCTTCTTACATTAACATCTTCGTAAGCTGGAATTTTTGAGAGCTGAAAAAGTAACGGTGACATGTTATAAGCCTTTAAAACCTACACTGAAAAATATACACTGAAATGCCAGAAAAACTGACACAGACGAGCTTATGCAAGATACATAGCAACGTAACCTATGCGCGTACTCGGTTGCGTCCGCCAGTGCGTATATAAAGCGATAGACATCCTTGCCAGCTGTCAGAGCTGTTTTTGGCATGAGAATGACAAGTAATAACGATTTAAGCGATTTTCAAGCCAGTGTCATTGTTGGCGCTCGTACGATGGGCCATAGTATTTCGGAGGTAGAAATGAAATTTGCAATTTCACGGACGACCATTGCAATGGTGTACCGTGACTTCAAGAATTCCGGCAAAACCTCCAACCTACGATACCAGTGTGGCCGTAAAAAGACATTAGGTGAACGTGACCATCGTCGGCTGTCAAGAATCGTTTCACGCGATACTCTGGCAGGTAGCATTGGAATTCAATGCTTTAGCCTCAACAAGCATCAGCGTCCGGACTGTGCAACGTATCCTGCACGATATGGGCTTTGGGAGCCGACGCCCAACTCGAGTCCCATTGATGGGTGAATGACACAGAGCTATGCGTCTCGCTTCGGCACAACAACACCGCCACTGGACATTTGATGACTGGAAGCAAGTAGCCTGGTCTGACTAGTCGCGTTTCCAACAGTATCGGGAAGATGGAAGGATTCGTGTGTGGCGCAAACCTCATGAAGCCATGGATCCCGCCTGTCAACAGGGAACTGTACCGGCTGGTGGGGGTCAGTAGTGGTATGGGGTGTGTTTAGCTGGATTTCACTGTGAACCCTGGTACGTCTACAAACGTCTCTGACCGGCCAACGCTATGTGCGCATCCTTTCTCACAAGGTACACACGTTCTAAATACACTGGCGTGCAAAAATTAGGGACGAGACGGTTTTTCGAATGTAACGTCGTGTAGATGTGGGCTCCACATCAACTAAAATTATACCATAAGACCCCAAGATGTGGGAATATGGGTCAAGTGAGCAAATCCATCCAAACTAGGAATCCAAACGATAAAAATGCACTGTACTAAAGAGGTAGTTTCGAGCAAAACTGGACAGAAGATAGAAACGTTCATCTGACAGGCGGCTACCAAGAAAAATCCAGTCTTTAGTAGGGGATATGATCATCCCTGACTGAGTTGCAGGATTTACAACGTCTGTCCATGCTGAGCACGAGGTTGTCAAGGAGCTGTTGAGGCATCGCGGCTCATTCCTTTTGCAGCGCCAAACGCAGCTGCGGAATCGTTGCTGACGGCTGGTGACGTGCTGCCATGCGTCTCCTGAGAAAGTCTTACACGTATTCGATTGGATTTAGCTCCCGGGACCTTGCGGGCCAATCCATGCGTTGAATATCTTCACTCTCCAACAGCTCCGCGACAGCCACTGTACGATAAGGCGTAGCGTTGTTGTCCATGAAGAGGAACTCAGGACCCACAGCGCCTCTAAACAGACGCACGTAAGGCAGGAGAACCTCGGTATAATAGCGGACACCAGTGACTGAACCTCTTTGGAAGATGTGGAGGTCAGTACGGCTACCAAGCATGATACCGCCCCAAACGAGAACTCCGCCACCTCCAAACCGGCCCGTTTTGATGATGTTGGAGGTGTGATTGCGTGTTCCCTGCTTTCTCCAGATATGTATACGTCCAAAATCGCTCGTCAGACTAAATCGGCTCGCATCTGGAAAGAGAGCTCTACTCCATTGCTAATGGGTCCAGTTCTTGTGTTCCTGGCAACACAGAAACCGTTGTCTCCCATGAGCAGGCGTTAATAGCACACACCGTACTGGCCGTCGTGCAAATAGACCACCTTTGTGCAGCTTCCTGGCCACGTTAAAACGCGATAACGGACTTCCAGTTGTCTGCTACATGTGCCTTGTGATTTTTCCCGCTGTATGCCGTCTGTCTCTTCTTGCCTGTACACCGGTCGTCCGCCGCCGTGGTTGCTCGTTGACGACCACTGCTAAACTCTCGGACAGCTGTTCTTGTCGTTTGAAATGCTCTTCAAGCTCGTGATACGAGGCTGTGGCCGATCCCGAACTCCTCGGCCACGCTAGTCACACTTCGACCTTCTTCCAACTTCCCAATGACGCGACTACGCGTAAAGTTATCCTGATGTCGTCAACTGGATTGCCTGTTGGCCATATCACACGGTGGCAGTAACTCGAAGTCGTTCAAACCGATGTTCACCGTGTAATATATTTCACCGAATTGCTGAGCGTACACCGCCCGTGTGCTTTATACCCTTCCGACACTCCTCACACCCCGTTACGTCATGCTGCATATATGCGCATGCTCTACCGTACCGGACCCTAGTCTATCTCCTGAGTGGTCTTTCGGTTCGTTATGCCTGCTCGTTCCGCTGTTATGCTAATTTCTCCTCTTCGTCCTTAATTTTTGCACACCAATGTATTAGACTGGTGTACCAGTTTTTCTGGCACTTCAGTGTAGTTACTAAAGCAGAATTAAAGGATCTGGAATCACTTTCTTACGATTAAAGGATGGGCACTATTCGACTAAATTAGAAATGAAGATATCAGGGAGGATTTAAATACATGAAGCTTGTAGCTTTGCCCATTAACGGGCTGGAAGAAATTAATTTGGGTTTAGAAAAATGCGGTGAAACTCTCTCGGCTGCATACAGCGATGAGCCATTAAATTATGACCACCCACAGAATAGAGAGATGAGCGAGTCTGAAGACCGAACGCCGGCACAGGTGAAGTTTACAGAGCAGTATATATACAATCCGAGAATCGGCATTCGGTTAGTAGAGTGTTCGGAGTCAGAATGGGTAAAGCTGCCGATTTATCGGAGTTTGATAAAGGGCAAAATGTGACGGCACGGTGCCTCGGAACTACGATCTCGAAAGCTGTGCCGCTTGTGGGTTGTTCACGTGCAACTAAAGTGAGTACGTATCAAAGGTGGTGCAGAGATGGCCAAACGATGAACCGCCGTTCAGCCGTGTGTCATCCGTTGCTCACTGATTCCAGAGAGGAGCGCAGACTGTCCAACTTTGTTCACAGCTACGGCAGCACCACAGTGCGACAAATCACCAGCAGCTTCAACAGTGGTGATCAGGGCAATGTGTCACAGCACACATTTCATTGCAGCCTTCTGCACATATATTTGCGTAGCCGAAGACCCAGTCTGGTGCCCATGCTCACTGCACGTCTTCGCTAACAACGCATGAAATGCGCCAAAGATCATCTAAATTGGACCTTGGATGATTGGACGAAATTGGCCTGGTCAACTTATACACGGCCGAGTCACACTATCGTGATCACCAGCTAATATCTGGAGTAACCGCCGTGTGCAGCGCGGACAGCAACTTGGCGGGCTGAGAGTGACTCGATAAGGTGTTGGAAGGTGTTCACAGATATGTGCAGCCATGCTGACTATAGTGCATCTGACAGCTGCTGGAGGGTGCGTCGTGGAGGATCGATAGAGCGAAAAACACGATCGAAGTGGTCCCACAAATGCTCAATTGGGTTTAAGTCTGGGGAATTCGCGGGCCAGGGAGTTATTTCAAGTCTTCATCATGCTCTTCCAACCACTCTCAGACATCTAGCTATGTGACACGTCGCATTTTGGTGCTGGAAGATCCTATCCGCCACAGAGAAGACAATCAGCATGTATTTGTGTACTTGGTTTGCAAGGATGGATTCATAACGAATTCGGTCCATAGTTCCTTCCACAGGTGTGAGTGGACCCAGGGAATGTCATGAAATCATTTCCCAGACCATAACGCTCTCCCCAACAGCTTGTGCTCTTCCAGAAATAGTTGAAGAGTGTTTATTATCTGATGTTTCTCGCCTTATATACGCCAACGTCCATCCGTTTGATGAAGCAGAAAACGTGACCCATCGGAGAAGGGAATCCTTTGTGAATCAGCGGAGGTCTGATTCCGATACTGCCGTGCAAATGTAAGCATTTTTTGCCGATGCACAACCTTCAGCATAGGTGCAGTGACGATCCGTTTGAATCGAAGCCTTATACGCAGCAGGGTTCGCTAAAGTGTCGTTTTAGACGAACATCCGGTAGCCCCCTGGTTCATTCAGTCAGTGCTTTGCTCCACTGTAGCTTGTCGATAGGTCCTCACGCCTCTTCGAAACCGACGTTTACCTCTCACATCAATGGCACGTAGTGTTCCACAATTTCCACTTCGCTTATTCTCAATGGTGCCATTTCTCTAATCTAGATACACTTTAACCTCAGCAGCACGCGAACAGTTCACAAAATGCGCTGTTTCAGAAATACTGCCGCACTTGTCCCCGAAAGTCGATAATTATCCCTATTTGCAAATCTGATAAATCGCTCCTTTTATCCATGACAGCAACGAGTGATATGTTTTCAGAATGCCTACAGCACACCTTATATATCCTCCAAGCCAGCTCACGATACGTGCCTTCTTTCGTTGGCTACTCGCTGTTGACGTCAAAAGTAGGAGGTGGTCACAATTATATGAATCGACTGTGTATAAAACTACTAACTATACAGGGAAGTATTGTTGGAACATATCAAGATAATGACATATAAAAGACCACTAAAGGCTTCTATTGTGAATGAATTAAAAGAAAACAGGCAGCAGCAGATCAAAGAAGAAACGTGTTTACAATTGTTGTTGTAAGCAGCAGACTTTACTTGTACCTTGATAAAAAAGATAGCTTAAAATGTATCTATTGATCGCGTCATACAAGATGGTAAAAACCATTTTTTTATTAAAAATACTATATTCTTCTAAATCTTTTTAAAACAACATGAATTCATCAGAAAACATACACCACAAATCAGAAACCAGTTTACCTAACGCAATGAAAAACTAGTTCTCCCCGAAAAGACAACATAGATGTAAGAGATGACACATGATATGGTCAAATACACTGTGCTCAAAGTTAAAGTGTAATTTATAAATTCGTACCTAACTCTATAAGTATATACTCGTACAAACTGATATTGGACAAGAAAAATGCTATGCAATCGAGACAAACAGACAATTTTTCTCAACTTCATGAAATTCCAAGGACAATCCAGAATTAGGAGATGATATGCAATTTGTCAGACCCCGCTGAGTTCGGTCTGCCCCTAGGCCTTACGAAATCCGAATATCTCTAACGGGCCTGACGTAGGTTCTTTGAGTGCCGTCGAGTTAAACTCGATCGCTGAAAAAACTGGAACGTGTAGTCAGTAATCACTTCAGTTCACGAAAATGAATTACTCCAATAACAAGTCCTTGGTTAGACGAAACAAAATTTAATAGATGAAAGAATAAGTTCGGTTCGATTGGCTATCTCCACGTGCCAACAGCTTCCCAGATAGCGAACACTTCACTATCTCACGATATCCCGAAAGACCCCTCGCCACGTGGACTTGAGTCGTTCCGTCAAAAACCCCGGCGATCTCTTATCGCAGAAAAAAACCCCGACTCCTCCGTCAGTGAAAAACGAAAAACCCCGAGAGATCTAACCGGAACTCTCTCTGTAAAACACTTCTTACTTCGTGGAAGGTGAAACTCGAGAAGCCCCCTTAGCAAAGAAGAAGAAGAGTTCCTAGCTTAGGTTGAGAGACCCGAACCCACAGCGCTCTGCGCCTTTTGGCCGGTGAAGGTAAAAATAAGAGAATAGGGAACATAATGACCTGATAGAAAAGCATGAAAGGAGAGTAAAGAAAAATTAGAGCAGAAGGAGTATACGGTTTTCCATTAAGTATTGAAGTTGTAAGCTACCCTAAATACTTACCTGCAACAATTCGCTCCGAGCAATTAATCCCGCAGCCAACGTCCGGCCGAAGGAATCGGGGAAAGGACAGGGAAAAGGGGAACCTGGGAAAAAAAGAAGCACACACACAAGAAAAAATCCTGCAGAGAAACACCCAGTTCTCTCGCAAAACCATGAATTGAAAGGCACATGAAATCACAGAATTGTCATTTGCTCAGTTTCCAGGCAGAAGTCGCCTTGCTTCTCAGGAGCCAATCAGAAAAAAGATTTTTCCCATTGGCTGGTGGGGAGTTTGGTATTTTTAACAACTACATGTTTCTTCACATGTGTGAATAATACCGGCTTTTCACATATGTGGAAAAAAAACCCTCTGTACACCAGTCCCAATTATTATTTTTTTCTTGCTAGTGTAGCTATGAATTGGGTACATTTCTGGAACTTTATTCAAAATAGCTCTTGGCCGTTTATATCTGTAATTATCATTGACAGTGTAATTAAGGGCCTCTCTGCCCAGAATTTGGATGAATTTTAGCTTTTTCATAGTACGTTTTAGCTAGATTGTACATCATATAATGGATAGAATTAATATTTAACCAGCTACGGATTGCATGATTTGAAGTTCTTCCATCAAATCCAACCATCATACGTAGGGATTTATTTTGAAATGAGGTAATATTATTTTTCTGCTGTTTGTTGCAGTTACCCCAGATAGGACAGCCATAAGTACTGACACGGCTGATACAGGCTTTCCATAGCAAAGTTTTATTTTTCCTGCTAAGCCTTTTATTTTTTATTATTGGCTGGAGACTTCCACTAATCTTAAGAGCTTTGGTCAGAGCTTCTTTAATATGATTCTCCCAGTTCAGGTTGTGGTCCATAATAAGTCCTAAATATTTAACATCTTTTACCCAAGGTATTATTTTTCCATACATTTCTATTTCAAAGTCTGGATTGTATTTATATTTAATCCTAGAAAATATAATTGTTTGGGTTTTTTCAGTGTTGATTTTAATTTTCCAATCTAAGAAATACTTCTCAAGTTGTTCCACATTATGTTGCAACATAAACGTTGCTGGGTTTTTGTTTTGGGAAGTATAAGCAAGTGCAGTGTCGTCAGCATAAATAGCTGTAGTCAGATTCCTGTTATTGAAGTTGGGAAAGTCTGACGTAAAAATAGAGTACAACTTTGGCTCGAGTACACTGCCTTGCGGCACACCAGCTTCGAAGTTGTTGTTTTTTGACGATTTTTTCCATTGATTTTTTCACAGAAAAATTGATTTTGCCCCCTTAGCGAACATGTCGCTTCCTTTTATATCCTTAATTTTTATCTCCACCCTTTCCGCCTCTGGAAATCCTCTTGGTGTGGAGTTAGCCGTTCACCGGAAGTGGTGACCTTTGACCTATGTATTAGACCCCGTCGACCAGGTCGAATTCAACGGATGTCGCTAGTCACATCCTTCGTTCGGTTACATAATCCAGCTTACAAAGGAAATGGTGCCACGTGCGTTTGAATTTGCATTATATTGCCTTTGAAATGAGAAATAATTACAGAAAATATTACTACGTGGAAATAATTAGTGGGGCCCGACTCCGTCACCTTACACAATTGTTACGAAATTTCATGTGGGATTTTAAGACATCAATTAGCACTCTTTTATCGCTATTACAAACAGATATTAGCCAAAAGAAAATTCCCGTTGAGTCATGAACTACCCTACTACGAGCAAGGAATTGAAGAAATTCGGTGTTGGTAGTATCATGCTTACACGGAATCCACTTATTTCTGCTAGGAAGCGGAGTGTTCATGTACAGTGGTGCTCGCGTTGTCGTGACTGCACACCGGAGAACTGGGAGAAGGTAATATGGTCCGACGAGTCGCGGCGCACCTTGTTCTGTGCCGAAGGTAGACAGAAAGTTTAGCTGGGGCCCCATTCAGAAAAGGACTCAGCTTGCCTTGTAAACACAATGCAAGCTTCTGGAGGTGGTGTCATGGTGTGGGCACGTTCTGTTGGTACGGAACGACGGGTCCCTTTATATTGCTGGGATGTGGTATCCTCCAAGGATTATCTGAACACTGTTGCCTATCAAGTCGATGACGATGATTTTTTATCCAGCAGGTGACGGCTGTTTCACTGACGACAATGCTACTGTCCATCGGGCAAGAAGTGTTCAGAAGTGGTTTAGCGAGTATGACAGCGACTTCCACCATCTACCCTAGCCACCACAATGCCTGCATCCGAACCCCATTGATGTGTAGCATATGTAAGAAACACAGATCTGGGTGCAAAGTCCTTCTTTGTGAAATCTGAGTCAGTTAAAAATCTGTCTGGTGAACGAACAGCTTCAATGTTGTAAACGTAGATGCAATAGAACCCTTGTGTGAATATATGCCAAATAGCATCTATGCAATTTAGGCAAAAGCAGATTCAATCTGATATTGAATAAATGTTTTGTAATTCAGCAGAGGATATGTGTAGATCTAACAAATGAAGAACAATTCTGCATAGAAGTCGCCAACATGAAGAGGACAGAATGGGTGGTAAATTCGTCTTCCAGAAGAAAACGACTCATTAATATACACGCTAGAAGACTTCGTGCAACAGAACTAAATAGGCTGCAATGGAATACCGTCTTAGCACGATTTATTTTAAAATATAAAATACTATATACAGGTTAAAATATACATTAGTTCTTTCGAAGTGACACTCACTTCATCTTCAGATCTACTGATATAAACGCCATCTCAATATCATATATGGGTACACTATGGGTACACTACTACTTGGTCACGTGACATGACGTGGCTGTTGGGAAATTTTTATGCAAATCATGATGAGGATGATTTATGAGTACGAGATTATGTTATAATTAGAACATGTCATACTACTCGATACAACAATCCGTAACGTAATACATGAATAAGTTGTTCCCATTCTCCAGATAACTCAGCAGGGGTGTAATCATTGCAGCATTGGTCTCCAAAGGCTGTGATGTATACACTCTCCAAGCATAGTAGTGAGTGGGTAGAGGCGGGGCTTGCCAGTAGTTTGGTATTTTCCCAGTCTGGGTACATATCACCAGAAATAACATTCCTAGTCAGGGCTGTGCTTTGTAGGTTTGCCTTTAAACTGTATTTATGCTCCTGTAATCGCAAGCCCACTTGTCGTTTTGTAGATCCTAGGTAATTACTGATGGTTTCACCTGATCGTGGATCTAGCATAGGAATATTGTACACTCCCCAGTTTTGCAGCATGTTGGTTTTGCATCGGTCTTTTCTAACGTACTTTGACATACATTTAGTGCTAACACCAAATCTTAGGTTATGTTTGAAACACAAGCGAGATAGTGCATTACAGATATATGGTATGTATTCAATTGAGCCTACAAATTTCCAGTTGTCCCTTGTGTCATTTCTTATAAAGGTGGTGGTACTACTCGCCCTGACACGTGCAAAAATACGTTTGACTAAATGGGTGGGATAACCAAAACAACTGGCCAAATTGAAAATATATCTGATCTCCTGGTCAAAGAAGGACTTTGTGGTGGTATGTGTAAATGCACGGCGAAAATGGAAATTAATAGCTGAGGTTTTGTACTGAAAGCGGTGCAAGGAATTAAATGGAATAATCGAACTTATGGCTGTAGGTTTTCGGTAAACAGAAAAACATAAGGAGTTGGATGAAGGGTTTCTGTGTGCACAGAAATCTAAAAAAATGCAATTTGAAATAATCTGTTTCCTGTTCTACCGTGACTCTGATGGTTAGAACTACCGAAGATAATATCTTGGTGAAGTTATTTAATTCGTCTTGGGTGTGAGGCCAGATCACCAAGATGTCGTCAACGTATCTAATGTATAAACTAGGGGTGAGTCGAAATTCATTGAGAACTTTGTTCTCAACATATTGAAGCATAATTTCTGCTAACACTGTGGATAATGGGGCACCAATTGGTGAGCCCTCTAACTGTTGATAAATGCAATTCTGAAATTTACAATACGATCGTTTTTGAACAAAACGTAACGCCTTAACAACTGCTGTGCTTTCAGAACATAGGGTATTGGTGTCAGCAAGTAAAGCCTCAATAATGTGATGGGTAGCATCAACAGGTACATTAAGGTACAAATCTACTACATCAAACGAAGCCAAAATGAAAGGAACGTTGTGGGGCTGAAACACTCTAATCCTTTCTAAAGCCCTAACTCATAACTGAGTAAGGGGAATCCACTATAAATTTAGCAAGATATTTTGCCAGGGTTTTTTCAAGTGGCTTGATAGGGTTCACAAAGCCAGAAACTAACGGGCGAAGTGGGTACTCCTCCTTATGCAACTTGATACGGCCGAACATATCAGGGACACGGTAGCCAGCGGGGGGGGGGGGTAAATTGCATGATTGAAACTATCAGGGAATACGTGGGCCTTCTTTAGCCTACCTAGGGCTGCAACTTTTGCTTTAGAGGGATGATTACCTGTTACTTTGTGTAGGATTGTGCCAATGACATCTTGCATTTTTTGAGAATATAAAGAGGTGATTAAAATAACAATCTGTGAGTATTTATCTGCAAATAAAATAGAAATATTAGAGTCTTTAACCAGTTGGTTGGTTGATGGGTTTTATTGGCGCAAGGGCCTTTAACCAGTTGAGATATTTGCTGCTTTTCATCATTAAAGGCATTTGATTGCACATCATGGTGATTTTGGTTGGCAAGATATCTACCAATTTTTTTTTTAAAGAAAGGATTTCCGATAAAGGAACATGTTGTGAAAAATATTTTATTTTAACTTTCATTTTTAGTTCCTTTCCTACGTAAATTCGAGTTTGTTCTCTTTTCCACTTTCTAAACTTAACGCGATATCTTCTGTCTCACATGAATGAGGTTTGGTAACACCCTTGAGGTCAGTACGTAAGTGACGTATGCATGGTGATAAGAACTAGGAGATATATATTTTTTGCGACGCAGTTGATTTGAGTGTGGAGATGTTAGATCGTTGCTGAGTTTGATTGTACGACAGCTAATTAACGTATGTGAAGTTGTGGGTGTACCTCGCCGTGATTTGTTTGTGATGTCGTCTAATGTTGCTGGACCAATAAAACGTTTACGTTAGTGAATTAACTTTTTGTATGTGTTTCCTCTGGCCCTAAGAGCCTTAATTTAAAGTAAGCTATCCAGTACAATTAGTGCATCATATTTTCCCTTAATCAAATATCTATTCAGCCGGACATTTGGAACTTTAACATAACAAATCTGACATAACGTAAAACGTGTTATCTTATAGGGTGTTGAGTCAGCTGCAAGGAAAATGAAGAAGCGTTTTGCAAATGTCTGCATAAGCCGGCAATTCGAAATGCATAGTATTTAGATTATATAGATTTTCGAGATTGTCCATCTTAACGTAAAAGCGGACACTCACTAAATGCGATTCCAGATTAATGCTGAGAAGTCTTCCTGGACTACTAGGAGAAATGATTTGTTGGACACAACTCCTTGCAAAGCTGCTACGGCATAGGCACCTGCTCTTCGTTTCAGAAGACATGTCGACACTTTAAGGAAGTACACTATCATACTTTGGACTAAACTCTCATTCTAGCATCCAGTTGCTCCGACGGTGTCATCCAGTTAAATTGGGTGAAAAAGAAAGGATTTCGAAAATGTATCTCTCTATCCTAAAAAAGAGTAACTGAAGCCGCTGTTTTAGAAGTTTCGCGACACTCTTGCTTTCCTAGCTCGCAGCGCAAAACGTATTCAACACAAAAATACGAAATTTATATCGTTTGTAGAGAATTGTTTGGAGAACAGGGGCGATACTTCAAGAGCTATTGTATTTCAAAGTTAAGGTAAGCAAAAAAGTGCTATCAGGTCGCGTTCCGGACACACTAACAGCAACAGAACCACGAAACTTAGTAGGCATGTAGTGCCATGACCGAATGTTTGCACCTCGTTGCCCTTTTTTTGAATCTCGATTTAGTTTACGAGAAATTACATTTCTAAATTGCACAAAATTCTCTATTTGGCGATGGGATCCTTTAAACAAATAGATAAATGGCAAACTATAAATCATAACGCTTTGCAATTTTTACAGCATAAACTTACAACCATCATCCCTTTTTAAACGAAAAAAAATTAAGAAAAAGTCATTTTTTGATTTTTAAGCATTTTTTAAAGACGCAAAGGAAAGAAACGAATAGCTCGTCTGCCTTCACGATAACCACAGAGGAAAGTACTGGTCCCGTGACCTCCTGCCATGGTGACGCAGAGAATTTGTTATGCATATGCTTTGTTGGTAAAGCTATCACAGTTGTTTAAGGTGGACGTCAAGTAATTTTGCTTCCTATACTTCCAATGGAAAAACTTCTGTACACATTTTCTTCACAATTAATGCGTTCCCAAGGATGAAAATTTGAACATCGATTAAAATAGCTTCATTTTATAACTTGGAATACTTAATATTTTCTAAAACATAACTATAATTATGCAATCCAAAATTTGTTTGTCTCTAGACGTTATCAAAGTACAGGTCGCGGCATCTTCTTTTCAGGACAGTTAATGCGTTTCCAAGGATGACAATTTGAACATCGGTTAAAATAGCTTCATTTTATAACTTGGAATACTTAATATTTTCCAAAACATAACCATTATTATACAATCCAGCATTTGTTTGTCTACTGACGTCTTCAAAGTACTGGTCGTGGCATCTTTTTTCGGGACAATTAATGCGTTCCCAAGGATGAAAATTTGAACATCGATTAAAACAGCTTCATCTTATAACTTGGAATACTTAATATTTTCTAAAACATAACCATTATTATGCAATCCAACATTTGTTTGTCTACTGACGTCATCAAAGTACAAGTCGCGGCATCTTTTTTCAGGACAATTAATGCGCTCCCAAGGATGAAAATTTTAACATCGATTAAAATAGCTTTATTTTATAACTTGGAATACTTAATATTTTCTAAAACATAACCATTATTATGCAATCCAACATTTGTTTGTCTACTGACGTCATCAAAGTACAAGTCGCGGCATCTTTTTTCAGGACAATTAATGCGTTCCCAAGGATGAAAATTTGAACATCGATTAAAATAGCTTTATTTTATAACTTGGAATACTTAATATTTTCTAAAACATAACCATTATTATGCAATCCAACATTTGTTTATCTACTGACGTCATCAAAGTACTGGTCGTGGCATCTTTTTTCGGGACAATTAATGCGTTCCCAAGGATGAAAATTTGAACATCGATTAAAACAGCTTCATCTTATAACTTGGAATACTTAATATTTTCTAAAACATAGCCATTATTATGCAATCCAACATTTGTTTATCTACTGACGACATCAAAGTACAAGTCGCGGCATCTTTTTTCTGGTTCCAACACCACCAAAAAGGAGAAGTTATTGATTTTTAATACATATAATTATGGTTATGTTTTAGAAAATATTAAGTATTCCGAGTTATAATATGAAGTCCTTTTAATCGATGTTAAAATTTTCATCCTTGGGAAGACACTAATTGTGAAGGAAATATGTACAAAAGTTTTTCCATTGGAAGTATAGGAAGCAAAATTACTTGACGTCCACCTTAACGGGTCAGCATAACGATTTATTGTTGATGATTATGACGGTGCGTGCAGACTAAAAATTAAATGATATGGTAAAAACGCTGTGTTATGCACGATTAAAACGAAATCTGAATATATATACAAGGTGCGTAAAGTATCATCGGATTATTAGTAGTACAGGCATGGGGAAAATAAAATATACATTTACGACACGTAGCAAATAAAAAACCTATGAATTATTGAAGGACTTGTATGGAAAATAGTCTTTGTTGTAAAAACTATCAAAGAAGGAGGATTTTTAGAAGCAGATATATATAATGAAATATATTTTGACATTAATAACATTTGCGTTCATCCGTGCTGTTGTTCATTCATTCCAATGCATGATTTTTTTAATAGATTAATACCTGGACTGACATAGCACATTCTCTTTTTTTTCTTTTTTTTTCTTTTTGTCAAGGAAAGAGCTAGAAATGCGAATTACAAGTGGAAGTCGAGCTTTTTAAAAAAAAGGCTTGTTATAGAAAGTTAAAAAGTATTTTTACAGTTGCAAATTGATCGACTAATTTTCATAACGAGCTGAAGCGTTTGAACGTATATTTTAACTGTGATTGCCGAATATTGAACTTCAGTTCATTTATCTTTATCAACTCAGTATTTTAGTGCTAAAATTTTCCACGGAATGTACCTGAGCCAACTCAGTATTTTCAATGCTTAAGTCGTCTACGCAATGTACTTGAGTCAACTCAGTACTTTCAGTGATTAGGTCCTAGATGAAATGTATATGAGTCAACTCAGTATTTTCAGCGCTTAAGTGCTCCAACAAATGTACCTGAGTCAACTCAGTATTTTCAGTGCTTAAGTCCTCCACGAAATGCATCTGAGTCAACTTAGTATTTTCAGTGCTTCAGTCCTCCACGAAATGTATTTGAGTCAACTCAGAATTTTCAGTGTTTAAGTCGCCAACGAAATGCACCTGAGTCAACTCAGTATTTTCAGTGCTTCAGTTCTCCACGAAATATATTTGAGTCAACTCAGTATTTTCAGTGCTTTAGTCCTCAACGAAATGAATCTGAGTCAACTCAGTACTTTCCGTGATTAGGTCCTATAGGAAATGCATGTGAGTCAGCTCAGTATTTTCAGTGCTTAAGTCCTCAACGTAATGTATCTGAGTCAACTCAGTATTTTCAGTGCTTAAGTCCTCAACGAAAAGTATCTGAGTCAACTCAGTATTTTCAGTGCTTAAGTCTTACACTGAATGTACTTTAGTTAACTCAATGTTTTCAGTACTTAAGTCCTCCACTATATATAAGAGTCAACTCAGTATTTTCAGTGCTTAAATCCTCCACGAAACGTATTTGAGTCAACTCAGAATTTTCAGTGCTTAAGTCATCAACGAAATGTATCTGAGTCAGCACAGTATTTTCAGTACTTAGGTCCTCCACGAAATGTATCTGAGGCCAATCAGTATGTTAAGTGCTTAAGTTCCACAGGAAATGTATCTAAGTCAACTCAGTATTTTCAGTGCTTAAGTCCTTCACGAAATGTATCTGATTAAAGAAAGACCTAAATATCGTATATAGTTTTCTAAATTTATTTTTAATTGCTGTTGAATTACTTACACAAAGGGAACAAATGAATAAATAAAATTAATGGGAATTAAATATCAATTAAAGTTAAAAATTAAATTAAATAAGATCCAGCTCTGTTTTTTATGTTTGATGTATCGATATTTTGGTTGTACATGTAAGTGCAATATTTTCTGTACATTTAAAATTTGATTGGATTCCTTAAACATTTTCTTTTCTTGTTTTCTCCGGTTTTTTAATATACAATGGCTGTTCAATAAAAACTGAACGTAAAATCACACCAAATGAAGAAAATAGGTACAGCAAAATATATGTTATTCTTTCTCAAAGTGTCTTTCCTCGGATGATATACAAAGGTCCCATCATTCAGTCCACTTTTCAAAGCATGTGGCGAAGCCACTTTGTGGAAGCTGCTTTAACTACCACTGTGCAGCTTGAATAACGTCAGCATCTATGTTGAATGTTCCGCCATGGAACTTCTGCTACTTTATTGGAAACAACCAGAAATCGCACAGGGTGAGGTCAAAACCGTAGGTAGGCCGGGGTATGATGTTAATACTAGATTTCGTAAGAAACTGCTGAACACAAGCAGCCACATGTGTGCGGGTGTTATCATGGTGTAGGGTTCACTTGTCCGTCAGTACCGGTCACTTAATCGAAATGTGTCGTCGCAGACGCTTCAAGACTGAAATGTAATACTCAGTATTGATAGTAATTTGTGTAGGAACGGCATGCTGGTACACTGCACCTTTAGGATCAAAGGAAATTTTCATTATCCCCTTCCCAGCTGATTTGGTTTGGTGGAATTTTTTGGTTTGGCGGAATTTTTTTTTGGTTTGGTGAAATTTTTCGGTTTGGCGGATTTTTTTGTTTGGCGGAATTTTTTTGTTTGGCGGAATTTTTCGGTTTGGCGGAATTTTTTAGTTTGGCGGAATTTTTCGGTTTGTCAGAATTTTTTGGTTTGGCGGAATTTTTTGGTTTGGCGGAATTTTTTGGTTTGGCGGAATTTTACGGTTTGTCAGAATTTTTTGGTTTGGCGGAATTTTTTGGGTTTGGCGGAATTTTTCGGTTTGGCGGATTTTTTTTGTTTGGTAGAATTTTTTGGTTTGGCGGAATTTTTTGGTTTGGCGGAATTTTTTAATTTGGCGGAATTTTTCGGTTTGGCGGAATATTTTCGGTTTGGCGGAATTTTTTGGTTTGGCGGAATTTTTTTGTTTGGCGATTTTTTTGGTTTGGCGGAATTTTTTGGTTTGGCGGAATTTTTCGGTTTGGCGGAATATTTTGGTTTGGCGGAATTTTTCAGTTTGGCGGAATTTTTTGGTTTGGCGGAATTTTTCGGTTTGGCGGAATTTTTCGGAGGATACGAGCCTGTGCGTTTCCTGACTCTTGTTGTGCGCTTCGCGAGGGGGTGCGAAATAGTGGAGACATCTTTCATCGGCAATTATTACTGCGTTAATAGGGTTCTGATTATTTGCGATCATTTGTTTCCACTCATGACACACCTGAACTCTGGGTAACAATTGTTCTCTCTTCAATTGATGAAGTACCCATCTGAAACACGCATGACGCAGCAGTAATCTGTCGCGTAGAATGCGGAATGCCGAAGTTTTTGAAATATTATTTAACGCCGCTATGTCTTAACACATCATTCGTCGATCTTCTTGCAGGATTTCCCAAACAGTTTTAACCATGCGCTCCGTAGCAACACTTTCAGGTCGACCAGGCTTAGTAACGAGTTCTGCCGACGAACGCCCTTTTTTGAAATCATGGCGCCATCTAAAAATCACTGACTCACCCAAGCATTTATCTTTTTAAGTCAACTGTTTCTGGAGCCTTTTTACCTAAAAGATAGCGAAATTTTATCGCACAACGCATTTCACTTTTTAATTCTGAACCACTCACTTCCATAGTTGTATTACGCAGCCGTACCTTAAAACAACCGCGCAATAACAGAACCAGAATCGTCTGCCACGGTTAATAACTATTGCCATAGATACGTCCTTAATTCAGTTAGTTGTCTGCGTGGTTATTTTTCCCCTTCGCAGTGTTGCCAACTCAAAACAAAAAAATATCCTGAGTTTTTATGGAACGACCTTTTTGCAATTTCTTTGAAATACTCAATAACTATTAAATCATGTTTGATCATTCCTAATGCTTTACAGAAAAAACTTTATTGAAATATTATGCTCTTCATAATGTTAAATAATGGTCGAGTATGCCATTTTTAACTCACACTTCGTGGACGACTGGAAAGAGAAAGATAAATCATAGCGGTATTGCTCAAGTCATCCTTCAGGGTGACTTTATTCTGGTAATTTCTGAATCAACAACCGCCGAAACATACGATTCATTACTAATGATTCTCAAAAGACATTTGAAATGTTTTTACAGTATTTTAAATTGTAATACGTTCAATCTGTCAATAAAAGTCTATTAACGACAGCCCCAGCTAAAAGAAAATGGTCTTTTATATCCCAATCTGAATTCAAGAATAATATTTCTCGCCTCTTTTTTTCTCAAAGGTATTCGTAACATCATTATGTTGTTATTGCTGTTTATGAAATTTTCGTTACTTTGATTCCATGGAAAGTACAGATGTCTTGAGTAAAGCTAGTCATTTAAAAAGGAACAACGAAGTGATGGAACATATTTCTTGATTTTGATATTATAAGAGTTAAAATGGGTGTTTATGTTCTGAAACTGAAAATTAGGAAAACATGTGGCAGTTAGTTTTCGTTCTTTCTATTTCGTTTCATTCTAATTTATTTATAATTCAAGAAAGGATGAGATCATACAATTTGTTTTTGTTTTTTTTGGTGGTTATGATGCAAGATTAAATTAATAATTTATTCATGTCTTTCAAATTCAAAACTGTAGATAAAAAATGGAAGAGAAACAGATCGTCAGAGAACATGTGAAGGAAAACTAGAAAATATTGCTCAAGGTGAGGAATGTATACTTAGAATGCAATAAGTTCGAGTGGAAAAAGTGTCAATAGAAAGGAAAGCACGTAGGGAAATGTGGTATTACAGATGTTGGGAAAGAAACTGAGAAAGAGAGAAGGATAGAAGTACGAAATAAAGCCTAAGTACGGAAAAAGAAGCTGTTAGGGAACAGAGGGACCAGAAAGAACAAGTTTGTAAAATCATGCAATGCATTGATTATAATACGCTTTCCAACATACCAGAAATCATTACACAAGTTATAACTCAAGTTATGAGAGTAATGGCTGTGGAATAAAACTCGATCCTGTGCCCTGACCTTTGATCATATATCGATGATATTCAACAGAACCAGTTTGGTATACCTTCGAAATAACATGATAAAGTTTTGTCGCAATCGAAGCATTTTTACGTAAGTTATGATACATAAGGGCTATGGAATAGATCCCGCTCCTGTGCCCTAACCTTTGACCCCATTTCCCCTATTTTAAACAGAATGCGTCCCCAGGCAGGCCCCTACAACATACTAACATTTCATTTAAATCGAAGCATTTTTACCTACGTTATGACGCTTAATGGCGATAGAAGGGATTCCGCTCCTATGTCCGGACCTTTGACCCCATATCTCCCATTTTTAATAGGGTTTGTGGCCAGATGGTCATCTACCACATACTAAAATTTCATCGAAATCGAACCTTTTTTACGTTAGTTATGACGCATAGGAGCAGTGGATCGGATCCCGCTCCTATGTACTGACCTTTGACCCCATTTCGTTCACTTTAAATAAGATTCCTTCCCAGGTGATACCCTACCAGATACTAAAATTTCATCGAAATTGAACGATTGTTACGCGAGTTATCGTGCGGACGGACATACGCACACAACGCGTGACGTAATGAAGCAGGTGGGAATCGCGAACATCTGCTCGCAAGAGTATGACGTCATAAAACTTTAACAGGATCCACACACAACGCGTGACGTAATGAGACAGATGGCGTGACCTCGCGCCAACATTCTCAAACGCGAGATTGTGACGTCATAAGATTTCTAATCATTGGAAGCATTAATGGAACGACGCCATGACACTAAAAACGTTATAATTCGGGGTGGTTATTTAACCCACTAAACGAATTCTCCTAAAGTCGAAATCAAGCTAAATCGATTTCTAGTACCAGAAATCGGTAGGTTAATGACTTTCATCAAAATTCTTAGAGCCGTTTTCATAATAAAATGTACATACATACATACAAGAATTGCTACTTTAAGGTGGACGTCAAGTAATTTTGCTTCCTATACTTCCAACGGAAAAACTTCTGTACACATTTTCTTCCCAATTAATGCGTTCCCAAGAATGAAAATTTTAACATCGATTAAAATAGCTTCATTTCATAACTTGGAATACTTAATATTTTCTAAACCATAACCGTAATAATACTTTCCAAATCATATCCGTAATTATGCAATCCAACATTTATTTGTCCACTGACGTCATCAAAGTACAGGTCGCGCTATTTTTTTTTCTGGTTTCAAAACCACCAAAGGAAACGTTATTGTTTTTTAATATAATTATGCTTATGTTTTAGAAAACGTTAAGTATTCCAAGTTATAGTATGAAGTTATTTTAATCGATGTTCAAATTTTCCATTTTTGGGAATACACTAGTTGTAAAGGAAATGTGTACAAAAGGTTTTTCATTGGAAATATAGGAAGCAAAATTACTTGACCTCAACCTTAATAGTGTGTGATAAGGGCGATGGAAAGGATCCCGTTCCTATGTCCTGACCTTTGATCCCATTTGTTCCATTTTCAATAGGGTTTCTTTCCAGGTGGTGCCCTACCACATACTAAAATGTCATCGAAATCGAACCATTTTTACGCACCTTATGACGCATAAAGGCAATGGAATGTATCCCGCTCCTATGTCCTGTCCTTTGACTCCACTTCACCCATTTTCAATAGGCTTCGTCCCCAGGTGGTCTCCTATCACATACTAAAATTTCATTGAAATCGAACCATATTTACGCAAGTTATGACGCATAAGGGCAATTGAATGGATCACGCTCTTACGGCGTAACCTTTGATCCCACTTTACCCATTTTTAACATGGATCGTCCCGGCATGGTACCCTACCACATACTAAAATTTCGTCGAAATCGAACCATTTTTACTTGAGTTATCGTGCCGACAGACGGACGGATGGACGGACGAAAAAGCTGGATCACATACGCTTCTTCAACCTACGGTTGGAAAGCTTAAAAAAGCAAGAAGGTAGACAGAGAATGGGAGTGCAAACACAAAGAGGGAAAAGGAGAGAAAGTATGAAAGAGGAGACAGGGAACGTTGGAAAGGTGTAAATGAAAAAGGTAAATGAGAGACAATGGCATGCGAGGGAAATTGTGAGAGAGCGAGAGACAGAGAGGGGGGGGTTGAGAGGCACGGCGTTAAAGAGAGACGGAGAGAGAGTCGGAAAGGAGAGTTTGAAAGAGACAAAAGAGAAGTAGGAAAAGAAAAGGAGAAGATAGTGCGAGAGAAAAGATAGGGACAGATGGAAAGAAGAAAGACAGAGTGGCAGTTTAAGAGTGAGAACATAGGTGAAAAGGAAAAAGAAATATAGAATGCCTGTGATAGAAATATACGAAACATAGATTAAAAGTACGAAAGTCAGAGAATAAGAAGAGAAAGCTAGAAGAGAAAATGTTTGAGAAAGAAAGCTGGGGAGAAGAGTGAAATAATTCAGAGAGAAAATGAGATTGAGAGGTGAAAAGTATGGAAGTGAGACAGAGACTGAGAGAGGGAAAGGAGATAGCTTGTGTAGTTTAAAATGTGCTTCCATTGAGGTTATTGAATTACATCTGCGACATGAGTAAGAATTTTTAATGCAGGGCAACTGTACATAAGAATGGAAGCGAAGAGAGATAGCGGGGAGAGAGGGAATGAGAGATAAGAGAAATAGTGAGAGAGTGAGAGAGATACAAGAACAGAACACAGCGCGAATCAGCTATGGAAAGAGAGGAAGCGACAGAGAGAATGGCAGGAAATAGAGAAAGAAAGATTCTGAGAGAGAATCGAAGAAAGAGAAATATAGTAATAGAGAGAATAAAGAAGATAAAGAAAAGAACGTAGCAATATTACATTTGCTCTTTCAGCTGCGTGTTTGATAGATTAATGGCAACTATGACATCCGTAAAAAAGCATAACGGAAATTCTTCCACATTTTCTGAATATCGCATATGATGTACTGCATTCGTGCCTTCCGTGCTTGAAATCGAAGTCATGAGAGGATCGATATTTACGTTTTTCACAATTTCTACAGGACAAGTTTAACCTTTGAGCGAAAGAAAATAATGTAGACTGAAAGAGTTTTCATTTGGTCTTCGTAACAGATAATATTACATAAACATCAGCAAATGTGAACAGAAGACTGTTCCTCAGGGATATTTCTAAGACGACAAGATACGTTGCAAATGTCCATACATATCGTATACCAAAAGAATACGTGCTAAAGAATTTTTCTTAGAAAATTCAGAACATCTTGTATTTTTATGGCAGTGTCTGTTTTCTGTCTCGAAAATGTTAGTTATGTAATGATTAATCTCGCTTGTTGCTATGCGACTGCTGCTTTGCTGGAGATTAAAATACACAGTACTCAGAAAAAATGCTCGACCTTTTCATGAGTCGACATTATTTTAAAAATGTGGTTTTTTTAATATAAATTATTAAACCCATGATGCAATTTTATACTAATCTTGTCATCCGCAACGATTTAAAATACCAGGGAACTTCCAAAGTGCTAATATTTCAACCCATAATCTGTAAAAATAAATGAAGTGCACGATGTCTGACTTTCACATGTGATAAACATTACGAATTTCTGTTACTGCTCTTGTCTCCTTTCTCTTATGCGCATTTATGTTTGTCACTCGTAACACTTTTTGATTCTAATGTTATGTCGGAACTTCCACGAATTTTTTTCCTTGTGGCATCACCCACAGATCATAACGTCAAGCAAAATTAAGATGTAAATAAGATATGTGAAATATGCAAAGTATAGTCAGTATACCTGATAATAGATTAGCCGGATAATTGCAAGTTAAACAAAATTCTGTTAGGTAACGTTATGCTATTATCTTTTCTAATTAAATATTATATATCCCTTTTTGCCGCCCCGGTGGCACAGTGGTCTAAGCGATGGCCTCTGATCATTCGTCCAAAAGGTGTCCGCGTTTGAATCCCGGTGAGGCATGGATGTTGTGTTTGTCTTACGGCACTGGCCCTCTCCCTTCCTTGGAGCCAGTGACCCTATATTAAGGGCGGGCGACTGCTTACAGCCTATTGAGTTGCTCACGGTGGTCGTTAAACCTCTAATTAAAAAAATCCCTTTTTAGTGTGTCTATGTTAATTAGTTTCTGCTACTAATTTGTTTGTTAAATCATCAGTTTTCATATTTGGCTTTGCAGTGCCTTCTGTTAAAGTACCAAGGAGCTATAAAAGAAATATCCCTGTTTTGGGATGGCTTCATTAACGTGTTTTGGCATAATAGCGCAATTCCGTTAACTGGTTACAGTGCGACTTACTGGGTGTCGTGGTTTCGAAGAACAATGGCTAAATGGTGAAATATAACTGTGAACCCACTCCATACCCTCACATAGGACTCTGTAGAGGTCTTTTGTGAATAACAGTCGGTCGCGCAGTTCCCTGTATTCGACAGTCCTATTGTGCGTGTGCAAAATTTCTACCTGTTTTTATAATAGATTCAAATTGCGTCTGGAGTAGTTACGTCACAGGTGACGCTGCTATGCCGAATATTCGGCCAGTAAATCGTGGAGCAGTAGAGCATATACAGGGTGTTCGTAAACTGTTTTTACCGAAGAAGAGGAGTGATAGTACCTATCAAGACAAACAATATTTACAATGGAACCTAGGGTCGCATTCCATTCTGAGTGTCTGAAAAGAGTAAACTTAGATGTCCAAGTTGAACTTTCAACCGTTCCAAAAAAGACATTTAACGACATCATAAGTTGCACAATCCCATTTATAGAGATCAGGGACAGACTTAAACTAGATGCTCAAAGTGGCGGCCACGGTTGCGGTTGCACAATTCACACCAGCGAATGAAAGACTGCATGGCGCACCCTCTCGAAGCCTTCTGGTGTCGTGTTTATCCTGTCCGCTGCAACAACGATTCTCGCGACGAGATCTTCCACGGAGTCCACAAGCGTCTCGTACACCAATGATTTCATGTGAACCAGAAGAAGAAGTCCAGTGCGTTTAAGTCCGGTGAGCGTGGAGGCCATGTCACAGGTCCGCCGCGTCCAATCCATCGTGCGGGATATATGGCATTCAGGAATTGCCTACTGCACCTTGATAAGCCTATCAGCTGCAACTATCGATGCTGCGTCTTTTCTCTAACAATGTGCATACAGTAAATGCTTGACGGTGTTGTTCTGGCGATGTGCTACTTCTCCGGCACGAAAGAAATGACGTCTGAGGTGACGACTTGTGCTTGTTGGACGTATTTCGAAGTTACTATTTTTTGACACTCAGAGTGGAATGCGACCCTAGGTTCCATTGTAAATATTTTTCGTCTTGATGGGTACTATCACCCTTTTTATTTTGTCAAAACAGTTTACACGACACCAGGAGGCTTCGAGAGGGTGCGGTAAAGGCACTAGGTTTGTCCGAGTAAACCATTCGTAACTGAAATCAATGGACGTTGTAACATGGCATGCGATAAGGAACCCATTAGACATTGTTTACTTTACCAGTTCGATAAAGGCAGTACTACAGCCACGGCTTGCCGCAACATCTGTCATGTGTATGGGGAGGATGCAGTTGATGATAGCACATGTCGCCGGCAACTGCAAAGGTCAACTGCACTGGGAGGGGAGCGTCAGTTAGAAGAAATATAGGATTATTTGCACGGGTCAGGTGTTATTGGAAGGAGGGAGGCACGGAGGCAGTGAGTGACGAAACGAAGTCACGTGAGTCATGATAAACTGCTATTGGGCAGTATAACAGGTTTCTTACTTTACAATATAACATAATTTTCAAGACTGTGTAAAGAGGTATCGCGTCGTTATATTTTTTGCAATGGAGTTTATGTATGGTCAAAGGAAAAAAAATAATTATCTACGAAAAATGCAAATTTATTTAAAATCTGAGACCCAGAATGGATGGAAATGGCAATGTGTGAAACGAAATTGGCAAAGCTGAATTACAGTATTTTGAATGAGGATGGTTCTGTAATTCTGAAGTCTGATTTGGCGCATAATCACGATACATATAACAATTTATCGATGCCAGTTATTTCGAATAAAATGAAAGGAAAAGTTACAGATGACATTTAAGAACGTACGTTGAAAGTTGTCAGAAATGAAATTAGTAAGGCACCTCTTGCAATTTCGGGAAATACAGATTCAAAGGATATTGAATATGTGAGATAAAATTCATATCGTTCACTCCGTAAAAGATTGCCGCTTCTGCCAACGTGTTTAAATGATGTTCACGCGGCCCTCTCTTTACCTAAAGTAGAATCTGGCATGCGATAAGGAACACATTAGACATTGTAGAATCTTACCAAGATGAAGAAATGGTATTAATCAACGATACAGAAAAAAATATGATATGTTTTTCAACTCAAAGTAATCTTACTTATTTACGTGAAAAGAAATATATAATTGTAGATGAAACGTTTTCATATTGCGCAGTATACTTATGCCCATTGTTTACAATCCATACATTTGAAAATGGAAATTACATATATATACCTCTTGTATTTTACTTTCTGTTTTCAAATCAAATTTCGGCAAATGAATTTGCATTTCAAGCCATAAAGAAATTGTGTGCAGAAATTGGTTCCAATTTCCACCCAAAAACTGTTGCTGCCGACTTAGAAATTTCGATTCATAATGCGGTGAAAAGTGCTTGGCCTGTATGTAGACTTGTTGGATGTCGGTTTCACCTTACCCAATCTTGGTGGCGAAAAACACAAACGCTAAATTTGTCCAATGAGTACAAATGTATAATAAATCGATACTTAGAAGTTGGTTGCATTTGTTCTATGGATTAACATTTTTAGATCCAGGACCAGACTCGTTTGTGAAAGACCTTATGTCTATTCAAAAAAATGATTCAAGAGCACAACAGTTTTCTGATTATTTAACGGATAAGCTTAAGAATAAAAGTTCCACCACCGTTTTATGGCTAACTCTAGTACTGACGCTGAAGAAACAACCAATGCATGTGAATCATTTCATGCACTATTCAACACTAACTTTTATCATGCTCATCCAAATACATACAGCTTTGTCGAAATTATAAAGCAAATTTTATGTAGATGTTTGCGCATTAAAAATAGCTTTAGAGTGCAGAAAACAATAAGCAATGTAAAGTACAGAAAGAGGAAAGAAATTGTTTATAGATTTTTAGAAAAGTATAAAAAAGAAATAAATTATAGGAATGATCAGATAAGATATTTTCGTGCTAAAATTGATCTAAGTTAAAAAACAATGTCGTCTCACGCACAATTTAAAAATTTAATGTTGAAAATATATCTACAAGTTAAAAATATATATACACATTAGACCTTTCAAATTTACAATAAACTCATTCTCAGGTGTAATATATTGCACAAACACCAGAAAGGAGGCGTTAGTTAATTATACCATGACAGTCGTGTCACAAGTGACGTATGTCCCAAAAGAAGTTTAACGCATGTGCAGAAATAATTGGTTAGTCTCAATTTCTGGTGACGCGTGGTGTTTTGTATAACTTTTAACATTAAATTTTCAAATCGTGCGCAAGACGGCATTGTTTTTCAACTTAGATTACAAGAATCGACTTTTTCAAATGCGTCTCTTTTCAAATGCGACTTTTTCAAATACTTTGTACTATGTGTTATGTGACATAATTTACTGTATGTTTATAATTAATCTCTTTGTAGAATGTATTATATTACAGGAATTTTTTTAGAAAATTATAAAATAAATAAAAACATGAAAAAAATATCATGCGGGATGTAGAGCCAACCTCCTCGTGGTGTCCTCTAGGTAACGCTAAGAGGCTCAGAAAGGCGCGTGCAGTTCGGACTATCTCTGATTCAGCCTTTTTTTCCCTTCCCGTGCAGTTAGCCTATGTTTGTATTTTTTACCGGGCAGTTGACCAACACCGGATCATACAACGCATTGTGGTGGTGTAAAGCAGGACACGATGACGTCGTATGAACATGCTATAGATTAAACGATTATATCCGCATTGTCTAAATTAATATACAATTTGAATTATATATATATATACACTATATTAGCAAAAGTCACCGGACACCCCTTTAAAACCAAATGAACGGATCCGCTGTGTTGTTCAGATGCGTGGTACAGCTTCAATCGGTATAAAAACAAGCCGACAGCTGACCGCGATCATATCGCACTGTGAGATTGACTGAAAATGTTGCGGAGGGAGATAACTGACTTCGAGAAAGGAAAGATTGTTGGGTGTTATATTAGTGGGTTGTCAATAAGAGAAACCGAAAGGCGTTTAAACATATCCAAGTCAAATCATTTGAATGTACTGAATAAGTGGAAAACGCATGGTGTGCCTGAAGCAGCAAAACGTACCCGCAGACCAAAGAAAATCAGTGATAGAGGACGTTGAAGCCTCAGCAGAGTCGTTACAGTTAATCGACGAAGTACTGCGCAAGAACTCAGTTTATAGGTGAGTAAAAATGCTGTAACCTCGGTATGTACACGTACCATTCGCAGAGAGCTTCATTCCATGTGTTACTGTGGTCGTGAAGCTGCTCATAAGCCTTTCATCTCCACTCGGAATGATACTCGTCGTTTAGCATGGTATAAAGAACTTTTATCGTGGACTGTAGATCAATGGAAACGGGTACTAAGGACTGATGAATCCAGATACAAGATCCATCAGTCTGATGGCCGTGTGTGGGTATGGCAGCAGCCAGGGGATCGCTATTTACCACAGTGTACTGCTCCTACGGTCAAGATTGGACCTGGCAGTGTAGTCGTGTGTGGGTGTTTTTCGTGTTATGGTCCCCGCCCATTGGTTATCCTAAACGACAAACCTGTTAACCAGCACGTCTACCTCAATATTCTAGACAATTATGCCCTACCAACTCTGTGGAAATACCATGGAACCGAGCCTTGTTGGTACTAGCAGGTATAACGAAGTAAATTTCTCCGTCATTTTTGGTCTGGGATTCGAACCCGAGTACGCTTATTCCGGAACAAGTCGCTCTACCAACTGAGCTACGCAGACATGTATTTTGATTCCTATCTGCCTTTATATCATGTGCGTCCTGCTGGCAGGTACGTCACATCTCCCCCCCGAAAGAGGGCCGGGGGCATGGCCCACGGATCAGCCGTGCCCATGAATCGCTGCAGGCAGACAACCACTGTAGAACGTGCACTTGAGAACTCCCAGTCAATCTGGTGTGTGGAATGCAACGTCACACACATTTATTTTTCGCAGCACTGGAGAAGGGATTCTCTGATTTTTCCTATCTCGCGGTGCGGAAAGAACATCACACCAATGCGAGATTTTGAACGGTCGGGTCATCCGGGCGCCATTATAACGAAGTAAATTTCTCCGTCATTTTTGGTCTACGCCGGGATTCGAACCCGAGTACGCTTATTCCGGAACAAGTCGCTCTACCAACTGAGCTACGCAGACATGTATTCTGATTCCTATCTGCCTTTATATCATGTGCGTCCTGCTGGCAGGTACGTCACATCTCCTGGTACGTTACACAGGATAATGCACCGAGCCATAAAGCAAGGACTGTTACGGCGTGGTTTGACGATAATTCCGTATTGTGTGTGGACTGGCCAGCACAGAGACCTTATTATAATTCCATAGAGCCCCTATGGGATGAATTAGAGCGCCGCATAAGAAGTTTAGAACCAAGGCCTACTACTAAGCAAGCGGCAGCATTATGTACTGAATGGAAGCGCATACCTATCGCTGTGTTCCAAAACCTTTGTCGAAGGCATGTCTCGAATGGTCAGAGCATGCATTAAGGCCAAATGTGGACCGACACCGTACTACTATATGTCAATAAATACTATGTTGTGTTTCTCTTCTAGGTGCCCGGTGACTCTTGTCAATATAGTGTACATCATCATACCTGTAAGATATTTTAAATATCATCCCTTGAAATGGACGTTACCCTTTCCTTACACGAAGCTTAGACTCAGTCACAGAACAACGACAAAAGGCTCTGAATCGAGATAGCTAATGATTTTTAAACAGTGTTCTTTTCAATGCTAATACCGTAGCCAATATCAGGTGCTTTTATTAGCACTCGCTATATCTAGTTTATGGAAAGGAATGGCGTCTGTGATAATGACTGCAGAATGGACAACTATTGTTTTGTCAAAAATAAAAAATTAAAATACAAACGAATAGATTATCTCGTTCCCTAAATTGTTTTCCAAGTTATTTTGTTTAATAAACACAATGGTAAGCTCATGGAATCTTATGTATGTTCAAGATTGAATTGGATGAGGAAGTCGAACTTTCGTCTTTGAATTCTGCTCATTATTAGATGTTGATGATTTTCATATCTTTATTTCGACAGAGAGAACATCCCTACGATCCTATTTTACTTACGATATACGTGAGAAATAATTTTACGACTTCAGCATTTAAATTTGTTAATGGATCCATGCAGTGAGATTAACGTCCTTTTTGACATGGAATTTAGAATTCAATGATGCCTACATCTACCTTGGGCAAGTCAACTCTTAAATTTGTCAATGAATCCATGCCGTGAAATTAACGTCATTATAATTAACACAGCAATCAAACATCTCTGAATTGACTGTATTTCAACAATAAGTCACTTCTGCCTCAGCACGATCCACTAAAAACTAGCATCTAACACACATGCCATAGTTTAAAATGATGTTTATTTACACTAAAGCATATGTACAGATAAAAGCCAAAGAAATTAAAAAAAAAGAAGGCGAGGTCTTTGGAGCTTGCTCTAAGCTCATTTTCAAGCCTGAAGTGCCATCGATGTACGGAGAGCAGAGATATATACAGTTTTGACGTGTCTGCACCGTAGGACGCACATGACATAAAGGCAGTTAGCAGCGAGAGCATACGTACGCGTAGCTCAGTTGGGAGAGCGACTTATTTCTGAATGCGGGGACCCAGGTTCGATGCTCGGCGTGGACAAAAAGTGACGGAGAAATTTGGTTCGTTATATTGGCGCTCGAACGTCAAGAATGACCAGGCCGTTAAAGTTCTCGCAATGGTGTTAGTTTCTTTCCACACCGCGAGACAGGAAAAATAAGAGAATCCCTTCTTCAGCGCTTCGAAAAAAAATGTGTGTATTGTTACGCTTTACACACCAAATTGACTAGGATTTTTCCAATGTCGTTCTTCAGCGGATGTCTGCCTACATCAACACATTGTCCCGGCTGACCCGTGGGACATGTCCCGGTCCTCTTTCGGGAAGGTGGGAGATGTGACGTGCCTGCCACACAGGACGCAATAAGATAAAGGCAGATAGCAGACAGAGAATACGTCCGCGTTGCTCAGTTGGGAGAGCGACTTATTCCGGAATAACCGGACCTGAGTTCGATGCCCGGCGTTGACAAAAATGACGGAGAAATTTACTTCGTTATAGGGTGTATACTACACTGCTGGACAATTGCTAAGGACGGATCATAAACAGCTATATAGTGCATAAAAAGTAAGTGTGGTTGGATGCCAAGTGAAATAAAATAATGACAGAATGCCAGGACATTACAAGAAAGACAATTTATTGTGCTCTGAAATCCAGAAGGCTTTGGAACGTGTTCAAGGGACAAACAGGCCATTTTGTGCAGAATACGTAAACGTGAAAAAAATGCAATTACCGTCCGCAGGCGTTCCGGCGTAAGATGTCAATACGGGATACGGCCACCATGGAGGGCGATGCAAGATTCCACACGTTGTGTCATGCTTTGCACAACATTATCAAGCAGCTGTTGGGGTAATTTATCCCATTCCTCTGTCAGTGCACGGATGAGGGTGTCCTTGTTTATTGGAGGGCATTGGCGACCAGCAAGACTCCTCCCCAAAGCATCCCACATATTTTCAATGGGATTCAGATCTGGAAAACGTGCTGGCCATACGAGGCGTTGAATATCCTCGCTCTCAAGACACTCCTGGACAGCGATTGTTTGATGACATGTTGCGTTGTCGTCCATGAAAATAAATCTCTCACCGACAGCACCACAGAACATGCGAACATGAGGTAGCAGAACATCATTAATGTATCGTTGGCCAGTCATAGTCCCAGTTGGAAGCACATAGAGCGACGTACGGCCATTGATCATGATGCCATCCCATACCATGATACTACATCTCGGATATCGGTCCCTTTCCTGTATGTTTGCTGAACAATATGCAGTACCACTATCACGCCAGATCAGTTGTCGTCGACAATCAGACAATAGACTGTATCTACTCTCATCTGAGAAGAGGACAGCAGACCAGTCGTTATCAGTCCAATTGCGATGTTGATGGCACCATTGCAAACGGGCGGTACGGTGACGTCTGGACAATGGGATGCACACAACAGAACAGCGGGCGTATAGTCCTCCTTCATGCAAACGTCTGGTGACAGTTTTTCGGGAGATCCGCTTGCCAGTAGCAGCCATAAACTGATTTGCTACCTCACTAGCTAAGCTACGCCGGTGTCTTTTTGTTGATAGCACTATGTACCTATCTTCTGCACATGTCGTACACGACCTCCCCCGTGACGTTTGCTACACTCTCCATTTGTTTGAAATGATTTCCAAAGCCTTGAAACAACACTGTGGCTGACGTAGAACTCCCTGGCAACATCTGTTATTTTTCGCCTTTCTTCAATCTTGCCAATAATACTGCCACGCGTAAAATCATCTAGGTGACGTCGGGAAGACATACTGAAAATTGCAAGTTCGTCAATTGATTCTTTCCCTTTCAACTTTGCGTTTGAACAACAACGGTCAATACGCGTCAAATCCTTTATATCTCTTATCAGCGCTATGACGTCACGAACAAGTTCGGCAATCCAAAATTTGCATACTCACAACACGTCTTACTGTATCCCGCACTAATGCTAATTTCCACATTTTCCCGCCTTCCATTTTATGGTTGCTATCGTTGCTATTGTCATCCGTCCTTAGAAAATTGTCCGGCAGTGTAGTAGACGCGACCAACATGCACTTTTTGCAGCCCTCCCAAGCATCTCAATTTTCTCGAAAACTTAAAACAGGTATTCCGAATTAAACTAGACAGTCTTGTGCATGTTTACAAACTACACAAATCGGCCCAGTATCGTTTTCCAATTCCTATTAGGGACGGAGATAATTGAGATGGTACGTTTTTGAAGTAGATTTGCAGCTCAAAACGCAGAAATTTTACTAAAACTGAGACCATCCCAATTTTGTGTAAATCTAAAACAGCTATTCCGGATGTGACTGCGTACTCTTGTGCACGTTTACAAATTACACAAAGTGGTACAGCATCGTTATCTTGTTTCTCTTAGTTACGGAGATAATTGAGACTATATGTTTTGGAAGAAGTTTTGCAGAAGAAAATCCGAAATTTTTGCAAAATACGAGACCATCGCAACATTCTCAAAAATTAAAACAGGTATTCTGGATTAAACTAGACATTCTTGTTCATGTTTACGAATTACACAAAGTTGCCCAGTATCGTTTTCCAATTCCTATTAGTTACGGAGAGAATTCAGACTGTATTGTTTGGAAGTTTTTTTGCAGCTCAAAACGCACAAAGTTCACTGGAAGCGAGACCAAAAACGTTACTTTAGCTGCTATTTCTTGGCAAAAGCGGTTCAAATGCAGAGTTCTGAACCGCTTTTGTCAAGAAATAGAAGCTAAAGTAAATGCGTTCGTATTTTAATTAAAACATCGGAAAACATTATGTTCATGCTTTGCATTATCATGTGAGGAAAAACCCACGGAACTCACTGGTTACTGAATTTTCCATCGATCTTGAGAGACTTCTTTCTAGTTCTTTAGCTCGTATGATCTCGTGATTCAATTTATGACGTTGCTTCCCCCGGTTTTTTTTTCTTCTTATTCCACACATGATTCTAACAAAAGGGCGTTGTGCCGATTCGTGCAGAAAACGTTGGACAGGCGAGAAAATTAGCGGACCAAGTTTTTCGGAAGCTTTAGTGATTACTGGAAAAGCAACAGTCTTCGATAGCCTCCCTACATCAAACCTCCAAACTCCTCCCCTCTTTAGTTCTTCCCCTCTGGCTACGTCAAGAGCCGATTTTTTTTCTCTTTCTTTGCTCGTTTCGTTTCCACTATATTTTTTCTGACTAGGTTGTATGACTTGGTCATAATTGCTGCTCTTTCAATCTTGACACGTCAGCTAAAGATTCGACCGAGTTTCGAATAAGACAAATGTTCTTGCGTTCTTTATGCTTCATTTCCGAAACCTTTTTTTCTCCGGAAGTTTTTTTTTCCGTGATCGCATGAGAAAGCCATAAGCTTCTAATAAAATGTACTCTTGCGAGTGTTCTCGTAGTTATTTGGTAATTTTTTTCACTGCATTCTATTTTTATTATCTTTCATGGGTTACATTACTCAAATCTACTTGTAGAACTTGCGTGTTGTCACTGAAAGGAAAGCGAAAAACGTTATGCCATTTTCTTTGCAATGGCTCTATCTTTTTTTTTAACTCCGAAGCACGTGACGTAAATGTAAAAGGAAGTAATTAAATAGTTTTGATGTCGTGTAAAATACGATGTGAATTAGAACTTATTCTGTTACTGAGGAGAATAAGGTGTAAATTTAGACAGTGGTACATCACGCTAAGTTTATGAGACTAAAATAATAGGAAACACAGATTATACGTTTCTCTATTATACTTCCTTATCATTTATACACTCATCGTAAAAAAAAAAAAAAAAAAAAAAAACAGTTGCACCGAGAAGAAAGCAACCGACATGAATGAAACTTGGTGGGTAGGTTTGACATCGTGATACATGCAAATGATTCAAGTGTCACGCTCGACTGCGCATGTGACGCAAGCAAGGAGAGGTCATAGCTCTGTGCCTGACCGGCTATATAAGATCGTCCCGTTGCGCGTGCTTGCCGTTCTGACTCGTGCTGTTGTGTTAGTTGCAAAATTTGCAAGTGAAGTATGCCTGGGAAAAACGTTTGGAAGCAATTCGAGGAGTTCGAGAGGGGCCTCATCGTCGGGCTCCAGGAAGCGGGATGTCCTTATCACCATATTGCGCCCTGTGGCGGTCGTGTGGATATCACTATAGCACGCTGTTAGCCGCAGTGGATACAACAAGACATGCAGGACCGACAGGAAGTGTCTGGGAGAACTAGACGAACAACGGAGAGAGGGAGAGAGAGAGAGGAACGACGGGTTGTCCGACATTGAGGAGTGACCTAACAGCCAGGATTGCGGATATTCAGCGAGCAGTGGTGTCCTTCATGCATCGTCCTATTAGTGCCAGTAACAGTGGCAGGCGGATGCACGACGTAGGACCACACCCACGCAGACCGTTACGACGACTACCCTTAACACCATTGCATTGTCGCCAAAGAGTGCAATGATGTAGTGCCATACTGTGATGGAGCCACTTAGAATGGCAGCGGGTGATCTTCAGTGACGAGTCCCTCTTTTATTTTGGAGTTGACGACCAACAAATCCGTGTGTAGAGGCACTGTGGTCAGTGCCAAGATGAACAGTTTGTTGTAGAGTGTCACACACCCAGAAGGTCTGGTATCATGGTGTGGGGTGCAATTGCTTACGATGCCAGATCACATTTGGCGTTCATTATAGGCATTTTGACAGCCCAACGTTACGTGAATGAGGTCCTGAAACCAGTGGCCTTACCTTTTCTTAACGCTCCTTTTGGTGCAATTTTCCAACAGGACAACTCTCGTCCGAATACTGCCGCTGTCTCGAGAGCTTGCCTTCAAGGCACTGACACTCTGCCATGGCCAGCCGCATCACCAGACCTATCGTTGATTGAAAATGTGTGGAATGCTACTGGACGCGCTATGCACACTCCACTCCTACCGCACAATCTGCAGGAACTACGTGAGAAGATTGAAGCTGAATGGAATGTCTTATCGAGGACACAATTAGGAACCTGTTCAACTCCATGCCGAGACGTCCGGCATGATGTGTGAGCAAACATGAGGGCCCGACGCCATACTGAGTGACACTACTTATTAGCGTATAGCTCAATAAATATTGCTTATATCAGTCTCAATGCTCAATTATTTATTGTTCCTTTACCTTCCTCCCAAATGGCATTGCAATCCGACACGTCCTTGTTCAGAGGGCGGGAGCAGTTCGTGGCAAAGGATGGCGACTACATGTTGGTCTGATTTATACTTGTGTATAAGGTAATTAGCACTTTTCTGTTAAATTGGATTTGCAGACAGTAGGTTCTTTCCAACCCGATACGTTGAATTCTTTTAAGGAATGAAGGTCCGATTGTTGTTGTGTGTGATGTAATCACTACTAATTAAATATCGCTGAATAAACAATTTGAGATCAAAGTGTGCATTTCTACCAAGGATGGACGTAATGAAGGAGAAGAAGAGAACCATTTCCTCCTATGCCTTTTCTTATCATGCAATATACCCCTCTGAAATTGTATCAATTTTTGACGTCTACCAATTCCTCTCTACCATGCTTCATGTACCCCTATAATTTTGTTTAATTATCGTCAAGTAACATACAGGTTGACACAAATATGTATAGGCATATACTGATTTAACAGAAATCATGGATACCTTCCTAGCAAAAGGTAGGCCAAGCTTTCGTCTGGATGAGGGCTGTCAGGCAACGAGGCACTGAGTCATCTATAGTAGACTCAAAGGTAGACTTTTCTATAGTAAACTCGTAAACTGTTTTCTATAGTAGACTCTTTCGGGGAAAATATTCGTATACCTTCGAATCTTTTCCCCAAAATCGGCACAACTGGTGTCACGCCAATTTTTAGTGCAACCTACAACAACATTTTAATAGTATACGTTCGAACCTTTCCCCAAAACAGTGCAGCTGGTGTAACGCCAATGTTTGGTGCAACCTACTAAAATTTTTTTAGAAGTATACCTTGGAACCTTTTCTCTAAAAGCGGTGCAGCTGGTGTAGCGGCAATTTTTGGTTCAACCTACTACAAAATATTTATCAGTGTACCATCGAACCTTTTCGCCAAATGTGCTGCAGAAGCTGTAGCGCAAATTTTTGGTGCAAGCTACTACATTTTTTTACAGTGTATCTTCGAACCTTTTCCTCAAAAGCGGTGCAGCTGGTGTAGCGCACCGCTTTTGGAGATACCTGTGGAACGCCTTTGGTCACGAAGGCGTTCCACAGGTATCTCCACTCCTGCTTTCAGCACCATTGTCTATAATTCCATCACATTCTTGGGTATTCCACAGCAGCCGAAAGATTTTCCACAACAGAGTTAATGTTCGCTAAACGAAGAAGCAATTCCAGGGTGCAAACTCCTGCAGAATACAGTTCTAGCCTGGTTGTAGTCACCCACGCTCTGTATGGAGGTCCATTGTCCTACTAATGCAGTTCATTGTCCTGTGATTGCATAATAAGAATAAACAGATGCAGATTGACAGTAAGAATAAGCACGCAGGATGGAGCCTTCAGAAATCATCTAAACATACCAGATGTCCTACGTTGTGGTAGTTGCACACGTCTTAGACCATAACCGAGCATTCACTAAATTGAACTGTTTCTTGTTGACATACCGGGTCCATACACCAGACCCGCATCCTCCCGTCTGCTAGAAATATTTCGAAATGGTACTCGTCTGACCAGGAGACCTATCTCCAATCATCCAACGTCCAGTACCGATGATCGTTTACCCAGTTCGTATATACAGTCCGGTAATGTGGCGTTGGCAACGGGACTGTGGTGTTTCGGCTGATCCTTTAACCTATTGGGACTAATCACCTCTTGATGGTCTTACGGGAAACCTTTCTGGCACCTCACTGGTTGAAGAACGCGGTGCTTTGTGCAACTGTCGTCTCCGGTCGGTTCTATACGATAAAACCTTCGATGGCCACATTCTTTCGCCTGATTTCTCCTTGCATAGCGCTGTCCACAATGCGATTTATATTAGAAATAGTCTATTCAAGACACGATACTGTCGGTAACTGTACATCCTGTACCACCTCCCCGATAGAGTGACCCATGTGTCGGGCGTTCCTACCATTCCTCTTTCAAACTCGGTTAATTCACGACGATTACCCGCATTGATATCGAATTATCCTCTATCTAAATGTAGCGATGTCGTCTTATCTACACACCTGCCAAGTGCTGCATTTGTCCATTAGCAAGAGGGCTGGCAGTTTCACGTTACCCAGGAATCAGCTATCCCATCGTTTATGTCTTCACTGTGTATGAACTTAGTTAACTCTTTCTCTTCAAAATTTGGTTTATTTATATTACATATGATACATAATGTATGTAATGGGCTGGGTTATATTCTTCGCTTGACAATCATTTTACTCCACCAGCTGGCACTGCCAGATGGATATCCTCTTTTGCAGAGAATGACTGTTCAGAATAAATAAAAATGGATTGCGACAAAATATCCCGTAAGCACAAACGTACTTGCAGTTTTTCGAGGGAGCAAAAGAAATATCTTGTAATGATTGAGTTTGCCGAGAGAAGATGGCGCTCTGCTCGAGGTATGTCGTCAGCTGAAGACCCAAGATACCCTGCGCTTATGAATCAGATGGGTAAGCAGTTTGGTAGTGGAAAAATGTGCGATTTCAGTTGCAGTAACACCGGAGATTTTTCGTGGGTGTTTGGTATACGAATTTAAACTCGCTTCATCTTCTGCAGAAACAGCTCGTCGCATTTGCTTAGCATTCGAGGCAGATGCTGTGAGGGAACGCACAATCCGTAATTCGTTTCGAAAATTCAGAGACGGAGATGAATTCCTGCAAGAAAACGGCCCCGTATTGGTCGTCCTGTTAGTCTTGAAACAGAAACCCTGAAAGTTGCTATTGAGCAGGATAGTGGCCAAACATACCAGGAACTAGCCCAGTCATTTGGTGTCAGTGATGCAACTGCCCGAAGACTTCTGCATGCAAAAGATAAAGCATAAAAATTGTCTAACTGAATCCCCCGAATTGTCTGCAGTGAACAAACAGCAATGTGTCTCAGCTTGTCTTGCATTGCTGTCTCGCTATGACAAGGAGCCATTTTTGGATAGGGTACTCAACAGTCCAGTACAGCACCGCAAAACGTTCCAGATATTGGTTGTCCACCAGTGATCGAATTCCTCACACATGGAAACCAGCACTACATCCACATGAAGTTATGCTGTGTGTATGGTGGACAACACATAATGTTGTTCATTATGAACTCTTGCAACTTGGCTAAACGATCACCACTGCAGTGTGCTGTGAACAACTGAAACATGTACATGAGGACCTGAAAAATAAACTAAGTAGCACTGATCAACAGAAAAGGAGTTCCCGCTTCGTTGACCAGAAACACTATCAAAGAACTTCGGTGGGAGCTTTTATATCATCCAGCTTACTCAGCAGATATCTCTCCTTCAGACCATCACTTTTTTCTTTTACTCGACAATCATTTGCGTGGACAAGACTACTCCAACAATGATGAGTTACACGTTGCCGTCCAAAATTTTCTTTTCCCATGATCCGGCATTTTATCGCAGGGGTATATACACTGAGTGGCCACTTTATTATCACCACCCCCTCAGTACTTCGTTTGGCCACCTTTTGCCTTTAATAGTACGTCGATTCTTCGTGGCATGGACTCCACGAGATGTTGATAGGTTGTTTGTGGAATCTGAGACCATGCTTCATGAATAGCACTTTCCAGAAGTGTGATATTGCCGGGTTGTGCTCGTTCAACTTCATCTCACAAATTCTCAATGAGCTTGAGAGCTGGAGATTGTGGGGGCCACCTAAGCAAAGTAAACTCACCATTATGTTCCTGAAACCAATCCTGTGCAATACGAGCACTATGGCAGGACGCATTATCTTGTTGAAAGTAGCCATCGCCATTGAGATAAACCATTCACATGCCAGGATGCACTTGGTCCGCACCGATGTTTAGATATGATGTGCCAGTCAGACGTTGATCAACACGAACTGAAGGGCCCAAATCATGCCAGCAAAAACATTTCCCAAACCATAACGTTGCCTCCACCAGCTTGAAGGGCTGTAGCAATGCATTTGGGGTCCATGCTTTTGTGCTGTTTCCGCCAAATTCTCACTCGGCCATCGGCATGGTGCAACTGAAAACGCGATTCATCGGACCACATAATTTGTTTCCAATTACCGACTGTCAAATTCTTGTGTTCCTGTGCGAACTGGAGACGTTTTGTTTTGTTAACTGCAGACAGCAAAGGCGTTCGAACAGAACTTCGGCTGCCATATCCCATCCGATGCAGTGTACAACGAACAGTGTGTGCAGAGATCATTTGAGGGGATCGTTGATTAAGATGGTCTGTAATTTGCTGCACTGTTGCACTTCTGTTGTCTCATACTAGTCCGAACATTCTCCGTTTCGCCCAAGCAGTTACTAGTCGATGACGACCACACGTTGCACGTAGAGACCCAGTTTTTTTGGCTGACAGTCCAGTCTTTAAACACTTTATCAGCAGCTGCTCTGGAACATTTCACGAATGCGGAGGTATCGGTGATACTTGCTCCATGGCTCCGAGCTCCTACAATCATCCCACGTTGAAAGTCCGTCAAATCGCATTTTTTACCCATCTCGTCACCCAAAAATCACTTCTACTACTGTCGCGAGCCCTAAACGTACCTTTTTTATACTATCCTCTCCCTCTGGCGGCAACAGCGGGCATCTATAGCTCATTTGCTTAAAGCTGTCAGGTGGTCATAATAAAGTGGCCACTCAGTGTATAAGTTGCTATCACGTTGACAGAACGTAGTTGATGCCCTAATTGCTTTGATGAATAAATTGCTTTTCTACTACGTATGTGTTTTACTTTGTTTTAGTGTCCGAAAACGGCATATACTTTTGTAGTTATCTAATAGACGCTTTAGAAGGTGTAAATCAGGTAGAGGTATTGTTTAATTAGTGAAATGTTAGTGTACACTTAAAAAATGCGGCAACACAAAACACCCAACTAAGATAACAATGCAGATTCCAAACTATCCCTCATTTGGGCCTACAATGTTGCATCACGAAACTTCTAAAATTTTTTGGCGAATAGCAGTTCCTGTTAAGAACATTTTATCTGCAAGTGTTAAAATGTATGGAACAAAAATGCTAAAGCTTTCTCTTTTAGTAGAGCGCCTTAGAACGCCTTATCTAAAAGATTTATTCTAGGAGAGGCAGTTTTATTTTACCGGAAAGTAGATTTATGCATGAGGTATGTAACAATGTCGCATGTTCAAGCAATTTTCCAGGGCAAAGACACCTGAGAAAATCTGTGGCAGTAAGTTTTTCTGAGCGTCCTGAAACTGAGGCTGCGAAACATCGTTGTTAAGGGCTGTTTTTTTATTCTCGTTTACCATGTTTTTTTTTATTTTATTTATTTCTTTTTGTGGGTAAAGCTTTCGACATTGTCTTTCAGACCGTCAGCCACTAATAGCTGCCGTGTAGAGGAGATTCATACATACATATCATGCTTTAGGAAAAATGTTTTATCCAGAAGAGAGAACCAAAAAGAAGTGTATTAGAGCGATTGATGGGTAATTTTGACTGTAAAATTCCAGTTTCTCTTGTAGGAACGATAAATAAATTATAATGCCCAAATGGATAAGTCTTTTAAAATCTGCCATTCCCTCGGCAACGGACTTCAAATTGTAATAACCATTTTGGATAAACGAAAGTAATTTCTAGGAGTGAAGCAATTTCTTTAAATTGTCTCGAAGTTACATCAATTGGAGCTCCATCAATGATTCTAGCTGTTAAATTGAGATCATTTGTGATCACTATTCGAGATTAAACAGGATTCTAATGTCATTTAATGGTTCCAAGGAAATGAGCTTTCTACTCTTCGAAGCGTTCCTTTCAAAACATTTGTTGGCAGTCTTCCACAATGTTCAGTTTACAGCATCAAAGATTAAAAATTTGTTGCATAGGCAGACCAAATCTTTTACTTCTTACATTTTTCTGACACGAAAGCTCGCGACGAATTCCTTCTCATCCCCTGCTAGATTAAAAGAATAATTCATTGGCGAATCGAAAGTATGTCGCTCACAGGAAGTTACAGTAAAAGTTCTGGCAGACATCTAGTAATACAACATTTACGCAAAACATTTTTATTACATCTGCTGTATGTATAGATACCCCAAGAGTATGGAAGCTTCGAGTTTCGGTAGCGCAATTTATCTGTTCTTTCAGGTTTTTCATATTTAATTTTGACGAATATTCACGACAAAACTCCGGAGGAATCTAATAATTTCCCTTACCCATCGTTGGTCGTTATACATGGAACAACGTCAATAGTCGCGAGTGAGAATTTTTCTAAAATATTTTTAACGCTGATTTAAGGAGACTACTCAATAATATCTCTTCAGAATTCTTTCCTTGAAAGAAATATAGTTAATATACACGGTCGAGTCACATTATTGTGACCGCCAGCTAATATCCAGAGTAACCGCCGTGTGAAGCGTGGACGAGTTGGGGGTGACACATTGAGGAGCTGGAAGGTGTTCACAGGTATGTGTAGCCATGCCAACGGGAGTGCACCTGACAGCTGCTAGAGGGTCCGTGGTGGAGGATCCATAGAGAGAACGACACGATCGAGGTATTCCCACACATGCTCAATTGGGTTTAGGTCTGGGGAATAAGGGTCCCGGGGTAGTACTTTGAAGTATTCACCATGCTCTTCGAACCACTCTCGGACATTTCTAGCTGTGTGACACGTCGGATTGTTGTTCTGGAAGATCCTATCCGCCCCACGGAAGACAATCAGCATGTATAGGTGTACGTGGTCTGCAAGGATGGATTTATAAAGTTCGGTCCATAGTATATCCACGGGTATGCGTGAACCCATAGAATGCCACGAAAACATTCCCCAGACCATAACGCCGCCCCCACCAGCTTGTGTTCTTACAGCAACGGTTGAAGAGTATTTATTCTCCGATGTTTCTCGCCTTATACGGCAAAGTCCATGCGTTCGAAGAAGCAGAAAACAACGTGACTCATCGGAGAAGGCAATCCTTTGCCAATAAGCGGAGGTCTAATTCCAATACTACCGTGCAAATGTAAGCCTTTTCTGCCGATGTATCTTCGTTAGCATAGGTGCAGTTACCATCCGTCTGCTTCGGTGCCCCATTACCAGCAGGGTTCGCAGAACTGTCGTTTTAGACGTACTTACGGTAGCCCCGTGGTTCATTCGGCCAATGAGTTGCTCCCCTGGAGTGTGTCGATCGGACCTCACGCACCTTCGAAGCCCACGTTCGCTTCTCACATCAACGGCACGTAGTGCTTCGCAGTTTCCACGTTGCTTATTCCAAATGGTACCGTTTCTCCAATCACGATACCCTTTAACCACAGCAGCACGCGAACAATTCACAAACTGTGCTGTTTCAGAAATACTGCCACCCTTTGCCGGAAAGCCGATAAGCATCCCTTTTTTCAAATCTGATAAATCGCTCCTTTTATCCATGACATCAACAAGCATGTTTCCAGATTGCCTACATCACACCTTATATACCCTCCAAGTCAGGTCACAACACGTTGCCTCTTTCATTGGCTACGCGCAGTTGACGTCGAAAGTAGGAGGTGGTCATAATAACGTGACTTGACTGTGTTTATACACTCACGCTCAAAAATTAAGGATGATGTCAGTTTGGACACTTCCACCCTTAGGACTGCAAGAGAAATATTTTAAATATGGAACATATTGAACTAAACGAAAATTCAGAACGAAAATAACACCAGAGGATCCGCCATAGTGCTCAAAGTAAAAATACAGCCATCTGGATCTAATTTGCAACGCACATGTTCTGCAGAACACAAATACTTTATGGTGAAGAAAGTGTTCAAACTGCTGTTTGTTGGCCTGCCGCAGCGTAACATACAGTACAGCGCCCGGGCACATTCAGCACCAGATTATCAAATTGTGCATGAGGTACGAGGTCCCACTCATGGAACAAAGCCGTTCGAAGTTCCAGAAGAATAATATGATGTGGATCACATCCAGCAGTCCGTCTCCCGAGTGTGTGTCCCATGCATACGCAATGGGGTTAAAATCGTGAGAGCAAGCTGGCATTGTAATCAGGGGATTTCTTAATTTTTTAGGTACTCATGCGTTAGGGCGGCTAGATGACATCTTGCGTTATCATCCTTAAGCACCAACCATTGCACCGTAGAATGGCCGGACATATTGTTTCAGAATGTTATCGTGGGGCGTCTAGGCTGTTACGGTTTCTTTCCAAAATATGGAGGGGTGTACGTGAACCCAACATTATTTCTCCCAACTCTAGAATCCCACCGCCGCCAAAGTGATGATGCTCATTTTCAGCGTAGGATCATTGCGTTTTCAGAGAGGGTTCACTGCACTGTGTGTTGTGACACATTTCTCATTTAACCAGCATTCAAATTACAGGAGAATTGAGCCACAGTATACCTTCTGTTAGCTCATGCCATACGAGATAGCCTTCGTCCCACCATTGGTACCTATGTGCTGTCGCCGGTCAGCAGCTTGTCTCTGGCTCGTGGGTATTTTACCACTTCTCGAATCACTTTCTGTAGGTATTAACCACAGCTGACCGTGAGTAACCCACAAGCTTTGCCGTCTTGTTAATGCTCTGACCCAGCCCCTGGTTATTTCAATTTGGTCTTCGTCAAACTCGCTTAAGTCATTTGCCATTCCCACATGAAGAACAAGAATAAGCCTGTTTAACAGGTTTTAGTATAAGGTCTTATTTATACCGTTTCATGACCTTCAAACACTCTGTCGTTTACCTTCAGTTCCTTCAATTTGAGTAAAGCTGGCTGGTCTACAAAAATGCATTTTCCAACATGTTTGCGCTTTACTACAAAAAACAAACATCAAGAAATTGTAGAGGAAGATAAGACGTAGAATATTCTTCGGAATTTTCTGAATAATTTATTGTGTAAAGTGGTAGCTCTCGTATCTTCAGAGGTTCCGCTGGTTATGTCGAATAAGAAACATCCTATATTTACGAAATAGATTGCCGGCAATTATTCTTACGTAGTAAAAACATTAAAGACGTAATACCTATTTAACAACTGACGCTTCATTACCATATTTTTATCCAGTGGTTGTAATCTGGATAAAAATATGGTAATGAAGCGTTAGTTTCGTACAGATCCTTTGCACACATAGATGGAACCCGTAGGGGATCATCTAACGCACATAGTCAATCTAAACATCATGTACCAGATGACAGTTCTGAGGATGGCTTCGAAAAAGTTGAAAAGATTTTACAGAAATTCGATGATGGAATGGTTGATGATGGAATGGTTGGTGTTTTCAGGAGTTCGATGATAGAATGGTTGGTGTATTCAGGAGTTCGATGATGGAATGTTTGGTGTTTTCAGGAGATAAATGATTAAATGATTGATGTTTTCAGGAGTTCGATGATGGAATGTGTGGTGTTTTCAGGAGTTCGATGATAGAATGGTTGGTGTTTTCAGGAGTTCGATGATGGAATGGTTGGTGTTTTCAGGAGATAAATGATGGAATGGTTTGTGTTTTCAGGAGTTCGATGATGGAATGGTTGGTGTTTTCAGGAGTTCGATGATGGAATGGTTGGTGTTTTCAGGAGTTCGATGGTGGAATGTTTGGTGTTTTCAGGAGATAAATGATTAAATGATTGATGTTTTCAGGAGTTCGATGATGGAATGTGTGGTGTTTTCAGGAGTTCGATGATAGAATGGTTGGTGTTTTCAGGAGTTCGATGATGGAATGGTTGGTGTTTTCAGGAGTTCGATGATGGAATGGTTGGTGTTTTCAGGAGTTTGATGATGGAATGGTTGGTGTTTTCAGGAGTTCGATGATGGAATGGTTGGTGTTTTCAGGAGATAAATGATGGAATGGTTGATGTTTTCAGGAGTTCGATGATGGAATGTGTGGTGTTTTCAGGAGTTCGATGATAGAATGGTTGGTGTTTTCAGGAGTTCGATGACGGAATGGTTGGTGTTTTCAGGAGTTCGATGATGGAATGGTTGGTGTTTTCAGGAGTTTGATGATGGAATGGTTGGTGTTTTCAGGAGTTCGATGATGGAATGGTTGGTGTTTTCAGGAGTTCGATGATGGAATGGTTGGTGTTTTCAGGAGTTTGAAGATGGAATGGTTGGTGTTTTCAGGAGTTCGATGATGGAATGGTTGGTGTTTTCAGGAGTTCGATGGTGGAATGTTTGGTGTTTTCAGGAGATAAATGATTAAATGATTGATGTTTTCAGGAGTTCGATGATGGAATGTGTGGTGTTTTCAGGAGTTCGATGATAGAATGGTTGATGTTTTCAGGAGTTCGATGATGGAATGGTTGGTGTTTTCAGGAGTTCGATGATGGAATGGTTGGTGTTTTCAGGAGATAAATGATATAATGGTTGATGTTTTCAGGAGTTCGATGATGGAATGGTTGGTGTTTTCAGGAGTTCGATGATAGAATGGTTGGTGTTTTAAGGAGTTCGATGATGGAATGGTTGGTGTTTTCAGGAGTTTGATGATGGAATGGATGGTGTTTTCAGGAGTTCGATTATGGAATGGTTGGTGTTTTCAGGAGTTCGATGATGAAATGGTTGGTGTTCTTGAGCATGGCGTGATTTTAGACTGTCGCTTATTGGATGTTATTAGTGAAATGTTTTTAGACTTCAATTTTTAACTAGTTGTGTAACTATTACATGTGAACATCGATTGAATGAGAATTGTTACCAGCGTGTACATAATATATTTTAACATTTTAAAGAGTTGGAACCAATGCGCAATTTTTACGTGAATTGGAGAATTAAGGCCAGACAGATATTCACTTACCAATAGAGTTATGCTTGGAGGAATCGCGGGATGGTTGAGATTCATCAATGCATTCACCAAACAAAGTGTCGCGCCTATCATTTGTCTGATATCAATTATGGATTGTAAGGTACGCCTATTTGGTAATTAAATCCATACATGATGATATTTTTTTTGTTAAAACTATAGAATATTTTGGTGTGAAGAATCATTGTGTGAACAATAAACAAGATTTTTTTGGGTTTATATAAGACACCTGCTGTAAACTAAAGAGATGCAGAGTGAGTTTTACCTGAACTGAAAACAACGCTGATGCAGTTTGTATTTGGCCAACTGGGGAATCGTTGAGTGATTGCAGATGCGTAGCGATTTTCACTAAGGAGGGGCTCTCATTGTTTCATATGAAGGGAACCTGGACGAGATAATAATCTTTCTGGCATCATTCAAATTACACATATGGTAAGATTATTATCATAGTAGGTGCCATCTTACCTTTGGCTGAAAACACCATCTATGGACTTCCAGGAGATAATACAACTCTTCAGCGGTGAAGATATGAGGTCGAAGTTCCTATTCACGTCTTTGAAGTCGAGCGATATCTGGGGAGTTCATTTAACAAAATTACAATTCTCGAGCTCATCTTATGTGACGTATATTCTAAATTAACATTCCTTTTTAGTTTCTTTCCCTATGTAAATCTTGAGTTTATTCTCAGTTATACTTCACACTTAACGTAATATTATTTCTCTCAAACGAATACTGTTGGCAACATAATTGAAGTTGAATGAACGTGACGTATGCCTGTTTTGATAAGAACGAGAGATATAAACTACGAGTAAACTGTTGCTGGGGAGAGCGTTGTGTAGAGAGCGTTGTGTTGAAGAGCGTTGTGTTGTGGAGCTGTGTGGTGTGTGGAGCGTTTAATGCGAAGTGTTATGTCATGTTACGATGTGTTGGAGAAAACCTTGAATAAAGCATCTTTTCCGTAAGTTTGACTTCTGTTGTTTACATGTTTCGTCTGTCCGTTAAGGTTTAATTTAGGAACTATTTCATCTTATGGTGATGTTTTTAAAATTACGTAGAAGTACGAAAAGTCTTCTACGTCATACTTATTAAACTGGTTGATAAATAGATCGAAGTGAACCGCATTTAGGGTCGACGTATCATTGTGCTGTTATTAAACACACAAGACGTACGTTTGGTGAGCTAATAGTGAAACCGATAACTCCCTAAACAATGACATCAGCCTAAGGAGTTTTGTGAAGCTCACGGATGACAGCAAGATTATCCCGGTGACGATGTTATTTCGAGGCTGTCAATCAGCGATCATCCGGCATTTAGACTGAAGCAGGATTCCTTGCTGAATACGACAACATGGTTGAATGCCGCCCCGATGGCGCAGTGCTTTACGCGATGGCTGCTGATCATTCGTCCAGGAGGGGCCGGGCTCGAATTCCGGTGAGGCATGGGTGTTGTGTTTGTCATACAGCAATGGCTATCTCCCTTCCCTGGAACCAGTGGCCCTAAATTAGGGACGGGTGACTGCTTATAAACCACTGAGTTGCTCACGGTGGTCGTTAAACACTCCAATAAAAAAATTGTTGCACTTGTCCCGCCGCGCATGTATCGTATGGCAGCACTGGAACCCAGCGCTCTGATATTCAGTGCCAAGTGGCAGCGTTGCAACGGATGGCGAGAGCACGAGCTTGCCGCAGAAAATCTGCGATTCATAGTTCGTGTGGATACAACCATGTCCATAGTTGCCCGTACAAAGCTCGTCAAATGTCGTCCGTTGTATATTGTCTGGTTGCGGCGGCTTACCATACAATCAGACGGTAGTGCCTTTATTATATTCTGCTTGCTGTAATACCCATACCCCCATAGCGGCCGATATTTGTTACATCCCGATCAGTGGCGTACCTTGGGCCGAGACCTGGGCTGTACCCGCCCCCCCCCATTTTTTTTCATATTGCGATGTCTAAATTTTAATTGTTAGGTGTAATCGATCTAATTTTTTTAATGTTAGGTGTATGCTATTGCTTACACGGTACGAAATAATTATGAAGATTAGGATTTGAACACTTATTTGTACATGAAACCCATTCTTCTTTCCTTTTATGTGAACTTGAGTGTTACATTTTCATAGAAAGTTTCTTTCCAGTACTTCTTCATATATAAAAATAATGTTTTCTTCTATTGACAAAACAGACAAGCTGCTCAAATGTACTCGTCCTTGTGTCACTCTAAGTACACTGCTGGCCACCCAAAATGCAACACCAAGAAGGAAGCATCCGATTGGCCTGAAATTCGGAGTATGCGTCGTCCGCGAGAGGACATGCAAACGATTAGCATTGCGGGGCATATGCAAATCATGTGCGCCCTGCACGCCACCAAGAAGCACTATGAGAAGGGTGCACAGAAGGCGGGGTGTAAGTAGTGAAAGTGTGTTGTGCTGCCGAACCTGTGCGTGCGAAGCTTCCTGATGCCTCGTCGCAGAATACGGCTGTCCTATAGCACGTTTCGGAGTTCGACAGAGGACGAATAGTGGCTTATCGCGACAGCGGTTTATCGTACCGCGACATCGACGCCCGTGTGGGACGACATCCAGCCACAGTGAGGCGAGTATGAATTCAGTATGTGCAGGAGGGACGGACGGACTGACGTGAGCGATTGCTGCAGCCGTGGCACACCACCGAGCGAGAGGACCGGCATGTTGTGCGGCTGGCATTGACGGCTCGCACCGCCACATCACGAACGTTAGCGCAGAAATTAGGGTGTGCTGCGCAACAACCTGTGTCAGCACGTACCGTTCGACGTCGTCTGCAGGAGCGGGGACTAGTCGCACGGCGACCATTGCTCCGATTACCGCTGACGTTACACAACAGGCGAGTGCGGCGGCAGTGGGCCGTTGAACGCCGCACCTGGACTACGGAATGGCACGACATTGTCATCTCCGACAAATCCCGCTTCTGCCTGCAACACCACGATGGTCGGATCCGCGTGTGGCGGCATCGCGGCGAGAGACTGTATGACGCCTGCAATATGCATCGCCATACCGGTTCGTTGCCTGGCGTTATGGTTTGGGGCGCAATTGGATATGGCACCCACACCCCCTTGGTACGTATCGCCGGTACACTCAACAGCCACCGCTACATCTGTGAAGTATTGGAGCCTGTAGTCCTCTCTTACGTGCAGGACCTGCAAGTGGCCACGTTTCAACAGGACAGTGCGCGCCCGCACGTGGCACGCAGCTTGCAACATTTTTTTACGGCCCACCAGGTGTCACTGCTGCCGTGGCCTGCCTGTTCTCCCGATATTTCGCCCATCGGACACGTCAGGTCACTGATCGGCAACAGAGTGGCCCGGCAAGCACCACCCGTGATGAACTGTGGCAACGTGTGGAAGCAGCCTGGACCGACATGCCACAAGCCCACATCCAAAGCCTCTTTCGTTTGATGCCGCGGCGTGTAGCGGCCGTTATTGCCAGCCATGGGGGCCACACGAACTATTGATGTCTGCGTGTTCCGCAAATCGCACTGGCCTGTAAGCTCAATCGTTTCATCTTTGTATCTGTTGTTATGTGTCCAGTAAATCTGGCTTTGCTATCTCTTGTCCTTCTTGGTGTTGTATTTTGGGTGGCCAGCAGTGTATATCTTGATTCCTTTTAATGCAGAAGAACTTCTGTCTGCAGTTGCAGTTGTTGATGGAAAGTTTAATATTAGGTATGCTAATTTGAACATCTCACTAAACACTATGTGCACTTTATTCAACTTTATGTAAAAAGTAATGTCTCTTACTGATTTGTTTTTGTATCCATCAAGGGAATAAAATACCTTCAGTTCATTTTTAGTCGAGCTGTATATAAATTTGAAGCATAGAGTTCTTTACGTGTTTACAGTATATGTTCAGGGAAGCTTTCAAAAATTTATCAAAACAGTTCGAATCCAACAAAGCCACGAATTTAAGATATAATATCTCTGATTTTAAGTCATTGATACTTCACACAAACTGAAACAACTCTTGCGAAACACGTGACGTCACGGGCGGGATCATGCGAGTGACTGAGGTAGTCTACGACGTCTCTTTTCTGAGCGAACCATTGCCCAAAGGAATAGCTTATTACCCTCCACCTGCTTATTCATGTTGTCATGGAAACGCTAGCAGAATATCGTATGGAAAGTCGTACAATCAGAACAATGAAGACTCTGGATGAGTCGGTTACGTTACGCCTTTGGTCTTCACTCTCCAGACAGAGTCAAAGAAACGAATCCGCAAGGGTTTTATTCGCAGCGAAAGCATCGTCATATCTTAACACCGTTAATAACTAACTTTTATTTGTGTTTATTTAATTTACTTTTATTTGTGTATTCTCTGGATTTCAGAGCTAGACTAGCTAGCCTCGAATATACGCCATTGATCCCGATGCGACACAGGGGCGAACGCCCATTATGTAGTCTTACGATGAAGACTCTGGTAAAGGCTTCGGTGTGAGTTTAGGACCCCCGATGACGTCGCCATAGCATTCTCATTCCTTACGCCTGCTTTCGGCACCAAAGGTCACTTCGACGCAATGTTTCATAGGTTCGGATGAGAATGACCAAACTTAGCTACCCCTACCAGTTTTGTTTTCTTTTATCTTCCTCACCGATAACGTGATTGGGTAGTCCACATATATCCATCAATGTTCTCGGCGCTACGAAAAATACTTTCCAGTGAGGCCATTTTTTTCATGTGAAGTGGAAATATTGTCTTAAAAGTAGTAATACTGTCAATATTGGCTTAAAAGTGGTAATACTGTCAATATTGGCTTCAAGATTGGAAATATTGGCTTTAAGAGCAGTAATATTGACTTTAAATGCGTGCATCTTATCAAACAAATATAAAAGTTAGGGGAATAGTGATGCTTGTTTCAGGAGAAGAGATTTCAAGATTTAGCATTTTCTTTGTACTAAAATGAATGGGCATTCGTCTTTCTTGTTAGTGTTCTAATGATGTAACAAACGACGAAGCTGACATTTTCCTGTTTCTTACTTTATTTTGTTAACCGAAGTGAATATTCAAAATAGATGCTTTCTCATATATGCTGGATCTTCATTAGTGGGAAAATTACCGTACTCTCACTCAACAATAACACAAACGACAGCGAATGTTCATTACTACTGGAGCCTTAACCACACGCATTAATAATATACCGTGGCGTAATTGAATTTTCTAAAGTATTTGCATAGTCTTTCGCAACTATAACTCGAGCAATCGTTTTCGCAATATTGCGACTGAAACTCTCACTATACTTTGTTAATAAAAGAGCTTGTGGTAATTAAATTTTAAGATTGACTTTCTTTGAGCAAACGCATTGAATATAAATCTTTCACAAACGCAGAGAAAAGCTGAAATAAAGACATGATGCTTCAGAAACGTTAACAGCTATCTCTTGCAAATCATGTCGATATATTTTGCAGAACCATTCAATTCAATATGCGTATTTTAATATTTCCAGATTCCTACGTATTGTATGTGTGTATTCGGGGACTTGCTCTCTATTGAGCTCCCGTGCAAAAACTCTGAAAGATATACACTGGCGTGCAAAAATTAAGGATGAGACGGTTTTCGAATGTAACGTCATGCAGAAGGGCTCCACGTAGACTCAAATCATACCATAAGATCCCCAAGATGTACGAATATGGGAAAAGTGAGCAAAACCGTCCAAACGAAGAATCCAAAGGATACAAAGGCACTTTATTGAAAAAGGTAGCTTCGAGCACAACTGGACAAAAGACAGAAACGTCCATATGAGAGGCAGCTGCCAAAAAAATCCAGTCTTTAGTAGGGCATATGATCACCCCTGACTGCGTTGCAGGATTTACAACGTCTGTCCATGCTGAGGACGAGGTTGTCAAGGAGCTGTTGAGGCAACGCGGCCCATTCCTCTTGTAGCGCCAATCGCAGCTGCAGAATCGTTGCTGGCGGTTGGTGTCCTGCTGCCAAGCGTCTCCCGAGAAGGTCCACAAGTGTTCGATTGGATTTAAGTCCGGGGTCTTGCGGGCCAATCCACTCCTTGAATATCTTCACTCTCCAACAGCTCTGCGACAGCCACTGTACGATAAGGTGTAGCGTTGTCATCCATGAAGGCGAACTCAGAACGCACAGCACCTCTAAACAGACGGACGTGAGGCAGAAGAATCTCGGTACAATAGCGGACACAGTGCCTGAACCTCCTTGGAAGATGTGGAGGTCAGTGCGGCTACCAAGCATGATACCGCCCCAAACAAGAACTCCGCCACCTCCAAACCGGTCCCTTTCGATGATGTTGAAGGCGTGATTGAGTGTTCCCTGCTCTCTCCAGATGTGTATACGTCCAGAATCGCTCGTCAGACTAAATCGGCTCTCATCCGTAAAGAGAACTCGACCCCATTGCTGATGTGTCCAGTTCTTGTGTTCTTGGCACCACAGAAACTGCCGTCTCCGATGAGCAGGCGTTAATGGCACACACCGTACTGGTCGTCGTGAAAATAGACCAGCTTTGTGCAGCCTCCCAGGCACGGTAAAACGCGATAACGGACGTCCAGTTGTCTGTTGCATGGGTCTTGCGATTTCTCCCGCTGTCTGCGGTCTGTCTCTACTTGCCTGTAGGAACAATATAACGGTCGTCCACCGCCGTGGTTACTCGTGGACGACCACTGCTAAACTCTCGGACAGATGTTCCTGTCGTTTGAAATGCTCTTCAATTTCATGAAACGATGCTGTGAGTGATCCCGATCTCCTCGGTCACACTAGTCACACTTCGATCTCTTCCAACTTCTCAATGACGCAACCTCGGGTAAAGTCATCCAGATGTCGTTTATTGGATTGCCTGTTGGCAATATCACACGGTGGCAGCAACTCGACGTCGGTCGAACCGATGTACACCGTGCAATAGCTTTCACCGAATTGCTGAGCGTACACCGCCAGTGTGCTTTATACCCTTCCGGCACTCCCCACCCCCTCCTACGTCATGGTGCATATACGCGCATGCCCTACCGTACCGGACCTTAGTCTATCTCATGAGTGGTCTTTTGGTCCGTTCTGCCTGCTCGTTCCGCTGTTATGCTAATTTCTCCTCTTCATCCTTAATTTTTGCACACCAGTGTATTAGATGTATGCGAAAGTTTCCGCCGCTTTAAAGAGAAAGGGGATAGGTACAATCAGGAAATCAGTGAATACTTATTCAACGAAATATTGGCCGTTAGCATCAATGACCTTTTACAATTTTTCAGGCAACAAATGAATGCCCTTGTGAAGGACCCGGGTTTTGATTTGAAGAACACAGTAACGAAATTCCCCACCTCTGGAACTGTGGTGAACCACTGTTGGGCTAGGGCATGTTGCATAGAGTGAAACAGATGAAAGTCTGAGGGTGCAATGTCTGGGGAGTAAGCTGGGTGCGATTAAAGCTCCCAGTATAACTTTTCAAGGATTGATTTCGTGGTGGCACCTATATGTCGTCTGGCATTATCGTGTAACAGGAGGACTAGACGGCGTCCTTTACCTGCCCATGGGCATTTTTGCTTGATTGCGGCGTTCAGTTTCATCAACTGATCGTCGTATCGTTGTGCAGTGATTGTTTCGCCCGGTTTTAACAGTTCGAAGTACAACATTCCGTGCATATCCCACCACACACAACAGCACCTTTTTCTGTCATCAACATCCACTGAATTAGAGATACCTGTCTAATAACGTGTAGCACCACCTTTCGCCCTGGTGACGGCGGCGATTCGTCTCGGCGTGGACTCGACAAGACAACGGAAACGTTGGAAAGCCATAGGGATCCACGACCCCTGAACAAGCTCCCACAGTTCACGAAGATTTGATGGAGGGGTGTCAGAGCCTCGAACATCTCTCTCGATGGTATCCCAGATGTGATCGATGGGATTGAGGTCAGGTGACCTAGATGATCAAGGAAGCGAGGCCACGTCGGCCGAGTGTTCATCCAACCATTCGGATACAATTCGGGAGCGATGGCACGGTGCATTGTCTTGTTGCAGGATAAGGTCCCAGTGGGATGTTGAAGATGTTCAAACAGAAGCTAATGGTCGTCCAGGATATCCCGGTAACCTTAACCTGTGAGGGACGATGTCACAAGTACCAGGGGTATCATTTCAGTCCACGTAAACAGTCCTAAGATGAGAACTCCACACCCACCAGCTTGAAGAGCACCCTGTTGGCAAGAAGGATCCATCGCTTCATGTGATTTGCGCCGTACTCGTATCTTGCGATCCGCATGTACCAACGTGAATCTCGACTCATCAGTCCAGGCAACATTTTCCCACATGTCTAGGGTCCAGTGGCGATGTTCCCGCGCCCATGCTAATCTTTGTGTCCTGTGATGTGCGGTCAGCAGCGGTACCCTCGCGGGACGATAACTTCTGTATCCCATAGCGAGTAGATGGTTCTGGATGGTGTGGCTGCTTACACGTACTTGTGCACCCGCGTTAAATTGCCATGTGATTTCTTGCACTGTGGCCAGTCTATCCGCTGTTACAATGCGAGCGAGTCGACGATGACCCCGCTCACCCACACGCTGTTGTCCACGGCAGTTGGCCCTTGCAGGGATTGTTTTACCGGATTCGATGTACTCACGGTGCACCCGTGACACAGTGGCTCGTGAAAATCCCAGGGCCTGCTCGACTTCCGAGATGGAGTGATCCATTTGTCAGGACCCGATAATCTGCCCACGATCAAATTCTCTTAGATCCTTCGTCTTACCTATACTGCATTCTACTCTTACTGATTCCCGTTGCATCACTCCTTATATTGTCGGATCGCTGCATACGTCATGTCGTTTCCGTTTACAGGGCCGCCCACAGCGGCACATTTGCATTACGTCAGCTGTCTGTAATTGAATTGCTCTTCAGTGTATATATATAAATCAAATTCTCTACACTTTCAACCAACAACTTCCAGTAGAAATCCCTGAATCCAACTAAATTAACACACCTAAACTAAAACTAAAACTCTCACAATTCACATACAACTACAATAAAAATAATAAAGGTAAACATTTGGGGTCGGGGACCGGGAGCCACTCATCAGGAAAGGTCACCCCCGGCCTCCGAACCCTAGTTCAGGTTTCATGCAGGTGTATGTGAAATATGTTATTTCCGAAACAAGGGTTAAATTTGCTTTTCCTGTTTTTAGTGTTATACACCTGGTCTTCCCTACCTGAACCAGCAACAAAGAACTTAAATACTTAAACTTACCTGAAGTGAAACAACTGTAGACTCTATAACTCCACTGAACTCTAATAAATCTCAACTTCAATCCCAACACATCCCCTCCATATCATGCAAAACCGTACTAACAGCCGCCGAACCCACTCCCAAACATATCTTGAATTTTCGAAAGTAACCATATGATGTCCTATGGCGACCTCTGTCGGAATTCACCAAAAACTGAAACGAAACTTAATTGTTTATGTGTTTTAATGGATGTCAGCAAATGTTGGGTCAAATGCTCCAGGGCGACTCGGAAGAACATATTTTAAATTGAGGCCCGAAGAAAAATTAGTCCAAAGCTTAAATGATAGTAATGTTACATAGTCTGATTTTAAGATTTTCCCGAATTAAATGATGTCAATGATTTTTCGAAATGAAATGAACAATATTTTAATGGATAATTATTTTTTAAAAAAAGAAGAAAACATATTTTAACTGCTTTGTGGTATTGAACCTATCATGCCGCCCCGGTGGCGCAGTGGTCTAAGGCGCTGGCCTCTGATCATTCGCATTCGTCCGTAAGGGGCCCGGGTTCGAATCCCGGTGAGGCATGGATGTTGTGTTTGTCTTACGGCACTGGCTCTCTCCCTTCCCTGGAACCAAGGACCCTACGGGCGACTGCTTATAGCCCATTGAGTTGCTCACGGTGGTCGTTAAACCTCCAAAAAAAAAAAAAAAAACCTATTATTGTATATTCTTGGGATTCTCATGAATTGGGAAATAACAATATTTCTAAGTACGTGTTTGGAGATATTGGAATACCAGCTACTTAAAACATTTGTATCAAACTAAAATGCGTTCTCTTATCGAAGACATCCAGAATGATATCCTGACTTTGGGGAAGGAGGTCCATATCGGGGAAATGCACATTATCTTTAAGGGGTGTCTTTCCCTAATGAGTGGCTCCCGGTCCCCGACCCCAAATGTTTACCATTTTTATTGTTGTTGTATGTGAATTGTGAGAGTTTTAGTTTTAGTTTAGGTGTGTTAATTTAGCAAGATTCAGGGATTTCTACGGGAAGTTCTTGATTGAAGGTGTAGAGAATTTGACTTATATACTCCACCAGTGGTTCTTGCTGCAGTGCGCAGTTCCCGGATGAGTACAGCAACTTCGTAGTACACGTTTAAGAGGATATATATATTCATGATTTTGTTTTTACGATTGTGAAAAAACCTTACGTGACAGAGAAAAATAAATGTTATTTTTGAAATCAGCATAGCAAAATTAATCTAAATCATTTGAAGTAATAATGTAAACCCCAGTCGAAAAGTTAAATTTTGTAGGGAAGTGAATTATAACAGGAAAGGACGTATTATATATTAAATTAGACGTGCCACCTGAACCAACATGCTTAAATGTTTGAACCAAATATCGAAACATTTTCCACACTAAGTGATTTTTTCCCTGAACACCAATATCGGATAAGACAGGGAGCCTATTGTTACCCAAAGGTGTCAGGTTTCTTTTTTAAGGGCATAGATTATTTGATGCTTAGCAGATAATGTAACAAATATGACATCCCGAAATGGGGCAAGGCAGAAAAGGAAAAAGTTAACTGGTATACGGTTACAGGAAATGACAGTTGCTTAACAACTTGCGTGGCGCAGTGGATCCTTAGATGTCAAAACCCGGGAAATTTAGCGGTCGGGTTTTGGGCCCCACGGGTCGAAAAATAAACATTAAAGACACTTTCAGGCTGATGTTCAACAAGACCTGCTCTTTTCCCCAATTACGCACCACTTTCTCGAAGTTCTGAAACAAAAGCCCAGATAATGAAGACAGAATGGCCGTTCTTTCAGCTGTAAAAACAGAAGAGTAATGAACTGGGGCTGTTTAGTGCCAGAGCCTTGTCTCAGAGAGTGAATTATTGGACTCCAGAGATCAGATGAATTTCTGGACTTTGCTCAGATTTAAAATGCTCGCACAGTCTTTGGAGATTTGTTCAACACAGGAGAGGAGTGGCTCACAGTTTCTGTTCAGACTTAAAATAAATTGGAATTGATAGTCCCAAAGATACAGGACCTGGTAAAAACGAAGAGCCCGCCCTCTCCACGTTAAAAAGAAAACCAAACACTCCTTGGAAATTATAAGTCGAAGTTATTTCAGTGCAAAAATTAATCATATGCAAATTGAATTGCTTATTTTACCGCTCTTCTGGAAAGCTTTGTTACAGGTGCCGAATAGGAAACAAATTAAGAATCGAAAGTCTGTGTTCTCGAATGTGATCAAAATGCATACGAAGAAAAATGTCCCAAAACTGAATGTGTCTCATTCATTTTCCAATTATGCAATTATATACATAGCCTATCCCAAAACAACTGACAATATTTTCATAAAAAACATTGCAATACTGCGTTCGACATTGTAATGGTAGTCGTTGTAGTAACCAGCAACACCTGTTTAACACGCATGCGTCGTCGATAGAACGTAGTTTAATAAGGTTTGTTTTTATAAACACCTAACAAGTATTTTCGCGCTGTGATTTTACGAAAAAATGGATATGAAAGCGGAACAAAGATGCGCCATTAAATTTTGCTATTGACTTCAGAAGTCTGTCGCAGAACTTTCCGTCTTATGCAAGAGGTTTATAAAGGTGAATGTCCAGGAAAATGAACAACTTACAGATGGCATAAATAATTTATTGATGGTCGTCAGTTGGGAGGGGGGAGGGCTTTAATCGCACATGGAGGAAAACCTTCAACGAGTGTTACAGAGGTAAACATCAATACAGTAAGTGTTATTGTATGGAAAGACAAACACCTATCAATTAGAGATATCGAAGATGTGGTTAACATTTCAAAATCATCAATTCACTGAATTTTAACCGAGCATTTATATGTGAAACATATTTACTAAACTTGGCGATGCCCCAACCTGCATGTAGTCCTAACGTAGCACTATGTAACTTACGATTATTCCCTATTGTAAGCAAGAAAGGTGACACCGAATTTTTGGATGAAATAAGCACGTCTTTTGAATCTGTTCTGACGCGAATTAAACTTATTGAAGCTGTTCAAAATGAATGGAACCGGTTTGGAAAACAATCAACTGGTTCCAACTTTCTTCACCGAGATTCGAACCCGGATCCCTTTCGGACGAATAATCAGAGGCCATCGCTTAGACTACTGCGCCACCGGCGAAATTTATTCTTCATCGAAAAAGCGTTCGACCTTTACGCAGCTAGTGAGAAATCTTTGCGTTACATTAAGAGGATAACGCTCCACATCTCTGCTGTAGCGAATGGCATACAGTGAAGAAGAAATTTCTCAATAGCGCTTTTAGAAGCGGCGATACAGCTGCAAACTAAAGTACAAAAACACCATCAGCCGACAGAACTGTGAACTGCAAATTCCTCATATACTAACCTTAAGTGTTCTATAAGGTAAATGGCATCTGGTGTTGAAATATTTTTTAAATCGCACATGTAGAAGCAGTTATACTGAGAAAAACAGGATAAACAAATGCGCCCCTAGCGGAGAAATCGTGCGCTATTTCGGAAAGAAAATACACACACGGTTTACATAGTTAATAGTATCTGACAGAAGAAAGAAATTTTTCAATCAGGTTTTTAGTCCCGGAGATATTGCTGTAAATGGAAACGTGAACTTACGCCCTCTGGTGGCAGACTTGTGTGCTACGAAAAATTTGAGATTATGTGAGAAACATTTCCCCACGGAAACGCTCTCCAACAAAGAATTTTTGTTTTTTTTTCAAATCGGACGTATAGAAGCAGAGATATCGACAAAAATACGATATGCCATTACGCCCCCTGGCGGAAAAACCATGCATTATTTTAAGAAGAAAGTATTCTCAAAAGGTCTTTCGATATGAGCGGTATCGGTCAACGAAATAATTTTTTCAGTCGAGCTTTCAGGAACTCAGAGTTTGCTACTAATACATCAGAAGCAGAAATTAAAACTTACGCCCCCTGGTGGCTGAACCATTCCTTATGAAATAATAGAAATTATATGCAAAGCAGCTGTATCTCGTGAATAAAGAAGTTTTCTAATCGGAATTTTAAATCAGAGATAGCGGGGAAAACGCAATTTACTTTAACGCCCCCTAGCGGAAAGTATATGCATCACTTCTAAATTTTGAAATTATATGAGAGCATTTTACACCGGAAACGCTATCTAACAAAGAAGGAATTTTTCAAATCTGACTCTTAGAGATATTGATAGAAATAGGATATACACTATCTACCAACAAGTAATTGGACACCTGTGATAGCAAAGGCAAACGAAGTTTATTCACCTTCAATAGTTGGTGGAGCCTCCACGAGCGGCGATTACAGCTGCGACCCTCCGGGGCATACTCTCAACCAGGAGTTGTACGACGACTAGCGGTATTTTCTTCCACTCGGCTTGGAGAAGACAGGTCAGTTCCTTCACCGATTTCGGACGGTAGGGGCACCCCTTAAATCGACGCTCCAACTCGTCCCAGAGATGCTCGGTAGGGTTAAGGTCCGGGCTCTCCGCAGGCCAGTCCATTCGATTAACCCCATTGTCTCCATGCCAAGCCATGGTGGACCTCGCAACATGACAGGTAGCATTGTCATCCTGAAAGTAACATGGGTCCACCCCGTAAAACTGCCACAACGTAGGAAGCGCATGGTCATCCAAAATGGTACGGTAGGTCTCGGCGTTGAGTCTACCAGGAATTGCGGCCAAGAGACCCGTGCCATACCAGGAGAAACACCCCCATAGCATTATTCCACCGCCGCCGAACTTCACAGTTGGCACAATACATTCCGGCAGGAGGCGTTCTCCAGGCAGACGCCAAACCCAGCTCCTGCCACCCGAACGGTAGAGGATGAACCTTGATTCGTCGCTCCAGAGAACCTGTTTCCACTGTTCAACGGCCCACTGTCGACGTTCCTTGCACCATGTTCACCGAGCAGCGCTATTGGACTTGGTGATCAAAGGCTTGTGGGCGGCAGCACGTCCATGATAACCGAGCAGATGGGATTCCTTACCGATAGCATTAATCGAAAGAACACTCCTGGATGCCTGTTGAAACTCCTCGCGGATGTAGCCCATCGATTTGGTTCGGTTCTTCCGAATTTCTCTGGCCAACACCCGTCGGTCTCTAACTCCTAGTTTTGTGGGTCTGCCTGGTCGGGGCACATTCCGACAATCACGTCTCATCTTCCACTTGCCAATCACGTAGGCCACTGTCGATTTTGGGTACCTCAACTCGCTGGATATGTCACGTATGGATCGGCCATTTCTGTGATACCCGAAGGTTACACCTTTCTCTAAATCAAAATGCTCCGAACTGCGTGGCATCTAGCATGCGATTGTTTGCGTTGTTGCTTCTCACACGACATTTAACGGCGGCGGCCGTGACGTGTATCAGGACCGCAGATATCGTCAATTACAAGGGTGTACAATTACTTGTTGGTAGATAGTGCATATTTACCCCCCCCTCAGCAATAAACCATATATGATTTTAAGAAGAAAATATTTTCAAATGTTTATCCACATGAGTGGTATCGGTCCACGGAAGAATTTTCTCAGTCAAGATTTTGGAAGCTCAGATTTTGACGGAAATACCAACGAAGCAGAAATAAACGCTTACAACCCCTGGTGGCCAAACCGTGTTTTATGAAAAAATTAGAAATTACAATCAAAGCATTTCACACCGGCAGCTGTATCCAGTGCAGGAAGAATTTTTGAAATCGGAGTTTTAAAATCAGAGATATCGGGGAAAGCGCAATTTACCTTTACTCCCCCTAGCGGAAAGTCAATGAATTACTTGAAAATTTCGAAATTTTATGGAAAATATATCGCATCGGGAACTCTATCCAACAAAAAAGGAATTTTTATAATTGGACCATTAGAAGCAGAGATATTGACAAAAATAAGATATACATCTACGCCCTCTGGAGGAGAAACCATGCATTATTTTCAGTAGGAAATATTCCGAAATGGTTTCTCGACGTGAGTAGTATCGATCCACGAAAGCATTTTTCAATTGAGATTTTAGGAGCTCAGATTTTGTTGCAACTACAACAGAAGCAGAAATTAGCATTCACGTCCACAGATAGCCAAACCGTTTTATAGCAAAAATGAGAAATTATATGCGAAAGATTTCCCATCCGGAGTTGTATCCGGTGCAGAAATAATTTTTCAAATCGGAATTTTAAAAGCAGAGATATCGGTGGAAACGCAATTTACTTTTACGCCCCCTAGTAAAAATAATGGTAAACTTGAAAAAGTGACTATACCTAAAATAATCTTCGCCATAAGTAGAATCGTAAGGAAAAATAAATTTTTGTCAAAAAGTAGGAACTGTGCACCAAATTAAACTCAAAATAGTATAACTATATACTAAAAATCCGAAAATTCTTGGCGTAGAATAAATATAAAATTTTCCAAGCTTTCGCTCATCAACCAGATGGCTTTCTCAAGGAAGGTAGACATCATGAGCGAAAGCTTGGAAAATTTTATATTTATTCTACGCAAAGAATTTTCGGATTTTTAGTATATAGTTATACTATTTTGAGAATAAATTTTTGTATTGGATGTTTTGAAGCAAATGTATGAAAAATTATGTATTTTGAATTCGATATCATCAGCGTTTACGCTATGTAGTGGCGAAATGGTGCGTCGTTAAAAAATCAAAATAAAGGGTTATCATTCGCACATTTCACGCTTCCGAACGCAAAAATAATTTTTCAAACCAGACTATTAGTTGCAGAGATATCGTGTCTACAGACTGACGGACGGACAAACCGATAAGATAAGCACGATCTTTTTTTACAAATGACGTGCTAAAAAGACATTACTGGGACGACAATGTAAGACTGAATAATAACTTATTACACTTGGGCAAAGGGTACTTCAACAGCATTTCAGAAGAAGAATTCCGGCGGGAGGAACGTTGGCACATCCGCGTTTGATGCAATGGAAAATATTTTGAGAAATATTACCACTCTCCTCGTTGATGGTGAGCATATTTTATTTTATAATAAAACATTCTCGGTTGTTTTGGGACAACCCTTGTAATTTTTCTAGCAAAGATTTAATTTCTTTACCGGTAGCATTACATACGTTTAATGTTCATGTTGTTCGAATCCATGGACTTTCGGTTGAATGTACCAGAGCTTGCTATACTAAACTATTCAAAAGAGTTAAGGGCTTTACAATTTACATTCCTTGTGTGCGAAGGAGCTTCTGCCCGTTCGTCCAGGTCGGTCAGGGTCCAAGTTCCGAATGAACCATGTGCGGTGTATTTGTGTTACGGCACTGCCTCTCTTCCATACGTAAAACAAGTCGCCCTAAATTAGGGACGGACCACAACTTACGGCCTTTAGAATTGCTGCTCACGGTGTTAGTTACACCCAAAACCAGAAACGAATTACGATTTAGTTCTCCAGGCACTTGTTTATGCTAAAGTTTTCAGATAAGAGTGGAAGTGGAAGAAACTCAAAGGCGTGAAAATTTCGGATAGCTCATTTCTGTCACGCATTCGCGAGTGCAACAATGATATAAGATAAATTTTGTGTTCAACTGATTGACATAAAACGTTATTAGAACCAAAGAAGAAAATTAATATAGTGGTGCCTCTTTTAACAGACGCCTGCAAATAAGTGAGAGAGCTGTGTTTAAGGGACTATTCTCCTAGTCCCAGCCCCTTGATATAAGAATACTAATATATTTACCTTTAATGGACGCCTTCGAAAAAGGGAGACAATTCTCCTAGTTTCAGTCCTTTGGTATAAACACCCTAATGTATTTAACTCCGAATAATGGACACTGATAGAAACCAAAAAATTCTTTAAAAAGAAACTGTTCTACTTAAAAATCCGGAAATGCCTAGTCATAACAGAGCAAGTTTGCAATTGGGGAATAATGGATAGAGGCACACGTCAGCCAGACTGCTTTGCAAAGCATTGTGGGGATTAGGGCACTGCTGGGACTAATGACAATGAGCCTGCAGTAAGAAAGCAGGTTGAGAGTTAAAATACGCAAGATACTAGAGACAGAGAACAATAAGACTGCCCAATAGCCAAGTAGGTGTTAAACATGTTTTATGGTTGAAATTCATATTGGACTGATAATTTAGAGACCTGTAGTCTTTCATATTTAGGGAGTCAGATATAGGATGCAAAAGGAGTACGTAGTTTTGAAAGTTGCATATCTTTTAACATTTGAAGCCATGGATTCAAAGGAAAATGTAATCGTAAAAATAAAAAGCTAGTGACTGAAGTAGAGTAGCAGAAACTGAGAAACTTAGTTTAGGAGAGTTAGGTGAGACATTTGGAATCAGCAAAAGGCAAGTGAGAAATGTGCGAAAGGACAAAGATAAAATCAAAAAGTTATGAATTAGTAATTCTTACAAAAATTCCCTGTAATATTTAGAAAAACTGAAGCATATGAAATTGATTCACTCGTATTTAATTGGTTTTACCCATATTGGTATTTAATTGGTTTTACCCATATTGCATATGAAATTGATCCATATCGTATTTAATTGGTTTTACCCATATTGCAAGAAACAGCAATAACTTGCTGTTTCTTGCAATATTATTCATAACTTGCGTAAAAATGGTTCGATTTCGATGAAATTTTAGTATGTGGTAGGAAGCCACTGGGGACGAACCCCATTGAAAACGGGCGAAATGGGGTCAAAGGTCAGGACACTGGAGTGGGATTCATTCCATTGCGCTCTTGTGCATTATAACTTACCTAAAATTATTGGATTGCGACAAAACTTTATCATGTTGTTCCGGAGGTATAGTGAACCGGTTCTGTTGAATATCAACGAAATTGGGTCAAAGGTCATTGCACAAAATCCAGATTTATTCCACAGTCATTATTCTCATAACTTGCGAAAAACTGCTTCTATTGCAACAAAACTTCATCATGTTGTTCCGGAGGTATAGTGAACCAGTTCTGTTGAATATAATCGAAATGGGGTCAAAGGTCAGGACACAGGAGCGAGATTTATTCCACAGCCATTATCCACATAACTTGAGTAATGATTTCTGGTATGTTGGAAAGCGTATCATAATCAATGCATTGCATGATTTTACTAACTTGTTTTGGTTTAACACGCGGAACAGTGGAGGGAAAACCAAACGCATTCACTCTTTGAAGAACCGCTTCTAACTCGTGGCAACTCCAGCAATACGCTATCATTGCATTTTTCGCTGTTGGTAATGATCTCTAAAGTTTCGCGAATGACAACTACAAATGTGTCTTATCAGCTCAAGAACGCGCTCAAGGAAGTGAACCTCGGTATCGTTATCCTGTCCCTGAAGTCTTTATATCCCGTGCGTATGGGAAACACTGACAAGCTCCAACTTTCCAATGAAACAGGTGTTTATGCCGTCACTCTATATTATCCAGACTGTTCCAAGTTATACTACGTACATTGGAACGATCAAATTTTCATTTAGAATTAGAGTCAACGTACATAAAAGGTACATAAATAACGGCAAAGTAACCACTATACTTTCCAGGTGAGTCAAGTTCAAGTCCATTCCTCCTATGTGGGCGGACGTAAAGAAATTAGCTTCCTACTCTACCCCAAAATCTGCTGCCATTCGTAAAACTTCGGAGATTATGACCAACAGCGAAATAGGCAATGATAGCGTCTCGCTGGAGTTAGCACGAGTTTGGAACCAGTTCATCAAATAGTGAATACCTTTTTATTTTCTTCCACCATTCCGCGTGCTAAACGAACGTGACGGCTCGGGTCTTTGAATGAATAATTACAATCGCATATGTCCGTTTATTGTCAAGTCAAGTCACAGCGTTCAAATTGTTGAAGCGTTCTATTAATCAGTTCGTAGTTTGTTGTCTACCTTCCTTGGAAAAGCCTTTTGGTTGGTGCGCGAAAGCTTGGAAACTTTTATTTCTATTTCGCCACAAATTTCGTATTACTTGTATACTTACAGTATTTTAAGTATAGTTGGTGCATAGTTTCTTGTTATTAAATAATAACATATTTTCAAAGCAGTTTGTGGTGAAGCAAAATTAATGGACTTCTACACAGTCAAATGTCATTATTGTGGTCACCTCCTGCCTTTGATGTCAACAGCGGGTAGTCAATGACAGAAGGCGCGTGTCGTGAACAGGCTTGGACGGTATATAAGGTATGCTGTAGGCATTCTGAATACATATCACAAGTTGCTGTCATGGATAAAAGAAGCGATTTTTCAGATTTGCAAAAATGGATAATTATCGGCTTTCGGGCCAAGGGTGGCAGTATTTCTGAAACAGCGCAGTTTCTGTACTGTTCGCGTGCTGCTGCAGTTAAAGTGTATCGTGATTGGAGAAATGGCACCATTGAGAATAAGTGATGTGGAAACTGCAGGAGTACCACGTGCCATTGATGTGAGAGGTGAATGTCGGCTGCTAAGGTTCGTGAGGGCCGATCGACACGCTACAGTGGAGTAACTTACTGGCCGAATGAGGTTTTTAGCTCCCGGAAGTGGGTCAAAAACGACAGTTCAGCGAACCGTGCTGCGTGTAGGGATCCAATGCAGAAGGATAGTCACTGAACCTGTGCTGACGAAGGTACATCGGAAGAAATGGCTTACATATGCACGGCAGTATCGGAATGGGACCTCCGCTGATTGGCAAAAGGTTGCCTTCTCCGATGAGTCACGTTTTCTGTTTCATCGAAAGGATGGACGTTGTCGTATAAGGCGAGAAACATCGGAGAACTAAAACTCTTCAACCATTTCTGGAAGAACACAAGCTGGTGGGGGCATCGTTATGGTCTGGAGAATACTTTTGTGGCATTCCCTGAGTCCACTCATACCTGTGAAAGGCACTATGGACCGAGTTCGTAATAAATCCATCCTTGCAGACCACATACACCCATACATACTGATTGTCTTCCCTGGGATGGATGGGATATTTCAGAATGACAACGCAACGTGTCACACAGTTAGAAATGTCCGAGAGTGGTTGCAAGTTCACGATGAAGACTTCAAGGTATTTCCCTGGCCCTCTAATTCCGCAGACTTAAAACCAATTGAGCATCTGTGGGACCACCTCGATAGTGTTGTTCGCTCTATGGATCCTCCACCGCGCACCCCTCCAACAGCTATCAGATGCTCTGCATACCTGTGAACACCTTCCAGCACCTTACTGAGCCACTCCCAGCCCGTCTAACTCCTGTCCGCGCTGCACACGGCGGTTACTCTGTATATTAGCTGGTGGTCACAATAATGTGACTCTAATGTGTACATGCATATCATCATCAACAATTATCGATCCATTACTGGATGGAGGTCTCGCCAAATTTCTTCCAGAACTGTCTGCCTTCAACTAGTCTTCTCTATGTCACTGCTACATGCCTTCTAATTTCATCTGCCTATTTTCAGCATGGCCATGTTCACAGTCTTGTCAAGTTGCTTCCAAATCTGTATGTCTTGCGCTAGTCTTCTCCATGTTACTCCGACATACCTTCTAATTGCATCTGCCCATCTCGTGCACGGTCATGTTCAGAGAATTTTTCCGTCCCTTGAAGTCCATGTTTCAGTTGTCCATCCGTGGTCAGCTCTTCTAGCAATATGTCATTTCCCTTGCCATTTCAGGGATTTTACCTTGGTCATAATGTCCTCAACTACCGCCACATTTCTGATCGCTGAATTCCTCTTCCTATCCTTCTTGGTTATATCAGTCATGCACCTCTTCATGAATCTTTCAGAACTTGTAGATTTTTTTAGTTAAGATCTATGTCTCAGATCCATAATAAAGTTCTGATTGAGGTATTTATTAAATGCTTTTCTTTTGGTTAATTGCTGTTTAAAATTATACTGGTTCTTCCAAATGCTGTCCAATCAAATTTTATCCACCAATTAATTTTTTTTTTGCTGTGGAAGATCTTCACATCTGTTGTCGAAGGCAAACGTAGGCATCGGTTACTTCTAGAATGGTTCCATCAATCGCTCAATCTTCAGTTTTTGTAAACACATTTGATATCAATTATTTGCTAAGCTTTTAACCTCACTTCTTCCTTATGTCAGCAAGTTCCTGGATCATACTCTAAAGCTCTAAGGGGGTATTTACAAAAATGTTTGTGTCGTCTACAGAACGAAGATGGGTTAAATAATATTTATAATTTTTTATCGTATTGTCTTCTTGATGCATTGATTGAAAAACAATCACCCGCGTGGCATTGAAGATTTTGTGAGATACTGTAACCTGGGCATCCTTATTTATCAGAAGTGAAGTTCAGTAGCCATTTTAGAGATAGTGAATTGTAATAATTTTCTTTCAATTCCCGCCATTTTGATGAGAGGGGCAACGGGTAAAGTATCTCTCTTTCTCAGCATCGCAATAGAGGGGGTGTTAGATTTATGGTTTCGTAGATGTGAGAAGAGAAGAACAGGACATTACTGCTTTTCAGCCGTCCCATACAAAGGGAGGAGGTTGTTACGTGGACACTGTCCTGCGAGGAAGTAAGAAAAGAGGTGGCAGCGAAGGCAATTAAGACTTTGAGTTTTCAGAGAGAATGCATTTTAAGGAGTATCCGTGCTTTCTTGGAAAGCGTTGGATTCACTCTTCGGCAGGGGACGACTTTTTTTTTGGGGGGGGGGGGAGGGGGTTCTTAGGAAGAGGACAAAGGACTCGGTGGCAGGAGGTTCAGGGATAAGAAGGTGTGAGAGCGAGGTGAGAATGACTCGCTGGTCGGCGTAACGGCGATAAGTAGTAAGCAATGAGGTTGATGATAAAAGAGGAAAGGAGATCAGGACAATGCTTTGAGACATTCCCCTTAATATTTGAATAAACATCTTCCTCACTGCAAGAGCAAAGTTTAACTTTAGTTGAATTTATTTATTCTTCGTATTTTATTTATCTGCTCCAGTCAGGAAAAATACGGGTTAAAACCCCGATACAGAACTTGCGGCAAACGAAGTATCGAACGAACGCTTCACACAAGGCCCTGTAATGTAACTCAGCACCAAGCCCTGTAACAATATGGTGTCACCTTGTCACACTTCGTTTCCAGTTTTTATAAGTGCTATGTCCTCGATTAGTTGAACGTTTGCGCTTGCATTTCGATGGATGTTATTAACAATATTATTAAATGCATCTTCAATATCGCAGGATTTCAAAGATATTATAACTTCTGATAATCTCACGGAATCAAAAGCCTTTTCATATTTACTAAGAAACATAGATAATTAAAGTCCGTGCTCATTCGCTCTTTCAATTAGTTCGCTAAGCACATGGATATGATATATAGTGCTGTAACCATTCCTGAATTCGGCTTGTTCTCTTGACTGAGCGATGTCTAGTGTCGCCTTCAGGCGATGTGATATATTTACATATATATGTGGGTACACGCACATATGTTTATCGCAATTCATTCGCACATATGTTTATCGCAATTCATTACGGATGTGGACGACAAATAGTTTATATTAAATTAGCATAAGCTGAATGAATGGAGTATGATTCGATGATTTTTTACGGAAAATAATTGTCTCCTTATATTACATGTTTAGTGGAAAGTTTGTGTTTTATTAATTAACGGATACATAGCATATTCTGTTTGAATAGATACTCAAACGAAAAACAAATTGCACTCTTCACTGGAATTAAGCTTCTTACATAGATCTCTGATTTCGAACATCTCTTCCTCTGAGTGATTCAACAGACAGGTAGGCTATATGTCTTACTAAAGCGACTAAAAATGAGCAATATGTATGATCTTTAGGCGCAAAATCCGATGCATTACATATTATTTGATAAACCATAAGATAATAATTAGCAGACTATATCAAAGTGACGTATTTTTCGTACCGGGATTATATGTTAAAAAATTTATAAATTTAGGTTCTGAGGCAGATTATGCGGCACTTGGAGTTTAAAATAATCCACGTCGCAATTTTCAGGATAGGTCATATATTCAGAAAATTACCAGGAATGCGATAATAAGGAGAAAACCCAGCGCAATATGAAGATGGAGGTCTTGGAAAAAATTTTGCATTATTATTATATTTTTTATTTTTTTATTTTTTTTTTCACTTAAAAAATCTGTTTTTGTGAAACAAATTCTAATCCCCTTACAGTCTTATACCCTGAGGAAATCTGAGAATCTTATGAATCCGATTGCTTACCTGCAGAGCATTTCAGTCTGCTTTATTTAAACAGATCAAGAAATTTTCCTTTGCTTTTTTGAGGATTAAAGAAACTATGTTAAGATGAGAACAGGGTATGTGCAAAAGTTCTACCCGTGTCTGTAATAGATGGAAATTGCGATCGGGATAGTTACGTCACAGATGACTCTGCGATGACGATGTTTCGGCCAATAAAGCGTGAAGCAGTAGAGCATATAAAGGCACTAGGTTTGTCCGAGTAAGTCATTCGTAAAGGAAATCACGGACGGAGTAACATGGCATGCGATAAGGAGCATATTCGACATTGTTTAATGTACGAGTTCGATAAAAGCAGTACTGTAGCAGCGCCTTGCAGCAACATCAGTAAAGTATATGGGGAGAATGCAGTTGATGATAACACATGTCGCCGTTGGTTTCGGAAATTCCGGGACCGAGACGGAAGCTGTAAAGATCAACCATGTTCTGGATGTCCATCCGTGGTTTCTGACGAGGATGTGGACCAAGCACATCCAACCGTTCAGGAATTAGCGGACACGTTGCGGGTACACAGGACAACAGTCGAAAAACAAATGCATGCTCTTGGGTCAATCACCAAGTTCGATAACTGGGTTCCACACTAGCTTTTTGCAAAACAACGAGAGGAGATAATCCGTACCTGTGTTTCTTTGCTTTCTCGTCACAGAAATTAACAGTTTTGGGGAGGAATCGCAACGGGTGATGAGAAACGGGTACTGTACCGTAATGTATAGGGTCAACTTAGTGTGTGCCAAAGTGCAGAGCTTGCTCCATCCACCTCCAAAGGATGACTGCATCCCAAAAAAGTTTTCTTGAGTGTTTGGTGGGATGTCCAGGGAATAATTACCGAACGATAATGGCTGGCCTCTACTGCCAACCGTTGGACAGATTGCGAGAACAAAGGCGTGATCCTTCATCATGATAACGACAGACTTTATGCTGGTTTAACCATTCGGCAAAAATTACTGGATTTTGGTTGCCAAGTGTTACCTCACCCAGGGTATTCCCCTGACCTGGCACCTACGGAGTACCACCTTTTCCGATCGTTAAGAACGCCTTCGCTCTCCAAACTTTCGATGAAGTGGACGATGTGAAAACGGCGTTACATGACTTTTTTGATTCTTAAACACAGAAGTTCTTCCGGCGTGGGATTCACCTACTCATAGACAGATGACAAGATGTCATACATAATGATAACAGTTATGTGAAATCCTAGGTACGTTATTTGTTGTGTTCTCTTCCTTTGTTTGTAGCCCACAAAAACGGGTAGAACTTATGCATTATAACGAAGGTGTCAGAGCCGACACTCCCCCGCGTTGTTGTCATGTGACCGTAACTGGTCCAGAGTATGAAATGTGATACAGACCTTTTCCCAACAGTCAAACGCACTTGCACATCGGTAGGTGAAAGCGATACAGCATATATACGACACTGCATTTGTTATGAATTTCCTCAAGGACAGAGTGCTGCGGATCTGCTCTGTTTTGGGGGAGAATACTGTATCATAAAGCACGTGTGAGTTTTGGTTTAGACGGTTTAAAGCAGGTGATTTTGATGTTAGCGATCGAAAACGTAGCGGAAGGTTACACATGAGGAACTGCAAGCATTTCTGGATGAAGATTCGTCTCAAATGCAAAAAGAACTAGATGGACAACTGGGGGTGGCTCAAAAAACCATTTCGAATCGTTTACGCGCAATGGGAAAGTTTCAGAAGGAAGAAAAATGGGTGCCACATGACCTGAGCCAGAGGAACAAGGATGAGCGTGTCATGAAGTGTTTGAATCTGTTGAATAAACAACACGGAAAGTCTTTCCTGCAGACAATCGTTACGGGAGTTGAAAAGTGGGTATATTACGACAATCCCAAGCGCAAAAAAACACTGGGCAGACCACGGTGAAGCAAAGACGTCGACACAGAAACGCAATATTCACTCCAAGAAAGTTCTGCTGTGCGTCTGGTGGGACATAAAGGAACAGCTATTGGAACAGCAGTGAAACGACTTGTTTAACACTTCTCGCAGGATACTTTTATCAGAGCTTGCACAACACATGCTGTGTTCATATGATACTATTAGGTGTACAAATAAGTTTTAAAGCGTTACTACTGATAGCTACAAGCAACAATTACTGCGATTGAACCGGGAAATCTGTCGAAACGTCCATTAACAGGCAAAGGACTGCATCCCGTGAAATTACTGCATGACAACGCTAGGCCGCATGTCGCGAAATTGGTTAAGGGAACATTATTGACGCTTGGCTGGGAAGTTTTGGAGCACCCGGCGTATAGTCCCGACATAGCCCCTTCAGACTATCATTTGTTCCGATCGATGCAACATGGTTTGTCTTACGTACGGTTTCGGACATGTGACGAAGTGCAGAAATTGGTTGGCGACTTTATCGCGTCACACGACGAAGTATTTCTCCATGTCTGGAATCCGTTAGCTGCCCGACCAATGGCAGAAGGTGATAGATAATGACGGCGCATATTTTGATTGGTAAAGGTACTGTTGTTTTCTCTCAAATTACATGTTGCGTTGTCTTAAAACGCTTTAAAACTTATTTGTACACCTAATAATTAACATATTAAATAGCTAGCCACGCTGATAACCGATCTCCAGTAGTCGCTAATTTTGCATATCACCAGGTTTTTCTTCGAAACTGCAATACCCTAACTTTTTGTGACCAATGTATCTTGCTAATTTTTTTTTTAAATATGTTTTCTAACACAGCTTATCTGTAAAAGTTACATTCGACAGTAAACTTCTTATTTATTTTATCGAAAATCACGAGGAACATGCTTCCTCTTCAATGGCTTCGTAGAAAGAAGACATTTCGCAAGAACGGAGAGAGGACGAGGTCATAAAAGAAAAAAAAATGATCTCCAAGTTGGATACCGCATCGGAGCGTGTATTATATTAGAAATGAAATGTATGATGGGAAGTTACAATGACAAGCACTTTCTGTGAATAAAGAAACGCTATTTCGAGGAATGTCCATTTTGCCTTCATAGCGCAAGGGTAGATCATGGGCCCCGCACAGTTATAGCTTGCGATATGGACTTAAAGGTATGCAGGGAGAGAAAAAAATGGTGGAGGAGAACGAGGAGTCGTTATACATCTGAAATGCACGTCGTACATGATCTCTCTTTGCTTCACAGAAAAAGAATAAGGAAGCAAAAAATAAGAAAAAAACATATCAAACACAAAGAAGAAAAATAAAAGAAGACACTTCCATGAATAGAAGGGGGGTAGGAAAACACTACTGTCGCAATGAATTTGATTTCTCTACCTAGGACATATTTTTAAAGAATTGTTGAGATATCTTCTAGGGGTTGGATTGTGAAATAAAATGCGTTGAACTTATTTTTCGTCGGGACAGCATCAGATTAAACTTATACCGTTGAATGTATGTGCGCATTCGCTTTTCGTACATAAACAGCTCAAAAAAGTTAAAAGAAATCTGAAAAGTTCGAAAGCTTTTGAATTTTTTTTTTTAAAGATTCGAGATTTAAGCCCCCAAGGGTTTATTTTCAATATTATGGGCATGGAGTTTTAGCCATCCACTAGCTACCTTAGTTGGACCAGAAAAGATAGATATATCTTTTTTGTCCTTTCATTTATCAGAACGACATTCAGGCTGGGTGACGCTATATGAAGGCATTTCAGAGAAAATCTGAAAAGATATGAAGGTTATTTTTAAAAAAAAATGGAAGAAAAGAAATGGCTTGACAGATGTCTCATGCTGCTCAATCTTATAGCCCAGGTATTTTTAAATGCGAAAGATCAGAGTCAGCGATACTGGCATTAAAAATCACTTCCACTTTGGGATACCGGTATCAGTAACTCAGCTTTTCTTTGCTTCAGCACGTGCTCAATAAATACAATAAACTGCATTTGCAGTTTTTCCTAAGTTTTAAAATGGCACACAGAAAAAGTCTAATACAGAATTCTTGGTTGTTATGATTAGAAGACTTTTAACCCGAAGCTTATGTTCGGTGTCATAAAAGTATTTCTGGATGTTTAAATGAAATACGTAGCAAATAACTTTCTAAAGATAATATTTTCCAGACGTTTGCCTTTTTCTTTCCGAATTAAATTTCGTGAGAAATGGAAATATGCTCAGCTAACTATACGCCGACCTTCGGATTCAGCTTTATAATACTTCGCTTCCTTCAGCCCGAAAAAAATGCGCCTCCCGGTGCTTGAGTGGCTTCAGACAGTGTCTTTTGCTAATTTTCCGAGATGGCCACGGGTTTAATTCATAAACGAGGCACAGTTGGTGTATTTTTCTGATGGCACTGGCTCTCTACTTCCCATGGAACCTGTGATCTCAAAATTACAAGAGGTCGACTGCTCGTAACATTTTGTATTACTAATGAGGGTCGTTGAAACCCGAAATAAAAACCAACCAAGATACACCGTTGAGTCATTATACACTGAGTGGCCACTTTACTATGACCACTCCCTCAGTACTTCGTTGGGCCACCTTTTGCCTTTTATACTGCGTCGATTCTTCGTTGGCATGGACTCCACGAGATGTTGATAGGTGGTTTGTGGGATCTGAGACCACGCTTGATGAATGGCACTTTCCAGGAGTGTGAGATTGCAGGGCTGTGGATCCAGCTGTCTGGTGTCTCGTTCAACTTCATTCCCCAAATTCTCAATTGGGTTGAGATCTGGAGATTGTGGCGGCTTCCTAAGCAAAGTAAACTCACCAGCATGTTCCTGAAACCAATCCTGTACAATACGAGCACTATGGCAGGACGCATTATCTTGTTGAAAGTAGCCATCGCCATTGGGATAAACCATCCACATGACAGGATGCACTTGGTCCGCAACGATGTTTAGATATGGTGTGCCAGTCAGACGTTGATCAACACGAATTAAAGGGCTCAAATTATGCCAGGAAAAACATTCCCCAAGCCATAACGTTGCCTCCACCAGCTTGAAGAGTTGTAGCAATGCATTTGGGGTCCATGATTTCGTGCTGTTTCCGCCAATTCTCACTCGGTGCAACTGAAAAGGTGATTCATCGGACCACATAATTTGTTTCCAATTAACGACTGTCAAATTCTTTTGCTCCTGTACGAACTGGAGACGTTTTCTCTTGTTAACTGCAGACAGCAAAGGTGTTCGAACAGGCCTTCGGCTGCCATATCCCATCCGATGCAGTGCACGGCAAACATTGCGTGCAGAGATCATTTGAGGGGATCCCTGATTAAGATGGTCTGTAATTTGCCGCACTGTTGCCCTTCTGTTATCTGTTACCAGTCTGGACACTCTCCGTTTCGCCGGAGCTGTTACTAGTCGATGACGACCACACGTTGCACGTAGAGACCCAGTTTTTTGGCTAACAGTCCATTCTTTAAACAGTTTAACAACAGCTGCTCTGGAACATCTCACGGATGCGGCGGTTTCGGTGATACTCGCTCCATGGCTCTGAGCTCCAACAATCATTCCACTTTGAAAGTCCGTCAAATCGCATTTTTTACCCATCTCGTCACCCAAAAATCACTTCTGCTACTGTCGCAAGCACTAAGCTTTCCCTTTATATGCTAGCCTCGCCCTCTGGCGGCAACAGCGTGCAGCCATAGCTCATTTGCTTAAAACTGTCAGGTGGTTATAATAAAGTGGCCACTCCAGTGTATTAAGACTACTCCCAGCGTAGAGAAACGAGCGCGATTGGTGACCGAACGGTGGCACAGGCGAAGTTCGCAGAGCAGTATATATATATATATATATACAAACAGAGGACCGGGTTTCGGTTACAAGAATGCTTGGAGTCAGAATGCGAAAAGCTGCGGATTTATCGGAATTTGATAAAGGACAAATTATGATGACACGTAGCCTCGGAACTCGATCTCGAAAACGGCGCGGACTCGTGCGTTGTTCATGTGCGACTGTATTGAGTACGTATCAAAAGTGGTGTGCAGATGGTCAAACGAGGAATCGTCGTCCCCAGCTCATTGGTGCCAGAAGGCAGCGGAAACTGTCGCGCATTGTTCACAGCGACCGCAGGGCCACCGTGCGACAAATCACCCGTAACTACAACAGTGGTGATCAGGGCAATGTGTCGCAGTACATAGTTCATCGCAGCCTTCTGCGCATGGGCTTACGTAGCCGAAGACCCTGCCGGGTACCCATGCTCACTGCACGTCGTCACCAGCAACGCATAAGGTGGGCTCAAGATCATGGAGATCGGACTGTGGACGATTGGAAGAAAGTGGCCTGGTGTGACGAATCAAGGTTGCTGGTGCATCACGTAGACGGCCAAATGCGGATACGCCAATTACCAACGAAGGATAGGGCACTTGGATGCACGGCTGGGCAGAAACGGGCCGGCAGCGGTGGTGTTATGCTGTAGGCGATGTTTTCTTGGGACACATTCGGCCCCATTATCGCAACAGCACTATCCCTCTCAGCAGTCAGGTATCCTGAACACCGTTGCTGACCAAGTTTACCCATTCATGCAGATGTGTTCAGTGCTCACCAACAGAATAACGCGCCACGTCACTCTGCCAGAATCGTCAACGAGTGGTTCGAGGAACATGCTGGTGATTTTCTGTTAATGCCCTGAATTCCAAATTCACCTGACATGAACCCAATCGAACATTTGTGGTTCAGCTTGGAAAAGCGTGTTCGCGGTAAATCACTACCACTCTGAAATGTACTGGAACTGGATGACTTGCTGTTGACATTATGGTACCAGAAACCCCGCGATACCTATCGTCACTTCATCGAATCGATGCCTCGTCGAGTGGCCGCTGTTTTGCGGGTTAAAATAGGTTCTACATCTTTTTAGGTAGGTGGTTCATTATATTATATGGCTCATCGATGTTGACAACGTCGAGTTCTGGGCTGCAACGATAGCGCATCTTTTAAATAAATTTCGAGACAGAGCAATTTCCTTTAAAGGAATTTCAAAAGTCTGTAACTTTTGTGTCACTGAAAATTGTCTGCTAATTTTTGGATAATTCTAAAAGTATTTGGTGTGCTGATTACAAAAATGGCTACACTGTTAAAAATTTTATGGTAGGTTGCACCAAAAAATTGTGTTACATCTGTTACCACTCATGTGAGAGGTGAACGTCGGCGTGCAGGGTGCGTGAGTCCCGATCAGAACGTTGCAGTGGAGCAACTCACTGGCCGAATGAACCAGCGGGCTACCGGAAGTATGTATAAATCGATAGGTCAGCGAACCCCGCTGCGCATGGTGCTGCGATGCATACGGATGGTCACTGCACCTATGCCAACCAAGGTACTTAATCATAAAAGGCTTAGATTTGCACTGCAGTATTGGAATTAGACCTCCGATAATTAGGAACGGATTGCCTTCTCCGATGAGTCACGTTTTCGGCTTCATCCAACGGATGGACGTTGGCGTATAAGGCGAGAAACGTCGGAGAACAAACACTCTTCAGCAGTTTCTGGAAGAACACAAGCTAGTGGAGGCAGCGTTGTGGTTTGGGGAATGTTTTCGTGGCATTCTCTAGGTCCACTTATACCTGTGGAAGGCACTATGGACCGAATTCTTTATGAATCCATCCTTGTGGACTGGGAACACCCATACATGCTGATTGTCTTCTCTGGGGTGGATGGGATCTTCCAGCAGGACAATGCGATGTGTCACTCAGATAGAAAGGTCAGAGAGTGTTTGGAAGATGAAGACTTCAAATTACTTCCCTGGTCCTCTAATTACCCAGACGTAAATTCAGTTGAGCATCTCTCCGACCACCTCGATCGTGTTGTTCGTTCTATGGATACTCCAGCACCCACTCTTCAGCAGCTGTCAGATGCACTGTAGTCAGCATGGCTCCACATACCTGTGAGCACCTTCCAGCTTCTTATTGAGTCAATCCCAGCCCGATTAGCTGCTGTCGGTGCTGCACAGGGCGGTTACTCGGGATATTAGCTGGTGGTCACAACAATGTGGCCCGACCGTGTGTGTATGTGTATATATATGTGTGTGTGTGTGTGTGTGTGTGTGTGTGTGTGTATACACACCCACAATGTTAAGAGTTTAAGTGTCTCCGTACAAACGTTAACATGAAATAGGGAAAAGAGGTACAGTGTTAAAAATAAAAGGGAATAAATATTAGTTCTTCATAAAAATAAATTGATGAAACATCCGTTATGAACTGATTCTTTAAAGGGACTACATTTTAAAAAGGCTAAATTTTCCTAAGATGTAAAAAAACTGTCCTCTTTTTAAGATTAACTCGGAACCATTTATTCAATATAACTGCTAATTTGTTTTCCGTTATTAGAAATGAATAATCTATATTTATATTTTTAAGTAATCTTGTTAAGTCTGGGTATTTGTATTGAAAAGCTATTTATTGAAGCCATTGCACAAGTTTCTTTAATGTTTAACTTGGTGTCACAAAATGACTTTTGCGCTTGGTCATCAGAACTCATTACGGGTATCAACAATCAGGTAGAACAACTCCGAAGTCTCTTGAAGGCCAGAATGGATGAACTGATTTACTCTGGCTGCTGTGTTGATTAGAGGATGTATCTTGGGAACCAGTCAAACTATGATCACGAAACAAACAGGACGTCTCCAGCTGAAATGTAAAGGTGGACTTGTCAGACTGTGACTTTGGTGCCTTGATAGATTACCCAATAACTGAATATAGGGGAATAGGAATGACTTGGGTCTGGCAAACGGGAACACCGCCCACTACAATAGCATATTTTGCACTTCCTTGGTAACATACACTGAAATAGCAAATTATTAGTAGCACCGTACTAATAACGTGTCGATTTGCCTTTGGCCATCAAAACAGCCTCGACTGCATGGGGCATGGATTGATTTTTTTTTCAATTTAAGGTTTAATGACCGCCGTAAACGACCGCCGTGAGCAACTCAATGGGCTATAAGCAGTCGCCTGTCCCTAATTTAGGGCCACTGGTTCCAGGAAAGGGAGGAAGCCAGTGCCGTAAGACAAGCACAATATCCATGCCTCACCGGGATTCGAACCCGGACCCTATTCAAACGAATGATCAGGAGCCATCGCTTAGATCATTGCGCCACCGGGGCGGTGGTATGGATTCAACGCGGTACTAATATCATTCACCAAGCATGTTTAGCCAAGCGGATATGATAACTTCCGTCAATTGCCTGTTGTTCGCTGATATATGTCACAAATGGATCTCTCAATTGCATCCCACAGGTGACTGTGGGGTCAATTTTGAACTTTTAAGTCGCTGTCTTGCTCCTGGAATGACAGTGCGCAGATCCGAGAGTTGTGGCATGGCGCATTATCATGATGGGAGTATCCCTCAATTTTGGGAAACACCAATCACATGTATGGGTGGGCAATGATGTCGCGATGTCTCGAAGCATTCAGTTGTTCCTCCAGAGATATTAAGTAAGACAACGCCTTCTATGAAGCATACCGTAGACTAGGAGTCAGCAACCCGTTGGCACATGCGGACCGCATTTGACTTTTAAGTTATAGTAAGGGGTCGCAAGTGCAGTATGTAATTCACATTTATTTACATCGTGGTAAAGGTTAACTTAGCAAAAGTTTAAAACAAAGATAAATATAACTTTGTTAAATCATTGAAATATAAAGGAAAATGTACAAACTCGTTCGCCATATTTCATGGGATTTCTGGGGTCGTATGTCCTTTGATAACTTTTCAATGTCTTCTTTAAAATCTGATATTTAACGTCCGCCACCACTGAATGCTGGTTGATCACGTATCACTCTCCCACGCTCGCGTCTTCCGCAGCAGAAAAAAGTTATCACCATACCAACAACCAATTCGATACGGTACCTTAATGCGAACAAAAGTCACATCTCTCTAACAAGAGAGCTTGCTTCCTTTCCCACAACGAGATATCCAAATCCCCTGCGCTCCCAAGCACCATTACTGTGTGTACGCTGCAGGTGTTTGCTGTTAATTCACGCATTCTCACATGATAAGCTTGAAAATATGCAGTCGAGTGGCGCCCACTCCCGATTTTAAGCTGTTTTTATAGCATTTTAAAATAAAATAATAAGGTGATTAGCAAGGCGTCTGCGGGCCGTATAAAAAGACACGGAAGGTCATATCCGGCCTCCGGACCGCGCGTTGCCGGATCCTGCCGTTGAGCATTACACAACCTCCACCAGTTTGCAGAATTAACGCTATTTGGCTGTGATCCATTAAATCGTGTTGTTGGCGTCATATTCTGTCCGTTCATCGGCGAGTATTAACTCAGAACGTTACACATCTGAACAGATGACCTGTTTACAGTCTACATGTGTCATAATTTGGTGCTACTGTACCTACTGCTGACGAATTTGATGGTGTTTAGCAGGCGTCGTCTGATGTTTTAGCCCATTCGTGCTAATATACGGCTGTCTGTGTATGCTGGAATTCCCCTCTCCATATAGTTGTTGCACTGCGAAGTACCGCACGATCTTCATTGCGTGAAATTATGCAATGGAGATCGTCCGTTACCTCACCCAATTTTCTCCAACCGGTGTTGCTCTCGAACAACCACCAATCGTTTTTTCCCATAGGAAGACCGCTGACATCTTGTTTATTAGTTATGCACTACTAATTGAACACCATCGATACGGGTGTTCTTGCATAGCCCATGAGAGCCTAGTGCTTGCTACCATGCTACTTTCTCAGTCTTTTCTATACTACCGCTATCTACGATTCTTACATGCACGGTTAAAAAAGTCTACTTAAAAATGAGAACCTGAACCTATTCGTTTTTTTTAAGTACAATCGTTATCGTAAACGAGTACATGACATGCTGAAATACAAGTAACCATTCGTACTTACAAATAACTGCGTCAATAAATATAAATATAATCTCGTATTACTTCATTTTAGATATCACAGATTTCAAGAGAATTGTTTAATAAATGTCTAAAGTGGCACACATAAATAATTTATACAGCAAAGTCACGGATCCCAAGTAATTTGATTGTGCATAAAGTATCTTTGTGTACGTTTTTACATTAACTATATTTGTATCAATCTCATAAATAATATATTGCTGCTTCATCACTATATTTGTCATAAAACTGTCCGGTCCATTTACCCAGCATGTGACACCGAGAATATCTATTATCCCAGATGTGCCATCGGAATAATATGCTTCCAGTTGATTCTATGAATAAATGAGTATGTATGGAGTACATGTATTCCAAATTTGAAATAGAGTCGCGGATGGCTTAGTGGTTAGCGAGTTAGACTATCATTGCAAGGTCCTCGGGTTCGAGGACCTTGCAATGATAGTCTAACTCGCTAACCACTAAGAGATGGTGATGGTTTCAGAGATGGTGTGATTTACTAACAATCGCTGAATATCGGACGAGCACGTTAAGTGACGGCACCCAGGCAGGACTCGCTGGTTAAATGGGTATCCTTTCCTATGTCCCCCTGAAATTCTCTCACCCCTCTATGTGCAACATCGTACTTGTACGGTGGCACCATCTACTGTACTCTAATCTCACTACAAACTGTTCTGTCAAAGTCGTTAGACTTCCCCTCATTCCTTCTGTGTCCTGCCCAGAAGGCGAACTCGCTGTAGGTGGCTGGAACCTAAAATCTACTCACTGTGGACGGAAGTCGTACAAGAAAAAATGACTCATGATACCAAATTTGAAATAGGGGCCGCGGGTGGCCTTGTGGTCAACGTTCGTGACTGCCGCGGAAAGGACCTCAGGTTCGATCCCATGCAGGTACGAACGCTCGATCCACTAAATATCCGTCGTGCGTCGGATGGGCACGTTAAGCCTTCGGACCCCGCATACTGGCCCCCGGCAATGAATAAGGGCGTCTTCCTCCCCCTTTCTACTTCACTTCCATGTCACTTTCCTATCGGGCACTCTAGCCCAAATCTCCTAGCTTCCTATTTCTAAGGGTTGTTTAAGACCTGGGGTCAGACAATCCCTTCCTAATGTCCTCTACATATAATCATTTGATCATTAAAAAAAAGCAATTTGAAATCTAGCTGCGGATGGCTTAGTGGTTAGAGATTCCGACTGCTGATGGAGGGACCCCAGGTTCAAACCTGGCGTGGTGGTGTGAATTTCTAAGAATCGCTGAAATTAGTCACGCCGTGCCTCGTACGAGCACCTTAAGTGACGGCTCCGCGGGTAGGAATCCTCCGGTTACATATAATGGTGTTAATTCCTAAGCCCCGGGTGTAATTTCTTTCTGCCTTCTACGTGCAAAATCTTACGCTTGTACGGTGGCGCCATCTAGTGTGCTCTCTGTCACTTACAGACTATCCTGTCAGAATCGCTAGATTCATTTTTGAGTACATATGTTTCAAATATATGTACTCAAAAATGAGTACATATATATTTCAACTTCGAAAAACCAGATATACTCACAATTGATTCCTTGTATGTACTCAAAAATGATTCCGTGTCTTTTCCAAAAATGAGACACAAGTACTTGGAGCTATTATAAGCCCAGAATGTACTCAAAAATGATTGCATTTTGCTTATTTCTAAGCACGTATTTTTAACAGTGTGTAAACGTACCAGGAGATGTGACGTACCTGCCCGAAGGACGCACACGACATAAAGGCAGATAGGAATCAGAATAAAAAACGTCCGCGTAGCTCAATTGGTAGAGTGACTTATTCCGGAATGAGGGGATCCGGGTTCGAATCCTGGCGTGGACAGAAATGACAGAGAAATTTACTTCGTTATAATGGCGCCCGAACTATCCGGATGACCCGACCGTTCAAAATCTCGCATTGGTGTGATGTTATTTCCACAGCGCGAGATAGGAAAAATAAGAGAATCCTTTCTCCAGCACTTCAAAAAAGGAAGGAAAAAAATAAAAAAATAAAAATTAATAAGGGGAAGATGATGTAACGTACCAGGAGATGTGACGTACCTGCCCGAAGGACGCACACGACATAAAGGCAGATAGGAATCAGAATAAAAAACGTCCGCCTAGCTCAATTGGTAGAGTGACTTATTCCGGAATGAGGGGATCCGGGTTCGAATCCAGGCGTGGACAGAAATGACGGAGAAATTTATTTCGTTATAAGTGTTCCTGCCTTTTTTTGCAGTGAGCTATTCATAACACCATATCAGCGTCAAAATACCTTACTTAAGCGACTATGGCATTTGTTTGATTCCTATTGTGGGTTTCCAATAATTTGCTACTCCATCGTGTAAAAAGCTCGTGATTCTTTGGAATATCTAATTAGACTCTCGTGGTTTCTTATGTATTGTGGCTATTTATTTGTGAAAACTACTATTGTCTAACGAAATATTTCCATTTTTTGATATAATACAATTAATAAGTAATTAACATACTTAAATTTCGTTTTACCCTCCTTCTTCCTCTTCGCCGACAACACACTATTACAGGGCCTAATTCAAAGCACTATACTTTATATTACTTCCTTGCTGTTTCCTCCATCGCTTCTCATTTTTCTGGTCCTGTCTTAGGCATTTCCGTAGGATTTACATGTTGCGCGTTGTTGTCCTTTGTTCGTTACTGGCATGTTGAGCTTGTCACTTTTCTACTTTTAGTGATGTGACAATACACAGCTTTTGTGCACATAATAAGAAAGTGATGTAATAACTGAAAGTAAAACATGTCCTACTCATTATTTGAAACTCAGAAATTTTTCCTCTTAGGAGTTTCTTTCAATTATCTATTTTGATGTTTTTTTCCCTCATACTTCGGTTTCATTTGATTACACAGCCTTAAGAAAAGCATTCTGGTGCTTTAGAAGTTAGACCTATTCTTGGTAAATTTGGGGCCCTGATTTCAAAAATGGCATTGGTTTTGCCGAATCAACTTTAGCTTTGGAGATACGGAATTACCATCATAGATGCTGATGTGCAGAAATATAATACGAGTATAAAGTGTATACTTTTAATTGGTGATTGTTCTGGGCGATAAAGGAACTTGTGGCTCCCTGACTTGGGTAGGTATGCCAACTTTGTTGACGATCCCGTGAAGCGAACATCGCGAAGAACAGAAATAAGCAGATAGCGAGTGGAGTCGGATGAATGTGGACCGAGTCTGTGTTCTTTTCCTTTGGAATTAAGGTAACTGAAGTTACAATACTTCCAATATACTGGTACAGGGTGAGTCAAAAGTCGTAGGGCATCCTTGTAATTCAGAAACCGGAGGGGAAATGAAATATCTCAATACGCCAGGAAAGAATATTCTAGGCTATTTCCGGAACATGATCGCCATCTTGAAATCCGCCATATTAGATCAAGGTAAAAAATTTTAAATGGTAAGGCGTTCATGTAGCATATCAAACAAGACAGAAATTTTCTCAGAAATTGATTGCTGTAATTAGATTTCGCATACAGTATGTGTCGTGGTTCAGTATAAAAATCGGGGATTATTTTCCGAATGTCTTACCGTTAAGCAAATAGCTATTGTTTTTTTCCCAGAATCTTAATGCTCAAAAATTTTGAACGACGAATAATAGCGATCACTGGGTATCTAAAATGTTTGTCTGAGCAATTTTCTCACCTTGTTTTTATTACGAATACGTGGGTGGCTTTCCACTATGGAGTGTGTGAGAACTTCTAACCAAATTCATCAATTTCGCGAAAGTTTTAGATTTCGGAAGAAAAAATTGCGATTACTTTCTTTCCAGTTAAAACCATGATGCAAAACTAAGAATTAATATCTCACAGGAATTATGTTTTCTATAAAAACTAAAAATTAAAAAATAGCAAATTAGCGGAACTTTTATTGCATTTGATGTGCAGTTTAGAGTGACAAACGCCTGTGTCGTGATAAACAATGTGAAAATGTCTATCAGCAGAAATAATGGGTATCGAAACATAATACGAACAAAGCTACACATATATTATAATACTTAAAGAAAGTTTATACACTGAAGTGCCAAACAAACGTCATGGGATAGCAGCATGCAGATTTTTAACTGGAGCTTCCGTCGTATAAAGGCTTCGACGCATGCAATGTTTTTTATCAATTGCGAGGTTTAATCTCGTGAGTCAGGTTGAACAACCTCCAGTAGGGTTATGGCCAGCCGACGTGAATCATCTGAGTTTGAACGAGGCATTATAGTGGGAGCCAGACGGATGGGGCATTCAATTTCCGAAGTTGTGCGAACATTCAACATTCTTCGATACACGGTGTCACGTGTGTACTGAGAATACCTCATGGAAGGCATTACCACCCACCGTGGACTGCGCAGTGACCGACCACGGGTGCTGAATGACCGTGACCACCGGCGTCTGACCAGGATTGTCCAAGCTATCAGACAAGCGACAATGGCTCAAATGCACGTTCGGTTCACATTATTGTGACCACTAGCTAATATCCAGAATAACCACATATTGCAGAGCGGGCAGCAGCTCGACGGGCTGGGAGTGACTCAATAAGGTGCTGGAATGTGTTCAGAAGTATGTATCTAACAGTTGCATCGGGCAGCTGCTGAAGGGTGCGTGGTGGAGGATTCATAGAGCGAACAACACGATCGAGGTGGTCCCACAGATGCTTAATTGGGTTTAAGTCAGGGGAATCAGGGAGCCAGGCAAGTACTTTGAAGTCTTCATCGTGCTCTTCCAAACACTCTCGGACATTTCTAGCTGTGTGACACGTCGCATTGTCATGCTGAAAGATGCCATCCGCCCCAAGGAAGACAATCAGCATTTATGGGGCGTACGTGGTCTGCAAGAATGGATTCAGAACGAATTCGGTCCACTGTTCCTTCTACAGGTATTAATGGACCGAGAGAATGCCAAGAAAACATTCCGCAAGCCATAACGCTGACCCCACTAGTTTGTGTTCTTCCAGCAATGCTTGAAGAGTATTTGTCCTCCGATGTTTCCCGCATTATACGCCAACGTCCATTCATTCGATGTAGCAGAAAACGTGACTCATCGGAGAAGGCAATCCTGAGAGGTCCAATTCAGATACTGACGTGCAAATGTAAGCCTTTTCCGCCTATGCACCTTCATTAGCACAGGTGCAGTGACCATCCGTCTGCATCGGAGCCCCATACGCAGCAGAGTTCGCTGAACTGTCGTTTTAGACGCACTTCCCGTAGCCGCCTGGTTCATTCAGCCTGTGAGAAGCTCCACTGTAGAGCGTCGATCGCCCCTCACGCACCTTCGAAGCCGACGTTCACCTCTCACATCAATTGCATCTTGTGCTCCGCAGTTTGCACGTCGCTTATTCGCAATGGTGTGATTTCTCCAATCACGTTACACTTTAACCACAGCAGCACGCGAACAGTTCACAAACTGCGCTCTTTCAGAAATAGTGCCACCCTTGGCCTGAAAGCGATAATCATCTCTTTTTGCAAATCTGATATATCCATGACAGCAACGAGTGATATGTTTTCAGAATGCCTGTAGTATGTCTTGTATACCCTCCATGGCAGGTTACAACACGTGCCTTCATTCATTGCCTACGCGCTGTTGATGTCAAAAGTAGGAGGTGGGCACAATAATGTGACTCTGCTGTGTATTTTTATTTGAGTCTGGGACGTGGTGCTTGCGTAGAACCCAATTCACTATCAAGTTTTTATTTTTATTTTTTGAGGATAAACGGCCACCGTGAGCAACTCGATGGGGTGTAAGCAGCAGCCCGTACTTAATTCGGGTCAACTGGTTCCAGGGAAGGAGCGAACAAGTGTCCTGAGACAGGTACAACTCCATGTCTCTCTGGGATTTGAACCCGGAGCCATGTCTGACGAATGTTTATAACCCAGCACTTAGAAAACTATTCTACTGCACGGATTACTATCAGTGGAGGAGTGCCCAGATATAAATGTAACGACAGTGTATGTACATGGGTGGTATATGTCTCTGCAACCAAAACCTATTGATCTGGCTGGAGGCAGAGTGGAGCAAACGTGAGAGCAAAAGTTTTGCATTCGAACAACAAAATATTCTCCGTTCGATAGTCAAAAGTAAAACATGCTTCTATTATCAAGCTAAGTCTACCAATGTTGATATTGAGACAGGAATTTCCAGGCGGCATTTTCCATTGTATTAGTTAAGAGCTCGTAGGAATGTTCTAGTTGTAACCTGGAAGGTAGACGAGAGAGGAATTGTTCCAGCAAAGCGACATTTGGTATAGCAGGATCATGCTACGTCTCATTACAAGGTCAGTGAGTGTTAAACAATAGATGACATATTTGAGAGATGCATGCGAGCAAAGCTCATATCACTGGGCCATACACTTCGGAGCGGAAAGCAGATAATTATAGCCTATGTAGCTTCGGTTACTTCAGCAGATTCTTGTAAGATGTACAAAAGCAGTTCTAAACAGTAGCTTCATAAGTTGGCAATGACCATACGTACATCGCTTGACATGGAAAATACCACACCAGGAAGTGTTTTTGGAAGTTCCTTGCAAATTAATGGGTAACTGCAGACAGTTGGATTATGTAAATGGTGAAAAAAATAGATAAAACGGGTGGACTACTAGATGGGAGTGTTCTTGGTGGAGAAAGCACTTGTAAGGAATGAGAATGCCTGAGAGAGTTTATAAGGATTTCATCTACCATCACACAGAAACCGTTGCCAGAGTCTTTATTATATAGTGAAATGTTCTTTAGTATTTATGTTTATGGTGAAAAAAATAGGTAAAACGGATGGACTACTAGATGGGAGTGTTCTTGGTGGAGAAAGCACTTGTAAGGAATGAGAATGCCTGAGAGAGTTTATAAGGAGTTCATCTACCATCACACAGAAACCGTTGCCAGAGTCTTTATTATATAGTGAAATGTTCTTCAGTATTTGTACGTGTATATATAGCTTAGTGAACATTACCTACAATCAGTTCTTCTTGAGTACTATGTGTTTCACTGAGTAGTGACAAAAGAAAGAGACATAAAAGTTAGCTTACCTTATTGGAAGTATAAAAAGACGTTTACAGGAGTAAGAGTACGCAAAAGTTAATCAATGGATGACATGTTCCACATGATGACCACCCGCTGTCATGACGTGGCGAACACGTGCTTCGAAGTTTTGCAATACCGACGGGAAGATGTTCGACGGGATCCGTGCAATTTCCTGTTGGATGGCACGTCGAAGGTCAGGCAGAGTTCGCGGGTTGCCCTGGTATACCCGATCTTTCAGATAGTCTCACAAGAAGAAGTCGAGCGGCATTCATTCGGGGATGTACGGAGGCCAAGAGAGACCGGCGGAAAAACGTTAAAGAAATCGTCTGGCGATGACTCGTGGGGCATACTGCTAGTGAAGCAAATCAAGAACAGCAATTGTAGAATGTGCTCCGTCCTGTTGAAACGTGCGGTTGTGAATCCAAGTTTTTTGGACTGCAGCGGGGAACAAAACGATTCTTTAAAAGGTCACTGTAAGCGGCAGTGGTAACTGCGGACTCCAGGGAAAATGGCATAATGAGGCCGTCACCACTCAATGCACACCAAAACGGTTAGCTTCAGCAGTTGGAAAGGCTTCACAATACAGACCGCCGGCTTCTCCCTTCCCCAGATGCGGCAATTTTGCCGGTTAACGTAGCCATCCAACCAGAAGTGCGCCTCACCAATTCACATCAAAGTTGTGCTCATCGATCAGTGAATACATATCATTCGCAAACTCGTAACGCTGATGGACGACTGTTGGGCTCAGACTGACACACCTGGATTTTGAAGGGAGACATGTCCAAAACCGTTGTCACAATGCACCATGCGGAGGTTGGACTAACGTCTAGTTGCTGCTCAAGTCTTCGTGTTCACGTACCGGCTTCAATGTCTTCGACTTCATGCTTGCCACGTCATCTGTGATGCTGCCGGTTCGTACAAATTTCGCTACCAATTTCGTCAGGTACGCACGGAACGGCTTACGACGATTTTTAAAAGCTGTGTAACACCTTTGTGATGTTTCCGTCATCTGAATACCAATTTTTCACAACGAGAACCCTTTCCTCCGTGGTATGTTGCTGCATGTCTGAAATCGCGTGTCCACCGTCCCACTACTTCCTCACGAATGCCTGTCGACTGCGGATCGACGTCTCGGACATAGAGCGCCATCTCGTTATTATTTAAAGATTTATTTCATAGGAAAATTGTCACTACCCAGTGAAACTCCATGTACTTCATTTAAAGTGCAACAAGAGTCACGCAAATTAAGTCCAGAAAAATACCTAATTACAGAACTTTTCCTTTATTCTGTCAACACCTCATCAATACTATTCATGCAGAAAGTTACTATTCCTACATGCTTGAATTAATCACAATGGTCTTAACAGTTCAGAAGTAATCAACAAACGTTAGTAGGCAGAACAGTTTTAACTCCAAGTGTTATATACATAACAACACTCAATGCGCAGCTTTCAGATAGACACAACTTTAAATAAACAACGCTTCTTCCACGATTATAACATCACACCACCATCTCACTCTTTTTGGCTGCTTCTTCAGCATTATATCTCTTCCAGTTCTTATCATTGACATGCATACGACATGGTTTCTGACCTCAGAAGTGTTGCCAACCACATTCCGCGAGAGAGAAGATATAACGTTAGGGTTGAAAAATCACTAAAACACAGTGAACTCAAATTTACAGAGAAATAGTAATACGTCACAACGGGCTACGTAAGGCAGGCTGATTTCTGGGTCGCATCGCGGCGAAAACGGTTCGGTATGCAGCAACATTCGGCGGAATGTGATGACAGTGTGTGAAAACACAAGTTTGTCCGTAACGCGATCGAAAGGGAGCCCCCACCCCCACTCTGGAGCAAGTTGCTCTCCCAGGTAAACTACATGGGAAAAAATGCATTGCTACAGATTTGTTGTCTTGGCACGTGCTTTAGCTCTGTAGTACGTCACATCATCTCCCTATTATTTATTTTTTTAAGCGAAGAACAATTTTTTTATTAATCCTTAACGATATGTGGAACAAACTCGAATTAAGTACCCAAACGGCCGGTGCACCCATTTGTAGGTTCGGGCGACAATGTGAAAGGCGCAAGTTTGTCCGTGAAGAGAATCTGAATCGCTCCCCCTCACTCTTGGGTAAGTTGTTCTCCCAATTAAGCTACACGGACGGAATGTGTCGCTGCATAATTTTCGTCTTGACACGTGCTTTACCTCAGTAGCACATCACAAGTGTTTGGAGGAGGTCAACGTGAGTTGCCTTAGTCGGATGCATGAGAGTCTCTATAGACCATTCGACAGCAAACCCATCCTTTATGAGCAAACCGTAGCAACCCCACGATTCATATTAGACGACATTCAAGGACGTGCACATGCAGCTATACTTCGGTTCACCCAAGAAGACACTGAAGTGAAAGGTACATGAAACCTACCTCCGCAACTAAAAGTAGTTCCCAACATTTTCCGTAAAAAATCAACGCATTTATTGCCCGAATCATACTTTAAATTTACCTACCTGTTTACTCATATAGTTATTTTAGACATAAATCTAATAAAAATGATCTATTTTCTGAAATGAAGTTTTAAAATTAGACCAACTCACGCATGCCTAGATAGGCAGTGTTTGGGAGACAAGGCTCCACCCTCACCCCCATCCTCCACCACCACTAATCCTTCCTGGGCTGCTGGGTAGTAGAAAGAATGCTTTAAAGAGGTTGCTGCAACGGGTGGTGACAATCGTTCCTTACCCATCAAGCTGTGTTATGTGGAGAAGGCTGTGTTTCGAAGAATTGTTTGAGGGCGGGGAAGCTTTGGTGACAGGAGCGACTTTTGAGCCGAAACAGTTTGCCCAAGCAGGGGTTGTGCATGTCATTTTAGTAACTCACTCATTCTTTTTCCGACTTTCACATCATTCACATCGCTGTTCTCATTTAATGGGGTTTTTGTCTCATATTCTTTGATTTCTCGATTGGAAGGAAACAGTAGCTTATATTTTTTAGTATTTTAAAATCTGCAAGTAAAACGCAGTTCATTGTTTCACTGCGCCTTTCAGTCATTTCTGTAATTATTGTTGTAAAGAACGGACATATTAACCATGTTAGTTTATAATAATGATGGACATTATGTTACTTTTTCATGAAGAAGATGACATTACAAGCCCAAGATGGTGACAGAAAGTTCGTGAACATTTCTTATTTTTCAAATATCGAGAGCCTCTAACAAAGAACTTTAGTTTCTCACGCCTTAGAAGGGAGAGGCCTTTTTCGACGAATTGATAGCATCTTCAATGATACCGCGATATTCGCTGTACATTGTCAGTGTCGTCCAGACGCCTAAAAGTCTGGAAAACAGCCACTCACCTTTGTATAAACATAACAATGTATATTGTGTTATTGTAAGACTGTACTTCGGCGGTAGCATTACTTTCTCAAAGGGTTCACGTCCTAATAAAAGATCTGACGGAGACGCGGAAGGTAGGATTAAAATCCATCAGCGAGGACACCGAGCCAACGCCCATGGGTGTGGTCGGCGAAGGGCGCGAAACGTGACCCGCGTGACCGGATGAGGCGAGCCACATTAGCAGGTCAGCGTGAGGGCTAAGTCAGTGCCAAGGTCTTCGCGCATGCGTAGCGCGAAGGAAGGGGGACGAGCAGGTCTCTTGAGGAGCATCTGTTAGTTAGTCTGCTTTCGTCCAACGGAGAGAGTAGTTCTCCGATAGAAGGGGACGCGAAGCGTTTGCCTTTTTTTCGTGTGAGCCGAAGGACGCTCCAAGCCACGAGGGTCCGAACCTCAGGTTGAGTTTAGCGAGCATCTATCCTGGAAGAGATAGAGTGCTCTGCTGCAGCGGTATAGGCACTAGTCAGGGATCCCGCTGGTGCAGTAGATATTTAGCTACAGTAAACCCGATCTTAGCACAGGCTAAGATTGAAACATATTGCAGAGAAGAATAGTTAGACTACTATTTCTTAATATTCGCAGAGATATAGATCTACTTAATAACAGGTAGACTCTAGCCAGTACTTCAACGCCGAGAGAGTTTTTCTTCGGAAGTGTATATCCTAGCTTTCGTGTTTCACGCCTCTTGTTAGGTCTGAACCTTAGGGAAACCTGATGTTAGAGAAAGAGTAATCCACCGCCTCCAGGAACCTAATTGATTACGTAATAAATGATTGTGTGTTTCCAAAAGTAACTCCTCTCGATATCATTATATTTTGGTGAGAGTATTATTCTGTCCGTTCAGCTGTTTTCAATCCGCCTCCTTCCCGAATCACAGATTTCATAACAAAGTGGGGAAGGCTTCGTTTGTTCACTTTAACAGAGTTTGGGGGAGTCTTTCGGAGAAACACAAACACTTCCTTGTGTCTGTGAGAAGCCATTTAGCGTGGACGCCTCAAATCCATAAGTAGGAGGTGGAGCCTCGACACGTGACCAGTATATTCGCTCTCACAATTGTCTTTTCTTTTTATTTTGTGATCGTAGCGATGGCGTCAACGAGCGGAATGTTTTCATATGTCCTCAAATTACTGAGTAGCATATGAATGGAATGAAGGTATCCGCCTTTCCCATAATTTCCCCACTTTCATTCCTTCCAAAAATTAAAAAAGAAATAGCGACCATAAGAGCGGCATCGAAAGAATTGCCGATAAAAGTTTAAAAAATGGAGAAAAAAATCAACTCGGAAAGTTTTCAACATATTCGGGCGACATTTAAAAGGTAGGCTAAGACTGTTGCTAAACATCATACGATAAAATATCAACGAATTTGAAGCATTATTGAGAAAAAACAATTCGCTCCTTAAAACGCCCTCATCAGCAACAATTAAACCCGAGAGAGTGCGAGTCACGGTGCCAATGAGTTGAAGGGGAAGTGATTGACAGCTGCAAACAGTAGGACACAGTGGGGAGTGACGCGGATGAACATAACTTTCGGCCGTCCCCGGAGACTCAGTGAGTGCGTAGGCTCTTGTACCTTTCCTTTCAGTGTCTTCTTCAGGTGAATCGAAGTATATGAACCTTTCAGTAGCGATACGGACAGTGAATCGCAGATTAACTCAGGAAGGTGTTCGCTCTCTCCAGCCGATGGGTCGACTACCACTTGCCGCAGGAAATTGACACGAACATGAAGTGCAGCAGCGCCAGGCATGTGTAGGTATAGGGAATGAACCATGTCGTAGTATTCAGCGACGAGTCTCACTTCTGTTTAGGCGATCCGCGATTGAAAGTATGTAGACGACGTGGTCATTGCGTCGATTTTCTTCTCATTTGGGAGTGTCAGGGTGCTATAAATATATTCAGCCTTTCACCGCTTGTACGTTTGATCGGTACAATGTGACCACGGAAATTAAACATATATAATAAGCTACGTCTGCTTCTAATGCTCTGACGTCATTCAGTACTTGCATCGCTATTTGCATTTATCCAGTGGCCAAAATCGAAACTAAGCTCACCGCTATCGCACGATACGTAAAATCAAGGAGAAATACGGGAAAATAAGATAAAGTTAGCAACACAAACGACTTCATCTGTGGCAAGCACGCACGCACTCGAGCATCTGTCTGTCTGTTACATAGGTGTTAAGCCCTGTTTTATTTCATTTTCTTCGCATTGCAGAGCTCAATATGACCATTCAGTGTAATGTCTCCTCAAAAGAGCACACCAACACCGCCATACCGATCTCTTTCAGTAATGTTAGCCGGACCATAACGTGTTTCCACCTCTTCTCAGATCAGCTGACATCCGGAATCGCTCGTGTTACTAAAACGACTCTCATCCGTGAAGAGTACCGTACCCCATTGCTCTATAGTCGAGTCCTTGTGGTCCTTACACCATTGTAATCGATGTCTCGGATAGGTAGGCTTTAATGGGATGCAACGTTCGGGTCGTCGGACAAATATTTCACCTTTATGTAGACGCCTGGCAACGGTGAACCGCGATACTGCGCGTTCTGTGGTCATCTGCAGTTGCTTCGCGTTATTGCCCGCTGTCTGGCGTCGATCACGTTTGGTCTGTATGACCACATATTGGTCATTTCTTGCTGTTGTTTTCCGTGGGCAACCAACACTGGCCTTTTCTAACAGCTGTTCCTGGGATTTTAAAGGTCTTTCCAGCACGTGATACGATGCTATGGGTCACGCCAAACTCGTAGGTGACCCTCATTACGGTTCGCCCTTCCTCTAGCTTTCCGATTATTCGACCACGTGTAAAGTCATCTAAATGTCTCCGCGTGGACATTTTCTCGTCTGCGACACACTAACAAACCACTCTAACCTCTTTACAACGCCGCACACTTTCGCTTTCCTTTTCCTGTCTTGCTGCGAAATGCTCCTTATATCCCTCTCAGCGCTATCATGTGACCTGCGATATCACATTACGGAAATTTGCATATGCTTCGTCTTTCTACTGATCCACTTACGTTATGCAAACCGCCTCAAGCTTGTGTGTTTCACTCTGCGGCACTATTGTCCACCCTTAAGTTTTAAACGCCAGTGTACGATATTAAAGCATGTTTTAGACATACTGTGTGAGTCGTATGTTACGATGTATAGATGGTTTAGTTTATTTGATAATTGATTTTCAATATATTCATTATACACTGAGTGGCCACTTTATTATGACAACCTCACAGTTTTAAGCGAATGAGCTATGGCTGCACGCTCTTACCGCCAGAGGGCGATGCTAGTGTAAAAAGGGAAAGCTTAGTGCTTGCGACAGTAGTAAAAGTGACTTCTGGGTGACGAGATGGGTACAAAATTCGATTTGACGGATTTTCAACGTGGGATGATTGTAGGAGCTCGGAGCCATGGAGCGAGTATCACCGAAACCGCCGCATTCGTCAAATGTTTCAGAGCAACTGTTGTTAAAGTGTTTAAAGACTGGATTGTCAGCCCAAAAACTGGGTCTCTAAGTGCAACGTGCGGTCGTCATCGACTAGTGACTTCTCGGGCCGAACGGAGAGTGTCCAGACTAGTAACAGACAACAGAAGGGCAACAGTGCAGCAAATTACAGACCATCTTATTCAAGGATCCCCTCAAATGATATCTGCACGCACTGTTCGCCGTACCACTGCATCAGATGGGATATGGCAGCCGAAGGGCTGTTCGAACACTTTTGCTGTCTGAAGTTAACAAGAGAAAACGTCTCCAGTTCGCGCACAAGAGCACAAGGATTGGACAGTCGATAATTGGAAACAAATTATGTGGTCCGATGAATCACGTTTTCAGTTGCACCATGCCGATGGTCGAGTGAGGATTTGGCGGAAACTGCACGAAAGCATGGACCCCAAATGCATTGCTAGCAACCCTTCAATTTGGTGGAGGCAACGTTATGGTTTGGGGAATATTTTTCTGGCATGATTTGGGCCCTTTAATTCGTGTTAATCAACGTCTGTCTGGCATATCATATCTAAACATCGTTGCGGACCAAGTGCATCCTATCATGTCGATGGTTTATCCCAATGGCGATGGCTACTTTCAACAAAATAATGCGTCCTGCCATAGGGCTCGTATTGTACAGGATTGGTTTAAGGAACATGCCGGTGAGTTTACTTTGCTTAAGTAGCCCCCACAATCTCCAGTTTTCAACCCCATTGCGAAATTGTAGGATGAAGCTGAACGAGACATCAGAAAGCTGGATCCACAACCCTGTAATCTCACACTCCTGGAAAGTGCTATTCATCAAGCATGGTCTCAGATCCCACAAACCACCTATCACCATTTCGTGGAGTCCATGCCACGAAGAATCGACGCAGTATTAAAAGCAAAAGGTGACCCAACGAAGTACTGAGGGGTGGTAATAATAACGTGGCCACTCAGTGTATAGCAAAAGGATTAATTCCTTAATGAACACTTCGTAGCTATGTCTGCCAACAAATGCGATATTTTTTTTACCTTTATTTATTCGTAAAATGAGAGAAAGTTTAAAAAAAAAGTGAAAGAATTTTCTAGCCATTTTATCATCCAAATTTACAAAGAGCGACACGTTCGGAAATAAATTAGATCGTGCTTTTTATTGCCAACGTAATTTGAAGAAAACGCTATTCTTCTCCACAAGTGTAATGAGAGGAACGATAAACAATAGTTCGCTGCAAACGTTTATTTGCGCGGAACTTACTAAATCAAGAAAAATGTTTTTGATATCACGATGGAAAACACATCTAAAATACATAATAACAGACTGTAGGATTACCGTAAGTATGAAATAATGATCACTAAGCAGATGGGAGGCCCAAAGATTTTGTATCTGCGGAATACTAAATTAATGTAGCATATGAGAATCGTGCTATTTGGACACATGGAAACCAAAGAGATCATTATTTACACGGGGAAAAACAATGAAGACATTTTGTTATGGGAAGATAATACACGCATTTAAATCAAAACAGAAATGTTTTGAAACTTAAGAAAAAACGATGATTTCTAATAAGGATATGCCGACGAGATATGTAAGAAATGTATCTTTACTGCTTTAAAGATCAATAACAAACTGGTTCTTTCTGTCCCTTTTTCATTGGTGCAGTTAAACATATACACCGATGACGCATTCCATTATGAACACCTCCAGCCTACAGAAACGAGCGCGCCTATAGACCGAACGGTGGCACAGGCGACGTCCACAGAGCAGTATATATACAACCCGAAGACCGGCTGTCGGTTACTAGAGTGTTCGGAGTCATAATGGGAAAAGCTGCCGATTTATTGGAGTTTGATAAAGGACAAATTGCGATGGCGCGGCTTCTTGGAACTTCGACCTCGGAAACGGCGCGGCTTGTGCGTTGTTCACGTGCTGCTGTAGAGAGTACGTATCAAAAGTGGTGCACAGATGACCAAACGACGAGCCGTCGTCCAGCCGTGTATCATCCGCAGCTCATTGATGCCAGAGGACAGCGGAGACTTTCGTGTATTGTTCACAGTGCGAGAAATCACCTGCAGCTACAACAGTGGTGATCAGGGCAATCTGTCACAGCACACAGTTCATCACAGCGTTCTGCACATGCGCCTGCACAGCCGAAGAACCAGCGGCGTCCCCATGTTCACTGAACGTCATCGCCATGAAATGGGTCCAACATCATTGAGATTTGACCGTGGATGGTTGGAAGGAAGTGGTATTTTCTGACAAATCAAGACTCCTGGTGCGTCATGTAGACGGCTGAGCGCGAATACGCCGATTACCAACGGATGCTATGGCACCTGGATGTAGTGTTGGGTGAAAACAGGCCGGCGCACTGTTGGTGGAAACTTGGGCATTTTATGCTCCATTATCCCAATATCACAATCCCTGACAGCTGTCAGGTATCTGATCATCGTTGCTGACGAAGATCACCCGTTGATGGCAACTGTGTTTCCTGCTGGTGATGGCCATTACCAACAGGATTATGCGCCATGCCACACAGCCAGAATCCTCAAGGAGTGGTTTGGGAAAACGTGCTGGTGACTTTCTGTTAATGACTTGGTCTCCAAATTCACCTGACATGAACCCAATGGAACACTTGTAGTTCTACTTGGAAAAGCGGGTTTAGGCTAAATCTCCACCACCCCGAAATGTACGAGAACTCGAGGACCTGCTGTTGACATTATGGTACCAGATACCCCAGAATACGTGTCACCACCTCATCGAATCGATATCTCGCCGAGTGGCCGCTCTTTTGCCGGCTAAATGGGGTCCTACAGCTTATTAGGTGGGTGGGGATAATACAATGAATCATCGGTGCACACAACGCAGAGCTGTCTTAAGTCGACCGGAAGTCTTTTTCAAGGCTACCAACTTAATTACAAGATAAGCAATACGGAGCGAACAGAACTGAAAATCGCTTTCATTTTAAACTTTACAATATTCGTTTGTTGTAAAACATGTGCCATTGCGTTTACTCGGTCCTGTGTACCAATCAGTCTCAATTATTGGACGTATTGTTTTCTAGATTTAGTAACGGACGTATCGATACGAAGATGAACTACAAATCGACATCTATACCAAATTATTGTGAGTCCTCACTGATTTTCTCCTATGGCATTCAAACACTGTCATTTTCAGACCAGGAATTAGAAGAATATACTCTAAGTGCTCTAAAGCTGAAGCAGAGGAAATGGGGAATTTCAAAAGTTATGAGGCAAAGCATGTCGGCAAGATATAGCCTTGGGAGAATGATTAGCATATTGAAGTAAGTGAAACACACAGTTTACACAAGAAACAGCGCAAAATATGGAAACGCTCTAGGTTTCTTGAAGCTCAAAGCACAGGCTTCCCTTCAAGATTTTTTTCGAAATATTTGGTACGATATTGTGATTAGATCTCCTAAATACATTGGCACAGTTTTAGCGAGTTGAAGAATTACATACGACACTGGCAACTACGCTGGGATCTATGATATTCCCCTACATTACCAAGATGGAACCGTAAAGCTTTACATAGGAAAGACCAAGTGATCCATCAGAACCATAATAAAAGAGCATGGCATGGATGTAAAATATGCAAGGCTCGCTACTTCCCTTGCTATGGAGGTCTGGTTCAGTGTAGCCACTCCTGTTCGGAAGGATTCAACATACATAGCCAAATATATCCCCAAAAAAGCAGCTACTATCGGGAGGATTATAGGAATCTTGACGAGACCGTTAGTTTAAAATGAAAGTTTCTCGAAATAAGCATTTTAGTGTGCAATTTCATTATTGTGTAAACGCTCTCCATAACACACGTGCTTAAGCGAACGCGATGGCACTCGACATCAAACGAATATTTACTTTACATCAAACGAATATTTTCCAAAAAAGTTAAGTATGTAAGTGATTTCCAGTTACGTTTGTTGCGCATTTTTATCTTGTAGTTAAGCTGGTAGCCTTGAAAAATACGTCCGGTAGACGAAGGAGATCTCGGCTTTATGTATAAGTTTATCCACATGCATAAAAACGGCCAGTTTGTCATAGATTTCATTGCATGGTGTACTTCCCATTTTGAGTTGTTGTTTTTTTCTTTCCATTTTTTTATCTGGGGTTTACCGACAACCGTGAGCAACTCAATGGGTTATAAGCAGTCGCCCGTCAAGAATTTAAGATCACTGACTCCATGGTAGGGAGATAGCCAGTGTAGTAAGACAAACACAACGTCCCTGTCTCAACGGGATTTGAACCCGGAACCTTCACGAACGAATCATCATAAGCCAGCTCTTAGACCACTGCGCCTGGTTCGTGATGAGCATCACGACTTCAGCCTTTTTCATTCGTAGAATCTAAGGCGGAAGTTCACTCATGCCGATCGTGTGCAAAAAGTCAACTGGATAGCGCAGTCTTTGACTTTCATCTTCAGTTAGCCGCCCCGGTGGCGCAGTGGTCTAAGGTGTTGGCCTCTGATCATTCGCCCGTAAGGGGTCCGGGTTCGAATCCCGGTCAGGCATGGGTGTTGTGTTTGTCTTACGGCACTGGCTCTCTCCCTTCCCTGGAACCAGTGACCCTAAATTAGGGACGGGCGACTGCTTATAGCCCATTTGAGTTGCTCACGGTGGTCGTTAAACCTCCAATCAACAACAACAACATCTTCAGTTACAACTGTGTTTGTAAATGTTGTTTGAATGAGATTCGCGTTGCGAATACTTTTCATTCTCTCTTGTCTGAGACATATACATGTAGTTTCGACCCATTGATCGCTTACGCCTTCCAGCAAGGCTCTTATGTTTTCTTTACTTTCTTTTTTTCTGCGATAGAGACATCCTGTTAAGGGTAAGTATGCAATAAAGTATTTACTAACTTTAGGACTGATCATAGAGCACCATGCACACACCAAGTCTGAAACTGAACTGATCTCCTAAGGTACATAAGGGCCGCAAGCTTCTCCCATAGACGTTACATGGGAATATTGTCACCCCGCCACGCCAGAACTGTCGCTCCAATCTCAGTTATCTCTTCAACTGGCACATCTACATGGTAAGACCTTTATTTTGATACCTGAACCATATTTTTACGTTTAGCCATTCTTTCAAAATAGGTGTCAAAGTAAAATAACCTTATATATAGAATGAATATATAGATGACGCAACTGAATAGGTACATTCTAAATATCTTCACTAAAAATGGCCAACGAAATGTTTATTTACATATTTAGATAATGGGGAACGTCTTACCTACGTGAATAAACTGGATCGAATGAATATTAAATTGTATATATACATCACACAGTCCAACGGCATAACGCAAGCAGGTCTTCGAGAGTGTTCGCTGTTCCGATGAGAAGAACTTTGATACGAATGCCTGCTAGCGTTGATTTGCGCAAAGGTTCGCTCAGAATAGAGAAGACTTTAGACTTTGAACTATCTCAGTCCCTCCATGCTTTCGCCTTCAAAAGCGCGTGAGTCAACCGCACGCTTCTCCCATACACTTTACATGGGAACTTTGCCGCCCCACAACGTCGGAACCGTGGCCCTACTGGCACATCTACATGGTAAGACCTCTATCTTGATATCTCAACTATATCTGTACGTTCAGCCGTTTTCTCAAAACAAGACTTACAGTAAAACCCTTATAGAATTAAAGGCAATAACTTTGGAAAGAAAGGTCCGAGTGTTACACAAGTTAGGTCTATGTATAGGAAACGGAAGAAGGCCGATCGAATGAAAGCAATTGGGGCGCCCCTAGCGGCAAAAGTAAGAAGTAAGGAAACCTAACTCGCGAACAACGCGAGTTCTTTCCTCCGCAGTTATTGCCCTGAATAAGGACTTTCCTTTGAACCCTATATAGATTGGTATTATTAGCATGTAGTTAAACACAGTTGCTGAACTCTATACCCTAACACTAAGAAGAAAACACTAACGTCCAGGGGAAAAAAAGGCAAATTTCTTTAAACTTTTTTTTATTGAAGGTTTTTTTTCTTTTTTTTTTTTTTTTGATTGGACGTTTAACGACCACCGTGAGCAACTCAATGGGCTATAAGCAGTCGCCCGTCCCTAATTTAGGGTCACTGGTTCCAGGGAAGGGAGAGAGCCAGTGCCGTAAGACAAACACAACATCCATGCCTCACCGGGATTCGAACCCGGACCCCGTTCGGACGAATGATCAGAGGCCAACGCCTTAGACCACTGCGCCACCGGGGCGGCTATTGAAGGTTTAACAACCTCCGTCAGCAACTCAATGGGCTATATATAAGTTGTTGCCCGTCCCTAATTGAGGGCCACTGATTCCAGAAAAGGGAAAGAGAGACAAACACAATATCCATGCCCCCGGGATGCGAACCTAGACACATCTCGGACGAATGGTAATACGCCAGGGCTTAGACTACCGCGCCACCGGGGCGGCGCAAATAAAATTACTCACCTTACAACTCTTTATTCCATTCTTCTTTCAGGCTTTCTTTTCATCCACTATCAGGCGACAGAACCGGAATAACGTTCATGTCAACTAAACTGATGAGAGACGTACCCTTACAACAGCATGATATAACAACTCGTCGGATAATATATGAAATACTAACTTTTAACTGGTTGTGTAGAACTATCATTTGCGCTTTCCAACCGTAGGTTGAAGAAGCGTATGTGCTCCAGCTTTTTCCGTCCGTCTGTCGGCACGATAACTCAAGTAAAAATGGTTCGATTTCGATGAAATTTTAGTATGTGGTAGGGGATCACTTGGGGACAAACCCTATTGAAAATGGGTGTAGTGCGGTCAAAGGTCACGGCATAAGATCGGGTTACATTCAATTGCCTTTATGTGTCATAACTTGGGTAAATATCATTCGATTTCAATGAAATTTTAGTATGTGGTAGAGGACCATCTGGAGACAAACCCTATTGAAAATGGGTGAAGTGGAGTCAAAGGTCAGGACATAGGAGCGGGATGCATTCCATTGCCTTTATGCGTCATAAGGTGCGTAAAACTGGTTCGATTTCGATGAAATTTTAGTATGTGGTAGGGGACCACCTGGAGAGGAACCGTACTGAAATTGAGACAAATGGAGTCAAAGGTCAGGACATAGGATTAGGATCCATTTCATCGCCCTTATCCCACACTATTGAGGTGGAGGTCAAGTAATTTTGCTTCCTATATTTCCAATGGAAAACCTTTTGTACACATTTCCTTCACAATTAGTGTGTTACTAAGGATGGAAATTTGAACATCGATTAAAATAACTTCATACTATAACTTGGAATACTTAACATTTTGTTAAACATAAGCATAATTATGTTAAAAAACAATAAAGTTTCCTTTGGTGGTGTAGAAACCAAAAAAGATGGCGCGACCTGCACTTTGATGACGTCAGTGGACAAATAAATGTTGGATTGCATAATTACGGTTATGGTTTAGAAAATATTAAGTATTCCAAGTTACGAAATGAAGCTATTTTAACCGATGCTCAAATAAATGTTCATCCTTCGGAACGCATTAATTGTGAAGAAAATGTGTACAGAAGTTTTTCCACTGGAAGTATAGGAAGCAAATTTACTTGACGTCCACCTTAAAGAAACAATTCTTGTACGTATGTATGTACATTTTATTTTGAAAACGGCTCTAAGAATTTTGATGAAAGTCGTTAACCTACCATTTCCTGGTACTAGAAATCGTTTCAGCTTGATCCCAACTTTAGGAGAATTCGTTTAGAGGGTTAAATAACCACCCCGAATTATAACGTTTTTAGTGTCATGACGTCGTTCCATTAATGTTACCAATGCTTAGAAATCTTATGACGTCACAATCTCGCGTTTGAGAATGTTGGCGCGCGGTCACGCCATCTGTCTCATTACGTCACGCGTTGTGTGTGGATCCTATTCAAGTTTGGTCGCGATTCCATCTGCCTCATTACGTCACGCGTTGTGTGCGTATGCTCGCCCGCACGATAACTCGCGTAACATTCGTTCGATTTCGATAAAATTTTAGTATCTTGTAGCGGATCACCTGGGAAGGAACCCTATTTAAAGTGAACGAAATTGGGTCAAAGGTCAGTACATAGGAGCGGGATCCATTTCACTGCTGTTATGCGTCATAATTAACGTAAAAAAGGTTCGTTTTCGATGACATTTTAGTATGTGGTTGGGGACCACCTGGCGACAAACCTTTTTGAAAATGGACGAAATGGGTTCAAAGGTCAGGACATAGGTGCGGAATCCCTTCCATCAACACTATGCGTCATAACTTAGGTAAAAATGCTTCGATTTGGATAAAATGTTAGTATGTTGCAGGGGTCTGCCTGGGGACGAATTCTGTTGAAAATGGGCGAAATGGGGTCAAAGTTTAGGACACAGGAGCGGGATCTATTCCATAGCCCTTATGCATCATTACTCACGTAAAAATGCTTCGATTCCGACAAAACTTTATCATGTTATTTCGGAGGTATACCGAACCGGTTCTGTTGAATATCATCGAAATGAGATCAAAGGTCAGGGCACAGGACCGAGATTTATTCCACAGCTATTATTCTCATAACTTGAGTAATAATTTCTGGTATGTTGGATAGCGTATTATAATCAATGCATTGCATGATTTTACAAACTTATTTTTAATTTATCTTCACCACAACAGAAATTTTACTTGATAACTTAGCTTTGCTATTGTGATTGTTCCAAATCGTTCGTAATTGTTGAAATTTTAAGTAAACATGGGCTTATCTAAGCACTTCAACTAAACGGCCAGAATAAGTTATTAAACAGTAATTACTAAAACCAAACCCACTCTATTCAATAGTACAGCACGCCAGATAGTTGTTAGTTATCATTTCATTCTTAATCACTAGATTAAAGACTTTATACACTGAAGAACAATAAAATTTGAGACAGCTGGCGTTATGCAAATGTGGCGCTGTGGGCGGCCCTGTAAACGGAAACGACATGACGTATGCAGTGATCCGATAATATAAGGAGTGATGCGACAGGAATCAGTAAGAATCGGACGCAGTATGGGTAAGACGAAGGATTTAAGCGCATTTCATGGGGGCAAATTTTCGGGACCCGACGAATGGGTCACTCCATCTCGGAAGTCGTGCAGGCACTGGGATTTTCACCAGCCACTGTGTCATGGGTGCACCGTGAGCACATCACATCCGGTAAAACCATCCCTGAGAGGGCCAACTGCTGTGGACAACAGAGTGTGGATGTGCGGGGTCATTGTCAGCTAGCTCGCATTGTAACAGCGGATAGACGGGCCACAGTGCAAGAAATCACTTGGCAATTTAACGCTGGTTCACAAAAACGTGTAAGCAGCTACACCATTCAGAACCATCTCCTCGCTATGAGGTACAGAAGCCATCGTCCCACAAGTGTACCGCTGCTGACCGCACATTACAGGGTGCAAATATTAGCATGGGGATGGGAACATCGCCACTGGACCCTAGACATGTAGGAAAATGTTGCGTGGGCTGATGAGTCGAGATTCACGTTGGTACATGCGGATGGCAGGATACCAGTACGGCGCAAATCACATGAAGCAATGGATCCTTCTTGCCAGCAGGGTTACTCTTCAATCTGGTGGGGGTGGCATTCTCGTCTGGGGACTGTTTACGTGGACTGAAATGGGACCTCTGGTACGTGTGACATAGTCCCTCACAGGTCAACGTTACCGGGATATTCTGGACGACCATTTGCTCCCATTTGTGCGTCTTCAACATCCCACTGGGGACCTCATCCTGTAACAAGACAATGCACCGTGCCATCGCTCCCGAATTGTTTCCGAATGGTTGGATGAACACTCCACCGACGTGACCTCGCTTCCTCGGCCAGCTAGGTCACCTGGTCTGGGATGCCATCGAGAGAGATGTTCGAGGCTATGACCCCCTCCATCAAATCTTCGTGAACTGTGGGAGCTTTTTCAGATGTCGTGCATCGGTATGGCTTCCCAACGTTTCCGGTGTCTTGTCGAGTCCATGCCGAGACGAATGGCCGCCGACATCAAAGCGAAAGGTGGTGCTATAAGTTACTAGACATTTATCTCTATTTCAATTGCTCTTCAGTGTATATCGTGAAACGCCACGTACTCCAAACATAACATTCGTATCTTACTCATCATATAGCTTTGTATAATATCTCTTAATATAATATGGCTTTTAGAATATCGCTCTCAATCCTGAGTGCAATCTGATGAACGAATATAGCTCTGCTCATACAAAAATCGCTCTACCATCTCAACAGCAGGTCTGACCTCAGAACATTTTTTGTTTACGTTTGATTCGCTTTGACCCGCTGTCCGGCTGCCAACTTTTGAAAGCTGTTCTGTAGAATTTTGTGGTCAGAAAATTATTAAACGAGAAGAAACTAAATTTACATGAGAAAACAGCACTCAAAAGGAATATTAATTTACTGGTATATCTCACAAATAAAAGAAATACTTGCGGTTTTTTGCAACCGATATCGTTTTCGTGGCACCTTTTTCAGACTATATCATTGTCCACTATCCTCACACAGAATGAATTAGATTTTAGTTGTTTTTTTTGCTGGAAATCAGTGGCCCTAAATTATGGACGGGCGACTGCTTATAGCTTACTAAGTTGCTCACTTTAGTCGTTAAAACATCAAAAAAAAAAAAAAGAAAAAAAAAAGGAAGAGAAACAGGCTTCTCTTTAGGGAAAATATACATCTGTTTGAGACCATGGATGTTAATTGTAACAGGTTTACTCTTGGTTAGCAAACAAAAGTTTTGACGTTAGTTCATGTAAGTGGCTGTAATGATTTTCTCACAACATCACGCCTAACAAACACAGGTAGAAACGTTGTGATGGAACTTTTCAGGCTGTGACGAATTGAACCTTCTCTCATGCTTAGCAGAAACTGATAATAAGACAACAGCCGTGTTACTGCTACAGGTGGTGCAGTGGTCAGAGAGCTGGCTCCTGACCAGTTATCCAAGATGTGTCTGAGTTCGAATCGTGGTAGAGAATGGATGTTGTGTTTAGCTTACGGTATTGGCTGTATTCCTTTTCCGGAACCAGTGGCCCTAAATTAGGGTAAAGCGACTGCTTTATCGCCCATCAAGTTGCTCAATGTGGTCGTTTTACAAACTGTCATTGCGACATTTAAATCGATATAAATTCTCGCTTGCCTAACTTATCATCCGTGCTTTTTTATGCGACGCCACATACCTTTACAATGCATAAGCTTACCACTAAAATTGGTAAATGCCGATGCTGATGAACACAAAATATATTTTATTACATATCGTTTCTTCTGAAAATTCAATTAAAAATATTTCTTTCATCTTTTACTACGATCATGTTTCGTGTGGCTTCTACTTCCAATGAATAATAATTTTTCAACGAAGGGACTTAAACGTATGCTACACGATTCATCCACAGAGGACAATTGCTCCAATACCGGTTTGTCCAATGTACATTAATTCAATCGAACGATTGGTCGAATTCCTATTTATCCAACGGTGCAATTGGTGTAATGCCCTTTCGTTCAGTGGCAGGATTAATCCAAACGAGCATTTCGTCGGGTGTCTAGCTGTATAAGCAGTCCAACTGACATTTTATTATCTATGGTATTCACAGGATTGTAAATATTTCACAATTGACGCGTTTTTGCTTATGAATAAATTGGAACTGACTTAATTTTAAGGAATGAGTTGCCCACAAATTTCTCTCGTCTTTGTAATGGTCCAGAAATGATTTTAATCCACAGAAATAACTATTAAAGCAGGATTTATTGTAAAAAATTAATTCAGGAATATTTAACGTCTTAATTCAAACATAACTTACTTTATTGCTTATGAAACAGTTCAGGGTACCAATACGTACTTTCGGAAATGTGAAAAAGTTATTTGAAAAATACATTATAGCCACTTACTTTGGAAAGTAAAAAGTACATAAAAATGCATTGCTTAAAATTTTCCACTTGCTTAATTTTTGTTTTCTGTGCATTCAGGTCTTATTATGTAAAGAAATTGTTTTCAATGTAATTAGAAGCCTCCATTATATTTATTTATCTCAGTCCAGTTTTTAACCATTTTTTTCGATTATACGTTTCGTTATTACTGTGCCTCCGACATAAAAGATCAAAGGAAAATGTGGAGAGATGAGAGAAATTAGTTTCCTATTTCCCGGAGGGTTTCAGCCGCTCACATCATTTCATTTTTAATAAAATTTTAAAATAAGTAAAAGCTGTACCTCGTACATAATGGTCAACATAATGCTAAGCAGAAGGAAGCTTGTCTGGGTTGTAATTAGTACGTCCAATTGTTCTTGAAGATTATAGCCACTGAGACAGGGGCGTATCTGGACGAAATGTTTGGGCCAGTGAACTTAAACCTATGCGTTGGTATTGCTACTTAAAGGTTCTTTTTTCATTCTCACCATTTCTTTGAAGGGGAGTTTGGCTCTCAACGTGTTCGTGAACTCTAAATCTATGGAGTTTTGCTCCAAGGGGGAGTGACGTCCGTTCCTAATAAGGTGAACGGACTTTCCACCTTTCTTCTTGAAATCTCATTGTACACGATGTGCAATGTGCATAAATATAAAGATATTAATATTAAAGCTAAAAGCAAAGATATGCATGCAATACCAAGAGTCGTTGGTGCTGATCACAGTCCTTACTTTTTATTGTTCTCCTTTTTAAATCTCCCTAACGTATATCGACAAAGTTTGATATCTTTCTTGCATAAATATTTCAAACCAACGACAAAAACCAAAAGGGATGCCATGTTCTGGTATGGACACGGCAGTATATATGGGTGGGGTTTGGGGTGTTCAACACCACCCCACCCAGTCTGAAAAACGAAGGCATACTACGTTACATTACATCTATCCAACGATCTTATTTACAGAAATTGTAGTTACTACCATAGGTGTCGACTTCGTGGGTTCGAGACACTTTTTGAACCCGCAATGACTTTGTTGTGGTTTCCTGGAACCCCTAATATGTTTGTGCGTAATTTGTGGGAACAATACAAGTACGCATGTGTGCATAAATTTTATTTTTCGTTATCAATTCTTCAAGTTTTTTGTTATTCATTCCCCGTGTACTATATATAGAAAACGTGTATAGAAATTTACCCCTCATACTTTTTATTGTGCCACAAAAAAGAATTAATGTTTGTTCGTGATCATCAAATTTGACGCGACGGCAATACCTTAAGTACCGTTATTTAAGAGCATTTAAAACTGCCTCCTTTCTAAAAGCTAATTCTTCGGTTTGTCTGGGTTCCCACAAAATACAAAAGTCTAGCTCGACATTCGGACACGAGAACCTAAATTCGAGGTCATAGTGATAAAGACGGAAATATGTTGTACAGTCAGTTGACCAAGGAGGTTAGAAAAGAAAAAAGATTGCATCAGCAGCGTCTGGTAAAGCCAAATCTGTTCATCTGGTTTCTCGCGTCCTCCGGGTGGGGAGGGTTCAGTGACGTGACGTCATTTACTGAAGACCTGTGCTATATATAGCGGCCGTCTCTTACTCTCTGCAGTATTCCCTGAAGGTCAACAAGGCTCCCACAGCTTCAGCAAGGCCGTGATTGGTCAATACGCAATATGCACTTCTGGTCGACGAAGCATAATTTTGTTTAATCTTTTTAGAAGATGCTAAACGGTATTTCTGTAACTTTTTGCAAATTTTTAGTTATGTGCATGTAAATTTCGGTCTCATTTTTTCCTGATTGTGCATGCTGCATAAGTGCCTCTAAAACTTCTTCAAAGTCAACGATTTCCCCATAGAAAAGTACAGAAGCAGCCCAAGTTGGGCATACTGGGCATACACAGCTGATACGATGAGGAGCCCACAGAAAATGCAGGGCGCGCGGCTCCTGTCATGTCATCTCCCTTCTAACCTCCTATTTTAACTCAGAAATCATTAGAAAAAAAAATGTTGGAATTTTTAAAATTGGTAAAAAAAAACCCCTTAAAATTAATTTTACATGCTTTTGTTACTTTTATAAGACAATTGAGTTGGAAATTCACACAGTTTCTGTGTATTGTATATAATCATATCGCGCCTACAAAAACAAAATAAACGAAATAAATAATTATCTAGAGAAAAAAAATTAATTCTGTAATAAACTATAATTTGCTTCATTTTAATACAGACATTTAACAAGGACCAGGAACATCAAACAAAGATCTTCGCTCTTTCCACGTTTACAAATGAGTCACGGAAAAATTCTCATTGGCCGCCACCGGGAGTCGAACCCAGGGTCTTCCAGTTACGCGCCGGATATGCTTCCACTACACCACAGCGGCCTCGAATTCCTCCAGACTCACTTGTAAACGGGGAAAGAGCGAATATCTTTGTTTGATGTTCCTGGTCCACGTTAAATGTCTGTATTAATTATTCATTCGCCTTCTAATTATTTCTTCAGTTTTTGCATTGAGCTGGGCTCCAAGAAGCAACCTGCCAAATTGCCTTGGCAGTTAGCGTGTGTGAGTCTGGAGGAATTCGAGGCCGCTGTGGTGTAGTGGAAGCATATCCGGCGCGTAACTGGAAGACCCTGGGTTCGACTCCCAGTGGCGGCCAATGAGAATTTTTCCGTGACTCACTTGTAAACGTGGAAAGAGCGAAGATTTTTGTTTTGATGCTTCATTTTAGCATTTCAGGCGCCTTATTGTGCCAGATAATCTGACTGAATGAAATTTAAATTAGACTTAAGTACTTTAAAAAATGCATGGGTAATTCGACTAAAAATTTAAAAATTTCCGGAACCCCCAATAATTTTTCAAGTCGGCTCCTGTAGTTACTACTATCATTTCATGGAAGTCCCTAGCTGAGCTTATGGTTGTAACAGTAGCATTCCAATTCCCATGTCTCACATTCAGCAGACCATTTTGTCTCATGATTCAGTGGACCATTCTGTCCCTAGCGGCACAGCAAACTCACTAAAGCCGCCCCGGTGGCGCAGTGGTCTAAGGCGCTGGCCTCTGATCATTCGTCCGTAAGGGGTCTGGGTTCGAATCCCGGTCGGGCATGGATGTTGTGTTTGTGTTACGGCACTGGCTCTCTCCCTTCCCTGGAACCAGTGACCCTAAATTAGGGACGGGCTACTGCTTATAGCCCATTGAGTTGCTCACGGTGGCCGTTAAACCTCCAATCAAAAAAAAAAAAAAAAACTCACTAAACCTCACTCAAGGAGATTAGAAGACGAGAGGGAGTGAAAGCAGCTGGGCGTTGCAGGCCTCTAGTGGAGAGCGTTCAGTGACGTCACTTCCTGCATATCTTTCATTAGCGTCGCTCGGAGTAGATTCAGTTGGAGAACGCAACCCACCCACACCAGCCACAAAACACCGTACCCCGTAACTAGTCAGGGTAGAAAGTAGCTTCAGGCTTTACAGTAGTACATGCTTAAGAAATTTGCATTGTATATTTGTATGTATACCGAACCGATTAAACGGTAAGTGTTTTACAATTAATTGAAAAAGCAAAATTGCTATATAAGAATAATGAAGAGAATAAAAGAAACATGGTTAACAGCTTTTATGACGAATAAAAAAGTAAAGAAAGATTTAGATTCTGTTCCTGTTGGTAACGCAAACATTAATAAAGAAGAAGAAAATGAATGTCAAAGTGAATCAGTGTCATCAAGTTAAGTTATATCTAGTGCGAGTAATGTGAAATTGAAATCTATGGAAAAAAATTAACACAACATAAACAATCCAGGAAGTGGAAACTTTTAATTACAGCGAAACGTGTCACAAGCTTGACATAGGCAGTTTCATAGGAGGAATTATTTTGGATGATTTTACAAAAGAACAAGCACTTAAAAAACCCACGGACACCTTCTGAGGACTACGTTTTTCCTATTTCTGCTAAGAGAATACCAACTTTTCAATTAAAATGGCTCAAATTGTATTCATGGTTAGTTTATTCAAATCAATTATGTAGGGCATTGTGCAAAACTTGTGTATTATTTAGTCCTCAAGTTGGAGGCAGAGGAGATCAAGCATCTGGTGCACTGGTAATGATAGTTTAGGTAAAGTGGTAGAATGTAAAATAATATTTTCGAAAACATGAGAAAACTAACTACTACATTGATGCTATTATGCAAGCACATAATATTGTAAGTGTTGCAAGCGGAAAACGAGCTAATGTAGTGTATCAGATAGATTCACAAGAAAACGTCAGGTAATGGAAAATAGATGAAAGTTAATTCCCATAGTGGATACTATAATTTTATGCGGTTCCAAGAGCTTCCTTTAAGAGGCACACATAATTCAGGTCCCATTTATCTCAAAGAACCAGACTACAATGACGGCCAACTTTAGGGCTTTTTAGCTATACCGTGCCAAAGCTGGGGATACAGTACTTTTAAATCATTTATCTGCATCATCTGGCTCCAAAAGTATGTATACTAGTCCAATGTATAACGAAATGAATTTCTCCGTCATTTCTGTCCACGCCAGGATTCGAACCCGGATCCCCTCACTCCGGAATAAGTTGCTCTACCAATTGAGCTACGCGGACGTTTTATTCTGATTCCTATCTGCCTTTTTATGTCGTGTGCGTCCTGCTGGCAGGTACGTCACAAATGATTCAAAACGAAATCATTGAAATTTGCGGGGAAATAATACAAGATGCAACTGTTTCTCGAATAAACAATGCTAAGTGTTTCTCATTAATAACCGATGAGGCACAGGACATATCCAGGAAAGAAAAGCTTGCAGTTTGTGTTCGACATGTTGCCATTAAAGAAACTACATATCATTCGCGAAGATTTCTTATGTTTTATTTCTGTAACTGATGCGACTGCCGTTGTTTTGGCTACAACTCTCATATCCACATTAACACAACTTGATGTAGATTGAACAACATGGTTGGACAAGGCTATGATGGGGCTGCTGTAATGAGCGGCAAATACAGAGGTGTATGTACATTAGTATCGGAAAAGTGCCCAACAGCCCAATTTGTGCTTTGTAGTAGTCATGCTTTGAATTTAGTTATTGCACACTCTTGCGAATTATCCATCACTAGAAATTATATTGGCACCATTAAAAGAGTAGTTAACTATTTTCGTATGTCATCGCAAAGAAGCAATATACTAGACAAAATCGCCAAAGAAAAAGAAGACTTATCTCATAAGACAGCCCTAGGTCTGTGCGAAACCAGATTGATTGAAAAGAATTACTCAGTGCCTCGTTTTGCTCAATTGTATTCTGTGATAGCACAAGTTCTGCATGAACTTCAATATTCCGGACCTAAATAAACCTGTGATCAGGCTTATCAATTATTATGCAGCACAACTAGTGCATAATAATGATATGCCTGATTACAGGTTTATTTAGTTTTTTTTTTTTTTTTTTGGCGTGGCGCTGACTTCATTCCTTTGCGGAAGATTTTGCGCGGAATTTCGCAGTGATTACCGGTTGTATAATGCGTGACATCAACGTCAAGGCTCCGTCGAAGATGTGCCCCACTCATTCGATCTCCACGCGCTGTACATCAACGTCCACGAATACGGTGACAGAGCGATGTTGTACCTTTCAAAGTCGAATCCTGCGTTAGAATGCATCCCACGAAAGGGCGATGGAATTCAAACCGTTAGAATTTGGCAGCTATGGCAGCACAAAAACTTCTTGGACATGCTTTCCAAACCATTACTGCACAATGCGGGTATTACAATGGCATGAGGAATGACCTTTCTGGATCTGGGTGTGGCTTTTGCCAATAGGGGATTAGGAGTCTAAGCTGTGTCGATAAGATCAATCCTCATATCATGGCAACACCGCAGATAACTTGTTTTCGTCCACTTGTGCAGTCATCTTGAAAATGTTCATTCGCGCGATGTTGAATACCAAATAGTACATCGTCAATCTGGAGATGGTACCTGGATTAAATGAAGTAGTACGATGTTCAGTCATTCTGGTCACATCCAATAAAAGCGGAGCTGTCGATGACGGTCAGTCAACAGTGGCATATGAATGGGACGACTTCTCCTTAGGCCAAACCGTTGATTGTACGTTTGGAAACGTTTTTCTGTGTGCACTACTGGTTGCTCTTTGGCATAAATACAGAGTTTGTGAGTCGTGTGTTTCCCTTGATGGCACCTATCAGCCGACGCTCACCTGGACTGTCAGCCAATGGTGTTCTTACATTTTGGGTGGACGTACGACTTAGTTAATTCGACTTACATTTTCACTAAGACATCCCTCACACAACCAACAATTTCTACGAGGGCTGAGATGCTGCTCTTCTCCTCTTTCACGCAGATTATCATTACCCTTTCAAATTCAGAGAAGTCATCCCCTTTCTTTATTGCATGGTATTCGTACTGGCGAACCTACAAACCCTTCCAGTGATGTTTATTTTTCATCCGTGGCGGACGCTGACGTCACTGCTAATTACTGAGTGTCGTGTCCACTTCTGGAAATAGGGACGGTTACAATGATCTGGCCCATGATTGTATATCAGACTTTTAAATTTTGACCCCCTTTACGCTATTTCTAGATTTTGAAAACAGGCGAAAGAAGTGTTTAGATGAAAGACAAAATATTGCACATACAGCACAAACCGTTTCAGATATGTATCAGTAATGCTACAATCTCTCATTTTCGTTACACTTTCAGAGATATCTTACAATTACGTTTCAGCAACATCTGTTTTGGAACATAACTCTTTGTACATTACGGTTACGTTAAAAATAGCATTCACCGATACTACTGTTTTATAATTTCCATTGTACATAATTGTTACCTTGATGTTACATTCCGGCGATATTTAAGATTTTTAGTTTGGTAACTGCGTGGATGCACATGTGCATTTGTGCCATTTCACCGAATCACCCTCGTAGTTGTTCCATGTGCTACTGTGATATTCTTTGGTGATACTGTCGTATACGAGTTAACTAGTTAGTGTACACTAGTGTCCATCCTTAAGTTTTGCACGCCAGTGTGTAATATCTTAGTACGTTTGTTGGTTTTGAATCAGGAAAGAAAGTCTCAATAAAAGTAGTGGTTAGTTTGTGAAGGTAGAAAAAAAATAATGTTGATATATTGAGAAGTGTAACGACTACGCAAGTTTAGAAAAAACAAAATAGAGTAAGCTATTCATTAAAAGGTACATTTCGTTGATTAATCATGAAGAAATTTAAATCATCCAACAGAAAAATAAAATGATCCGTGGAAAAAATAATGCATTTCTATTAAATATGGTTTTCCGCAAAGCATTGGCCTTCTTGTTAGTTCCTACATAACGCTGTAAGAGTGATGCAACCCGTGGTCGAGTTTCATAATGCATCTGCTTAGAAAGAAACCCGCTGGACAAGGGTTCGAGCCTAGCGTGATCTTCGAGGATTTGCATTTCCTTGGAAAGAAAATATCCCCAGCGTCCTGACGTCACGCCGTAATATTTCCTGATGAGGAAAAACAAAATGCCGTACAAAAGATATCGGTGAGACCATGCATGGAGGTAAAAAAGAACAAAATATGTTGGGTAAGACCACGTCGCACACAAAATATTATGGTTGAACACAAAGAGAAAATGGCGGACAAAAGATGGTCGGGAAGATCACGTGGGGTAAAAATGACTGCGACTGACGTCATGATTGACCAAGAATCGACCACATCCGTCCTTGAGGCAGCACGTGTGCGGTTGTGTAGGCTTCTTTTGTCACAGAAACCCCATATTATCACGTTACAGTAATATGATGATGTCTCAAATACGTAACAGTAATGTAACGAAGTTACCAATATCTTTCAAATACGTAACAGTAACATGAAGTTGGTGTGTTAAAGTTACAAAGACCTTTCACTCTAACGTATCAATAAAATAACATTTGAGGACATTTTGACGTACCCGTAAGGTTTCTGAAACATTACTGTTACATTGCGCAACATATCTGAAAAGTCTCAATGTTTCAGTGCTACGTACCTGTAACATATACGAAATATTCTGTGCTGTGGGGGTGAAGGCATAAACATGGAACTGAATTGATGGATAGCAATTCAAATTTTTAAGAAAATTCCTGTTTGCCTATGGCTATCATTTAAGCATTCATAAGATATTAATAAACTGTGGAATAACATCCGTTGAATTTATTTGCGTAAAAGACAAACTGACACAGCCGAGCTTTCGCTCACCAACGGGTGGCCTTTTAAAGGCTGAATGATAATAAACTACATGGAGAGAACAGCAAACGTTACATTTGAAAATATATACTTGCTTCAAATTGTGAAAAGTATTGTAAACTTCATCGGATTCCGGGCTTCACATTTCTTGTAAGAAACGCCTTGAGAAGACTAGGCTTTGTCATTGGCACCCGGACAACTCCCTCATTTAAGGGTATCCTTTCTCCGAAGAGTGAAATCACCACTGACGAGAAAGCAGGTGTTTGCTCCATCCTGCTGGAATATCCTGACGGAACACAGAAATGCTATATAGGAATGACTAAGAGATCTATTGATACCAGAGTAGTCGAACATAAAATAAATGTGAAATATGAAACCCTTAACAATGCTCTTGCAACAGAAGTTCGTCAAAAAGATGCGACACCGTGGTGGACTGGATTCAAACGTCTTGCACCCATACATTATCAAAACTGAGACCACCGTCAGAGAGACAACTGAAATACTCACAACACAATACGCATGAAACGATGCTGTCCCGCGTGACCTGCATCTCCTACGGGCAGAGTTCCTAAAATATCAAGACTTTGTTTGTTTTACTTTGTTTGTTAACGTTTTGTTCACGCGCACATCTCCAATATTTGCGCCATTTGAATTCAACCCAAAACAAGTATATATACATGTATATATTCAAATGTAACGTTTAGTTTTCTCTGTGTAAGTTAATATCATTCAGCCTTAAGAAAAGCCACCCGTTGGTGAGGGAAAGCTCGGCCATGTCAGTTTGTCTTTTACGCCAATAAATGCAACGGATATTCTACCACAGTTTATGAATTTGGCGTAGCCGCCCCGATGGAGCGTTGTTCTAAGCGATGGCTTCTGATCATTCGTCAGAGGTGGGTCCGGGTTCAATTCCCGTTGGGTCTGGTACGATACGTTCAACGACGATTGGTCCAATGCCGATTGGTCCAATGCCGATTCGTCCAAAGGGACGATTCGTCCAATGGATAATTGGTCCAAAGGTACGATTCGTCCAATGGTACGATTGGTCCAATGCCGATTCGTCCAAGGGACGATTGGTCCAATGCCAATTCGTCCAATGGACGATTGATCCAATTCCGTCCTATCTGTCCGAAGTGCTACTCGTGCTATAAAAATCTCATCTGTTCTGATTCTATCTCCGATATTATACGAAAGTACCGGTAGTCCAAAGAATGTAAAATAATGTTACATTTCATGCGTAATATTGTGGTTATAGACTTTTTTTTTTTTTTGGAATTGCGTTTTCTTGTTATACTTTTCTTGCTACCGCATGAACTTACTGATGTACGAGCCGTTCTATCAACTTCAATGTTACTCTTTTGCATGAAATAATATAAAATACTAGTGTTCCGTTTCTGTTTGTAGAATGCAGTGGGGTTTTCCGCCAACTGCCCAATGGAAACAACTGGTCGGGGTTTGGACAATGGCCTTTTCAACAGTTTTTATTCTAGCGATGTCATATTCATAACGTTTACATATTAAATCAAGTTAATACTATTGCGCTTTTACTTAAACACGAAATATTAATTCATAGGCCCTAGGCCTAGACTTTTTTAACAGTTTTAATTCTACCGATGTCAGATTCATAACGTTTACATATCAAATCAAGTTAATAATATTAAGCTTTTATTTAGGCACGAAATATTAATTCATAGGCTCTAGGCCTAGGCCTTTTTAGGACTTTTTATTCTACCGATGTCATATTCATAACGTTTACGTATTAAATCAAGTTAATAATATTGCGCTTTCATTTAAGCACGAAATATTAATTTATAGGCCCGCGGCCTAGGTGCCGAGCAAATACCTCAGAAATGATACAATGAGTGCCTTCTATAAAGTTTTATAAAATGTTTACAAATACCAAATATCTAGGTTGTAACTTAAAATCTTCTAAAATGGCCCGCGGCCTAGGTGCCTTACAAGGACCTCAGAAATGATACGATGAATGCCTTTTATAAAGTTTTATAAATTTTTTACAAATATCTAGGTTGTAACTTAAAATCTTCTAAAAGGCCCGCGACCTAGGTGCCTGGTAGATAGCTGAGAAATGATTCGTTGAGTGCCTTTTGTAAGGTTTTATAAAACGTTTACAAATACCAAATATCTAGGTTGTGACTTAAAAACTTAAAAAGGCCCGAGGCCTAGGTGCCTTGTAAAGACCTGAGGAATGATACGATGAGTGCCTTTTATAGGGTTTTATAGAATGTTTACAAATACCAAATATCTAGGTTGTAACTCAAAATCTTCTAAAAAGGCCCGGGGCCTAGAAGCCTCGTAAAGACCTGAGAAATGATAGGATGAGTGTCTTTTATTAGGTTTTATAACATATTTACAAATACCAAATATCTAGGTTGTAAATAAAAATCTTCAAAAAATGCCCGCGGCCTAAGTGCTTTGCAAACAGCTGAGAAATGCTCCATTGAGTGCCTTTTACCAGGTTTATGTAAAATGTTTACAATTACTAAATATACCGAAATTATCTTTCAAAAGGATATAAAGAGGAGAATAATTTAAATTTTTATTCCTTTCTGGAAAATAAAAAAGTTTACCGTTGGTAAGATGATACCATTGGACGAATCGGCGTTGGACCAATCGTACCATTGGACGAATCGGCATTGGACCAATCGTACCATTGGACGAATCGGCATTGGACGAATCAGACATTGGACGAATCAGACATTGGACGAATCGGACATTGAACCAATCGGCATTGGACCAATCGTCCCTTTGGACGAGTCGGCATTGGACCAATCGTCGTTGGACGAATCGTCCGGGACCGATTCCCGTTAAGGCATGGATGTTGTGTTTGTATAACAGTACTGGCTCTCTCTACTTTCCCTGGAACCAGTGTCCCTGAAATAGGGACGGGAGATTGCTTCTAGCCCACTGAAATGCTCACGGTGGTCGTTAAACTTTCAATAAAAAAATGATAATAATTTGGCGAATTTGTGCTCCTTAATTATTGTCTATCATAAGATATTAATTAATATATTGAAATATTATTTCGAGATTTCCGGCATCACATTTATCCTTTACTCATCTTAAAAAACTATGCTTCGTGATTTAAATCTCTTCGACGTACATAATACTTGCAATATCCGCAGTTCATCTCTTATGCGTTTCCTACGTTAAAGCAATCGGTATATTAAGTAGTTTGTAAACACCCAAAATTGGATGTACTATTACTTCTACTCGTATATTATGGAGCGCGAGACCTAAGTTTATACATGATTATAATTTGGTAAGGGTTCCGATAAATTGAGTGTTCTTTTGGAGAGTCTCTACAATTGCTCCTAATATAGGCACTAGACATGTTCTGTCTCCCCAGCATAGTTAATATTAACATCTTCAAGTAACCCTTTCATTAGGGAGCTTACATTTCCGTTTAATTGCTCTTTAAGGTCACCCAACCACAAAAAGGAAAAGTTTTCGCGACATAATAGTGTAAGACAGCATCTTCGCCACAAATTAGTTTCGAGTGCATGCGGTTCAATGTATTCCAGGTGCAGGGGTTTCCATCAGAAAGATTTCGTCTTTAGAAAGATTTTCAGCAGCGGCTGCTCCGTAAGAAAGATAAATAAACGTTAGTCAGCCGGTTTGTATCCAAAATCTAATATACAGGGTGTTCGTAATTAAAGTACCCCTATTCAACGCTGTCTAAATAGATAGGAGGGTTGTACCGAAAGTATTGCAAAAGTAAGAATAACTTCTTTATTAACTGACAGAGGTCGTTCAAATTGCGCATGTTAGTAGAGAAACTCTTTCTCTATACAAAGGTCTAATCAACATAGTTTCCATCACAAGCGATGTATTTGCGCCAACGTTGAACCTAACACTCAAATCCTGTTTGAAAAAATTCAAGTGTGGACTGCCGTCTTCACGGGCATTTTCACCTCGTCGGTATCAATGAATTGTTGTCTCCGGGGGACTTCCTTCATTACACTAAACAGGTGGAAGTCGAAGGAAGCCAGATCTGGGATGTACGGTAGATCGGGTCCACCGACTAGCCTAATTCTCTCATCATCTGATTTGTTGGCAAAGATGTGTGTGGTCTTGCATTGTCATGGTGAATGTGGATCCTTTTCAGATTCTTGTTCGGTCTCTTCCTCCTTATGGCTTCTCTAAGCTTCTTGAGTGTCTGAATGTACCGCTCAGAGGTCACGGTACGGCCACGTTTTAGAAAATCAAGGAGAATGACAGCCCTGTCATCCCCCAAAACAGTCACCACGATTTTCTGTGTTGATCGCTGGCTCTTGAACTTCTTAGGCCTTGGCGAAGACGTGTGAACGCAATTCCATGGATTGATTCTTCTTTTCCGAATCGTAAAGATACGCCCACGTTTCGTCCCCTGTCACTAGATCGAATAAAAAACGCGTCTTCATTGGCTTTAAACGCTTCTAGCATATCAGAGCAGACATACACACTTCTCTCATTCAAATCGGTTGAGGACAACCGAGGTATCCACTTTGCACACACTTTCCGATATCGTAAGTCATCCACCATCTTCTGTAAGGTATTGTGACCACAGTCCAGTTGTGCAACAAGCTCACAGATTGTGACTCGTCTCTACGCGCGAATCAATTCATCCACTCCCAGACGATTCGTATCAGTGGTCGCAGATGACGGTCTCCCCGGCATGCATTGTCTTGAATGCTGGTTTCCCCTTCTTAGAAGTTCTTCATCCATCTGTGCACATTGCTCTTGTCAATGGTGTCATCACCGGAAACATTCTGTATCCTTCTGTGGATATATGACAGCCTTCACCCTTTCTTCATCAAGAAATCGCTGATGGTACGTTGTTTCTGCTTGGAATCCATTATGTACCTGCAATGAAGAAGAAGGGTTACTATAGAGGAAGGGTTACTCTACTAACATGCTCAATTTGAACGCCCTCTGTCAGTTAAAAAAAGGTATGCCCACTTTTGCATTACTTTCGGTACAACAATCGTATTTAGCAGTCCAAATGTAACCAAATTTGGTACGGTGACATTTTAGGACATGCGATTTCCGCGAAAAAAAAAATGATAGAAATAAAACTCAGCAACATGGACCTTGTGGCCCGGCAACTAACACATATTTTATTTGTACAAGACATTCATGTAAATAGACAAAGTCATCGCTCTTTCCACGTTTTTCTTCAATTAACACACAGCAACCAAAAAACTGTATTTTGACTTCGCTAGGACCGAATCCCAGATCTCACGATGACTAGCCGAGTGCGTTCGTTTAACGCTACGGTACCAAAATCCAAGGTGCTATGTGTGTTTATCTGTCAGCATCTGACTTCACAAAATCCGCTCTTTATTATAGCTAATAAATCCAAAGGGCGAGATAAATGGTGAAACACTTCCAAATACGTGGAGACAATGTAAATAGACAGTCACCTCTATTTCCACGTTTTTCTTTAATTAACACACAGCAACCCAAAAATTGTATTTCGACACCGCTGGTGTCGAACCCCAGATCTGTTGATAACTAGCCGAGTGCATTCGCCTTACCCTACGGTGCCAACAATGCACTCGGCTAGTTATCGAGAGATCTGGGATTCGATCCCAGCGATGTCGAAATACAATTTTTCGGTTGCTGTGTGTTAATTAAAGAAAAACGCGGAAAGAGAGATAACTTTGTCTATTTACATTGCCTCCACGTATTTGGAAGTTTTTTAACATTCATGTTATACACAAATACTGATCATAACGATGCAAGGGATACTGCTCAATGTGGTCCCTATTCTGAAGTTGTAAATCCTGAAGTCGATGAACACTGTTCAACGGCCGACCGTAGCTGATCCTCTGTCATGTTTCTCACATGCAATGTGATACTGTCTTTCAAGGCTGCCGAATTTGCAACATGTCTCTCATAGACCACGCCTTTTAAGTGTTCCCACAACCAGAAATCTTACACAATTTCTGAAATTCACGAGTTACGTTCCGTCATTTCTTTCCTGAATTAACGAAGCATGTTTCTGTTACAACAATTTCCTTGAAAGAACGGAAATAAACCTGAATTTCACGGATTTTTCGTACCACCGATTCTGAAATTACAGAAAATTTTCCACAGTTTCATTTTTATATTGACGGTAAGTTACCGTTTTAGAGATGTGTTTACGAAACATTCTGAATTTCCAGAAACCTTTCTGCAGTTTCTTTCTCATATTGACTGTAAGTTACCGTTCTAGAGGTGTGTTAACGGAAAATTCTGAAATTTCAGAAACCTTTCCGCAGTTTCTTTCTTATATTGGCGGTAAAGTACTGTTTTACAGATGTGTAACGGAAAATTCTGAATTTCCAGAAAAGTTTGCGCAGTTTTTTTCTTATATTGACGGTAAGTTATCGTTTTAGAGATGTGTTAACGGAAATTCCTAAATTTTCAGAATTATGTCGGAAGTTTCTGTCTAATATTAACGGAAAACTCCGTTTTCACTTTGTCTGTATCCGTGTCACGAAAAATTATCGGTAATAGAGCGATTAGTGAGAATACTTGAGGTTTGATTAACTTTTACATTTCAGTCATCTGTTGAATTTTCAAGTTCCGTAGCGAGATCGGATATTGTGGACAGCATATCGCATTCACTTTGTTTATTGTGCACAGGATATTTGTTCTCCTCTTCTCTATTTTATGCACCAGCTATTTATTATATATTGCGTTACTGTAAGAAACCGGGCACTTAACTTACTGTACACATGATTATACGATGTCTATGTATCTGTCTTTGGACAACTTAAAACAACATCTATCATAGCTATCAAGAGTAAATTTTATAGTTAGGAGGGTTTTTTTTTTGTGAAATAATACTACAAAAAAGTACATTTCACCTTTTTTAACGATAACTGAAAGTCATTGTCAGTTAAAAATGAAGTTGCAAAGCATTGTGTTGCTTCGAAAACTCGCGTCGAAAAGTGCTTCATTTGTGAAAAGTCCTCTTACAGAAAAAAAAAATGTTACAAACCTATTGAAAAAAATAATAAGCTCCAGCAAAAAATAAAATGACTAAATCACTCGCATTAATGACAAATGATTTGATTCGGATTTCCGAGTGTTTGTGGCCCAGTGGTTAAAGGCGTGGGTTCCCTATTAAGCCAACCCAAACGACGGGGGTTCGATCCAAATACAGCGGAAGGATTATCTGGGGTGACGGCTGAAAAATGCTGGGTCATCGATTTTGCGGAAAATAAATTCAGTTTAAATACGGAAAAACCTGAAATGGATTTTTTCTGAAATAAACAGAATTTTTGACTGCGGAAAATCTGTGAAAATACGAAGTTAAAATAAACGGGCACTTTTAAAAACGGAAATTTCTGAAACTGTGTTGGACGTTATTTTCAAAATTTTTCGTGAATTCACACTACTTATTTTTTACAGTGTAAAGCTTAATATCTGAAAAACGAGGTGGGCACACTGTGCCATAGGATGAATTCAACTGCCGTGAGACTGCACGTTCACTACTGGAACCTGCAACATTATTCAATGAGTGTTCAACAACAGCTATGGCAACATTTTTAACGCTTGCAAATTGGTAAGTTTGCCCCCTCTGCCGGGTGAAACTCCTAGAGTTTCGGTTTCCTCAAATCGAGTGATCATTCTCCTGAGAGCTTGTGGAGTCAATGGTCCTCGGCGTAATTTCTTACAACGGCGAGATTACCGAAGTGCAGCCACAGCATTGCCGTTTTATTCATATTCCCAAGAATGCGAGTTCCGCCATGTGATGGTCATCGTAGCTAAAACGAATGACATTCAGATCAGATCATATGTAGAGGATTTTAGGAACAGAGTGTCTGATCCCAGGTCTTAAACAACCCTTAGAAATAGGAAGCTAGGAGATTTGGTTTAGAGTACCCGATAGAAAAGTGACATGGAAGCCAAGTAGAAAAGGGAAGGAAGACGTCCTTATTTTTTTTTTTTTTTTTTTTTTTTTTATTGGAGGTTTAACGACAACCGTGAGCAACTCAATGGGGCCGCCCCGGTGGCGCAGTGGTCTAAGCGATGGCCTCCGATCATTCGTCCGAACGGGGTCCGGGTTCGAATCCCGGTGAGGCATGGATGTTGTGTTTGTCTTACGGCACTGGCTCTCTCCCTTCCCTGGCACCAGTGACCCTAAATTAGGGACGGGCGACTGCTTATAGCCCATTGAGTTGCTCACGGCGGTCGTTAAACCTTCAATCCAAAAAATCCAAATCCAACTCAATGGGCTATAAGCAGTCGCCCGTCCCTAATTTAGGGTCACTGGTTCCAGGGAAGGGAGAGAGACAGTGCCATAAGACAATCACAACATCCATGCCACACCGGGATTCGAACCCGGACCCCGTTCGGACGAATGATCAGAGGCCATCGCTTAGACCACTGCGCCACCGGGGCGGCGACGTCCTTATTTATTACCGGAGGGTCAGTACCCGGATTCCGACGGCTCAACATGACCATCCGACGCACGGTGGATATTTAGTGTTTCAAGCGTTCGCACCTGCCATGGATCGAACGTGAGGTTTCTTCGTGGCAGTCACGAACGTTGGCCACTAGGCCACCCCCCCCCCCCCCAAGAATGACATTCAGATGTTCAGATGTTATGCCCACTTTTATACTCAGACCTCACCGGCACAACGTGTGATTATGCAAATTGAACTGCTTTTGGGTTGTTTGCAGCGCCACAAGTGTCATAGTGGTGAGTTTTGGCACTGTTTGGTTTCAATGAAATGTCTTCCGCATATCCTGAAATGTCATCGTACCAAATTTGGTTTCATTTGGAATAATAAATATCTCTCTAGACAGATCACCCGGTATATAGAGAGAACATCGAAAAATACTTTTTCTACTTCAAATTCTATAGGTAACAAGAAAGATGACATCCAAATTTTTGTTGCAATGAGCACGTATTTTAATTCCGTTCTGACGTGAATTCAATTTATCAAAGTTATTCAAAATCAATGGAACCGGTATGGAAAACAGTAGTATCTGACCGAAGAAAGAAGTTTTTCAATCAGGCTTTTAATCCAGCAGATATGCTGTAAACGGAGATGTGAATTTACGCCCTCTGGTGGTGGACTTGTGCGTTAAGAAAAATTTAAAATTATATGAGAAGCATATCTCAGAGGAAACGCTGTCCAATAAAGAAAGAATTTTTCAAATCGGTGTCTTAAAAGCAGAAATATCAACAAAAATAAGAAGCCCCCTGGCGGAGAAACCATGCATTATTTTAAGAAGAAAGTGTTCTCAAAAGGTTTTCCGATATGAGCGGTATCGGTCCACGAAAGTATTTTTTCAATCGAGTTTTCAGGTGCTCAGATTTTGCAGCAGATATATGAGAAGCAGAAATTAGCCCTTACGCCACCTGGTGGCCAAAACACTTTTACCAAATATTAGAAATTATATGCAAAACATTTTCCAGCAGGAGCTGTATCCAGAATTTTCAAAACGGAGTTTTAGAAGTAGAGATATCGGAGAAAACGCAATTTGCGCCCTCTAATGCTTGAAAAGGTCTATAAAATGCTTGAAAATTTGTGAAATTATAAGAGAAACATTTTACACCAGAAACACTATCTAACAAGGAAGAAAGAATTTTTTTAAAATCTGACTCTTAAAAGCAAAGATATTGACAGAAATAAGATATACAGCTACAACCCCTGGCGGAGAAACCATGCAATTTTTTAAGAATAATATATTCCGAAGAGGTTAATCGATGTGAGTGGTATCGGTCCACGAATGAATGTTTTCCATCGAGATTTTAGGAGCTCAGAGTTTGCTGCAAATATATCAGAAGCAGAAATTAACACTTAGGGCCACTGGTGGTCAAACCATTTTTTACCAAAAAGTTGAAATTTTATGCAAAATATTTCCCATCAGGAGCTGTATCCGCTGCAGAAAGATGTTTTGCAAATTGGAGCTTTAGAAGCAAAGATATCGGAGAAAACCCAATTTACTTTTACGCTCCCTAGCGGAAAATTTAAGCGTAACTTGAAAAAGTGACTATACCTAAAATAGTCTTCGACATAAATGGAATCAAAAGGTATTTTCTCCATCAGATGCTTAGAAACAAATATACAGAATAAAATTAATTTTGAATTCGATATTATGTGCATTTACGCCCTCTAGCGGCGAAATTGTGCATCGTAAAAAAAAAATTAGGCGAAATGATGGATCATCATTCGAACCTTTCAAGCTTCCCAATGCAAGAAGTGTTTTTCAAATCGGACTAATGGTGGCAGAGATATTATGTCAACAGACGGACGGATGGACGAACAAATCGGTAACATAAGAACGATCTTATTTACAAAAGACATGCTAAAAATGAAAGTACTAAAATGTCAACCCTAGAAATCAGCGGAATGATAAAGATAAACACCCAAATCGTTTTACTGCATTTCAGTGTGTGTTGACTTTGGTTTCACGGTGAATATCTAATCGATATTCGATTTGTCTCCATGTTCTGCCAAGCGTACATGATTTCATGTTAGCAATTTCATCCAATATCCGAGTTTATACGACAACCACGTTTAGCAATGTTGTCTGGAAAACAATATCCTTTGCATAACTCCACAATAAGAAGTCCGATGGAGTTTCATAAGACTAGCGGTGAGTCGAAGATGTCTGAGTACCACGCCTCATCCATCTTCCCATGTTTCATCCAAGATAATCAGAACTGAAAGACTTTCGTGGGGCGGAATACCTTTGAGGTGGAACAAAATACAGCGAAACCCCAGTTGACGGACCCCTAAAATACGAAACCTTCTCGGTTACAGTAAATTGCATTTTTTTTTTTTTGCGGATTGAAGACCACCATGAGCAACTCGATGAGCTAAAGTTTAAGAGGTGACCACCTCTCGGTGGCCAGGACAACAAAGGTTAGTGTACACAGCTCCTATAGAAAAGCTTTCGTAAAAAAAGGACACTCCGCCATTTCTTTTCCAGTCCCCGTCAGATGCGGACCATGCTACAAATATCTCAAATGCGTATTTAATTTTTCCGAGTTAAGGCGATTGTCTACCGTACCTGCAGAACAGCATGCGTTATAATGAACATTCCGATCTCTCTTGTAGACTCTTTCACATGAGTTAGCGGGCACGGCAATGGGTATCATATGTTCATATTTGGGACCTACACATTACTGCCATTGACCCTGAAACATGCGTTATAATGGAAATTCCCCATCTCTTTTGCAGATTCTTTCAGAAACGGACGGGAACAGTGCTATGCACATACCATGTACATATTTATAATCTCTCAGTTAGAGCTGTTGTCTACAGCATGTGGATAACAAAATGTGTTATAATGGGCATTCCCCATCTCTTTAGCAGACTCTTTCAGAAACGGACGGGAACATTGTTATGCACATACTATGTACGTATTTAGAATCTCTCAGTTGGAGCCGTTTTCTAGAGGCTGTGGAGAAAAGAATGTGTTATAATGGACATTCCGTATCTCTTTTGCAGACTCTTTCAGAAACGGACGGGAACATTGCTATGCACATGCTATGTACATATTTAAAATCTCGCAGTTAGAGCCGTTGTCTAGACCCTGTAGAGAACAGAATGTGCTATAGCGGAAATTCTTAATATCTTTTGCAGACTCTTTCAGATGCGCAGACGTATATCGCAATGGACATCCCATGTTGCATATTTGGGACGTCCACGTTACTACCATTTTCTAGAGCCTCTGGAATAACAGAATGTGTTATAATGGACATTCCCCATCTCTTTTGAATACCATTTCAGAAACGGACGGGCACATTCCTATGCACATAGCATGTACATATTTATAATCTCTCAGTTAGAGCCGTTGTCTAGAGCCTGTGGATAACAAAATGTGTTATAATGGACATTCCCCATCTCTTTAGCAGACTCTGTCAGAAACGGACGGGAACATTGTTATGCACATACTCTGTACGTATTTAGAATCTCTCAGTTAGAGCCGTTGCCTCTGGAGAACAGAATGTGTTATGATGGACATTCCCCATCTCTTTTGCAGACTCTTTCAGAAACGGACGGGAATATTGTTATACACATACTATGTACATATTTAGAATCTCGCAGTCAGTGCCGTTGTCTAGAGCCTGTGGAGAACAGAATGTGCTATAACGGAAATTCCCCATATCTTTTGCAGACTCTTTCAGATGCGCAGACGTACATCGCGATGGACATCCCATGTTGCATATTTGGGACCTCCACATTACTACCATTTTCTAGAGACCCTGAAAAAACCATGCGTTATAATAGACATTTTTACCGACACTGTGAGAAACGGACGGTGGCATGGATCACACTATTCCAAATACATATTTTGAACTCTCAGTTACTGCCACGTATGATTCCACGTGCTCATATAACAGTGAAACCGTTTCACGAGCAGGATAAGTCAGAGTATGGTGTGACACTGTACGAGTATTTCAATTATTTTTTATTTAAGCCTGGAGCAACTGTTATATGGAATGTGTTCTTAATTTCTAGACGACACCCGAAGGACCGCTTGTAATATGAATTCTTAAAAATATTTTTTTTTTGTGTTCTCAGTCTGTATGTTTGTTAACGTTATTATCAGGTACAGTATATATGTTTTTGACTTGACAAAGCCGCCCATTCTTGATGGAAAGCACGTCATTTAATTATCTATTTCAGAGGACCTTTTGCAACCTATTAAAACCGGATTTAACTCTTACAGCGGCACATGTGCCTGAACAAAAAGGGTACCCAAAATAACCTACATTCCCCAAAGGAAAATGTTTACATAGCGGTAGGGCTTTATAAAAGCTAGGGCTAAACTATTTCTCCCCCCTCTCATGCGAGCAGTGCCGACTGTAAACCAGTAACTTGTGATCAGCGCATCCTTCTAGTTCTTTATTATCTGCCCCATGGCCCAAGGTATGATCAAAAAGGTTACTACTCCTGATTCGAACATCATGTTAGGAAAAAGTGACAACATTTTCTCACACCTTTCTTGGGTTCGTCGCTAATGTTCTGCTTGTCCTTTTAACAGATAAGCTGTCAAGAAATATTAGTGTTCATTATTCCCCTAGATGATCACTTTAAATATTAAGAGTAAGGGGAAAGCAAGATTTTCTAATACGCAAGTTCATTCGTTCCATCCGCATTTATCCTGCTTTTAGACAGAGAATACACTATATTGACAAAAGTCACTGGCCACCTAGAAGAGAAACACAACATAGCATTTATTGACATACATTAGTACGGTGTCGGTCCACCTTTGGCTTTAATGCATACACTGACCCTTCAAAACATGCTTATGACAAGGTTTTGGAACACAACGATAGTTATGCGCTTTCATTCAGTACACAATGCTGCCACTAACTGTTGTTTAGTGGTAGGTCTTGGTTCCAAACTTCTTATGCGGTGCTGTAATTCATCCCATAGGTGCTCTCGTGCTCTATGGGATTAAGGTCAGGGCTCTGTGCTGGCCAGTCTACACATGATACATAGTTACCATTAAGCCACGTCGTAACAGCCCTGGCTTTATGACTCGGTGCATTATGCTGCTCATACAAACAAGGCTCGGCTCCGTAGTATTGCCACAGAGTTGGTAGGGCATAATTGTCTAGAATATCGAAGTAGACGGGCAGGTTAACAGATTTGTCCACGATAACCAATGGGCTGAGACCATACCACGAAAAGCACCACCTCACGAGTGCACTGCCAGCTCCAAACGTGACCGTAGGAACGGTACACTGTGGTAAATAACGTTCGCACGGCTGCCGCCATAACCACTCAAGGTCATCAGACTGATGAATCGTGTATCTGGTTTCACCATTCCATAGGACCCGTTTCCATTGATCTACGGTCCACGATAAATGTTCTTTACACCATGCTAAACGACGAGTAGCATTCCGAGTGGAGATCAAAGGCTTATGAGCAGCAGCACGACCGCGGTAACCCATAGAAAGAAGTTCCCTGTGAATGGTACGTGTACATACCGAGGTTCCAGCATTTTTACTAACCTGCACACTGAGGTCTTGTGCAGTACTGCGTCGATTAGCTGTAACAACTCTCCTGAGGCTTCGACGTCATCCGTCACTGATTTTCTTTGGTCTGCCGGCACGTTTTGCCGCCTCAGACACGCCATGTGTCTTCCACTTATCCAGTACATCCAAAACAGTTAACTTGGTATGTTTAAACGCCTCACGGTTTCTCTTATGGAAAATCCTCTAATATACCACCCAACAACATTTCCTATCTCAAAGTCAGTTCTCTCCCGCAGCGACATTTTCACTCAACCTCACAGTGCGATATGATCGCGGCCAGCTGCAGGCCTGTTTTTACACCGTTTACAGCTATACCGCGCATCTTAGCAACACAGCGGGTCCGTTCATTTGCTTTTGAAGCGGTATCCAGTGAGTTTTTCTAGCTAATTTCAGGCCAGTTTTGTAACGATGTGTTAACTCGTTCCTGCCGGTTAAAGGACTAATGCGCCTCTTCAAGTTTCGTGCTTATTACTTAGTTTGACTCTGGTGTTTCCACATATTGCTGAAGAATCAAATATATCGGAGAGTCAAGAAAAGCTGTTAACCTAAGTATGTTGCGCAAATATAAATACTGATTGCAGAAAATTTAACTTAATTCGAATTGCATTTTAGCAGATCGAGAAAACGCACAATTAACGGCTGAGACGCAGATCTCGCTATTTGCTTTTAGGAAATAAAAGAACAAGTGCCACCGAATTCATTCTATCGCACGATCATTGCTTAGGGCAATATAACACAGGTAAAAACCCAAATAGAGGGAACTTCGAGTGATTTGCTTGATACCGTAGATGCTGCATACTCCTTTATTTTTCCTGTCTACAGGATCTGTCAATAAACCAACGTCACTCTGCAAATTAAATTGCTAAAACGAACACCAAAAGCGCATGAGGTTCAATCATATATAAAGCTAAGGGGGCAATTTCCAAATTAATCTCAGAAATTTCTTTCGCTTAGAGAAATTAGTTGAAGCACCTGCGATATGACTAGTCGGATCGGGGTTCATCCGTGCATTATTGATGATGCATATTTCTCAGAGGAATTTCTTTGATAATGGATGAGGAAATGAGGTTGTAGCAGCTTGGGTGTACTTCGCCGAGGGCAATATTTACATGTAAATCAACATTTTTTCTTCTTCACCTAAAACTCATTATCCACAGTTTGACGTAAGGCTCTTGAAATAGGTTACTCATTACCAAAATTGTGTTCCTTTTTTTTTTGCCTTTTGAGTAGAAATCGTGATAAGTAGACGTTGCACCAAACGACATAAAACATTTACTGGAAAAATTACCAAAGATAAACGAAATTTATGCCTTAATTTACGAATCTGGAATATGATTTCATAGAAAGATATCTTTATCCCTATCTACTACTATCGATCCCATTACTTCGTAGAACTAAAGGAATGGTAGGAAATCACATAAAATACGTCTGTCTCTTATGAGTGTTTGCGAAACATCATCAACTTCAGAAGATACTTAACCCATGCAGAAGAACGGTCAATAAAAAACAATTACCATAATAATCAAGTAAATTAAAAATTTTCGAATTTACTGTGCAGAGAAATATTTCTTAAGGGAACATAGGTGTTCATTTTTATCACTTGTAAAATTTATGCTTACCTCATCATCATGTTGTGGTTGTTGACAGGTGAGTAAACGGTTCTTCCAACATTCGACTCAAGAATTGTTGCTCGGACATTTCGCCTCACGCCGGCTTCCCTTCAAATTGTTGGTATTCGTAAAGAGCTCACTGTCCTGTATTTTAAACATTCACTTCCAGACTTCTATCGATCTTTCTTCAGTACTCTCCGCTATATTCATTTCGCTATTCTCTGACAGGTCTACCATCACTGAATCTTCCAACACAATCCTTGGTCTTCCTCACGGTATAGCAATTCTATGCGTCCAACATTAGCGTGCAATCATCTCTCGATCTTCTTTCAGTATTCTGTATTTCTCTCGTACATCACCCCTCACAAAACCTTTCCACCTCATCCTTGTACTTTCTGAAGATCTCACACTTTCTCTGAATCAACATTCACCTACAAACTTCTCTTTGTCTTTCTCCAGTACTCTCCACTCTTCCAGTTGTTGCGCTAACCTCTCCTATCGTACGATCTACCCACGTAATCCATGGTCTTTGTTAAAGTCTCATATTCCTACACTCCCAAAATTCGCCTCGAGATATTTCAATCTTCAGCGAGTACTCCCCTGTCAATTATTTTCGTTATTGCTGTCATATCTTCTACCATTTCATCTTCCAAACTAATCCTTGGTCTACATAACTATCGCACACTTTTATACTTCCAACATTTGCCTTCCGATTTCTTTCGATTGTCCTCCAGTACTCTCCACTTCTTTCTTCCTTTCTTTGCTCTCACATCTGTCCTCACACAATCTTCCCACCTAATTCTTGGTTTGCCTAAAAGTATCATACTCCGAGATCTATAGTCCTGAACAAGAGTGAGGAATTTATCTCTTGGCATCTGGCCACACGTCAAGCTCGCTGCTGTCGCCTGGACTTGACTCTTCCTTCCCGTATACACTGATGCTGGAAATTAAGATATAATATACAAAACCCTGTTATTTTACATAGCTGTGGATGTGTGTAATATAGTGTACTGAAAATTGGCAAGCATGCACATTTTGTTGTACAAAAAGCTGTCCTGCATTTACATTTGTCCCAGGTAAACCGGAATATGCAAACTGCGATTGCGATAAGAAAACGCCCTGGTCTGTTCAAGAAGGTCTAGAAAGTGCAAGGCCATGACATTGGAGAGATGAGTTCTCTCCGTTTATGACGTCACTTTCATGTTACACTGCCTGATACGTCGGTGACGTTTCTGAAGTCATACATGGTAGCGTTGGAAACCAATCGGAAGTCCTGGTATCCGCGTGACGTTAACAAAAGAGTGAACTCTTCTCTCTAATGCCATGGCCTTGTATTTTCTCGACGAACTTGGTATGCTACCAGATCAAGTTGCAAAACACGACTTTTGTAAGCAGTTATTTTCTTTGTGCAGAAAACAGTTCTGGAACTCTTAACCCTTTAACGACCATGACCCAAAAATCGTGTATCAATCCAAATACCATAGCGCCCGAAACTATCTATTGTCTTACTTCTTTGTTTAATAACAACAATAGTGACTGAGGGTGACTCCTGCTGATATCCCATAGGTCGAGAAAATTTGAAGAGCAGATAAGGTTAGGAAATTTGGCTCACTTTAGATAGGCGTTTCAGGCGGCTATGGCCGTTTGTATGTACGGGCGTTTTGGGCGTTATGGTCGTTAAAGGATTAAACACAAGCAGTTAAACCGCGGGGTGTGTGACCAAATGCCAAACAACTTTATTTCTTGAGCATTGTTCTTCAAGCATTATTGTTGCACGATATACACTGAAGAGCAATTGAATTAAAGACAGCTGGCGTTATGCAAATGTGGCTCAGTGGGCGGCCCTGTAAACGGAAACGACATGACGTATGCAGCGATCCGATAATATAAGGAGTGATGCGACGGGAATCAGTAAGAGTCGGACGCAGTATGGGTAAGATGAAGGATCTAAGCGCATTTGATCGTGGACAAATTGTCGGGGCCCGACGATTGGGTCACTCCATCTTGGAATTCGTGCAGGCACTGGGATTTTCCCGAGCCCCTGTCTCACGGGTACACCGTGGGTATATCGAATCCTGTAAAACCATCCCTGCAAGGGCCAACTGCCGTGGACAACAGCGTGCGGATGAGCGGGGTCATCGTCGGCTAGCTCGTATTGTAACGGCGGATTAACGAGCCACAGTGCAATAAATCACTCGGAAATTTAACGCTGGTGCACAAAAACGTGTAAGTAGCCACACCATCCAGAACCATCTCCTCGCTATGGGGTACAGAAGCCATAGTCCCACGAGGATACCGCTGCTGACCGCACATCACAAGGTGAAAAGATTAGCATGGGTGCGGGAACATCGCCACTGGATCCTAGACATGTGGGAAAATGTTGCCTGGACTTATGAGTCGAGATTCACGTTGGTACATGCCGATGGCAGGATACGAGTAGGGCGCAAACCACATGAAGCGATGGATCCTTCTTGCCAGCAGGGTACTCTTCAAGCTGGTGGGGGTGGCATTCTCGTCTGGGGACTGTTTATGTGGACTGAAATGGGACCCCTGGTACGTGTGACATCGTCCCTCACATGTCAGCGTTACCGGGATATCCTCGACGACCATTTGCTCCTGTTTTTGCGTCTTCAAAATCCCACTGGTGACCTTCATCTGCAACAAGACAATGCACCTTGCCATCGCTCCCGAATTGTATCCGAATGGTTGGATGAACACTCTACCGACGTGACCTCACTTCCTTGGCCAGCTAGGTCACCTGACCTCAATCCCATCGAGCACATCTGGGACGAGAGAGATGTTTGATGCTCTGACCACCCTCCATGAGATCTTCGTGAACTGTGGGAGCTTGTTCAGGGGTCGTGGATCCGTATGGCTTCCCAACGCTTCCGGTGTCTTGTCGAGTCCATGCCGAGACGAATCGCCCCCGTCATCAGAGCGAAAGGTGGTGCTACACGTTACTAGACAGGTATCTCTTATTCAATTGCTCTTCAGTGTATTACCCATAGCTCCAAAGAATTTTTTTTATTGCCACTTTAGATTTAGGTTGACACAGTTTTCAAATCAAGACAGCATATCATAAAAAAAATAAAACTTGCGAAAATTATTATTCACACGTTTGAGGAAAATCTTTTGCTAAAGGTAAAATTATATTCGTACGTGTGAAGAAATTTAATTTCAGGAAGGAAATGTCTGGTATTTGTTTGAGATTCATTGGTAGATTCATTGTCAGATTCACACGTGTGAAGAAAAAGGGCTCTCTTTCAAATTATGAAAGGCGTGCAAAAATCGTTTTTCAATCTCACAAGAACAACAAATTCCAGTAAGGAAATGTCTTACATGTGCTTTAGGTTCACACTTGTGAAGAATAGGTGCAATCTTTTAAGTAATGAAAGGCATGAAAAAATCATTTTTTAAACTTTCAAGTTATGAAAGACGGCCGAGAGAAAGAAGTACGTTCTTTCAAATAATGAAAGACGGCAGTAAGGATAGTTACCTGACCGAGGCGAAGTTTCACTGACATCCACGAAATGCTCATACCTTTTTCCGTAGCTCCAAGGTAGTGCGACTACCAGTTGACCAAGGTGTGTCAACAACAGAGAAATATTATCAAGAGGCGTTGCCTCGTACACCAAGGTGGCAGAAAGAGTTTCTACCAGGAAAGATAACATTACACGGGGGTTATGCAGTATTACTTGCTTCGTGCAAATAATCTGGGACTCACCCGCTAAAAACGATCTGGATTTCGCGACTGCGGCGCAGCCAGGACCCCACAATACGACAAAGTACCAGACCTCGTGGGGAATATGTTTTCAGAATTCCTACACCACACCTTATACTGTATATATACCCTCCAAGCCAGCTCACGACACGGCTACGCGCTGTTAACGTCAAAGTAGGAAGTGGTCACAATATTGTGACTGGACTATGTACAATGTAGGGAAGAAACTACAGTGAGAGACGATGATGAAGAGGCTATCAAAAAAATTTACATGGAAAATTACTAAAGGCATTCGATACGATTCAACAAGGATTTCAGTTTCAAGAAAGTGTTCCAGATGAAATGTTCCGATGTTTATAAAAAATAGTGAAATATTTAGGGAAAAAACGCTTTATATATAGGAAATCTGTGCAAAGTAGAATTACGGAAATTTTACGGTTTAAAATAAGTTATATAAAATTACAATAATGAATAGGAATGGTACGCTGTAGTCTTCGTTTCCTTCTCTTCAGTCGTTTGTTTAATCATACAATGTATTCCATTTCTGCGAATATATGTATACAAAATATTTCACCTCATTCACGAAAGGTTTCTACTCAAAAGTTCAATTTACTCTCCAAATTGAACTACATTTTAGCGCGTTTTTCTTTTTTATTTTATTAAGTTTTTAGAATTTTAGTTCATTTCTATTTAACGAGGTTTCTTTATAACTAAGTTTTTAAGTGGAACGATGGAACTTCGTTAGAGACACAATTGTAAATATCCATTCCCCCATTGCAGGACAGTGCTCAGCATATTTTTTTACCTCATTGAGCATGAAATTTCGTTAAATTTTGTTATTTGACTGGTTCAAAGTGATCGCCTAGAATTAACGTTTCCCTTGTTAAATCAGCGACTTCATAAAATTTTGTTTCTTACAAATGATCGGGTTAGCTTTGAATTAACATTATATCAAATTAAAGTTCTTGGTTTGCTCATTAAATTCAAGATCTCGCTAAGTAAAGGGTCGCTATATGCGAATCCTAATGTGTAATATAATATAATATAATATAATATACAGTGTTTTGCAAAAGTATTGCATCACCTGTAAAAATCGTAAGTTTTTAAGATTTACTCTTTGTTTAACTAACTAATTTTCATAGTAATTTCCCCTTTTATCTGCCATTAGATGCGAAATTTAATGGAAATTTCCAAACTGTCTTAATTTTTCTTGTATCAACTTCTTTTTTTAAGATGCATTACAAAAATCATGACCAAGTCGAAATTATTATGAAAAGGACCATTTATCCAATACATTAAGTCGTTTTTATAATTCATAAGGAATGAAACAGCATTTAAATACAGAAATATGATGAAGCAAAATTATAAAATGCAATTAATATTTTGTTGCACAGCTTTTAGCTTTAATCACTGCTTTGCATCTTGCTGGCATATTGTAAACAAGGTTTTCTAAAAGATTGGGCTGAATTATACGATTCCAAATTTAAATTACATCCTCAATTAGTTGAATTTTGGTTGTATGCTTCTTTTTTTATAGTTCATACAATTCTTCGAACCACAGATTTTCGATTGGGTTAAAGTCCGATGATTGTGGTGGACAATCAACATGCTGAACATTCCTTTCCTGAAACCTATTTTTCACTACTTTAGCACGATGATAGGGAGCATTGTCACCTTGGAAAATAAAATTCCCGTCATAAAGTCTAGGTGATGATAGCAATTTGTTTTCTGATATCCAGATGCATTTCCGGGCATTTACCGTACCATCGACAAAGTCGATATTCCCAACATGATGTGCACACATGCAGATCCAAATCCTGACCTTCACCGGATGATTAACAGCAATCACCAAGCAACTTAGACGGAATTCTTCATGCTTTAATCTCCCTACATATGCACTACTCTGATTCCCATTACGGCAAAATTCTGATTCATCACTGAAAAGAACATTTTTACATTGCTTGGTTGTCCATGAGACAAGCTGTTTTGGCCACTGAAGTCTACGCTGTCTTTGATTTGCAGTTAACCGTGCTTTACGCCTGCATTTACAGCCACGTAAGTCACATGTTGCAGCCTCTTCCTAACAGTAGATGCAGTAACAGTAATATCAGTCACTTCAGCCCATCTTTGAAGCAATTCAGGTGAACTGAGCATCCTGTCTGGCAAGCTTAGTTTCCTGAGCATTCTGTTTTGCCTGGTTGTAATGGGACTGGGCCTTCCAGTACCACACATGTTTTTAATATCACCAGTGTCTTTTACTTTCTTCAGTAACTTAATAACTACAGATTAATTAGAGGGATATTCTTGAAGGCAAATAATTCTTTCAGCGATTTGCCTTGAAGATTATCCTTTTTCATGCAGAACAACTATTTTTACTCTGTCCGCTGCGGACAATTCCACAGTTTTAACCATTACTGAGAATATACACAAATTATACCCTAATAACAACAATAAGCGACCACTACAATGCACCAACACTTATAAAGGCTAGAGTAGGATTTGGATAGCATTAGGAAGCAGCCAATCAGGTAAAAGAATGTCTATGATTGGCTGTAACAACTGATACGCGGCTAACGTGAATTTCAGTATGTTTACCAAACCCTATATTTTATATCATATCTTAAGAACAAAAGTATCTACGTGAAAAACTAAGACATTTCTTAAATCTCCATTAAGTTTCGCATCTTATGATATATAAACGATAAAATAACTATTAAAATTAGTTAGTTAAAAAAAGGTTAAACTTAAAAATTCATGGTTTTTGCCGGTGATTCAATACTTTTGCACACCACTATAATATAATATAATATAATATAATACATAATTTATTGCCGCCCAGGTGGCGCAGTGGTCTAAGCCAGGGCCTCTGAGCATTCGTCCAAAAGGGGTCCGGGTTCGAATTCCAGTGAGGCATGGATGTTGTGTTTGTCTTACGGCACTGGTTCTCTCCGTTCCCTCGAAGCAGTGACCCTGAATTAGGAACGGTCGACTGCTTATAGCCCATTGAGTTGCTCACGGTGGTCGATAAAACTCCAATAAAAAATAAAAAAATAGTTTATCAAAAACTAAAAGTTTTGTCATGCAAATTTCCACTCTCAGTCTAAGAAAGGGTGAAGAACTCCATTTCGTATCTCTAAAATGCATAAGACGATCGAAAAATGGGGATGGAAGAATATTTTTAAACATTTTGCAATGCACCGTCTTCATTTCTCTTTAACGGGTGATGGCAGTTTGTTTTCAAAAGGGAGCTGCGATGTTTTAAAGCAGAATATTCCCCACCGCCAACGTTCGTGAGAAGTGAATATTAGGCTTATCTTGCCGAACCAGGTAATCGCAGTACGATTTCGCGGAATGACATTTTCCAATCACGCGAACTTCAATCAATCGGAATTCCATCACTGCCTTAATGTTCAGAGAGTGACACAGATGAACATTTAATGATTATGTGGAAGGAAAATTTTCGTTCAGAGTTTTGTGTTCCGGTGGGAATAGCTTCGCTCGCAATATCTCCATTTCGGTTTATCTCGACGACAACGTGTTCTCCACAGATTTAATAATGCACGTGTCCCGCAGATGCATGGGAGATAAGATGGAAGGAAGCACTCGGCCCCGCCCGATGCCTGTCCTCTAGATGCAATTCCTTACTTCCAACGCGAAATATTTCTTTCATGCAGCTCCTTCCTCTTGGCTGAGTCCAAATCGTCTCGCAAGAAAGGTTTGAGTTATCGTTCCCACGTTTGTTTGAATGTGTTTTACGTTACTTGAGAGGGCTACGAATGGCATTCCTTTTTTCCCGTACGTAATGCGTGTTTTTAAGATGTCGAACTGCTCATAACTTATTCTTTGTCATTGTTTAAAGTACAGTATACCGTCGTGCGCTTCTTTGACAAGAAATAGTTCACAAAAGAAACTGTTTATATTTCACAGTACCATACGCAGAGCTTCAGTTGATAGTAGTTTTACATTTTTCTAGTTTATTAAAATAATTTATTCGCCTTTGATTTAAATCCTGTGCAGATGAATAAGCATGGGGATAATATCAGTATTTTTAATGTACAAGAAGCGAATGAGTTAAAATAAGATTTGTACTACGTCTGATCAACTGGTCATAAAATTGTATAATCCTCCTTCTTTAACTCTTTAACCTTCTGGAATGAATTAATTCGGCGTTAAAAAATGGGCTGAAATCAGCTCGAACGAATATATTCGCTGTCTGAGAATTGGGCCGAACGCTACCGGAACTGGTGAACCTGCGCATCAAAAAGCGTTTCTTTTACCTAACGCTTGTCATTCTAAGTGGTGATTTGGAGGATATGATTGTCATTAATATTTGTTGTCTGATTACCTTTTTTGCTAAGAAAAGGGTGACGAACGTAAGAAAGAAGTGAAAAGAGGTTTGAGTAACTTGTTTCTACTCAGTGGCATGATGTTCGTGTCCGAGGGATTATTGCTTCCGAATCATTGCCATTACTACTGCTTTCGAATCATTGCCGTGATGCAACAGAGAACAAAGGACTATAAAATAATCAAACTACATACTTTAAGACTATGGACTGTGGCACGATTCAATACGGCATTTGAGGCAGGCTGTTGCACGATTTCAATACTGCATTTCGTAAGAAACTGTTGAACACAAACAGCCATATGTGGACGGGCGTTATCATGGTGTAGGGTCCACTTGTCCATCAGTTCCGGTGTCTTAATCGATATGTGTCGTCGGAGACATCTCAAGACTGAAACGTAATACTCAGCATTGACAGTAATTTGTGCTGGCAAGGCACGCTGGTAGACAGCATCTTTATGATCGAAGAAAATTATTATCATCACCTTGCAAGCTGATTTGGTTTGGCGGCCTTTTTTCGGGGGAGGCGAGCCTCTGTGTTTCCAGACACCAGATACGCGTTGCGTGCTTCGTGAGGGTGTCAAAATAGTGGACCCATGTTTCATCAGCAGTAATTACTGTGTTTAGGAAGTTTAGATCCCTTGCAATCAGTTGTTTCCAATCATGACACACCTGAACTGTGGCTAACAACTGTTCTCTCGTCATGTGGTGAGGTACCCATCTGGAACATACACAATGCAGCAATATTTTTTTCGCGTAGAATGCGCAATGCTGACGTTTCTGAAATATTAGTTGACGCCGCTATGTCTTCACACGTCATTTGTCGATCGTCTAGCAGGATTGCCCCAACAATGTTAACAATACGCTCCGTAACAACACTTTCAGGTCGACCAGGCCTAGGAGCGTGTTCTGCTGAAAAACGCCCTTTTTTGAAATCATGGTGCTATTTAAAAATCAATGACTCACCCAAACATTTATCTTTGCAAGCTTTTTTCATTTAACCAACTGTTTCTGGAGACGTTTTACCCAAATGATAGCAAACTTTTATCGCACAACGTACTTCACTTCTTAACTCTGAATCACTCACCTCCATAGTTTTATGGCTAAATGCAGACGAACCTAAAACCACTGTGCATTAAGGAAACCAGAATCGTCTGCCACGACTAACAACTTTTGCCATTTATACTTACTTAATTCAGTTCGTCGTCTGAGTGGTGATTTTTCCCTTACGCACTGTTGCTAACTGGAAAAAAATTACTCTCATTTTATTATGGAACGGCCTTTGTATATCTGCAGCGAAACAGTCGCCGAGTGTTGCTATCTGTTTACCCAAAATATTTTGAGCGATTGCGTTCCACCACCTTTTTCAACGGAAGGGGATGATTTGATGTACGAGTCAAACGGACAAGCAGCAATGATAAGTTGTCGGTATAGTCCAGCTGGTAGATCACCCGCTCCGGAGTAGGGAGATGTGAGCTCGAATTCCACTGTCGTCAGAAGAAAGGTTATAACTGACAAGAAAGTAACATCAGTAATGGCCATGGTAGTCCTACGAGAAGTAACACAGATCTTCCAGTTTTTAACTGAGTAAAAAATCTCAAAAAAGCATTAGGTGTCGGTTTCTAATTCGTGTGCACGAAACCGTGAAATCTCTGTGTTAATTCCAGTCCTCTCCTCGTAATATAGTAACATCAACATCGTGCTTTATTGCTATTTTAAGATTCGGGTGCCTCATACGAAAGATATCCAGGGAATCTCTGAATTCATTTTCGACCCTCCACCTTAAGCACCAAAAGGCACCTTGGAAACATCTGTTTCCATCCACTTCCTGCTGTTGTTAGTCCATGCCATTTACACGGTCATATCTGAATAATACGACCACCCCGGAATCACAGTTTACCCGTCCAGGCGTGTCACATAGTGCAGGTGAAAAGGACGACCACACGGAGAGCACGCCACGAAATGTTTCAAGTCATCTTTTTAGAGATCTGTCCTTCACTTTCACGAATAACATTGAATATCATGAATTAAAAACCACGGGATTACACCATATAATACAAATTTTGAAGACGACAATCCGTTTTTTGATGTAAATATAACAAGGATGGTAAGTCAGATTATATCCGTCCTGGAGCGGAAATCGAACCCATGTCTTCCAGGTAGCGCTCGGGTATGGTAGCCCCTACACCACCCAGAACTACCAAGCCTCAAGTTTCCGATTAATTTGAATATAAGCATCACAGCATTCGCTAATAGGAACGACCGGCTCAATTTTCAGATTAATTTTAATATAACCATCACAGGATTCGCTAATCGAAGCAACCGGTTCAAGTTTCCGACTAATTTGAATATAACCATCACAGGATTCGCTAATCGAAGGAACCGGTTCAAGTTTCCGACTAATTTGAATATAACTATCACAGGATTTGCTAATCGAAACAACCGGCTCAAGTTTCAGATTAATTTGAATATAACCATCATAACCATCATATGATTCGCTAATCAAAGCAACCGGTTCAAGTTTCTGACTAATTTGAAAATAACTATCACAGGATTCGCTAATCGAAACAACCGGCTCAAGTGTCAGATTAATTTGAATATAACCATCACATGATTCGCTAATCGAAGCAACCGGTTCAAGTTTCCGACTAATTTGAATATAACCATCACAGGATTCGCGAATCGCAGCAACCGCCAATCAATTAATCGGAAACTTGAGCGGGTTGCTTCGATTAGCGAATCCTGTGATGGTTATATTCAAATTAATAGGAAACTTGAGACTTGGTCGTTCTGGGTGGTGTAGTGGTTAGCATACCCGGGTGCTATCTGAAAACGTTGGTTCGATTCACACTCCAGGACGACCAACTTTTAAAGTTTCCGGATATTATCTGACTTACCATCCTTGTCATATTTACACCAAAAAACGGTCGCATTCAACATTTGTAACATTGAATATATTGCGACGTTCATATAAGGTTTAATAGTTCTTGTTAAAATTTTATTGCCTGTATAGAGTAGATTACCTATTATTGCCTGTACATTCCTGATTACGCAGTTCTTTCTCTAATGCTGAGTCTTGAAATCCTGCCTTTATGAAGGATTACAATGAAGGTAGTAAAATCATGAAAGTATGAAATATGGTGAGGCGCTGTCCTCAAATTCCTGCGCGCTAGCAAAGTTAAACCGGGTACATATGCTTTCGCGGTGAAAACAGTACCGCCAGCTTTTGCGTGAATACCCTTAAGATGCAAAGGTAGACGATCTTCTTTTTGAAAGCAATAATGGAACCTGTTCGATTTTTAAGATTTCAGATTGTCCTAAATTATAAACGAAACTAAAATGCAATGGAATTTGTTGAATAAACTCTTACTTTTATAATGAAAGACATTTTAGTAAAATAAATAAAATTTTCATGGAGGAGATATGAAAAAGAAATATAAAAAAAGTCTTCGTAGCCACTGAAACGTATGCGAGCTGACGATTTAAAATGTGTTTTAGATATGCGCAAGCCAATAAAGCGATAAAAATAATTCTCTGTCTTAGCTGATTATCGAAAAATATTGTTTATCACAGAAATATAGCAGTAACGATAAACGTTGAGAGAATTTGTGTGAGTGAATTTTCCAAGCAGCGGTGCAGACTTAACAAAATCATTTGGTAATCAAGTCTACAATCTAGAACACTGATAAAGAATAAAACAGGAGAAGGAAAGCATGAACGTTTGGTAAATGTATTTAATTCCTAAACCCCATCGCTCTTGTTTTTGGTGCAGTTTCTGGAAACGAACACTGTCATAATTCTTGTTGTGTTACTAAGAATTCGAAAACGATCAATTATATGATATAGTTACTGTACATTAAGCATCTTTTAAACCTGATTCAGTTATGGATACGCATCTAGTTAGATAATATACACTATTCCCAAATATTTCGCTACACATTTTGTAGCGTTTGTGTGTACTTAACATACTAAAACACTACATAGATCAAAACTTCACCTATAGTGAAATACGAGTCACTCAAATAAAGTCGGGAAGTTTACTTACAGCTAACTTTTTATTGCTGTCAATAGGCACTTGATTATTTGCACTTCAACAAGGTGAGATCACGAAAACATGGATTATATACACCAGCAATTAACTACACAACACTGGAACTACAATTAATATCCACTAGAACCCAACACTGTTATTAAAGTGGAACACATAACCTTCACAAATACTTAAGTGGTAATTTTAAGCAGTCATGTATTCAAAATAAACATTAACGTTCACCATCCAACATCTCACTCCAAACAATCGCTGCCTTGCCTTTTTATGTATCGTTCTTATTCGGCCACACATACAGTTATTCCGAACTCAGGTTGTTGCCAGCAGGATTATTTTTTGAGGGAAAAGACATAACGGTAAGTTTGGAAAGTATAAAAAATAACAAACTCAAATTTACGTAGGAAAAGGAACTAAAAATGAAAGTTAACTGAGAATATACATCACTCTTTCGTCAACAACTCCGTACAACCTATATACATAAACACCGAATTTCTAACTTTGCAACAAATTTGGAACTCTACATAATAAGCTAAAAGCAAGCAAATCACAGCAAAATTTGCAAAACATATCCACAATAAATTGCGATGAACGGTCGAATCCTAAATAACTTCGGAATTTCAACCTAGTAAAAATAAAATGAAATGGTACTAACCCGATAAATGGGATATTTGGTATCCTCTTTTTTAATTTATTTTGGACAGCCGAATGCCACGCAGGAACACATGATGCCAAAGATAGAAAAAATTATATGCTGGCAAACCAGTTTAAGAAGAAATATCGCCATCTGAAAATCACAAATTTTCAATGCTTTTATATAACACACACAACGAGGAGGATAGGAAACGATTTGTGGGTAGTGAAGCACGCTGAAGGATATCACAACAGATCGGCTTCAGAAATCCGCGGTCAGGACATCTCATGTTATTTCCTACCTCCAGGAGCTGAATCGTTTCCTTACCACAACTTCGATTGAAATCCTAATCTTTTCATTGCTGCTGGTAAGAGTTTTACACATACCAGTATCAATAATAGCACAGGTCTACAAAATGTTGAATATTAAAAGTTGTTCGATTTAGTTTGGCAGATGTCAGACATACAGTATTAACTGTACTGATTCCAAATACCATTTTCGTTTTAATCTGTCGTGTTTTCACAAAATGATGGAAATCATCGGTCGCAGTATTCGAATAATAACAGCCTATCAAGTATGAAAAAAGTAATTTTAATGAATGAAGGTACAGCAATCATATTTAAAACATTTATACCTACAGGGTTGGACAGAATAATGTGAACACAACGCTCAGAGACGTGACTTTTAATGCAGCTGTGTAGTACGTCGTAATACGCCAAAGTATCCATCACTTTTTGGTTATAATATTGGGTTGTCGGAAATCCATGACGTATTTTGGCGCCCGATGGTGGTTGGGCAGTTTTGGAAGTCCTAGACGCAATCGCAGCTCTGTTATCGCTATGGCATTCGACAGGTGCCAGTTGCAGCTGCAGTCTAAAAGAAATAGTGGGCGATTTGGTTGATTTGCGGAGATTTGACATCAAGTTGAAGATGGGAGATCAAACTCTGCATTTTCGCCATATTTTACTGTTTTACTTTCTTAAAGGGAAGAACGCGCGTCAGGCTTCTGAAAAGTTCGTAAAGTACCACTTATAACACATATTATTAAACTGAGTTTTTACTCAGGTCAGTTTCCTGACAGTCTGAAAATCGCTAAGGTTATTCCTATTTTTAAAAAAGAGATAGGGAATCTACTTGTAATTACAGACCGATATCTTTGTTATCCGTTTGAGTAAGATTTTTGAAAAGTCTATTCACAGCAGAATAGTTGATTTTTTACTCACCCGTGGTATGCTCTCTTTGGAACAGTTCGGTTTCCAAAGAAACAGATCTACTGAAATGGCTGTTGCTAAGTTTTCAAACTTCATTTCCGAAGCAATAGATGACAGTTATTATACTATTTTTGTTTTTACTGATTTCCAAAAATCTTTCGACACGGTAAATCACGACATTCTGTTACATAAATTACCCAAATACGGTTTTCATGGCAAAATTATTTCCCTCTTAATGAGCTACCTCTCTCATTGCAAACAGTATGTCACTGCAAATAAAATAAACTCCGATCTACTTAATATTTCATGTGGAGTGCCTCAAGGTTCGGTATTGGGACCGTTACTGTTCCTGTTATATGTTAATGACCTTCCTCTGTGCCTGCAATCAACTCATGCTTTGCTATACGCTGATGACACAGTCATTTTTCAAAAATGTCATAATTTGCATAAGTTACAGATAATGACCAATAATGATCTATCAAATTTATCTCATTGGTTATGCTCTAACAGATTATCACTTAATATTCTAAAAACCAACGCCGTATATTACCGAAACGTTCATAAAAGAGAGGACATAAATAAATTTCCAATGAGGATTAATGATCTCCCCTTAAAATTGTGGACAAAGTTCAGTATCTTGGTGTTTGGTTTGATGAATTCTTTAACTGGAATACGCATGTTCAGTTTGTTTTAAAAAAGTTTTCTTACAGGTTGGCCTGCTTGGTAAAATTAAGCATCTCTTCCCTATCAATGTCCTAAAAACATTTTACTATGCTTTTATTTATACCCATCTCTCCTATTGTCTGGAATCTTGGTATTCAAATATAAGTGAAAACAATAAGTTATGCTTGTTCAAATTACAGAAGAAATCTGTTCGCTATATGCTGAACACAGATTACATGTCTCATTCAAAACCATTATTTCTAAAACTAAATACTCTAAAAATTCACGAAATTTTTACCTTGAAACTAGGTATAATGTTTTTTAAAATAATGGATCTTAAACTGCCTATTTTTCAATCTGACATCAAATATCTGAATTATTCTATCTTCACCAGATCTGTTGCTAACAACAAATTATGTCAGCCGTGTGTTAGACTTAATTATGGTTTAAATAGCATAATGTGAAATGCTATCCCACACTCACCAACCCGCTTGGCCAGCGTGGTGAGTTATGGCCAAACACCTCCAAAATGACTCTACAACTTAAATCTTGGCCCTCAGTCTCCGGCAGGTGGAATGTACCTGGCCAAGGCAGCGGCCAGTGCGACATGAAGGCAGAGGGTGCTAAGAATCCCCGGAGGACCGGACTAGGCTGCCATTTGATGCTGACCTTGGCTACCTACAACGGACGCTCCCTATCTTCTGATTCAAGGCTTCTTGAATTGGAAGAGGAACTACAAAGGATCAAGTGGGACATCGTCGGGCTAAGTGAGGTAAGGAGAAAAGGAGAAGATCTCATTGAACTGAAAAGTGGACATCTCTTCTATTATCGTGGGACAGATACTGGCAGAACTAGTGGTGTTGGATTTATAATAAACAAGAAACTGAAGGATAAAGTGGCAGAAGTTGAAAGTTCCTCTGACAGAGCTGCACGACTCGTTATTCAACTATCGAGAAGATACCAGGCTCAGATTATTCAAACTTATGCACCCACCACAAGTCATCCTGAAGAAGAAATTGAAGAATTTTATGAGGAAATTCGTCATCTAAATAATAAAGGTAAGCAGCACTTGAAGATAATTATGGGAGATTTCAATGCAAAAATAGGGCACCGGCAACAGAATGAAACTTCAGTAGTTAAATTCGGTCACGGCAACAGAAACCAGCGTGGAAATACTCTCGTTGAGTTTGCAGAGGCAGAAGGATTTTTCATCTTGAATTCCTTTTTCAAGAAAAAGCCACACAGGAAATGGACATGGAGACATCCAATTGGGACGACAAGTGAAATTGATTTTATTATGTGTAACAAAAAATTCGTCATCGAAGACTGCAGTGTGCTGAACAAGTTCAACACAGGTAGTGACCATAGATTGGTGAGATGTAAAATGCACCTCAACACTAAACTGGAACGTGGCAAAGCTCATAAGACAAACAAAATGTATTGACATAACCAACCTTAAAAAACACCATAATACTTTCAAGTTGGAACTGAAGAACAGATTCTCTGCTTTAGAAGGCCTAACATCGGAAGAAGTGGATATTTCTGAAGTTAACAGAAAAGTAACCAAAGCTCTTATGGAAACAGCTACAAAATTAGCTGGGTCTAAGAACAAGTTGCATGTAAACAAATTATCAGGAAAAACCAAAATGTTGATGCAAAAAAGAAGAGAGATGAGGACAACTAAAGAAGATGTGACTTCCAAAGTGGAATATATAGAGCTATGCAAGACAGCACGAAAAACTATCACTGAAGACGTAAGGAAATTCAACTGTGAGCTAGTGAGGAAAGCAATTGAAAACAACCAAAGCCTAAAGATAGCAAAGGGACATCTCAGTAAGGGAAGAAAACAGATTATGGCTCTGAGAAAAGAAGATGGTTCTATAACAAGAAATAGAGGCGAAATTTTGACAAGAGTGAAAGATTTCTACTCCAAACTATATGAAAGGGATGATACATGTACTCCAGACATCATGAAAAGTACCAGAGTTCTTCCAGTCCTCCCAGCAGAAGTTGCTCATGCAATCAAGAACATGAAGCGGGGGAAAGCTCCAGGAGAAGATGGAATTACTATAGACATCATACAAGAAGCAAGTGGAGAAATTGAAACAGTACTCGCCCAAATTTTCACTCGATGCCTTAATGAAGGGAAGATTCCTGAGGATTGGAACAATGCTACAATGATCCTGCTACATAAAAAAGGTGACATTGAGGATCTCAGGAACTACAGACCTATCAGCCTCCTATCAGTGGTTTATAAAATCTTCACTAAAGTTCTTTCACACCGCTTGAAGGTAACACTGGACATGGCTCAACCGAGAGAACAAGCTGGATTCAGGAGTGGCTACAGCACAATAGATCATATCCACGTACTGAGAGAACTAATTGAAAGAGCGAGAGAATATGAACTTCCATTGTGCGTGGCTTTTATCGATTATGAAAAAGCCTTTGATTCGGTGAAACCATCAGCAGTTACCACGGCTCTGAAATCCTGCGGTATTGAAGATGCATACATTAATATTATTAATAACATCTATGAAAATGCAAGTGCAAAGATTCGGCTGTTTGAAAATACAACACACATAAAAATTGGAAAGGGAGTGAGACAAGGTGACACCATATCTCCGAAGCTCTTTAATGCCACATTGGAAAATGTCTTTCAATCACTGAACTGGGAAAACAAAGGGATAAAGATTAATGGAGATTATCTAACCCACCTTCGTTTTGCTGATGACGTAGTCATTTTTGCAACTACCCCATCAGAGCTGCAGAGTATGATCCAGGAACTTGCTGACAAGAGTAAAGAAGTGGGATTAAAAATGAACTTTCAGAAGACAAAAGTGATGTTCAATGCTTTTACAAGAAATGAAGATTTATCGGTTGATGGAGAAAAACTGGAGATAACAGATACGTATGTTTATCTTGGACAGCAGATGTCAAGTGAGGGTCACATTGATGAAGAAATTAATCGGCGTACAAAACTTGCCTGGAGAGCTTTTGGAAGAAACAGCATAATTTTCAAGAGCAATATGCCATTATGTCTTAAAAGGAAAAGTGTTTGATCAATGCATCCTTCCAGTGCTTACGTATGGTGCAGAGACGTGGACCTTAACTAAAAGAGACATACAAAGGCTGCAGACAACTCAAAGTAGCATGGAGAGGTGCATGCTTGGTATAACCAAGAGAGATAAGAAGAGGAACTCGTGGATCCGAAAAATGACGAGAGTGGAAGACATCATGATCAGAGTTAAATCCCTGAAATGGCAATGGGCTGGACATACTGCCAGAAGGACAGACCATAGATGGACAGCCGAAATTTTAGATTGGATTCCAAGGGACAGGAAAAGACCCAGAAAAAGACCACGTGGGAGATGGGTGGATGAAATTCGTAAATATGCGGGAGTGACATGGAGGAGACTGGCACAAGACAGACCGTTGTGGAGGAAACTTGGGGAGACCTTCGTCCAGCAGTGGATTGATAATGGTTGACAATGATGATGATGATAAAGCCATTATCCTATGGAATAATCTCACAGAGAGCATCAGATCCCTGGAAAATATCAGAAAGTTTTCCTTGACTCTGCGAAATTACATTGTAAATCCCCCTGATCTCTATAACGAATCTCAACCCTATCATTAAATTGTAGTTCCAAGCATGCTGCTAACAGTGGTGCTTCTGTTATAACCATATTACTTGCTTTCATATATGCCATATGTTTTATTCTCTTCCTTACATCTGATAGGGGGAATCGCCTTACAACCAATGTGTTCAGATTCCTCCTGGTGTATTGCATTTTCATAAAACTGTAAGTTTTAAATGTGTGCAATAAATAATAATATTGTATATTGTATTGTATTGTATCTTCTTCTTCAGCTCGCCGAACCTCTAAGGTTCTTGGCCGCAAGCACAGTTCTCCTCCAGTCCCCCTTGTCCTTCACTCAATCGGTGCAGTCGGTCACTCTAAGCTCCCCCAGGTCACGTCGCACGCTGTCACTCCATCGTTGTCGAGGTCCTCCTCTTGGGTCTTCTACCAGATTATATGAATCGATAAGTGCTCTTGACTCCACTGGATTCCTCCATTACATCCATCTAAGTCGTGCAGATTTCACCTCTCTGACAATCAGTGGTCATGGAAATTTGATATATCACCATGTTATGTCTTCTTCCCCATACCCCACTTACGTTCTCTCTAATGGGTCCAAAAATCTTTCTAGGTATTTTGTTTTCAAGTCGCTGTAGCATGTTATAGTCTTGGACAGTTGCGCTGCAAGTCTCAGCTCCTTATACCACTGTGAGTCTAATGCAGGTTTTATGAAGTTCCATATTAAGTCTGTGTGATAACGTTTTAGAAGATAAAGATACTGCATAGAAAAATAAGCTCTATTTCCAGACTGCATTGTAGCCATTACTTCAGAGCTGACTAAATTTTTATAATTTATAATGGACCACAAGTATTTAAATAAGGTTACATTTCTAAAATTCATATTGTCAATCTAAAAAAGTAGGTGTGGGTTAGTATCACTTCTCGAGAACATCAGATATTCAGTTTTTTCTTAATTAATTTGGAAGTCCAATATTTTCAGAAGCAATTTTTAATTTTTTTAAAGCATTTTTGTAAATCTTCAGTATTACCACTGACTTGCTCGAGATTATCCTCAAATCCCAAGATCATTGTTCCATCAGAATCACCTGAGCTTATTTTCCTTATACGTTTCTCCTGGGCGAGGTTAAAATGAATTGGTGAAAAAGCGTCTACCTATCGCAAACCAGTTGTGATATTGAATACTACTGATTTTTTTTTCATTTGAGAGGACAAATGCCACTTCCCTCATCCAGCCACACCTTCATCAGGTTCATCAATTTTTGCGGCAATCAAAACTCTTTCAGTATGTTACATAAACTTTCTCTATGAATACAATCGCAGGTTATTTGAAAAACAGTGAAAAGGTTATGTACAGGTTGCTTGTATTCCCATTTCTTTTCTAGTATTTGCTTTAAAATGAAGATTTGATGGATGGTAGACCTATTTTTACGAAAACCTACCTACTACAACTTTCTACTCGTACTAATTCGTCTATTCTTATGTACAAAATAATTACTTTAATTTTAGATCATTTGTTTATTGAAATCAGTAACACGTGATAAACTGAAAGGATTATGCGAAAAGAAAAAGAAAAGGACATTAGTATCGGTAAAAAGGAAACTACAATCGTGGGCAAAAGCAAGGCCGGATTAAAGTGGGGTCCATAGGGACTATATATAGCCTTAGGCCCACCTTGACCAAGGGCCCAGGAGGCATTCCTGGGCCAGTAATGAATCGACAAGCAGAGAGAGAGATAGAGAGAGAGAGGGAGATGTTTGTGAAACAGTTTTACTTTTGTCTCGTATGATTTCCGCTTGGTCAGAAAGAGATGCTAGAAGACGAACAGATTTCAAGACAGTGATTCATCAAGGATAAAGGTTTCATGTCGCTGTGTACATCGGAGTCGGCGAGACAGTTGCAGCTTTTTCACTATCATCCACCCACACCTCGCAATTTGCACTTGGAACCGCTAAAGTTCGGAGACCTCTGTGGCTTCTTATTGCATAAAAAACCGATGCACTGTGAAGAGTATACAATGCTAAATCAATAGAAAATCCAAGACAAAATATAAGAATCTTAAGCTTTTAACTCATGATCATATGAGAACAATGAAAAATACAGTGACTTATGAAAACTTTGCATATGATCTAGTAGTTACAGTTTCGTATTTTAACGGACTTCATAATGATTCCCCATCATAAGTTCTTTGGGGGCCCACTCAGATGTCTTAGCAACGGGACCCACTCATGTATTAACTTAGGGGCCCACTAAGGTCTTAATTCGGCCCTGGACAAACGTCCTTTTACGAAAACCTGCCTAGTACTGCTATCTACTCGTATTAATTCGCCTATTCTTATGTACAAAATAATTACTTTAATTTTAGATCGCTTGTTTATTGAAATTAGTATCATGTGATATACTAAAAGGATTATGCGAAATGAAGAAAAAATGACATTAGTATCGGTAAAATCTTGTTCACACTATAAAATGGAAATTACAGTAATTTGAGCAAAGAAAGGTATGGAAACGTAGCTTTAGGTTTCACGAAGCTCAACTACAAAGACCACAGATGGGTGATATATGGGTAACAAACATATAGATAGGTCACAGATGGGTGATATATGGTTAACAAACATATAGATAGGTCACAGATGGGTGATATATGGTGGTCCTTAAGTACTGTCAATACTTCTTGCACAGCAAAATGGGTACGCAAAATTCAGAAGGTGTTCACACAATTTTAGAATGAGTTTCCAGCTATGTAATTAATGTTTAAAATAACATTATGTTTTTCGTAAATGTTCTATTTGATAGCCTTTTCACTGGACTATGACCTACATCTAGGTTTCTAAGATAACAGGGCATTTCTTAAAAGTGGTAGTGGTATTTTATTCCACTCCTCTTACACTGCTTTCCATAGTCCAATCATTGTTTTAGGTCTGCGTTTAGAGAGTGTTCTTTTCAACAGTCCGGAGGCACAATAGTCCATTGGTGACGCATCAGGAAACTTTGAAGTAATATGAACAAAACGTATCGACTTGATACCAGTCTTTTTAGCAGTCATAAGGCACAATAGTTCATTGGTGACACATCAGGGGACTTTGAAGGAATATGAGCAAAAGGTATATACACTATCTACCAAAAGGTAATTGGACACCCATGCAATCGACGATATCTGCGGTCCTAAAACACGTCGGGGCCGCCGCCGTTAAATATCGTGTGGGAAAGAACAACGCAACCAGTCGCATGCAAGATGCCACGCAGTTCGGAGCTCTCTGATTTCGAGAAAGGTGTAATCGTCGGGTATCACAGAAATGGTTGATCCATACGTGACATATCCAGCTAGTTGAAGTAACCAAAATCGACAGTGGCCAACGTGATTGGCAAGTGGAAGATGAGAGGTGACTGTCGGAATGTGCCCCGACGCGGCAGACCCACAAAACTGGGAGTTAGAGACCGACGGGTTCTGGCCAGAGAAATTCGAAAGAACCGCACCAAATCGATGGGCCACATCCACGAGGAGTTTCAACAGGCATCCGGGAGTATTCTTTCGATGAATAACATCTGTAAGGAAGCCCATCTGCTTGGTTGTCATGGTCGTGCTGCCGCCCACAAGCCTTTGATCACCAAGTCCAATAGCGCTGCTCGGCTAACGTGGTGCAAAGAATGTCGACAGCGGACCGTTTAACAGTGGAAACAGATTCTCTGGAGTGACGAATCAAGGTTCACCCTCTACCGTTCGGATGGCAGGGTCTGGGTTTGGCGTCTGCCTGGAGAACGCCTCCTGCCGGAATGTATTGTGCGAACTGTGAAGTTCGGCGGCGGTGGAATTATGCTATGGGGGTGTTTCTCCTGGTATGGCACGGGACCCTTGGTCGAAATTCCTGGTAGACTCAACGCCGAGACCTACTGCACCATTTTGGATGACCATGCGCTTTCTACGTTGTGGCAGTTTTACGGAGTGGACCCATGTTACTTTCAGGATGACAATGCCACCTGTCATGTTGCGAGGTCCACCATGGCTTGGTATGGTGACAATGGGGTTAATCGAATGGACTGGCCTGCGCTGAGCCCGGACCTTAACCCTATCGAGCACCTCTGGGACGAGTTGGAGTGTCGATTTAAGGGGTGCGCCCACCGTCCGAAATCGGTGAAGGAACTGACCTGTCTTCTCCAAGCCGAGTGCAAGAAAATACCGCTACCCGTCGTACAACGCCTGGTTGAGAGTATGCCCCGGAGGGTCGCAGCTGTAATCGCCGCTCGTGTAGGCTCCACCAACTATTGAAGGTAAATAAACTTCGTTTTCCTTTGCTATCACAGGTGTCCAATTACTTGTTGGTAGATAGTGTACTTGATACCAGTCTTTTTAGCAGTCCGAAGGCACAATAGTCCATTGGTGTCACATTAGGGACTCTGAAGGAATATGAGCAAAAGGTATACACTTGATATCTGTCTCTTTTTTCATTTTTTTAAAGAAACAGAGTGGTAGATTTGGATATATGACAGGTAGATTTATTCTGATGGAGTTCGTCTTTGATGTCTGTGGATAAAGAAATGATATGTCCGCTTTAAATACAGGAGTTCAAACATCTTTGGTAATATGTGGAATTGATTTTAACATTCTATTCAAATTTTCTTAACTTTAATTTCCCATTGTGCGAGAAACCCGCAACAATCATGAATCCTTTACTACAATTTTCTTTGGATTCTTGAAACCAAGTCTGTAAGTCTTTTTCTGCTCTTTTGTGATAGTGAGTCGACCGTTTTTTTGTTACAGGCGTTTATGTAGATCCATGCCCCATCATCTGTAACAGCAAATTGCTATCTGTCTCCGGCTAAGTCGTTTCCATAACGAAGTCTACACCGTGTTCTGCCCTCATCCAACTGCCTAGGTAAAATGAATTAAGAAAAGGAAATTGAGAAACTTAACCCATTCAACTGATACTCCATATCAACTTCTGAACACTAATTGTATTTGTTCTAGCCTCGTTTAATACTCAGGATCGACTTATCTGTGAGTGAAGATAAGGTAATTGATAAAGTTAGCCAATTCGACATATACTCCATACCGACTTATAAGCTGATAAATACGGCAGTGTTTCTGCTAGGTGGTGTAAATGTAAATTTTATTTTTCTGGCTTTCGGGGTTACTAAAATTTCAATTTGAAAAATAAATTCCTGCATCTCATTGAGTCTTGTATCAGGAATATTTTGTGCTAGTCTCATACTATTTTTAAAATCAATGTATTTACCTCTAGGAGCTGTAATTTATGAATTTCTCGCAGCCCTCATGATATTCGAATATGTGACGTATATTTTTAATTTAATCCATCTTTCGAATTTCTTCTTGAACGGTACATTTTTTCCGGAACAACATTTAAATTTTACCAACAAAGGCAGTGAGGCATCAATAATAAATAGACAACGCTGAATGAAAAAGTTTGGAGATAGAGTATGTAGTGAATATGTTGGCGATATAGAAGTTGTCCATTTTTAAATTTTATATTTATAAAGGCGCTACAGATGGAACCATAGCTCGGAATGACTCCAAATTTGATATAAGTTCTCCTATTACAAGTGCCCACTAGTACGGCATGCTTGAAAAGAAGCTGCTATAGAAAAAGACATCTGCAGAATGTCCCATTTTTTTATATTTTTTTTTTTTTTTTGATTATAGGCTTAACGACCACCGCGAGCAACTCAATGGCTATAAGCAGTCGCCCATCCCTAGTTTATGATCCCTGGTTCCAGGAAAGGGAGATAGCCTGGGCCGTAAGACAAACACAACATAAATGCCTCAGCGGGATTTGAACCCGGATCCATCGCGGACGAATGGTCACAAACCATCGCTTATACCACTGAGCCACCGGGAGAGCAATGCGCCATTTAGCAGCAGATGAGCAATCAGCGTTTTAAAGTTCAATAGCACTGTCATAAAGAGATTGTGCATATGCTTAAAGTAGTTTTACCAGAACAGCTGTGCCACCAGTTCGAAACATTAAAGGACTTAAAAACTGGGCCAGTGACCGCAAATTGCTTACGTAAAATGATCTAGAGGAGGATGAAGCTTATTTTTTTTATTAGAGGTTTAACGTCCATAGTAGCAACTCAGTGGGCGATAAGCAGTCACCCGTCCCTAATTTAGGGACGCTGGCTCCCAGGGAAGAGAATTACCCAGCGCTGTAATACAAACACAACATCCATACCTCACCGGGATTCGAACCCGGACCCATCTCGGAGGAATGATCTGAAGCCATAGCTTAGACCAATGCGCCACCGGGGCTACCGGTTGTAGCTACAGCGTTAGAGGAAGACAAGATCTTAAAATGTCGTGTGAAACAGTAACGTACGACTTACGGTATTTCTCAGTATTAAAGTAGGACCTCAATCAAGCCCCTCCACAAATTTCCAAGAGGAATTCTACGCTATTATACTTACAAAAAGATATCTGTATTCTATCGCACGGCAACGTCTTTTGACTGGTATAGTATGTCTTGCTATGCGTGTTGAGTATACCAATCCATCCTGGTGGCGCAGTGGTCTACGCGACGGCTTCTGATCATTAGTCCGCGATGGCTCCCGGTTAAAATTCCAGTGAAGCATGGATGTTGGGTTTTTCTTATGGTGCTGGATCTTTCCCTCCCTTGGAACCAGAGAGGCTCTAAATTGGGGACAGGCGACTGCTCACGGTGGTCAACTACAAAAAATACTTCCAAAAAGGGATGGATGTATTTAACCAGACATCTCTAGCAAGGACATTAGCAGTTCTTATGTCTTTAATGTCCCTACCATTCTCTTTTCAAAAGTTCTTCAACAAAGCTCAATATGTTTTTTTTTAATATTGCTTAGTGCAAATACAGTTGAAACAATGGTTTCCAAAGAAAAGGCCGCCCTGGTGACGCAGTGGTCTAAGCGATGGCATCTGATCGTTCTTCCGAAAGGGGTTCGGGTTCGGATCCAATTGAGTCATGGATGTTGATTTTGTCTTACGGCAATGGCTCTCTCCCTTCCCTGGAACTAGTGACCTCGACGGGCGCGACTGTTTATAGTCCACTGAGTTGCACACGATGGTCATTAAAGATCCAACCAAAAAAAAAAGAAACATATTTGGAATCACTTTAGAAATGTCGTGTCATAAATTATGACAGATTTAATCCAATTGCATCTGCTCAAGACTGTAGTTTTCAACGAGTTAGGAAACTATAAAATCTTTGGCTGTATTGAACCAGACCTCTCTAGCAAGGACAGTAGCAGTTCTAATGTATTTAATGTCCCGACAATTCTCATTTGAAAAGTTTTGCAACAAAGCTCAATATTTTTTTCAATATTGCTTAGTGCAAATGCGGTTGAAACAAATGTTTCCAAAAGGAAAGGCCGCCCCGATGGCGCGCTAGGCTAAGCGATGGCTTCTGATCGTTCTTCCGAAAGGGGTCAGGGTTCGGATCTCACTGAGTCATGGATGTTGTATTTGTCTTACGTCACTGGCTCTCTGTCTTCTCTGGAACCAGTGACCCTAAATTAGGGAGGGCTGACTGCTTATAGCCCATTGAGTTGCTCAAGAAGGTCGTTAAACCTCCAATAAAAAAAAATGAAATACTGCATCTGTTATGATGGATGTCTTGTGATCTGTGATGGAATATTTGGAATCACTTTAGAAATTTCGTGGCATAAATTATGACAGATTTAATCCAATTGCATTTGCTAAAGACTATATTACTCAACGAGTTAAGTAACTATAAAATCTTAAAATCTTTGGCTGTATTGAACCAGACCTCTCTAGCAAGGACAGTAGCAGGTCTTTTATGTCTTTAATGCGCCTACCATTCTCTTTTGGAAAGTTTCTCAACAAAACTCAATATTTTTTTCAAGATTGCAGTGCAGATGCGGTTGAAACAATTGTTTTTAAACGAAAAGTCTGCATGTGTTATGACGGACTTATACCATCTTGTGGTCTATGATGGAATATTTGGAATCCCTTTAGAAATTTCGTGTCATAAATTATGACAGATTTAATCCAATTACATCTGTTAAAGGCTGCATTTCTCAACGAGTTAGGAAACTATAAAATCCAGCTCGTGGTAGATACAACATTTTCGGCACCACGTGTTTACTGAACACATTCTGCTGATTAGTGTGTGAGAGGAAAATAACAGAAATGCGGTTATCAAGAGAGATCCAGGAATATACCTTTCTAGAAGTGCCTAACTCACGCAAACGGTTAGAAAGCTTAGTTTAAGATGTCGGTCTCCCAAAAGTTTGAACGGGGAAAATTCATCAGAGTGATTTATTTGCTAAAGGGATGTTGCCAAATATTTTGTTCCGGTAAACGAACCTTCGCTATGAACAGACTGTGTCGTTCGTTCGGCAGGCGAGCTTCGATAATTTTAATTGGCTTTACTTCGCTTAACTGCTTTGAGTGAGTCACTTTTGTACAATCCCAGTGATCCCTTGTGACAAATATTGATTAATTCCGTTTCCTGTTAATGAGAATAAAATATTTTTGGAGATAACGTGCTTCATTCTCTCGCAGATACATCGTGTGAGTGCTTCCTCTACAATTGCAAAGAGAACATTCATCGCTTTCCACACGCGCGACAACCAATTCGTTCGTTACTTTTCCTATGTAAATGAACTAATTTTAGAAATAAAGAGGTATTTTATCGGACGAAAGACTCTGCAATTACCTATTCACGTTTACGTGTCTGCAACAAAATGCATCATATGTAAATTTATGTTTAAATAATTGCTTCCTCATTTTCTGTGAGAAAAACACTGACTGCGATTTTAATTGAGTATTTCATCAATTTTATTCTGCATTGTATGTTCTTATATCTTTGTAGTTTTATTAAATTTTGAATACATCTGCTACATTTTAATGGTTTTAGTTAAATATACAAGTAAAACTGGCTAATAGATTTCATTGTTTTAAGGTTGATAATTTGATTTATTGCCAAACTTTAATTGCAAACTATTTAATCGTACTGGACAACAAATTACGAACTTTATAATAAGAAAGTCGCCGATAATTAACGATAATACAAAGGCCATTCTATAAAAACTGAGAGTAATTCTTTTTTAGTTTGCAACAGTGCAATGGGGGGAAATAACCACGCTGAAGATTAACTGAATTAAGGAAGTATCTACGGCAACAGTTATTAGCCGTGGCAGACGATCCTGGTTTTATTACTGCGCAGTTGTTTAAAGAACGTCTGCATTTCGCCGTATAGAACTATGGAGGTGAGTGATTCAGAGTTAAGCAGTGAAATGCGTTTTGCGATAAAATTTTGCTATCGTTTGTATAAAACGGCTCCAGAAACAGTTGATTTAATGAAAAAAGTTTACAAAGATAAATGTTTGGGTGAGTCGACGATTTTTAGATGGCACCATGATTTCAAAAAAGCGTGTTTGTAGCCAGAACTCGCTCCAAGGCCTGATCGACCTGAAAGTGTTGTTACAGAGCGTATTGTTAACACTGTTTGGGCAATCCTGTAAGAAGATCGACAAGTGACGTGTGAAGACAGAGCGGCATCAACTAATATTTCAAAACTGTCGGCAGTCTGAATTCTACGCGACAAATTACTGCTGCATCGTGTGTGTTCGACATGGGTACCTCACCACCTGACAATATAACAATTGTTAGCCAGAGTTCAGGTGTATCATGAGTGGAAACAAATGATTGCAAAGGATCCAAACTTTTTAAACACAGTAATAACTGCCGATGAAACATGGGTCCACTATTTCTACACAACTCATGAAGCGCGCAACGAGTGTCTGGAAACACACAGGCTCACCTCCTCCGAAAAAAGTTCGCCAAACCAAATAAGCTGGAGAAAAAAGCAGCATGTCGTATCTCCACAAATTAAAATGAGCGTGCCGTTCCTTCACAAAAAATAAATTCAGCATGCCGTTCTTCCACAAATTACAGTGAATTATGAGTATTACATTTCAGTCTTGAAGCGTCTGCGACGACACATATCGGTTAAGCGACCGGAACTAGTGGGCAAGTGGACCCTACACCATGATAACGCCCGCCGCTGTGTGGCTGCTTGTGTTCAACAGTTTCTTAAGAAATTAAGTATTGAAAGCATTCCACAGCCTGCTTACAGTCCTGACCTCTCCCCGTGCGATTTATAGTTCTTTCCAACAATGAAGGAGAAGTTCCGTGGCGCAACATTCAACACAGATACTGATGTTATTCAAGCTGTAGAGAGGCGGTTCCGGTTAATTCGGCCAATGTCGATTGTTCCAATGTACGATTAGTCCAATGCCGATTCGTCCAATGGTACGATTGGTCCAACTCTGATTCGTACAATGATATCATCCTACCAACGGTCAACTTTTATTTTAAAGAAAGGAATAATAATTTAAGTTATTCTCCTCTTTATATCTTTTTGAAAAATGGTTTCCGTATATTTGGTATTTGTAAAAAATTTACATAAACCCGGTAAAAGGCACTCCCTGGAATATTTCTCAGCTGTTTACAAAGCAACGAGCACGCAGGCCCTTTTAGAAGATATTAGGTTGCGACCTTGGTATTTGTAAACATTTTATAAAACCTAATAAAAGGCACTCAACGGATCATTTCCCAGCTCTTTACCAGGCACATATGCCGCGGGCCTGTTTAAGAGATTTTTAGTTAGAACTTAGATATTTAGTATAAAACTGTTAAAAAGGCATAGGCCTAAGGTCTACGAATTAATATTTCGTTCTTAAGTAAAAGCGCAATATTGTTAAATATATTTAGTATGTAAACGTTATGAATATGACATCAGTAGAATAAAAACTGTTAAAAAAGGCCTAGACCTAGAGCCTATGAACTAATATTTTATGCTTAAGTAAAAGCGCAATATTATGAACTTGATTTGATATGTAAATGTTACGAATATGACATCCGTAAAATAAAAACTGTTAAAAAGGCTTCGGGTCCGAACCCCACTGCATGCTACAAGCAGAAACGGAAAACTAGTATTTTATATTATTTAATGCAAAAAAGAAACGTCAAAGTTGGTTGAACGGCTCGTGCATCAGTACCTTCATACGGCAACGAGTACAATACATCAAGAAAACGCGATTCCGAAAAAAAAAAAAAAAAAAATCTGCAACCACAATGTTACGTATGAAATGCAACATTATTTTACATTTTTTGTCTCTGTGAAAAAAATTAATAAATCTATATATAACATCGAAGATAGAATCAAAACAGGTGAGATTTGTATAGCACGAGTAGCACTTCGAACAAATCGGATGGAATTGGACTAATCCTACCATTGGACCAATAGTCTCAGTGGACGAATTCGCATTGGAACAATCGCACCATTGGACGAATCGTACCTTTGGACCAATTGTCCATTGGACAGATTGTCTCTTTGGACGAATCGGCATTGGACCAATCGTAGTTGGACAAATCGTACGAGACCCGTACAAGGATGGCTACAGCAGTTTCCAAAAAATGCCTTCGCCACATGCTTTGAAAAGTGGACTGACCAATGGCACGGTTGTACATCATCCAAGGGAAGAAACTTTGAGAAAGACGAACATATATTTTCTGTACTTATATTTCTTCATTATGTATGATTTTACTCTGAGTTTTCATGGAACGGCTGTTTTACATCCAAATGTAGCAGTGGCAGCAGCTAATGACCTTTTGCCTTGTCCTTTTGTAGACAGCGTACATACACAGAAGAGCCTAACCATTATGACCACCTGCCTAGTATGACGTTGGTCCTCCAAGTGACACAAAATAGCTCTTACCTGGAGAGGCATGCCCGCTACAAGATTTCCCATGGTACCACCAAACTATGAACATGCCGTTTTATACACGATAGAAAAGACGAAAGTGACGTTTAGAAACTTTTCATGGTACGTTAAAACCAATTTCATCAGTTGTTTCAATCCTACTTCAGGACCATTCTCAAATGAAATGAACACGACCTAGAGATCACACAGGTTCACCCTTGGAGTCAGAAGATGTCAGCCTTTCATTTCTTGGTCAAACGTGCTTTCTCGCATTCATCCTCTTTACAGTTTAGGAATTTGGAGCTAAAGATATACAGGGATCAGGCTCGAGCCTTCGGGTACTCTCAGGACAATGATACGAAATGTAATTCACAGAGTTTCGAACAGGACAACTATCACGCTGTCCAGTGAAGACCGAATCTCAAGAAATGTAGGATCAGTACAATAAGTGCCGCCTAGTGTTCAAGCTCTAAAGAATATCTGCCGAAAATATGATATTGATTTTGGGATGAGAACAAAAATCATCCGTACCCTGATCTGCAGCGACCTAAATTCTGTGAAAGACAAGGACAAATGGGGAATTTACAATATTCCATTGCGTTCTAATGATGCAAGTAACTCGGAGTCTGCATACATCGCATCTACCTCTAAGAAATTACAGGCTAGAATTGTGAAACACAAATACAGTGTCCCTAATGGTGCACAAAATGCAGCGTTGACGAGGACTGTTTGCAGAGGGGGATACGTAATGGGACAAAGCGGCGGTAGTTGTGACCCAATCAAATAAGTCACCTTTGTTATTTGCGGAAAGTATGTAAATTCTTAAAAATATGGACTGGTGCTGCAAGGATGAGGTTCCGGTATCTGTATCGGGAGTGTGGAAGAACATCATACAGTCTGAACGTCACAACCCTATCTCTCACCGTGAATGCTGACTCTATGACATTAATTCCTTATGTCAATAGTGTGTTGAACCTTAATCATGCGTATACGCTATTCTGTTATATTAACATGTGTGATCTCTAGGTCGTGTTCATTTCATCTGCGGATGGTCCTAAAGTAGGATTGAAAGTACACTGGCGTGCAAAAATTAAGGACGAGACGGTTTTTCGAATGTAACGTCGCGCAGAAGTGCTCCAAATCGACTCAAATCATACCATAAGATCCCCAAGATGTAAGAATATGGGACAAGTGAGCAAAACCGTCCGAACGAGGAATCCAAAGGATACAAAGGCACTTTATTGAAAATGCAGCTTCGAGCACAACTGGACAGAAGACAGAAACGTCCATGTGACAGGCGGCTGCCAAGAAAAATTCAGTCTTTAGTAAAGGATATGATCACTCCTGACTGCGTTGCAGGATTTACAATATCTGTCCATGCTGAGGTCGAGGTTTTCAAGGTGCTGTTGAGGCACCGCTGCCCATTCCTCTTGTAGCGCCAATCACAGCTACGGAATCGTTGCTGGCGGCTGGTGACGCGCTGCCAAGCGTCTCCCGAGAAGGTCCCGCACGTGTTTGATTGGAATTAGGTCCGGGCACCTTACGGGCAAATCCATGCGTTGAATATCTTTACTCTCCAACAGCTCTGCGACAGCCACTGTACGATGAGGTGTTGCGTTGTCGTCCATAAAGAGGAACTCAGGACCCACAGCACCTCTAAACAGACGCACGTGAGGCAGGAGAACCTCGGTACAATAGCGGACCCCAGTGACTGAACCTCCTTGGAAGATGTGGAGGTCAGTACGGCTACCAAGCATGATACCGCCCCAAACGAGAACTCCGCTATCTCCAAACCGGTCCCTTTCCATGATGTTGGAAGTGTGATTGCGTGTTCCCTGCTCTATCCAGATGTGTATACATCCAGAATCGCTCGTCAGACTAAATCGGCTCTCATCCGTAAAGATAACTCGACCCCATTGCTGATGTGTCCAGTTCTTGTGTTCCTGGCACCACAGAAATCGCCGTCTCCGATGAGCAGGCGTTAATATGCACACACTGTACTGGTCGTCGTGCAAATAGACCACCTTTGTGCAGCCTTCTGGCCACGATAAAACGCGATAACGGACGTCCAGTTGTCTGTTTCATGTGTCTTGCGATTTCTCCCGCGGTCTCTTCTCGGCTGTAGGAAAATATACCGGTCGTCCGCCGCCGTGGTTGCTCGTGGACGACCATTGCTAAACTCTCGGGCAGCTGTTCCTGTCGTTTGAAATGCTCTCCAAGCTCGTGAAACGATGCTGTGAGCGATGGCGAACTCCTCGGCCACACTAGTCACACTTCGACCTTCTTCCAACTTCCCAATGACGCGACCTCGGGTAAAGTAATCCAGATGTCGTCTACTGGTTGCCTGTTGGCCATATCACACGGTGGCAGCAACTCGACATCGTTCAAACCGATGTACACCCTGCAACAGCTTTCTCCGAATTGCTGAGCGTACACCGCCCGTGTGCTTTATACCCTTCCGACACCCCCCTACGTCATGCTGCATATATGAGCATGCCCTACCGTACCGAACCCTAGTCTGTCACCTGAGTGGTCTTTTGGTCCGTTATGCCTGCTCGTTCCGCTGTTATGCTACTTTCTCCTCCTCGTCCATAATTTTTGCACACCAGTGTACTAATGAAATTAGTTTTAACTTATTAAATCTTTTTAAATGTCAATTTCGTCATTTTTATCGTGTATAAAACGGCGTGTTCATAGTTTGGCGATATCAGCACGATTGGTTTTTGGTGATATTTCCAATGGTGCTTTGCGGTATCTGGCAACAATATGTTACCAGCATATCCTTTAAGTGTTATACGTTTAGTAGGTGAGCTGCCGGAGATCGGATTTGCTGTTGCAAAATAAACCTCAGATGTTCAATTGGATTGACATCTGGGGAATTTGGAGGCCAGGGCAATACCTAGAAGTTTGCGCATGTTCCTACAACCATTCTCAAACAATCCAGTCAATGTGGCATGGAGCATTGTTTTTTCTGAAAAAAGGCACTTCTAGAGAGGAATACCTTTGCCACGAAAGTATGGACCCAGACTGCAGTGATGCTTAAGTAGGTAGTGGACTTCACAGTTTCCTTCATTAATGACTGGATCCAGGGTTTTCCAGAGAACGTTGCCCAAGGCATTACATTTCCTCCACGGACTTGTTTTCGCGCAGTGATGCATCCTGCTGCCAACACTTCCCCAGGTGAACGGCGCATACGTGCGCAGCCGTCTACATGGTGCAACAGGAAAAGAGATTCTTTGGACCAGACAACCTTCTTCGAATCGTTCAAAGTCTTGTTTGGATGCTCGCGTGCCCATTGTAGGCTCTTTTGATGGTGAACCGAGGTTAGAATGTGAAAATTAGTAATACAGAAATTATAAAGAATTTATAATCAAAATATACGATAATCAAATATATTAAGAAATATAAGAAAATAATATACAAAATGCATTTCAAAATATTAAAAGAGTTTTCTAAAACTTTGATTTATGTATAGCGATTGACATAGTACCCCACAAAAGAGTTAAAAAGCGCTTCAAAATTCAATTATTCGTTTTACTTTAAATAACATTTAAATCGCTACATTTCAGTCGAAAAAGTTGTACAGGAAATAATTGCATCTAAATGAACAGCGGACAAAGTGAACAGTGGACTTAATGAACAGCGGACAAAGTGAACGGTGGACAAAGTGAACAATAGACTAAATGAACAGCGGAGAAACGGAACGGTGGAAAAAAGGGAACTGCGGACTGAATGGACAGCGGAAAAATTGAACAGTGCACCAAGTGAACAGTAGACTAAATGAACAGCGGAAAAAGGGAACGGTAGACAAAGTGAACAGTGGGCTAAATGAACAGACGACAAAATTAACGGCGGACAAAGTGAACAGTGGACTAAATGAACAGCGGACAAAATGAACGACGGACTAAATGAACAGCTGACAAAGTGAACGGTGGAAAAGTGAACAGTAAACTAAATCAACTGCGAACAATGTGAATGGTGGGCAAAGTAAACACTGGACTAAATCAACACTGGAGAGTGTGAACGTCGGACAAAGTGAACAGTGGACTAAATGAACAGCGGAAAAAGTAAATGGTGAACAAAGTGAATAGGGGATTAAATGAACAGCGAGAAACGTGAACGGTGGACAAGTTGAATAGCGCACTAAATGAACAGCGGACAAAGTGAACAGAGGACTTAATGAACAGCGGACAAAGTGAACAGAGGACTTAATGAACAGCGGACAAAGTGAACAGTGGACAAAGTGAACAATAGACTAAATGAACAGCGGAAAAACGGAACGGTTGAAAAAAGGGAACTGTGGACTGAATGAACAGCGGAAAAATTGAACGGTGCACCAAGTGAACAGTAGACTAAATGAACAGCGGAAAAACGGAACGGTGGACAAAGTGAACAGTGGGCTAAATGAACAGACAACAAAATGAAAGGCGGACAAAGTGAACGACGGACTAAATGAACAGCGGACAAAATGAACGACGGACTAAATGAACAGCTGACAAAGTGAACGGTGGAAAAGTGAACAGTAAACTAAATCAACAGCGAACAATGTAAATGGTGGGCAAAGTAAACACTGGACTAAATCAACAGTGGACAGTGTGAACGTCGGACAAAGTGAACAGTGGACTAAATGAACAGCGGAAAAAGTAAATGGTGAACAAAGTGAATAGGGGATTAAATGAACAGCGAGAAACGTGAACGGTGGACAAGTTGAATAGCGCACTAAATGAACAGCGGACAAAGTGAACAGAGGACTTAATGAACAGCGGACAAAGTGAACGGTGGACAAAGTGAACAATAGACTAAATGAACAGCGGAAAAACGGAACGGTTGAAAAAAGGGAACTGTGGACTGAATGAACAGCGGAAAAATTGAACGGTGCACCAAGTGAACAGTAGACTAAATGAACAGCGGAAAAAGGAACGGTGGACAAAGTGAACAGTGGGCTAAATGAACAGACGACAAAATTAACGGCGGACAAAGTGAACGACGGACTAAGTGAACGACGGACTAAATGAACAGCGGACAAAATGAACGACGAACTAAATGAACAGCTGACAAAGTGAACGGTGGAAAAGTGAACAGTAAACTAAATCAACAGCGAACAATGTGAATGGTGGGAAAAGTAAATACTGGACTAAATCAACAGTGGACTGTGTGAAAGTCGGACAAAGTGAACAGTGGACTAAATGAACAGCGGAAAAAGTAAATGGTGAACAAAGTGAATAGGGGATTAAATGAACAGCGAGAAACGTGAACGGTGGACAAGTTGAACAGCGCACTAAATGAACAGAGGACAAAGTGAACAGAGGACTTAATGAACAGCGGACAAAGTGAACAATAGACTAAATGAACAGCGGGAAAACGGAACGGTTGAAAAAAGGTAACTGTGGACTGAATGAACAGCGGAAAAAAGGAACGGTGGACAAAGTGAACAGTGGGCTAAATGAACAGACGACAAACTGAACGGCGGACAAAGTGAACGACGGACTAAATGAACAGCGGACAAAGTGAACGACGGACTAAATGAACAGCGGACTAAGTGAACGACGGACTAAATGAACAGCGGACAAAGTGAACGACGGACTAAATGAACAGCGGACAAAGTGAACGACGGACTAAATGAACAGCGGACAAAGTGAACGGTGGAAAAGTGAAGAGTAAACTAAATCAACAGCGAACAATGTGAATGGTGGGCAAAGTGAACACTGGACTAAATCAACAGTGGACAGTGTGAACGTCGAACAAAGTGAACAGTGGACTAAATGAACAGCGTAAAAAGTAAACGGTGAACAAAGTGAATAGTGTACTAAATGAACAGCGAGAAACGTGAACGGTGTACAAATTGAGCAGCGCACTAAATGAACAGCAGACAAAGTGAACGGTGGACCAAGTGAACAGTGGACTAAATCAATAGCGGACAAAGTGAACCGTGGATGAAAGGAACTGGAGGAAAGGAACGTGGATGAAATGAACACGGAAAAAGTGATCCATCACCGCTTTCGTAAGATTTAGCTTTACCTAAGTGAATTGGCTTCATTGTACTATTTTCTATTCGTTGAAGCTGTAAAAAACTTAACTATACTAGAATATGTGTTCAGAACAACGTACAATGATATTAAATGAATTGACTTGCGTTATAATCCAATTTATTTGCTGTTATAGAACGTCATGATGCATGAAAACAAAACACTTGTTATTTGCAATTCAAATCACAATAGTACTCGTTTAGTACAACAGCGAAATATAATTATCATCTGTATTAATAAAAACCAGCTTATAACTTTTATCTTGCCTGTTAATCATTCGTTAATAAGTTTGCAAACATTACTAGCTAAGAACCGTGTACGTAAACGTATACCGTAAATATTACCCCAGAATATTTCCAAACAAAAGAGTGCCCACAGTCGTATTACTGCACACTGATCTCGTACCTCATGAGGCTTACTACGCAGGTTGCACTTTTGACCGGCGGTCAGGAGTTACTAACTTCAAATTCATCGAGAGAAACTCTGTGGTATTTAGTCAGAAAAAATAGTTTGTTAGTAGAAGCCAAATTTACAAAAGAACACAGTAATTCAAAAGAAAGGTTAAATTAGAGGTACCTGTCTTTGAAATACACTGACGGAAAAAAATTCCAACACCAAGAAGGGGTTGTGTTAGATAAACGATAGTTGGTAGGCGGTGAGAGCACATCTGTAAGATGACGTCTATGCACATTTCGCGCTCGGCGCATACGTGTGGCGCTAGTAGCGCCCCTCGGAACATGCAAAGCAGGTTTGCTGTAAATACGCGCTGTAACGTTCGTGAGCGTTAGTTATCGTTGAGATTCAACGTAGCGTGTTGATGTTAGTCAAGAATGCCTTTAAGAAGACGAAGAAGCCATTATCAACAGCTCACGGAGTTTGAACGAGGTCGTGTAATTGGGCTACGAGAAGGTGGATTTTCTTATTTTCCCGCAATATTGCAGAACGACTTGGCAGGAATGTAGCTACTGTGCATGATTGTTGGCAGCGGTGGTCAAGGGAAGGTACTGCCTGAAGAATACCGGGTTCCGGCCGGCCACGTGGCACTACTGAGAGAGAAGACCGCCGTGTACGGCGTATGGCCGTGGCGCATCGTACCGCATCTGCGGCAGCATTTCGAGCTGCAGTTGCCACCACAGTGACACAACGAACTGTTACAAATCGTTTACTTGAAGGACAGCTCCGAGCCAGACGCCCTGTAGCATGCATTTCACTTACTCCAAACCACTGCCGTTTGCGACGTCAGTGGTGTCAAGCTAGAGCTTATTGGTGGGCGGAGTAGAGATCTGTTGTGTTTTCTGATGAAACCCTGTTCTGCCTGGGTGCCAGTGATGGCCGTGTGTTGGTTAGAAAGAGGCCAGGTGAGCGCCTGCAACCAACCTGTCTGCGGCCGAGACACACTGGACCTACACCTGGAGTTGTGGTCTGGGGAGCAATTTCCTATGACAGCAGGAGCACTCTCGTGGTTATCCCACGCATCCTGACGGCACAGTTGTACGTCGGTCTGGTGATTCAACCTGTTGTGCTGCCATTCATGAATAGCATTCCAGGGGGTGTTTTCCAACTGGATAACGCTCGCCCGCATACCGCTGTTGTAACCTAACATGCTCTACAGAGTGTCGACATGTTGCCGTGGCCAGCTAGATCACCAGATCTTTCACCAATCGAACACGTATGGAACATCATTGGACGACAACTCCAGCGTCACCCCTAACCAGCATTAACCGTCCCTGTATTGACTGACCAAGTGCAACAGGCATGGAACACCATCCCACAAACTGACATCCAGCACCTGTACGACACAATGCATGAACGTTTGCGTGCTTGCATTCAACATTCTGGCGGTTACGCCGGTTTTTAATGTAGCAGCATTTCACATTTAAAATGGCTCTTCTCGCGCTTACATTAAGCTGTGATCTTGAAACCTTAATCGATTAAATATGTTACTTATACAAATGTTATGCTGCCATTTCATTCCTCTACAACTATTTTTTCGTGGTGTTAAAATTTTTTTTCCGTCAGTGTATAATGTAATAAGAAAATATTCTTCTCTGAATATATATTTTCAACGCGATGCGTAGAAACAATACTCCAAAGAAATTCCTTCTCTCATTTCGTGTGTCGCATTTCTGGAGAAATTAATTCCTTAAATCAAAGAGAGAAAAGAGTGTGTCAAGTTATATACCAAGTAGATTCTCTTCCCATCAAGTAAAGGTATTTTCTTTTATTCATTTTGTGTCAGTGTTTTATTGTTTTTTCATGATCTGGACAAGCAATCTCTCTTTCCTTGATAGGTTGTTTCTTCCAACGCAATCTTAGAAACTTTTCTCATCATGCTTTCTGCCAATAAATCAATACCTGGTTTCAAAGGTTTAGTGGACGACGTCGGCTTCAAATACCCGGCTGTGATGCTGATGACGGGAGGCAGAATAGAGGAACCTTCCGTCCCTGACGATAATGCATGAGCCAATTCCGTCGCCGTAATACCACCTTTAAAATAGCTGGGTTCTTAGTGTACTAACTTCAAGAATCCTTATTAGCAATTTATTTCCTTAAAGATAACATTTCGGGAACCGATCGGCCAGACGTTGTTTGGAAACTGGTGTTGAAAATGTTGCATCTTTTAATAGTGGGAAATTCCTATTAAGCGCCCAGTTCATGAGACAAGAGTAGTGAAAATTGCATTTCACGAGCGAAATAATGCCAAATAGATTAGAACAATGGTTCTGCTTTAGCCCATTCGTTACACGTCTTATTTCTCTTATCTTTTTATTAAAACAGTGGAGGTCGTTGAACTCCGTTCTCAAATTCATTTTAATTTCAGCAACATATTCCAAAATATTAATGATTTATTTATTTATCAACGAATTTCACTGAATAATCTCTGCAAATAAAAATTAGATATTTTTATTATACTTTACATTTTAAAAGGTAGGACGTAAACTTAATGTTTTGAGCCGTCACTCATTATGTTTATAGAAACAAAAGGGACTTTTAAAATTTTATATGTTGTAGAAAAAGAAGCTTTATAGCACATATGAAAGAAGAGCTACTCACTGAGTGTAATCCTTTCATAAGCATAATATAAGGACTGGTAGTTTTATAGTTACTTTTTATTTCCATTCCACAACTAGAAGCTATACATTCGATGAACTTTCAGGAGTACATGACATAATATTTTCATAAACGTTTTGTGTATACAGAATTCCTATAACGTTCAGAGATAAATGGGAAGCAAATTAATGCAGCCTTGAAAATAATAAAAAGAAGTAAAATGATACCGAATATTTGGTTGTAAGGAGCTCGTCTTTTGAATCTTTTTCGACATGAATGAAATATTTCAAAGATATTCACAATCAGTTAAACCCGTTACAAAAAAAAAATATCTTCCTGATTATTACAATTGATAAAATATCTAGAAAAAGATGTAGTTACTTTCTTCCACTAGCTTATGAAAGGCATGTTACAAAAAAATTAGCAAATTGTGCAAAAAAAAAACCCTCCTCATAACTGAAGGATGTAATCGGAACCAAGGAATTTTCAAATCGAACAGTTACATGAAGAACAACTATAGAGGAAAAATGAAATAAATTTATGTCACCTAGCGGAACAATTTTCACCAATGAAAAAGTACAAAATATGCGAAAAGTAATCTTCATAGTGAAAGCATAGGATAAACAAAATTATTTTTTTAAATACGTCTGCTGGAAGGAGAAATAGCGAGAACGGAGTTTTTGACCGCGACGCCCCTAGCGGAAAAACAGTGCAACCTTTAAAGAGGATAATGTTTCTCATATTTTACTGTTGCGAATGGCATGCAGTTATAAAAACAGATATTTCTGAAGAGGATTTTTAGAATCCGAGATACGACTGGAAGAAATGTAAACTAACATCACCTACGGCCAGACCTGCGAGTTACAAAAACCCACGAGTACATGTAAAGTATTCCACAAGGTAAATGACATCCGATGTTGTTGCTGTTTTAATCACTTTTAGAAGCGCAGATATCGAAAAAAGCAGATCAAATATTTGCGCCCCTAAAGGAGAGCTTTTGAATTATCGTGAAACCGGAATATCTACATATATGTTTCATAGTTAGAAGTACGTGAATGGAAAAGGATTTTTTCAATAGAGCTTTTAGACCCACAGACACTGCTAACATGTAAACATGCTGCAAACGCAAACGTGAAATTTTGCACTCTGGTGTCAAACTTGAACGTTAAAAGATGTTGGAATTATTCGCAAAACGTTTTGCACTAGAAACGTCTACCGAGAAAGACAGAATTTTTCAAATCGGACTGTCAGCTTTGAAATAGGGGATTCCAGATGAACTCTACCCAGCCCCCAGGCATGAGAATTCAAGGCGATCGCTGCGTATCCCCCTGGGTACGAGGATTTCAGGTGAAAGATACCTGTTTCACAGAGGATGAGGATTCCCGGTGAACTCTACCTATCCCTCAGATCATGAGGATTCAGGGTAAACGCAACCTACTCCCCAGGGCATAAGGTTCAAGGTGAGCTCTACCTAGCCCCCAGGGCATGAAGATTCAAGGTGAACGCTACCTAACCCCCACGGCATGAGGATTCCACATGAATGTTACCTAGTCCCTGGGAACGAGGATTCCAGGTGAACGCCACCAGTCCCCCAGGGCACGAGGATTCAAGATGAAGACTACATATTCCTCAGGGCATGAGGATTCTAGGTGAACGCCACCTGTCCCCCAGGGCACGAGGATTCAAGATGAAGACTACATATTCCTCAGGGTATGAGTATTCCAGGTGAACTCTACCTAGCCTCAGGGCTTCTGAAAGAGTAAGGACTGGCTCATCACTCGTCCGCACATGAACCCCTCTCACTCCGGAGCGTGACGTCACCGCGAGAACACTGAGTAAAAGAAGTAGCAGTTCAACAGTTAAAGAGACAGGGCAGTGGGTGGCCTAGTGGGCAACGTTCGTGACTACTGCGGAAAGGGCCTCAGGTTCGATCCACTAAATATCCGTCGTGCGTCGGATGGGCACGTTAAGCCGTCAGACCCCGGGTACTGGCCCTCCGGTAATTAATAAGGGCGTCTTCCTCCCCCTTTCTACTTCGCTTCAGTGTGACTTTCCTATCGGGCACTCTAGCCCAAATCTCCTAGCTTCCTATTTCTAAGGGTTGTTTAAGACATGGGGTCAGACTCTCCCTACCTAAAATCCTCTACAGATGAAAAAAAATAAAAAAAAATAGAGACATAGGGGCGCGTGCATATTTGCATTTTAAACTACGTATATATAAATAAATTTTCAGCTTCATTCCCAGTTATTGTGCTGTTTAAAAGTTCAATTATAATATTGTAAATGAATGTTTAATCTAACATCGAAAGCAATGCAGCTATTCTATGAAGTGGTTCCACAAAAATTTCAAGAAATGCGGCGGGTATGTAAAAATTTAAATCTTTCAGACGCTAAACAAGATAAAAACGGGTAGTAATACGTCATCCTCCACGGTGCTTCGGTCATCAGTGGATTTTATCAACAGAGTTAAAGACTTCACAGTGGCTCCACATCACATCATTGGTACGTTTGATATAGTTTCACTTTTTCCGCCAGTACCGGTAGAGGAAGCATCTTGCACCATAAAGCAAGCGTTACTGGAATCAACTTTGTTCTCCCAAGAGTCGTTGGCGGCAATCTCTTATGCAATCGACGTTATAATAGACTCTAATTATTTCGGTTTTAACAACCAAGTATTTAAACAGTCGAGAGGGGTGGCTATGGGCTCCCCGATGTCCTCTGTGCTTGCTGAGGCTGTGTTAAGGCCGCTAGAATCACATATCCTAAATAGAACCGGATTGGTACCTGCATTATGGCTACGTTATGTAGACGATATATTTTTTGTTTGGCCTCACGGGTTGGAAGAATTGGATGATTTCTTCTCCTTCATCAATTCCCTCCATAATGACATCAAGTTTACTATGGCTTGCGCCAATGATGATTCCCTTCCTTTCCTGGACGTCCTCGTCACTAAACCGCTTTATGGAACTTTTTCGACTGAGGTTTATTATAAGCCCACTTATACCCCAAATTTAATTTTACCCTCATCTTTTGGGCCGGCTACCCACAAATTGGCATTTTTCAGACATCGAGCTAAACGAGCGTTTTCCCACTCTTCAAATGACGCGTCCAGGATTGCGGAAATCAACAATATTAAATCGTTGGCCTCAGCTGCAGGCTATAACCAGTATGAAATCGATGACATCTTTAGGAGCGCCGAACTTGAGTTTGTTAATCAACGTCGTCGTATCAAGGAACCCAGTCAGAGGTTCATCGGCTCCTTTCCGTACGTACCGGGACTTTCCTATTTCATCCGGAATGCATTTAAGAAGTTAGGACTTGGAGGTGGAATTTGCCACCGTAGGTCAATATCACAATTCCTACTTTCATCCGGAAGCCACAGCACTTTACTTGCTAACGCAGGGGTGTATTCCATACCCCTTCGATACCAGGATGGAAATACCAAATTTTATATTGGCATGACAAAGAGGTCCTTTGCGACTCGTTTGTCCGAACATAAAAGAGACGTCTTGAAGAATAAATCGTCCACTGCCCTATCTAGGGAGGTCATGATATCTTCTGCCACTCCACAATGGGCCGATTTGCAACAGGTTGCTCCATACACTACCGCCAGAGGTACAGCCATCAGGGAGTATCTGGAGATCTTGTTTAGCAATGATGTCTGCAGCGATGACGTGTCAATGGAGGTACCTTTGATATGGCGCATGTTCCTGCGTGCCTCTCGTGAAAGGACCTGATTCCTCTGTTTCCGCACGTGCCGTGCTGTCACGTTGTTATACATTTTATTTTTCACATGCAATTTTAAATTTTATGTACATTCATTTAGATTACTAACGTTGTTCCAAAACCAAGTCTAAGCCTGAAGAAGGCACCCGTAGGTGCTGAAAGCTTGCAACCTTTTGTTTGCTGTCTTATGCCAATAAACGGATTTTATCGTTCTTTACTTTCAGACGCTGTTTAAAGGATGCGTGAAAAACGACTTTTCAGGCGCAATTAACAATTCCTTCCATAACGTCATGCAACCTCCAAAATCTGAAACCACTGCTTTAGTTATTATGCCAGTTTATTCTAGAGTTGTAATGATCTCAAAGAGAAGCTTTTTATTCATTACGCGTTGAAAATCAAAATAAACTGGTTGCTTCCGTGGAGACAAAATTCCACTTATTAGGACAATTAAGACTTTAGAATATGGACCCAGAATTTGATTCATTCCTGTGTCACAGCATATTTTGGTGTCAATGTGTATTTCATCAAAGCTAAGAACGCAAAGCTTCTCATTTTCTGATAGGTTTTCACTACGTTTCTTCATAAGAAGCAGAACGTTGTGGAGAATTCCAGGACGACAAATAAATTTGGCACACCATCGTTTTAATGTGCTTGCACTTAGTAAAGGGATCCAAATTTTATCCTTCTAGAAATCACAAGCTTTCCTAGAAATAGCTCTACTGACTATGCTACGAGAAATATTAATATCTTCTTCTGGCCACTTGTTTCTTTTCTTTTACTTTGCGATGCATTCTAGCTCTGAAGGCCTAAACATTTTCTGAAGGTTTACGTATTTCTATGTTTTGCAGTTTTTTGTTTTTTATGTGTTCTTGTAATAGTCTTTTTATCATAAGCAGAATCTCTGAACGGTTGTTCTTTAAACGTTGCTTTTTAGCTCTTAAAAGTCTGTGGAAATGTTTGTTTTTCTTCTTTACGCTGCCTATCTGTTTTTCCATCATGATAGCTCCTTCAGTGAGAATTTTCTTTTTAGTTTCCATTTCTGAGCAAGACAGCGCATGTTGTTGTAAATGTTATTTCTTCTTCTGAGCGTTCTTTTTCGTTGAAAATAACATCCTCATCAACATTCTTTTTTTTTCTTTTTTTTTTTTTTGACTAAGTCCTGTGATTCGATTCAGAGCTTTCGACGTGCATAACTTTTCATTTGCCTGTGTTCTCGTGCATTATCGAGTACGCTGGTTGACAAAGCCGGATGGAGCTTTTGCTATGCCCGGGGCGAAATTTCATTGCGGGGCCCCGGAGCAAAATTTCATTTCTGGCACCAAGAAATAAATCTCAAATTTTAATAAAGTTGTTGCGTGAAAAATGTCCGTAAAGAACACACACGATGTGAATTCACAAATTCCCCTGTGACAACAACGAATCCTCATCCCTCTACTCCGGAGCCGAATGCTTTATCAATTAAGCTAACCGACGGAATTTATCGCTGCAGCTTTTCCGTCTTGCCATGTGCTTCACCTCTGTAGTACGTCATAACGAAAACTATCATAAAGACAAGTTTTTATCTCAAACAAATATTTGCTTTAAGCTTAAGAAAAAAACCATAATATGAATTGAAAGTTCCCAGAGAGAGAGAATAAAAACTTTAAAATCTACGATTTTCTTTCCGGGAAGATGGGGTTGAGGTTGTATTATGACTCTTATAAAAATTTCTTCACAAAATGATAAAAAGTTCTCTGCGTAGCGAAGTTTTTTGTATTGTGAATACTTCGGAGTAGTAAATAATCAGGATCCTTCTAAAATAAATTCATATAAATAGTTTTTTCCCCTGATGCATGTTTTAAAGATTGATTTTTAATGCAAAATGGCATAAAAATTAATCAGAGATCTTGATTGATTTTTACAACTTTTTTGAAACCTTTATACGCGCTCATATATGATTTTTTTAAAATTTCTAGTAATGTTTTTAAAGTCACTGAATGAATGGCCTCCATGTGTAGCATGAAACCAACGTTGATATTGTTCTTTATATTTCTCTAAATTTAAGTATCTAGTTTGCACGCAAATTGTGAAATTTATAAAAGGTAAGGGCCACAAAATGATGAAATTTAATTTGCTATTTTGTGAATGCGGAAAATATTAAGGTACTTACAATAATCACTTGAAATCAGCAAATCTCAGTATTTGTACGGCGAAGGGCGATATTCTATTCGAAAATGGGGGGATTGGAAAAAAACTAAATTAAAAAAAAACACATCTTTTAAGCGCCTAGCACCCGAAAACGTACGCGCAAAAAATATTGTTTGTAAAAAATTCTACCGTAAATGCGTTTTTATTCCTAAACTACGGGTCCCCTTGAAGGCGCGGGGCCCAGGGCGATTGCTCCGGTTGCTTCTATGATCCAGCCGGCCCTGCTGGTTGATCATGTACATTCCAAATTCAAACTCTGAACAGCTGTAGGTTTCAGAAATTTACGTTCTGGAAGTCCAAGCAAGCGACTTTTCATGTCGTCTTCATAGTCTCACATGTGAAATGATTACTATAAATTCTTGTCGTTTCAGTTCTAAAATTATTTGCACGCTTGCATTTAATAATACTTTCCTTTACCATGTTCTTGTTATTCACAGGGAAAACGTAATAAACCACCCCACGGCCCTGGATTTTCTTAAGCGTATTTTTCAGAACGAGCCACAGCACAAGATGAAGGCATTTTATGTACGTATTAAAATAAATATAAACAAGACACGTTTATTCGCAAAGAAATGCGAGTAACAAAACAATCACTCCGTTTGCAGGTTCACTACAAGAGAGGGAGAGACTTGTGGCAGAGGAAAAGCGCCTGTCCTCTCCATGACGTCACAGCGGCAATAAACCGCTCCCTCTCCGGAGCTTAAATTATCAAACAAGGGAATGACCCAGCCTTCTCTTCTACTGCCACAGGTCATGAGGATTCAAACTGAACGCTACCTAGTCCCCCAGGCCTGAGGATTCCAGGTGAACGCTACCTATCTCCCATGGCATGAGGATACAAGAGAGCGCTACCTACCCCCAGGGCTTGAGGCTTCAAAGTAAACGCTACCTAACCCCAAAGGCACGAGACTTCGACGTGAACGCTATATAACCCCCAGCCCATAAGGATTCCAAGTGGAGGATATCTATCCCACAGGAATGAGGATTCAAAGTGAACGTTACCTGCCCGACTGTGTTATGCCAACTCAAAAGTTTGGTGAAGAAGGCCTAATGCCCTAGGGCTATTTCTCAAAGTTTGAGCTGGGCTCCCTAGCACCAGTGTCCGGGAATTTTAACACCCGTCCTAATTGACATTCTCCAAATTCTGCGCTCCCAACATTATGGCAACAGTCCGGTGAAGCCTCTTTCATTTATCAACATATACTTTTCGTCAGACATTACCAACGTTTCCTATAATTGAATGGACATGTATTTTTCTCACTAAACCACTTCTCTGCAGAGTCCTGAAGTTGGTAAAACATAGTCTACTAATAGCTACACCGGCACAAATTGTGACTTCGTCCACCTCCTAACGCACTGCTTTTCTTTAAACAGAATCATTTAGATGGACATCCAGTTTTGTGATTACCGCAATAGCTTTTCTTTGGGTTTAATGACCACCGCTAGCAACTCAGTGGGCTGTAAGAAGCTCCCCTGCCTAATTTCGGGGAAGTGGTTGCAATGGAGACTTAATAACATAAGACAAACACATCATACATGTCTCACGCGGGACTCGAACTAGAGCCCACGTCGCACGGATGATTAGAAGCCACACATCGTACCAATCAGCTACAGGGGCGGCTTTTTTTCCATAACAATAAAGCACTGACACAAAATGAATAAAAGAAAATGCCTTTACTTAATCGGAAGAGAATCTTAATTAATACAGACATTTGACGTGGACTAGGAACATCCAACAGAAATCATCGCTCTTTCCACGTTTTTAAGTGAGTCATGGAAAAATTCTCATTGGCCGCCACCGGGAATCGAACCGTGGGTCTTCCAGTTACGCGGCATGACATGCTGCCACTGCACCACAGCGGCCTCGGATTCTTCCAGACTCTGGGTTCAATTCCCATGGCGGCCAATGAGAATGTTTCCGTGACTCACTTATTAACGTAGAAAGAGCGATCACTTCTGTTAGAAGAGAAACTACTTGGCACCTAACTTGACACACTCCTTTCTCCATTGGATTTAAGGAACTAATTCTTCCCAAAATGACACACAAACTTGAAACGATCAAAACATGACACACAATGACTTGACACACTTTTTTCTTCCTTGGATTTAAGGAAGTAATTCTTCCAGAAATGATACACAAACTTGACACACTCTTTTTCCTTTTGATCTAAGAAACTAATTCTTCCAGAAATGAGATACATAGGACGAATTTCTTCGAAGATATATTTTTATGTATCGTCTTACTAATAGAGATAGAACGAATTTCTTCGAAGTAATATTTCTGTGTATCGTGTTACTAATAGATTAAGAGAAGATTTGTTTTCCATTATATATCTAAGATTATACGTAGCACAAGTTTTTCTTCTGAAATTTGTGTTTGCTTATATCCCATGGAGTTCCTCACGATGGTCGTTAAACCCTAAATTAAAAAAATAAAGATAGATAATAACACAATATTTTTCAAGGGATTATAAGATATCAAGCGTCTCCATTTCTTCTTTGTTCCACTTCGGTACACTTTTGTTTTGCTGTGTGAGACCGCTCACTAACCCCCCCCCCAGTTGGTGTCGTTTTCTAAGTTTTGGCCACTGACCCTTTGTCGGAGTGGGCTCAGGGGATGCGTGGGTGTTCTTTGTGTGCGTTAGAGCACTGACTGTCTCCTTTACCTGCAGCCAGTGACCCTAAATTAGGGGTAGCCCCAATGGAACTGCGGTCTACGCACAAGTTTCCGACCATTCGTCTGAGTTAGGGCCGGGTTCGAATCCCGGTGAGCCATGGATGTTGTGTATGTCTTACGGCACTGGGTTTCTCCCTTCCCTGGAACCAGTGACCCTACATTAGTGACAGGAGACTGCTTATAGCCCGTTGAGTTGCTCACGGTGGTCGTTAAACCTCCAACAAAAAAAAAAAATTCTCTCTCCTGAAATTTGTGCCTGCTTATAGTCCATGGAGTTCCTCACGCCTGTTCTAAAAAAAACCTAAATTAAAAAAAAATACAATAAAAAAAAATAATAACACGATATTTTTCAAGGGATTACAAGATACCAAGCGTCTCCATTACTTGTTTGTTCCACTTCGGTGAACTTTTGTTTTGCTGTGGGAGAACCCCCCCCCCCCCCCCGTTGGCGTCGTTGTCTCAGCAGCTCTGGCTACTGACCCTTAGTCAGAGTGGGCTCTGGTGATGCGTGGGTGTTCTTTGTCTGCGTTAGGGCACTGGCTGTCCACATTTCCCTGAAGCCATTGACCCTAAATTCGGGGTAGCCCCAATGGAACTGGGGTCTACGCACACGCTTCCGCCCATTCGTCTGAGTTAGGGCCAGGTTCGAATCTCAGGTGAGGCATGGATGTTGTGTTTGTCCGTACTGTCTGGTTTTCTCCATTTCCTAAAGCCTGTGACCCTAAATTAGGGACGGGCGGCTACTTATAACCGATCGAGTTGTAGATGGTGGTCGTTAGAAACCCAACGAAATAAAGAGATTGCTAGTGTGATTTGCCCATCGGGTGGTCGTTTACCTCCCCTCCTACATACAAGAAAAGAAAATTAAGGATGGCCGAATGCGTTTTGCCCATTGAGCTCCTCACGATCCGAAAAAAAAAATTGTCTTCCTACGAAAGGGCTTAGGCAACAAACAGGGTTTTCGCAGTTTGGGTCATGTAACTGGAGCTAATACTGCGTAACCTTTGCAACGTCCTAATCTCACAATGCAAGCTGAAAAGGCCATATGCAAATTTGCGTAGCTTGCCGCCAACGTGAAAGAATCATTGAAGCAGCTGGTCTTTTCGGGTTCTTTTATATGCCAGTTCGTTCACGGGATCATCTGTTCATAGTGGTTTCCTCTCTGTTCGTTTTCGAAGCATTTACGGTGTACTTCCTGCAAAACCCGAAGGATACGTGATTTCGCTTTTTTATTTACAAAGTGTCGTGCCATCCGGGGATTAGTGCCCCCTTGAAGGCAAATTTGTTAAATTGCTCCGAGACAAGCAATGTATCGCGCACTAGCAAATATGTGAAGTAAATATTTCGAAAGCTCTCGTAGAACCGTCCAGAGCAGCTGTACACAGTGCTGCCTTGAAATAATGGCTTATTTACTGCGATGTTTAAATCTACAGCACAGGCTTGCATATACCTGGAAAACCTGGTACGAATTTTTGAAGACTTGATATCATTCTGCTCCCAGTATATGATCCTACGTAGACAAATACACCGTATTTGTCAAATTTATGCCTTTATTTACTATTGATAATTCCATTGATCAATGAGTTGTTAATTACTCACCTGAATCATGAATGAAGATTCTTTTCCATGAGGGGAGGTGTTTGGTGCTTCTGTGCACATACCTGTGGCAGACTCCTGTACTAAAGTTCGGAGTTTACGCTCAGCTTGTGCACACTGCGGTAAAATCTCGTGTAACTTCCAATATCTTCTCAAACGACTTACGACAGATTGATAGTGTAGATGTAGTTCCGACGCTTACGACTGTTTGGGTAATAGTTTATCTCTGCGCTCCTGGGAACATTGACATTCTACTAAGACTTGCTCAGCATAAGGGGATAAACTTCTCCTCTGCAACTGTCGTGGTAACAGGTGCTCAGTTAAAAGGGGTGAGTAGATTTTAATGTACCTCTTTTTGTTACTGGTAATTATGTATCAAATCTGTTTTGGGTGTGCACATTTATTTATTTTCTTTGCACCCAAATACTGACTCTGAAGCAGTTTCAGCGTCTTCGGTTCCTGTCCTCATCTGTCTGGTTGAGACCTAAGAAAATATCTTTTGTATACAGTAAATTTTTTTCCTGCTATTTTACGTAAGTGTTCTATTTCAGGCAATGCACAAACTCCCGTACTGGTTGCCATTTACTTTCTGATGGGCATAGAAGTGTCTGAATTTTCAACCCAAACTTCAAAGAGAGACAATAGAAATTCGAATATGATGCGGGCAGGGTGAAACCTTTTGCCATTTGTGTGTTTAAACTCAGTAATTTCAGTCTGTTACAACGGAACACATATGAGTAGATATGCGCACTTGAAGACTTCTTTTCTGAGGGAGGTAGGGAGGGGGGATGAAGGTCTCATATTGGGTGGTGGCTAACCTAATACGTAAGCAGTGTTTGGATAAAGATGGGGGGAGGGTGTTACTTGTCATATGAGGGTTGTATGGGTTCATATCGGGGCCGACTGACAAATGACACACTTTTCTCTCCCATCGTCTGGAAATAGCCCTAAAGTCTTGGTTCGGAACCATTTGGAAGACACAGTGGTAGTTATTTCAGGAAGGAAGAGGGGCACAAAACTTTGATAGAAAAAAAAATTCAATTTTCTTTAGTTTGCAAATTTGCCTTTGTATTGCTTGGCAGAACCGACATGTAGGATACTTTTGGCTCTAAATGCAGTTGCTGTTCATTTATATAAGGAATTTGAGCAGCCTGGTTAAGGTAGTTCCGGGGGACGGGGCTGTGTGGCAGAGTTGAGTTCGGATTCAATTTCAAGACAAGAACCCTGATGTTATATTTCAAGATATAGCCAGGGCCCGAAAACTATGATTAACCTGTTTAGGCATTAGAAAAAAAATTTCCTCTTCCAGACTTCCACCCCCAGTGCAATTAACCGATGTTTTTCTCAACTGTGCAGTGGAGAAGGGATGATACTTTATTTCTACAGCTTCTTTGGCAATTCATTTCTTCTTGAAATGTTTCGGGGGACCGGACATTAGGGAAAATAAGGAGGCACAACAACCTACATCTAGATGTACGAACAATTTAGTTTAGGTATTCAGAATTTTGCTGTTGCCGCAAAAAAGTTTGTTGTACAATACATTTTACTGACTCAAATTCACTTGCTATGTATATCATGTTTACTCTTAAGTTTCGCAACTGCAACAAACTTGTAGCTAAATGTTTAGTTGAGTGGTGACTTCGTGACACCGGAAACTTCTGCTAGCAAAACCGTTTCGCTATTATACACCATCCATGACTGTATGACCTTGTTGTTCCTACACGCACTACTATTACCCTTTCATTCGTGAAACACCAATCATCACAGCATCCGTGTTGGAGTTCTAGGTTGCGCTGGGGATTGTTCTATGTGTTCGTATCATTAGAAGACTTATGGAGTTATAAAATAAAATGGCTGTCGAACTTAACAGCAACCGTGAACCACGACCTTCCAAGTGAGATTAGGGATTAGAAGGTAAGTAAGTACAAATGCATTTTGTGATTTATGGAAAGCGATTGAAATGATTATTGAAATGTCGCATTAGGAATTGGCGAAAATGATTGCACCTATGTCTGTACATATTTTAATTGAAATGAGGTTTTCGACAATATTTGAATATTTCCTGGTTGCAATTTCGTATTGAGTTGCTCTAAACGATTAAGCCTGCGTCTATACATATTTCACGGAAATGAGGTACTCACGTGATTTTGATAAGTTTCAGTTGAAAACTAATCACATTAATAACAATCGGCAGAACCAAAAATATACTTGTATGTAACCTAGCTACATGGCGTTTTTAGGTTCAGCTAAATTGATATTTTTAAGCAGTATTTTAAAACTGCTAATAAACTTTGCTGAAGGAGCACCGTTTATTTGCTGGAAAATTAACTGCAGCAGAAACCTTGCTGAGCTAAACATAGCAGAACTGTTGCCAGGGCAGCAAGAACATCTTGCCATACGAACCAGATGTCTGGTTACGGCAGCAACAACTGCTTGCCATACGAACCAGATGTCTGGTTAGGGCAGCAACAACTGCTTGCGATACGAACCAGATGTCTGGCTAGGGCAGCAACAACTGCTTCCTACGCGAACCAGATGTCTGGCTAGGGCAGCAACAACTGCTTGCCACACGAACCAGATGTCTGGCTAGGGCAGCAACAACTGCTTCCCACGCAAACCAGATGTCTGGCTAAGGCAGCAACAACTGCTTGCCACACAAACCAGATGTCTGGTTAGGGCAGCAACAACTGCTTGCCACGCAAACCAGATGTATGCCTAGGGCAGCAACAACTGCTTGCCACGCAAACCAGATGTCTGCCTAGGGCAGCAACAACTGCTTGCCACGCAAACCAGATGTCTGCCTAGGGCAGCAACAACTGCTTGCCACGCAAACCAGATGTCTGCCTAGGGCAGCAACAACTGCTTGCCACACAAACCAGATGTCTGCCTAGGGCAGCAACAATTGCTTGCCACGCGAACCAGATGTCTGCCTAGGGCAGCAACAATTGCTTGCCACGCGAACCAGATGTCTGGCTAGGGCAGCAACAACTGCTTGCCACGCGAACCAGCTGTCTGGCTAGGGCAGCAACAACTGCTTGCCACGCGAACCAGCTGTCTGGCTAGGGCAGCAACAACTGCTTGCCACGCGAACCAGCTGTCTGGCTAGGGCAGCAACAACTGCTTGCTACGCGAACCAGCTGTCTGGCTAGGGCAGCAACAACTGCTTGCTACAAGCGAACCAGCTGTCTGGCTAGGGCAGCAACAACTGCTTGCCACAAGAACCAGATGTCTGGTTAGGGCAGCCACAACTGCTTGCCACAAGAACCAGATGTCTGGCTAGGGCAGCCACAACTGCTTGCCACAAGAACCAGATGTCTGGTTAGGGCAGCCACAACTGCTTGCCACACGAACCAGATGTCTGGCTAGGGCAGCCACAACTGCTTGCCACACGAACCAGATGTCTGGTTAGGGCAGCCACAACTGCTTGCCACACGAACCATATGTCTGGTTAGGGCAGCCACAACTGCTTGCCACACGAACCATATGTCTGGTTAGGGCAGCCACAACTGCTTGCCACACGAACCAGATGTCTGGCTAGGGCAGCAACAGCTGCTTGCCACACGATCCCAGATGTCTGGCTAGGGCAGCAAAAACTGCTTGCCACACGAACCCGAAACCTCGCTAGGGCAGCAAGAACCGACTCTCACGCCATATCAGAAATCTTACTGCTCTTGCAAAATGTACTGATCTAATCCAGTTAGTAAGCATAGTATGGGTATTATGCGTATTAGCTGCTCTCACACCTTTATATATACGGGAATATGTATGACGCATTCGACGACTATGAGATGATTATCTTGGTCAACTAAGTCATTAACGATTACCTAAATTAAGAAAACAAAACAAATAAGTAGGCTCCGTTCTTATTGAGCCGTCAGTTTGGAACGTAGGACTACATCGGTGTGTTGGATTTTTGTTTGGCGTCGGCTGCTTTCAGGTGTTCTGGATACTCTCACGTTCGTTGCGCTGCAGTCTTATTGTGCTTCTTGCATTCCTCATCACTTGCTTCTCGCCTCTCGTTTTGATTTTCTCCACTTTTGCTTGCGTTCAATGTGCGAATTCCGCGGCATTGTCGAAAATGTTAACCCGTTCACACGAAAAGAATTTAAAATTTTAGTTCAAACCACTTCGAAATGTTCTAAGTATATTTGAATAAATCTCGCCGATAGCTTTAGAACAATACCACGCAGTCTTGTTTTGCTCACTGTTGCTGAGATAGACTGAGTCAAATGCGGCGGCACGCCCAGAAATATTGCTTCACCTACCCCACGCACAGCGAGCAAGAGGAGCGTTGCGCACGCTCCATGTATTGCGCACTGCGCGAATCTGACTCCGTGCTGGCAGTTTACCAACATGCTAACACGATTAATGTGCGGCACATATTTTTAACGCTATAACGATTTCGATTGGGACTTATTTTTGTCACAGACGGTCTGCCGTAAGCCACCCCATACTATCCACGGGTTTAGACATAGTTCTGTAAAAATATGTGAGTGTGATTAGAGGCGTTGGTTTCTTGACAGTCACCAGAGCTGGGATGGGTTGTCAGTCTGTTATACGGCGCTGAGACTCCGTGCCGTATTCACGGGAAACTGCTTTATCGTAATTTGATTCTCCTCGTATTGTTCGTTATACCCCGTAACAAAAATAAAAGTAGTTTATAACGCCTCTAGCTTATTGTACCTTAGAAGTTTATTGTGTAAGCACTTCTAAACGCGCAATGTAAAATAAAGTTGAAATACTGGAATGTGACTTTTTTTTTTGAGGTTTAACTACCACCGTGAGCAACTCAATGGGATATAAGCAGTCGCCCGTCCCTAATTTAGGGTCACTGGTTCCAGGGAAGGGAGAGAGCCAGTGCCGTAAGACAAACACAACATCCATGCCTGACCGGGATTCGAACCCGGACCCCTTACGGACGAATGATCAGAGGGCAGCGCCTTAGACCACTGCGCCACCGGGGCGGCTTTTTTAATTGGAGGTTTAACGGCCTCCATGAGCAACTTCAATGGGCTATAAGTAGTTGCCTATCCATAATTTAGGGCGACTTGTTCCAGGAAAGGGAAAGAGTCAGTGACGTAAGACAAACACAACATCGATGCCTCGCGGAGATTCGACCCCGGACCCATCTCGGACGAATGGTCATTAGCCAGCACTAAGACCACTGCGAGCTGCCGCGGTGGCGCAGTGGTCCAAGCGATGGCTTCTGATCATTCGTCTGAAAGGAGTCCGGGTTGTAATCTCGGTGAGGCATGGATGTTGTTTGTCTTACGTCACTGGATCTCTCCCTTCCCTGGAACCGGTGACTAAATTAGAGAAGGGCGACTGCTTATAGCCCATTGAGTTGCTCACGGTGGTCGCTAAACCTCCAATCAAACAGAAATGGATGTTGGGTTTGTCTTACGGCACTAGCTCTCACCCTTCCCTGGAACCGGTGACACTAAATTAGGGAAGGGCGACTGCTTATAGCCCATTGAGTTGCTCACGGTGGTCGTTAAACCTCCAATCGCCGCCCCGGTGGCGCAGTGGTCTAAGCGATGGCCTCTGATCATTGGTCCGAACGGGGTCCGGGTTCGAATCCCGGTAAGGCATGGATGTTGTGTTTGTCTTACGGCACTGGCTCTATCCCTTCCCTGGAACCAGTGACCCTAAATTAGGGACGGGCGACTGCTTATAACCCATTGAGCACCTCACGGTGGTCGTTAAACCTCCAATCAAAAAAGAAAAAAAAACCTCCAATCAAACAGAGAAATCGATGTTGGGTTTGGCTTACGGCATTGGCTCTCTCCCTTCCCTGGAACCATGGACCCTAAATTAGTAACGAGTGACTGCTTATAGCCCATTGAGCTGCTTACGGTGATCGTTAAACCTACCATTACAGACAACTGCGCCACCGGAGCTGCCCGGAATGTATAGGCAAACTTATCCTTCAGACTAAATGAAAATCGATAATACTAGGTGGCCAAAAATGTGACAGCTTTCAGGTAAATAATGATATTCTACCAGAATAAGCTCCAGTTGAGCGTTATTAAGAGCACAAGATTTATAAAAGTTAATTTGAAAATAGAAGATGCAAAATAAAAAACTAAAAAACTTCTGCAGTTTTGAATTGCCAAAAAGGAAATCGCGAATCTTTTTTTTTTTTTTTGATTGGAGGTTTTACGACCACCGTGAGCAACTCAATGGGCTATAAGCAGTCGCCCGTCCCTAATTTAGGGTCACTGGTTCCAGGAAAGGGAGAGAGCCAGTGCCGTAAGACAAACACAACATCCATGCCTGACCGGGATTCGAACCCGGACCCCTTACGGACGAATGATCAGTGGCCAACGCCTTAGACCACTGCGCCACCAGGGCGGCATCGCGAATCTTCCCAGAACAGGCGCGTCCCAGTGAAATAAAATTGGAATGTTCGTTTAATACGGAATATTTTATCTGTTAATCATACTGAACACATCTCACACTTAAACAAGAAATCACACGCACCTTGTAGGTAGCTGCAGGGAAGGCAGAAATCTTGCACGGAAAAATTAATTGAGGACACAACTCTTGCCTCTGAATTTGAACCGAAATCCATTAGCTGGAAAGTTTGTACGTCGTGGGTACTAAAAATGGAGCGAGTTCTAACCGGGTTCTATTAAGGAGGAGGATTGGACGTTATTAACACTTCCCGTTAAAACGATAGCCAAACATCCCCATTAATATTGCTGTCATGTTATTGGATCTTTTTGTAATTGTATGACTATGGTGTACTTCTTTAGCGATAATGGACTCAACTCGCTCAATAAATCAAAACTGCTGAAACGCTTGTTTGCCAGTTCAAGAATTGGAAATAGGAAATACCATATTGAAATCAAACCCAGGGAATCTGGCAACATGAAAACAATTTTAAAGCTGTTTACGAGGAATACCAAAGCTCGAGTCGCGGGTGGCCTAGTGGTCAACGTTCGTAACTACCACGGAGGAACGTCAGGTTCGATCCCAGAAAGGTACGAACGCTCGAACCACTAAATATCCGCCGAGGGTCGGATGGACACATTAAGCCAGCGGATCCCGGGTACTGGCCCCCGGTAATAAATAAAGGGCGTCTTCCTCCCACTTTCTACCTCGCTCCCGCGTCACTTTCCTATCGGGCACTCTAGCGTAAATCTCCTAGCTTCCTATATCTAAAGGTTGTTAAGGACCTGGGGTCTGACACCCCCTTCCTAAAATCCTCTACATATGATCTGAATACCAAAGCTCAGTTGTTAAGAAGTGTTACAGTTGACGTCTTCAAGCTATTTCCTTTATGTTGAACTTTCCCTAATATATATTTTTCTTGCCTGAACATAGAGTATTTTTTTTAACCTTGGACTTCATTGGAAAATCAGTGGAACATTAACTTACTACTTTGTATTTTTCTCTAAATAGTAAATAAAAAAAAATTGAGAGTTCTGGAACTGTGCTTCATGAGCGATGAAAAAGGAGAACGTTTCCACCAGAAAATTTCTACAATGGAATACCGATATAAAGGGAAGTGGAATCATGCAATGCTCGCAGATTACTGCTGGTACTTGGGGTAAAGATAACCTGACCGACAAAATATCTCTTGGGTATGCGCTCACTAATTGGGTGTCATGTGGCCCGGAACCTTCTCCCTAAGGATAACTTAAGGCAGGACAAAAGGAAACTTCTCGTATTCCATCACGATGTCATCCTTCAACCCCCACACCTTCGCAACCTTGCTGGCTAAAAGACAAACTATTTCTGAATGAGTATTTTAAAACAGTAACCACGAAGAAGGGAGCAAGCTTAATCGCCAAACCATTATCTCCCCACTTACCTTCAGGCTAACACAACTCCCCTTTCCAGCCCCCAGAAAATATCCTCCATGTATCATGTTTAGCCTCTCTGAAGCAAAACAGAAGTAACAATGACGTCGTCAAAATGTGAATATTTCTAATTTTTTAGAAACGCGACCGAAACTGGGATCTTTACTATATAATGTACGTACGTTCAACATTTAAAACATCTATATATCAATGTCTTTTTAGCTCTCAGCTCAAACTCGAACACGACCTTTTCAACTGGAACTATGTATATTATGCAGTGGAAGTACACACTCCGTAACTTTAACTCCATTAGCCTTGCTCCGAGTATAGGCGTACTCATCGTTATAAAGAAACACCATAAATCTTCCACATGATGGAATAATTAAGGGGTACTCATTAAGGAATATCGAAAATTTTATAGCAAAAGAAAATAAATCATACAAGAAATAATACTCCGATCAACTTTTAAAAAATCGTTAAGTCACAAACAAAATTAATTACGAAATGAGACAAGAGTTTTGTACGTTGAGGGGCGTAAAAACAAATTTCTGGACATGTTTTCCCATGACATCAACTCTTAAAATTTCCTAATGGATCAAACAATGCACACATCAAACTAGAACGAGGGAAGATAAGGAAAACCTGCTATCTCGAAGACACTCCACTGCTTCGACCCTTCTCCGTGGAGTATCTGACGATGTTCCCCTCATAACCATCTCGTCTACCTCCACAGAACAATCCCCAGCCAGATCATAATATTAAGCCTATTGAGAGATCCGGCCGCGCAGAACCCACCCTTTTATACTACTTCCGTGCCCTAAACCGCTGTAGAAGTTGGATTTATGCTGCATCTTAAGTTAATATTGTTCATCAGAACATCTCATTCCGAACACATACAAGAGATATCTAACCACACACTAGTAACCACTATAAGTTCCAGCAACGCATTTGCCTATCCATTTATTAGCCTAGTTTTTACTCAACCTTTGGGCATTCGTTATAACCAGTACGCACGTGCTTTTTAAGATGCCAGGGTTCTGTACGTAGTTACTGCAAAACGTATCTACGTAAATTGCAACAAAATAAGAGGAACAGGAGGTAACTCTTTATAGTTCATCTAGTTACAACTTAAAGCAACAAAATCTCTGAAAAATTGCCTAAATTCGGTCAAAATTCTGAACTTAAAACCTCGCATGCGCTTTTAAGTTTTCATGTAACGCCTGTATTCTTATAATTACTAACGCAAGTGTGAAAAGCATGTACTGCTCTGGCATTTCTCAGGTGTTGATTCTCTGTTGCATCATTGTAAATATTGATTTGAATTCTTATCTTGAACATTTGAAATACTGAAGTTAAGTGCCCATTTAAGAGGGGGGAGGCCTTGGGAGGCTGCAGCCCAGGGCTCCGAATTTTCAAGGGGCCCCAGCATTATTCAGGAAGCTTGAAAAATTGAGTCTTTCTTTTTTTTGCATATAGCACAGAGAAAACTATAAGAAACTGCCTTGTTAATTTTTTTTTCTTTTCCCTTTTTCAGGCGAATTACGAACAAAATTTTGTCTCCTTCATCCCATCCTCAAATCTTTCGAAAGCATTAGATGTTCTGTACACATCGGTAATTGGGGGAGTTTTTCATGCATTTTAAATTCGTTTGTATCATATTTGGATCATATTATTTTGTTCACTGCTCTGATATAATTTCAACAAGCTGAACTTTTGTGGCAGGGGGTGGTAAAGCAGAACTGAAGTGGGGTACATTTCCAAATGCGCATTTTTACATTTTATTGCTAACACTGATTCGTATATGAATCAAGGAAACACACTTCAGCATGGCGGGAATATTTTTATGGCTTTCTCACCATATTTTGGGAATGTTTTCTCGTGGGTATTTTTATTCATCCACCCATAGTGAAATCCTAGATGTACCACTAACACTGGGGCCCCCAAATACTGCCCAGCCACGGGGCCCCTATGTTCTTAAATGCGCACTGCTGCTACCAAATTATATGCGCTTGTGAGAGTATACAATTTTGTCACGTTAGATAAAATAAGTTTTTTGCTATTGCCACTCTCAAGTTACCATTAGCGCAAACTCTCGCAGGAAATTCTTCCTTTTGTAAACCTTAGCAAATATATTGTTCCACTAATTGAAGTTTTTAGCTGCCGATTATAAGTAGCTGAAAACTTTCCGCTTTAGAATATTGTTTTCACTACTGATCATTAGCAACAATATTTTAATTACTAATCCTTACTACCTGTATATCTGAAGTGCGTGCTTTTCCAGCCATGACATCACGTACTCAGACTTTGAGAAGAAATGTATCCTATTAAATAGTGAGTTTGTCCACTGGTGGTAAAGTTACCTTTCGCATCTTTGGCCAAGGAGCCCATTTTCGTGTTTGTACTGCGACATAAACTTTTCGTGGTTAGGAGGGCGCGTTAACACTTAACTACCAGGTCTTATGTTTGTCACATATCAACCCACGTCCGGTCTCTCAGCCCGCCATTTTTTTATCGTTTACTTCATGTTGACTGGCGTGAATGGCGGAGAGAGGGACAACTACACTTGCGCATGGGCTCAAAACTTTCCTGGAAGTAAGCAATTTGTTTCCATTGTGGTCCGTGACACCGGACCAGGGCTGTTAAAGGGTTAAGCTGGTGGTAACTGGGTAGATCCTCTATAAATAAGTATTCTGTAGTTCCCTTGGCCTATGTAATTTAGTTCGATGTGTAGCGAAAGTGCTGAGTAGGGGCGATATACAACCAAGAGATCCACCATGAGTTTTTTATGGTGCTCCCTTGGGACTTGGCCTACGTGACTTACAGTCATCAGATTCACTATGAGTTCAAGCTACTTCCTTTGGGGCCTTGGCTTATAGTTTAGCCCTTTTATGTATTAAAAGTGACTATAAATCGTGGAATATACAAACAACAAATCCACCATGACTTCTTTACACTGCTCATGCGACTACTTCTTCAGGTAATTCGTCATATTAACAAAAACAAATTGGGGTAGGTAATGTCGGGGTCACTACCGCTGAGGTTTTTGGGCGGAAAACGTTTTACCCAAGCAGTGTTGTCGGGGCAGAGTATTAGTAGGGTTGGTAAGAAAGAAATGAGCGCAACTAATTTGCAGGTCTTTTATTTTACTTAACTTATTTAAATGTCTTTTGTTTTATTTATTAATATAGTACGCGTTCCCGAGCTATACTAATTTTGCCGCCCGGCGAACCGGTATTTTTCCACTCCAACTTGACAACCATCTTGTGGCGACGTGTTACGTCACGCGCTCAAGGATAATGTCGCCTGACATTCTTTCATCTTTGCTCTTTTAAACAGTGTATTGCTTATTTCGATATGCGTTATAGTTTTAAAGTTAAGATTTGTTTGCTATACACAAAATAGTAACATCGACTTTCGCATAAGTTTCCCACCATCCGGACCCGCGGGGTGAGACTTTCTCCGTCAAAAAAAAAAAAAAAAACTGATTCTCAACAACTTGTAACCCAGTGTATGCGCTCGATTCGAAATATTACACGGTAATAAAAAAGGCACATCATTTCTCTGTCGTACAACAGCTTTAATGGCATTTTTGTTCAGAAAACATGCACTTTACTGAACGCTTTTCATAGAATCACTTCCAAAACGTCGGTTTCATTAAAATCCTATCTCACTACATTGATTGAGGTGCATCACCTGAACTTTGCTGGAAGTGAAATCAGGCTAATTACGTTTTTTAGCACGTCTTTTGTAAAAAAGATCGTGCTTCTGTTATCGGTTTGTCCGTCCGTACCCACAATATCTGAGCAACTATTAGTCCGATTTAAAAAATTCGTTTCGCATTGGGAAGCTTGAAATATGCAAACGAGGATCCTTTATTTCGTTTTTTTTTTACGATGTACAATTTCGCCGGTAGAGGGCGTAAATGCAGATGATGTCGAATTCAAAAATATGTTTTATTCCTCATATTTGCTTCTAAACATCAGATTGAAAAAAAATTATATCTTTAGATTCCATTTATGTCGAAGAGTATTTTAAAGATAGCTACTTTTTCAAATTACGCATAGATTTCCCGCTAGGGGCGTAAACGTAAATTACATCTTCCCCGATAACTCTTCTTCTAAACCTCCAATTTGAAAATTTTTTTCTTCAGCGGATACATCTACTGATGGAAAATCTTTGGCATAGAATTTCAAATTTTTGATAAAGAATACTTTGGCCATCAGGGGCGTAAGTGTTAATTTTTGCTTCTGATGTATTTGCCATAAAATCGTAGCTTCTAAAATATCGATTAAAAAATTCTTTAGTGGGCTGATGCCGCTCACATCGATAAACTTTTTCGGAATATTTTCTTAAAATATTCCACAGTTTCTTCGCCATGGGGCGTAGATGCACATCTTATTTTTGTCAATATCTCTACTTCTAGGAGTACAATTTGAAAAATTCCTTCTTTGTTAGATGGTGTTTTCCGTGTGACATGTTTTTCATATAATTTCAAAATTTTCAATTAATTTATAGACTTCCCGCTAGGAGGCGTAGCGGTAAATTGCGTTTCCTCCTATATCTCTGCTTCTAAATCTCCGATTTGAAAAATTCTTTCTGCACCGCATACAGCTCCTGATGGGAAATCGTTTGCACATAATTTCTAATTTTTGTAAGAAAAATAGTTTGGCCACCAGGGGGCGTAAATCTTAATTTCCGCTTCTGTTGTATTTGCAGCAAAATATGAGCTTCTAAATTATCGATTGAAAAAAACGTCGTTTGTTGACCGATACTACTCATGTCGACAAACCTTTCAGGAAAAAATTTCTTTTTGAAAAAAATGCATGGTTTCTACGCCAGGGGGCGTAGATGTATATCTTCTTTTTGTCAATATCTCTACTTCTTACAGTACGGTTTGAAAAATTCCTTCTTTGTTGGATAGTGTTTCCGATGCGAAATGTTTTTCCTATAAATTCAAAATTTTCAAGTAAATCATACATTTTCCACCAGGGGGCACAAAGGTAAATTGCGTTTTCTGCGTTATTTCTGCTCCTAAAGCTCTGATTTGAAAAATTCTTCCTGTATCGCATACAAGACTTGATGGAAAATATTTTTCACATAATTTCTAATGTTTGGTAAAGAATGGTTTAGCCGCCAGGGTCATATGTGTTAATTTCTGCATCTGAAGTATTTGTTGCAAAATCTGGGCTCCTGAAAATCGACTAATTTTTTTCTATGACCGATACCGCTTATACGGATAAACCTTTTGAGAATACTTTCTTCCTAAAATAATGCAGTGCTTTCTCACCAGGGGACGTAAAGTCACATCTTATTTTTGTCGATATCTCTGTTTCTAAGAGTTCATAAACTTAAGATTCCGTTTACAGCAATATCTGAGGGATTAAAAACCTGTTTGGAAATCTTCTTTCTTTGGTCAGATCTATTGTTTTCCATACTGGTTCCATTGACTTTCAGTAACTTTGTTAAATTTAATTTGCGTCAGAAGGGATTCAAAAGACGTGCTTATTACACCCGAAAATTCGGTGTCAACTTTCTTGTTATTTTCTTGTATTCACAGAATGTTTCAACATACTAGGTTTTATTTATATGCCACGTGAAGAGTCGCACGGATTTCAGGAAAGCATGTTAAGACTGCATTTTCCAGTGGACCTCGTACAGAATGTAACTTGAGTCTTTTGACAAATATAGACTTTGAACTACAAATAACAATAAATAAGTGAAATTCCATTTTTTTATACAAATAACTTATTGACATTAAATCTACCGCATGTGTTTCGATATTTTTTTTCACACAACGCAAGTTCTTAGAATACATTAAATATATTATGTAGTTATGAAGCTTAGTCCATTATTACTATACTTCAAACTTATCAGGAGGTATTATGTAAAACAAGTTATATTAGTTATTGCACTAACTATTAAGTAATTTTTCGATAAGACAAAAATGAAAGTAATTTCGAAAAACTAACAGGCTCTAGTTGAATTTTGTACAAAGGAATTACTTCCTGTCTGTGCTGTGTACGAGTCTAATCGACTTTACATAAAGTTTCGCTCCTTAAAACTACTTTTGCTTGGCCTACTCACTACAATAAACTAAATATACAACACAACGAAAGGCGAATTTGAGCGGAATTAAGTTACCATGGGGGAAAAAAATGGAACCTCTCCAGGTAGCACAGCCTTGCAATTTAACGTAGGTCCAACACGGAGCCATCGTTTATTCCTAATAACCGGTGGCTCAGTGTTGGGCTTACGTTAAATTGCAAGGTTGTGCTACCTGCGTCCAAATAGTCTCAATAGAATCTGAGTTCTGCACCCTAAAAAAAAAATATATATATAGCTTTAAAAACTAGGCGTAACTCCGAGTGTTTTAATTTAAGCTCTGATTCAGACATGCATCGCCTCAAGGATTAATTTAATCTTGCATTCCATACTTGGTTTGGTTGAGGGATCAAAACATCTATCGAATTCGAGATCAACTGGATTCCGTTACATCTCCCAGGAATTTTCGGTTACTGACCCTTCTACTTGCATCGCAGGTCATAGCAGCACATTTAGGTTTTAAAGAGACACTTAAAGTTTGCAGTATATAGGAGGGCATTATCCTGTTCAAACATTGAGTTATTCATTTTTGCCCAAAACTCGATGTCCAGGATGTTTATACCATTTACAGCAGAGTTCCATAAGTACAAGATCTCACTCCTTCTCAAAGCCAAGAACTCTCTATTTGTAATAACTTCATCGATATTCAATGAGCAAACGTGTATGTGTGTGTATCCATCATTTAAGGTCTACTTTTTCATCCGAAAGTTTTCTGATTTGTATTCATTCGTCCTTTACTCCTTCGCAGAAACACTGAAGATACTTTTGAAGAATCTACTAATAGTAGGAGTAAGAAGTTAACAGTTCAAGATTATTAGCAGCGCTTTAAACAAAAGATTGCAAACTGAGCTGGGACTTACGTCCACCACAACAGCTCCAATATGGTCTAGATTGGCTAAACTGTTCGATAAAATTATTCTTCAAATAATTCACGAAAGCCCAGAGATCTTACCGCGCTGGATTCTGTGACTTTACGAAATGATCTCTGAAACTATACCCGGAAAGGGGCTTGGATAGTAGTTACTCTACAGCGCTGGTTCTACCCTATCTCTGCAGCATCGTTCCATAAATTTGGGAATTTGGGTTTACCTAGTCTCCTCCGCTGGTTTTACCCTATCTCTGGAGCATCGTTCCATAAATTTGGGACCTTGGGTTTACCTAGTCTCCTCCGCTGGTTCTATCCCCTCTCAAGATACACGTGCTACTTAATTGGTGTCTGACTGTTTCTATCCAGCGCTTGTCGTGCAGCATTCGTTGTGCTCCACCCGGTGGAGCTGCATACTATTAATATAAGTTAGGGAGCGCGGACTTCTGCCTAACGCTCGTCTTCTGGGGCTGGTTCTGTCCAATCGCAGGATGCATGTGTTATGGATTAGTGTCCGTCGGTTTCTGTCCAGCGTTTGCCCACCAGCACTGGTTCAATCCCATTCGGTGAAGTTGCATTCTATAAGTTAAGGACCGTGGACTTAATTCTGGCGTTAGTCCTCCGTCACTGATTATATCCCATTTCAAGATACATGTGTGGATTGGTGTCCGTCGGTTTCTATCCAGCGCTTGTCCTGAAGCGCTGATCCTGACCCACCAGGGGAAGCTGCATACTATAAGTTAGAGACCACGGACTTCTGTCTAGCGTTCGTTCTCCCATGCTGGTTCTATCACACCTCAGGATACACTCGCTATGGATTGGTGTCCTGCAGAGCTGGTTCTGACTCACTCGGTGGAGCTGAATACTAAAAGTTAGGAACCGCGGGCCCTTGTCTGGCGTTCGTCCTCCGGCACTGGACCTATCTCATTTCAAGATACACATTTTGTAGATTGGTGTCCGTCTGTTTCTGTGCAGCGTTTGTCCTGTAGCGCTGGTTCTATCCCATTAGATGAAGCTGCATGCGATAAATTACGCACTGCGGCCTTCTGTCCACCTTTGTATCTCTGGATCGGATCCTACCCCATCTCAGAATATATGAGAAATCGGATTAGTGTCCGATTTCTGTCCAGCATATATCCTACAGCACTGCTTCTATCCCATTAGCTGAAGCTGCATGCTCTAAGTTAGGAACCGCGGCCTTCTGTCTAGGGTTCGTCCTCCGGCACTGGTTCTATTTAATTTCAAGATAGACATCTTCTGGATAGGTGTCCTGCGTTTGTCCTGCAACGTTGGTCCTATCCCATCCCAGGATCCTCCTGCTGTAAATTAGGGGACGCGGGCTTCTTTTCATCGCTGTTTCTATCGCCGGAGTCTCAGGTTTTATGTTGTAGACCGCGAGATTGTCTAGCGTTCGTCCTACGCCTGAGGTTCTGTCTTTTCTCTGGACTGATATTTTCCTATGGCTTAATGTCAGTTTGTTTGTATCCTGTATTTGTCTTACAACGCTGGTTCTCTACAACAACGGAGCAAAATTCTGTAAATTTAAATACTTGAGCTTTATATATATATATATATATATATATATATATATGTATATATCATCATCATTGTCAACCATTATCAATCCACTGCTGGACGAAGGTCTCCCCAAGTTTCCTCCACAACGGTCTGTCTTGTGCCAGTCTCCTCCATGTCACTCCCGCATATTTACGAATTTCATCCACCCATCTCCCATGTGGTCTTTTTCTGGGTCTTTTCCTGTCCCTTGGAATCCAATCTAAAATTTCGGCTGTCCATCTATGGTCTGTCCTTCTGGCAGTATGTCCAGCCCATTGCCATTTCAGGGATTTAACTCTGATCATGATGTCTTCCACTCTCGTCATTTTTCGGATCCACGAGTTCCTCTTCTTATCTCTCCTGGTTATACCAAGCATGCACCTTTAAATGCTTCTTTGAGTTGTCTGCAGCCTTTGTATGTCTCTTTTAGTTAAGGTCCACGTCTCTGCACCATACGTAAGCACTGGAAGGATGCATTGATCAAACACTTTTCTTTTAAGACATAATGGCATATTGCTCTTGAAAATTATGCTGTTTCTTCCAAAAGCTCTCCAGGCAAGTTTTGTACGCCGATTAATTTCTTCATCAATGTGACCCTCACTTGATATCTGCTGTCCAAGATAAACATATGTATCTGTTATCTGCAGTTTTTCTCCATCAATCGATAAATCTTCATTTCTTGTAAAAGCATTATACATCAATTTTGTCTTCTGAAAGTTTATTTTTAATCCCACATCTTTACTCTTGTCAGCAAGTTCCTGGACTATACTCTGCAGCTCTGATGGGGTAGTTGCAAAAATGACTACGTCATCAGCAAAACGAAGGTGGGTTAGATAATCTCCATTAATCTTTATCCCTTTGTTTTCCCAGTTCAGTGATTGAAAGACATTTTCCAATGTGGCATTAAAGAGCTTCGGAGATATGGTGTCACCTTGTCTCACTCCCTTTCCAATTTTTATGTGTGTTGTATTTTCAAACAGCCGAATCTTTGCACTTGCATTTTCATAGATGTTATTAATAATATTAATGTATGCATCTTCAATACCGCAGGATTTCAGAGCCGTGGTAACTGCTGATGGTTTCACCGAATCAAAGGCTTTTTCATAATCGATAAAAGCCATGCACAATGGAAGTTCATATTCCCTCGCTCTTTCAATTAGTTCTCTCAGTACGTGGATATGATCTATTGTGCTGTAGCCACTCCTGAATCCAGCTTGTTCTCTCGGTTGAGCCATGTCCAGTGTTACCTTCAAGCGGTGTGAAAGAACTTTAGTGAAGATTTTATAAACCACTGATAGGAGGCTGATAGGTCTGTAGTTCCTGAGATCCTCAATGTCACCTTTTTTATGTAGCAGGATCATTGTAGCATTGTTCCAATCCTCAGGAATCTTTCCTTCATTAAGGCATCGAGTGAAAATTTGGGCGAGTACTGTTTCGATTTCTCCACTTGCTTCTTGTATGATGTCTATAGTAATTCCATCTTCTCCTGGAGCTTTCCCCAGCTTCATGTTCTTGATTGCATGAGCAACTTCTGCTGGGAGGACTGAAAGAACTCTGGTACCTTTCATGATGTCTGGAGTACATGTATCATCCCTTTCATATAATTTGGAGTAGAAATCTTTCACTCTTGTCAAAATTTCGCCTCTATTTCTTGTTATAGAACCATCTTCTTTTCTCAGAGCCATAATCTGTTTTCTTCCCTTACTGAGATGTCCCTTTGCTATCTTAAGGCTTTGGTTGTTTTCAATTGCTTTCCTCACTAGCTCACAGTTGAATTTCCTTACGTCTTCAGTGATACTTTTTCGTGTTGTCTTGCATAGCTCTATATATTCCACTTTGGAAGTCGCATCTTCTTTAGTTGTCCTCATCTCTCTTCTTTTTTGCATCAACATTTTGGTTTTTCCTGATAATTTGTTCACATGCAACTTGTTCTTAGACCCAGCTAATTTTGTTGCTGTTTCCATTAGAGCTTTGGTTACTTTTCTGTTAACTTCCGAAATATCCACTTCTTCCGATGTTAGGCCTTCTAAAGCAGAGAATCTGTTCTTCAGTTCCAACTTGAAAGTATTATGGTGTTTTTTAAGGTTGGTTATGTCAATACATTTTGTTTGTCTTATGAGCTTGCCACGTTCCAGTTTAGTGTTGAGGTGCATCTTACATCTCACCAATCTATGGTCACTACATGTGTTGAACTTGTTCAGCACACTGCAGTCTTCGATGACGAATTTTTTGTTACACATAATAAAATCAATTTCACTTGTCGTTCCAATTGGATGTCTCCATGTCCATTTCCTGTGTGGCTTTTTCTTGAAAAAGGAGTTCAAGATGAAAAATCCTTCTGCCTCTGCAAACTCAACGAGAGTATTTCCACGCTGGTTTCTGTTGCCGTGACCGAATTTACCTACTGAAGTTTCATTCTGTTGCCGTTGCCCTATTTTTGCATTGAAATCTCCCATAATTATCTTCAAGTGCTGCTTACCTTTATTATTTAGATCACGAATTTCCTCATAAAATTCTTCAATTTCTTCTTCAGGATGACTTGTGGTGGGTGCATAAGTTTGAATAATCTGAGCCTGGTATCTTCTCGATAGTTGGATAACGAGTCGTGCAGCTCTGTCAGAGGAACTTTCAACTTCTACCACTTTATCCTTCAGTTTCTTGTTTATTATAAATCCAACACCACTAGTTCTGTCAGTATCTGTCCCACGATAATAGAAGAGATGTCCACTTTTCAGTTCAATGAGATCTTCTCCTTTTCTCCTTACCTCACTTAGCCCGACGATGTCCCACTTGATCCTTTGTAGTTCCTCTTCCAATTCAAGAAGCCTTGAATCAGAAGATAGGGAGCGTCCGTTATAGGTAGCCAAGGTCAGCATCAAATGGCAGCCTAGTCCGGTCCTCCGGGGATTCTTAGCACCCTCTGCCTTCATGTCGCACTGGCCGCTGCCTTGGCCAGGTACATTCCAGCTGCCGGAGACTGAGGGCCAAGATTTAAGTTGTAGAGTCATTTTGGAGGTGTTTGGCCATAACTCACCACGCTGGCCAAGCGGGTTGGTGAGTGTGGGATAGCATTTCCTCTGATCCCGATGGTATAGTTATACCGCTATTGGCGGTCGTCAGAGCCCCTTTAGTGGGAACAGGATGCACCACGAGAAGGCGGGGTTGACATTTGTCAAGGAGAGGCTGTGATGTTACGCATCACCTGACCTTACATCCCTATATATATATATATATATATATATATATATATATATATATATATATATATTATCATCATCATCATCATCATCATCATCGTCAACCATTATCAATCCACTGCTGGACGAAGGTCTCCCCAAGTTTCCTCCACAACGGTCTGTCTTGTGCCAGTCTCCTCCATGTCACTCCTGCATACTTTCGAATTTCATCCACCCATCTCCCATGTGGTCGTCTTCTGGGTCTTTTCCTGTCCCTTGGAATCCAATCTAAAATTTCGGCTGTCCATCAATGATCTGTCCTTCTGGCAGTATGTCCAGCCCATTGCCATTTCAGGGATTTAACTCTGATCATGATGTCTTCCACTCTTGTCATTTTTCGGATCCACGAGTTCCTCTTCTTATGTCTCCTGGTTACACCAAGCATGCACCTCTCCATGCTTTTTTGAGTTGTCTGCAGCCTTTGTATGTCTCTTTTAGTTAAGGTCCACGTCTCTGCACCATACGTAAGCACTGGAAGGATGCATTGATCAAACACTTTTCTTTTAAGACATAATGGCATATTGCTCTTGAAAATTATGCTGTTTCTTCCAAAAGCTCTCCAGGCAAGTTTTGTACGCCGATTAATTTCTTCATCAATGTGACCCTCACTTGATATCTGCTGTCCAAGATAAACATATGTATCTGTTATCTGCAGTTTTTCTCCATCAATCGATAAATCTTCATTTCTTGTAAAAGCATTATACATCAATTTTGTCTTCTGAAAGTTTATTTTTAATCCCACATCTTTACTCTTGTCAGCAAGTTCCTGGACTATACTCTGCAGCTCTGATGGGGTAGTTGCAAAAATGACTACGTCATCAGCAAAACGAAGGTGGGTTAGATAATCTCCATTAATCTTTATCCCTTTGTTTTCCCAGTTCAGTGATTGAAAGACATTTTCCAATGTGGCATTAAAGAGCTTCGGAGATATGGTGTCACCTTGTCTCACTCCCTTTCCAATTTTTATGTGTGTTGTATTTTCAAACAGCCGAATCTTTGCACTTGCATTTTCATAGATGTTATTAATAATATTAATGTATGCATCTTCAATACCGCAGGATTTCAGAGCCGTGGTAACTGCTGATGGTTTCACCGAATCAAAGGCTTTTTCATAATCGATAAAAGCCATGCACAATGGAAGTTCATATTCCCTCGCTCTTTCAATTAGTTCTCTCAGTACGTGGATATGATCTATTGTGCTGTAGCCACTCCTGAATCCAGCTTGTTCTCTCGGTTGAGCCATGTCCAGTGTTACCTTCAAGCGGTGTGAAAGAACTTTAGTGAAGATTTTATAAACCACTGATAGGAGGCTGATAGGTCTGTAGTTCCTGAGATCCTCAATGTCACCTTTTTTATGTAGCAGGATCATTGTAGCATTGTTCCAATCCTCAGGAATCTTTCCTTCATTAAGGCATCGAGTGAAAATTTGGGCGAGTACTGTTTCGATTTCTCCACTTGCTTCTTGTATGATGTCTATAGTAATTCCATCTTCTCCTGGAGCTTTCCCCAGCTTCATGTTCTTGATTGCATGAGCAACTTCTGCTGGGAGGACTGAAAGAACTCTGGTACCTTTCATGATGTCTGGAGTACATGTATCATCCCTTTCATATAATTTGGAGTAGAAATCTTTCACTCTTGTCAAAATTTCGCCTCTATTTCTTGTTATAGAACCATCTTCTTTTCTCAGAGCCATAATCTGTTTTCTTCCCTTACTGAGATGTCCCTTTGCTATCTTAAGGCTTTGGTTGTTTTCAATTGCTTTCCTCACTAGCTCACAGTTGAATTTCCTTACGTCTTCAGTGATACTTTTTCGTGTTGTCTTGCATAGCTCTATATATTCCACTTTGGAAGTCGCATCTTCTTTAGTTGTCCTCATCTCTCTTCTTTTTTGCATCAACATTTTGGTTTTTCCTGATAATTTGTTCACATGCAACTTGTTCTTAGACCCAGCTAATTTTGTTGCTGTTTCCATTAGAGCTTTGGTTACTTTTCTGTTAACTTCCGAAATATCCACTTCTTCCGATGTTAGGCCTTCTAAAGCAGAGAATCTGTTCTTCAGTTCCAACTTGAAAGTATTATGGTGTTTTTTAAGGTTGGTTATGTCAATACATTTTGTTTGTCTTATGAGCTTGCCACGTTCCAGTTTAGTGTTGAGGTGCATCTTACATCTCACCAATCTATGGTCACTACATGTGTTGAACTTGTTCAGCACACTGCAGTCTTCGATGACGAATCTTTTGTTACACATAATAAAATCAATTTCACTTGTCGTTCCAATTGGATGTCTCCATGTCCATTTCCTGTGTGGCTTTTTCTTGAAAAAGGAGTTCAAGATGAAAAATCCTTCTGCCTCTGCAAACTCAACGAGAGTATTTCCACGCTGGTTTCTGTTGCCGTGACCGAATTTACCTACTGAAGTTTCATTCTGTTGCCGTTGCCCTATTTTTGCATTGAAATCTCCCATAATTATCTTCAAGTGCTGCTTACCTTTATTATTTAGATCACGAATTTCCTCATAAAATTCTTCAATTTCTTCTTCAGGATGACTTGTGGTGGGTGCATAAGTTTGAATAATCTGAGCCTGGTATCTTCTCGATAGTTGGATAACGAGTCGTGCAGCTCTGTCAGAGGAACTTTCAACTTCTACCACTTTATCCTTCAGTTTCTTGTTTATTATAAATCCAACACCACTAGTTCTGTCAGTATCTGTCCCACGATAATAGAAGAGATGTCCACTTTTCAGTTCAATGAGATCTTCTCCTTTTCTCCTTACCTCACTTAGCCCGACGATGTCCCACTTGATCCTTTGTAGTTCCTCTTCCAATTCAAGAAGCCTTGAATCAGAAGATAGGGAGCGTCCGTTATAGGTAGCCAAGGTCAGCATCAAATGGCAGCCTAGTCCGGTCCTCCGGGGATTCTTAGCACCCTCTGCCTTCATGTCGCACTGGCCGCTGCCTTGGCCAGGTACATTCCAGCTGCCGGAGACTGAGGGCCAAGATTTAAGTTGTAGAGTCATTTTGGAGGTGTTTGGCCATAACTCACCACGCTGGCCAAGCGGGTTGGTGAGTGTGGGATAGCATTTCCTCTGATCCCGATGGTATAGTTATACCGCTATTGGCGGTCGTCAGAGCCCCTTTAGTGGGAACAGGATGCACCACGAGAAGGCGGGGTTGACATTTGTCAAGGAGAGGCTGTGATGTTACGCATCACCTGACCTTACATCCCTATATATATATATATATATATATATATATATATATATATATATATATTATCATCATCATCATCATCATCATCATCGTCAACCATTATCAATCCACTGCTGGACGAAGGTCTCCCCAAGTTTCCTCCACAACGGTCTGTCTTGTGCCAGTCTCCTCCATGTCACTCCTGCATACTTTCGAATTTCATCCACCCATCTCCCATGTGGTCGTCTTCTGGGTCTTTTCCTGTCCCTTGGAATCCAATCTAAAATTTCGGCTGTCCATCAATGATCTGTCCTTCTGGCAGTATGTCCAGCCCATTGCCATTTCAGGGATTTAACTCTGATCATGATGTCTTCCACTCTTGTCATTTTCGGATCCACGAGTTCCTCTTCTTATGTCTCCTGGTTACACCAAGCATGCACCTCTCCATGCTTTTTGAGTTGTCTGCAGCCTTTGTATGTCTCTTTTAGTTAAGGTCCACGTCTCTGCACCATACGTAAGCACTGGAAGGATGCATTGATCAAACACTTTTCTTTTAAGACATAATGGCATATTGCTCTTGAAAATTATGCTGTTTCTTCCAAAAGCTCTCCAGGCAAGTTTTGTACGCCGATTAATTTCTTCATCAATGTGACCCTCACTTGATATCTGCTGTCCAAGATAAACGTACGTGTCTGTTATCTCCAGCTTTTCTCCATCAATCGATAAATCTTCATTTCTTGTAAAAGCATTGAACATCACTTTTGTCTTCTGAAAGTTCATTTTTAATCCCACTTCTTTACTCTTGTCAGCAAGTTCCTGGATCATACTCTGCAGCTCTGATGGGGTAGTTACAAAAATGACTACGTCATCAGCAAAATGAAGGTGGGTTAGATAATCTCCATTAATCTTTATCCCCTTGTTTTCCCAGCTCAGTGACTGAAAAACACCCTCCAATGTGGCATTAAAGAGCTTCGGAGATATGGTGTCACCTTGTCTCACTCCCTTTCCAATTTTTACGTGTGTTGTATTTTCAAACAGCCTAATCTTTGCACTTGCATTTTCATAAATGTTATTAATAATATTAATGTATGCATCTTCGATACCGCAGGTTTTCAGAGCCATTGTAACTGCTGATGGTTTCACCGAATCAAAGGCTTTTTCATAATCTATAAAAGCCATGCACAATGGAAGTTCATATTCCCTCGCTCTTTCAATTAGTTCTCTCAGCACGTGGATATGATCTATTGTGCTGTAGCCACTCCTGAATCCAGCTTGTTCTCTCGGTTGAGCCATGTCCAGTGTTACCTTCAAGCGGTGGAAAGAACTTTAGTGAAGATTTTATAAACTACTGATAGGAGGCTGATAGGTCTGTAGTTTCCGAGATCCTCAATGTCACCTTTCTTATGTAGCAGGATCATTGTAGCGGTGTTCCAATCCTCAGGAATCGTTTCTTCATTAAGGCATCGGGTGAAAATTTGGGCGAGTACTGTTTCGATTTCTCCACTTGCTTCTTGTATGATGTCTACAGTAATTCCATCTTCTCCTGGAGCTTTTCCTCGCTTCATGTTCTTGATTGCATGTGCAACTTCTGCTGGAAGGACTGGAGGAACTCTGGTACTGGTATCTTTCATGATGTCTGGAGTGCATATATCATCCCTTTTATATAATTTGGAGTAGAAATCTTTCACTCTTGTCAAAATTTCGCCTCTATTTCTTGTTACAGAACCATCTTCTTTTCTCAGTGCCATAATCTGTTTTCTTCCCTTACTGAGATGTCCCTTTGCTATCTTTAGGCTTTGGTTGTTTTCAATTGCTTTCCTCACTAGTTCACAGTTGAATTTCCTTACTTCTTCAGTGATACTTTTTCGTACTGTCTTGCATAGCTCTATATATTCCACTTTGGAAGTCACATCTTCTTTAGTTGTCCTCATCTCTCTTCTTTTTTGCATCAACATTTTGGTTTTTCCTGATAATTTGTTCACATGCAACTTTTTCTTAGACCCAGCTAATTTTGTTGCTGTTTCCATAAGAGCTTTGGTTACTTTTCTGTTAACTTCAGAGATGTCCACTTCTTCTGATGTTAGGCCTTCTAAAGCAGAGAACCTGTTCTTCAGTTCTAACTTGAAGGTATTATGGTGTTTTTTAAGGTTGGTTATGTCAATAGATTTTGTTTGTCTTATGAGCTTGCCACGTTCAAGTTTAGTGTTGAGGTGCATCTTACATCTCACCAATCTATGGTCACTACCTGTGTTGAACTTGTTTAGCACACTGCAGTCTTCTATGACAAATTTTTTGTTACACATAATAAAATCAATTTCACTTGTCGTCCCATTTGGATGTCACCAGGTCCATTTCCTGTGTGGCTTTTTCTTGAAGAAGGAGTTCAAGATGAAAAACCCTTCTGCCTCTGCAAACTCAACGAGAGTATTTCCACGCTGGTTTCTGTTGCCATGACCGAATTTACCTACTGAAGTTTCATTCTGTTGCCGCTGCCCTATTTTTGCATTGTAATATCCCATAATTATTTTCAAGTGCTGCTTACCTTTATTATTTAGATGACAAATTTCCTCATAAAGATCTTCAATTTCTTCTTCAGGATGACTTGTGGTGGGTGCATAAGTTTGAATAATCTGAGCCTGGTATCTTTTCGATAGTTGGATAACGAGTCGTGTAGCTCTGTCAGAGGAACGTTCAACTTCTACCACTTTATCCTTCAGTTTCTTGTTTATTATAAATCCAACACCACTAGTTCTGCCAGTATCTGTCCCACGATAGTAGAAGAGATGTCCACTTTTCAGTTCGATGAGATCTTCTCCTTTTCTCCTTACCTCACTTAGCCCCACGATGTCCCACTTGATCCTTTGTAGTTCCTCTTCCAATTCAAGAAGCCTTGAATCAGAAGATAGGGAGCGTCCATTGTAAGTAGCCAAGGTCAGCATGAGATGGCAGCCTAGTCCGGTCCTCCGGGGATTCTTAGCCCCCTCTGCCTTCATGTCGCACTGACCGCTGCCTTGGCCAGGTACATTCCAGCTGCCGGAGACTGAGGGCCAAGATTTAAGTTGTGGAATCATTTTGGAGGTGTTTGGCCACAACTCACCACGCTGGACAAGCGGATTGATGAGTGTGGGATAGAATTTCCTCTAATCCCCATGGTATAGTTATACCGCTATTGGCGGTCGTCAGAGCCCCTTTAGTGGGAACAGGATGCAATACGAGAAGGCGGGGTTGACATTTGTCAAGGAGAGGCTGTGATGTTACGCATCACCAGACCTTACATCCCTATATATATATATATATATATATATATATATATATATATATATATATATATATATGGGATGTAAGGTCCGGTGATGCGTAACATCACAGCCTCTCCTTGACAAATGTCAACCCCGCCTTCTCGTGGTGCATCCTGTTCCCACTAAAGGGGCTCTGACGACCACCCATAGCGGTATAACTATACCATCGGGATCAGAGGAAATGCTATCCCATACTCACCAACCCGCTTCCCCAGCGTGGTGAGTTATGGCCAAACCCCTCCAAAATGATTCCACAACTTAAATCTTGGCCCTCAGTCTCCGGCAGCTGGAATGTACCTGGCCAAGGCAGCGGCCAGTGCGACATGAAGGCAGAGGGGGCTAAGAACTCGGAGGACCGGACTAGGCTGCCATCTGATGCTGACCTTGGCTACTTACAATGGACGCTCCCTATCTTCTGATTCAAGGCTTCTTGAATTGGAAGAGGAACTACAAAGGATCAAGTGGGGCTAAGTGAGGTAAGGAGAAAAGGAGAAGATCTCATCGAACTGAAAAGTGGACATCTCTTCTACTATCGTGGGACAGATACTAGCAGAACCAGTGGTGTTGGATTTATAATAAACAAGAAACTGAAGGATAAAGTTGTAGAAGTTGAAAGTTCCTCTGACAGAGCTGCACGACTTGTTATCCAACTCTCGAAAAGATACCAGGCTCAGATTATTCAAACTTATGCACCCACCACAAGTCATCCTGAAGAAGAAATTGAAGAATTTTATGAGGAAATTTGTCATCTAAATAATAAAGGTAAGCAGCATTTGAAGATAATTATGGGAGATTTCAATGCAGAAATAGGGCAACGGCAACAGAATGAAACTTCAGTAGGTAAATTCGGTCATGGCCACAGAAACCAGCGTGGAAATACTCTCGTTGAGTTTGCAGAGGCAGAAGGGTTTTTCATCTTGAACTCCTTTTTCAAGAAAAAGCCACACAGGAAATGGACATGGAGACATCCAAATGGGACGACAAGTGAAATTGATTTTATTATGTGTAACAAAAATTCGTCATAGAAGACTGCAGTGTGCTAAACAAGTTCAACACAGGTAGTGACCATAGATTGGTGAGATGTAAGATGCACCTCAACACTAAACTTGAACGTGGCAAGCTCATAAGACAAACAAAATGTATTGACATAACCAACCTTAAAAACACCATAATACCTTCAAGTTAGAACTGAAGAACAGGTTCTCTGCTTTAGAAGGCCTAACATCGGAAGAAGTGGACATCTCTGAAGTTAAAAGAAAAGTAACCAAAGCTCTTATGGAAACAGCAACAAAATTAGCTGGGTCTAAGAACAAGTTGCATGTGAAAAAATTATCAGGAAAAACCAAAATGTTGATGCAAAAAAGAAGAGAGATGAGGACAACTAAAGAAGATGTGACTTCCAAAGTGGAATATATAGAGCTATGCAAGGCAGTAAGAAAAAGTATCACTGAAGACGTAAGGAAATTCAACTGTGAACTAGTGAGGAAAGCAATTGAAAACAACCAAAGCCTAAAGATAGCAAAGGGACATCTCAGTAAGGGAAGAAAACAGATTATGGCACTGAGAAAAGAAGATGGTTCTGTAACAAGAAATAGAGGCGAAATTTTGACAAGAGTGAAAGATTTCTACTCCAAATTATTTGAAAGGGATGATATATGCACTCCAGACATCATGAAAGATACCAGTACCAGAGTTCCTCCAGTCCTTCCAGCAGAAGTTGCACATGCAATCAAGAACATGAGGCCAGGAAAAGCTCCAGGAGAAGATGGAATTACTGTAGACATCATACAAGAAGCAAGTGGAGAAATCGAAACAGTACTCGCCCAAATTTTCACCCGATGCCTTAATGAAGGAAAGATTCCTGAGGATTGGAACACCGCTACAATGATCCTGCTACATAAGAAAGGTGACATTGGGGATCTCGGAAACTACAGACCTATCAGCCTCCTATCAGTAGTTTATAAAATCTTCACTAAAGTTCTTTCACACCGCTTGAAGGTAACACTGGACATGGCTCAACCGAGAGAACAAGCTGGATTCAGGAGTGGCTACAGCACAATAGATCATATCCACGTGCTGAGAGAACTAATTGAAAGAGCGAGGGAATATGAACTTCCATTGTGCATGGCTTTTATCGATTATGAAAAAGCCTTTGATTCGGTGAAACCATCAGCAGTTACAATGGCTCTGAAAACCTGCGGTATTAAAGATGCATACATTAATATTATTAATAACATCTATGAAAATGCAAGTGCAAAGATTAGGCTGTTTGAAAATACAACACACGTAAAAATTGGAAAGAGAGTGAGACAAGGTGACACCATATCTCCGAAGCTCTTTAATGCCACATTGGAGGGTGTTTTTCAGTCACTGAGCTGGGAAAACAAGGGGATAAAGATTAATGGAGATTATCTAACCCACCTTCGTTTTGCTGATGACGTAGTCATTTTTGTAACTACCCCATCAGAGCTGCAGAGTATGATCCAGGAACTTGCTGACAAGAGTAAAGAAGTGGGATTAAAAATGAACTTTCAGAAGACAAAAGTGATGTTCAATGCTTTTACAAGAAATGAAGATTTATCGATTGATGGAGAAAAGCTGGAGATAACAGACACGTACGTTTATCTTGGACAGCAGATATCAAGTGAGGGTCACATTAGTGAAGAAATTAATCGGCGTACAAAACTTGCCTGGAGAGCTTTTTAAAGAAACAGCAAAATTTTCAAAAGCACTATACCATTATGTCTTAAAAGAAAAGTGTTTTATCATTGCATCCTTCCAGTGCTTACGTATGGTGCGGAGACGTGGACCTTAACTAAAAGAGACATACAAAGGCTGCAGACAACTCAAAAAAGCATGGAGAGGTGCATGCTTGGTGTAACCAGGAGAGATAAGAAGAGGAACTCGTGGATCCGAAAAATGACAAGAGTGGAAGACATCATGATCAGAGTTAAATCCCTGAAATGGCAATGGGCTGGACATACTGCCAGAAGGACAGATCATCGATGGACAGCCGAAATTTTAGATTGGATTCCAAGGGACAGGAAAAGACCCAGAAGAAGACCACATGGGAGATGGGTGGATGAAATTCGAAAGTATGCAGGGGTGACATGGAGGAGACTGGCACAAGACAGACCGTTGTGGAGGAAACTTTGGAAGACCTTCGTCCAGCAGTGGATTGATAATGGTTGACAATGATGATGAATGATGATGATGATATTTATAGGGGTTGTCCAAAATAAGGGAAACACTTTGAAACAAATAGGTATTACGCACCTACTATGGTGTGGGAGCACCCTTGGCATTTACAACTGCTTCAATCATCCTTGGAATGGACGCATACAAGACCTGGTTGGTGGTAAGTTCTATGTTGTACCATTCTTCCTGCAGAAATTGCTCCAATTCCTTGAGAGACGCCGGACGAGGATAACGGGAGCGCACTCTGTTTCCCAAAACAGACAAGAGGGGCTCAATGATGTTTAAGTCCCGAGATTGTGCAGACTAGAGAGAACGTGCGCAACTTCATCCTCTTGTTCCTCAAACCATGATTGAACAGTTCGACTTCTGTGAATCGGGGCATTATCATCTTGAAAGGTGCAATCCCCTGACGGAAACAATGTCTGCGCCATTAAACATACATGGTCGGCCAAAAGGGTATGACATAGCCACCGCTACTGATCCGTCCGTGTAAGGTGATAATGGGACCTGCTGCAAACAACGAGATCATGGCCAGAACCATTACGGAACCACTCCTGTGCTTCACTATAGGAAGGAGGCAGTCTGTGTTGAAGGCTTCTGCGGGGGTTCTCCACACGTTAACCCGTCCTGTGATGCGGAATAGTGAGAAACGTGATTCATCAGAAAAAACGACATGTTTCCATTGATCAGCAGCCCACATTTATATTCTTGGCACCACTGAAGTCTCGTACTCACATTCACCTGTGACACTAGGGGTTTTGCAACCGCAGCTCTACCGTAAATATTGTGCTTATGCAATTGCCTTCGATTGGTATGGGTTGACACTGAGTTTTGGAGATGTGCATTAAGCTTAGCAGTCACTTTCGACGCCGTGGTCTTCCTCCTTGCCTTAACAACAAACTTTAATGTTCTACTGTCTCTGGCAGTGAGTTTGGTCTTCCTTCCGCAGTTGTGTCTCGCAGATGATGTTGTGCCGTGAACATTGTATGTTTTCATGACCTTCGACACGGTACCTCTCGATACCCACAATACCTGTGCCACTGTGGTTACCGACTCACCAACCAGACTGCTCCTACAAACTGCCCTCTTTGGAACTCCGACAGGTTACTCATTGTTCCTACACTTGGAAAAAAATTATGCAAACATCAATTTACAATGCAATCACACAGACCTTTGAGATTATAAGCAACGCTTTTTTACAAAACAAGTTGCAGCTCCATGTTCGTTTTACTCAAAAAGGAACACACACCAAAGTCACTGTTTTCAGCAAAGTGTTTCCATTATTTTGGACAAGTTCTGTATAGACAGGTGATGGTTATTTAGTCGACCCTCTTGTATGGCTTTCATGTCTTCTGCCTACCTTTCAAACATTTTTTGGTTCTCTTCACGCCGTCCCGGTGGCGCAGTGGTCTAAGCGATGGCCTCTGATCATTCGTTCGAAAGGGGTCCGGGTTCGAATCCCGGTGGCGTAGTGGTTTAAGCGATGGCCTCTCATCATTCGTTCAAAAGGGGTCCGGGTTCGAATCCTGAAGAGGCATGGATGATGTGTTTGTCTTACGGCACTGGCTCTCTCCCTTCCCTGAAACCATTGACTCTAAATTAGGGACGGGCGACTGCTTATACCCCATTGAGTTGCTCACGGTGGTCGTTAAACCTTCAATAAAAAAAAACACCCTCTCCACCGTTGTATTTTATCCACTTCGTAATCCACTATACCTGGCAAATTCATCAAACAAAATCCTGGAACAACATACACTGGTGTGCAAAAATTAGGGACGAAGAGAAGAAATGAACATAGCAGCGGAACGAGCAGGCATAACGGACCGAAAGACCACTCAGGTGATAGACTAGGGTCCGGTACGATAGGACATGCGCATATATGCAGCATGACGTAGGGGAGAGTGTGGAAGGGTATAAAGCACAAGGGTGGTGTACAGTCAGCAATTCGGTAAAGCTATTGCACGGTGTACATCGGTTTGAACAACGTCGAGTTGCTGCCACCGTGTGATATGTCCAACAGGCAATCCAGTAGACAACATCTGGATTACTTTACCCGAGGTCGCGTCATTGGGAAGTTGGAAGATGGTCGAAGTGTGACTAGCATGGCCGCCGAGTTCGAGATCGCTCACGGCATCGTTTTACGGGCTTGGAGAGCATTTTAAACGACAGGAACAGCTGTCTGAGAGTTTGGCAGTGGTCGTCCACGAGCAATCACTGCGGCGGACGACCGGTATATTGTCCTATAGGTGAGAAGAGACAGACGGCAGACAGCGGGAGAAATTGCAAGGCACATGCAACAGACAACTGGACGTCCGCTATAGCGTTTTACCGTGGCCAGGAGGCTGCACAAAGGTGGTCTATTTGCACGACGACCAGTACGGTGTGAGCCATTAAAGCCTGCTCATCGGAGACGGCTGTTTCTGGGGTGCCAGCGATGGGGTCGTGTTCTGTTTACGGATGAGAGCCGATTTCATCTGACGAGCGATTCTGGACGTATACACATCTGGAGAGAGCAGGGAACACGCAATCACACCTCCAACATCATCGAAAGGGACCAGTTTGGAGATAGCGGAGTTGTCGTTTGAGACGGTATCATGCCTGGTAGCCGTACTGACCTCCACATCTTCCAAGGAGGTTCAGTCACTGTTATCTGCTATTGTATCGAGGTTCTCCTGCCTCACGTGCGTTTGTATTGAGGTGCTGTAGGTCCTGAGTTCCTCTTCATGGACGACAACGCTACACCTCAACGTACCGTGGCTGTCGCAGAGCTATGGGAGAGTGAAGATATTCAATGCATATATTAGCCCGCAAAGTCCCCTGACCTAAATCCAATCGAACAAGTGTGGGACCCTCTCGGGAGACGTTTGGCAGTACGTCACTAGCCGCCAGCAACGATTCCGTAGCTGCGATTGGCACTACAAGAGGAATGGGCCGCGATGCCTCAACAGCTCCTTGACAACCTCGTCCTCAGCATGGACAGAAGTTGTAAATCCTGCAACGCAGTCAGGGGTGATCATATCCTTTATTAAAGACTGGATTTTGTTTGGCAGCCGCCTGTCACATGGACGTTTCTGTCTTCTGTCCAGTGGTGCTCGAAGCTACCTTTTTAATAAAGTGCCTTTGTATCCTTTGGATTCCTTGTTTGGACGGCTTTCCTTACTTGTCCCATATCCTTACATCTTGGGGATCTTATGGTATGATTTGAGTCGATGTGGAACACTTCTGCACGACGTTACATTCGAAACACCATCTCGTCCTTAATTTTTGCACGCCAGTGTACTTTTCTCTCAAATGACCAATTATGGATTCTTAATGTGACATTTGGACCAGTTTCTGTTCTTGGAATTCATCCTTAACTTGAATGAATTATATTTCGAAAAAAACGGAAAATCTGAATTTTGAAATCTAACATTTGTTCATTATATCTTCTTAAATAGCATCAGACTAAGGGGAAATTTGATGGTCTGTTCTTTTGACCCCTCCTTGTATCAACAAATAGCAACTTTTAGTTTCGTTGTTTCTTTCGCTTCCACTATTTAAATATTGTATACGCAATACTCAAAAATCGAGAATTTAACCATTAATTTTTATTTTTCCATACACGCGAAATGTAATTAATGATCCCATGGTACTCATTCGGGGATTCGGTAACGCAAAGTCTTCCTAAGCTTAGAAGCAGAACTTCAGAGTTCTGTTCAATTGGAGTAAGTGCCCCATTGTGTGATGTGCATTTAGTTCATCAGATAACTACACAAATGGGTTTTCTATTCGATTAGCCGTAAAGACCATGTATTGAAGATTCCATTGATTAACTCTGAAACAATGAGTTCTGCCGGGAGATAGACTATTTTAAGCGAGATAGAAATACAGAATGGTGAAAACTGAGTCAATTCGAAAGTTTTTAGATTTGTGCGTAATCATTAAGATAGCTCTATCGAATAATAAGTTTCATTACGATCTGGAGGAAAGATTCTGATACCAAAAATCAAATTTCGCGAAGGAATGTATCAAATTTCATTTTATATTTAAAGGCATTTATTCGCAATAAATTAATTAGAATTACTTTGGCATTTTAATAAAAATCGACAGAACCATATAAATGAGTGAACTACGGAGAAAAATTAATTGATAAGTAACGTCACCTACAGCTTGGCGTCGCTGGTATTTGGGGAAGGAAATCATTTGCGCATGCGTTCGGTAGCCGATACTGTGTAGTTGCAAACGAGCTGAGGTTCATTTCACTGTTTGACGTTCTTGAGTAATAGCGTTCGTTTGCCGTTAGTGCTACCACCGAGTTACATATAAAGCAGCAATCAGTAGCGTAGTTTTTGATTCTGGAAGATCGCGCGCCAATCGAAATTCACAGACGTATGGAAGCACTTTATGGTGTGTAAAATCAAGTATGAAAGCAATGCATTGCGTTGCGGCAATACAAGGCCATATTGCAGTCTACAAACGATGGAAACAGTGACAATCCTGAAATTCACATTTGTTCCACAAATTCCTTACAGCTCAGATTTCGCAGCGTCCGATTTCTAGTTCTCAAAATCGAAAGGTGTTTAAAGGTCAACATTTTTCATCCGTTACCGAAGTTGGAGTTACTGTGAGCAAATGGATCAAAAGCAAACCACGGACTTTCTTTCATGGACGGAATAAAAAAAGTTGATAGCACGTTTGGAAAAATGTATAGCCATAAATTGTGACCATGTTGAAAAATAATTTAATGTTTAAGAGAAATTTCCTTCATTTTGATACCGCTTTCATTATTTTAATTAGTCTGAAACTTATTTTGTACGATTCGAGACCTTATTTATCAATCAACCCTCGTAACAAAACACCTATTCTGAAACCACCCAATCCCTTGTAAACATGAATTTTGAAATTCTTTTCATGTTTTAAATGTAAAAAATATTGTATTTCTGATTCAGTGTCTGTATCATATCTTAAGTTCACAGCGATTTCTTTTTCCCGTTGTGTTGATTGTGCCGTCATGGTGACGCAGTGGTCTACGCGATGGCTTCTGACGATTCTTTCGAGAAGGGAGCGGGTTCGGATCCCGATGAGGCATGTATGTGTTTGTCTTATGGCACTGGCTCTCTCCTGGAGCCAGTGGTTCTAAATTAGGGACGGGTTACTGCTTGTAGCCCACTGAGTAGACCATGGTGTTCGTTCAAGACTTATACCGTTGGGTTCACTTGATTTGTCCCCAAATATGTTTCACATCGCGAATTTCATAAATTAGCTAATGCATACTTTCATCTACTTCTACATTTGCTTCAGATCCCTGTTTTTAACTTTTGACTAAAACCAGCGAGAACTTAAAAGTAAGAACTGCTTAACATCATAAGGTAAAAAGAGAGAAATAGAAAAGTTAAATAAAAATAGTAATGATTGAATACAAGTGGAATATAGAAAGGTTAAATAAACATGATCCATGTGCTCCTCCAGCTATCCGATTTGCATTTCAGTCTGATATGTCGCATCAATCTCTAGTGGGTTCTGGATGCTAAGTAGTTGTTGGAATACTTCGCGGCACCGCATTGTTCGTAGCTTGGACGGCGGACAAACATGTGATGTGACCTGATAGGAACATCGTGGGAACTGATTTCGCGAAGAACTGGAAAGGTTTAAAAAATAAAATCTGAATGCTTTCGAATATTGCAGAGATGAAATTCCTAGTCATAGAAAGTAGATATTAAAAGCATTTTTGAAAGATAAAAAGTCTGTGGGTAAACCGTCGGGTACAGATACACAGTCGTCTCAGAATAACATGACAACCTACCTAATAATGGGAATAACCACTCTTGGCCCGCATGACAGCGGCGGACACAATGCGGCCCTGGAAATTTGCCCGAGGCACACGTGTCCTTCGGACTTCAGCAGAGCATGGAGGTCCCGGAGAGGAACTGGCTGTGGGTCGTCGTGTCGAATCTGTCGATCCAGACAGCCCCACAAATGCTCTTTGGCATTGAGGTTGGGCGATTTCGCCGGCCAGCAGAGAACTGAGACATCCCTGTCGTGTTCCTGGATACAGTCACGCACCCCATAAGCGATGTGGCACGGCGCACTGTACTTTTGGTAGACACCATCACCACTAGGGTAAGCGTCCGACAAGAAGAGATGCAAGTGGTCAGCGAGGATGGGCAAGTAGCGTTCAGGAAGCCATCCAGTGGTACCCAGCGGTACAAAATAATACCAGGAAAACACCCCCAGACATGAACACTGCGACCTTCGGTCTGTTCTTGACCGACAAGCGTGTCCTGGTATTAGTTTTCGTGTGTCTGATGACGTATCCACCACTGCCCGTCACTTCTCTGGAGCAGAAACCTCGATTCGTGGAAGAAGGCAACCTTCTTCCAATGACTGTAGTTCCATGCGAACTATAAGCATCGTTGCCGATGGACCTGGGTTAGCATATTCGCCTTGACGCAGCGTCGACTCCATAGACCCATGCGTAACACAGTTCGCTCTACTGTTATCAGGAACAGGTACATGGGTGCCCCAAAGTGTATTTACGTGGTCAGTTGCGTTCATTTACGTGGTCAGTTCCGCGTCGATCGTCCGTTATCATTCGGCGGAGGCGACTATTTTCTGTGGGGTCGATGGCCTTTGGGGCTCCACAGTTATGACGTCATGAGGTACTCAGTGTGCCATTGGTCCATTATTGGTAAACTCATGCTACAGCACCTCGCGAACTGCCCACAAAGTCTGCTGTTTCTGAGATGCTTCCACCGTTGGCGCGGTAGCCGATGATCATTCCTTTTTGAACGTCCGTCAAATCAATACCTCTGTTCGTTGTGCTCACGCACTATGGCTCATCTGCCCTGGCCGGCTGCTTATATCTCAGTGTGGTCGACGTTTTCACATGCATTGTGTGTCGCGCTTGGGAGGATACACTGTATATCAAGGGGTGATCATATTGCTCCGAAACGACCGTTTATAACGTTCTTTCCATGATTCCGGACACATTTGGCAAGCCTAAACTTTCAAAGTTTTATTTTAATTTTTTGTTTTAAACCCGATCTCTGAAGAATTGCTTTTATTCATGCGGCTATCTCAGATCTTTCCAAATACTAAATAATGCGCAGTGATATCAAGAAGGAATATCAATACGAAATTCAAGAAAGTGGTTAAGCCTAACACATTTTGTTTAACTGCCTCGCAAAACTACAGCTAGAATTCTTCCAAATAAATATTACTTCATTCGGAATGTAACCTCTTATTCCAAAGGGAAATATCATGTGAACAGGATAAGATAATACGAAATATATACTACAAACATAAATGAAAAGTGCCATATACACTATCTACCAACAAGTAATTGGACACCCCTGCAATCGACGATATCTGCGGTCCTGATGCACGTCACGGCCACCGCCGTTAAATATCGTTAGGGAAACAACAACGCAACCAGTCGCATGCAAGATGCTACGCAGTTCGGAGCTCTCTAATTTCGAGAAAGGTGTAATCGTCGGGTATCACAGAAATTGCCAATCCATACGTGACATATCCAGCCAGTTGAAGTACCCAAAATCGACAGTGGCCTACGTGATTGGCAAATGGAAGATGAGAGGTGACTGTCGGAATGTGCCCCGACCCGGCAGGCAAACAAAACTGGGAGTTAGAGACCGACGGGTGCTGGCCAGAGAAATTCGGAAGAACCGCACCAAATCGATGAGCCACATCAGCGAGGAGTTTCAGCAGGCATCCGGGAGTGTTCTTTCGATGAATACCATTCGTAAGGAAGCCCATCTGCTCGGTTATCATGGACGTGCTGCCGCCCACAAGCCTTTAATCACAAAGTCCAATAGCGCTGCTCGGCTAACGTGGTGCAAAGAACATCGACAGTGGACCGTTGAAGAGTGGAAACAGGTTCTCTGGAGCGACGAATCAAGGTTCACCCTCTACTGTTTGGAAGGCAGGGTCTGGGTTTCGCGTCTGTCTGGAGAACACCTCCTGCCGGAATGTATTGTGCCAACTGTGAAGTTCGGTGGCGGTGGAATTATGCTATGGGGGTGTTTCTCCTGGTATGGCACGAGACCCTTGGTCGCAATTCCTGGTAGACTCAACACCGAGACCTACTGCACCATTTTGGATGACCATGCGCTTCCTACGTTGTGGCAGTTTTACGGGGTGGACCCATGTTACTTTCAGGATGACAATGCTACCTGTCATGTTGCGAGGTCCACCATGGCTTGGCATGGAGACAATGGGGTTAATCGAATGGACTGGCCTGCGGAGAGCCCGGACCTTAACCCTACTGAGCATCTCTGGGACGAGTTGGAGCGTCGATTTAAGGGGTGCCCCTACCGTCCGAAATCGGTGAAGGAACTGACCTGTCTTCTCCAAGCCGAGTGGAAGAAAATACCGCTAGTCGTCGTACAACTCCTGGTTGAGAGTATGCCCCGGAGGGTCGCAGCTGTAATCGCCGCTCGTGGAGGCTCCACCAACTATTGCAGGTGAATAAACTTTGTCTTCCTTTGCTATCACGGGTGTCCAATTGCTTGTTGGTAGATAGTGTATTTTATCAATTTGAACATATTAGCCTTAGTCCTACTATCAAACATATTGAATAAAAATAACTTTTTAAAATATATGCAAATTGCAAGAACTTCTGCACAAACATAATCTTAGGTTTTTATAAAAAGCCAAATTATATTTAATGTGAAAAACTATTTTGCCATTCATTAATTTCAAAGTTACTCAAAACTAGTCCCTTGCAATTTTTAAGGAAAATATTCCAATTTGTCTCATGATATCAGTTATAATAAATTTCGGTATTTTGTTAGGAATGACTATGCTGAACTAGCTATGAAATTCCGTACGGGAATAACATAGATACAATAATTGTTCATATGTCATCTTAGACTAACACTAAATTTCAGTTAACATTCGTTAGAATAATCTTGAAAATTCGCTGGAGGGATATATACATATATCTTAATCGTAAAAAAAAGTCAATTTGCATGATTTTGTTCGTGGCAATAACAAGACTGTTTTATCTACCCGCTTATAACAAATCACTTAAATTTAATTTTATCTTTTCGATTTAAAATGTCACTGCATTAATATTGACATTACACAAAATTTTATCACACTGAATTATATTATACTAATCATGAATGTCTGTTCTCAGTTATGAGTGCATGAAGTAATAACTTTTTGAAAAAGATTTTAGATTCTCATTATCTCAGTAATGTAGCATCAAACTTGAAATTCCGCTGTCCTACTAATTTTCCATGATTTCTACAATATGCAAGCTGCATTAAATTAATTTTAGAAACTTCATTTTTAGTAAAATCGCTGAATTTGTTTTGGGGCGGGGGGCAAGAGATATTACTTATTTCTTAGTTTAAAAATATATAGTGGACTGTGGTCGTGAAATTTCGTTAGGTCAAGTTGCATTTTAATAATTCTTTAATTTTAATTTGTCTAAAAACATTGCCCTAAATATTTGTGAAAGCGGTATCAGCACAAATACAAGATCGTTACTCCACGGAGAGAGCTTATCGAACAAAATATCAGTTTAGGAATTTAACTGGTAGCATGTTGGAAATTAGCCGTCAACCCGCAGGTAAATATCAGTATTTATAAATATGAATTTGTGGACTGTTTACCTTCGTATTCTTAATTAACGGTCAAGATGATTTTGTGCAAAAATTTAGACTATCAAAGTCGAGAAATTCCTCTGACACTCATAAATTACTCATTTAAATTTAGGACTGGCACGAGGCCAGACATTTAATTAACATAAAACAGATAATGAAAATTAAGTCTGCAATCTACATAGGATGGAAGGTTGTTACATAATATCGCCCCCACCCCCTTTCTTAAGTTGAACTCATCGTTAGAGTTCAACAATATTTTTCGAACATATATTTTCCGGGTTTCAAACAGTTCTCAGGCGAAGAGCTTTTTCTAAGATCTCAATCCACAGATGCAAATTAAATTATCGCACTGTAGATAAGCACTCGCTGGTCGAATTTGCCTGTCAATTAAACACGACAAATGGAAACTCTCATTGTGACAGATGACGAAGAGGGGAGTTAAACCTCATGCCGCTTTAAGCACCGCGCACACACTCCTTAACTGTAGTCACCTGTAGGCCTCTACATACGCTTTTATGGGCACTCATGGGCAACGATGCCGTTGAGATGGAGAACTATGTTCAGGTCTACTAGGCCGCCCCGGTGGCGCAGTGGTCTAAGGCACTGGCCTCTGATCATTCGTCCGTAAGGGGTCCGGGTTCGAATCCCGGTCTGGCATGGATGTTGTGTTTGTCTTACGGCACTGGCTCTCTCCCTTCCCTGGAACCAGTGACCTTAAATTAGGGACGGGCGACTGCTTATAGCCCATTGAGTTGCTCACGGTGGTTGTTAAACCTCCAATCAAAACAAAAAAAAACAAAAAACAGGTCTACTAGCTCTCTACAGATAAATGTGAGTTTCTTCATATCGCAGGTATTCCGCCCTAACCATAAAGAAGGCTGCTGCCTTCTGAGAGAATCATTTCGGTGTCTCCCTGGAGGGAGATGAACAATCGTGCACCAGGAAAGTAGTAAATCCGGCATACGTTTCCTCTCAGTAGCTTCAACCCCACCGTTCGGCCATCGTATAGTTGAAGGAGCACTCTAGGTCGAAACGATAGAACTTCCTCGCGCTTTGGAATCCACTGACTGCCCGAGGCTTTCCTTTCTGGCCCATGGTCTCCCATTCTGTATTCAAGAACTGCTTCACCGATATTCACATTTCGCTAAAAAGTTTCTCTTTTTCCTTGGGATCTGTATTCACTCAGTTGTCACTTACATTGCTTTAACAGCATTTAGCACGATGGAAGAACGGTAAGAGTACACATCTCTTCGTTCTGAAATATACTGTGGCCAGTGAACTCATTGGCGATCCAGACACATACATAACTAGCTGTTCTTTGTCCAGCATCGGGAACGCCGAAAAACAAGACTCACTTTACTCTGTTGGCATTTGAACCGTTTCGAAACATCTAGAAAATGGCGATTTCAACTACTTCATTGGTAATTCCCAACGCACAGTCTACCAAAACACAGAATCCGCCTCCGTCTCCTTCAAAACAACGCAGGTCTTTCGAAGAATTCTCCTTTTGCGGTGCAAAGCCACAAATCGTTACATTTTTGTAAATAAAACGTGTTTTCTCCGCGCTGCGCTATTCGAGCTGATTAAATTAACTACGCCAGCCCAAATTCGCAACAATATTATTAGTAAGGTTATATTTATAAAAAATTTAAAGATAAAAATCTGTTTTTTGGTTTAAATATGACAAGGATGGTAAGTCAGATATAATTTTCAAGTTTACAGATATTACCTGACTTCCCATCCTTGTCATATGTACCACAAAAAAAACTGATTCTCATCTTCAAAATTTGTATTATATAGTGTAATCCCGCATTCCATTCATGATCAAGATTATATTTATATGTTACGCTGAGTGATTACTGAACGACAGCAATTCATATGCGGTGTAAGTTACACTCAGTACTGACTCAACGAGAATCGCGCTGAATGTATGTTAAATGGGTGGACGAAATGTTCATGGGTCAGTTCAGAGGGAAGTTACACATAGGTGGAAGTAAGGGTTTATTGGAATTTGTGAAAAGTACAAATATAAAAGCTCGTATAGGATTGATGCGCTCACTTTCAAAACGGTTATTTATGGGATGTTCGATAGCCTCCTTGGTTGAAGTGTGCCCTTTTGGTTCACTTCAACCATGACAATTTCAAAGACGACAAAAGGTTGATTTCATAGGGCAATCATCACAACAGTCTCGCAGTTGATGGCAAAATACAATGAGTCAACAAGAAACAGTATTCCGTGCGACTATTCATCGCACGGTGAGACAGATGGGGTACAGATAAAAGACCCACTCCGTACATCCTATTTATATATATGTGACCCTTTTGGTGTCGCTGAACCACAAAATATCCACAGTTCGAAGGATGGCCACATTAAACTGTGGGGACCCATTGTTACTGGTCACTCTGTTAAAAATAAGGTCGTCTGTTCCTTTTCCTGCCAGTTTCTCTTCCCAAAAATTAGTATCCTTGGCGTCATACGTCGCTAGTCGAAAAACGTCGCTCATTAATAGTCTGGTACTTGCATTTCTCTCTACCAATGTTCCCATAGTGAGTCCCTAAATTCAACTTTACGTCATTTCCTTTCTGGAACGCCGTTCACGAAGTTATAGGAGGTTGTGTCTAAACCTGAACTTTTGACGTAAAAACTCGACATGAATTGGCTCAAAGAACATGCCGATTGGACCACAGGAAATTGCGTTTTAATCTGATGAATCACGATATGTGACCCATTATGCAGATGTAAGGTCTGTATCTAGCGCACGCAGCTATTTTCTGTTGAGTTCCGTAGGGCAGATATGTGATCTACCTCGTTTTATGGAACCACCAGGGGAGCCACTTGCGTTTCTGTTAAAGGTTCAATTATTTGTCCAGAGTTAGTTCAACTGGCTAATGAACTAATTCTTCTCTTGTAAGACCTCTGCTCATACCATTCAGAATTTATTACGTAGCTCATACGCATTCAGATAGGAAACATCCATCTTGAAAAAAAATAGCTATAGTCCATCTGTTCGACTTCCTCTTGAAAGAATAACGTCTCAACATCTGGTCAGCAGTATCTGCTCCAGCCTTAGTATTGAAATAAAGCATACTTATAGGCTTGTTGGACGAGTGAGTATCCACATCTGGCTGGTCATTCATTGTGCTAAGGAGCACAACTTTTCATTGTTTAGGACAGTACGAAGGTAATGTTGCATCATCAGTGAATGTAAATTTGGTTGAAAACTGAATGCGGCCTTTGACTGAAACAATTTAAGGAAGAAGTTCCATTCTTTTTTCTGTATCTCAAATTGCTAGGCTTTCGTCTTTCCAGTTTCACTGCCAAATTTAGGATAGTAAAGTTATCCCAAGTTATATTTCTTCACCTGTTTTAAAGTTCTTCTACGCCGCCCCGGTGGCGCAGTGGTCTAAGCGATGGTTTCTGATCATTCGTTCGAAACGGGTCCGGGTTCGAATCCCGGTGAGGCATGGACGTTTGTCTTACGGCACTTGCTCTCTCCATTCCGTGGAGCCAATGGCCCTAAATTAGGGACGGGTGACTGCTTACAGCCCATTGAGTTGCTCACGGTGGTCGTTAAACCTCTACTAAAAAAATACTTTTACCGTATCTAGAGCTAAACTCATTGTTTTCCCTTGGTTGTCTTTCTTTGTTTGACCTTTTCCAGTATATACTTGCATGTTCTGAACATACCAAGTGTCAGAACCATACTCTTGCGCAACAGTATGGTTCTATGTTTATCTGGTTTATTCGTAGATGGAATGTATTGCCTGAATGGAGTTTTGAATCGAAAAGTAACCAACTGTTCGTTAATGGTAACTTTGCATGAAGGCACATAGCACTCCTAAAAATGTTTTACCCGTATAGCATACACTGAAGAGCAATTGAATTAGAGGCAGCTGGCGTTATGCAAATGTGGCGCTGTGGGCGGTCTTGTAAACGGAAACGACATGACGTATGCAGCGATCCGACAATATATGGAGTGATGCGACGGGAATCGGTAAGAGTCAGACGCAGTATGGATAGGACGAAGGATCTAAGTGCATTTGATCGTGGCCAGATTGTCGGGGCCCGACGAATGGGTCACTCAATCTCGGATGTCGTGCAGGCACTGGGATTTTCAAGAGCCACTGTGTCACGGGTGCACCATGAGGACATCGAATTCGGTAAAACCATCCCTGCAAGGGCCAACTGCCGTGGACAACAGCGTGTGGATGAGCTGGGTCATCGTCGGCTAGCTCGCATTGTAACAGTGGATAGACTGGCCACAGTGCAAGAAATCACTCTGCAATTTACCGCTGGTACACAAAAACGTGTAAGAAGCCACACCGTCCAGAACTATCTCCTCGCTATGAAGTACAGAAGCCATCGTCTCACGAGGGTATCGCTGCTGACCGCACATCACAGGGTGCAAAGATTAGCATGGGCGCGGGAACATCGCCACTGAACCCTAGACATGTGGGAATATGTTGCCTGGACTGATAAGTGGAGATTTACGTTGGTACATGCGGATGGCAGGATACGATTACGGTGCAAACCACATGAAGCGATGGATCCTTCTTGCCAGCAGTGTATTCTTGAAGCTGGTGGGGGTGGCGTTCTCGTCTGGGGACTGTTTACGTGGACTACAATGGGACCCCTGGTACGTGTGACATCGTCCCTCACAGGTCAACGTTACCGGGATATCCTGGACGACCATTTGCTCCCGTTTGTGCGTCTTCAACATCCCACTGGGGACCTCATCCTGCAACAAGACAATGCATCGTGCCATCGCTCCCGAATTGTATCCGAATGGTTGGATGAACCCTCCACCGTCGTGCCCTCGCTTCCTTGGCAAGCTAGGTCATCTGACCTCAATCTCATCGAGCACATCTGGGATGCCATCGAAAGAGATGTTCGAGGCTCTGACCCCCTCCATCAAATCTTCATGAACTGTGGGAGCTCGTTCAGGGGTTGTAGATCCATATGGCTTCCCAACGCTTCCGGTGTCTTGTCGAGTCCATGCCGAGACGAATCGCCGCCGTCATCAGGGCGGAAGGTGGTGCTACACGTTACTAGACAGGTATCTCTAATTCAATTGCTCTTCAGTGTATATGTGCCACACAGGCTCAAAGTTTTCGCGTACTCTCTACCTTCATCTTTTTTGAACATCGTTGAATTGAAGACTTCTATCTCATCGAATCTGTTACTTGCCGTAGTTTTTAAAAAAATAGGTCTCCTATTTTAATTGTTCCACAGCTGAGTAATTGCTTCATTTTTGGATATATAATACTTCAGCAAAAAAGCAAAATTCCAAAAGAGCGCCGAAGTTCTATGATGCCCAGATTGTTCAGTTTCTGAAAAAAAACGCTCATCTTTTTTATTCGTCCATTTCATAATTTTATTATAACATGTTTTTTCAGAAATAATTCAAATGTTGATAGTATTGTATCAATATTTCGCTTTCAATGACTAATGGGGTCCAGGTGTTGCTGTGAAAATATTGCAGTGCTCTCCTACCAGCTGCTGGTAGTCTCGGCGTCGAAAACCATTGAATGCTCATACTTCTTTTATCTCTTTTCTCTTCCGCCGAAGACGGGTTAAGTCTTCCATTGAGCAGATTCTCCCAATCTTCTCCGTTCCTTGTTTCCGAAAAAGTTCACCATATGTTCTGAAGCCCGAGATGTTCTTTGGTTTCAGCTAGGTAAGTACTGGTCTCCCAGGTCTATTTTCTGCTGTGAAAGTACTTATTAAGATGTCAGGTATTCTGTTTTTTTCCATGCCTGCAAGGTGACCGAACGATCTCAGTTACTGTTTTTCAATATTGTCACATGATGACATTTCTTTTCTGGCTATTCTATTTGTTTTCTTTTCTGTCCAGATTGTTTTATTTTTCTTAAGCATTTCATTTCAAACTCTAATATATTTTTTTCTCTTCTCTTCACTTAATTGTCCACACTTCTGCTCCATAGATAACCGTTGGAAAGATTATTGATTCCTATAATTAGAATTTCGCTTGTTTGGATATCTTGTTTGCTTTTCAGATTTTCTGTCATTTTCCCCATCGCCGTCCATCCTATTGCTATTCTGTATTTGATGGCTTCGAGTGCATCTATTATTTCTGTTAGTCTTTATCCAAGGTAAATAAAGCTCTCAACTTGATCTATTTGTTCGCCATTTAGGGTGACTACGGTGTTAGTTGTGTTTTTACATATTTTCATAAATTTTGTCTTTTGCAGAGTTATTACACGATCATGTATCTTACCGATTTCATTAAGTTTATTTATCAACGTCTGTAATTCATTTGGGGTTTTTGTAATAAGAATGAGATGGTCTGCATATTAAAAATTATTTATTCACTATATTAACAAGTCACCGGTCACCCCTTCAAGAACCAAATGAACGGATCCGCTGCGTTTTTAAGATGCGCGGTACAGCTACAAATGGTACAAAAACAAGCCTGCAGCTTACCATGATCATATCGCACTGTGAGGTTGAGTGAAAATGTCGCGGCGGTAGAGAACTAACTTTGAGAAAGGAAAAATTGTTTGGTGTTATATTAGTGGGTTGTCCATAACAGAAACCGAGAGGCGTTGAAACATACCCAAGTCAACTGTTTTGGATGTACTGAATGCGTTGACGACACATGACGTGCCTGAAGAAGCAAAACGTACCTGCAGACAAAAGAAAATCGGTGATAGAGGACGTCGAAGCCTCAGGAGATTCCTTACAGCTAATCGACGCAGTACTGCACAAGATCTCGGTTTGCAGGTTAGTCAAAATGCTGGAACATCGGTATGTACAGGTACCATTTGCACAGAACTTCATTCCATGGGTTACCGTGGCCGTGCGTCTGCTCATAAGCCTTTCATCTCCACTCGGAATGCTACTTGTCGTTTAGCATGGTGTAAAGAACACTTATCGTGGACCGTAGATCTATGGAATCGGGTCATACGGACTGATGAATCCAGATATACGATCCTTCAGTCTGATGGCTGTGTGTGGGTATGGAGGCAGCCGTGGGAACGCTATTTACCACACTGTACTGTTCCTGAGATCAAGTTTGGAACTGGCAGTGTACTCGTTTGGGGGTGTTTTTCGTGGTATGGTACAGCCCCATTAGTTATCGTGGAGAAACCTGTTAACCAGCATGTCTACCTAAATATTCCGGAAAATTATGCGTGGCAATGCTATGGAACAGAGCCTTGTTGGTACTTGAAGGATACTGCACCGAGCCATAAAGTAAAGATTGTTACGGCGTGGTTTGACAATAATTCCGTATCGTGTGTGGACTGGCCAGTACTGGGCCCTGATTTTAATTCCAGAGAGCACCTATGGGATGAATTAGAGCGCCGAATAAGAAGTTTGAAACCACGGCCTGGTACTAAACAACAGTTAGCGGCAGCATTATTTACTTAATGAAAGTGCGTGTGTTCCAAAACCTTGTCCTAAGCATGTCTGAAAGGGTCAGTGCATGCATATTAAGTCCAAAGGCGGACTAACAGCGTGCTAATGTATGTCAATAAATGCTATGTTGCATTTCTCTTTTAGATGTCCGACGACCTTTGTCAATATAGTGTATTTAGACCATTGATATTAATTCCAGTTTCATTTATTTCATTATTACAACTTATTCCAAGGATATGTTACGTAGTCATTGGGATGTTGGGAATCCCTGCATTCCCCTTCGGAATCTCTATTGGTTTTGTTTTAAGTGTCCTTTTTAATTACTGCATTTGTCTTTGAGTAGTATTTAATTAATAACTTTATTATATATTAATCTCTTGCTTTCAGTAATAGAACGTTTTCTCTGTTAATGATATCAAAAGTTTGTTTAAAATCCACAAAGCAGCAATACAGTTCATTTATGGTCTTCCCAGCTGTGTTCTGCAAATTTGTGTAACGCAAAAATCTGGTGTATTGTTGAGTAGTTTCATCTAAAGCCAGCTTATACTATGCTTATCAGTTCTTCACAGGTTCTTCTTAGTCTATTTTGCATAATTGTTACAAATTTAATACTTAGAGATAGGTAGATTGTTTCGGCTTCTTCGGCAGCAACTTATTTATCTCTTGAATAACAATCTGAATATTGAAATTATCAGTGTCAGAACTGGCTTTAACAAATCATTCTCACTTGAAACACTGCTGGAAGGAATAAACTCGTCACAGCTGCATCCAAAAGCAGACTCGTCATTGTTATCAATTATATTTGCTGCAATTTTTGTTCTCTTTACATAAAATGTCTGGCAATTTAATTTTCGACTTATGTCCGTAACTGAAGTTATACATATGTAGCACTGGACAAAACAAAACCCATGAGCCAGAGTTCGTAATGTCAAACTGAAAGTGGGTTGCATCATACGGAAAACAGACGAAAAAGGGATTGCCAGACATTTTATGGGAAAGAACAAGAATTGCTGGAAGTATAATTGAAAACAGAGATGATGAGGAATCTGCGTTTGGATACAGAAGTGACGATGTTATTCCTTCCAGCAGTGTGTGAAGTGAGATAAATGTGTTAAAGCCAGTTCTGACACTGATAATTTCCATATTCAGACTTTATTCAAGGGATCAAGAAGTTACTCCCGAAGAAGACGAAATAACCTACCTATCCAAAAACACTTTCATCTTGATTTTTCAGCTAAGGACTCAGTGAATCTAAATGGACTGGTTATTGCCTGAAAGTTTGCAAGTAACCGAAATTCTTCACAAACCAGGTGTGTGCGTGGTGTCAGGAATTTAGCTGACGACACACCATTTCTTCGAGGTATGCTATAACGACATATCATAAAACTGTTTCAAATTATTCCGCAAAGTGAATAACACAGTGCGTCAAAGAATTTTTAAGACTGGGTCTGTAAAATGAAATAGAAACAAGAAATTAGAATTTGTTTTGGTTTGTTATTCAAAATAAGTCAATCCGGCTTCAATACACTTGTTACAGCGATTTAACAATGATTCGAATGCCTGTTCCAGTTCACTTTGCGGAGTTGTCTCCAAAGCACGCGTCGAAGCTGTTTGTATGGTCGAAATATCATCAAAATAACACCCTTTTTAACGCCATTTTAAGTTTTGGAAGCAAAGAAAAGTCGCAGGGTGCTAAATCAGGCGAACACCGTGGATGATTCAACACACAGATATTTTTTTGCCAAAAATCTACGAACAAGAAGTGAGGTGTGACTGGGTGCATTATCGTGCAACAAACACCAACTGTTTTAATCTCGATATTCTTGAGGAATGCGACGAATTCTGCCCATCAAACGCCTCAAAACATTTAAATAAAACTCACCAGTAATTGTTTGTCCACTTGGAACAAATTCTTTGTGGATAATACCCTTACTATCGAAGAATGTAATGAGCATTGTTTTGATTTTCGATGGAACTTTTCTTCTTTTTTGGCTTGTGGCGAGTTTTTTGACTTCCATTCCGCACTTTGTCGCTTTGTTTTAGGATCATATTGAAAACACCATGTTTCATCACCTGTAAGATTCGCTTTTAAGAAGTTTGGATCATTTTCAGCGGCTGAAATGATGTCTCTGCAATGTGCATTTGTCCTTGATTTTTGTTCATTGTTTAACTTGTGTGGAACAAATTTAGCACAGACTTTTTTGTTTTGCCCAAATCTCCATGCAGGATGGTTCGAATCGTTTCTTTGTTGATGTTTAAAGACTCTTCCATCATTCTTAGTGACGCACATCGATTGTTCGCCACGAAATCATGCACTTTTTCAATAATCTCAGGTGTCCTAGATGAACTTGGTCTTCCGGTATGCTTATCTTCTAGCGTCTCTCTTCCGTCCAAAAAACGTTTGTGCCACAGGAAAACATTTGATCTATTTAAACAAAACTCACCGTAAACTTGTTTCATCATTTGGTACGTTTCCGAGGCACTTTTACCAAGTTTTACGTTAAATTTAATAACAGCCCTTTGTTCCATCTTAATAATTCAACATGAAAAAGTTTTTACTTCTCTAATGAACGCCCGTTTCGTTTGAGTTACTTTAACAACTGCGCAGTACTTTTGGCAGAAAGCAAGCAGATGGTCACGGTTTATAACGCATTCGCGATTACACTGGTGGCGCCACCTGAAATCTAGCGCCAGTTTTAAAAATTCTTTGACGCACTGTTTATATAAAGTAAAAATGTCGAATGGAATTCTCATGAAATAAACATATAGGGAAAAAATCTTTCTCAAACGTAATATAAAACCATCTTTTTTCACTTTATCTGTCATACAATGTTTTAATTTTCCCTATATCGGTATCTACTACTTTGCATTAGAGTTCGAAATCATTGGTAGTAAGTGCAAAAATTACAAGTAACAAAGATTTAATTTTTTATTTTTATTACTGTGTGACTTAAGAAGAGGTTTAGAATCACATTTGAAACAGTCACGTTTTTCAGGAAATAAGAACCAGTTATCCTGTTGTGATTTGTCTAATCAAAATGCCCTGGGGCCTATATTGACCACACTGGTCGTTTCAGGGTTAAGTCGTCTGCCTTTCCCATCTGAAAGACAATAGCATTCATTAACAGAGGCTCAAGTTATTTATACCCCTCCATCATCTTAGCACGTGCAGTCGATTACCTCCAGTTGCTTTGGTTTGCATAAATACTCGCTGGTCATACAAAATGTGTTGGTTCTTTCGTGTATATAGCTGTCGTTATTAGCACAAAAGTCCCTAATTTTTGTCCGCTAGGTATACATCTCTTCAGAAAGCTTGAAAGTTAAATCTCTCTATTGCGTAATCGAATTCATATCTCGTTATACCGACCAGAAGTTCCTATCAACTTGAAGTTAAGTTGATTGGAACTTATGGTCGGTGTAACGTTGAACATGGTTAAGTTCCAATCAACTTAAAGTCAAGCAATTTTGGTTTCAGAAACTGAATGCCGTTCAGATTTATCGCAGTCGAAATAATCCCATGCTTTTTCGTATCGTCAATGACTCATTTCTTATCCAGATAAGGAAATAGGTCACAAAATCCGGTACTCCAGAGAAAACCTGGTGATCAATCGAAAAAAAAAAACTGGAAAATGGATAATTACACAGAATTTCTTACATGCAAGGCATATATCATGCCATCTAAGCATGTTTTATTATCGGCAGGGGCGCCGAGTTCACAAAATTGAGGGGGGCAGGTGTGAAGAGATCAGACGTGGGAGAGGGGTAAGTCTCTTCCATTGTCAGGAGAAAAATTAAAGGGTGGGGGAGGCAAAAAGATGAACTACGAGATTATAAGTATATTTTGAAATGCAATTGTAATTGTTCATCAACAAATGAACAAGGAAATAGAAATATTATTTTGCTGAATATTAATATTTTTAAAAATGAAATTCAGAAGCCTGCGACTTTATAAAAATATCCCCAGAGATTTTGTTTCCAAACGTTTATCAAAAATATGAAACATTAGCGCTGTTACTCAAAGAATGAGAAGCGCAAAAGAATAAATGCGCCAGAGATTACACGTTTCTGTATTTTTATTTATTTTATTTTTCATAATTATTTTAAGCATCACTAGAAGATGTCGAACAAAATACGGGGCTGACGATCAAGTTTCTTATCAAATAAGCAATGCTTTATATGGGAAAAAAGTTTACCTTTGTTATTTATAAATTTTTCGGAAATAAATTGCTTTGGCCTCATAAGGTGGATCTTGGCACACTTTGAGGTTAAAGCGATTATTTAATTAAACAGAACGAAAAATACTGGGTGGACACTGTTTCCCTAGTAAAATTATTAGGTGGCATATTTCACCTTCCCCCTCCCCCTGCAGTCGGCGACTATGATTATCGGTTTTGTCGCTACTTCCAAAGCATATCAGGATCATTATTTTTTATTTACGCTTCGAGGAAGTTTAGAATTTCTTCGATTGGCTGAAATCTGCGCTGCCTTAGTTACTATCACTTAGCATTCGTTGCTTGGAACTTCCTTATTTTGCATTGTGTAACGGTAGCGCACTTACACTGAAATTAAGGGGTGCATGTTCGATTCCCGCTCCATGGGAATGTAATTTTAAAGTTTTCTGAAGGGAGGGCTGCACAAGATATTAAATAAACCGTTTTTATATGCTGATAATTTGGTTTATATTTACATCAGAAAGCGCACGTATCTTTAAAAGCTTTATTTTTTACACTTTCCAACCGTTGGTTGAAGAAGAGCGTATATGCTCCAGCTCTGTCCGCCCTTCCGCACGATAACTCGCGTAAAAATGGTTCGATTTCGATGAAATTTTGGTATGTGGTAGGGGATCACTTGCGGACGGAACCCTATTGGAAAATGGGTTAAATGGGGTGAAAGTTCAGGACATAGGAACGGGATCCATTCCATCGCCCTTATGCGTCATAACTTGCGTAAAAATGGCTCGATTGGGACAAAATTTTATCATGTTCCGGAAGTATAGCGAACCGGTTCTGTTGAATATAATCGAAATGAGTTCAAAGGTCAGTTCACAGGAGCGAGATTTATTCCACAGCCATTATCCTCATAACTTGAATAATGATTTCTGGTATGTTGGAAAGCGAATCATAATCAATGCATTGCATGATTTTACTGACTTGTCTTTTGTATTACACAATTTTATTTCATTGGGGAACCACCGCCTTTAGAGTTCGACAAAATGTGATTTACATATAGTAAGCTAAAGGATTGTCCTATCTTCTTTCAGATTCTGTACATCCACACATACCCAAAAATAAATACAGTGGGGCAATTCATTAATGGAACTGTTTTTTTTATGTCATCAGCTATCCGGTAGCAACAGCATTTACGTAAGAATTGAGCAAATTATTTATGCTGTGCATGAAGTCAATCGGTGGAAGAATGACGTCACAGCTCCCTCATCGAGCAGAGAGGAAATATCCGGTTCTGTTTGAAAATCGGGTGAACTGCGTCTGAGACACTTGCATTATTGCTGCGTGATGTGTACGAGGCTAATTGCCTATCTCATTCACAAATATTCCGGTGGTATGCACGTTTCAAGGATGGGTGGAAAGATTTGGAAAATGACGAAAGGCCTGGACACCCGATTTCAGTGCGCGCCTCTGAACACCTTAAGAAAGTTAACAAAAGGATAACAAGTTAGTAACATCATGCAATGCATTGATTATGATACGCTTTCCAACATACCAGAAATCATTACTCAAGTTATGAGGATAATGGCTGTGGAATAAATCTCGTTCCTGTGTCTCGACCTTTGACTCCATTTCAATGATATTAAAGAGAATTGGTTCAGTATACTTCCGGAACAACATGCTAGAGTTTTGTCGCAATAGAAGCATTGTTAGTCAAGTTATGAGGATAATGGCTGTGGAATAAATCTCGCTCCTCTGTCCTGACCTTTGAAACCATTTCGATGATATTAAACAGCACTGGGTCAGTACACCTCCGGAACAACATTGTCGCAATCGAACATTTTTACGTAAATTATGACGCATAAGGGCAATGTAATCAATTCCGCTCTTTTGTCCTGACCTTGACCCCATTTCGCCCATTTACAATAGGGTTCGTCCCCAGCTGTCCTCTATAACAGACCAAAATTTCATCGAAAACCAACCATTTTACGCGAGTTATCGAACTTACGGGCAGACAGACAGACTGACTAAGCTAAAGCATATACGCTACTTCAACCTACGGTTGTAAGGCGTGTAAAAAAATTATCGTTGTGTGGCCTTGAGGATGCTGGAATTTGAGCTCTGTTGATAGGAAGATAAGTCAAATTTTAGAGCAAAATTAGGAGGTAAGGAAATTGGGCTCGTTTTGTTCCGCATGCTCTGTCCGACGACCAGAAACATGTATGAGTGGTGTAGGCAAAATATATACTGAAGACTGCAGAATTTTTTTCCAAGGCATTGTGGCTGGGGCCGAGACATAGTTTTCGTTATGATCCTGAAACTAAGCGTCCGGGTGCTCAGCAGAAATCTGCAGTCACCCAGAGATATTACAGAAGCCCAAGACCGAGACAATGCTTGTGTGTTTTTACGACAGCAAGGGAATTCTGCATCACGAGTTCATTCTCAACTCTCCCTAGAAATGCATACACATCCATTTTGGGATGATACTGCCAGAAGGACAGACCATAGATGGACAGCCAAAATTTTAGATTGGATTCCAAGGGACAGGAAAAGACATAGAAAAAGACCACATGGGAGATGGGTGGATGAAATTCGTAAATATGCGGGAGTGACATGGAGGAGACTGGCACAAGACAGACCGTTGTGGAGGAAACTTGGGGAGACCTTCGTCCAGCAGTGGATTGATAATGGTTGACAATGATGATGATGGAAGTGGGTTGTACGTGTTAGGCCTGAGAACAAAAACAGGCAATGATTTCTTCTTCATGATAACTCACCTGCACACAGAGAAGTGTGTACTGAATCATGCCTTTTATTATTTTCCAGATTTTTCATTGCGTGATTAGGTCCTATTCCCTAATTTAACCCTTTAACCGGCTGGAACGAATTAACTCGGGGTTAACAAAATAGGCTGAAATCAGCTCGAATGAATACATTGCTGTCTAATAGAGCAGAATGCGACAGAAACCAGTGAAGCTGCGCATCTGAAACCGTCGCTTTTACCTTAGGTTTGTCATTCTAAGTGGTCATTTGGGTGGTATGATTGTTATTAACCTTTCTTGTCTGATTATATTTTCCGTTAAGGACGCTATAAAAAGGGAGAAGAACGTAACAAAGAATAAAAAATATGTTTGAGTAACTTTTTTCCACCCTGTGGTACGATGTTCATGTCCGGGAGACTACTACTTCTGAATCATTCCATGAATGATGAAACAGAGAATAAAGGACTTATAAGGGTATCAGACTACATACTGTAAGGATAAGGACTGTAAGGAAGCACTAACAAGCAGCGAATTATAGTCGATACCCAATATAGTCGATACCCCTGGGATGAAAGAGGGAAAGAAATTGTTTTGCCGTAGCGTTCCTATTACCCGGTCACTATGAGAACAGGCGCTCTTTGGCCAACCATGGCCCTTGCGCCAATAAAATCAATGAACCAATGAGAACACTTCTGTTTAAGGAGCGCAGCAAAATTTGGGGTAACTTTAAAAATAAAAATTTTCACGACATTGAAGGCACACAAATACCTGTGGGCTGCCCCGGTGGCGCAGTGGTCTAAGCGATGGCCTCTGATCATTCGTCCGAAAGGGGTTCTGGTTCGAATCCCGGTGAAGCATAAGTGTTGTTTCTCTTACGGCAGTGGCTCGATCCCTTCCCTGGAACCAGTGGCTTTAAATTAGGGACGGGCGACTGATATATACCCCATTGAATTGCTCACGGTGGTCGTTTAACCTCCAATAAAAAAAAAAAAACATTAGAGGTCACTACACCCCGAAAAACAATTATGTGATGGGTTCATATTGCTATCAGTCATTTGCAGGTTTCTCTGCAAATGACTAATACATATCTTTTTGCAAAATCATCAGGCCGTCTCGGTGGCGCAGTGGTTTAAGCGATGATTTCAGATCATCCGTCCAAGATGGATCCGAGTTCAAATCCCGGTGAAACATGCATGTTGTGTTTGCCTTACGGCACTGGCTCTCTCCCTTCCCTGGAACCAGTGACCCTAAATTAGGAACGGGCGACTACTTATCTCCCATTGAATTGCTCAGGATGGTCGTTAAACCTCCTATAAAAAAAACCAACTTTGTATTGAATAAATGTATGCCGCCTCTGGGGCGCAGCGGTCTACGCGATGGCCTCTGATCATTCGTCCGAAAGGGGTCCGTGTTCAAATCTCGTGCGACATGGATGTTGTGTTTGTCTTACGGCACTGGCTATCTCCCTTCCCTGGAACCAGTGGCCCTAAATTAGGAACGGGCGACTATTTATATAGCCATTGAGTTTCTCACGGTGGTCGTTAAAAGTTCAATCAAAAAAGAAAAAAAACTTCGTATTGTATAAATGTGTGGCGCAATGGTCTAGGCTATGGCCTCTGATCACTAGTCCGAAAAGGGGTCCGGGTTTGAAGACATTGGACGTTATTTGTCTTACGGCAGTGGCTCTATCCCTTCCCTGGAATCAGTGTCCCCAAATTAGGGACGGGCGACTGCTTATAGTCCATTCACTTGCTCACGGTGGTCGTTAAACCTCCTATAAAAAAAAAAAAGACCTGTGGCTTCAGATCTTCATTATAAACCAAAAAACTTCTGGAAATTCTTCCTTGCGTTGGCTGATCGTGTGCCATTGTGTTAACGCAGGAAGAATGTACTTCGAATAAAATATATTCACGTATGGTTTTTCTGCTTTTGCTTCAAAAAGTAAGTCTCATTACTTGATTACTGCACTGTATTTGTTGGAACTAATAAATATTTGTGTTTCCACTTATCTCTGAGGCAGCTTATGCCTTAAAAACAAGGTGCTGTACTGAGCAATAATCTAGGGGAGGGGGAGATGCACATTCAATCTCTCTGCGAGCTAGCGTGTTTTGTTTTGACAAATATTATTTCTTCTCCTTCATCGTACTTTATATAGTGCATGCAGATTTCGTCATAATGACTCTTTTCCATAAAAAATGAACTGAAAACAAGAATTCATATATGATTCACGTATTCAAGGAAATTCGAAGTCCCGGCGTGCTTCTAAACAAGATAAAACTAGGATTTAGTTTTGCTTCCTGAACATTTTCATGAATCATTCAGAATTCTTCCGTCTTCAGATCAGCAATCCCAATGAATGAAGCAGATGATAAAATATAATTACTTTCATGTACTTAATCAAATGGCTCGCAAAGCTCCTGCTTCGAGAGAAACTCACATTAACCAAATGTTGGCATAAAAATAAGCAGCAGGAAATTTAATTTCTACAGTTTTATAACATTAGTTTCATTCGTACACGAAATACTTGAATTTCAACTGAATTGTAATGCGTAGAGTCTTGTAATTTTACCTCTATCCGTATTTGGAAGACAAAAGCGTCTAAAAATAAGGCATTCGCCGTATTTTTTTTTGTTGTAATCAGCAGATTATTTCTTTAAAAATGTATTTATTTCGGGTTTGCCAATTATGACCCGATGCGCATATAATTCACCCCTTTGAATAATAAAACAAAAAATGCTTTGCGCCATTCCATTTTTAAAATGCGCGTCGTAGTTGTTACAATAGGTCGCCAATTTGGGAATTTACCAGAAATAATTGGAAAACACAAAGTAATACTAAAATTAAGGTCCAACAGATGGAAAGAAGTACATTGCCTTTTACAGAAGTATTCTGAAAGAAGGCTGTTTTATTTACAATGGTGGACGAACGCGGGCTGTCGGAAGAACAGTTAAACGTGTTCCTGGTAGCAACATTTCTTACTACGGAAAGGATATAATGATGCAATCACTCATTTTTTATCTTTATTCGCTTAAAAGCAACAGCAAAGCATTTGAAATTAGTTTTCTTTAAGTTTTTTTCTATTTCTTTAGGATACTAGGTCATTCTGTGAATCGCGACTTTTCTGTAGGAAAATTCCGTTCTGTATTAACGGGATTATGCAGAGATTTTTTTTCCTGCATTTCACTGTCCGTGGACTCTGGGAAGGATTTTTTTTTCCTTTCCTGAATTATGTCTGCTGAGTATAGGAAGAAAAATACTGTATTTACCAGAATATCCCCTGTTTAGAGTCTCTTTCCTCGTTTGATTTTAGTCCTGTTTTTCGAAATTCAAAAGTTATTTTTTCCTTATAATTCTTCCCGAAAATTTGAAAAAAATACATGCCAACAAATATTCATTTCTGCAAAAACTATATTGCGCAGCATATTCAAATTTTTGATAAATTTACCCTAATGCGGCGCAGATACAATAAACATGTTTCTTGCCAAAAAGAAATATCTTGTAGCGTTTGAAATATTTAAGATTAGCTCACTTGAACACGGAGTACTTTTATAAAGCTCCAAAATATCGAGACATGAATACACACATTGGCGTATATGAATTATGAATTCAGTGAACAAATGTTCTATAGCGTCAGCGTTCTTCGCAATTCTCGCTTTTGAAGTCTTTACTCACTCAAACCTTTTACGGTGTCTTTCCTTTGATCCATTTCTAATGAGAAATTTCTGCCACTCCAACCAATAAACCGATCGCCAACCTGTCCAGACTTTAAGAACTGAAGATCTTATTTTGCTTTTAGAAAGAAGTTGAGTTCCCGGGATCCTGGTGCTTTACATTTTGAACAGAGCTGTCAGAGGGTGCTCTTGAACCTTAGCATGGCAGAAGCGCTTTAACTGTGCCACATCAATCTTGTTAATGAAATGAACCGAACTCTCACATCCATTAGCGACATAATGAACATGGTGGAGCGCAAATGATATGCCGCCAAAGTGAATGCAATTTATCATTAAAGGCGAGCTTCGTGGAGCTCTGAGGAGGAGGAAGAGGTCAGAGTTTTGTATCCTTTGGTGGAGAAAACTTCTACTTTTTAAGAAAAATCTGCAACTTCATACAACAACTGCAAAGAGATCAAAGATGGTGAGATATGGACCACTCAACTCTAAGCAGTCACGGCAAGTTTAAACTGAAGAGAAAAGTGTCTATAATGATGCAGGATGGTGATTTTCTTTTTCATTACTGAATCATTAACGAAAGGGTGGATCTTCGAACAATGTTGATGGCATTTGTGACGTTTTATACAATGGTAATTAAAATATCTGCGAATAACTTGCTGAATTTGGGTAATTATGGAGGTTTCAGTTTCTGTATTATTTCTGCTTTGTTCGAATTGTCTTTGCCTCCTGTCAAACTTATAACTTCAGAAACAATTATGCACGTAAATTGCAGTCACTCAGATATTCTATATTAAGGTTACCGAACCTCCATTTCAAATTTACTAGTAAAAGTTTTGCGTAACCACAGCTGAGGTAGCGAATTAAATTAAAGCATATATTTTGCAACAAAGCCGCAGTGAACGAAATAATTATGGCCCACGTGTCAGTTATTCAACAAAAACAAATCATTACAATATAAAGACAATAGATAACGCTGAACTAATTGTACTCTAAATTTACGTACAGTAAATGTTTTTATGCTCAAATTTATGAAAAAGCCTTTGATTCGGTGAAACCATCAGCAGTTACAATGGCTCTGAAATCCTGTGGTATTGAAGATGCGTACATTATTATTATTAATAACATCTATGAAAATGCAAGTGCAAAGATTCGGCTGTTTGAAAATACAACACATATGGAAATTGGAAAAGGAGTTAGACAAGGTGACACTATATCTCCGAAGCTCTTTAATGCCACATTGGAAAATGTCTTTCAATCACTGAACTGGGAAAACAAAGGGATACAGATTAATGGAGATTATCTAACCCACCTTCGTTTTGCTGATGACGTAGTCATTTTTGCAACTACCCAATCAGAGCTGCAGAGTATGATCCAGGAACTTGCTGACAAGAGTAAAGAAGTGGGATTAAAAATGAACTTTCAGAAGACAAAAGTGATGTTCAATGCTTTTACAAGAAATGAAGATTTATCGATTGATGGAGAAAAGCTGGAGATAACAGACACGTACGTTTATCTTGGACAGCAGATATCAAGTGAGGGTCACATTGATGAAGAAATTATTCGGCGTACAAAACTTGCCTGGAGAGCTTTTGGAAGAAACAGCATAAATTTCAAGAGCAATATGCCATTATGTCTTAAAAGAAAAGTGTTTGATCAATGAGTCCTTCCAGTGCTTACGTATGGTGCAGAGACGTGGACCTTAACTAAAAGAGACATACAAAGGCTGCAGACAACTGAAAGGGCATGGAGAGGTGCATGCTTGGTGTAACCAGGAGAGATAAGAGGAGGAACTCGTGGATCCGAAAAATGACAAGAGTGGAAAACATCATGATCAGAGTTAAATCCCTGAAATGGCAATGGGCTGGAGATACTGCCAGAAGGACAGACCATTGATGGACAGCCGAAATTTTAGATTGGATTCCAAGGGACAGGGAAAGACCCAGGAGAAGACCACGTGGAAGATGGGTGGATGAAATTCGAAAGTATGCGGGAGGGACATGGAGGAGACTGGCACAAGACAGCCCGTTGTGGAGGAAACTTGGGGAGACCTTCGTCCTGCAGTGGATTGATAATGGTTGACAATGATGATGATATTTATGTACAGGCTTTGTACACGTTCAAGTGATAAAGTGTGAAATAAATATAACCCCCTGGGCGTTTAATTCATTTGTATCATTTTTAGATACATATCACTAAGCTGTTCTCTGAGATTCAGAGGTTAGCTCCAAAAAGAAATACAAACTATCAGATAATTCACTTACTGTTGCCGTATCAAACTTCTCCATTTACAGCGATCTTGACATACCACTCGGGCTTCACTGCCATCCATCACACCCTGTATACAAGATATTCAATACTTCACACTCATAATCTTTTTCTCATGCACACGCTCCTGAATCTGATGCTTCCATGACTTCCCTCTGCCTTAATACCACTTGGACTAAAATGATTTTCTTAGCAAGCATCTATCATTCTTTCAACATGACCAAACCACCCAAGTATATTAGTCTCAGTTTTGCTAACAACATTGTGCTTAACATTACACAACTGCAAAGCATCTTCATTCCTCACACAATCAGAACGTGTCTTGCCACAAATCCACCCACTTCCCGTACATAACTCATTTTACCATTACACAAACTACTCTTATGTTTCTTCTGTAGTACCCAGGGTTTACTGCCATACATCAGAATAGGAACAAGTACACTTTCATACATAACCATTCGGGACTTCCTTGAGAACCCATCATTCCTTTGAAAACCTCCCAAAGCAGCCATGTCTTTCAATGAAGAATTCACTCGCGTACTACTTTCACCATCCAATTTGTTCTGTCTGTCAAACATGTTTCCTAAAACCACAAACTCACTCATCTGGTCAATCACTGTGTTATTTAGACTTATATTACATCCAGTGCTACCAGTTCCTCTCTCAAAAACCATGACTTTGGTTTTTCCCTTATTTATACTGAGTTTGAATTTCATGCAAATTTCGTACATCCGGGACAACATACTCTGGAACTAACATTTGCTCTCTGCCAACAGGACAGTGTTATCAGCATACAGCAATATGCACACACGGATATCACAAAGACTTAAACCATTATTATCTATTTTGGCTGCACGCATCCATGAATAAATTAAACAGCCATGGTGACGTTACAGAACTTTGTCTGACTCCTTCATCCATGAAATAAATTAAACAGCCATGGTGACATTACAGAACTTTGTCTGACTCCTGCATGCATAAATAAATTAAGCAGCCATAGTAACATTACAGAACTTTGTCTGACTTCTGCATGCATAAATAAATAAATTAAACAGCCATGGTGACATTACAGAACTTTGTCTGACTCCTGCATCAATATAGAACCATTTTAATAAAACACCATTCAATCATGCACAAGTTTTAATAGTTTGTCCAGCCACCTTTATCATTGTAGCAAGCTAACATTCGGCAAGGTAAGGTATCCAACAAGTCCTTAATATAACACTGTACTTCATATTTGATAGAATTCAATGATTCAAAAAGAGCTGTTTTTCAAACTGTTCTTATTCATGAAATGACGGTCATTTTCATACACCCCGCACGGGGATAACTGGTTTTCCAGTTATTTGGGGGCGGCGCCCCCACGGCCCGAGCTGACCTTGTGACTGGTCAACATCTGATGTCATGCCACCGCTTGTTTTTTGTTTCGGTGCTGTTGGTGTTTGCAGGGACGGCTGTTCATCCAGCTGTTGGGGAGTCGCGTCCCCACGTTCCCGAGCTGGTCTTGTGTCTCGCTTTTTCGTTTTTATTTATTTTCTCCACTGGCTAGTTGCCCGTGTTGTATTCTCTACCTAATCGCTACCACGTTATGTCCTAACACCCCGGTCTTGTGGTTTTGTTACCCTACACCACTAACTGATTTATATTAACCGCTCAGTTCGTAGGTTGCTGAGATTCCGTTTAGGTTCCCTTCCAGGATTTTTCTTCTTTGGATTTCTTTTTTTTCCTTTTAGCTGGTTTGGGTGCTAGACCTACCTGCATGTTTGCCGCGTGCGGAGACCCGTGAGGCGGAAATGGGATGTCTGGCGGCTGAGGTCGCAGGAGACCGGCTAAGTGCCTCCTGTGTACCAACACTCCTCTTCGACCCCGGCTTCGCTGTAAACGGGAGGCTAGAGATTAACCCACCTCTAGTCAGAAGTCTTGTACCAAGGTGTGTACAGGGCTTTAGCGGCTTTTTTGTCGTATGGCACGGCAGGGTGAGCCCGGGGGCTGTGGGATCATGCCAAAGGCGTTGGCATGACGGTACCAGGAGGTCGAAGTGTCCGCCGAGTGCGTGTGATCACAGCCAACGGATTATATCTGCAACGTATAAGCTCCAGAACTGTGTCTAGCGTCATTTTCTTGGCTTGCGGACCTCCAGTTCTCCCTTGTAGGGCTCGGTGGTGGGTGGAGTAGTCTGCAGACGAATCTTCCTTCTTTTTTTCCATGGGTAAACCCAAAAACAAACGCTCCAAATTTAAGTCACCTGAGACAATGATAGTTGCCAACGACACTCCTTCATCTTCTCAACCTACCAAGTCTCAAAACCTTAAACGTTCTTTCGACCATGACCTGGACCAAGAATGTACAAATTCTTCTTCGGCAGCTGTACCAGTCGCTCCGAAGCGTCGTCTCCCCTCGATTGCTGTGACTACGCATGCTACACACTTACTTGTAGAATCCATCGATCCGAATGAGAGACTGTCCACCAGATCTCCATTTTTCATTTCTAAAGCTTTGGACGCTGCGGTTGGCCCCTTGCAGTCTGTGAGGAAGCTTCGCTCTGGGGACCTGCTTGTCCAAACTTGCAGTGTTTCTCAGAGTAACACTTTTCTGCACCTTTCTAGTCTTCAAGGCATTCCTGTCAAAGTGACACCTCACCCGTTTCTTAACACCTCTCGGGGTGTTATTTCGGAGTTTGATCTCTTGCCATGCAGTGAGGACGAATTGGTGACTGAACTTGCTGATCAAGGTGTTATTGCTGCTAGTCGTATGATGTTCCGGCGCGATGGTTCCTTGATTAAGTCTAAAAATGTAATCGTGACTTTTAACTCCCCGAAAGTTCCGACCGAAATCAAGGCTGGCTACTTGGTCTGTGGAGTTCGCCCGTACATTCCCAGTCCTCTGCGCTGTTTCCGGTGCCAGAGGTACGGGCATTCCCAACGTTTCTGTAAGAGTTCCGCTCGTTGCGCAAATTGTGGCTCCAGTGAACATGACGGGGATGATTGCACCTCTGCGGCCTGCTGTGTTAATTGCGGTGAGGCCCATGCAGCTTACTCCCGCAACTGTATGAAATGGCAGGACGAGATGGCGATCCAGCGCCTCAAGACCCTGGAGGGCCTCTCGTACCCTGCTGCCAAAGCCAAGTTGGGTATACCCACCATCCGACAGCGTAGTTTTGCCGCAGTAGTTAAGTCTCTGCCACAACCCGTGCAGCCCTTTGTTCCGCGCCCTGTAGCTCTCGCCGCACTTGCCAAGCGATCTACAGTTGAACAAGCGACACAGGTGGATTTCACCGACCTCCAGCTTATTCGACCAGCTGAGTCTGCGCCTTCTCATTTGAAGACGACCGACTCTTCCGGTTCCCAGCAGACAGCCTGCACGTGCGGAAGACCCGGCCCTCAATCCGCAAAGGTGTGCAGTGTCCATCCCACTGTCTCGGCCTCTGCGAGGTCCCCACCCTCAACCAACATTATAGAGGAACATGGGGGAGGAGAGTGACAGTTCGTCCCCAGCCTCAACAAGCATTGCAGAGGAACATGGGGGGAGGAGAGTGATAGTTCGTCCCCGCCCTCTGCCAGCATTGCAGAGGAGTGTGGGGGAGGAGAGTGACGGTTCGTGCCCCTCAATTAGTAAATTTTTTTATAAATCTGATTAACTACCTTGTCTTCACTGCTTTCATCATACTCTTTTTCAACTTTTCCCAAGCCTGTCTGCTCTTACTCATTTTCCACGCTTTTCAAAATCTGTGGCTGATCGTTCTTTGTCTGGCGCTCTTTGGCCAAACCTGGCCCTTGCCACTAAAATCCCCTAACCAACCAACCAACCATTTTCATACAGCTTCCGTGTCACCACATAACACACATTCTTCTTTATTTTCAGATCTGGTAATTTTGCCGTCCAAGGTTCAAGTACTTTATTTTTTTCGACTTAAATCTGTGACGTTTTCAAGACATGAAATTCGCAGTTGTCTTGCTGAAACAACCTATTTATACCGCTCATTTTTAAGTACATTTCGTGGAAATTGTGTGCTTAACATATGATGGTAATCCGAACTGTTGATTTTTCCATCCACGAATGCAACATCGCTTTTCTTTTTTCAGCGAATTTCACCTCATATCATGACCGAACCAACTCTCTGATATCGAGTGGAAACCGCTAGAGGTTCGTGTTTTGTTAGCCTTTCAATAACTGTACCTACCATGCGTGCCATCCAGATTAAATTTTTCCCGTCGGAGAAAATAACATTTCGCCCCTCAGTGCTCCAACTCATATGGCTGCTGGCGAATTCTTTTCGGTTGGTTTTGTGGACTGAAGACAGCTCTGGTTTCCTCTGTAGTTTTCTTGAAGTCCGGATTGATTCAGCAACTGTTGTTTTCGTCGAACAGTGACTGGCACATTTCATTCGCCGCGCAGTTGTCAAGCTGTTACAGTTCTATTTTTTTTGCGCCTCAGAAGTAGAAGTCCTGATTTGCAACTTTGGATGATCTGCTGGTGCTCTTCTTGCAGTACCCAGCTAGATCTTTCAGGTAATTTCGGACGACCTTTCAACTCCTATTGACGGCTAAGGCAATATCTGTAGCATTCATATCAGTATATCGTTCTTAAGATATAAATTTCCCCCGTTTGATGTCCGACTGTGGAGTACCGGATGGTATGCTTATTTTAAAAAAACTGACACTTGCAACAAGTTATTTAATTAATTCTGCCTTCGGGATGTAGTTAAAAATCACTAGCACCTGTATCGGTAAAACGTTTAACTGAGCAAGGCCATAATTGTTTCGCTTTCTAAAGACTAATTTCACTTATGAGCCTTCGCCACGCATGCGCAGAATACATCTGTGGACACTGAGTGCGTTTCTAATTTGCATATGGTAGTGGGGTATCACAGGAATTCTCTCTCTCTCTCTCTCTCTCTCTATACACTTCTCTCTGTTTAATAGTAACAGATGAAGAGCATGGGTCGGGCCATGAAGGTTAATGGATGCAAGCGAAATTGTTAACTAGTGCTAGGTCATGCAACTCTACGGAGGACATGACTTATATATATATGTTTTAAACTATTTTAGGTGGGAACGTTACTTGCATCTATGGCCTTGCAGAAACCCATTTCCAACTAGGTCTTTGTGGAAGTGAGAAAATGCAGAGTTTTTGCTGGTCCTTGATAAAGCCAAGGCTCAGTATTCTCGACACCTTCTACATTCAGTTGTTTTATTTTATTTTTTTGTCTTTTCTCCTTTTACTCACACAGGTAGATACATAACCTTTTCTATGTTGTACTAGGTGTGAGTCAAAATTATATTTGCATTTTTTTGCTTAGGTATCTTCTTTATAGAATGTGAATTCTGAATTTTCAAAACTGCTGCGTTGAGCGTTTTGATTTTCAGGTTTTTTTGCAACCTTCGTTTTAAATTCTAAAGTTTTTCCTTAGTCTTCAGTTTTGCTCTTAAGTACATATATATATATATATATATATATAATGTTAAAAATATGGTGGGCCATAATTATTTCGCTCACTGCATATGCATAATGCTTTGAGGAAGGTAAACAAAAATCCTGAGAGTTCTATACTGAATTGGTATAGCAGCTATGTAGAGCATTTTTTAATTTCAACATACCAGAAATCTTATGGTACGTTAAAATAACAAGCTTGTGACCATTCGTCCAAGAAGGATCCGGGTTCAAATCCCGGTGAAGCATGGATGCTGTGATTGATTTACGGCACTGGCTTTCTCCCTTCCCTGGAGTCAGTGGCTCTAAATTAGGGACAGGCGACTGCTTATAGCCCATTGAGATGTTCATGGTGGTCGTAAAACCTCCAATAAAACAAAAAATAAAATATTTAACCTTCAAAAGTTGTTTTAACCATATTTTGTACATTACAGATAAAACTTCTCTAATAAATTCTTAATATTCGTACACCCTGTATTTTAACGATTATCATAAATTTTATTTTGCCTACCAGGTGGTCAAGGACACTAGTTTCATTTTCGTTATCTGAGTTCGGTTCAGGCTTTAATTGTGATTGAACAACGAGTAGGCGGTTTGTCTTATGGTTACACTCTCTTCTTGGAACCATATCTTGATCAATGCATCCCTTTTTTTACAGGTATTTGGAGATTTGTCCGAGATCGTGAAGTGTGGAACGGGTAGTGTGTTTGTCCTACGGCGCTAGAACTTGCTCTGCAATGAAACCACATCATCATCCCAGCATTAATATTTTAAAACCTAGTCCGGTAGCATGAAAGGAGAAACTTGTGCTTTGCATGTACTGCGATATTGGTCTTATCCCTTTTTTTACACTTTAAAACCATAGGTTGAAGAAGCGTATTATATGCTCCATCTTTGTCCGTCTGTCGGCACGATAACTCGCGTAAAAATGGTTCGATTTCAATGAAAGTTTAGTATGAAGTAGAGGATTACTGGGGACGAACTCTATTGAAAATAGACGAAATGGAGTCAAAGGTCACGGCATAGGAGCGGGATCCATTCAATTGCCCTTATGCGTCATAACTTGCGTAAATATGGTTCGATGTCGATGAAATTTTAGTACGTGGTAGGGGACAACCAGGGGACGAACCCTATTGAAAATGGACGAAATGGGGTCAAAGGTCAGGACATGGGATCCGGATCCATTCCATCGCCCTTATCCGATACTATTAAACGAGCAATTCTTGTATGTCAATTTTTTTTAAAACGGCTCTAAGGATTTTGATGAAGGTCGTTAACCTACCGTTTTCTGGTACTAGAAATCGATTTAGCTTTATCTCGACTTTAGGAAAATTCGTTTAGTGGGTTAAATAACCACCCCGAATTATTACGTTTTTACTGTCATGGCGTCGTCCCATTAATGTTGCCCATGCTTAGAAATTTTATGACGTCACAATCTCGCGCTTGAGATGTTGGCGCGCTGTCACGCCATCTGTCTCATTGCGTCACGCGTTGTGCGTTCATCCTATTAAAGTTTTATGACGTCACTCTTTCGAGCAGATGGTCGCGATTCCCATCTGCTTCATTACGTCACGTGTTGTGTGTTTATGTCCAGTCGCACGATAACTCGCGTAAAAATCGTTCGATTTCGATGACCTTTTAGTATGTGGAAGGGGATCACCTGGGAAGGAACCCTATTGAAAGTGAACGAAATGGGGTCAAAGGTCAGAACATAGGCGCGGGATCCATTCCACTGCTCTTATGCGTCATAACTATCGTAAAAAAGGTTCGATTTCGATTAAATTTTAGTATGTGATATGGCACCACCGGGGGACAACCCCTATTGAAAATGGGCGAAATGGAGTCAAAGGTGAGGACATAGGAGCGGAATCACTTCCATCGCCATTATGTGTCATAACGTACGTAACAATTCTTCGATTTGAATGAAATGTTAATATGTTTTAGGGGCCTGCCTATAAAATGGGCGAAATGGGGTCAAAGGTTAGGACATAAGAGCGGGATCTATTCCATAGCCCTTATGCATCATAACTTACGTAAAAATGATTCCATTGTGACAAAACTTTACCATGTTATTTCGGAGGTATACTGAACCGGTTCTGTAGAATATCATCGAAATGAGATCAAGGGTCAGGTCACAGGACCGAGATGTATTCCACAGCCATTATCCTCATAACTTGAGTAATGATTTCTGGTATGTTGGAAAGCGTAATATAATCAATGCATTGTGGGATTTTACTAACTTGTTACAACCATATCCTGTTTTCGGCATCCACGTCTTATACTCATTAAGCGGCCAATGAACCTTAAACACATCGTGATCAAAATTTTCAACGCAGACTAAACAGAAATACTATTCATATAGAGGCCGGGTTTCACGAAAGCTACGGCAAAACAATTTCTATACATCTGATCTCAACTGTACCGACTGTAAACCTGTCAATGGTGATAAGCGCTCTAGTCTAGGCCTTTATTCTCTGCTCTATGACCCAAGGCATCGTGGAGTAGGGCTACTCTCCCTAACACGGATGTCATTTTACTGGTAGAAACAAGTGAAACTTCTCTCACTCCTTTATATCGTGGAGTAGGACTACTCTCCCTGACACGGATGTCATCCTACTGGGTAGAAACAAGTGAAACAAACTTCTCTCCGTCCTTTAGATTTGTTCCTACCATCGTAGCCATTTTAAGATGTAATCACACACAAAGTATTAGTGCCAGTCATTACCCTAGATGACTACTTTGAACTAAAAACTATTTTTGATGCGCAGGTTCTCTCGTTTCATCCCCGTTCGGCCTAGTATTCAGATAGCGAATGTATTCGTTCGAGCTGGTTTCGGACCATTTTGCTAATCTCGAGTAAATTCGTTCCAGCCAGTTAAAAGGGATTTGAAACCTAGTCCCGAAGCATTAAGGAAAGGAACGGCTGGTGTGATTGCACTGCAGTAGTCGTTGTTTCCCTTTCCTAAAACACCATATGTTATCGGCATCCATATCTTAAAAGGGATTTTCAAACTAGTCCGGTAACGTTATTACAAATGCACCAGTCTGTGAATACTAAAGAGACTCATATAGCGCATTACATCCGTTTATTTTTGTGGTGTGGTTAGCACAAAATTCGTCATTGCCTTAAGAAAGCCTCGCAGTGGAGTGCGAAAGCTGGGCGAATCTTTGTGCTTACTAAACCACTAAAATCAACGGATTGATCCCTATACGCGTCTCTTCAGTATACATATTCGGGTAGCATAAAAGGAGAAAGGACTGGTGTTTGTACTGCGATAATTGTACTATTCCTTTCCTCGAACCATACACCCAGTATCCATACCTTTAAACTGATTTGAAGCCTAGTCCTGTAGCATTAAATAAGGAATGACTGGTAGGCTTCTCTTGCGATACCAGTTCTATACTTTTCTAAAACCATACTTAATCCTGGCTCCTGGTACTTAGAAGTGATTTTGGTGCTTACACTGCAAAAAACAATCTGAAATATACGAGCCACTTTCAGTGATTTCTTTTGTGAATTATCGAAGGGTATTTATAACTTTTTCAGTGAAATAACGGCAAAAAAGTTGAATTTCATTGATTCTTCGTACTCTAGAAAAAGTCTACATTTTCACAAACCTTTCTTCAATTCCTTTCTTATATTGGCGATAATTTACCGTTCTCAACATTGTGTTAACGCAAAATTCTAAAACATTTCAGAAACATTTTATGCAGTTCCTTTCTTATATTAACCGAAAAACTCCGTTCTCACTTTTTCCATATCCCATATGACGAAAAATAGATTCACGGGAATACTTGGATTTTCATTAACTATTAAACTGCAGTAGTCTGTCAATGCATTTGATTTTGAAGTTTGTAGCGAAGAGGATATTGTGGATAGCATATCGAATGATTTTTGGTTACTGTAGCGCAGCATATTTCTTCTCTTTATCATTTTGTTACACACTATATTGACAAAAGTCACCGGACACCTAGGAGAGAAGCACAACATAGCATTTGTTGACATACATTAGTACGGTGTCTGTCGTCCACACACGAAACGAAATTACAGTCAAACTTTTCCGAAACAGTCCTTGCTTTATGGCTCGGTGCATTATCCTGCTGTTACTAACAAAGCTTGGTTCCATAGTATTGCCACAGAGTTGGTAGGCCATAATTGTCCAGAATATCGAGGTAGACGTGCTGGTTAACAGGTTTGCCCACGGTAACCAATGGGCCGGGACCATACCATGAAAAACATCCTCACGAGTACGCTGCCAGCTCCAAACTTGACCATAGGAACAGTAATACACTGTGGTAAATAGCGTTCCCCCGGCTGCCACCATACCCATACACGGCCATCAGACTGATGGATCGTCTAACTGGATTAATCAGTGCATAAAATCCGTTTCCATTGATCTACAGTCCACGATAAATGGTTTTTTACACCATGCCAAACGACGAGCAGCATTCCGAGTGGAGATGAAAAGCTTATGAGCAGCCGCACGACCGCGGTATCCCATGGAATGAAGTTCTCTGAGAATGGTACGTGTACATACCAAGGTTCCAGCATTTTTACTTACCTGTGCTTTGAGGTCTTGTGCAGTACTCCCTCGATTAGCTGTAACGAATCTCCTGAGGCTTTGACGTCCTCTATCACTGATTTTCTTTGGTCTGCCGGTACATTTTGCTGCTTAGGCACGCCATGTGTTTTCCTCTTATTCAGTATATCCAAAACAGTTGACTTGGAAATGTTTAAACACCTATCGGTTTCCTCTTGTGGACAACCCACTAATATAACACCCAACAATCTTTCCTTTCTCAAAGTCGGTCCTCTCCCGCCGCGATATGATCGCGGTCAGCTGCAAGCTTGTTTTTATACCCTATGCAGCTGTTCCGCGCATCTTAACAACGCAGCGAATCCGTTCATTATCTTTTGAAGGGGTGTCTGGTGACTTTTGTCAATATAGTGTATATAGCTACCGTAAGAAACTGGGTACTTAATTTATCGTACAGGTAATTGTACAATGTCTATGTATCAGTCTGAGGAGTCCTTAAGACAAAAACTACATAGCTATCAAGAGTAAATGTTATATTTAGGAGTTTTGTGAAATAGAACAGTTCATTGCACCTTTTTTTAAAGATAATTCAAAGGGAGTTTGGGTTGATAAAAAGATCTGGCACTCCAAACCATTCTGTTGCTTCGAGAAATGACGATCAAAAGAAATACGTAATTTTTAATAAGACATCCTACAGAAGAAATGAAATTACTACAAACTTATTAAAAAAATAAGCTTCGATAGGAAAAATATGATTAAATCACTCGCATTAATGAAAAAATCATCACCCAAGTAGTGTTGCCCTGAATGTGAGCCTGACTCGTGACTTTCTGGATCAGTGGTTAAAGCGCGCGGCTTCGACTCGGACTAGATACCCACCACCTGCGCAAAAGGATTCTCTCTCGAAAGGTCTGTAATTTTAAGCGCGTGGGATTTTGCGAACATTTCTGGTCAAATACGGAAGAACTTGAGACTGACTTTTCTGAAATATGGACAACGGGAAAATCTGTGAAAATACGAGAGTTAAAAAAGAAGGGGGGGGGGGCGTGAGGGATTTTGAAAACTAAAATCCCGTTAAAAGACTGACACTTACCGGCAAATTTGCTGCACGTTCTTTTAAATGTTCCGTGAATACGCACCACTTATTTTTAACGGTGTAGTCCGATAGCGTGGAGGGTAGCGTCGAGCAGGTTGTGGTTTTCCTGCGGCGCTTGTTCGGTCCTATTCCTGGAGACACGTCTTGGCGTCCATATTTATTCACAAGACAAAGTCTAAATCGGTAGAACGAAGGGAGGAACGGGGATAATGTTTGTACTACGCAATCTCGGCGCCTGTACCTTCAGATTTAAAACCTAATCAGATAAGATGAAAAGCGGAAATCTAAGTTTTGACTCCACGTAACACCGAAATGATCTCAATTTATTATGGAATGCGTGTTAGCCTTTCATACTATCACCTCCCTGTATTTTTAGCACTTCTTTTGTAAAAAAGATCGTGCCCAAGTAGTGTTGCCCTGAACGTTATCAGTTTGTCCGTCCATCAGTCCCTCTGCAGACACCATATCTGTGCAACTGTATTAGTTCGATTTGAAAATTTATTTTTGCATTGCGAAGTTTGAAATATGTGAATAATGATCCTTCATTTAGTTTTTTACGATGTGCAATTTCGCCGCTAAAGGGGGTAAATGATAGCGAATTCAAAATACATTCTATTCCACATATTTGTTTCTAATCATCCGATTGAAAAACCTTTATCTTTCGATTCCATTTATATCGAAGAGTGTATAGTCACTTTTGAAGTTACGCATAGATTTTCCACTAGGGCCGTAAACGTAAATTGCGTTTTCCTCGATATCTCTGAAACAACGATTTGAAAACTTTTCTCTTCAGAGGCCTAATGAGAAATATTTTGCATATTCCCAATTTTTGGTAGAGAATGGTTTCTAAAATCTCGATTGAAAAAATTGGTTCGTGAACATATGTCTCTCACGTCATGTTTTAAGAATATTTTCTTAAAATAATGCATGGTTTCTCCGCCAGGGGGAGTAGATCTATACCTTTTTTTTTTGTCAATATCTCTACTTATGAGTCCGATTTGAAAAATTCCTTCTCTGTTGGACAGTGTCCGTTGCGAAATATTTTTTATATAATTTCAAAATTTTTAAGTAATTCATAAACTGACCGCTAGGGGGCGTAAACGTAAATTGCGTTTCCTCTCGATATATTTGCTTCTAAAACTCAGAGTTTAAATTGCTTTCTGCACCAGGTACAGCTCCTGAAATGGTTTTCATATAATTTCTAATATTTGGTAAAGAGTGGTTTGGACACCAGGAGTCATAAGCGTTTATTTCTGCTTCTCGTGTGTTTGCAGCAAAATTTGATCTGAAAACTCGACTAATTTTTTTTTACAGGACAGGTACCGCTTATGTCGAAAAATATTTTCAGAATACTTTATTCCTAAAATAATACATGTTTTTCCAGCTACGGGACGTAGATGCATACTTTATATTTGTCGATATTTCTGCTTCTAAGAGTCCGATTTGAAAAATTCTTTCTTTGTTAGAAATAGTTTCCGCTGCGAAATGTTTCTCATATAATTTCAGATTTTTTAACTAACAAGTCTGCACACGATTCCGTTTACATCAATATCTGCGGGGCTAAAAGCCGGATTGAAAAAAGTTTCCTCGGTCATATACTACTGTTTTCCATACCGGTTCCATTGACTTTGAAATGCTTTGGTAAATTTAATTCGCGTCAAAACGAATTCAAGACTTGCTCATTACACCCGAAAATTCGGTGTCATCTTTCTTGTTTACATTTTCATCTGACCTGCATGCATGTATTTAATCGCAGGGGAAGTCTGCAAGAAAGTATTTATCTACTAGTCTCTAAATGAAGTTCGCTGTTTTTCCATTAATATTTTACGTAATTTCAGTTTCCCCAAATATGAATAGCTAGTTGGCTGTAGATAAGGAGTGTTTGAAATACGACTATGGTAAGATTGATGAGATTGATAGGTGCATCTGTGAGTGACAGTAGCTAGCTAATTACGAACCTTCGCTTGAATGATCAATCAACTCCTCACGGCGTGTAAGTGATCTCTGCACGCTTCTGGATATTATTACGGAAGTGCATTTTAATATATTAATAATTGATAGCGCCCAAAATGAAAGGAACGGTGCTTAAAAGCAGAACGTTTTCCTTCACATGTACTGGTATCACTTCTCTTAATTTTTTTATGCCTATTCATCACGGAACAGCAGTCCCACAGTGTTTAGCGCCATAAGTTTTGTGTTCCCTTTATTGTATGTAAAATTTTTTTTTTTTTTGCTATATTTAAAATACCAATTAAAACAGAAAACATCTCATGGTTGAATTACGATTTGTGGTAAATAGAATGAGGAGCAAAGGTATATATGAGGTGTTTGTCCAACTGGAGAAAAAAAGAGGGTTTGGTGACTGTTTTACTTAAAAACAAATCAATTTCCAAGTATAACTGCGAGAAAAGCATTAGGATAATACTTGGATTGCGCTTGTAGATCGACACGAAACTCCAAATCAAGCTAGTGTAGAAAATATCCTAAGAAAGTCTAATTATATTATTAAAAATGATTTTTCTGAAAATGTGGCAATAATACTGGAGAGAACCACCGATTTCATTTTACGCCCTGACATTGAAATTTAACCGCTTTGACGAAATGATTCGAATTTCGTGCAAATCGTAGGTAGCTAACTTTGAGCTCATATTGCTCACTGTCAAATAAATCCGCGCACCAAGAAGGCGTCGGAATGAAATGAGATTTTAGTAGTGAGATGGAATATATCAAGGACAGAAGCGATGACAGTATCGCAGCAGGAGACGATTTCCCGCGGACCTACGGTACACATTCCGGTCAGTTTTAGTACCGCGTTGGACCCCCTCGTGCTCGGATACATGCAGTAAAACGGTTTGGCATGGAGTCAAAGAGACGCCGCATGTTATCCTGGGACAGATTGGCCCACACTTGTTGCAACTGACGCTCTAAAATACAAACACTGGGATATGGAGAAAGCTGGCATCACATCTGGTCCCATACGTGCTCAACGGAAGAGATATCAGGCGATCTGGCATGCCACGGAAGCGTCGAAGCATGAAGTTGACAGTCCTGGAAAACCCCAGCAGTATGCAGACGGACGTTATCTTGTTAGAAAATGGTTCCGTGCTGACCCACCAGGGAAGGTAGCACATGGAGTAGCAGGATCTCCTGTACATAGCGCTGGGATGTCAACGTCCCTCGATCACTGCGAGGGAAGTTCGGCTGTCATACGCGATGGCTCCCCAGACCATCACGCCTGCAGTTCGGGACGTGTGCCGCTATACAATGAGGTTGGGACTGTAGCGCTCAGAGGCGGTCCTCCACACTCTGTCACGGGGGTCATCCGTTCTCATACAGAAGCCGGATTCGTCGCTGAACACTATACGTCGCCAGTCCATAGCATTCTACATTGCTCGCTGTTGACACCACTGCAATCGAAGCCGACAATGGTCAGGTGTTAATCGCAGGAAACGTAAGGCCCATCGACAGTGCAGATTCGCCTCTGCCAGGCGTCTGGAAATGATTCTGGCTGACACAGGAGTCCCTTGTACAGCCGCCACATGTCTTTGGGTATTAGACATGGACGTCGTTGCATCTGTGCGTACCGCTCTCACGATCCCACGGTCCTCTCTGCTGGTGGTTTTTGGGTAGTCCAGAACCAGTCCGCTGTGTCCGGGTGCCTTTCCGTGTCCGTTGATCCCAACACGATCGCACCGTACTGTCCGACCGGCCCAAATGCGGCCACTCTGCCTCTCTCATCCCGACAATACGGTCTCGTTCAAACTCCGTCAGTTGCCCGTACGCACATCTACGGTGGCTCCTCGGCATGTCTATCGCAAAGAGATCTCACCTGACTCTTACCGTGCCCTTCGGCACGAATGTGTTGAGTTCCCTGCACGCTCTTGGAGGCGCGGGCATGCGGAGTCGTGCGAAACTTTAATCATTTGCATAGCTGCCCTCCCCGTAGTTATTCACTGAGTTTCGCGTTAACCGCACGGTTTCTTAGTTTGCGTATTTTTATGACAATGAGTGTATTTACATGATTCAAATATGGAAACAGATTGCATCTTTTGCGGATACAAGCGTGGATGTCTCTTCCGAAACGTCAAACCAAAAATTGATTTCCCCGTGAGAAGTGTCCCAGTTTCGACATGCCATATGTAGGAGAAACCAAGATTCGTGCACAATTCGAAGACAACTAATTCGGTGTCCATATTCCCAGCTTAGTGCATTTAAGACAGAACAGATTATTGCTATCACAGGACGGATGGTTAACACTTGTCTACCAGCATGTGGACCGTGACAAAGCTGTTATGGAATTAATTGCAAGCACGTCGCCAGCATTCGCATAGATTAAAGCTGAAGGGATTTTTTAAGACTTTGGAATCAGCGATAAGAAAGCACACAGCATCGACAACTGATAGCAGTTGCAAGATAGAGGCTACTGTGAGATTGAAATATTATTTTCCTGTAGGCAAACGAAGCTACAAGCGGGTTTGCACGTAGAGAATAGCTGGTGTCAAGAGGTAGGCGTGTTTTGGGTGAAATGCATTAGAAATGTCACTTTGATTTCGAAGGAGAGCACCTGCGGTATAAAGCAAGAAAGAAGGCATTTCGCACAATAAAGTCGTCGTTTTTGAAACAGACGGGAAGTGTTTCCGAAGTGGTAAATGAATTCTTCCACGGTGGTTTTGTTTACGATTGGCCTCATGCTTTTAAGTGTGCCACAGCGCGATATAAATAATTTTCCAATAAAATGCAAAACAGGGTTCCGATTTTTAAGAATACATACATAAAGTAAACATTGGTAACTTCATGGCATAGGTAAATTTGCGTAATCTGCTATTCGTAGAGTAAATACTGTCTTAATTAGTTTCAACTTTTTATCATAAATGGCAGCCGATGTCCAGTTTTTTAAAACCGGAAGGACATCGTAAGTAAGTTTTGTTCGTATCCCAGAGAAAGTTATTCAACGTGTGGCGAGAATTGAATAGTCTTTTATGATGATGCTTAATATACAAGGTAGAAGAGCGGATTTCAAGCAGGAAAATAAAGGAAAGCAAATAATATTTAACCCAGTTATAGATTAGATTCCTGTCTAATTTAAAAATTATTTTGCAAGTCATTTATCAGCATTCTATAGCGTGAAGACGTTCATCCACGGACGCATGATCTTTAGCTTTGGAGAGGTAATTCTTTCAAGCAAAGTTGATTTAAAAAAAAATAGGTTTTTTCCCCCATAATTTAAACGATCACCAAAAAAAAAAATCTTGCTGATATCACCAAACTATGAACATTCCGTTTTATACAAGATAAAAATGACTTTTAAAAACCTTTAATGATACGTTATAAAACCAATTTCATTAGTACTTTCAATCCTACTTTAGGACCATCCTCAGATGAAATGAACACGACCTAGAGATCACACAGGTCAATATAACATACACATTGCCAGATTATCGTACACGCATGATTAAGGTTCAACACACTAATGACGTAAGCAATTAATGTTCTATGAAATAGGGTCAGCATTAACGGTGAAGGATAGGGCTGTGTCGTCCAGACTGTATGAGGTTCCTTCACACTCCCGATACAGATACCGGAACCTCATCATTGCAGCACAGGTCCATATTCTTAAGAATTAACAAACTCTCTGCAAATAACAAAGATTACTAACTTGATGGAATCACAACTACAGCCGCTTTGTCCCATTCCTGTTCGTATCCTCCTCCGCAAACAGTCCCTGCCAACGCTGTATTTTGTGTACCATTGCGAAAACTGTATTTGTGTTTCATAATTGGAGTCTGTAATTTCCTGGAGTTAGAGCCGATGTATGCATACTCCGAGTTACCTGCTTCATTAGAACGTAATGGAATATTGTAAATTCGCTATTTGTCCTTGTCTTTCACAGGATCTCGGTCGCTGCAGATCAGGGCGCGGATGTTGTTTTGTCCTCACCCCAAAATCAATATATTTTCGGAAGATATGCTTTTCAGGGCTTGAACAGTAGGCGACACATATTGTCCTGATCCTACGAATCTTGAGATTCGGTCCTCGCTGGACAGCGTGATAGTTGTCCGGTTCGAAACTATGTGAATTACATTTCGTATCATGCCCTCAGGTTACCATAAGGCTCGAGCCTTGTCCCTGATTATCTCTAGCTCCAAATTCCTAAACCGTAAGGAGAACGAATGTGAAAAAGCACGTTTGATCAAGAAATGAAAAGCTGACATCTTCTGACTCCAAGGGTGAGCCGATGTAAATGGGATTAGAGATGAAACTGCAGAAGGTTTGCAATAAACTGAATAAGTAACACTGTGCACAACTGTATCCCCGAACTATTAAAATGTCTAAATAAAAAAGTGAAAAGTTATTTTCCATTTTTACTGAAAACTTGATAGAAATAACCAAGTAAAGTCAACGAATTCTTGCAAATCATCATTGGTAAATGGCCAGAAAAATAAGCATCGACATATCTCATGTAAAGAATTGAGGAAGCCTACGTTGGTTAAGAGCCTGATTTTCTAAATTTTGAAACATAATTTCTGTTAAAACCAAAGACATGCTGACCCTATTTCATAGGACATTAATTGCTTCAGTCATTAGGGTGTTGAACCTTAATCATGCGTATACGGTAATCTGGCAATGTGTATGTTATATTAGACTTTGTGATCTCTAGTTCGTGTTCATTTCATCTGCGAATGGTCCTAAAGCAGGATTGAAAGTACTAATAAAATCGGTTTTAACTAATTATTAAAGGTTTTTAAATGTCATTTTTATCGTATTTAAAACGGCATGTTCATAGTTTGGGGAATTTAAATATCTGATTTCTGAATCGTAATCATGATAGTTGGGTTCAAATAAACACTTCAATTCAGATTTTTAATTAATTTTAGCCTGTCACAAAGTAACCAAGGGTATCGCGAATTTAGCACCTTCAGGTGGTACCCACGTGACACCTAATAGTTATTCTAATTTCAATGTAACGAGGTATAGCTTATATATACAGTTTTAATCGACAGCACCATGCAAAGAGAAGATAACTGGGATGTCGAATTTTGAGGACACAACTATAATGATGACCAAAAAAAAAAAAAAAAAAAAAAGATGGAGTTCAGTGTAGCTTTTGTATAATACTACATGAAATGCCTTCCACCTGATCCGTCCAGAGCCGCTCCGCCGTGTGGCGGTGCCGTCACGTGTCCACTGCTCCCAACACAGTCTGACGGTATGATCAGAACGGTCCACTTAGCGGGCTATACGGTGCTTCGACCACCTTGCGGTTTTCAGCATGGTGATCAAGCCTCTCTCAAAGTCCGTAAGTTGCGTAAATCGACGTCTCTGGCGCCTATCCGGCATTGTTGTCACTCTGTACTCCTGCTTGCGTCTGCCTGTTCTTTTCGCTTTCATGGGGCATCGACTACACGCCGGTTTTATAAGGCTGCCGATCCGTGCTTGCAGCGCAACCACAGGGTGTGCGGTCACGCACACTCGCACCAAACGTGGATCATTTGCACACCAGCACGCATTCCAGCTGTTTGCAAAGTTTCGCGGTTGTAGCATGTTTTCTTCTAGGTGCGCAAATTTCATTGTCCTTGAGTGTACAAAAGAAATTCAGTCATGCGAATATTTTAGTAATGGAGATTTCAAAAATACCTCCCGCACATTTTTGTTGCCTAAAGAGTGGGAAAACGATTGTACTTTAAAAGGATAATTTAGTTACAAGGGCACGTTTTGCTGTTTTTATATAAATTTAGAAGGGAAACTCGCAGCAGGACATGTTGTCATACACTGGTGTGCAAAAATTAAGGACGAATAGGAGAAATTAGCATAACAGCGGAACGAGCAGGCAGAACGGACCGAAAGACCACTCAGGAGATAGACTAGGGTCCGGTACGGTAGGGCATGTGCATATATGCAGTATGACGTAGGGGCAGGAGGAGGGCAGTGTCGGAAGGGTATAAAGCACACGGGCGGTGTACGCTCAGCAAGTCGGTGAAAGCTTTTGCACGGTGTATATCGGTTTGAACGACGTAGAGTTGATGCCACTGTGTGATATGGCCAACAGGTAATGCAGTAGATGACATCTCGATGAGTTTACCCGAGGTCGCGTCATTGGGAAGTTAGAAGTAGGTCGAAGTGTGACTAGTGTGGCCGAGGAGTTCGCGATCGCTCACAGCATTGTTTCACGAGCTTGGAGAGCATGTCAAACGAAATGAACAGCTGTCCGTAAGTTTAGCAGTAGTCGTTCACGAGCAACCACGGCGGCGGACGACCGGGGTATTGTCCTACAGGCGAGAAGAGACAAACTGCAGACAGCAGGAGAAATCGCAAGGCAGCTGCAACAGACAACTGGACGTCCGTTATCGCATTTTACCGTGGCCAGGAGGCTGCACAAAGGTGATCTATCTGCACGACAACCAGTACAGTGTGTGCCATTAACGCCTGCTCATCGGAGACTGCGGTTTCTGTTGTGCCAGGAACACAAGAACTGGACACATCAGCAATGGGGTTGATTTCTCTTGAATGAAAGCCGAGTTAGTCTGACGAGCGATTCTGGACTAATACACATCTGGAGAGAGCAGGGAACACGCAAGCACACCTCCAACATTATCGAAAGGGACCGGTTTGGAGGTGGTGGAGTTCTCGTTTGGGGCGGTATCGTTCTTGGTAGCCGTACTGACCTACACATCTTCCAAGGAGGTTCAGTCACTGGTGTCCGCTATTGTACCGAGGTTCTCCTGTCTCACGTGCGTCTGTTTAGAGGTGCTGCGGGTCATGAGATCCTATTCATAGACGACAACGCTACACCTCATCGTACAATGGCTGTTGGAGAGTTAAGATATTCAACTCATGGATAGGCCCGCAAGGTCTGCGGACCTAAATCCAATCGAACACGTGTGGGACCTTCTTGGGAGGTGCTTGTCATCACGTCCCCAGCCGCCAGCAACGATTCCGCAATTTTGATTGGCGCTACAAGAGGAAAGGGCAGCGATAACTCAACAGCTACTTGACAACCTCGTCCTCAGCATGGACAGACATTGTAAATCCTGCAACGCAGTCAGGGGTGATCATATCCCCTACTAAAGACTGGATTTTTCTTGGCAGCCGCCTGTCACATGGACGTTTCTGTCTTCTGTCCAGTTGTGCTCGAAGCTACCTTTTCAATAAAGTGCCTTTGCATCCTTTGGATTCCTTGTTTGGACGGTTTTGCTCACTTGTCCCATATTCTTACATCTTGGGGATCTTATGGTATGATTTGAGTCGATATGGAGCACTTCTGCACGACGTTACATTCGAAAAACAGTCTTTTCCTTAATTTTTGCACGCTAGTGTATAATAAAGTATTTCGTTATGACGACTAGGAAAAGCATCTCAGTAACGTTCCCCAAAATGTTTTAATTAAAAATTGGAAACTTTATGCAAAAAAAAATCTGGTAGAATTTATGAAGGTTATTCCAGCTGGTTTACGAATAATAATTCCTACACGCTGCTATAGTGCATATTCAAAGAAATGTGGCGTTTAGGTTACGATGGCAATTTGGACAGTGACGTCACAAAGCAATCGCCGGAAGTGAACCATGAGCATAACCTTGCCATTTACTAAACTTGCAAATGGACAACTTGTTCATTGTGGTGCAGAGATGGACAAACGACGGCTCGTCGCTTGTCAATCTGTGCACCACATTTGATACTTACTCACTTACAGCCGCACGTGAACAAGCCGGGCCGTTTCTAAGATTGTACTTCCGAAACGTCGTGCCATTACAATTCGACCTTTATCAAACTCCGATAAATTGGCAGCTTTCCCCATTCTGACTCCGAACACTCTACTAACTGAAAGCCGGTCCTCGAATTTTATATATATATATACTGCTCTGTGAACTTCACCTGCGGCACGTTCGGTATCCAGGCGAGCTCATTTTTCTAAGCTGTGGGGGTGGTCATAATGGAATGGCTCTTGGGTGTAACTAGCAAAGTCAAAAAACTATCGCGTATCGGAATGCAAAAGAGATAAAAAATGATTTTTCAAATAAATTTTAAACTCAAATGAAATACAAATGAATGAACGTTAGAAATATTTGAGATAGCAGTCATCTCATTTTTTTAGCGTTTCATTGGGGAACTATTTATATTGCGTAGTACCACGCGGCGATTTATATTGTGAGACGTGACCAAACCTGTTGGTAACTAACTACTTTGAAAGAAAACACGTGTCGCTTCAGAAGTCCAGGCACATGAAGCTGCACATGATTTCGAAACGACTGTTCAGTTTTATGTAATTGACTACGATATCCTTGGATTTCGAAAATTTGGAAGAAAGTTGTTTGTTTAAGGTGGTTCCACCTAAAATCTCAGCCATATGTTTCCAATGGTAAAATTTCTTTACATATTATCTCTGCAATTAACGCATTTCCAAGGATAAAAATTGGCACATCGATAAAACTAACTTTAAGTTATAGCATGTAATACTTAATGCTAGCTAAAACATAAATGTGATTAAACAATCCAATATTTGTCTACTGACGTCATCAATGTACATGTCGCGCCATCTATTAACAGGTCTGAACAATACTCAAAGAAAAATGATTAATTGTTAATATAATTATGGTTATATTTCAGCAAGTATTAAGTATCCCATGCTTAACTTAATGAACTTTATCGATGTGCAAATTTTAATCCTTGGGAATACATTAATTGCGAAGAAAATATGTAAAGAAGTTTTACCATTGGAAACATAAGGTAGAGAGTTTAGGTGAAACCACCTTAAAATGTTGGGTGTAGATATGTTCCGAGAGAAACTGAATAACGTTTCATACGCTGGGACATGTATCTCAATAAAATTGGAGATTATGTGGAGAAGTAGTTTATGTTCACTTTTGCATGTGCATTATAAATTTTCTTTAAATCTATATAAAATTACACTGCTGCACACCCAAAATGCAACACCAAGAAGGAAGCATCCGATTGACCTGAAATTCGCAGCATGCATCGCCCTCGAGAGGACATGCAAACGATTAGCATTGCAGGGCATATGCAAATAATGTGCGCCCGGCACGCCACCGAGAAGCAGTATAAGAAGGGTACACAGAAGGCGGGGTGTAAGTAGTGGAAGTGTGTTGTGCTACCGGACCTGTGCGTGTGAAGCTTCTTGATGCCTCGTCGCAGAATACGGCAGTCTTTCCAGCACGTTTCGGAGTTCGACAGAGGACGAATAGTGGCTTATCGTGACAGCGGTTTATCGTACCGAGACATCGGCGCTCGTCTGGGACGACATCCAGTCACAGTGAGGCGAGTATGGATTCGGTGGGTGCAGGAGAGACGGACGGACCGACGTGGGCGATTGCCACAGCAGCGTCCCACCACCGGACTAAAGGGCGGGCATTGACGGCTCGCACCGCCACATCACGAACGTTAGCGCAGGAATTAGGGTATGTTGCGCAACAACCTGTGTCAGCACGTACCGTTCGACGTCGTCTGCAGGAGCGGGGACTTGTCGCACGATGCCCATTGCTCTCATTACCATTGACGTTACACCACCGGCGACTGTGGCGGCAGTGGGCCGTTGAACGCCGCACCTGGGCTACGGAATGGCACGACATTGTCTTCTCTGACGAATCCCGCTTCTGCCTGCAACACCACGATGGTTGAATCCGCGTGTGGTGGCAACGCGGTGAGAGACTGTATGACACTTGCACCCTCTGGTACGCATCGCCGGTACACTCAACAGCCACCGCTACATCTCCGACGTTTTGGAGCCTGTAGTCCTTCCTTACCTGCAGGACCTGCCAGCGGCCATGTTTCAACAGGACAATGCGCGCTTGCACGTGGCACGCATCGTGCAACAATTCTTCACGGCAACAGTTGTCACTGCTGCCGTGGCACGCATCGTGCAACAATTCTTCACGGCCCACCAGTTGTCACTGCTGCCGTGGCCAGTCTGTTCTTCCGATATGTCGCCCATCGAACACGTCTGATCGCTGATCGACAACCGAGTGGCCCGGCAAGCACCACCCGCTGCTACGCCTGATGAAAGGTGGCAACGTGTGGAAGCAACCTGGACCGACATACCCCAAGCCCACATCCAAAGCGTCTTTCGTTTGATGCCGCGGCATGTAGCGGCCGTTATTGCCAGCCATAGGGGCCACACGAACTATTGATGTCTGCGTGTTCCGCAAGTAGCACGGGCCTGTAAGCTCATTCGTTTCATCTTTCTATCTGTAACGGCCGTTGTCAGCCATGGGGGTGGGCGGCACACCAACTATTGATATCTGCGTGTTCCGCAAGTCGCACGGGCCTGTAAGCTCAATCGTTTCATCTTTGCATCTGTTGTTATGTGTCCAGTAAATCTGGCTTTCCTATCTCGAGTCCTTCTTGGTGTTGCATTTTGGGTGGCCAGCAGTGTAGAAAAAAAATCTGAGAAGGAATTTGTCTTAAAGTCTAATCTCTCATATTCCTATAATACAGGAAATATTAAACGATCTATTTCGAAATTTCGAAAAATAAGAAGTTCAAAATACCATCAATTTTCTTCCTCTCCATGTAAGTTGGAGCTTAAAAGATTACTTTGACTTTATTAATGTTTCTAAAATGGGTACCTGAGAGCATATTTTAATCAGAATACTTTCTTCCCGTGATTTGATTTTCTAGATCGGAAATCGCAGTAGCGTATCGATTATCCAGATTAGACGGGAACACGTAGTTTCGAAAAGGGACTTTATTTCATGGAAAAGAGAGGAGAAATGCGATAAGAAAACTTCAACTCACTCAACACGCCTACTCAATGAATTCCTCAATCTCCCAGTGCTGAACGTTAATTGTAGCTTGTGAATATCCTTCGTTGATGCTGTCGTAAATTTAGTACATTTTGGCGATTGCTCAGTGTCACATTCAACCACGTTTTTCTTGTGGATAAATAGCGAGGAAGAACTCTTCCCTAAGAGGGAATTGGGGTTGGAGTTTGCCCGAACAGACAGAAACATATTAGCCTTCAGACATAGAAGAATGCCACTGTGAATCGAAGGATTAAAGTGTCACAAAAAATGCTAAATATCGTTGATGCAGTATTCAAGAAGTTCTCCTGGTAATTCAAGAGCCGATTAATCTGCACTTCTGTATTTCATAACTCTAATCTTCAGGAATCAGAATTCTTTGTGACTTTTGAAATTCTTTTCGTCATGTACATGTGATATATACCTCCAATTTAACATTCCCTTTTAGTTTCTGTATTATGTAAACTTGGCATCTTCACGTTAAACATATTTCAGAATTACCGCCGCAGTCTCTTTCGATGCATTTAACGTTGGGCCGGCACGGTGGCGCAGTGGTCTAAGCAATGGCCTCTGATCATTCGTCCGAATGAGGTCTGGGTTCGAATCCCGGTGAGGCATGGATGTTGTGTATGTCTTATAGACACTGGCTCTCTCTCCCTTCTCTGGAATCAGTGACCCTAAATTAGGACGGGCGACAGTTAATGGCCTATTGAGTTGCTCACGGTGGTCGTTAAACCTCCAATAAAAAAAATGTCGTTGGGGACACCTGACATTAGTGGCGCGGTGATCTAAGCGATGGCTTGTGATCATTCCTCCAAAAGGGGTCCGGGTTTGAATCCCGATGAGGCATGGATGTTCTGTGTGTCTTAAGACACAGGCTCTCTCTCTGCACTAGGAGTGACCCTAAATTAGGGACGGGCGACTGCTTAAAGCCCATTGAGTTGCTCAAGGTGGTCGTTAAAGCTCCAATCAAAAAAAAAAAAAAACTTGACAGTAGATAGAGTGCAACCTTCTCAGACAAGAGATATAAGAGCTTGTGTGTGAGGTGCTAGGCATGCAATTTGTCAATATCACTTTTTCATCTATCTTTTTACGAGAGCATTGTCGAGTACACAATTACAACAAGAAAGATGACACCGAATTTTCGGGTGTAATAAGCACGTCTTTTGAATCCATTCTGACGCAAATTAAATTTATCAAAGCTATTCAAAGTCAATGGAACCGGTATGGGAAACAACAGTATCTGACGAAAGAAAGAAGTTTTTTAATCGGGAAGTTTTTCAATCGCCCCCTAGCGGAAAGTCTACGAATTACTTGAATTCTGAAATTATATGAAAAACATGTCACACTGGAAACACTACTCATCAAAGAAGGATTTTTTCAAATCTGACTCCTAGAATTAGAGATATTGACAAAAATGAGATATACATCTACGCCACCTGGCGTAGAAACCATGCAATATTTTAAGAAGAAAGTTTCTAAAAGGTTTGTTGACATGAGTACCATCGGTCTACAAACGACGTTTTTTTTAAATCGAAAATTTAAAAGCTCATATTTTGCTGCAAATACATCAGAAGCGGAAAGATCTACGCCCCCTGGCGGCCAAACAATTTTTTTTTTACAAAAAATTAGAAATTATGTGCAAACTATTTTCCATCAGGAGCTGTATCCGGTGCAGAAAGAATTTTTCAAATCGGAGATTTAGAAGCAGAGATATAGGGGAAAACCCAATTTACCAATACGCCCCCTAACGGAAAGTCTATGAATCACTTGAAATTTTTATAATTACATGAAAAACGTGTCACACTGAAAACACTATCCAACAAAGAAGGAATTTTTCAAATCGGACTCCTAGAAGTAGAGATATTGACAAAAGTAAGATGTACATCTACGCCCCTTGGCGGAGAAACTGTAAAATATTTTACAAAGAAAATATTCCAAAGAAGTTTACCGATGCGAGTGGCATCGGTCCACGAAATATTTTTTTCAATCGATATTTTAGAAGCTCAGATTTTATGGCAAATACATCAGAAGCAAAAATTATTACTTACGCCTCCTGGTGGCTAAAGTATTCTTTACCAAAAATTTGAAATTATATGCAAAAGAGTTTCCATCACGAGGTGCATCCGCTGAAGCAAATATTTTTCAAATCGGTGTTTTAGAAGAAGAGTTATTGGGAAAAATGTAATTTACTTTTACCCCCCCCCCCCTAGCGGAAAATCTATGCGTAATTTGTAAAAGTAACTATATTTAAAATACTTTTCGACATAAATGGAATCGAAAGATAAAAGAATTTTTTCAATCGAAGGTTTAGAAGCAAATATGTGGAATAAAACGTATTTTTGTATTCGACATCGGCATTTACGCCCTCTAGCGCCGAAATTGTACGTCGTAAAAACAAAACAAAAAATAAAGGATCATCATTCGCATATTTCAAGCTTCCCAATGCAAAACGAATTTTTCAAAGCGGACTAATAGTTGCAGAGATAGCGTGGGTACAGGCGGACGGACGGACGGACAAACCGGTAACATAAGCACGTTCTTTTTTTACAAAAGACGTGCTAAAAAAGCACTGTTTAGGTACGATATTGGATAGCACCTTCTTATTACGTTGGTCGACATCACTATATTTTAATAATGTTTATTCGATTACTTTAAGGAAATTATGTGTTTTCGCAAACAAATGCACCAGCGAAATTTTTTGTAAAATGAAATTTGTTCAGCGCAGAGTGGACATAATTGAGTGCGGGTTAAACCACGTATGTGTTACATAGTATGGCATGGCTTTTGGATCGGAACGACGTGGCAGTCAGACGACGTTAGCGCCAATGCTGGACAGCCGAGGGAAACGACAGAACGTGAGGATCGAGCTATTTTTAGAGTCGCACGAACATAACCAGATTCGTTGCTCATGTTGCGTCTTCCACAAGTGCGGAAATGGGCATTCGGGCCGTTTCAAGACCACTTGCTACACGAGGACTATTTATTTATTATTTAACCACAATTTCATGCCACACCACCAAAAAAAAAAAAAATTTAGTCTATACACACCCGCGACTACATCTACAATCATAATAAACAACAAAAGTCCAAGAATACAGTAATACCAATAGTAATATGTATAAATGTGCAAACAAAATTAATTAACAAATTTCTTTAAAACACAGAAATAACGGTTGCACTGAGCATGTAATATAGCCAAACTAACTAAAAAAATGCAGCACTTCAAAAATATAATATTTCCATACATTTCGATTTTTGCAAATACCATATTTTCATTAAGACACACACGATGGAATTTATACTAACGAAAGTAACAATTTCAAAAAGTTACATACTAAAATAAGTCACAAACTGAGAAGGTGCGAACACTTTGTAGCAAATACATCAAAGGTCTCATCACAGGGAGCATAACCAAAGTAAATAATAATAATTACAAAGTAACACTACAATCTTTTAGTTTTAAATAAATTGAAGCACAACAACATATTCCTTATAGCAAATCGCTGCGATGTAATGTGACAAGGAAACCAGGGAAAAAGGCTAACAAGTAGCCTGACGAGCCCCTAGTCCCCCCCCAAAAAGAATATATTTAAATCGTCAAGCCAAGAAACAATTTAACCGTAACACAGTAAATTGAAGAAATAATATATGACCAACCGTTAATCAACCATTAGTTAAGAAAATCTTAAGCCCTTTTAAATGCCGAATAGTGCGTCACCGTCTTGATCTGAAGCGGCAAGCCAACGCAGGACCTAGGGCAGGTCACTTTAATTTTATATGCCACTGACTAGGAAGATTCGCCGGTACCGGTTGCAGGGGTGTCGAGCCCAATCAAACTGGGATAGTGTCCAGTGGCGTTGTTGCCTTCAGGGATGAGCCATATGTGTCAGGTGACGAGCCGGCCAGCGTAAGGATCCTTCCTTTACTGAGGAACGGCTCACACATCGAGAATGACACTCTGGGGGGAGCCATTTTCTCCGTTAGCCAAGACACCCTTGGTAGTCCTCCGTACCACCCTCATGGCTCAACTGTGCGTCGACGACATTCTGCCACGTGTTACACCATCACCAAGCAATTTTTCAACTGGATATTGCCTGACCACACACTGCTGCACGGCTCTCCCAGGCCTGCCTCCGTAATGTCGACCCTCTTCCATGGCCCACCCGATCTCTCACCTATAGAACATGTTTGGGACATAATGTGACGCTACCTAGTTCCATGACGGAACGTCAGCAAAATGGCCCATAATTTGGATACGATCTAGCATAATGTACCTCAAGACAGTATCCGTGAAACTGTATGAGTCAGTGCAACGTCTGGTAAGAGCTTGTAATCGAGCCAAAGGTCTCACTACAACGAAATGACTTCTTCCACCCGTGTAGCTGTTTTATCCGAATAAATGGATTAAGTGCTTCGGAATTGCAACCATTTCTTTTCATGTTCATTGCTCATTCTTGTTCTCGTCTTGAATGGATAGTTCATTCTGGGTGTTTCCTTTTCTTTTTTTGGAACAGTGTATTTTCCAAGACAGTCTCTCTCCGCGAGGTTCTAACATTAATAGTTGCTGCTATCAATACTACTTAAAAAATGCTAACAGGAAACGTACCAGCCTATGCTCCGCCTTGGTGGCAGTGATCTAAGCGTTACATTCTGACCATTCGTCCAAGATGGGTCAGAGTTCGAATCCCGGTGAGACATGGATGCTGTCTTTGTCTTACGGCACTGGTTCTCTCTTCCCTGGAACCAGTAATCCTAAATTACGGACGGACAACATCTTATAGCCCATAGATTTGCTCAATGTGGTCATTAAACAAACAAACCTGTAGTTCTAAATTCACAAGGAATTATGTTTAATTACTTCTCACAAATAGGCGAGAAATAAAATGTAATTCTTCATTTTTCAGATAAGTCTACTGAGTATTTACTGCAAAGATACTATACACCATTATTTCTGTAAAATCAAATAAGACTTTTGTATTTTCACATTAATTAAGCGGACTGCTCGTGATCTACCGTAATCCGTATAATGAAAAATCTGGTTAGTTGTTCTTTTCAATGTGAAAAAAAAAAAAACAGCTAGAAGTTTGTCCTAAAGTACACATTTATTTACTTGCAGTAAATTCGCTCTGTTTTTGTTTTCTTTAGATTGTAACTGCTAAGGTAGAGCATAATCTTGTATTTAAAAAAAAAATCTTAATTTAATGTTTAAGAAACATAATAGTGTATGCGAGGTTTCAGCATCCTTTTCATCAGTAGTTTGAATTTTTGTTTTCGTCACCTAACTGCAATTGTTTCAACGTCATTTTCGCTCATGGTCTAATCATTTTCTAAAATGTCTAAAATCATCTAAATGTCTAAATTATCTAAAATGATCTAGGATATCGTCTCTATACCTAAATCATTATCTACCTAGCATATATGTATCATCTAAATGTGTCTGGCGGGTAATTATTTATCTACCTGGCATTTTATATTTATCATCTAATTCATTAGCTAAATGTCTAAAATCACCATCTAAATGTGATGGAAATTTCATAACTCCTTCGTTTTAGAATTTTACTCTGGAAAAAGTCATAACTTTTCACAACAAGGTTAGTAATCCGTTAATCATGTAATACAGATTGAGAGCATTATCATTTTCAAGTAATTCACATCTTACCGATTAGGGGTCGTAAAGGTCTACCTTTTTCTCGCTATCTCTGCTTTCGGGAGACTTATTTGAAAAGATTTTTCTTAGCATAGCTTTTTCCATGAGTATTTTTCGCCTATTTTCAACTGTCCTATTTGAAAACATTTTTGTTTCTGATACCTTGCTTCTGGTTTGAAAAACTTTTATTTGTTAATTTTCGTAATATATATATATATATTTTGCTGCTGGTGGAAGTAAGTAGCTGGTCCTTTTTCTGCACGTTTTATCAGTTGTAGTAATCCGGTTGATCTTTTTTCTAACACATTTCATTTTCTTTGACTCTTTTTTAATTCCATTTTCTTTGACTCAGTTTATAAATCATTACAACCGAAACTTCTGCGTTGGTCTGGCCTTTATTTGCATCTTTTCTCAGCACGATGCTTTTTTTTTTTCAAACAAGGGGACTCAGTGGTCTAAGATTTGGCTTCTGATCATCCATCCGAAAGGCTTGGGTCTGAGTCACGGATAAGGCATCGGTGGGGTGTTTGTCTTACTGCACTGGCTCTCTCCCTTCCCAGGAACCAATAGCCCTAAATTTGGGCCTGGTGACTGTTTGTAGCTCTTTCAGTTGCTCACGGTAGTCGTTAAACCCCCAAACAATAAAACATCGCAAAGTCCTCTAGTGAGGAGACAGTAATGTTGTTGGGAGACAGATTTTCGTATCCTTAACCCGTCGCCATAACTCATCGGAAATCATTTATTGTTAAGCTCTCGTTATCAAATTGTTTCTCATTTGTATAATGCATTTATGTAAGTTTTATTCAATTTCACAAGTTATTTCTTCTGCTGTTTGCTGTTGAGAAATTAAAATTGGGGATAAGCTTTACGCTGTTATGTATACAATGAAATTAGTCCTAGGAGGAAATCCCCCTCTTCAAAGAAACATATTTTGAGGAAGTTCTGATATTAATCTTATGATAACGAAACGCGGAACAGTATTTTCTGTGATTATTTCACACATTTTTTAATTCTTCAACGAAATATCAAATTACAAACTTTGTTGAAGTTTTTCGTTTCCTTTAACTTCCGTTTTTGCAATTCTTTTATTGAAAACAAACTAGATCTCAGCATTTATTTCCTTAACACATGCGATCACAAGCTTAAATATTTGTTCCCACATTTTTAAACATTTGTTTAAAAAAATCTTACGTTGTGTACACCACATTTATTCCGAATTGACAAGTAAAAGAAATTTATGAAGACGATAAATGACTCTATTTTCCCTAAAGTAATGTTCTTTTTTTCTCTTTTGAGACAAATATTTAACCACATATTGGCACTCATTCTGTCAGGCAAAATATTTGCAGGAGTGAAACAAATTAATTTTGTCGGATTGGAATAATACAAATATCGCGAGACATGTTAGAGTAATTCAAGCCAGATGTGAAATCTGTTGCGAACGTCTACCGTTTCAGTTGATTCTTTCGAGCTAGTAGTATTGGGACAATGATTTAATATTCTTGTAATGAAAAATGTAGGCATTTATCATATTCCTTTTCAATGCAAATTTATTATTTCGTGTATTTTATTTGAAGATTTCCCCCACTTATTTGCGTTTCACCTGTTTCAGAATCCATTGCATTTTATTTTGTTATGAGAAATGTATCTATTTCCAAATAGAAATATAATTTATATAAAAACACGCTTCTTGTTTACTCACCAAATTCCTAATTTATGAATATAATTTTCGAAATTACACGGTAACATAGACACCGGTGTATGAGGTTAAGTTTTTTTTTTTAGCTTTTATTACTGACCTGCAAATTCAGTTTGTTTAATGATTATCAAAGACTTTACACCATTTTTAAACTAAAACACTTCCTTTTAATAGCGTAAAACACAATTTAAGCTGAGCTTTTGCGCTCCACCGGAAGACTTCGTCTGGGCTAAGCTTTCAAAGCCTTTTTAGAGATATCAACTTATGGTGTTGAAGAATGTTGTTCTAAAGAAGGCTTTGAAGGCTTAGCCCAGACGAAGCCTCCCTGTGGAGCATTTAAAGCTCGGCTAAAATTGTATATTAGTTTTACGTCCCTGAAAGAAAGTGTTTTAGTTTTTTAATGATAAGGCATGAAAAGGTTATCTATTTAAAATGTTGCTTCTTGAGGAATGAAACTGCTGGTAGTAAACTATTTATGATTTCCGCATTTCCTAGCATTATTCTAAGCTGTTGATCTGTGTGTTTAACCCTTTAGCGACCGTCATCCAAAAATCTTGTATCATTCTAAACACCATAACGCCCGAAACTGTCTGTTGTTTCACTTCTTTATTTAGTAACAACAATAGTGACTGAGGGTGACTCCTGCTGATCCTCCATAGGTCGAGATAAGAAATCCGACTCACTCTCTAGACAGGCGTTTCTGGCGTCTAAGGCTGTTTTTGCGTACTGGCGTTTTGTGTGTTATGGTCGTTAAAGGGTTAATGCGAAACAAGCGGAAATAGGATGAACGCACTGATCCTCCATCCGCTACGAGACTTGCAATGAATCTATTAAATCATGAAAGAAATACGGGATTACACCATATAATACAAATTTTGAAGATGACAATTCGATTTTTGATGTAAATTGCCAAGGACGATGAAATGTTAAAATTTTCGGATATTATCTGTAAATTTGTATTAAATGGTGTAATCCCGTATTTCTTTTATGATTTATCTGCTCCTCCGGGCAATCACGGGATAGGATTCTTAACATCCAGATTCGCTAAACGTGAATGCCGGTTACTCCGACTAGCGGATCCTGTGATGATTATATTCAAATTAATCGGAAACTTTAGACTTGCGTCGTTCTTGGTGGTGTAGCATAATATTACATTTACATCAAAAATCGGATTGTCATCTTCAAAATGTATAAATCTATTGAAATTAGCTCGACAATGAGAGGTAAGAGCTCAGTTCTGCCACGAGTATTACTTGAACTCACTGGCTACTAGTAATATCCCGTGGCGACACCGTAAGGAGGTGGTACATCTTCTAGAATATTATTCGACAGTTTGCAGTCACGTGTTTCTAGTTTCTTTTAGAGCGTGTTGCATAAGTCCGTGTGTTCATTTATATGCATGAGCAAATATTTATCGATGTTTCCCACTGCTGGATGAAAGTCTCCTATGACTCCCCTGTAACTCTGTCTGGAGCATTTCCTTTCAATGTTCCCCCTAGCATGTTTTCAAATTTCATCCGCAAAAAACTGGTGTGGTCTTCTGATACTTTTCTTGCCCGTAGGTATCTTTCTAGTATTTTATACCTCCAATAGTGGTCTTGTTCTATTGAAACTTTATCATGTCAACCTCGTCACTTCACAGAACTATGAGCTGTTTTTTTTCTATCGTCCGTCAGTTCGTCTGTCCGTCTGTACCCACGATATCTCTGCAACTATTAGTCCGATTTAAAAAAATTCTTTTCGCATTGGGAAGCTTGAAATATGCGAATGACGATCCTTCATTTCGTGTTTTTTTAAGATGTACAATTTCGCCGTTAGAGGGAGTAAATGCAGATGATGTCGAATTCAAAAATACATTTTATTCCACATATTTGCTTCTAAACATCAGATTGAAAAAATTATTTTATCTTTCGATTTCATTTATGTCGAAGAGTATTTTAGATATAGTTACTTTTTCAAATTACGTATAAATTTTCTGCTTCGGGACGTAAAAGTAAATTACATTTTTCCCGATAACTCTTCTTCTAAAACTCCGATTTGAAATTTATTTTTCTTCAGCAGATACACCTCCTGATGGCAAATATTTTGCATATAATTAAAAATTTTTGGCAAAGAATACTTGGGCCACCAGGAAGCGTAAGTGTTAATTTTTGCTTCTGATGTATTTGCCATCAAATCTGAGCTTCTAAAATATCGATTGAAAAAAAAATTCTTTCGTAGACTGATGTCACTCACATCGATAAACCTTTTTGGAATATTTTTTCTTTTTAAAATATTAGTTTCTCCGCCAGGGGTCGTAGATATATATCTTATTTTTGTCAATATCTCTACTTCTAGGAGTCCGATTTGAAAAATTCCTTCTTTGTTGGATAGTGCTTTCAGTGTGACATGGTTTTCATATAATTTCAAAAATTTCAATTAATTCATAACTTTCCGCTAGGGGGCGTAGAGGTAAATTATGCCACCCCCTCCCCTTCCGCTTATAGCTCTGCTTCCAAATCTCCGATTTGAAAAATTCTTTCTGCACCGGATACAGCTCGTAATGGGAAATCCTATGCACATTGTTTCTAATTCTTGTGGAAAAAAAAAATGGTTTGGCCACCAGGTGGCGTAAGTCTTAATTTCCGCTTCCGATGTATTTGCAGCAAAATATGAGCTTCTAAAATATCGATTGGAAAAAAAAGTAGTTTGTTGACCGATACTGCTCATGTCGACAAACCTTTTAGGAACATTTTCTTGAAATAATGCATGGTCTCTACGCCAGGAGGCGTAGGTGTATATCTTATTTTTGTCAACATCTATACTTCTGAGAGTCCGATTTGAAAAAATTCCTTCTTTGTTGGATAGTGTTTCCAATGAGAGATGTTTTTTTTATAAATTCAAAATTTTCAAGTAAATCAGACTTTCCACTATGGGATACAAAGGTTAATCGCGTTTTGTGCGTTATTTCTGCTCCTAAATTTCCGATTTGAAAAATTCTTCCTGTATCGCATACAAAATCTGACGGAAAATATTTTTCACATAATTTCTAATGTTTGGTAAAGAATGGTTTGGCCACCAGAGGTCATAAGTGTTAGCTTATGCTTCTGATGTATTTGTAGCAGAATCTGGGCTCCTGAAAACTCGACTAAATTCTTTTTTCTAGGTCCGATACTGTTCACATGGAAAAACCTTTTGAGAATACTTTCTTTCTAAAGTAATGCATGGTTTTCCCACCAGGGGCCGTAAAGTCACGTCTTATTTTTGTCAATATCTGTTTCTAAGCGTCCGATTTGAAAATTTCTTTCTGTGTTGGAGAGCGTTTCCGGTGCGAAATGTTTCTCATATAAATTCATGTTTTTCTTAACACACAAGTCTTCAACCAGAGCGCATGATATATGAGACTTAGGATTAAAAACCCGATTGAAAAACTTCTTTCTTCTGTCAGATACTATTGTTTTCCATACCAGTTCCATTGACTTTGAATAGCTTTGATAAATTTAATTTGCGTTAGAACGGATTCAAAAGACGTGCCTATTACACCCGAAAATTCGGTGCCATCTTTGTTATCAGTTTGAACGTAAATAGTTTCAAATTGATGGCGAAAGAACTAAAAAAAACTCAAACAAATTGCGTCGTAAAAAATTGGGACTATGGAATGTAAACAAATATAATGGAATGTTCGCGCGTGTTTGTTTAATTGAAAAAATCAATGATTAGTGACACGGAGTTGGTATCATGGTGACTGGTTGTTTCCTATAGGAATCATCATTGTCTACCATTATCAATCCACAGCTGGACGAAGAGGTCTCCCCAAGTTTCTTCCACAACGGTCTGTCTTGTGCCAGTCTCCTCTATGTTACTCCCGCATACTCGTACTTTCGAATTTCATCCTCCAATCTCCCATGTAGTCTTTTTCTGGGTATTTCCTGTTCCTTGGAATCCAGTCTAAAATTTCGGCTGTCCATCGATTGTCTGCCCTTCTGACAATGTGTACGGACCATTGCCATTTCAGGGATTTTATTCTGATCATGATGTCTTCTACTCTCCTTTAGGAATAATAACCATTAAAAAACGGATCAATGTTTATAATTTTAATTGAAATTCCTCAATGCACGGTATTTCAGGAATGATCGAATGTGTCATATCGTAGCTATGCCCGAACAACTAATTGTCCCGTGGCTCGTATAGAGAGCGGATTTTTTTAATTATCGTTAAAATTGGTCAGCTTTTTAACGGTCATTATTTTTATAAGACACATCAATCACCATGTTACCAATCCCATGTCACTCACCATGTCCTTCCCATTCTCCGTCGCTAGTGTCACCGCGATCGGCTGAAGAACTTCGGAGGAGATAGGTAACAAATGATTCCTTCTTAAAACCCGGAGAACCCCCTAAAACTGCAAGTTATTGGACGATTATTTCTCAATGACACAGAATTTCGGGAATCGGAAGGAGTCAAAACCTTACTATGCACGAGGTCTAATCGCATGCAAAACATCACGGTGTCCGGATGTGTCATCTCGTACCTATGCCCGAACAACGAATTGTTTCGAGTCTCGTATTGAGAGCTCCGCGCGGCCTCCGGCCACGCTTCGCTCAATAAATAACTTTGATTTTGTGCGCTAAATTACTTTTTTCTCCAGCACACGTTACTCACTCCACAGCTTGTTTTAAACTGTCCTATTCGACGGTTAGTTTGAAACTTCATTCCGAAGCTTTTTTATCAAAATAATGCGACACCTGGTATTACAAATTGGAACTATCTAAATTATCGACAATGTGCTGTTGGGTGACATCTATTTTTTAGATGCAATTTTTCTCACTTTGACATCTCAAGATTTCAGTTTTTACTGTAGGTTAGAGTGTTCAGATAGATCGATATTTTGCAAAAAATAATATAATGAGCACTAACCTCGGAAAGTTATTTAAATGAAAAATGTAAAAAACAATTAAAGCCTACAAACTAATATTTGAATTGTGCTACATTAAATTAATATACAAACGCAACTTGGCGTGACATTAAGATTTTAATTCGAATTTCTAAATCGGATAAATAGAACTAGAGTCACTGGTAATTATAAATTATAATCCAGTGTTTTTAAAATAGCAAGCTCTGCCCCAGTGGCGCAGTTGTCTAAGCGATAGCTTCTGATAATTCGTCCGGAAAGTATCTGGGTTCGAATCCAGGTGAGGCATGGATGTTGTGTTTGTCTTAGGCACAGACTCCCGCCCTTCCCTAGAACCAGTGGTCCTAAATTAAGGACGGGCGACTGCTTATAGCCCAATGAGTTGCTCACGGTGGTCGTTAGAACTCCAATAAAAAAAAATAGCATGCGATCATTTTGACATCTCAGTGCGATCGCTTGCAAACTGAACTTGCTGTGATATTAAAAATTCATTCGAATTTTGTAGATCGGAAAAATGGAGTTAGTCATTAATAATCCAATTGTTTTAAAAATTAGCACGCGATCGCTTTGACATCTAAATATGATATCCGTGTTATTATACAGCAGATAATGATTTTGGCATCGCCAGAGTACACATATATTGTTCGATAAGGGATGGCGCACCAATGCAGACGTTACTGCGACATCAAGCGTTCCAGAGTCGGGGTTGTTATATACACTATATTGACGGAAGTCACCGGACATCGCTTCAAAAGCAAATGATCGGATCAGCTGCGTTGTTAAGATGCGCGGTACAGCTGCGAACCGTATAAAAACTAGCCTGCAGCTGCCCGCGATCATATCTCACTGTGAGGTTGAGTGAAAATTTAGCGGGGGAAAAGAACTGACTTTGAGAAAGGAAAGATTGTTGGGAGTTATGTTAGTGGGTTGTCCATAATAGAGCCTGAGAGGCGTTTAAACACACCCAAGTCATCAGTTTTGGATGTACTGAATAAGTGGAAGCCACATGAAGTGCCTGAAGCAGAAAAACGTACCGGCAGACCAAAGAAATCAGTGATAGTGGACGTCGAAGCCTCAGGAGAGTCGTTGCAGCTAATCGACGGAGTACTGCACAAGATCTCAGTGCACAGGTGTGTAACAATGCTGGAACATCTGTATATACACGTACCATTCGCAAAGAACTTCATTCCATGGGTTACCGTGGTCGTGCGGCTGCTCATAAGCCTTTTATCTCTACTCGGAATGCTACTCCTCGATTAGCATGGTGTAAAGAACATTTAGCGTAGACCGTAGATCAATGCGAACTGTTCCTATGGACTGATTAATCCAGATACACGATCCATCAGTCTGATGGCCGTGTGTGGGTATGGCGCACCCGGCTGATTACTATTTACGACAGTGTACTGTTCGTGACGTCAAGTTTGGAGCTGGCAGTGTACTCATGTGGGGGTGTTTTTCTTGGTATGATGTCGGCCCATTGCTTATCGTGGACAAACCTGTTAACCAGCACGTCTACCTCGATATTCTTTACAGTTATAACCTACGAACTCTGACTGTTACGGCGTGATTTGACTATAATTCCGTATCGTGTGTGCACTGGCCAGCACAGAGCCCTGATCGCAATCCCATAGAACACCTATGGGATGAATTAGAGCTCCGCATAAGAAGTTTGGAACCAAGGCCTAGTGCTAAGCAACGGTTGGCTGCAGTATTATGTACTGAATGGAAGCGTATACCTATTGCTGTATTTCAAAACCATGTCGAAACTAAGTCTCGAAGTGTCAGTAAATGCAATTAAGTCCAAAGGTGGACATACACCGTATTAATGTATGACAATTAATGCTTTGTTGTGTTTCTCTTTTAGGTGTCCGGTGACTTTTGTCAATATAGTGTATACTTTTGTCAATATCCTTGTTGTCTTCGGCGTGACGTCACCTATCAATACGTTGAAATACGTGGGTATTCGAGACAAATTCGTTGAGGATATTGCAAATCCTTTGCAGTGCGATGTAAACAATGGAAAGAAGGCGCAACAAAAAAAGAGTTTCAAACTTGCAGTAAAGGAAGTGTGTTTTGAAAAAGGAGTGCGGTGGACGTTTTCTAAAATCCAGGTAGTTAAGGGAGTCGCATTCGAAGTCAGTCATGTGGTACAGACAGAAAAATGTTGTGAACACCTTTCAACAGAAGAACAGTAAGAAGTGAGTTTGAAGTCAGTCTTTTATTGATAGGATTATATGTAAAACTATGTGGGACATACAATTTAGTCGAACAACAGTCCAAAAGATGTAATCAGTATTCATCGTAGAAAATCAACTGTTTATAACTTGTATCAATAGTTGTATCATATAAAATAATTAAATCGAATGAGCGTTGGATTTTTTTATATCGGTTCCTCCTCAACTCTAATGAAATTTGCTTGTGAAAGCCCATATATCAACATTCCAATCCTGTTGTCCCAATAATTTGCGGAATTAACCAACTTCCACATTATTAGAGTGCTATCGCCAAATATTTATTGAACTAGTAACTGTCACATATTTTCGGAGGAATGAAAAGCAGCTGTTCTTTTAAATTACTCAATTATGTAATAAATAATAAAATGAAAAGTAGCTGACCTTTTTAAAACACCAATTATGTAAACAATAGTAAAATGAAAAGTAGCTGACCTTTTAAAACACCAATTATGTAAAAAAATAGTAAAATGAAAAGTAGTTGGCCTTTTAAAACACCAATTATGTTAAAAATAGTAAAATGAAAAGTAGCTGACCTTTTAAAACACTAATTATGTTATAAATAGTAAAATTAAAAGTAGCTGACCTTTTAAAACACCAATTATGTAATAAATAGTGAAATGAAAAGTAGCTGACCTTTTAAAACACCAATTATTTAAAAAATAGTAAAATGAAAAGTAGCTGACCTTTTAAAACACCAATTATTTAAAAAATAGTAAAATGAAAAGTAGCTGACCTTTTTAAAACACCAATTATGTAAACAATAGTAAAATGAAAAGTAGTTGGCCTTTTAAAACACCAATTATGTTAAAAATAGTAAAATGAAAAGTAGCTGACCTTTTAAAACACCAATTATTTAAAAAATAGTAAAATGAAAAGTAGCTGACCTTTTAAAACACCAATTATGTAAAAAATAGTAAAATGAAAAGTAGTTGGCCTTTTAAAACACCAATTATGTTAAAAATAGTAAAATTAAAAGTAGCTGACCTTTTAAAACACCAATTATGTAATAAATAGTGAAATGAAAAGTAGCTGACCTTTTAAAACACCAATTATTTAAAAAATAGTAAAATGAAAAGTAGCTGACCTTTTAAAACACCAATTATTTAAAAAATAGTAAAATGAAAAGTAGCTGACCTTTTAAAACACCAATTATTTAAAAAATAGTAAAATGAAAAGTAGCTGACCTTTTAAAACACCAATTATGTAAAAAATAGTAAAATGAAAAGTAGCTGACCTTTTAAAACACCAATTATGTAAAAAATAGTAAAATGAAAAGTAGCTGACCTTTTAAAACACCAATTATTTAAAAAATAGTAAAATGAAAAGTAGCTGACCTTTTAAAACACCAATTATTTAAAAAATAGTAAAATGAAAAGTAGCTGACCTTTTAAAACACCAATTATTTAAAAAATAGTAAAATGAAAAGTAGCTGACCTTTTAAAACACCAATTATGTAAAAAATAGTAAAATGAAAAGTAGTTGGCCTTTTAAAACACCAATTATGTTAAAAATAGTAAAATGAAAAGTAGCTGACCTTTTAAAACACTAATTATGTTATAAATAGTAAAATTACAAGTAGCTGACCTTTTAAAACACCAATTATTTAAAAAATAGTAAAATGAAAAGTAGCTGACCTTTTAAAACACCAATTATTTAAAAAATAGTAAAATGAAAAGTAGCTGACCTTTTAAAACACCAATTATTTAAAAAATAGTAAAATGAAAAGTAGCTGACCTTTTAAAACACCAATTATGTAAAAAATAGTAAAATGAAAAGTAGCTGACCTTTTAAAACACCAATTATTTAAAAAATAGTAAAATGAAAAGTAGCTGACCTTTTAAAACACCAATTATGTAAAAAATAGTAAAATGAAAAGTAGTTGGCCTTTTAAAACACCAATTATGTTAAAAATAGTAAAATGAAAAGTAGCTGACCTTTTAAAACACTAATTATGTTATAAATAGTAAAATTACAAGTAGCTGACCTTTTAAAACACCAATTATGTAATAAATAGTGAAATGAAAAGTAGCTGACCTTTTAAAACACCAATTATTTAAAAAATAGTAAAATGAAAAGTAGCTGACCTTTTAAAACACCAATTATGTAATAAATAGTAAAACTATACTAGTAATCCGATTTATTGGCGTAGCAATATAAAAATAAGTGTTTCCATGATTTCGCACAACCAGTTTCTGTCTATCTTCCTTGAAAAAGCAACCTGGTTGACGTGTGAAAGCTTGGAAAAGCTTATTTTTACATTCCTAGGCCAATAAATCACAACTAGTATAGTTTTAATATTTATTAGCTAATGTTTTTAACTATCGCAGGATCTTTACCACAAGCATCTCCAGTCGACACCCTCTCCGAAAATGAGATAGTAAAAAGCTTTAATGTTTCCTGGGGAATGATTCGATTATATCAAATTCTTTTGCAGTTTCTGCCATTTTACACTCTTAGAGGATAAGCGTTGCAAGCAGATAAATCTGACATTCCTTTTATTGAGTCCCTGATGACCGGTTCTTAAGGCTTTTAACTTCTGACCTCCTGGAGAGCTCGGACACCACCGCTCCTAGCCAGAGATGGCGGTGCTTTCGGCTGCCGCGTGAATTGAAACGGAGAGATCTTCCGCGCAGCATTAACTTTCACGCAAAAGAAAAAAAGGACTTGAAGAAATAACATTTTATTGCTTTGCAATACTGGAAATTCCTGCACAAAAATTTGAAATATCGTAGCCAATTAGCATCTGATTTAAATGAAGTTGTTTGATACAGTAAATTCAATTTAAAATCGCTTAAATTTAAACTGGGCCGATTTTTCTTCAAGGAGGTAACCTCTTTATTTCAGCGAACTCCTTAGTGCTATGCTATTCAAATTTACATCGTAATTCCTCAGATAATTCGTAATTTTTGTTCTATCGTGACTATTAGCTGAAAATTAACCAGTTTTCTGAAGCTCAGGGTGTAAGCAATGCGTGTACATTTTTAAAATCAAGCAACCAGGGCAACAATTGACTGCATTTTTTGTTACTTGAAATAGCACAACAAAACTAATAATCCGAGTTTATTGGCGTAGAATAGAAATCAGTTTTCCACAATTTCGCACATCAACCAGAACAGATGGTCTTTATTTTTACTTGCTACATCTCTGTCTGATGGTCAACGTTCGTGACTGCCACGAAGAAACCTCAAATTCAATATCAGGCAGATACGAACGCTCGCACCACTAAATATCAGCCGTGCGTCGAGTGGGCACGTTAAGCCGTCGCACCACGGGTACTGGCACCCCTTTTATAAATAATCGCGTCTTTCTCCCCCTTCCTAAATCGCTTCCTTGACCCAAATCTTCTAGCTTCCTATTTCTAAGGGTTCTTTAAGACCTGGGGTCAGACACTTCCTTCCTGAAATCCTATACATCCGATCTAATCAGATTCTTCCACAGGAGCGCCGATTTCTGAAAGAATTTTGCGTGTCTCGCAATTTATTCAAGGAAAACCCTTGTAACAGCTGTGAGCGTAAAGCCCAGGACTACGTGCGTTTGTATAATGATGGAACCTACAAGTCTGCTGTCAATCGTCCTGCCACGTTAAAAGGCATTTTAGGCCACTCTTCTCGTAACGTTATACAATCAAAATCTTATTCTCGACGATAAGATCACTTCTTTAGGTTTCAAAATTATCTTCCATTCAGTTGTATAGGTTGGACTGAAATTAAGGGCTGGGTAAGGCTCCCCTTTTTGGAAGGTGTTTTAAAAACTAGAACGATGTACAAGGGACATCCTGAAAGTAATGCCTCCTTTTTAATAACTTGAAATTTTGGAGGGATTTTAATGAACCTGCACTGACATGTACTATGATGTGTTACCAATGTGGGAACACGTTGCTTTCAGAATCGGAAATAAAGATCATGAATGACAGAGAAAAGCAACTAGCCGTAATTGAATTCGTGGAAAAAAAGGTATGTCAGGCTCCAGAAATCCACAGAAGACTCCTGGCAGTGTATGGAGCTCACACAGTCGATTTAAGTTATGTCCGAAGATGGATGAAGAGGTTCGATAAGGTGAATGTTTAGTGTCGGACAAATAACGGAGTGGAAGACCTGCAAGTGCAGTGACAGGTGCCAACAGGCAACGAGTGAAAAACCTAATCGCAGCTGATCGTCGTGTCACAATCCAGGAGTTGCAATAATAAACTGTTCTCACTATGTGCAGACATTGCAGAAGCTAAAGGAAGCATTTAGAAGGAAAAAGTGCCAGGAAAAGTGGTACACCAGTCTAATACTTGGTAAGTCCCCCACGGGAATGCAGAACTGCAGAAATACGACGGCGCATGGACTCCACTAGCTTCTGGAAATATGCTGTGGGCAATGCACACCATACTTCCTGAAGATCGTTCCACAATTCGGGTGTATTCCGAGTTCTCTGATTCCTGTGTTCGATAGCGCGTTGCGTGGCATCTCAAATGTGTTTTATCACGTTCAGATCTGGGGACTTGGGTGGGATGGCAACCCCCGAAACTCAGATGAATGCTCCTCTAACCATAATGGGGCGTTTTGACACTTGTGTGTAGGTGCATTGTACTGTTGGAACAAGCCCAACCCATCAGCATGAATGCAGGACATGAACGGGTGTACCTGGTCAGAAAGGAGGCGCACGTAGCGTTGGCCGGTAACAGATGTTTGTAGACGTACCAGGGGTCCCAGCGAAGTCCAGCTAAACATACCCTATACCATTACGGACCCCCCACCCCCTCCTCACCAGCCGGTACAATTTTCTGTTGACAGGCGGGATCCATGGCTTCATGGAGTTTGCGCCACACTCGAATCCTTCTATCTTCCAGATACAGTTGGAAACGCGACTCTTCAGACCAGGCTACTTGTTTCCAGTCATCAAGTGTCCAGTGGCGGTGTTGCCGTGCCTAAGCGCAGCCCCTTAGCTCTGTGTCGTGCACCCATCAAGGGGACTCGAGTTGGGCGTCTGCTCCCAAAGCCCATATCGTGCAGGGTACGTTGCACAGTCTGGACGCTGATGCTTGTTGAGCCTCCAGCATTAAATTCCGATTATACCTGCGAGAGTGTTGCACGCCTATCGCGTGAAACGATTCTTAACAGCCCACGATGGTCACGTTCACCCAATGTCTTTTTACGGCCACACTGGCGTCGTAGGTTGGAGGTTTTGCTGGAATTCTTGTAGTCACGGTACACTCTTGCAATCGTCGTCCGTGGAAATCCGAACTTCGTTTCTACCTCTGAAATATTGTGGCCCATCTCACAAGCGCGAACTATGACACTGCGTTGAAAATCGCTTAAATCGTTATTACTTGTCATTCTCATGCCGGAAAAGCTGTGACAGCTGGCAAGGATGTCTATTGCTTTATATACGCACTGGAGGACGCAACCGAGTACGGGCATAGGTGACGTTTCTATGTATTTTCAATAAGCTCGTCTGTACCACTTTTGCTGGCACTTCAGTGTATGTCCAAGTATTTTGCCACCAAGTTTCAAATTTTGCTGCTACAAATCAAAATCTTATGAGGGACGGGGCATTACTTATAGGATGCCCCTTTGTACATAACCTGACATCCCAAACAACATTCTGTAAAAAGATTTTTGGTATGAAGTTAGTGTATTGGGCTTTAAAGTTTCAGCTTTAGTGCTAATAAGTAGAATAATTTCGAATTGCAATTTCAGTAAGAATTTAACCAAATATTCGATGGTTTCACCTGGCAGGTTTTTTTGGAGCCCTGCACAATGCTGGGGATTCACCAAAGATGAACAGCAGCAACTGAAACAATAACTAGACGGCGAGTGAATAATAAATACACAGTTGACGTGGATTAGGAACATAAAAAAAATAGCACTCATCGCTCTATTAGATATAAGCTTCCCAACGGTGAAGCTTATATCTAATATCCAAATTCGTTCTGTAGTTTTAGAGATTACCTCAAACACACAGTTTCTCTCTTCATATATTAGTACGGATTGTATAATGATACAAAAAAAAAATTGTTAAAATCAGACTTGCAAAATACAATAACACACATTTTTAAACCTTATTAGGTAGTTATCTAAACATGATATCATTTCGGTTCACTGTAAGAATGCATCAATACTCCAATACAAGCCCGTCAACGACGGGTAAGCACATGTTTGTACAATAATGAGGAACGTCATTGTTAAATTCGTATACGAGTAGTTGGAAAAATTAAACAAATAATGAGAATATTGCGAAACTTTTGTTATTGGTGACCCATCTTATAAACTGCCCATTAATTAATTACACCGTTTATTATACATATGCATTTTATCACGTTTCGTGTTATATGACAAGAAAAAATTTCAGTCATAGTTGTTACAACAGTGCATGGCACGGGTTAGGGACTAGTGTTCTTTCTTATCAACAGTGCATGGCACGGGTTACGGACAAGTGTTCTTTCTTATCAACAGTGCATGACACGGGTTAGGGACAAGTGTTCTTTCTTATCAACAGTGCATGACACGGGTTACGGACTAGTGTTCTTTCTTATCAACAGTGCATGGCACGGGTTACGGACTGGTGTTCTTTCTTATCAACAGTGCATGGCACGGGTTACGGACTAATGTTCTTTCTTATCAACAGTGTATGACACGGGTTACGGACTAGTGTTCTTTCTTATCAACATTGCATGGCACGGGTTACGGACTAGTGTTCTTTCTTATCCATAGGCGCATGCTGTTTGATGCCCGATGTTGTTGATACTCAAGTGTTTAGATTGCTTTTGTAACAGCGGTTTCGGGAAACCTATATGTGTTCGCCGAAAGTACGGACAATGTTGCGAGAACCAGTAAACTGGACTTCTCGATGGCAAAGCTCTGACCCAGAATTCTCATATATTTGGGAGGTCAGATTTATTCCTCATGTGGAAAGTAAGCTTGACCTAAGAAACCGCATTAAGTTATTTTTTTTTTTAACACGTCTTTCGTAAAAAAAAAAGTTATGTTATCGGTTTGTCCGTCCGTCCGTCTAACCATATTTCTGTAACTTATTGGTCCGATTTGAAAAATTCTTTTTGAATCGGGAAGCTTGAAATATGTGAATGTTGATCCTTTATTTAATTTTCTTTAGGATGTCGAGTTTTGCCGCTGGCGGGCGTAGATGCAGATGATATCTAATTCAAAATGCACTTTATTCCATATATTTTCTTCTAAACATCGGACTGAAAAATTATCTTGGCTTTTGATTCCATTTATGTCGAAGAGTATTTTAGGTATAGTTACTTTTTCAAGTTATGCATAGATTTATCGCTAGGTGGCGTAAAAGTAAATTACGCTTTCCCCGATATCTCCTTCTAAAACTCAGATTAGAAAAATGTTTTCTTCAGCGGATACAGCTTCTTGTGGAAAATCTTTTGCATATAATTTATAATTTTTGGTAAATAATACTTTGGCCACCATTAGCCGTAAATGTTAATTTTTGCTTCTGATGTATTTGTCATAAAATCTGAGCTTCTAATATATCGATTGAAAAAAATTCGTTCGTGGATCGATGCCACGCTAAACATTTTTTAAATATTTTCTTCCAAAAATACTGCATGGTTTCTCCTCCAGGTGTCGTAGTTGTATATCATATTTTTGTCTCTCTACTTCTGATGGGCGTATTTGAAAAATTAATTCTTTGTTGGGTAAAGTTTCCGGTGTAACATGTTTTTCATATAATTTCAAAATTTTCAAGTAATTCATAACTTTGCGCTAGGGTCGTAACGGTAATATGTGTTTCCCCCGATATATCTGCTTCTAAAACTCCGATCTAAAAACATTTTCTGCACCGGATACAGCTCCTCATGGAAAATCATTTGCATATAATTTCTAATGTTTGGTAAAAAATGGTTTGGCCACCAGGAAACGTATGTCTTATTTTCCGCTTTTGATGATTTCCAGCAAAATCTAAGCTTCTAAAATCTCGATTGAAAAAAATTCGTTTTTGGACCGATACTACTCACGTCGACTAAACGTTTAGGAATATTTTCTTTTTAAAATAATGCATGATTTCTACGCCATGGGGCGTAGATATATATATCTTATTGTTGTCAATATCTCTACTTCTAAGAGTCCAATTTGATAAATTCCTTCTTTGTAAGATAGTGTTTCCGATGCGAAATGTTTTTCGTATAAATTCAAAATTTTCAAGTAAATCATAGACTTTGTACCAGGGGGCGCAAAAGCATATTGCGCTTTTGCTGATATTTCTGCTTCTAAAATTCAGATTTGAAAAATTGTTCCTGTATCGCATACAGCTCCCAATGAAACATGTTTTTCATATAATTTCTAATATTTTGTTTTGAATGGTTTGGCTACCAAGTGGCATAAGTGTTAATTTATGCTTCTGATGTATGTCCAGCAAAATCTTAGCTCTTGAAAACTCAACTAAAGATTTTTTTTTCTTGGACCGATACCGCGCATATCGAAAAACCTTTTGTGAACACTTTTTTCCTAAAATAATGCATGGTTTTCCCGCCAGGGGGCGTAGATGCATATCTTATATTTGTCAATATCTCTGCTTTGAAGAGTCCGATTTGAAAACTTATTTCTTTGTTGGAGAGCGTTTCGGCTGCAAAATGTTTCTCATACGAATTTAAAATTTTCTTAACGCATAAGTCTGCAACCAGAAATCGTAAGTTCACGATTACGTTTACAGCAATATCTGAAAACCCGATTGAAAAACTTATCTTCGGTCAGATATTGTTTTCCATACTGGTTCCATTGAGTTTGATTTGCTTTGATAAATTTAATTTGCGTCAGAACGGATTTAAAAGACGTGCTTATAACCCCCCCCCCTTCCGAAAATACGGTGTCATCTTTCTTGTTATTTATGTAGCCATGCCGACTTCTGCTCAACAGAGAAAGCAGTGTAATCTTACAATGGACATCAACAGAAAAAATGTGATCCATTATTTTCACCAAGAATTGGCAATGTTTTCCTTAAATTTGAAGTGTGTAAAATTGTATTTAAGAATTTCCCTAAACCACAAAATTATCTTCCATCACCCAAAACTCTGATTCCCGATTACTACAGAGCTGGAGTCTAACCCACCTCGCGTATGCAATAAAGTCTGAGTCAAACAGGAAGAAACCTCTCCATCAGCTTGAAGGCACACAAACTTGCAGTAAGACATCAAAACACCCCGTAAAATGTGCTCTTGTGTAGCATTCAACTTGTCCAGACCATGTTAAATGGAAAACTGTGAAATTAAAGTGTCTTTTTTTCCTTTCTCATCTGACCATAAGTGGGGTTGGGGATGATAAAAAAACGAAAATCAGGTTTTTATCAGATTTATGCCGTGTTGCAAACATCCTGAACTTCTGGGGACCTATCCGTGAGACAGCGGCATGATGAACGCACCGTATTTAAATTATATCACTAAGAGTCTATTTCTACTGTTCCCTTTTCAAACCTGCCTTTTTTGCTAACAATAACTTATTTCTTGACCTGTTCCTGCTGTAGACATAACTTCTATTCATCATGAATACCAACTATTTGAACTAGTCTACGTGTTCCATTTTCGCTTTCCTTTCAATATTAGATCTGTTCATGTTACAGGATATTTGCTAATCATACGTAGTAAAATTTGTTTTGTTAACCAGAACTTTTAATGTCGCGTACATACTTTCTTTGTAGACACGTTTGAGAAGGTACTAGAGGTGAATGCATATTCAGTAAAACCCGTTTATAACGATCCCGTATATAGCGAGATGCCAGATTTAAAGATCAGAACAGTAACTTTTGAGAAGGAACTGGAGTTGAATGCATATACCTTAGTGTACCCGCTTATAAGGTTTGAGAAGGTACTAGAGGTGAATGCATATTCAGTAGAACCCGCTTGTAACGTTTGAGATAAAACTGAATGTCAATGCATATATACAGTAGAACCCGCTTATAAGGTTTGAGAAGGTACTAGAGGTGAATGCATATTCAGTAGAACCCGCTTGTAACGTTTGAGATAAAACTGAATGTCAATGCATATATACAGTAGAACACGCTTATAACGAGTCCGTATTTAGCAAGATCTCCGATTTAACGATCAAAATAGGGACTTTCGTTCGGCGTAACTTTTGAAGGCTAATTTGGTCAGTTTTTAAAATACGAAATTTAATAGTCCCCGGATTTAACGAAGGAGAAAAAACTTAAGATCAGTTTTAACAAGAAAAATAACTAAATTCAATGAATTTCCATTTTTAACGAGACAGAGAACATCTGTTGCGCACTGTCTTTGAATGCAGGTATACACTGAAGAGCAATTGAATTAGAGATACCTGTCTAGTAACGTGTAGCACCTCCTTTCGCACTGATGACTGTGGCGATACATCTCGGCATAGACACCGGAATGTCTCGACGAGACACCGGAAGCGTTGGGAAGCCATACGGATCCTCGACCCCTGAACAAGTTCCCAAAGTTCACGAAGTTTTCATGGAGGGGGATCAGAACCTCTTACATCTCTCTCGATGGCATCCCAGATGTGCTCGATGGGATTGAGGTCAGGTGACCTAACTGGCCAAGGAAGCTAGGTCACGTCGGTGGAGTGTTCATCCAACCATTCGGATACCATTCGGCAGCGATGGCACGGTGCATTGTCTTGTTGCAGGATGAGGTTCCCAGTGGGATGTTGAGGACGCACAAACGAAAGCAAATGGTCGTCCAGGATATCCCGGTAACATTGACCTATGAGGAAATATGTCACACGTACCAGGGGTCCCATTTGAGTCCACATAAACAGTCCCCAAACGAGAATGCCAACCCACCATCTTCAAGAGTACCCTGCTGGCAAGAAGGATCCATGGCTTCATGTGATTTGCGCCGTACTCGTATCCGGCCATCAGCATGTACCAACGTGAATCTCAACTCATCAGTCCAGGCAACAGTTTCCCAGATGTCTATGGTCCAGTGGCGATGTTCCAGCGCCCATGGTAATATTTGCACCCTTTGAGAGGTCATTAGCGGTACCCTCGTGGGACAATGTCTTCTGTACCCCATAGCGAGGAGATGGTTCTAGATGGAGTTGCTGCTTTCACGTTTTTGTGCACCAGCGTTAAATTGCAGTGTGATTTCTTGCACTGTGGCCAGTCTATCCGCTGTTACAATGCGAGCTAACCGACAATGACCCAGCTCATCCACACGCTGTTGTCCACGGCAGTTGGCCCTTGCAGGGATGGTTTCACCAGATTTGATGTACTAACGGTGCACCCGTGACACAATGGCTCGAGAAAATCCCAGTGCCTGCACGACTTCCGAGATGGAGTGACCCATTCGTCGGGCTCCGACAATTTACCCACGATCAAACGAGCTTAGATCCTTCGTATTACCCATACTGCGTCCGGCTTTTACTGAATCCCGTCGCATTACTCCTTATATTGTCGGATCACTGCATACGTCATGTCGTTTCCGTTTGCAGGGCCGCCCACAGCGCCACATTTGCATAACGCCAGCTGTCTCTAATTCAATTGCTCTTCAGTGTGGAAATGGTGGTATGTAGGACGAAGGTGCAATAGCGGAGGAATAATTTGGGTGTGCTAGTCGAAGAGTTTGGATAGAAAAGTAATGGGGCAGGAAAACATCTAATGCTCAGCAAGCGAATTTTATAGGAACTTTGCCAGACAAAATCTTTGCGCACTGTCCTGTAATGTAGGAATAGAAATGGTGGCATGGAAGACGAAATTGCAACAGGGTAATGAAATTCTTGTGTTCTAGTGGAAGACAGTTGATATCAAAGTAGTGTGGAGGGAGTACGTAAAATGCTCTACACGTGAGTTGTTAAAAAATCTCCCCTGCGCTATTTACTCCAATAGATAGCGCCTTGGGTGTATGACGTCAGCAGAGCTAAAAACATGCCACCTGCTCCTAGGAAAAGAGGATGCGAGGGCCTCTTTTACATGTACGTGGAATATGGGTAACAGTTGCAAAGAGGGATAAGGAAGAGATGGAATTGGAATGTCGCCTGAACGGAAGTAATTACTAAAATTGTGTCTAATGCATCTTTCACCCTCCAACTGAGCATTGCGTTGGGAAGCTTCGTGCTACTCTGCATCGTGTGCATTGTTGTACTTAAACATCAGTTTCACGTAACCGTCAAGTTGAATGTATCTGCAAGACTTAATTAATTTGAAATATTTAATTAACTGTAGTACCTATGTATTTAAATAAGTTTTTTCCAGTATATACAATTTTATGGATATACACTGAGTGGCCACTTTATTATGACCACCTGACAGTTTTAAGCAAATGAGCTATGGCTGTACGCTGTTGCCGCCAGAGGGCGAGGCTAGTATAAAAAGGGACAGCTTAGTGCTTGCGACAGTAGTAGAAGTGATTTTTGGGTGACGAGATGGGTAAAAAATGCGATTTGATGGACTTTCAACGTAGGCTGATTGTAGGAGCTCGGTAGCCATGGAGCGAGTATCACCGAAACCGCTGCATTCGTGAAATGTTCCAGAGCAGCTGTTGTTAAAATGTTTAAAGACTGGACTGTCAGCCAAATAAATGGGTCTGAACGTGCAAAGTGTGGTCGTCATCGACTAGTGATTGCTGTGGCGGAACGGAGAGTGTCCAGACTGGTAACAGACAACAGAAGGGCAACAGTGCAGAAAATCACAGACCATCTTAATCAAGGATCCCCTCAAATGATCTCTGCACGCACTGTTCGCCGTACACTGCATCCGATGGGATATAGCAGCCGAAGGCCTCCTCGAACACCTTTTGCTGTCTGCAGTAACAAGGGAAAACGTCTCCAGTTCACACAGGAGCACAAGGTATGGAGAGTCGATGTTTGGAAACTAATTATGTGCTCCGATGAATCACGTTTTCAGTTGCACCATGCCGATGGTGGAAACAGCACGAAAGCATGAACCCCAAATGCATTGCTACAACCCTTCAAGCTGGTGGAGGCAACGTATGCTTGGGGAATGTTTTCCTGGTATGCTTTGGGCCCTTTATTTCGTGTTGATCAACGTCTGACTGGCACGTCATATCTAAAAATCGTTGCGGACCAAGTGCATCCGGTCATGTGGATGGTTTATCCCAATGGCGATGGCTGCTTTCAACAAGATAATGCGTCCTGCCATAGTGCTCGTATTGTACACGATTGGTTTCAGGAACATGCCGGTAAGTTTACTTTGCTTAGGTGGACCCCACAATCTCCAGATCTCAATCCCATTGCGAATTTGTGGGATGAAGTTGAACGAGCCATCAGACAGCTGGATCCTCAACCCTGCAATCTCACACTCCTGGAAAGGGCTATTCATCAAGCATGGTCTTAGATTCCACAAACCACCTATCAACATCTCGTGGAGTCCGTGCTACGAAGAATCGACGCAGTATTAAAAAGCGAAAGGTGGCCCAACGAAGTATGGACGGGTGGTCATAATAAAGTGGCTACTCAGTGTATATGTCTATAACCATATTAGTTATGTGAAGATGCAGAATATGATCCAGAAACTTGGTGTCAGAAGACGTGAGATTAAAAATGAACTTTCTGAACACAAAATTGTTGTACAATGCTTTTACAGGAAATGAAGATTTATCGATTGGTTGCGAAAATTTGGTGGTAACTGATACCAACCTTTCTTAACCTTGGAGAACAGGTATCAAACGAGGGTCATATTAATGAATTAAATATTTGGCGAATAAAAATTTGCTTTAGAGCTTCTGGAATGAACAGTGCAATTTTCAGGTCGTAAAAGAAGAGTTTTAATCAATGCATTCTTACAGCTCTTGCATATGGAGTATAGACATGAATCGTAACTAAACAAGTTAGTACACTCATGCAATACATTGATTATGATACGCTTTCCAACATCCAGAAATCATTACTCAAGTTATTAGGTAAAGGCTGTGGAATAAATCTCGCTCCTGTGTCTTGAGCTTTGACCCCATTTCGATTATATTCAACAGAACTGGTTCAGTATAACTCCGAAACAACATACAAAACGTTTTTCGCAATAGAAGCCCTTTTAGTCAAGTTATGACGCATAAGGGCGATGGAATGGATCCCGCTCCTATGTCTTGACCTTTGACCCCATTTCGCCCATTTTCAATAGAGTTCGTCCCCAGGTGGTCCCCTACCACATACTAAAATTGTATCGCTTTTGCGCGAGTTATCGTGCGGACGGTCGGACAGACAGATGGAAAAACCTGGAGCATACACAGTGTGGCAAAGAATTTTCAGGACTGGGTGTGTAAAATGAAATAGAAACAAGAAACTATAATTTGTTTTGGTTTGTTATTCAAAATAAGTCAATCCGGCTTCAATACACTTGTTACAGCGATTTAATAATGATTCGAATGTCTGTTCCAGTTCACTTTGCGGAATTGCCTCCAAAGCACGCGTCGAAGTTGTTTGTATGGTCGAAATATCCTCAAAATAACACCCTTTTAACGTCATTTTAAGTTTTGGGAATAAAGAAAAGTCGCAGGGTGCTCAATCAGGCAAATACGGTGGATGATTCAAGTTATTTTTCGCCAAACATCTACAAACCAGAAGTGAGGTGTGACTGGGTGCATTATCGTGCAACAAACACCAACTGTTTTCATCCCATTATTCTGGACGAATGCGAAGAATTCTGCCCATCAAACGCCTCAAAACATTTAAATAAAACTCACCAGTAATTGCTTGTCCACTTGGAACAAATTCTTTGTGGATATTACCCTTACTATCGAAGAATGTAATGAGCATTGTTTTGATTTTCGATGGAACTTTTCTTGTTTATTTTTTGGCTTGTGAGTTTTTTAACTTTCCTTCCGCACATTGTCGCTTTGTTTTAGGAACATATTGAAAACACCATGTTTCATCACCAGTAACAATCGATTTTAAGAAGTTTGGATCATTTTCAGCGGCTGAAAGGATGTCTCTGCAATATGCTCTTATCCTTGATTTTTGTTCATTGGTTAACGTGTGTGGAACAAATTTAGCACAGACTTTTGTTTTGCCCAAATATTGATGCAGCATGGTTCGAATAGTTTCTTTGTTGATGTTTAAAGACTTTTCCATCATTCCTAGTGAAGCTTATCGATTATTTGCCACAAAATCACGCACTTTTTCAATAATCTCGGGTGTCCTAGATGAACTTGATCTTCGGGTATGCTTATCAAATTTTAGCGTATCTCTTCCGTCCAAAAAACGTTAGTGCCACAGGAAAACATTTGATCTACCTAAACAAAAACTCACTGTAAACTTGTTTCTTCGTTTGGTACGTTTCCAAGGCACTTTTACCAAGTTTTGCGTTAAATTTAATAACAGCCCTTTGTTCCATCTTAATAATTCAACATGAAAAAAATGTTACTTCTCTAATGAGCGGCCGTTTCGCTTGAGTTACTTTAACAACTGCGCAGTACTTTTGGCGGAAAGCAAGCAGATGGTCACGGTATATAACGCATTCGCGATTGCACTGGTGGCGCCACCGTAGGCTGAAATCTAGCGCCAGTCTGAAAAATTCTTTGACGCACTGTGTATACGCTTGTTCAACCTACGATTAGAAAGCGTTAAAAGAGACATACAGAGGATCAACAGAGAGATGCGTATTTGGGGTAACCAGAAAAGATAAGATTACCTCGTAGATAAGGCAAACGACAAGAGTGAAAGACATGATCAGAGTGAAATCCCTGCAAAGGTAGGCGAGCATATTGCTAGAAGTACGGGCCACCGATGCACAACTGAAGTGTTAGACTGGATACGAAGAGACAGAAAAAGCACGTAGGCGATGATGTAATTGAATTCGAAAGCATAACATAGGAAACTGGCTCAAGACAGACCATTGTGAAAGAGAGACTTGGTGAGACACACATCCTGCAGTGGATTGAAAAATGGTCGAGAGGGATGATGACTATTACTTATGTATAACTTTACGTGGTGGGAATTTATCCCCAAAAATGGATTTATCGAGCGCCCTGATTTAACAAGTCTGTGCCCAGTACCTCTTTAAAAGCATGCTCTGCTGCATGCTTATCATAAACAAATACTATGCAGCAGATAATCTCTGCACATTTCTGTCATGTTACAAATGTGCAGAGGTAATCTGTCAGAAACTCCAAGCGTCACCAGAATCTAATTATAAGCAGATCATATTTACACAATTGTTTTTAATTGTGTGTTAACTATAGTAAGCATAATTCACACTCTGTATGAGCACATTTATATTCAGGATCAATCTTTTATCTCTTTCGTATTATTTACGTATTTACTTTTCACCACTGTTATTGTAGAAAAGTTTGCATGCTTCACTTTTTTTTCCACACTGCCTCATTTTCATAAGCAAACTCCTAATTTACTGGATCCATATTTCTACTTTTAAATTTCGTGCGGAAGGCATTATTTCTGCATTTGTTTTTTTTTTCCATAAGGTGAATGCAAATAATCGGAGTAACAAACATAACTTATTTCCCCTTCGACTTTAAACAAAATTTCAATCCGTAAACACAACTTTTCTTTTTAATTCAGATATAAACCTGTGTTCAAATTTCTCAGTGATAAGAGACACGCATTTCTCATTGTTCTTCTCTAAGCTTGCCTGCGATTTAATTCTGAAGATAAGTTGTCGCCTTTTCTGTTTTCGAAAGCTCGCGTTTTCTTCTTTTGTCTCGTTTTTGAATTTCGAAAATTCTTCGATGCTTGTGTTGTGACGCAGAGCAAATTGATACAACGGACATTCTTAAACAAACGTCATACTTTTATCGTGCCACATCGTAAACTAGCAGCTTAAAAGTAAATTTAAAATGGCATAATTTTACAGCTGATAGAATGCAAAGCTAATTATATTTCGAAGTAAACATTGCCCTTCACATTCATTGTTTCATTTTACAAATAAGCAGCTTTTATTTTAAAACTAAGAAATCTGCAAATTTGTACAGCTTCCGCTGTAATAAAAATTTATTTCAACTGAAAGTTAACTACTTGGCATTTCTTGCTTACAAACTTAACTAATGCTGCAATAATATTTCGTATGACACGTATTTACCCGTTTTCTTGCTTATAGTGAAAATACTCATGTACATAACACTAGCAATGCAGGTGGTTCAGATTTGAAGTGTAATACTGTTACCGTACTTTAACAAAATTAGATACGTTTTCGTGTGTTAAAGTACCACTAACGTGAAACACAGCAGTGTTACATTATCACTTAGCGGTCTCAATGATCGACAAGAAAGAAATATATCTTAAAATATTTTGTTTGTGTGCGTGTTTTTTGATGTTGTTGGCCAAGTACACTTGTGGTCACAATTCTTTTCAGAGACTGTTATCAAACTACACTATATTGACAAACGTCAGCAGACACCTAGAAGAGAAACACAACATAGCATTTATTGACATACATTAGTACGGTGTCGGCCCATCTTTGACCTTAATGTATGCACTGACCCTTCGAGACATGTTTCCGACAAGGTTTTGGAACACAGCGATGGCTATGCTCTTCCATTCTGTACATAATGCTGCCGCTTTGTTGCTTAGTAATAGGCCATGGTTCCAAACTTCTTATGCGGCGCCCTAATTCATCCCATAGGTGCTCTATGGGATAAATATCGGGGATCTGTGATGGCCAGTCCAAACACGATACTGAATTATCGTCAAATCACGCCGTAACAGTCCTTGCTTTTATGGCTTGGTGAATTATCCTGCTGGCACGACCAAGGCTCGGTTCCATAGTATTGCCACAGAATTGGTAGGGTATAATTGTCCAGAATATCGAGGTAGACGTGCTGGTTAACAGGTTTATCCACGATGACCAATGAGCTGGGTCCATACCACGCAAAACGCCTCCCACACGAGTACAATGCCAGCTTTAAACTTAACCGTAGGAACAGTACACTGTGGTAAATAGCGTTGTCCCGGGTGCTGCGATAACCACACACGGCCATCAGACTGATGGATGATGTATCTGAATTCATCAGTCCATAGGACCCATTTCCATTGATCTAAGATCCAAGATAAATGTTCTTTACACCATGCTAAACGACGAGTAGCATTCCGCGTGGAGATGAAATGCTTATGAGCCGCCGCACGACCATACGTTAAACCATGGAATGAAATTCTATGCGAATGGTACGTGTACATAACTAGGCTCCAGCATTTTTACTCATCTGTACTGTGAGGTCTTGTGCAGTACTCCATCGATTAGCTATAATTACTCTTCTGAGGCTTCGACGTCCTCTATCACTGATTCTCTTCGGTCTGCCGGTACATTTTGCTGCTTCAAGCACGCAATGATCTTCCACTTATTCAGTACCTCCAAAACAGTCGACTTGGGTATGTTTTAAACGCCTCTCGGTTTCTCTTATGGAAAACCCACTAATATAACACACAACAATCTTTCCTTTCTCAAAGTCGATTCTTTTCTGCCGCGACAAGTTCACTCAACCTCACAGTGCGATATGATCGCGGTCAGCTGCAGGCTTGTTTTTATACTGTTAGCAGCTGTACCGCGCAACTTTACAACGCAGCGGATCCGTTCATTTGCTTTTGAATGGGTGTCCGGTGACTTTGGTCAATATAGTACATATCATTTGTAGCTTAGACTGTATCATCACATACATCAATCAAACTAGCGTGCGTCAAATTATTAGCACACGGAATAGTCATTCCTCATACTACAACCACCTAATTTTTTGTACTCTAGACGAAGCTTTCATATAAATCTGATTCACTTTCCGTTGTTTCCAAAACATACAAGGAAATTCAAGGAAGTAACTTGCCGTTCAGAAGGAAAACTCTAACAGACGTAGCATAATTTACATAAAAACAAGCTCAAAAGGAAGGCTGAATGCAAGATAAACGTCACACATCTCTCTAAATATAAAAGGTTTGTCCGGAAAGTAATGAGACCACTTTTCCTGGGCCAATCAGAATGGCCGAAGGGCGGAGTCTCCTGGCTTGATGGGTGGCGGGGTATGTTAGGTAAACGATCGATGTCTCGTCAGTTGGCTCTGAGCGTTTACAGAGTAAAGATCGTTTACGAAGTGGAAAGCTGTGTGAACTTCGCGTAACGATCAAAATGCAGAATAGTGTCAAACAGCGATACGCGGTAAAATTGTGTGTTGAACTTTAAAAATCCGCAACCGAGACGCTTGCTATGATGCAGGAAGCCTACGGGAAGGATGCTTTATCGAAAGCACAAGTGTTTCGGTGGCACAAAACGTTCACAGAAGGAAGCGAGAGCGTAGAGGATGAGCCACGCCCAGGGCGCCCTTCAACGTCTCACACTTCGGACAATGTTGAAAAGGTGAAAGCGGTTTTGGACTCTGACAGACGTCTGAGTGTTAGATTGGTAGCAGAGCACGTGGGACTAGCGAAATCCATTGTGCGTGAAATCATCACGCAAGAATTGCAGATGCGCAAAGTTTGCGCCGCATTTGTTCTGAAGGTTTTGACCGATGAACAGAGGAACAACCGTGTGTCGATTTCTCTTGAGCTTGTGGACCGTGTGAGGAGTGAACCTGTTTTTTTTTTTTTTTTTTGGAGAAAAGTGATAACAGGTAATGAAACGTGGGTCTTTCAGTACGATCCAGAGACGAAAAGACAGCTCAGAGTGGCACACTCCCTAGTCTCCTCGACCAACGAGGGCTCGAATGGGCAAATCGAAGATGAAATCGATGCTCATTGCCTTATTTGACTGTAAAGGTGTTGTATATAAGGAGTTCGTACCACCCAGACAAACGGTGAATGCTGCATTTTACGTGAAAGTTCTTCAACAGCTGAAGAACAGAGTTGCGCGCGTCCTCTCGGAGATCATAAACACTCGGGTTCTTCACCACGATAATGCGCCGAGCAATGCGTCGCTGAGAGTGAGAGAGTTTCTGGCGAAACACAATGTGGCAACGCTGACCCAACCTCCCTATAGCCCGGACTTGGTCCCGGCTGATTTCCTTTTGTTTCCCCGGCTTAAATCCAGCCTGAAAAGACACCATTTTGGGACTGTTACAAACGTGCAAACTGCCACGAGGAGTGCTTTGAAAGTGATCCCTGTTTCCGATTTCCAGGTAAACTACGCGGCGTGTCAGAACCGCTGGCAGCGGTGTATTGATGTCCAAGAATGTTATTTCGAGGAAGTGTAATATTATGTAAGAATAACTTTAATTAAACGTCTGTTATTGAATGAGTCTCATTACTTTTCGGACTGACTTTGTGAAAGTTATGTTTGTTCCGGATACGTTCCTAAACGATTTGTTCGATGGATTTGCACCAAAATTGGAATACATACTCTTCTTCACCCAGATTAAAATACAAGCGGGACGATTTTCAGAAAATACATCCCCAAGAGGGTCAAATGTGTTTTTGCAGAGCCTTCTATAGACTGGGTGCAAGTCCGCTGCTGCGGTATTATTCCGCGTGTCAGAGCAACGGTCGTCAGGTGACGCCTCACTCTTCGCCAGCTTCCGTGGTTCAGGCATACGGGGAAGAGTCCGCTTTTTAAAAAAACCGCACCGGCGGAACATATTGTCAAAAGTATTTTTTTGTTTATGTTGCCATTGCATTTTCTTTGTTAGGATTAGGTTTCATTAGATTCACAACAATTGGCGCAGTAGTCTCAAATATGGGTGGAGCTACAGATTCCCACCAAAAGGCGTGGTCCTCTCAAATAGCATCAAGGTTAAGTTGAAGGTAAGACAGACGGTTTTCTTCATACATTAAATTTAAATATAATATTAGTATATATAAAAGAAAGTCTGTCCACCGGAAAGAAGTAAGCTTCCCAACGGTGAAAGAATTATCCGAATCGGTTTAGTATTAGAGATGAGTAAATAAAAAAACTGTATATTAACGTGAACTACCTTCTTTCACGTTGGGTGTGATCGGGTTGTATATGTACACTCTATAAAACTGAAAACGGAGTGCAGAAAGTGTATTATTGTGCATGTTTGCTATTTCGAGTTTTTCGGGCTCAGAACGGCCATTATAAATTGTGATTTTTATAATAAAATTTTCATCATCTGTGGTGAAATGCCTCCAAATAAACGCAAACTCATCGGGCAAGTTCAGCCGAAAGCAAAGAAAGTAAAATTACTTCGAGAGTGTGAGACAACCGAACAACGTGATCGAAGGCTTAGGGATCAGTGGGAAAGAGTCAGTGTATCTAGGGCGGCAGAGACCTTGGAACAGCGTGAGGACTGACTTGAGCGTTGTTCATTATGGTAGAATTTTTATTATAGAGCGATTTACAGTTACTTGAAAACAAACTTTGTCTATCTCGAGCAACGCTGGGTATCTCTGCTGGTATTCTATAAAATGTGAGACTGAGGTTAAGGGGGGGGTTGCCTTTCAGAATGGTATATACCTCGTATAAACAAATTGACGGCGATATCTCCATCAAGCCGTCGTGGTAACGATTCATATAAGTTTCAAATGCTGTTTTTAGCTTCACGCAGTCTTGGTACCGATGCATACAAGTTTCATATCGTGTCCATAGCAGCACGCAGTCGTATAACTGAATCATGCAGGTTTCAATTGTGTCGTTAACAGCATACTGTCATGTTACCGATACATACACGTTTCAAATAGTGTCCTTTGCAATGATAAATACACAGTTGCCGTGGACCAGGAACATCAAATACACTGCTGGCCACCCAAAATGCAACACCAAGAAGGAAGCATCCGATTGGCCTGAAATTCGCAGCATGCGTCGCCCGCGGGAGGACATGCAAACGATTAGCATTGCAGGGCATATGCAAATCATGTGCGTCCGGCACGCCACCGAGAAGCACTATAAGAAAGGTGCACAAACTGCGGGGTGTAAGTAGTTGAAGTGTGTTGTTCTACCGGACCTGTGCGTGGGAAGCTTCCTGATGCCTCGTCGCAGAATACGGCAGTCATTTTAGCACGTTTTGGAGTTCGACAGAGAACGAATAGTGGTTTATCGCGACAGCGGTTTATCGTACCGAAAAATCGGCACCCTTGTGGGACGACATCCAGCCACGTGAGGCGAGTATGGATTCGGTGGGTGCAGGACGGACGGACGGACCGACGTAAGCGATTGCCGAAGCCGTGGCACAACACCGAACGAGAGGACCCGCATGTTGTGCGGCAGGCATTGACGGCTCTCACCGCCACATCACGAACGTTAGAGTAGGAATTAGGGTGGGTTGCGCAACAACCTGTGTCAGCACGTACCATTTGACGTCTTCGGCAGAAACGGAGACTTGTCGCACTGCGGCCATTGCTCCGATTACCATTAACGTTACACAACCGTCGAGTGCGGCGGTAGTGGGCAGTTGAACGCCGCACCTGGACTACGGAATGGCACGATATTGTCTTCCACGAAGAATCCCGCTTCTGCCTGCAACACCAAGATGGTCTGATCCGCGTGTGGCAGCACCGCGGCGAGACATTGTATGACGCCTGCATTATGCATCGCCATACCGGTCCGTCGCCTGGCGTTATGGTTTGGGGCGCAATTAGAGATGACACCCGCACCCCTCTGGTACGCATCGCCGGTACACTCAACAGCCAACTCAACATCTCCGACGTTTTGAAGCCTGTAGTCCTCCCTTACCTGCAGCACCTGCCAGCGGTCACGTTTCAACAGGACAATGCGCGCCCGCACGTCGCACGTATCGTGCAACAATTCCTCACGGCCCACATGGTGTCACTGCTGCCGTGTCCCGCCCGTTCTCCCGATATGTCGCCCATCGAACACGTCATGTCGCTGATTGGTAACCGAGTGGCCCGCCAAGCACCACCCGCGGCTACGCCTGATGAACTGTGGCAACGTGTGGGAGCAGCCTGGACTGACATACCCCAATCTTACATCCAAAGCCTCTTTCGTTTGATGGCACGGCGTGTAGTGGCCGTTATTGCCGTCCATGGGGGGCCACACGAACTGTTGATGTCTGCATTTTCTGCTAGTTGTATCTGTTATGTGTCCAGTAAATCTGGCTTGGCTATCTCGTGTCCTACTTGGTGTTGCATTTTGGGTGGCCAGCAGTGTAGAAGTCATCGCTCTTTCTACGTTTATAAGTGAGTCACGGAAAAGTTCTCTTTGGCCGCCACCGAGAATCGGTGAGTTTTCCGTGACTCACTTATAAGCGTGGAAAGAGCGATGGCTTCTATTTGATGTTTCTGGTCCACGTCAATTGTGTATTTATCATTCATTCGCCTTCTAGTTATTTGTTCACTTGCTGCTGTTCATCTGTGGTGAATCCCCAGCATTGTGCCGGGCTCCAAAGAAAGCAACCTGCTAGGTGATTTGGCAGTTTGTCGTATGTGAGTCTGGAGAATTTCGAGGGTGCAGTGGAAGCATATCCGGCGCGTAACTGGAAGACCCTGTGTTTGATTCCCTGTGGCGGCCGATGAGAATTTTTCCGTGACTCACTTATAAATGTGGGAGAAGTGATGACTTCTATTTGAGTGTCCTTTGGAAATTCCAGAAGAGCGACAATGCTATGAAGTGATTGGTTATTCAGGTGGCATGCCTCTTTTGAAATCTATTTGCTCAGCTACGCTTTCAATAGTCGCTTTCTATTCCGTTTGGCACGTGTGCCAACACCCGTTTTATGCAGGTACCTCCCATCCCCCACTGAAATTCCTCAAATCCAAGTTTATTTGCATATCTGGAGCTGTCAGAACACTTTTGTTTACATTACTGAGTGTATATTAAGAAAAGTTTACTGCCATTTTTAAGAACTGGTTTAATAGATATGTCAAACTTAAATGGCCGCCGCGGTGGCGCAATGCTCTAAATGATGTCTTCTCATCATTCGTCCGAGATGGGTTCAGGTTCGAATCCCGGTGAGGAATGGATGTCTTTACGGCACTAGCTCCCTTCCTTTCCTGGAGTCAGTGGCTCTAAAATATGGACGGGTGACTGCTTATAGCCCAATGAGTTCATGGTGTCGTTTAAACCTCAAATAAAAAAACTGAGCTAAAAAAATTTTTCGATTCATATTTTAATAAAGTAATTCTCACTAAATTGTAATAAATAAAAATAGAGGGAAATTATTTCCTATTGCTCTTTAAGGGATGTTTGCTTTGAAAATATTTGAGCTGCAGGCTGTGAAATATGTTTTGTTCAGCCTTTTCCCACTCAAGGTGTTCAGTAGATATCTGTGCATCCTAAGAACTTGTGGATATGAAGAACGGCGCTTCTGCAAAGTCTAGTTGTGCTTACAGTTCAGATTCTTGAAGGTATTTCTGTTTTGAATTTGCGTGATCATGTCTGTCTTATCAAAGAAATTTTCTGATTCTAGTTTTTAAGGGAATAAAATGTCTGAATTTTTGGTAGATTTCTATCGTGGCTGAAGAAGTGAAAGCACACTTCTCCTCATGTACACCTATTTGACATAGGATAATATTAGCTTAATCTTTTTATCTCTGTCATGGATAAAACAAACACTATTCGGTTTCAGTGTTTAACCAAAACCATGCGTAACTCAGTGGATAGCACGTCCCAAATTTAGGGCCACTGGTTCCAGAGAGGCGAAATAGCCAAAGCTGTAGTACAAGCACACCACCCATGCCACATCCCGTAATAGAACACAGACCAATATCCAGAAACCTGCGCTTCTGAACACAATGCGACCGGGACGGCTTCAAACATTTCGCCCGTTAACGAAGCCTAGAGAACACTCTAAACGTCGTGGAGTTTTCGTGCGCCAGAGAAATTGAGTTTTCAGAACCCTATCTGCAATTTCTTCCTTATATTGGCAGTGAGCAAGTATTGAAGGGGGAAACAAGGGACAGACCACTGGAGGAAGATAACTTTTTGAGTTACCGTTATACCTGTCAAAAGACATAACACTAATGGTGATGATGATTGCCAGTGGGTCGCCGTTTTCAAGATGTGTTAACGGAAAATTCTGAATTTTCAGAAACCTTTAGCAATTACATTGTTAAAAAATGTTGTGGTAGGTTGCACCAAAAAATGGTGATACACCAGCTACACCACTTTCTGAAAAAAGATACACCGTTGTGTGGTGCAAATAAAACCCAGTATCATGGTGAAACCTTACACCATAATGTGGTGCAATTTGGTATTATAACGTGGTGTAAAGTTACACCTATTTTTGTATTTCGTTTGCACCACACAATGGTGTCAATTTTCTCTGAAATTGGTGCAACTTACCATAAAATGTTTGTGTCTTTTCTTATACGTATCAACGCAAAAGCTCAGTTTTTGTTTGTTCCGTATCCGTATGACGAAAACTTTCCGGGAATAGAGATTCACGGAAATCCTTGGTTTGTTTAACTTAAATTTCAATAGTCTATTAAATTTCGTATTCAGTATTTGATTTTGAAGTTCTGTCGCGAGATCGAATATTGTGGATAATATAGGGTATTTCAAAATGATTGCCCCGATTACAAATGACAATAAATGTGTTTAAGAAGATAAATAGAAATCTGTTATACCAACACAAGAAAGAAGGAAGTTTAGAATTTCATTGGAATCTATTGCTGTGTTGCTATGGTCTTCCAAAAATTCTTCTGAAATGGTATGGTCTTACTAATTCTTAAAAAATGTTGGACTGGACGACAGAGTAGCCACCTAAGTCTCCGGACCTCTTTCATGACTTCTTTTTGTGGGGTATGCCAAAGACAGGACGACAGAGTGGCCCCCCAGGTTTCCGGACATCCTTTGACTTCTTTTTGTGGAGTATGTCAGAGACTGAACGATACAGTGCCCCCCCCAGGTTTGCGGACATCTTTTATAACTTCTTTTTGTGAGGTATGTCAAAGACAGGAGGACAGAGTGGCCCACCAGGTGTCCGGACCTCTTATGACTTCTTTTGTGGGGTATGTCAAAAACAGGACGACAGAGTAGCTCCTAGGTTTCCGGACCTCTTTCATGACTTTTTTGTGGGGTATGTCAAAAACTGAACGACAGAGTGGCCTCCATTTTTCCGGACCTCTTTTATAACTTCTTTTTGTGGGGTATGTCAGAGACTGAACGATACAGTGGCCCCCCAGGTCTGCGGACATCTTTTATAACTTCTTTTTGTTAGGTATGTCAAAGACAGGAGGACAGAGTGGCCCACCAGGTGTCCGGACCTCTTATGACTTCTTTTTGTGGGGTATGTCAAAAACAGGACGACAGAGTAGCTCCTAGGTTTCCGGACCTCTTTCATGACTTTTTTGTGGGGTATGTCAAAAACTGAACGACAGAGTGGCCCCCAGTTTTCCGGACCTCTTTTATAACTTCTTTTTGTGGGGTATGTCAAAGACAGAACGAAAGTGGACCCCAGGTTGCCGGACCTCTTTTATAAGTTCTTTTTGTGGATTATGTCAAAAACATGATGACAGAGTGGCCCGTCGGGTTTCCGGATTTCTTTTATGACTTCTTTTTGTATGGTATGTCAAAGACCATGTGTATATGCCACTTTGCCGAGAACATTGCGAGAACTAAAAATGCGCATTCAGCTTTCGCTGGCATCAGTGACTACGTGGGCATTCTTCATTATGTATAGTATAACGAAATTTTCTTTTCACTGTAAGTTAGTACTTACGTGGCCACTCCGGTGGCACAGTGGTCTAAGCGATGGCTTCTGATCATTTGTCCGGAAGGGTTCCGAGTTTGAATCCCGGTGAGGATGGATGTTGTGTTTGTATTACGGCACTGATTTTCTCTCTTCTCTAGAAACAGTGGCCCTAAATTAGGGACGGGCGACTGCTTATAGCCCATTCAGTTGCTCACGGTGGTCGCTAAACCTCCAATAAAAAAAACAAGTTAGTAAAATCATGCAATGCATCGATTATAATACGCTTTCCAGCATACCAGAAATCATTACTCAATGTTATGAGAATAATTGCTGTGGAATAAATCTCGGTCGTGTGCCCTGACCTTTGACCCCATTTCGATGATATTTAACAGAACCGGTTCGGTATACCTCCGAAATAACATGATAAAGTTTTGTCGCAATCAAAGCATTTTTACGTACGTTATGATGCATAAGGGCTATGAAATTGATCCCGCTTCTATGTCCTGACCTTTGACCTCATTTTGCCCATTTTCAATAGAGTTTGCCGCCAGCTGGTCCCCTACCACGTACTAAAATTTCATCGAAATCGAATCATATTTACGCAAGTTATGACGCATAAGGGCAATGGAATGATTCCGCTCCTACGTCGTGACCTTTGACCCTATTTGTCCCATTTTCAATAGGGTTCGTCCCCAGGTGGTCCCCTACCACATACTAAAATTTCATCGAAATCGAACCATTTTTACGCCAGTTATCGTGCGGACAGGCGAAGCTGGAGCATATACGCTTCTTCAACCTACGGTTGGAAAGCGTAAAAAAAAGCCCTTACGTCTGTAATTTCTTTTGTGTGTTAAGTCAATGCAATATTAGTGGGTGTCCATACACCTTACCAGAAAGAGGTCAAGTAGTACTAACAAATATATTTATTTTACTTGCGTGGGTTGTACTCCACACTCACATATGGTTTACTGGCTTACTGGATACAGTATCAGTGATTTAACAACCGAACACTGTATAACAGCACGTCTATCATCAATAACATCAATCCCCCCAAGACAACCACTGCATTGCCTTTCTATCTATCGTTCATATCCGGCCACACATACGTCACACTTGTTCCGACCTCAGTGTGTTGCCAACGTCATTCTCGTTTGAGGGAAAAGACATAACGTTAAGGCTTGAAAATGTCTAACAGTACAAACTCGAATTTACAGAGAAAAATAAACTCAAAAGGAAAGTTAGAATATACGTTACAATGGCGTGAAATTGATTCCCGTCTATATGTTGTCCCCATGACCCAGGGAAGTCACGTGGAACATTTGTAAGGTATGGAAAAAAAATTCTAAACTTCCTTTATTGTGAAACAATGTGATCTCGGTATCTATTTTCATAAACTAGGTATTGTCATTTGTAATCGAGGCAATCAATTTGAATTACCCCATGGAATTTGTTTGCTGTGGCACAGGAAATTTCTTCTCTTCCCCATTTCGGGCACCAGTTATGTGTCACCGTGAGAAACCTGGTACTTAATTTATTGTTGGGGTGTTTGTATGATGTCTATGTATAAATCTGTGTTGTCCCGTTGTCCCTAGGAAAAAAGCTATTAAGTTATCAAAAGTAAATTTTATATTTACAAGTTTTGTGAAATAATACACTGGTTTACAAAAATTAAGGACGAAGAGGAGAAATTAGTATAACAGCGGAACGAGCAGGCATAACGGACTGAAAGACCACTCAAAAGATAAACTAGGGTCCGGTACGGTAGGACATGCGCATATATGCAGCATGACGTAGGGGAGGGGAAGTGTAGGAAGGGTATATAGCACACTGGCGGTGTACGCTCAACAATTCGGTGAAAGATATTGCACGGTGTATATCGTTTAAACGACGACGAGTTGCTGCCACCGTGTGATATAACCAACAGGCAATCCAGTAGACGACATCTGGAATGACTTTACCCGAGTTCGCGTCATTGGGAAGTTAGAAGTAGGTCGAAGTGTGACTTGTGTGGCCGAGGAGTTCGGGATAGCTCACAGCATCGTTTCACGAGCTTTGAGAGCGTTTCAAACGACAGGCACAGCTGTCCGAGAGTTTATAAGTGGTCGTCAACCAGCAACCACGGCGGTGAACGACCGGTATATTGTCCTGCAGGCGAGAAGAGTCACACGGCAGACAGCGGGAGAAATCGCAAGGCACAGACAACTGGACGTCCGTTATCGCGTTTTACCGTGGCCAGGAGGCTGCACAAGGTGGTCTATTTGCACGACAACCAGTAGGGTGTGTGCTATTAACACTTGCTCATCGGAGACTGCGGTTTCTCTGGTGCCAGGAACACAAGAACTGGACACATCAGCGATGGGGTCGAGTTCTCTTTACGGATGAGAGCCGATTTAGTCTGACGAGCGATTCTCGACTTATACACATCTGGAGAGAGCAGTGAACACGCGAGCATACCTCCAACGTCATTGAAAGGGGCCGATTTGCAGGTGGTGGAGTTCTCGTTTGGGGTGGTATCATGCTTGGCAGCCGTATAGACCTCCACATCATTCAAGGAGGTTCAGTCGCTGGTGTCCGCTGTTTTACCGAGGTTCTCCTGCCTCACGTGCATCTGTTTAGAGGTGATGTGGGTCCTGAGTTCCTCTTCATGGACGACAACGCTACACCTCATCGTACAGTGGCTGTCGCAGAGCTGTTGGAGAGTGAAGATATTTAACGCATGGATTGGCCCGTAAGGTCCCCGGACCTAAATCCAATCGAATACGTGTGGGATCTTCTCAGGAGACAGTTGGCAGCACGTCACCAGCCGCCATCAACGATTCCGCAACTGCGATTGGCGCTACAAGAGGAATGAGCCGCGATGCCTCAAAAGTTCCTTGAAAACATCGTCCTCAGCATGGACAGACGTTGTAAATCCTGCAACGCAGTCAGGAGTGATCATATCCTCTACTAAATACTGGCTTTTTCTTGGCCGTCGCCTGTCACATGGACGTTTGTCATGCGTAACATCACAGCCTCTCCTTGACAAATGTCAACCCCGCCTTCTCGTGGTGCATCCTGTTCCCACTAAAGGGGCTCTGACGACCGCCCATAGCGGTATAACTATACCATCGGGATTAGAGGAAATTCTATCCCACACTCACCAACCCGCTTGGCCAGCGTGGTGAGTTATGGCCAAACCCCTCCAAAATGATTCCACAACTTAAATCTTGGCGCTCAGTCTCCGGCAGCTGGAATGTACCTGGCCAAGGCAGCGGCCAGTGCGACATGAAGGCAGAAGGTGCTAAGAATCCCCGGAGGACCGGACTAGGCTGCCATCTGATGCTGACCTTGGCTACTTACAATGGACGCTCCCTATCTTCTGATTCAAGGCTTCTTGAATTGGAAGAGGAACTACAAAGGATCAAGTGGGACATCGTGGGGCTAAGTGAAATAAAGAGAAAAGGAGAAGATCTCATCGAACTGAAAAGTGGACATCTCTTCTACTATCGTGGGACAGATACTGGCAGAACTAGTGGTGTTGGATTTATAATAAACAAGAAACTGAAGGATAAAGTTGTAGAAGTTGAAAGTTCCTCTGACAGAGCTGCACGACTTGTTATCCAACTCTCGAAAAGATACCAGGCTTAGATTATTCAAACTTATGCACCCACCACAAGTCATCCTGAAGAAGAAATTGAAGAATTTTATGAGGAAATTTGTCATCTAAATAATAAAGGTAAGCAGCACTTGAAAATAATTATGGGAGATTTCAATGCAAAAATAGGGCAACGGCAACAGAATGAAACTTCAGTAGGTAAATTCGGTCACGGCAACAGAAACCAGCGTGGAAATACTCTCGTTGAGTTTGCAGAGGCAGAAGGGTTTTTCATCTTGAACTCCTTCTTCAAGAAAAAGCCACACAGGAAATGGACATGGAGACATCCAAATGGGACGACAAGTGAAATTGATTTTATTATGTGTAACAAAAAATTCGTCATAGAAGACTGCAGTGTGCTAAACAAGTTCAACACAGGTAGTGACCATAGATTGGTGAGATGTAAGATGCACCTCAACACTAAACTTGAACGTGGCAAGCTCATAAGACAAACAAAATCTATTGACATAACCAACCTTAAAAAACACCATAATACCTTCAAGTTAGAACTGAAGAACAGGTTCTCTGCTTTAGAAGGCCTAACATCGGAAGAAGTGGACATCTCTGAAGTTAACAGAAAAGTAACCAAAGCTCTTATGGAAACAGCAACAAAATTAGCTGGGTCTAAGAACAAGTTGCATGTGAACAAATTATCAGGAAAAACCAAAATGTTGATGCAAAAAAGAAGACAGATGAGGACAACTAAAGAAGATGTGAGTTCCAAAGTGGAACATATAGAGCTATGCAAGACAGTAAGAAAAAGTATCACTGAAGACGTAAGGAAATTCAACTGTGAACTAGTGAGGAAAGCAATTGAAAACAACCAAAGCCTAAAGATAGCAAAGGGACATCTCAGTAAGGGAAGAAAACAGATTATGGCACTGAGAAAAGAAGATGGTTCTGTAACAAGAAATAGAGGCGAAATTTTGAAAAGAGTGAAAGATTTCTACTCCAAATTATATGAAAGGGATGATATATGCACTCCAGACATCATGAAAGATACCAGTACTAGAGTTCCGCCACTCCTTCCAGCAGAAGTTGCACATGCAATCAAGAACATGAAGCGAGGAAAAGCTCCAGGAGAAGATGGAATTACTGTAGACATCATACAAGAAGCAAGTGGAGAAATCGAAACAGTACTCGCCCAAATTTTCACTCGATGCCTTAATGAAGGAAAGATTTCTGAGGATTGGAACACCGCTACAATGATCCTGCTACATAAGAAAGGTGGTGACATTGAGGATCTCGGAAACTACAGACCTATCAGCCTCCTATCAGTAGTTTATAAAATCTTCACTAAAGTTCTTTCACACCGCTTGAAGATAACACTGGACATGGCTCAACCGAGAGAACAAGCTGGATTCAGGAGTGGCTACAGCACAATGGATCATATCCACGTACAGAGAGAACTAATTGAAAGAGCGAGGGAATATGAACTTCCATTGTGCATGGCTTTTATCGATTATGAAAAAGCCTTTGATTCGGTGAAACCATCAGCAGTTACAATGGCTCTGAAAACCTGCGGTATTGAAGATGTATACATTAATATTATTAATAACATCTATGAAAATGCAAGTGCAAAGATTAGGCTGTTTGAAAATACAACACACGTAAAAATTGGAAAGGGAGTGAGACAAGGTGACACCATATCTCCGAAGCTCTTTAATGCCACATTCGAGGGTGTTTTTCAGTCGCTGAGCTGGGAAAACAAGGGGATAAAGATTAATGGAGATTATCTAACCCACCTCCGTTTTGCTGATGACGTAGTCATTTTTGCAACTACCCCATCAGAGCTGCAGAGTATGATCCAGGAACTTGCTGACAAGAGTAAAGAAGTGGGATTAAAAATGAACTTTCAGAAGACAAAAGTGATGTTCAATGCTTTTACAAGAAATGAAGATTTATCGATTGATGGAGAAAAGCTGGAGATAACAGACACGTACGTTTATCTTGGACAGCAGATATCAAGTGAGGGTCACATTGATGAAGAAATTAATCGGCGTATAAAACTTGCCTGGAGAGCTTTTGGAAGAAACAGCATAATTTTCAAGAGCAATATGCCATTATGTCTTAAAAGAAAAGTGTTTGATCAATGCATCCTTCCAGTGCTTACGTATGGTGCAGAGACGTGGACCTTAACTAAAAGAGACATACAGAGGCTGCAGTCAACTCAAAGAAGCATGGAGAGGTGCATGCTTGGTGTAACCAGGAGAGATAAGAAGAGGAACTCGTGGATCCGAAAAATGACAAGAGTGGAAGACATCATGATCAGAGTTAAATCCCTGAAATGGCAATGGGCTGGACATACTGCCAGAAGGACAGATCATCGATGGACAGCCGAAATTTTAGATTGGATTCCAAGGGACAGGAAAAGACCCAGAAGAAGACCACATGGGAGATGGGTGGATGAAATTCGAAAGTATGCAGGGGTGACATGGAGGAGACTGGCACAAGACAGACCGTTGTGGAGGAAACTTGGGGAGACCTTCGTCCAGCAGTGGATTGATAATGGTTGACAATGATGATGATGATGATGATGATCACCCCTGGCTGCGTTGGGGGTGGGTGATCATATCCTCTACTAAATACTGGATTTTTCTTGGCCGTCGCCTGTCACATGGACGTTTGTCCTCTGTCCAGTTGTGCTCGAAGCTACCTTTTCAATAAAGTGCCTTTGTATTTCTTGTTTGGACGGGTTTGCTCACTTGTCTCATAGTCTTACATCTTGAGGATCTTATGGTATGATTTGAGTCTATGTAGAGCACTTCTGCACGTCGTTACATTCGAAAAACCGTCTCGTCCTTAATTTTTTGCACGCCAGTGTATAAAACAGTATGTTGCACTTTCTCTTGAAGATAATTGAAAGTTATTATGAGTTAAAGAAAATATCTCAAACTCCAAAGCATTGTGTTGCTTCAAAATATCACGATGAAAAAAGGAGGTAATTTATAATAAGACCTCTTGAAGTAAAAACAAAATTAGTGCAAACGTATGAAAAAAGATATGCTTCACTAGAAAATAAAATGAGTAAATCCCTCGCATAAATGAAAAAAAAAATTCCTCATCGCCCAATTAGTTTTGCCCTGAACGTGATCCCGGTTCCTGTGACATTCTGGCTCGGTGGTTAAGACGCGCGATTGCAACCCAAATTGCCTGGGCTCGATTCCCATTTCCCCTCACCGGCACAAAAGTATTCTCTCGCGTGTGGGCTAAAAAATTCAACGTGTTCGATTTTGTGAAATTTCTGTGAACACGGAAAACCTCGAAACGGACTTTTCTGAGATAAACTGAACTGACTACGAAAAACCTGTGAAAATACGGGAACTTTAGAAAAACGGAAATTCCATTAAAAAAAGCTAACACTTACCGCAAACTATGCTGTTCGCTATTTTGAGAAATTTTCCGGGAATTCACACCACTTATTCTTTACAGTGTACGTTTTGATTACAGAACTTGGAGTGGAAGTAGCTGTTTATTTCTTTCAAATGAAAATGGTTTCAAATGCTTCAAGAAGCAGTTCCTATATTTACATAATACAGCTGTTTTTTTAGATGGTTTCAGGAAAATCAGTTTGCTTTTCTTCAAAAAAAAAAACTGCTCCACAATCTCTTAATGGATCCCGAAATTCTGTATTTTTTACTAGAATGTATTTACGCCATCAGTGAACGATTATGCAGTTTTACATATGTATTTTGCTGTCGTATTCTCTGGAGAATTTTTTGACATTCAGAAAAGAAATATTACACAAGACTGCGTCGTCAGTTCTGGAACATCCACAGGGACAAATGAGATAAAAAAATGTATCACTACAAGAATTAATACTTAGTTTTTTTTCGTACATACGTTGATAAACTTCGTTGGTTCTAATGTGCAAACAGAATGTTTTCAGCTTTTATCTCTGGAAATGAAAATCGATAAACATGCATTATTCCTGGCATTTTCGAGCGATTTACTTTTTTCGAGTCTAGTGTGATATGTTACACGTCCGTGATGTATACAGCTTTTTCACCCTCAAACGCATTTTTCACGTGACTTAATTCCTAATTTTTCGACGATTTTTGACTCTTGCCGATGTTTTGTTAATAGGCTACTTTTGCAATTGATTTACTTTCTCCAAATCAAATATTTCTAGTGAAAAATTGTGTTTCTTACAAAAAGGCTCCTCGATTTTAATGAAACTGAGTAACCAAAAATGTGTACAAAATGTTAGACACGTGATTGAAGTTTAGTATACTAACATAGACAAAATAACGGCATCAATCTTTATGTGTTTATTATACACAAGTTGAGTAGTCGCTTCACATTAGATGCACCTGAGCGTTATGGCAATAGAATAGTCAAAGAACAAGAAATCTTAGAGCACAAAACGTCTGTTTGCCTGAAGCAGCAAAAATTCGCGAACGCCGAACTGTGGTATCGTGAAATTTGCATAGCTTATTAATACTGTAATTTCTAGGTCAACGCAACTATTTTAAGATATCTACGTCGTTCCGTTCGCGAGTTATGAATTAATTAATAAGCTAATTAATAAAGTCAGCGTCGTTTGCTACATCATCGTTCCAAATCTGAAAGCACGTGGCTGCATTTCTCGCCGCGGCACGTCCACAGGGGTTTCTATTCTTTGAGAACTGTGCATGAAAAAATGCAAAAACAAACTTTGCTAAATCTTAACGAATTGGGCTAAAATGTTTATCAACACCATGAATTGGTAATAACACGAGTCCCTCAAAATTTCACCGGAATCCTGTCAAAACTTTTAAAATAGGCATCGAATTTTTAATTCATCGGTAAACAGAAATATATACACCGAAGCGGTTAATAAAATTTTGACGGCTAATTTAAAAAGTTATTTACAGATTCTGGCGAAATTTGGAGGATTTTCCTATTTACGATTTATGGTGTTCATTAAAATTTCAGCCACTTTCATAAAATATTTGCAAAAATACGTTTCTAACTTTTTCATGCTAGAGATTCGCTTCTTAAAGACGCCTGAAACTGAAAGCACTTGATGCATTTGATCGTCCATAACAAATTGTTAACGAATTTTGTTCAGTCAGTGTTCTAATGCTGTGACTCCTGGACGCGTGTTAAATAATTTGTAACGCTGTTGGTCCGTTTGATTCTACAGACAGCTGTATGTCGGAATGTCAAGAGCAAAGGATCCAACAAAATTATATATTGTCACCGTTGAAGGAGAAACCGAAAATGTTGCGTACGGCCAAGTGCTTAAATAATCACACTATGAATAAACAAGAAAGATGAAACCGAATTTTCGGGCGTAATAAACACGTCTTTTGAATCCATTCTGACACAAATTAAATTTATCAAAGCTATTCAAAGTCAATGGAACCGGTATGGAAAACAATAGATCTGACGAAAGAAAGAAGATTTTGAATCTGGTTTTTAATACCTCAGATATTGCTATAGACGGAATCGTGAGCTTACGAACTCTTAGAAACAGAGATATCTACAAAAATAAGATGACTTTAAGTTCCCTGGTGGGAAAACCATACATTATTTTAGGAAGAAAGTATTCTCAAAGGTTTATCCTTATAAGCGGTATTGGTCCAAGAAAAAAAAATTAGTCGAGTTTTCATGAGCCCAGATTTTGCAACAAATACTTCAGAAACAGAAATTAACACTTATGACCCCTGGTGGCTAAACCATTCTTTACCAAACATTAGAAATTATGTGAAAAATATTTTCCATCAGGTCTTGTATGCGATACAGGAATAATTTTTTTCAGATTAGAGCTTTAGGAGCAGAAAAAACGCAGAAAACGCAATTTACCTTTGTGTCACCTAGCTCTAAGATATACTTGAAAATTTTGAATTTATAGGAAAAACATTTTGCATCGGAAACACTATCCAACAAAGAAGGAATTTTTCAAATCGTACTCTTAGAAGTAGAGATATTGACAAAATAAGATATATATCTACGCCCCCTGGCGTAGAAACCATGCATTTTTTCAAGAAGAAAATTTTCCTAAAAGGTTTGTCGCCATGAATAGTATCTGTCAGCAAATGACTATTTTTTAAATGGAGATTTTAGAAGCCCATATTTTGCTGTAAATACAACAGAAGCGGAAATTAAGACTTACGCCACCTTGTGGCCAAACTATTTCTTACAAAAATAAGAAATTATATGCAAACGATTTCCCATCAGGAGCTGTATCCGGTGCAGAAATAATTTTTGAAATCTGAGATTTAGAAGCTGAGATATTGGAGGAAACGCAATTTACCGCTACGCCCACTAGCGGAAAGTCTACGAATTACTTGAAAATTTTGAAATTATATGAAAAACATGTTACACTAAAAACACGATCCAACAAAGAAGGAATTTTTCAAATCGGACTCCTAGAAGTAGATATATTGACAAAAATAAGATGTACATCTACGCCCCCTGGCGGAGAAACTGTGCAATATTTTAAAAGAAAATATTCCGGAACGGTTTATCGATGTGAGTGGCATCAGTCCACGAAAGAATTTTTTCTATCGATATTTTAGAAGCTCCGATCTTATGGCAAATACATCAGAAGCAAAAATTAACACTTACGCCCCTTGGTGGCCAAAGTATTCTTTACCAAAAATTTGAAATTATATGCAAAAGATTTCCCATCAGAAGATGTATCCGCCGAAGAAAAAAATTTTCAAATCGGAGTTTTAGAAAAGAAGGTATCAGGAAAAATGCAATTTACTTTTACTCCCCCTAGCGGAAAATCTATGCGTAATTTGAAAAAGTAACTATATCTAAAATACTCTTCGACATAAATGGAATCGAAAGATAAATTTTTTTCAATCGGATGTTTAGATGCAAATATGTGGAATAATACGTATTTTTGAATTCGACATCTGCATTTACGCCCTCTACCGGCGAAACTGCACAACGTAAAAAAAAAACGAAATGAAGGATCATCATTTGCATATTTCACGCTTCCGAATGCAAAAAGAATTTTTCAAATCGGACTAATGGTTGCAGAGATATCGTGGGTACCGACGGACGGACGGACAAACCGAAAACAGGAACACGATCTTTTTTTACAAAAGACGTGCTCAAAATGTGCAATGACCGAATTTGTGAAATCAGCTTTTTTCTTTCTTGCAAGCATCAATTTCTTTCTCGATTTTTTCAGTGACATACAAGGGAATATGAAATTAATAAGCCTAAATGCCGGGCAAAGCCGGATAGCTCATAATTAGAAACACAGATCTACCTAAAACACCAAAGTCGAGTTGTATGTGCTGGATGAAAGCACGAAATTTATCACATCACATGACATGTCTGTCTCACGGCACCACTTATTCCCCTTTTGTTGATACACCCGTCCTTATTTTAGAACGGGTGACATTTTGTAGACTTTGCTCTCGGGATTCGTTTAATCTCCAACGAACAAAAGATGACCTACAATTATACAGAGGGACTGTTTGAGCAATTATACGAAAGAAAGTAATTTCAAAAGTTAGATTAGGCAAGACCGAGAACAGTGGAGAAAAATATTTGCTACAAAGACTGTCTAGCAGCGGTTCTAAAAATGGTGCGGGAGAAAAATCAATGCATCTGACGGAGGAAACTGCACAAACTACGAAACAAGAGGTCAGTAAATTGTAATTATATATCAAACAAAATATTTTCTCTGTAACGACCCTATCCCTTTTTCCGCCGATTTATGAAAGTATTAACGGGATCCAGTGAGGAGCATCACGTCTTGCTCTGTGCGTTACTTTACGACAACATTAGTCCTTGTTTTAGACTTTTGAGTTGAATAATCTAACGTGGTTCATCACGCACAGAATCATACACGAAAAATACAAGTCCAGGCATTTTTTGAAAAAATAACCATAATTGTTAAGACTTCTAATGCATACTACTTTACCTCCGTGAGTATCAATCTAGTGGTGAATGCAATACCTTGGGCTGATCTGTCTCCGTCCGTTCGTGTTTCTACGCACCCAGACTCCCGTAACTTGGCTTGAGCTTGTTCACCGCTGCGGTCTTGCGAGGTACCGAAAAAAAAGCCTTGCGGATATATTAATCCTTTAACGACCATGAACCTAAAATTTTTTAGCACTCTAAATACCATGATGATTAAAACTGTCTGTTGTTTCACTGCTTTGTTTAGTAGCAATAATGATGACTGAATGTGACCCTTGTTAATCTCTCATAAATCGTGCAGATTTAAAGAACAATTAAAGGTAGGAAATCTGACTCACTTTAGACAGGCGTTTCGGGCGTCTATGGTCGTTTATATGTACGGGCGTTATGGTTGTTCAAGGGTTAATGCAAATTTCAAGGAGACAAAAAGCCTCTCTCGCACTTCCGACACCAATTACGTCTGAAGCACGAAAAGCTGTGTTCACACCAACAACCGGGAATGTGGTGCAGTGGTCTAAACGCTGGCTTCTGAGAATTCATCCGAGATGGCACTGGGTTCGAATCCCAGTGAGGTATGGCTGGCTGGATGTTTGTTTTACAGCACTGGCTATCTCCCTTCCCTGAAACCAGTGGCTCTAAATTAGGGACTGACTACGCCTTATAGCCCATCGAGCTGGTCACTGGTCGTTAGACTTCCAACCAAACCAGCAGATCATACCAAAAATGCTTTTCTGAAACCTTATAAACATTTTAATCTTTGCTAGCTCCAGTTGTGTTAAGGAATTCATCCTTTCTTGCCATGCTGTATTGAAAATTGCCCAGTAGTCAGTTTCCTTGATTCACTCATTCAGCGCGATAAATATTAGCATCAGTGTAATACATTCGAAAAGGGAAACTTACTCTAAGAATTTAGCACTGTTGCCTAGATTTTACCATGACAGCTAATCCCTTATTCTTGAACTCCCACTGGCTCCAGAGCATTATCTCAATGAAGCTGCTAAAAATAGAGCAAACAAAGAACTTTTGCGTGTAAATATTAAATCATATCTATAATTATACCTGAACAGGATTGGAGATCGTTACAACCCCCTTAAGAGGGCGGCATACCTGGAATAAATGGTACCCAAAATTTTAGTAGCAGTCGAAAGAGAAATGTTCACACTCTTTCATGGTTTTACGAAAGCTACGACAAAACAATCCCTTCCCCATTAATCTCAGAACTGCCGACCATACATTTGTCAGAAGGGACAAGTTCATTTCTATTCGTTTATCCTCTTTCCCATGACTGAAGGCACGATACCAAAAGGTTCGTCGCCTTGACACAGATGCCAAAAAACTGAAACACGTTACTCCAACATCTCTCTCAGGATCGTTGGCATTTTATATCCTCTTAGCAGCCAATCAGTCAGAAAAGATTAATGTCAATCATTCCCCAGATGTCCACTTCGAATAACCACGCTTCTGATAGGCAGGTTTATTCCTTCCAGCCGCGTTCGTCCTACTTCTTAGACAGCGAATACATTTGTTTGAGCTGATTTCAGCCCATTTTGCTAAACCTAAATTAAATCGTTTCTGCCCATTATACGGTAAAATAAACGCTAAGGAAAGCATATAGGACCATGGGTTTGGCTAGTGGTAAAGACGCAGAGCACGAGACTTTCAGTTTTGTGTCCTGTTGCCGACAAACAGTTGTCTTGGTTCGAACGTTCCTCTATCCTGGTGAACTTGGATAAAACTTCTCTTTGTAAAAAAAGTTACACGTATTCTCCTTAAAATGACTATTTTGTGTGTGCTTTAAATACACGACTTATCCACCCGAGAAATGCGTCCTTTTCTTTTCTGCTCTCTGATTAGTCCTATGTCTAGGTAAAGTCGTTGTTAGGAATCATCTTTATTCATTCTGTTCTTTCCTGTTGGACTCCCTCTGTTTCTTTTTTAGGTCTTTGACAAACCTCCCATCTCATATTAGGTCTTAATCTTGTTTAATTTCCAGGAAGATCGAAGCTCATATATCTGCTCCCATGGTATTCCTTACCCTCATCTCAATACATTATCTCCCCAGCACAATCATGCTTCTTGAGCCCTCTTTGAAACCACCTCCTTTTAACATATCATTTTCCGTTATGACCACCTACCTAATAAGCTGTAGGAACCCCTTTGCGAGAAAAACTGCGGCAACTCAGAGAGGCATCGATTCGATCAGGTGGCGATAAGTAAACTAAAGGTATCTGGCACCATAATGTCAACAGCAGGTCCTATAGTTCCCGTACATTGCGGGGGGGGATTTTGCTCGAACCTGCTTTTCCAGGTCGAACCACAAATGTTAGTTTGGGTTTATGTCAGGTGAATTTGGAGGCAACGGCATTAACAAAAAGTCACTAGCATGTTCTTCAAAGAACCACTCCTTGACTATTCTGGCAGTATTGGCATGGCGCATTATCCTGTTGGTAAGGGCCGTCACCAGCAGGGAACAGAGTTACCATGAATGGCTGAGATTGGTTTGCAGCGATGTTCGGATACCTGACATCTGTCAGGAATTGTGCTATTGGGATAAGGGGCCTAAAGTGTCCCACTGCTAAACGGACTGTTTCCGCCCAACAGTACATCCAGGTGCCATAGCCTCCGTTGGTAATAGGCGTATTCGCGCTCGGCCGTCTAGGTGATGCACCAAGAATCTTGATTCGTCAGACCAGGCCACTTTCTTTCAATCATCCACGTCCAATCTCGATGATATCGGGCCAATTTCAAGCGTTGTTGGCGTTGAAGTGCAGTGAGCATGGGGACCCAGCTTAGTCTTCGGCTACACAGGCCTTGTTTGCTGTTGTGACACATTGCCCTGATCACCACTGTTGTAGCTGGAGGTGATTTATCGCACTGTGACCCCGAGGTAGCTGTGAACAATGCGCGACAGTCTCGCTCCCCTCAGGTATCCTTGAGTTGTGGACGATACACAGCTGGACAACGGTTCGTCGTTTGACCACCTGTTCACCACTTTTGATACGTACTTGCTCCAGCGGTACGTAAACAAGCCTCCCCGTTTCCGAGATAGTAGTTCTGAGGCACCGTGCCATCACAATTTGCCCTTTATCAAACTCCGATAAATCAGTAACTTTTCCCATTCTAACTCCGAACATCTTCTCCTGCGAAACGCACTCAATTTTCTAAGCTGGGTAGTGGCCATGATGGCTCAACGGTGTAATTCTGTCTTTTCTACTGAAAAAAAAATTTCCACTTACCACATAATTATGTTTTTGTCTCCAAGAGCGGATATACCGCCTCTTCCAAGAAATCAACCCAAGTTACCTGCAGGTAGTACATACAGAGGATGTTCAGACATTTTTATAACCTTTCTGACAAGAAATTACAGAAAATAAAACTAATAAAACTGAAATTGTTAACAGCGTGTTGCATGAACACGAAAGAAACATCTCCCGCAGTAAAATATAGTATGCTAAGAAAACGGCGCACGTAAACAAGCTGTGCATAGGTTATGTTTTTGCTCTTTACGAATAGAAATTTTGTATTCTGTAATTAAAAAAAACGTTGTGAAAATCATGAAATTGGTATTTCTAAAGTAAAATAAAAAGGCATTGATAACAGGAAAAAATCGTCAAGTATTGCTTTTATCTGAAAAAAAACTCAAAACGAATATCCTAAGAAGATACGTACTTTTCCGACTATTTCAAAAGTAAGGTCTCCGGTCTTAAATGAATATCCACCGAACCAAAGAACAATTGCTAAGTCGTTAAAACATCAACTATAAACAGAGTAATAAAGACTGGAATCTGAAAAAAAAATCAGAAAACATAATGTTAACTTCATTTTACTTAGGCACGCGGCTGAACGCAGAACACGGTGTAGACTTCATGAAAATCACTTATCCGGACACAGATGGAAATTTATTGTGACTATTGAAGCATGGTTCTGCCTGAGCGACTGTAACAAAAAAAGGTCTATTTACTATCGCAAAAGAACAGGAAAAGACAACAAATTTAGTACCAAGAAAGCGGAAAATCTTTCAGTAAAGTATTCATGGTTATTGCTGGTTTTTCGTACAACGGGAAATTAAAGTAAAAAAAATTGAAAAGAATGTTAAAATCAATTCTACATATTACCAAAATGTGTGAACTCCTATATTTAAAGAGGAAGTACCTTTCCTTTATCAACAGAGCCTTCAAAGAGAACTCCATCAGGATACGGTTGCCAGTTATACATTCAAATCTACCACTCTCTTGAAATAAAATTAAAAAAGATAATGGTTGTAAGTCTACCTTTTACTCATATTCCGTTATAGTCAACTGATGTCACCAACCTTTCCTTTGGACTACTAGAATGAGCATTTTCCATACGCATATATAAAACAATCAGTGAACTATGGAAAGCGGTGAAAGAGGATTTGAATAAAAAACTCTTCTGCCGATTTTAAGAAATACCCTGTCATCTTTAAAATTTTGGTGTAGGTTCATAGTCCAGAGAAAGAACTCTCAGATAGAACATTTAAGATATAAAATTTAATTTAAACATTAATTATACTACAGGAAAATCGTTCTAAAAATGTGTGAACATCCTTATATGACAATCAACACTATAACGTAGCCGCTTCTTCACGCTCAGTAAAAGTAACTTTTTTATTCACTATTCTAAAATATCCGTGAAGGCGAAGAATTTTATGGAAACCTTCCTAAGATAATTCCAAAAGCTTCAAAGCAGACTTGTGTTTAGAGTTATTAACTAATAATATCTGTTGGTTAATAAAAGTTATATACCATCATCTACTTCACCCGATTCCTCCCATTGGGTTTGACATAACTACGAGATGAAGTATATAAACCTAATTTTTGATGCGAAAGTCAATTTTCAAACCGGCTGCATGCTTTAGTCATTTTGTGCCCTCTCTCGAGGGAATAATACGCGTTTCTCTGCATTGATCTGAAAGGCCCCTTGATCGGCAAGGCAATTTCGAGCAGTTTTCGCCTGCGAGAAATGCAGATGGAGACAGGCCAAAAGAGAATGTTCATTCCTTCAGACTCATGATTTAAGGAATCACTCCCCTCATCGAAGCAGTCTTTCACTCCTTTATCTCTTCCCTCATTCGTCTCTTTCTCTCTTTCTCTTTCAAAGCTTCTCCTACATCGCAACCAGCTTTTCTCCTCGGTAGAATACCGGGAGGAAAACCATATCTCAGCTCTCACTTAGTAAGGCATTGTAATAATTTCCGCCACATAAATTGTGTATCGTGACATGTCTGGTCGATCGCACGGCTATCAAAATGCTCAGATCAACCATCCCAATTATTTATCCCCAGACAGACGATTCTTCAAAGCGGCTACACTCTGTAGTTCCCCCTTTTTTTCTTGCGACGCTCTAGGTGATAAAGAACGACTTCCACAGCTGCTTGAAAGGTGTTTATGAGGCGTACAGGATCTTAATGGTCTTCCAGCCTCGTGGAAGATGCACTTACGGCGAGGATCCGCTCCGGGGCTTAAATTTCATTTACAGGAAGGACACGTTTAAATGGAATAAAGATCTCCCGCGCACTCCACTGTCATTTTCTACGTCTACCTGCGTGGGAGCAAATATGTGCCCTTTTTCAATCTGAGAAAAGTGTTTAAAAATGACTGCGTATTGTGTTCGGTTTTGTAAGGAAATCTGAGGGGATAGTAGTCACTATTCTGAAGACGCTTCTGCTTTAACCTGTGCAATATTCGCAGTTCTTCTGTGTTATATCCTTTGAAGGTATTAAAAACTTAATAAAATCATGCAATATATTGATTATGGTACGCTTTCCAACATACCAGAAATCATAGGAAAATGCCTTGGTTTTGAGAGAACTAAACTATGGTATAACGTGTTTGAGGTTCACATATATCAAAATTAAATATCTTTGTCCCCGTGTTACCTACTTCTGTTAATATGAGCTACCACACATAAGCCGTTTTATAATTAAAAATCCCATCTAAATCGGAAAATTTTCACGGAAGTTATCATGCGAAAATAATAGCTAACGAATCTCGCGCACAGCCCGCGCACGTGCTGACAAAAAACAGTTTTGACGGAGCTGCCTTCAAAATCCTTACGGAACAACGTATTGTATTTCGTCGCAATAGAAGCATTTTTACTCACGTTATCACGCAGAAGAGCAGTAGAAACATTCATTTAACATCTGTTGCGTAAAACATCTGCGCTGCGTAGTGGGTGAATAATGCTTTAAGAAAATGTAATGCTTTCCATATGTTATGGGTAACCTAAGACAGTTTTCTGCCATTTTAAGTAAGAGTTGTTACCGAATATATCCAAACACCACAAATTGTGAGCATCAAAATCGAACAATTTGAAGTAAGTGACAATGCAGGAGGATGGAAGCATACAATCCGTTCCTAAACCTTAAAATATCCTGTATTGACTAATGATTCGATTTTGACGGTTTCTTTGCACTTCGCTCAGTGGTTCCACACAAAAACATATTGAAATGTATCGAAATCAAGCAATTTCTACGTGAGGTATCCTGCGCGCAGACAAACCCTCCTTTCTACCCTGATTATTGATTCGACCAGTGTGCCTCTGGAACAACATGCTAACGTTTTGTCGCAATAGAAGCATTTTTACTCAAATTATGAGGATAATGGTTGTGGAATAAATCTTGCTCCTGTGCCCTGACCTTTGATTCCATTTTGATGGTATTCAACAAAATTGGTTCAGTATATTTCCGGAATAAAGCAATAACGTTTTGTTGCAATCGAATCATTTTTACGTAAGTTATGGCGCATAAGTGTGATGGAATGGATCCCGCTCCTTTGACTCCATTTCGTCCATTTTCACGTACTAAAACTTCATCGAAATAGAACCATTTTTACGCGAGTTATCGTGCGGACAGACAGACGGACAAAGCTGGAACATACACTTCTTCTAAGTACGGGTGGAAAGCGTAAAAAAGCAGGAGCATATACGCTTCTTCAACCTACGGGTGGAAAGCGTAAGAAAAAGCTGCAGCATATACGCTTCTTCAACCTACGGGTGGAAAGCGTGTAAAAAAAAAGCTGGAGCATATACGCTTCTTCAACCTACGGGTGGAAAGCGTAAGAAAAAGCTGGAGCATATACGCTTCTTCAACCTACGGGTGGAAAGCGTAAGAAAAAGCTGAAGCATATACGCTTCTTCAACCTACGGGTGGAAAGCGTGCAAAAAAAGCTGGAGCATATACGCTTCTTCAACCTACGGGTGGAAACCGTGTAAAAAAAAAGCTGGAGCATATACGCTTCTTCAACCTACGGGTGGAAAGCGTAAGAAAAAGCTGGAGCATATACGCTTCTTCAACCTACGGGTGGAAAGCGTAAGAAAAAGCTGAAGCATATACGCTTCTTCAACCTACGGGTGGAAAGCGTGCAAAAAAAAGCTGGAGCATATACGCTTCTTCAACCTACGGGTGGAAACCGTGTAAAAAAAAAAAAAAAGCTGGAGCATATACGCTTCTTCAACCTACGGGTGGAAAGCGTAAGAAAAAGCTGAAGCATATACGCTTCTTCAACCTACGGGTGGAAAGCGTAAAAAAAGCTGGAGCATATACGCTTCTTCAACCTACGGGTGGAAAGCGTGTAAAAAAAGCTGGAGCATATACGCTTCTTCAACCTACGGGTGGAAAGCGTGTAAAAAAAAAAAAAAAAAAGCTGAAGCATATACGCTTCTTCAACCTACGGGTGGAAAGCGTAAAAAAGCTGGAGCATATACGCTTCTTCAACCTACGGGTGGAAAGCGTAAAAAAGCTGGAGCATATACGCTTCTTCAACCTACGGGTGGAAAGCGTGTAAAAAAAAAAAAAAAGTTGGAGCATATACGCTTCTTCAACCTACGGGTGGAAAGCGTAAGAAAAAGCTGAAGCATATACGCTTCTTAAACCTACGGGTGGAAAGCGTAAAAAAAGCAGTGTACTTTTCGTGCTAAAATGACTAACCAAAAAGAGGAATATCTGATAATTAGGTACGATGAAAAACTTGTTACTCTAAATATTCACTGAACAAGTAAAAGCTTTAATTGTTAAAATTATACTGTATTAAAACAGAACTTAAAGAAAGCATAAGATCTTTCAATCCTGCGTCAGGATCGTCATTACATGGAATGTCAGTGCACACCTCCGGAAGAAATTGTATTTGTCGGGTTTTTCGACCTCAACAACGTAATACATATACACACTGCGTATGCTCAGTTTTTCAAGGAAATTCAGCACAATCCTTAAAGTTGTCAATTATTCAATATTAAAGAGTTAGTATGTGCTTGTGTACCCATTGAGCATGTTAACTCCAGTACCAATGACTTATCATAAATCGGTTCAACCTCAAGAATATTAACCAACGAGGATAACACCAAATTTTCAGGTGTGATAAGTACGTCTTTTGAATCCGTTCTGAAGCAAATTAAATTTATCAAAGCTATTCAAAATCAACGGAACCGGTATGGAAAGCAATAGTATCTGACGGAAGAAAGAAGTTTTCCAATCGGGTTTTTAATCCCTCAGATATTGCTGTAAACGGAATCGTGAGCTTACGCCCTCTGGTTGCAGACTTGTGTGTTGAGAAAAACATGAATTTATATGAGAAACATTTCGTATCGGAAACGCTCTCCCACACCGAAAGTGTTTTTCAAATCGGACTCTTAGAAACAGATATATCGACAAAAATAAGATGTGACTTAACGTCCTCTGGTGGGAAAAATATGCATTACTTTAGGAAGAAAGTATTCTCAAAGGTTTTCCATATGAGCGGTATCTGTCCAAGAAAAAAAAATTTAGGCGAGTTTTCAGGAGCATAGATTTCGCTACAAATACATCAGAAGCCGAAACTAACACTTATGTCCATTGGTGGCCAAACCGTTCTTTTCCAAACATTAGAAATTATGTGAAAAATATTTTCCATCTGGTCTTGTACGCGATACAGGAGGAATTTTTCAAATCGGAGTTTTAATAGCAGAATTAACACAGAAAACGCAACTTACCTTTGTACCCCTAGCGAAAGTCTATGATTTACTTGAAAATTTTGAATTTATAAGAAAAACATTTCGCATCGGAAACACTGTCCAGCAAAGAAGGAATTTTTCAAATCTGACTCCTAGAAGTAGAGATATTTACAAAAATGAGATATATATGTAGGCCCCCTGGCGAAGAAACCATGCGTTATTTCAAGAAGAAAATGTTTCTAAAAGGTTTGGCAACATGAATAGTATCGGTCTACAAACGACGCTTTTTGCAATCGAGAATTTAGAAGCTCATATTTTGAAGCGGAAATTAAGATTTACGACCCCTGGTGGCCAAACATTTTTTACAAAGATTAGAAAATACGAGCAAAGAATTTTCCATCAGGAGCTGTATCCGGTGCAGAAAGAAAATTTCAAATCGGAGATTTAGAAACAGAGATATAGGGGGGTGGCACAATTTACCTCTACGCCGTTAGCGGGGAAGTCTTTGAATTACTTGAAAAATTTTGAAGTTATATGATAAACATGTCACACTGAAAACACTATCCAACAAAGAAGGATTTTTCAACTCGGACTCTTTTTGTAAAGATACTGACAAAAATAAGATATACATATACCCCCCCTGGCGGAGAAACTGTGGAAAATTTTAAGAAGAAAATATTCCGAAAAGGTTTATCGATGTGAGCGGCATCAGTCCACGAAATAATTTTTTCAATCGATATTTTAGCTCAGATTTTTGGCAAATATATCAGATGCAAAAATTAACACTTACGCTTCTTGGAGGCCAAAGTGTTCTTTACCAAAAATTTGAAATTATATGCAAAAGAGTTTCCATCAGGAGGTGCATCCGATGAAAACATTTTTCAAATCAGAGTTTTAGAAGCAGAGTTATCGGAAAAAATGTATTTTACTTTAACGCCCCCTAGCGGAAAATCTATGCGTAATTAAAAATAAATAAATATCTAACATATTCTTCGACATAAGTGATTTTTGGATGATAAGATGGGTAAAAAATGCGATTTGACTGACTTTCAAAGTGGGATGATTGTAGGAGCTCGGAGCCATGATCACCGAAACCCCCGCATTCAGGAAATGTTCCAGAATTGCTGTTGTTAAAGTGTTTAAAGACTGGACTGTTAGCTAAAAAACTGGGTCTCTACGTTAAACGTATGGCAGTCATCGACTAGTGACTGCTCGGGCGGAAGGGAGAGTGTCAAGACTGGTAACAGACAACAGAAGGGCAACAGTATAGCAAATTAGAGACCGTCTTAATCAAGGATACCCTCAAATGATCTGTGCACGCACTGTTCACCGTACACTGCATCGGATGGGATATGGCAACCGAAGGCCTGTTTGAACACCTTTGCTGTCTGCAGTTAACAAGAGAAAACGTCTCCAGTCGGCACAGGAACACAAGGATTGGACATTCGATAATTGAAAACAAATTATGTGGTGCGATGAATCACGTTTTCAGTTGTACCATGCCGATGGCCGAGTGAGAATTTGGCCGAAACCACGAAAGCATGGACCCCAAATGCATTGCTACAACCCTTCAAGCTGGTGGAGGCAACGTTATGGTTTGGGGAATGTTTTCCTGGCATGCTTTGGGCTCTTTAATTCGTGTTGATCAACGTCTGAGTGGCACATCGTATCTAAACATCGTTGCAGACCAAGTGCATCCGATCATGTGGATGGTTTATCCCAATGGCGATGGCTACTTTCCACAAGATAATGCATCCTGCCATAGTACTCGTATTGTACAGGATTGGTTTCAGGAACGTACCGGGGAGTTTACTTTGCTTAGCTGGCCCCCATAATCTCCAGATCTCAATTCCATTGAGAATTTGTCGGATGAAGTTGAACGAGCCATCAGACAGCTGGATCCACAACCCTACAATCTCACACTTCTGGAAAGTGCTATTAATCAAGCACGGTCAGATTCCACAGACCACCTATCAACATCTCGTGGAGTCCATGCCACGAAGAATCGACGCAGTATTAAAGGTGGCCCAACAAAGTACTGAGAGGTTGGTCATAATAAAGTGGTCACTCAGTGTATACGTTTTGTGTGTATGCAGCTGTATGGTGTTTAGGATGTTTTCTGAAAGCTAACTTCAGTTGGGCGACATGCTATTGAACATAGACAAATAAGTGTTTAGAATATTTAGTGAAAGCTAACTTCAATAGAAGTATAAGCCATTTAAGTCCATTTGGCAAGACAGTAGGATATTTAGTGAACTTTAAAGATTTATAAATTACTTAAAATTAATGTTAGGCGGATGTTTAGAATATTTAGCGATGTCTGACTTTAAGAAGAGGAAGTCATGTTAAATTATTAACATTGTTTTTCGAATAAATAAAGTCCAACTGTTGAACAGACGAAGTCATTGCACTTCTCTCGATTTTTTTAATTAACACACAGCAGCCGAAAAATTGTTTTCCGGAAACCACTTGGATCATACCCCAGATCTCTCGGTAACTAGCAGAGTACGTTCGCCTTACGATACAGTGGCCAACAATCCACGGCGCTATGTGTGTTTATCTGTCAGCATCTGACTTCATAAATCTGTAGAGATGTGCTCAGCAACTGAGACGTCACCATACGCTACGGTGCCAACAATCCACGGCGCTATGTGTGTTTATCTGTCAGCACCTGACTTAATAAATCTGTAGAGAATGGGGTCAGCAACTGAGACGTCTCCATATGGTGGGGTTTAACGGATTTCAGACATTTTTTTCAATTTTGTTTTCAATTTTTTTTTTCACTCTCACTCTTGCCCTTTGGATTTATTAGCTATAATTTTAGAGGCTTGTGCCGGTTAAGCCTCACCAGATACTCGTGACTACCATTTCTCACGCGAACTACGTCGAGGCGATTATCAAATTCCTGCCATACGTGATCAACCATGCCTATTGTCAACAACTGCAGAACACTATGAATGCGGATTTTGAGTTCATCTAACGCTGTGGGCAATGGTGGCACATACACATTATCCCTTACATGCTCCCATAAGAGAAAATCGCAAGGGATTAGATCCGAACACCTGGTGGCCCGTCATCGTGTCTACAGCGACCAATATGCAGCGGTTCGGAAGCTGTTCGTTTAAGGTGGCGGCTAACATCCAAGTGCGAATATGGTGATGCTCCATCGAGCTGAAAAATATAATGGCGTGAATCTTCATTTAATTGCGAAAATAGCCATATCACAAACATATATCTAAATAAGAGTGTCCTGTTACTGTCTGTTCCTGAAAAAAGAAAGTGCCGTCAACCAAGGGCATATTTAGAGGGAGAGCTCCCCAGAAAGTACTTAATTTCTTTGTTAAAAAGTGACTTACATTAGAAAAAATGATTTTACTTAATAAAAATGCACCGACTTACAATAAAAAGTAGTGCTTTATTTTTTTCTTTTATTTTTCATTAGCTTTTGTTTTCCATTTTCAGTTGGCCGCCGTCGGAATTTTTTTAAATACGCCCGTGCTGTATACTTTTGCACGAGAAACCGCAAAGAGCACATTAAGTTTGCGTGAGTCACGCTCAGTTTCAACTACTGCATGTTGGTCAACGCCATCTAGTGGTTGCATTCGTAAATTCGGTGCGTTTCACTTCATTTTAGTGCGTGGTACGCTATTATCTTTATTTTTCCAGAGCTATGGTTTAATTAAATGGGATGAACCATTGAGTTACCCTGAACAATGTACATTTTCTCCCGTTTTACATATGAATATCTCCATTTATATTAAGCTGATGCATTGTGTTGTTAGTGGTAGCATTTCTTTCGCATCTTGCATTTTTATACACAGAACTGCGACTAGGCTAAGTTTAAGGAGTTTCCTAAATTTCACACATCTTAGCAAAGTTTAGCATTGGCAAACTCTGTTTTTGTTAGCATACAAAAAGGCTACGAAGTGCAATAAACCTTTGAAAAATATCAATTTCATTTCCTAGATCTCATGGAATTTCATTGCTAGGGTTTTTAAAGCATATTCCTTGAGGAATTTATCATTCACTCTTCTATCAAGACATTTTCCTTTCAAAAACTTCTGACATTCTTGGGATTTTAGGTTTAAAAGAGTTTATTATGGTAGACGAGAGTAAATCGAAAGGTTAGATCTAACAATCCAGAGACTGTGATCACATTCTTACCCATAAGAGGGAACAAAACTGTTGAACTAGTGTACATCGGTTTCTAGGAATTGAAATTAATTGGTTTTGGAGAATTATTGCATGTCTTGCTGTTATGCAGTTTCTGTTTAATAAGCGAATTGTACGGTAGTAAACTTGGTACAATGTCACCTGTTTAAAAATAATCCCAGGGACGAACTATGTATATCCCGTTTTTGACAGGTTCTACGGATGCATCCATCGATACCATTCTAATGTAAACATCTGTATTTTTGTCATGCTAATAGCACATTCTGCATAATTAATGATCACTTAAGATTTTAATGTATTATTCGTACGTATATTAATCAAATAAAAATCTGATTTTTTTATAAATCTGACATTAATTTGTAACACTTACACTATGACGCTCATTGAAAGTACTTGCGCTGCTCTTTGTCGAAAATAATTCAGTCAACTTAAAGATTGTGTAGTGCTTGATCCTAGATATGGTATCTATATTCACCTATCCAAGATATGGTCTCTATATTCACCTATCCAAGATATGGTCTATATATTCACTTATCCAAGATATAGTCTCTATATTCACCTCCTCAGTTTCTATCCTAGATATGGGCTCTATATTCACCTTATCAGTCTCCATTTTAGATATGGCATCTGTATTCACCTATCCAAGATATAGTCTCTATACTCATCTTCTCAGTCTCCATCCTAGATATGGCCTCTGTATTCACCTATCCTAGATATAATCTCTTTTTTCACCTATCCAAAATATAATCTCTATATTCACCTTCTCAGTCTCCATCCTAGATATGGCCTCTGTATTCACCTATCTAAGATATAGTCTTTATATTCAGCTCCTCAGTCTCTATGCTAGATATGGGCTCTATATTCACCTTCTCAGTCTCTATGCTAGATATGGCCTTAGTATTCCTCTCCTTTGTTTCATGATCGTCACTACCGGTGTTTTTTGTTTTTTTTTGTTTGTTTTTTTTTGTTCAATTTGATGTAGCTGCATTTTGTCGAGATCTTTTCAAGTGTCGGTCGCAAAGTTGCTTTCTTTCTTTACATAATCCTTTGCACTGACGGGTACAAAACTGGCTTTGTTTTGTACTACTTGCATTACATATGTGCCTTCACCACATATGTCTAGGAAGACCTCCAAACAATATTTTGTTTCCTTAAAACACTATTTCGGGTTACACCCGGTATGAAGGTTGTGCAATCGATCCAATAGCATCAAGATCAGTTCTAGGTATCATTAGTTAACCACCAGAATATATGGATTTCATATTTTTGCAAGAAGCAACTGCATAACAAATTTCCGTTAATACATTTTGACACACTGAGTAATGATTCCTTTGATCCTCTAACAAATGCTGTCTGTGTTGGAAGTTTAACATTTCGTAGGTCGAGGTGAGGTTGGCATGTTACTACTTTATCCGAAACTCAAAAGAACATGTTAGTTTTGCCTTCTAACCTTTGAAGTAAAACTTGTTTGCCTCTCCGCTAGCACTTTTTGTTCAATTTCTACACAACGCACAGTGGTCCCAAACGCAAATCTAGCGGGACTAAATTATTTGTAACTTGAAACTGATATATTTTGTAGTATAACCAATCTCCAAAACAGTAAACATTGCATATTGATTGTCTTTATTAAGACTGTTAGTTATGATGGCAGATAAAAAAAATATTTTATCGCTGAAAGAATTGTACGACACATTTCGTACCATACTTTAAATTTAAGAACGAATGTAATACGTCATAGGAAATGAATACAACAAAATAAAGTTTACAGCATATATAATATATTTTAATATAATATAAAATCATGATATAATACACGGTCGAGTCACATTATTGTGACCACCAGCTAATATCCAGAGTAACCGCCCTGTGTAGCGCGGCCAGCAGCTAGACTGGCTCGGAGTGACTCAAGGTGCTGGAAGCTGTTCACAGGTATGTGGTGCCCTGCTGACTGTAGTGCATCTGACAGCTGCTGGAGGGTGTATGGTGTAGGATCCATAGAGCAAACAACACGATCTAGGTGGTCCCACAGATGGTGAATTGGGATTACGTCTGGGGAATTAGGGGACGGGAAACTACTTTGAAGTCTTCATCATGCTCTTTCAACTACTCTCTGATATTTCCAGTTGTGTGACACGTCGCATTGTCGTGCTGGAAGATCCCATCCGCCCCAGGAAGGACAATCAGCCTGTATTGGTGTACGTGGTCTATTAATATAGATTCATTTTGAATTCGGTCCATAGTGCCTTCCACAGGTATGAGTGAACCTAGGGAAATCCACGAATACATTCCATAGACCATAACGCAGCCCCCATCAGCTGGTATTCCTTCCAGCAATGGTTGAAGAGTGTGATCCAATGTTTCTCGCCTTATACGCCAACGTCCATCCGTTCGATGAAGCAGAAAACGTAAATAATCGGAGAAGGCAATTCCTTGCGAATAAGCGGAGGTCCAATTCCGATACTGCAGTGCAAATGTAAGCATTTTCTGCCGATGTACCTTCGTTAACGTAGGTGCAGTGACCAACCGCCTGCATCGAAGACCCATAACACAGCAGGATTCGCTGAACTGTCCTTTTTTGCCGCTCCGGTGGCTCAGTGGTCTAAGCGGTGGCTTCTGATCATTCGTCCGAAAGGGGGTCCGGGTTCGAATCCCGGTGAGGCATGGATGACGTGTTTGTCTTACGGCCGTGGCTCTCTGTCTTCCCTGGAACCAGTGGCCCTAAATTAGGGACGGGCGACTGCTTGTAGCCCACTAAGCTGCTCAAGGTGGCCGTTAAACCTCCAATCTAAAACAAAACAAAAATCCTTTTAGACATACTTCCGGCAGCGCCCTGGTTCATTCGACCAGTGAGTGTCGATCGGCCCTTACGCGCCTTAGAAGCCGACGTTCGCCTTTCACATCAATGGCACATGAACCTCCGCAGTTTCCACGACGCTTATTCGCAATGGTGCTATTTCTCCACTCACGATACACTTTAATCACAATAGCACGCGAACTGTTCCCGAACTGCGCTGTTTCAGAAATACTCCCACCCTTTGTCCGAAAGCCGATAATCATCCCTTTTTGCGAATCTGATAAATCGATAGAATTTTTGAAATGACTTAAAAATTTGGGTATCACAATTACATTACTCGTAAGATCCATGCAAGAGTTTTGGCACAGCGATCCACTACATTAGTAGGGATTAATGAGAGTAATCCGAGGTTTATTAGGTCATTAGAGTTTTTACCCGAAATAACGAATTTTCTGTCACGTGTGTGTTCCAAATATGAATTACAATTTGGTGTCAAGTGCAAGGATTAATTTGCACAACTCAAGCGTTACAGAGATAAACCCTACATATTACGACGTTGGTGAGTATATAATGTTCCTCTCTTGGACCCTGTTACTAAACAGCACGTTTGTAACTACGTAGGTTCCACAAGGAGATGTTTGAGATTAATGGAACATATATACAAGTGAAATTGATTTTATTATGTGTAACAAAAAATTCGTCATCGAAGACTGCAGTGTGCTGAACCAGTTCAACACAGGTAGTGACCATAGATTGGTGAGATGTAAGATGCACCTCAACACTAAACTGGAACGTGGCAAGCTCATAAGACAAACAAAATGTATTGACATAACCAACCTTAAAAAACACCATAATACTTTCAAGTTGGAACTGAAGAACAGATTCTCTGCTTTAGAAGGCCTAACATCGGAAGAAGTGGATATTTCGGAAGTTAACAGAAAAGTAACCAAAGCTCTAATGGAAACGGCAACAAAATTAGCTGGGTCTAAGAACAAGTTGCATGTGAACAAATTATCAGGAAAAACCAAAATGTTGATGCAAAAAAAGAAGAGAGATAAGGACAACTAAAGAAGATGTGACTTCCAAAGTGGAATATATAGAGCTATGCAAGACAACACGAAAAAGTATCACTGAAGACGTAAGGAAATTCAACTGTGAGCTAGTGAGGAAAGCAATTGAAAACAACCAAAGCCTTAAGATAGCAAAGGGACATCTTAGTAAGGGAAGAAATGAGATTATGGCTCTGAGAAAAGAAGATGGTTCTATAACAAGAAATAGAGGCGAAATTTTGACAAGAGTGAAAGATTTCTACTCCAAATTATATGAAAGGGATGATACATGTACTCCAAACATCATGAAAGATACCAGTACCAGAGTTCTCCCAGTCCTCCCAGCAGAAGTTGCTCATGCAATCAAGAACATGAAGCCGGGAAAGCTCCAGGAGAAGATGGAATTACTATAGACATCATACAAGAAGCAAGTGGAGAAATTGAAACAGTACTCGCCCAAATTTTCACTCGATGCCTTAATGAAGGGAAGATTCCTGAGGATTGGAACAATGCTACAATGATCCTGCTACATAAAAAGGTGACATTGAGGATCTCAGGAACTACAGACCTATCAGCCTCCTATCAGTGGTTTATAAAATCTTCACTAAAGTTCTTTCACACCGCTTGAAGGTAACACTGGACATGGCTCAACCGAGAGAACAAGCTGGATTCAGGAGTGGCTACAGCACAATAGATCATATCCACGTACTGAGAGAACTAATTGAAAGAGCGAGGGAATATGAACTTCCATTGTGCATGGCTTTTATCGATTATGAAAAAGCCTTTGATTCGGTGAAACCATCAGCAGTTACAATGGCTCTGAAATCCTGCGGTATTGAAGATGCATACATTAATATTATTAATAACATCTATGAAAATGCAAGTGCAAAGATTCGGCTGTTTGAAAATACAACACACATAAAAATTGGAAAGGGAGTGAGACAAGGTGACACCATATCTCCGAAGCTCTTTAATGCGACATTGGAAAATGTCTTTCAATCACTGAACTGGGAAAACAAAGGGATAAAGATTAATGGAGAATATCTAACCCACCTTCGTTTTGCTGATGACGTAGTCATTTTTGCAACTACCCCATCAGAGCTGCAGAGTATGATCCAGGAACTTGCTGACAAGAGTAAAGAAGTGGGATTAAAAATGAACTTTCAGAAGACAAAAGTGATGTTCAATGCTTTTACAAGAAATGAAGATTTATCGATTGATGGAGAAAAACTGGAGATAACAGATACGTATGTTTATCTTGGACAGCAGATATCAAGTGAGGGTCACATTGATGAAGAAATTAATCGGCGTACAAAACTTGCCTGGAGAGCTTTTGGAAGAAACAGCATAATTTTCAAGAGCAATATGCCATTATGTCTTAAAAGAAAAGTGTTTGATCAATGCATCCTTCCAGTGCTTACGTATGGTGCAGAGACGTGGACCTTAACTAAAAGAGACATACAAAGGCTGCAGACAACTCAAAGAAGCAAGGAGAGGTGCATGCTTGGTATAACCAGGAGAGATAAGAAGAGGAACTCGAGGATCCGAAAAATGACGAGAGTGGAAGACATCATGATCAGAGTTAAATCCCTGAAATGGCAATGGGCTGGACATACTGCCAGAAGGACAGACCATAGATGGACAGCCGAAATTTTAGATTGGATTCCAAGGGACAGGAAAAGACCCAGAAAAAGACCACATGGGAGATGGGTGGATGAAATTCGTAAATATGCGGGAGTGACATGGAGGAGACTGGCACAAGACAGACCGTTGTGGAGGAAACTTGGGGAGACCTTCGTCCAGCAGTGGATTGATAATGGTTGACAATGATGATGATGATGATGATATACAGTGTTAAATTACACCTTCAAAATACTTCTCTTGCAAGAAATGTTAATAATGGGACTTATTTTCCGGATTGGTGCAATTCTCGTATACTCTTGCCACCCTCTTCTGTCAGTACCTTACTGATAGCCTAGAGTATATTTATTAAAGCGTTAGACAAAAAAGTGTTGTAATGATTATCACCCAGTGGACCTCCATGAAAGTTGATAATTCGCAAGAATCTCACTTAATATGTAGCAACAACTGTGTTTGTTATATCGTTTTGTGGTCTATGAATAACAAATAGCTGGTTTTGTGATGTCACGCATGGCCTGTGTATATATATACAGCTATCTGTGATAGCTGCCTGGAACATCTGATGATGGAGTGAACGGCACTCCGAAAGTGCTAATGGTTTTAATCTGTAAATAGTTTTCGTTTTTTATAATAAATCGTGCTTAGACGGTGTGTTATTTTATATTGTGATAAATCGCTCTATTTATCCATGACAGCAATGAGTGATATGTTTTCAGAATGCCTACAACACACCTTATATACCCTCCAAGCCAGCTCACAACACTTGCTTTCTTTCATTGGCTACACGCTGTTGACCTCAAAAGTTGAAGGTGGTCACAATGTGACTAGACTGTGTTTAATGATACGTTATTGAGACGTTACTTTCTTATCTCATGATAAATACATACATAAGTAACAAATATTACTACGTATATAATTACTAGATATTCTAATCGATAGCAGAAGTTTCTTCATAATTCTCCTCATCAATAGAAGACTTCTCTTTGTTCTTAATCACCATTTTCGTCATGTTCTTCATCTTCTGCAGGTGCTCTAGTTTTCTCCTCCCCTTCGTCTTTCTTGCTTTTAATTAAGTGTGGTTCTTTCAGGAGCTGTCGGACTTCCAAGGATAAAGTAGATTTCTTCTTCTTAGGTGAAGTACGTATATTTAAGATGAAAGGATCTGAAGTGATCAGCAGTAGATTCAGAATATCTTGCATTGTGTTTTTCCGTGAAGTGTTTCCTACATGGCTTTCACCGAATTTTCTTATGTGCCTATTACCTCTCCTCGACGTATGCCAAACAGTTGCACTGCATATTAAATTACCTCTCCTCGACGTATAATCACCTTGTGCACAGTGACAGGCACATACGACCATGAATAAAGCTTTAAGAATAGATTTTGTTTTACGTGGGTAAAAGTAAAATATTTTAGGATTTATTGCGAAGCCAGAAAAAAATCCTGAGAATGTGGTTCCAAATCTCTGTATTAAATTTTGATCAATGCCAGTTATTTCTGCTGAAAGTTTCGAGTTTGGAAAACAGTTGCGAGCTGTATTTCAGTTTCCGGAAATTCCACTTCCTTCGGGGTCGTCTGTTTCACAATCAATCCCATTTCCTTTTTGAAATTTTCGTGAATAAATTCCTTTTTTCTCCACGGAAGACATTTCTCCTTTTCCTCTAATCTTCCACATCTTCCCAATGTCAGGGTTGCTTACGTAAGTGAAGATGGTGCTCGTTATAAGGAGTTCCTCATGATTTGCCACTTTGGCGTATATTCGCACGTGGAATGGGGATTTGTTTTAACTGTGTATTTCTTGAATGAAATTTTCTTTAGATGCTGTGTTTTTCAACCCAGTCTAGATGTTCTATTACCCTTAAATTGTTTTCCATAAATAAAAATACTGATTAGAAGAAAGATTAATGTTAAATTCCATCTTAAACACACGCACACTGTTGCTGCCAAGCTCCAATAAAAATCTAGTGGATTGAAAGAATGTCTCCGAAACACTTGCATATGTTAAGCAAAGGCCTTAAGAGATTTAAAGGAATACATTCCCAGATGTTTTAACCGTTATTTACACATCCATGTCTACGAATGTCTCAGCGTGGAGTATGCATTTGGAAGAAGAGAATCCCAGGTGCCCTAGTTAATAACAAATGTTTCTAAATAAATCTAGATCAAACAATCGTATGTATCATGAATGGAATACGGAATTAAATCATACAATATAAATTTTGAAGATGATAATCCGTGTTTTTTCTTGTAAATATGAGAAGGATAAGTCAGACAATATCCGAAAACTTCGAAAATTTCGTCGTTCTGGAGCGGTAATTGATCCCGGGTCTCCCAGATAGCTTACCGGTAAGCTAACCACTATACCACCCAAGAACGACCAAGTGTCAAGTTTCCGATTAATTGATTAAAAATGGATTGTCATCTTCAAAATTTTTATTGTATGGTGTAATCCTGTATTCCATTCGTGATTTATTTACTTCTCCGGGAAATCACGGGATAGGAATCTTAACCTCCAGATTCACTAAACGTGAATGCCTGTTGCTTCGATTAGTGAATCCTGTGATCGTTATATTCAATTTAATCGGAAATTTGAGACTGGGTGGTGTTGTGGTTAGCATATCCGGACTCTATCCCATACGGCACAAAACGTTTCAGATATGTATCAGTAATGTTACAATCCCTCATTTTCGTTACTTTCAGAGATCTTACAATTACGTTTCAGCAACATCTATTTTGGAACATAACTCTTTGTACATTACAATTACGTTAAAAATAGCATTCACCGATACTACTTCTTTATAGTTTCCATTGTACATAATTGTTACCTTAATGTCACATTCCGGCGATATTTAAGATTTTTGGTTTGGCAACGCCGTGGATGCGCATTTATGTCATTTCATCAAATCACTCTCGTAGTCGTTCCACGTGCTACTGTGATATTCTGTGGTGATACTGTCATACTCTAGTTGGCAGGGTGTAGGAGAACTAGTCACCGGAGAAATGGCTCCAAATTTTAAGGGGCCGTATAAAAATTGCATTTTTGACCGCTTCGTGTCCTCGACCCTCAGAGGTTGGTTATCTGAGTAATATAAAATTTCCATAATTTCGTCTTTTCTTAATTGCGATTATTAATGTCATTATCTTTAAAAAAAATGTTTTGATCTACAACTCAACAAAAGATTTCAGGTTTTACAAATTACAAGTCTGCAAATTATCTGAGGGCATGTTCTGACTCAGGAAAACTGTAGAGGGGGGGGGGTAATACCAAAAGTGTAAAATATAAAGCATTTCTGTTCCGATCGGGAGATTTTCAGCAGTCAGTTACAAGCTGTACCTCGACACATTATCTGAGGGCATGTGCCTACTGAACAAACCTCTCGGGGAGGGGGGGAGTGAATACCCAAAAATGTAAAATATAAAGTAATTCTGGCCTGATCGGGAGATTTTCAGCATTTGCAACCTACAAGTCAACATATTATCTGGGTGCATGTGCTGCCTCAAGAAAGATGTCGGGAAGGGGGGCAAAAAGTATAAAATATAAGAAATTTCTGGTCCGATCGGGAGAATTTCAGCATTTACAACCTACATCTCAACAAACTCTCCGAGGGCATGTGCTGACTCAGGAAACATCTCGGGGGGGGGGGGGGGGTTATACCTAAAATATATAACACAAAGTATTTCTGGTTGTAAATGCTGAAAATCTTCGATCGGAAGAGAAATTCTTTATATTCTACACTTTTGGTATTATCCACCCCAACAGGTTTCCTGGGTAGGCACATGCCTTCAGATAATTTGATAATTTGTTGAGTTGTAGCTTGCAAACGCAGAAAATATCCCGTTCGGACCTGAAATTTTTATATTTCATATTTTAGGCTTTAATATCGGTGAGACCATGTGGGGATGTAAAAGAAAATTGGCGAGCAAAACTTGTTCGGTAGGAAAACGTGGCACACAATGTTATGGTTGAACACAAAGAGAAAATGGCGGACAAAAGATGTTCGGGAAGATCACGTGGAAGAGCAGTGGCTGCTACTGACGTCATGATTGACCAGGGTCGACCACACGCGTTCTTGACGCAGCACGTGGACGGGTTCCTTTTTAAAGAAACCCCTGTATCATCACGTAACAGTAATGTAACGAAGTTACAAATATCTTTCAAACACGTCACAGTAACATGAAGTTGGTATCTTGAAGTTACAAAGACCTATCACTGTAACGTATCAGTTATGTTTCAAAGTTATGCAACGTTTGCGGACATTTTGACGTAACCGTAAGGTTTCTGAAACATTACGGTTACATTGCGCAACGTATCTGAAAAGTCTCAGTGCTACGTACCTGTAACATATACGAAATATTATGTGCTGTGTGGGATCTGAGAAACGCGGGTTCGAATCCACCTCCAGTACGACGAAATTTCCAAGTGTTTGGATATTATCTGACTTACAATCTTATGTATGTATTGCTTTCTCTTTACACGAGAACAACGGGAAAATATTCAGCTAGAACTTGCATGTTTTTGCGCACACATCGCAGTACCTCAGTTTTACGAAGAAACTGATTTCCTTTGAAAATGAATTATAGACGCTATACCTTTTAATATGTTATTCTACCTATCTGTGTTAGAACAGCATTGAGAAAATTAGAAAAAAAAGTCAGTATCGCAAAACTAGAAAATTTATCGGTTATTGCAAAATAATATTCAGCGAAGGCTGGAAGGCACACTTGGAATTCAGATTAATAAAGTTGTTGAGGAATGCTGTATTTTGAAGCGAATTAGATTTGTCCATATAAGAATGAAGATATAAAATTTAGAAGTTATAAATTTAACCGTCCGTTGCTCTCATAAATACAAATTATAATTTACTCTCGAAATTCCAGGAAAATTATGAAAGGAATACGAGATTACACCATACAATACAAATTTTGAAGATGACAAGCAGATTTTTTGGTGTAAATATGACAAGGATGGTAAGTCAGATAATATCTGAAAACCTGAAAATATCGTTGTCGCGGAGCGGAATCAAATCCGCGTCTCCTAGATTGCGTCCGAGTATGCTAATTCTGGGTGGTGTAGTGGTTAGCATACGCGGGCGATATTTGGGAGACGCGGATGCGATTCCCGCTCTATGACGAATAAATTTTCAGATATTATCTGACTTACCATCCTTGTCACATTAACACCAAAAAACGGATTGTCATCTTCAAAATTTGTATTGTATGGTGTAATCATGTATTCCATTCATCATTTATCTGCTTCTCCGGGCAATCACGGGATAGGATTCTTAACCTCCAGATTCGCTAAACATGAATGCAGGTTGCTTCGACTAGCGAATCATGTGATGGTTTTATTTAAATTAATCGGAGACTTGGGTGGTGTAGTGTCTAGCATACCCAGCCGCTATCTGGGAGACGCGGGTTCGATTCCTGCTCCACGACGACGAAATGTTTAGATATTATCTGACTTACCATCATTGTCACATTTACACCAAAAAACGGATTGTCATCTCCAAAATTTCTATTGTCCAGTAAAATTAGTTATTTTTATAAACTATGAAGAATGTGATTACTAGTATAAAACCATAATTTACAGAAGTGAAATGTTTGTGGTAATCAGTTTGGTTGTGGTTGATAGAGTTATTTAGGATTGAAATTTTAAAGCACACTCGTTATTAGTATGAAGGTAATTTTTGTGCTAAATGCTAGTTTTGAAATGCATTTAGGTCTAAGGTTAAACCCTGAACTGCCACAGATTAAAAAAAAATCATTGGCCATCCCATATTTTTTTCATACACAGCACTCCAACTCTTCTCTTTCCTTCCTATCATGAAGCTCTCCTTCTTTTTCGCTCACTTCCACTTACCCGTCTTCCACCTTCCTTGCACCTCCGTGTTTCTTCTCGAGCCTATTTTCTCTTCTTCTGTTCTCCATTCTCTTCATCATCCCTTCTTTCATACCCCTACCTGTCTTCGTGCCGGAGCAGTTTCAGTTTCTCCACTCGTCCATTCTGATCTTTCCTAGAAACACTTCTTTGAACTTTCTCCTTCTTCCCTTTACTCCCTCCAGACTTCAACTTCTCTACCATCAAGACTGCTCTCTGCTCGCTTGCTCCCCACCTTGTTAACTCTTCTGGTCTCATTCCTACGCTCTCCGCTGCACTTACCCCTACCCTACTTTCTTTCTCTTTCAAATTCTACTCTTCCTGTTCATGCTCTCACCACTAGCTCTCTCTACCAAGACTTTCATCTTAATTCTGCTATTCCATGCCCCATTCATCTCCTCCCTCCATTACTAACTTGGACTGCTCTTTCCCAGCTCATCAATCATCATGCATAATCCCAAATCCAATGGTTATTCCACCAGGTCATCATACTTACGACTTCCAGTTCCAGCCATCCTGCATCAAATGAACTTTATTTCTTTGCTACTCTGCCCTTTCCACTCTTTACTTGGCACCGTTCTCCATACATGTATCCACTGTCGAGTTCTCTTATCGATGTTCCATCTTTAGTTCTTTTTCGCTCAAAACGTGTGTCCAAGAAACCATAAACTCGACAAATATCAATATCTTATCCGACAGACTGCACCAGGTCATCATGCCCCAGCTTGCTCATACTTCTTTATTTTAGCTAAATATATTATCTACAGACTCCATTGTGAGCTTTCCACCATTGTTCCCTTACAATAGGCAGAGCACCACCTTTTTCCACCATTTCCAAAACAGATGTATTGCTCCATTACAAACAGACTATTCCGAAGCTAAATGGACGAGCACGATATAAAGGCAGATAGCAGCGAATACGAACGTCCGCGTAGCTCAATTGGTAGAGCGAATTATTCCGGAATGAGGGGACCCGGTTTCGAGACAAAAATGACGGGGAAATTTACTACGTCATACACATTATTATGACCACATGAAAGAAGGCACGCGTCATGAGCTGGCTTGGGGAGTATGTGAGGTGTGCTTGTAGGCATTCTTAAAACATGGCCGCGGGTGGCCTAGTGGGCAACGTTCGTGACTGCCACGGAAAGGACCTCAGGTTCGATCTCGGCAAGGTACGAACGCTCGATGCACTAAATATTCGTCGTGCGTCGGATGGGCACGTTAAGCCGTCGGACCCCGGGTACTGGTCCCCCTGTAGTAAATAAGGGCGTTTTCCTCCCCCTTTCTGCTTCGTTTCCGTGTCACTTTCCTATCTGGCTTTGTAACACAAATCTCCTAGCTTCCTATTTCTAAGGGTTGTTTAAGCTTGGGTCAGACACTCCTTTCCTTAAATTCTCTACATATGATCATATGTTTAAAAAAAAATCTGAAAACATATCCTTCGTTGCTGTCATGGATAAAAGGAGCGATATATCAGATTTGCTAAAAGGAATTATTATCGGCTTTCGGGCCAAGAGTGGCAGTATTTCTGAAACAACGCATTTTATGAACTCTTCACGTGCTGCTGGGGTTGAAGCGTGATTGGAGAAATGGCACCATTGTGGGTAAGTGACGTGGAAACTGCGGAACACCACGTGCCATTGATCTGAGAGGTGAACGTCTGCTTCGAAGATGGATGAGGGCCGATCGACAGGTTACAGTGCAGCAACTCACTGGCCGAATGAACCAGGGGGCTACCGGAAGTGTCTAAAACAACAGTTCAGCGAACCTTGTTGCGCATGGGGCTCCGATGCAGACGGATGGTCACTGCACCTATGCTAACGAAGGTGTATCGGCAGAAAAGGCTTCTGTTTGCAAGGCAGTATCGGAATTAGACCTCCGCTGATTGTCAAAGGATTGCTTTCTCCGATGAGTCACGTTTTCTGCCTCATCGAACGGATGGACGTTGGCGTATAAGGCGAGAAACATCGGAGAACACTCTTCAATTATTATTGACAGAACACAAGCTGGTAGGGGCTGCGTTATGGTCTATGGAATGTTTTCGTGGCATTCCTTGGGTCCACTCATACCTGTGGAAGGCACTATGGACCGAATTGGTTATGAATCCATTTTTGCAGATCACGTAAACATATATGATGATTGTCTTCACTGGGGCCGATGGGATTTTCCAGCACGACAATGCAGCGTGTCACTTAGCTAGCAATGTTAGAGTGGTTGGAAGAGCACAATGAGAACTTCAAAGTACTTCCGTGTCCCCGTAATTCCCCAGACTTAAACCCAATTGAGCACATGTGGGACCACCGCGATGGTGGTGTTCGCTCTATGGATCCTCCACCACGCACCTTCAGCAGCTGTCAGATGCACTGCAGTCAGCATGGCTCCACATACCTGTGAACACCTTCCAGCACCTTACTGAGTCACTCCCAGCTGGTCTAGCTGCTGTCCGCGCTGCGCACGTTGGTAACTCTGGATATTAGCTGGTGGTCACAATGTGAATCGACAGTGTATATAAGCTGTGCATTATATTCGGTGTAGCGGCATGCCTCCTCGACCCTTGGTAATGGTGGGCCTTTAGGCTTATAGACCCGTTGCACCGTTCTTTCTGAATCCGGCCCTTCTGAACAGCGATACTGCTGTTCTTTAAAGATATCGCAAAACGCTTCTAATTCTACCCGCCAAGGGCATACGTGCGCCGCAGGACGAGAACATTCAGTTGCATCTCTGTACAACCATTCACCTTCGTCGTTGGCTAAGATTGCCTCGTTTCATGGCACTCCTGTAGCCATCTATCGCTATTTTTTGTCAAGCAAACTACTCAAGATGCCAGGAGTGATATCCGAAGCTTTACTTCCTTTCTGGATGCAAGGAATTCAATAGTCGCACGTTGAAACGGGTTTTGATTTTACACGTATCATATTGGCGGCTATTACTGTTTCCTGAAGTCGTGTCCTGGATGCAGAAATAATCCACTATTTATATTTCGAAGGGACTTTCGAAGAAGTACGCCCCTTTATTTCAAGAAATAAAATTAACACAACTGGAATAAATATCAACCATTATCAGTTTATTGTTGTGGTTGAAATTCTCCCTAAATTTCCTCCAAGTGTTTTGTCTTAAGAGAATCTTTTCCTTGCCACTCCGGCATGCATTTGAATTTCATTCACACATCTCCTATGTGATCTCCTGTGTATTTTTCTGTTACTTGGGAACCAGTCTAGTATTTCAATTGTTCAGCTATTTTCAATCTGGCAAATATGTCTAGGGCAGGCGTGGGTAACCTTTTCATGTTGAAATACCGCATTAAGTTAGCTGCAATCTAACAAAGCCTCCTTCAAGTAACTTCAATTAGATATACTTCAAAATGTACACTTATTTTGTAAAAATCTTACTGTGTACTAACGAATTTCAAAAAATGAAAAAAAGTATTTTTAATTCAAAAGTTAACTAGTCTTTTAATGACTTTGTTGTAACTGCTTTTTTAGAAAGCATTTTAATATTTAGTTGCAACATGGAGGTCCACCCATTTAGTTGATCCTCCAGATGGGCATCCGCTACTTGTGACCTTAAGGCCGTCTTAATTTGGGTTAGGTAGGAGAATGTGGATTCGCAGCAATAAGTGGTTGAAAAGCCAGAAAGCATTTTTCGTGCATATTGCTGAAGGCGTGGGTATTCTATTGCATTTTTTTCATTTTTGAATTTGATCTTTTTTGCGTCAAATAAGGACTTTAAAATGTCGTCTTCCGAGAGCTCACTCAATCTGTAGTTCTTTACGAGCCAAAGAACGAAATCATGAGCGTACCAGGTGTCAAAATAGCCCTTATGACTTACTATTGTTTTGATTGTGGCCATCAGTTTGGAGCATTATTTCGTTGAATCTTCTTTTACTCTTTGGCATTTTAAATACGATCATGTTAAGATTAAGATAAAAATAGTAAAAGACTAGCAGAAATGTTAATAAAAATAAAAGTATTTGTTCTGCAAATTTTTGATTCACTCAAAAGGCCTCACTTAATGGCCTTAGGATGCCGCAGTTTCCCCACACTTGTTGTAGCACATTTCCGCTTGAGACTTTGCTATCATTTAGATGCCATCAATTTTTGTCCTTTCCCGACCCATCGTTTTCTAACTTATACCAAGAACGTATCGCACCATGTATCTTCGTGATGTTAGCAGACTTCTCGTATGTTAGTTAACTCTTTCGAAACTCACTTAGCCAAGTTTTATAAACCACCTAAATTATACTTCGCTGTAATCCTCCCTTTTGATACCTGATGTTCAAGAAAAAATAAGGCATCAGTTATGTCTAAATTTGGCCGATCAGCTTCTAATTTTATATCATTAACCATTCTCAATCTACGGCTAGTTTTTCCAAGTCTCCTACAATTACGTTTGGAGCAATTTCCTTCCATGTCACTCCGGCATGCTTTCAAATTGTCCCCAGCCATGCATCATGCGTTCTTCAGAGTGCTTTCCTGCATTCTTGTGTCCAGCTCCTTATTTCAGTTATGATGGTTGTTTTATTGCACAGTGGTATGTTGGAGGAATGGTTCAGTTGATTAAATTGTATTATTCCTTATTTTTGCTGTGATATAACCAAAGCACTACTCCACCTTTATTACAATCACATTATAAAAACACAACAATTTTATTAATGACATAACATGAAATATAGTGAGCTTTTCGCTTCACAATTCACAACCTCTCTCTACGGAGGCAAATCCCAAAGTGACGCTGCTACGTCATGCACAGAGAGTCCATAGTGCGGCACGCATCTGGCGCCATCTGTTAATCAAAGTTGTGTGTAAAAAGGATTGAGAATTACAAAAAATATACAACAAGTTTTACAATCATTGTCAGTTTTCTTAAAAACTTATTCCGCTATTTCCACTTCAGAGCCTTTATTTGGATCATATCAACCACTCTTCTAATTTTTCTAATCCACGAGTTCCTTTGACCATATTTGTTGTCTACGATAGGAGTTAGTGATGGACTTAAGTGATTTTTCTGTCAGTGCCAACGGTGAAAGTTCCACAGAAGAAACTGCCTTTACCCGGTGAAAAACATCATTGTTTACAACAGAGGCTACGTATCTGTAAAGAGACCGTTGCTGCGAGTCATCGACCTCCTTGAAACAGTGAAAAATCCCTGTTTACGACAGCGGTGACTGAGTGAGTCGTCAAGAACACGGTACTGCGGGTCATCGTACTTGAAACAGTTCCAAAATCTCTATTTACCACAGCGGTGATGGAACTCTAAAGGTGCCGGAAATGCGAATCACTGTTTTTGGTAAGAGTGACAAAATCACTGTTTGCAGGAGTCATGACGGATCTGAAAATAAGTCGGAACCGAGAGTCAGACTTGTAACCAGTGGTTTTGTTACTTTTACAACAGGCGTGACGGAGATGTAAAGAAGCTGGAACTACTAGTAACTATCTTACTCGTCACAGTGAGAAAATCACTATTTACGATAGCAGTGACAAAAGTGTAAAGAAGCCATATGTACGAGTCATGGTCTCATTTGCAACAGTGAAGAAATAAAAGCGATGCGATTGCAACAGTTAATTCTTTGTTTGCGAGCGAACGCAGAGTAAGAGCCTAACCATAGCCTATCTTAAGCGTGGGAAACAGGGGAAACTGATGAAAGCTCACATCACTAGCAACCTGCATGATAAGATAAGGTGACGTGTAATCTAAAATATGATGTAACACTGATATTGGACCCAAAATATTGTTCGGACAGGCTAACACTGCGGTTCTTATAAGGGAATTTGAAACTGTTACTTTTGTCACTAGTCGTAAAGATAACGATTTTTCAGCAACAGTAACGTGTTTTACGATCTATCTCTACTATGCATGTCTCTCCATGCTTCTTTGAATAAAACATGCTTTAATTTAGGGTATGCACCTTGTAATTTCATGCGAGTAGTCACAATTTTTATTTCGTGATAACGTGCTACACTGATTTCAATGTCGCCATCGAATATCTGATAAAGGATATTTATATCATTTTTAATGTAACAGAGGGAAGTTACTGCTGTCTCTGTTCCTTCATTCTATGGTTCTTTGTTTCATGAAATCTTAAATATTTATCAAAAGCAGACGATATAAAAATAAGTTTAATTCGAAAGGATAGGAGAACGTTAAAAATGTAGACGAAGAGAAAAAAACCCGATTATTTCTGCGGCCTCGGATCATTACACATTTAAAGAGAGTTTTGAAAAATCGAGGTCTGTGTGTATCGGGTAAATAATGAAATAGTCGATGCCATTTTTCAGCTTGACTGCACTGAAGGTTTGTTTGAGGAATAGAACACCTTTAATCCAATTTTCTGAGTTCCAGCCTTACAGACCTTAAAAGCGGGCGCCAACCTTTTGTTATATTCCCCCTTTTGCCGAAAAATAATCAAACTCTGGGTATTAGGTTTCCACGGTGCGTAGTTTTCGTGGGTTTTAACTCGATACGCCTGTTGTTTTCCAGTTGCGAAATTCCCTTTTCGCAACTTCAATTACATACGGTTTTCAAATCGTCAGCCCGCCTGGACGCATCAGAAAAGCGCGATACCAGAACTGGGGAAGGCGAAATAGACTCTTTTCCGCTGGCTTATAAATAATTCTTCTAAAGCACCGTGTGTTCTCTGAGACGCAGTTTTCAATTACATCGTGTGCTGGTTTCATAATAACGAAAATACGCAGGGAGCTTTCCTTGGGTTAAGCTTCAAGTGATAGAATTAGCGCCCAGGTTCAGCTGAAATTTCTTTTTTACTCGCTTCTTAAACAGAGTAAATTATTCCACTAATTATGCGGTCGTGTTGCGAATGTTAATTGATTAGTTATTCGAAAGTTTTCACTATATTTTAATGACACCAAAAGGAGTTGCTTTTCATTATTTTCCATTTGAGGGGAAATAATTTCATTATATATTGACCCTGGGAATTTATAAACTCAAATTAAAATAAATTCTTAGTGGAGTTTTCAAAGAAACTGCAGTGACATTTCTGCTTCAAGAACAATTTTTTTTTTCTGAAGAAATAAATAAGACTCTTGAAGTGGATATCATTAAAACGAATAGTTTACAGAAAAAGAAATGTTCTCAATAAAATAATTGAATAAGATAATACAAATCATAAAAGTTTAATAAATCTGTAATTTTAAAATAGGATCCAAAATGAACATTTATGTTGTGAATCTTTAATCCTACTGTTGGAACTTTGTCTTCAAATCTATACTACCTTTCTAAATTGTGTTTTATTTCACATTTTGTCCTCTTTCTAAAGTATCACTTCACTATGGGGCACTGAAGTGCTCCTCAAAGGAGTGATTCTAAATTAAATGTATAAAACCTGTTCCTGGTCAGGCTACACCCCACCCCCCACACACACACCCACTGTTGATGTGAAAGATCTGTAGTATGAATGCATCTAAAATAATAATTACACAGTCTGTGTAAAATTTTATTGCATCCGTTTCGGATGATGACAGGTCCGTCCGTCCACCGAAACTTACGCCTACCCAGACCATCAATCCATATCCGCAATAATGTGGTGTTTCTTGCACAAAGGTTGGGTTGTTTCGTGTGCCAGGTTCACTCCAGGTACGAACTCGTCGATTGTCGAACTCTAGACTAAATCTCTACTGGTTACAGAATAGAACTTGAGTCCACTCGCTGTGCCCCCAACCACAAGGATCCTCAGCCTAGTTTCTACATACCGTACGGTTAAAGGAAAACACACAGTTGCTCTAAGTGCTTTGAAGGCCACCTTCGTGAAGTCGATTGCATATAGTTTGAGTTGACAACCTGCGTTCTGTTGACACGAGAAGCTCTCGCTGAGCAGAATTTTTCCGCCTGTTCCGAAGGAGAGTTCACAGTAGATAACTATCGTCCGTTGTTGTAGTTGCTCTTGGACGCCCTTAACTTATTTGAACTTTTCCCGTAATCTGGAATAGTGTCCATAGTCGGGAAATGACATTTTGTTACACTCGAATGGTTTCATCTGCAACCCGCTGTGTCGGTTCTGCTTCCAGTCTGCCAATACCTTTATTATTCTTCCAACCTGCCAATACCTCATTCTTCCAGCCTCATTTGGAATTCGTGGTTTATTCATATTAGATTTATAGTTTTTATACGTAGTCCAAATAATTTTCTTTTAATAAAAAAACTTACATGGACTATGTATAAAAATTATAAATCTAATACGAATAAACACGAGTTCCAACTGAGGATAAAAACAAAATTGCAAAATTGTTCTGTGGACGACTTCCATACTTCCCTCCAATTACCAACTTTTTAAAAAAGGAATGCGCAGAAGTGAATAAAATATTTTTGCGGATGTTGTCGCCGACAACGTTTAAAATGCTTACTGCTAATAAAGACAAAAGAGAGGTTAAGAGCTGAAATTTACAATATACTTACTACGAGTGCAGATAATGAGCAACAAAATCTTATATATATATCGGCAGCACAAGAAGGCGAGTAGCGACACGTTTAGACGAACATAAAGGGAATTGGAAACTGGGTGAAGCTAAAATTATATTGCGCGAATTCGAACTCCTACCCATATTGGAATGGTGTTAAGTTTTGTATATACTTAACATATAACACATTTAAAAAGATATTAACGTCTGAATCGATTGTGACTGAGAAAACTAAAGCCGTTAATTGTGATGAACAGTGTCCCGTAATGTTGCCTTATGCTTGGCGATATCTCATCGAGAAAGAAAGAGAGCATGAAATGTCTAGGAATAAACATGATCAGATTAAAAACAGGACTATAGATACAATGGCGGAAGATGATATTACCTGTAGCATAGACGTTAGCAGTGTTTGAATAGACGACCACTTGGGAAGAATGGGTAATATAAGATCTCAAGAACGCCTTTCTTATACCACCGTGAGAATGGTATAAGAAAGGCGTTCTTCAGACCTTATATTACCTATTCTTCACAAGTGGTCGTCTATTCAAACACTGCTAACGTCTATGCTACAGGTGATATCCTCTTCCGCCATGGTATCTATAGTCCTGTTTTTAATCTGATCAAGTTTATTCGCGGATATTGCGACCCGAAACATGTCCGTTATTGGGGTACAAATGGCGGGCTTAGGGACCTTTTTGTAGACATCTTTGTGAATGCCAATATGATTTCAATCTAAAAATTTTACCATATCAGTAATAGTTTAATCTGATTCAGTATTTTATTATTTAAGGTTTAATACTCAATAGCTGTGTATTGTCCCGTTAGTTGGAAGTTTCGCAGGAAGAGGATTGTCGTTCAGTTATGCACTTCATCTTCATGTGAAACTGGATTCCTATGCACCAACTCTCATGGGCATTGTTACACTTGAATTTGCTAAAGTCAGGAATTCATATGCACAGTCAAGACACCTAAGCGTTTAATAGTAATTAATTTTGGCTAAAGGATTTATGGATTCATGATAGATCCGGGTGAGTCCTTATAATTCTTTGAACTATGCTCACCAAAAACGTTTGATACTTTATCCTGCGATGTTTTGAGATTGCCTTTACTATGGGAAAGTTTAATTAATTTTATGATGCAACAATAATTTTATAATACCAATAAAAATTGCAAGATAAAACGCTATATTTTCTGAGGTTATTTTTGAATAGATTTCTATGGGGATTTCTTGGCGAGTCGCTGGTACCTTATATTGTTAACGTAAGTGGCAGTATTAGCAAGCAAGTTGAATTATTGCAATATGTACGATATTTTATCAAATTTCCATAACATGTGATGTATAACATCACCAAAAATCAATCTTGCTGATATCACCAAACGATGAACATTTCGTTTTATACACGATAAAAATGATATTGTCTGCTCACAGACGTTTTTAAATGTCTAATTACCCTTTACGTCGGCTCACCCGTCCAGTCAGAAGATGTCAGCTTTTCATTTCTTTATCAAACGTGCTTTCTCGCATTCGTCCTCTTTACAATTTAGGAATTTGAAGCTAGAGATCATCGAGGACCAGGCTTGAGCCTTCGGGTACTCTGAGGACGTGATACGAAGGGTAATTCACAGAGTTTCGAACCGAACATCTATGACACTGTCCAGTGATAACTGAATCTCAAGTTATGTAGGATCAGTACAATACCTGCCGCCTATTGTTCAAGACCTAATAAATATCTCCCGAAAAATGATTTTGGAGTGAGGACAAAAAAACATCGGTGCTCTGATCTGCAACAACAGAGATTATGTGCAAGACAAGGACAAACAGGGAATTTACAATATTCTATTACGTTCTAATGATGCAAGTAACTTTGAGTCTGCATACATCGGACCTACCTCCAGGAAATTACAGACTAGAATTATGGAACACAACTACAGTGCCCGTAATTGTGCACGAAACACAGCGTTGGCAAGGGCTGTTTTCGGAGGAGGGATATGAACCGGAACCGGACAAAGCGGCTGTAGTGGTAACCCCATCAAGTAAGTCATATTTGTTATTTGCAGAGAGTTTGTTAATTCTTAAGAATATGGACTGGTGCTGCAATGATGAGCTTCCGGTATATGTATTAGGAGTGTGGAAGAACATCATACAGACTGGACGTCACAACCCTATCTTTCACCGTGAACTATTTTATAGGACATTAACTGCTTACGTCAATAGTCTGTTGAACCTTAATCATGTGTATACGGTAATCTGCCAGTTTGTTATATTAACCTGTGTGATCTCTAGGTTGTGTTTATTTCATCTGATGAGGATGGTCTAAATTAGGATTGGAAGTACTCATGAAATTGGTTTTAACTTATCATTAAAGGTTTTTAAATGTCATTTTCGTCCTGTATAAAACGGCATGTTCATAGTTTGGTGTGATGTACAGGGTGTTCCAAAATTATCTTTGCAACTTTGACATTCAATAAAACAGAAACGGAATAAGAGAACAAAAATCGATTTATCGCATATTGAACAGCACGTTCCAAAGTTTGTTGGGATGCTACTAGGGCTCCACATGCGCACCATTGGTTGAACAAGAATAACGTCAAGAAAATATTCGACCTCCTGCCATGTTCACCCTGGCATGTCTTCAGGAATTGTTGTGATGGCAGCTGTTAATCCCGTGCATCATCTCATTCACATCCGGAACCTTACTGCCGTAAACAATATCCTTCACATAGCCCCCACAGAAAAAAAGTCTAAGGGGATAAGTTTCAGTGAAGATGGAGGCCAAGAAATTGAACCATCTCGTCCAATCTATCCCTCTGGAAAGGTTTCATCAAGAAACTCACGAGCACGAGGTGCTCAGTGCGGGGGTGCACCGTCCTGCTGGTAGATGATAGCCGGTTGTAGGTCTTTCAATTGGGCGGTAACAAACTCAACATTTCCAAGTAAACATTGGATGTGACTCTGTTTTCGGCGAAAACCAATGTGCCGATGATGCGGGTGTGAAGGAGACAGAACCAGACGTTAACCTTAGGGCTGCCACGTTCAATCTCACGGATGGGATGTGGGTTTTCAGACCCACCAAATTCTGCAGTTATTCCTTTTGTTAAAACCACACACATGAAACCTTTCCTCATCACTGAGTAAAACACGTTTCAGGAAACCTTTCCTCATCACTGAGTAAAACACGTTTCAGGAAACCTTCCTCATTGTCAACAAGTGTCAGTGCTGTGGGGCATATCATCAGCAAAATTGAAAAGTTCCGGGTAATTCCCGTGAGCAGTGCCTGTGTCAAATGCACTTTGTAGGCAGTCAGGTGCAAGCGCTTGTCAGCACTCTGTGTATCGTTATAGGTGGTAACCCCAACTGCCTGGAGTCCGTACGGATGGACTTCTCAGGACTTCGTTGAAACTCCTTTGAACACATTCTGTATCCTCTTCACTTGTGCTTGGCCGGCCGGCGCCGTTTTAATGAAGCACGCTGCCAGTCTCTCTAAACATCTTCTGCCACTCGCGTATTGAAGGCCTGAATGGTAGATTAAGTCTGTATTTGGTACGGAAATTCTAATGGACTTGTGTATCTGACTTCGTCTCTATGAACCATGCCACACACTGAGCCATTTCCTATAGAATGGCCATCATAAGTTCAGGGTCGTACCACAGAGTAAAGAAACAATTTGCGTATCAATAAAACTTTGTGTTCCTATTACATGTACAAAAAGCAGAACTTCGCTATCTTATATTTTTTAAGTTTTATTGAGAGTCAAATTCGTAAAGATAATTTTGGAGCACCCTCTATTTTTAGCACGTCTTTTGTTAAAAAGATCGTGCTTATGTTACCGGTTTGTCCGTCCGTCCGCCTGTACCCACGACATCTCTGCAACTATTAGTCCGATTTGAAAAATTCTTTTTGCATTGGGAAGCTTCAAATATGCGAATGATGATCCTTTATTTCGTTGTTGTTTTTTACGATTTACAATTTTGCCGCTAGAGGGCGTAAATGCAGATGATGTCGAATTCAAAAATACGTTTTATTCCACATATGTACTTCTAAACATCCAATTGAGAAAATTATTTTATCTTTTGATCTCATTTATGTCGAACAGTATTTTAGATATAGTTACTTTTCAAATTACGCATAGATTCTTCGCTAGGGGGCGTAAAAGTAAATTATATTTTTCCCGATAACTCTTCTTCTAAAACTCCGATTTGAAAAATTTTTCTTCAGCGGATACACCTCCTGGTGGAAAATATTTTGCATACAATTTCAAATTTTTCGTAAAGAATAGTTTGGCCACCAGGGGGCGTAAGAATTAATTTTTGCTTCTGATGTATTTGCCATAAACTCTGAGCTTCTAAAATATCGATTAAAAAATTTCTTTAGTGGACTGATGCCACTCACATCGATAAACCTTTTCGGAATATTTTCTTCTTAAAATATTCCACAGTTTCTCCGCCAGGGGACGTAGATATATATCTTATTTTTGACAATATCTCTACTTCTAGGACTTCGATTTTAAAAAAAATTCCTTCTTTGTTGGATAGTGTTTTCCATGTGACATGTTTTTCATATAATTTCAAATTTTTCAAGTAATTCATAGAATTTCCGCTAGGAAGCGTAGAGGTAAATTACGTTTCTCCCTATATCTCTGCTTCTGAATCTCTGATTTGAAAAATTATTTCTGCACCGGATACAGCTCCTGATGGAAAATCGTTTGCACACAATTTTTAATTTTGTAAAGAAAATGGTATGGCCACCAGGGAGCGTAAATCTTAATTTCCGCTTCTGATTTATTTGTAGCAAAATATGAGCTTCTAAATTCTTGATTGAAAATAAGTCTTTTCTAGACCGATGCTACTCATGTCGACGAACCTTTTAGGATCATTTTATTCTTTAAATAATGCATAGTTTCTACGTCAGGGGGCGTAGATGTATATCTTATTTTTTTCAATATCTGTACGTCTAGGAGTCCGATTTGAAAAATTACTTCTTTGTTGGATAGTAATTCCGATGCGAAAGGTTATTCCTATAAATTCAAAATTTTCAAGAAAATCATAGACTTTCCGCTAGGAGGCACAACAGTAAATTGCATTTTCTGCGTTATTTCTGCTTCTAAAACTCCGATTTGAAAAATTATTCCTGTATCGCATACCAGACCTAATGGAAACTATTTTTCACACAATTTCGAATGTTTGGTAAAGAATGGGGGCATAAGTGTTAATTTCTGCTTCTGGTATATTTGTAGCAAAATCTGGGCTCCTGAAAACTCTACTAAATTTTTTTTCTTGGACAGATACCGTTCATGCTGAAAAACCTTTTCAGAATACTTTCTTCCTAAAATAATGCATGTTTTTCCCACAAGGGGACGTAAAGTCACATCTTATTTTTGTCGATATCTGAGTTTCGAAGAGTCCGATTTGAAAAATTATTTCTGTGTTGGAGAGCTTTTCCGGTGCGAAATGTTTCTCACATAAATTCATGTTTTTCTTAACGCACAAGTCTGCAACCAGAGGGCGTAAGGTCACGATTCCATTTAGAGCAATATCTGAGGGATTAAAAACCCGATTGAAAAACTTCTTTCTTCTGTCAGATACTATTGTTTTCCATACTGGTTCCATTCACTTTGAATAGCTTTGATAAATTTAATTTGCGTCAACGAATTCAAAAGACGTGCTTATTACACCCGCAAATTCGGTGTCGTCTTTGTTGTTTGTTATTGCGGTTTCTCTGTTTTTCTTCAATTTAAGGGGAATCAGCCTATTTTTGCGCAATATGAATTACCAGTTCTGTAAATCAACATAGTAGTGGGTTTTGATATTTTTAGAATTGTTTCAAAACTGAGAAAGGCTTTACTTATAGACTCGTAATATTCCTAAATTAGTTACCAATAACCTATTTTTGACACGTAATCTTACTCAGCAAGCGCATTTTATTGCGTCATGGTAACCATTGTAACTATAGAAGGAAGTTCTGCTATTTCTCTTTGTTATCACCTCATTACTTCCTTGATATTTCTTTCTTCATTTATTTCCCGTAATTTATCGCAAAGCAACACTCACCAAGAATTTTCTGATAGCGAAAGCATCAATTTAAAAATTTAGTGATTAATGAAAGTGTTTCAAAAATAGCGCCCTTGAATTTTTTCAATATTTAAAATATTTAAAGATTTTAAACAAATATTTTTAAACTGCATATCTTTCAATATAAAAATAATTTAAGAAACATGGTAAGAAAGGAACAGTACTTAATGATTTGTTTTTCGTTTTGTATGAATATTGGGTTGCATTTCAGATCATTTGTTTCGCCTTGAACAAATGATGTTTATTATAATATTTATATAACATATGGAGTAGCAAAGTATTTCTGAGATGAGAGATCAGTTGTCTAGCTTTCAATTTTACAGAGGCAGCTTGATAAATTATGAGCTCCAGAATAATACAAAACTACGCAAGTGTTTCCATTGCATTGTAACTAGTGAATGGGGTTCAGGAACTAGTTCTAGGTGTTCAGGTTTCGTCTATAAATATTGGCAGAAAATATTGTGCAGATGAACCACTGCAGAGAGACGCACTTCTTTTTTTTTTTTTTTTATTGAAAGTTTAGCGACCACCGTGAACAACTCAATGTGCTATAAGCGGTCGCCCGTACCTAATTTTGGCCACTGGTTCTAGAGAAGGGAGAGAACCAGTGACTTAAGACAAACACAACATCCATGCCACACCAGTATTCTAGCCCGTTCTCATCTCAGAGCAGCGATCATAAGCAAACTCTTAGACCACTGCGCCATCGGGCGGAGAGACGCCCTCTGCCATGGAAGAAAGAATAACCTATTTCTAATAATTACCATAGTTTGGTATGATAGTTTAAGGAGATTATCCAAATCTCGTGCCATTTTAGAGCTGCTAGACTAAGAAACTTGGGAGTACATTTCGAAACCAAGAAACATTAAAAATGCGATCTGCAAAGAAAAGTTTTTATTTTTTTGTCCTTACCAAGGATTAATGGAATAGAGCAAAGATCTGTTAACCCTTTAAGCTGCCGATGTACTGTGCTTTAAACGGTGCCCAATATTTTTGCTCCCTCTAAACAGAAATACTCATATAGCGACCGGGTTTTGCGAAAGCTACGGTAAAATAATTTATCTTTACCACCTCTCATCTCAACAGCAGCAAATATAAACCTATCATAGGTGATAAACCCTCCCATTTAGTCCTATATTCCCCGTACCATGACCTAAAACATGATAGGTAATGGCTCGTTCGCTGACAAGAACATCAAGCAACTGGGTGAAAAAAATAGTTACTCAAATATCTTCTCAACTCAAATATCTTTCTTAAATTTGGCTCCACCCATAGCCCTTAATCAGTTAATTTGCTAGAAGAGATGGGTATCAATCATACGCCTGAATGACCAGACTGAATAACAAATCTAAGGGCGAAAGCAACTTTTTTCGATGCTAGTCTTGAAGGAAACTCACACGAGCTGCTGTGGGACCACTAAACGTACCCTGAATTAATTCGTTCCAGTCGCGTTCGGTCCACTTCTTATACAGATAATATATTGTTTGGGGTAGTTCAGCCCATTTTGTTAACCCTTTAACCGAATTAACTCGAAATTAAGTGGGCTAAGGATTTAGATAACTACTACAGAACAAAGATGACACCGAATTACCTGGTGCATTGAGCACGTCTTTTGAATCATTTCCTGCGCGGGTAAAAATATTTCAGATTAGATTTTTAGAGGAAATTCTCAGCAAAAAAGAAATGCATAAACGCCTCCTAGATAAAATCTGGGCATAATTACGCAATGTGAGCAGTGTTATTCATAATCAACGCAAATGGTTACAAAATAGAAATAAATGAGATCTCTGATTAGTAAAACATCCAAATACAGAAACAGCTGTGTTCTGCCATTAGCGGCTGAAATATTGCCTATGAAAAGTCAAGTTGTGCCCAAAACATTCCTCATACGGGAAAATATCGAGGCAGAAAATGTATGGGGAGAGAGAGAGAGAAAGAGAGAGAGAGAAAGAGAGAGCTAAAATATTGTATCATATTGTGGACACCTTCGAGATAACTAGAAACAAAAAAATTCAAGACTTGAAAAGATAATTCGGTTTTTACAGGTATACACGGGATCATACAAGATCTACCGGTCATTCACTTGCCAGCCAGCCGGTGGTATTTTCAAGGCACAAGAACAACTTTCAGACTGAAATTGGAGATAACTATTTTAGTCTGTATGTTGTTCCAGAGTCTAGAAAAACCGGCCCGTTGGCAAGTGGGGAAGCTCGGCAGATTATGTAGGACCTTACAGAAACGGGATTACCTTTTAAAGACTTACACTCAGCAAGCATCCTCTTCTCTCAGGGAAATCCCTCCTAGATGTCCTCTGTTCCCAGGACATCAAGAAGGGATCCCTAAAAGAAGAATGAGATCGTAGTCATCCTTTTCTGATGAAAAAGAAATAGATGCTGCTATTGCGAAGTCGAAAAACTTCTTTCTCGAACTAAGCGCAGACGTCAGCCCTTTTACTGCCTTCTTTGAGGAGTGTTTCTATTCGAGGACTGCACACAGACGTTAACCCGCTTTACTACCTTATTTGGATCGGATGCTACTTTCTTCGTGCATAGTGGAAAGTCATGAGCTATTTCGGCTTTTTTCGTTTTTTGTCATCTCGAGCAAAATTGGTTAGGTCAAAATTGTCAGATTGGTTTCCCATTTTGGTTTCGTTTTTGTTAGGCATTTTCTAACTTCTATTTTTTGGAGCCATCTCATCTCAGTTGCACATTTTTCGTTTTTCTAGTGCAGAGAGTGTTTCTGCTTGCGCCTTCCATAGCCCTCTAAAAAGGTTTTGTTAATTTACCTTTTTGAAGATTTTTTAGAGGAGAGGGATCAGTTTTATATTTTCTATGTTGAAGTCCGATAATAATCATTCTTATAGTTTTGCACTTGTTTCTATAGTGTGTGACGTACCTGCCAGTAGGACGCACACGACATAAAGGCAGATAGGAATCAGAATAAAACGTCTGCGTAGCTCAGTTGGTAGAGCGACTTGTTCCGGAATAAGCGGCCTCGGGTTCGAATCCCGGCGTAGACCGAAATTGACGGAGAAATTTACTTCGTTATAATGGCGCCCGAACTACCCGGATGACCCGACCGTTCAAAATCTCGCATTGGTGTGATATTTCCACACCGCGAGACAGGAAAAATCGGAGAATTCCTTCTCCAGCGCTTCGAAAAATAAAAATGTGTGATGTTGCATTCCACACACCAGATTGACTGGGAGTTCTCAAGTGCACGTTCTACAGTGGATGGCTGCCTGCAACGATTCATGGTCACGGCTGACCCGTGGGCCATGCCCCCGGCCCTCTTTCGGTTGGGGGGGGGGGAATGTGACGTACCTGCCAGTAGGACGCACACGACATAAAGGCAGATAGGAATCAGAATAAAACGTCTGCGTAGCTCAGTTGGTAGAGCGACTTGTTCCGAAATAAGCGGCCTCGGGTTCGAATCCCGGCGTAGACCAAAAATGACGGAGAAATTTACTTCGTTATAAGTGATATAGCTTTAAATCCCCAAGAGCAGCGGTTCCCATTTAGTGGTTCGTTCGCTCACCCCTAAGGAGCTGCCCCGTTAGCGCAGTAGTATAATAGATGACTTCTGACTATTCGTCCGAGATTTGCCGGTGTTCGAATCCCTGTGAGGCATGGATGTTGCATTTGTCTTACGGAACTGGCTCTCTCCCTTCCCTGGAACCTGTGGCCCTAAATTAAGGTCGGGAGACTGCTTATAGTCCATGGAGTTGCTCACGGTGGTCGTTAAGCCCTCAATTAAAAAACAAACAAACCAGGGGATTCGCGGTAAAAATTATGTAATGATGTCTTCATAAAATTACAGTAAAGGCATTATTTTTTCAAATCGCAAGTAGCTTTCAATGCATTAACAGTTTAATTATTTTTGCAGATGTTTGGCACACGCGTTCTTACATAGACAACATGCACGAGAGGATGATCGGTGCTGTATTGCATTTCAGAATTATCTGTGTGTGCGACGGACGCTCGCAGCGAGTGAAAGACTAATTTGTAGCATCGCAAAGCCATTGAATAGTTCGTTCAATCTGACTCTGACGTAAAAAGAAACCGGTTAGTTTTTAGCTTGTCGGGATGACCTTGTAGACAGCGCACGTGGTGCTGTTTTTCCACCGGAACTCTCAGAGCATCGAAAGTCCTTGCCTCGTTAAGGTAGCATTGTGTTTGTAGGAGCTTATCAAAAAATCGAGATTTAAGGCGGAAATAACTGCAGTAAACAATTTTTTTACTGTGAAATCATGGATCAGTGTTTGCATACTGGAACCATAAAACGTGGTAATGAGGAGCAACAATTAAAAAAATGAAATTCCCTCTTTAAATGTGCCGTAAGATCTGAAATCCCGTAAAACGCATTCCACTGTCATAAATTCCGAAACAGTGCTTAACGATGTTCAAAATATTGGCATCACATCTAGCACTAAAAAAAGGAAATACAGTGAAAATTATATTAAATTTGGGTAGGTGCTGGGCACTATCCATGCGCACAGTGTGCCTTTTGAGGAGACTTCCTCGCACACAGCAGTCTCGTCGTTTAGAGAAAGCTTCACGCAGTCTCGTCATTAGGCAAACCTTCACAGTCTCGTCATTAGACAAACCTTTACTCTTGTCTCGTCATTAGACAAACCTTCACTCTTGTCTCGTCAAACAAACCTTCACTCTTGTCTCGTCATTAGACAAACTTTCACTCTTGTCTCGTCATTAGACAAACCTTCACTCTTGTCTCGTCATTAGACAAACCTTCACTCTTGTCTCGTCATTAGACAAACCTTCACTCTTGTCTCGTCATTAGACAAACCTTCACTCTTGTCTTGTCTCGTCATTAGACAAACCTTTCACTCTTGTCTCGTCATTAGACAAACCTTCGCTCTTGTCCTCGTCATTAGACAAACCTTCGCTCTTGTCTCGTCATTAGACAAACTTTCACTCTTGTCTCGTCATTAGACAAACCTTCACTCTTGTCTCGTCATTAGACAAACCTTCGCTCTTGTCTCGTCATTAGACAAACCTTCACTCTTGTCTCGTCATTATACAAACCTTCAGTCTTGTCTCGTCATTAGACAAACCTTCACTCTTGTCTCGTCATTAGACAAACCTTCACTCTTGTCTCGTCATTAGACAAACCTTCACTCTTGTCTCGTCATTAGACAAACCTTCACTCTTGTCTCGTCATTAGACAAACCTTCACTCTTGTCTCGTCATTAGACAAACCTTCACTCTTGTCTCGTCATTAGACAAACCTTCGCTCTTGTCTCGTCATTAGACAAACCTTCGCTCTTGTCTCGTCATTAGACAAACCTTCGCTCTTGCCTCGTCATTAGACAAACCTTCGCTCTTGCCTCATCATTAGACAAACCTTCGCTCTTGCCTCATCATTAGACAAACCTTCGCTCTTGCCTCATCATTAGACAAACCTTCGCTCTTGCCTCATCATTTAGACAAACCTTCACTCTTGTCTCGTCATTAGACAAACCTTCGCTCTTGTCTCGTCTTTAGACAAACCTTCACTCTTGTCTCGTCATTAGACAAACCTTCACTCTTGTCTCGTCATTAGAAAACCTTCACTCTTGTCTCGTCATTAGAAAACTGTCACTCTTGTCTCGTCATTAGACAAACCTTCACTCTTGTCTCGTCATTATACAAACCTTCACTCTTGTCTCGTCATTAGACAAACTTTCACTCTTGTCTCGTCATTAGACAAACCTTCACTCTTGTCTCGTCATTATACAAACCTTCACTCTTGTCTCGTCATTAGACAAACCTTCGCTCTTGTCTCGTCATTAGACAAACCTTCGCTCTTGCCTTGTCATTAGACAAACCTTCGCTCTTGCCTCGTCATTAGACAAACCTTCACTCTTGTCTCGTCATTAGACAAACCTTCGCTCTTGTCTCGTCATTAGACAAACCTTCACTCTTGTCTCGTCATTATACAGACCTTCAGTCTTGTCTCGTCATTAGACAAACTTTCACTCTTGTCTCGTCATTAGACAAACCTTCACTCTTGTCTCGTCATTATACAAACCTTCGCTCTTGTCTCGTCATTATACAAACCTTCACTCTTGTCTCGTCATTAGACAAACTTTCACTCTTGTCTCGTCATTAGACAAACCTTCACTCTTGTCTCGTCATTAGACAAACCTTCACTCTTGTCTCGTCATTATACAAACCTTCAGTCTTGTCTCGTCATTAGACAAACTTTCACTCTTGTCTCGTCATTAGACAAACCTTCACTCTTGTCTCGTCATTAGACAAACTTTCACTCTTGTCTCGTCATTAGACAAACCGTCACTCTTGTCTCGTCATTAGACAAACCTTCGCTCTTGCCTCGTCATTAGACAAACCTTCGCTCTTGCCTCGTCATTAGACAAACCTTCGCTCTTGCCTCATCATTAGACAAACCTTCGCTCTTGCCTCATCATTAGACAAACCTTCGCTCTTGCCTCATCATTAGACAAACCTTCGCTCTTGTCTCGTCATTAGACAAACCTTCGCTCTTGTCTCGTCTTTAGACAAACCTTCACTCTTGTCTCGTCATTAGACAAACCTTCACTCTTGTCTCGTCATTAGAAAACCTTCACTCTTGTCTCGTCATTAGAAAACCGTCACTCTTGTCTCGTCAAACCTTCACTCTTGTCTCGTCATTATACAAACCTTCACTCTTGTCTCGTCATTAGACAAACTTTCACTCTTGTCTCGTCATCAGACAAACTTTCACTCTTGTCTCGTCATTAGACAAACCTTCGCTCTTGCCTCGTCATTAGACAAACCTTCGCTCTTGCCTCATCATTAGACAAACCTTCGCTCTTGTCTCGTCTTTAGACAAACCTTCGCCCTTGTCTCGTCTTTAGACAAACCTTCGCTCTTGTCTCGTCATTAGACAAACCTTCACTCTTGTCTCGTCATTAGACAAACCTTCGCTCTTGCCTCATCATTAGACAAACCTTCGCTCTTGCCTCATCATTAGACAAACCTTCGCTCTTGCCTCATCATTAGACAAACCTTCGCTCTTGCCTCATCATTAGACAAACCTTCGCTCTTGCCTCATCATTTAGACAAACCTTCACTCTTGTCTCGTCATTTAGAAACTAAGCATCAAAACCTTACAAATAAACCAGTTGATTTTTTTTTAATACGGAAATCCAAATAACTCAAAAAATATATTAATTCGTTTACTTCACTTCGTAATCAAGATTGTGAAAAAGTGATTAAAGGATCGTACTTGTTAAGTTACCAAATAGGAAAAGCTGAAAACGCCCATACTTTTGCGAAAAACATTATTACCATGTGCGGAAGCAATTGGTAAGTGCACTAGGATGAATACCGTCTTAACACGATTTTAATGATCTTAAAGTATGAAATATATATATATACACTAAAATTCTTTAAAACACACCAGCGCTTTCAGGTCGAGAGTCTCCCCATCATCAGGTGTGATCGTTTTCCCAAACCGTTCAGTATAAATCTTAGTAGAATTCCATGACAGCCATCGACGTAACAGAATATCCATCCTAATGGTTTCTTGTGCACGAATGTTTCTTCTATATTTTGTTAAGTGCATGTTTGGTGACTATTCGGTAAAGAAATTGGACATTATACCCCCTTTCTAACAACACATTGTCTCGCGGAATCCACGATACGGCTGAAAATATTATGTTATTATAGAACGGATAGAGGAAAGTACTATATACGCTCCGCAGTTAGATGACACCACAGACGCCTCTATATAGCAACGTTAACTGTATTTGTACGATACATGAATAATGGAAAAGCGGAGGAAACACTGTTTTTCCACCTGTTAAAAGAGCGTATAACTGGTGAGGACATTTTAGTTTAACCATCTCGTATTTTGAAGAAAAACAAATTGAATGGTCTTACTGTGAAATTTGTACAGATGGTGCAAAACCGGTTACAGGAAAATATTTAGGCTTAGTTACTCGCATCAAAAATTCTGTACACGTGGGAATATATTTCTTGAACGGATTGTAATATTCATAGACACACCTTGGCATAAAGTCGAATGCCGCAACAATTAAAAAGTGTGTTCGATGAGACTATCAAAGTAGTCAACTTCATAAAATCGAGACCAACTATTTCTAGACTATATAATTCCTTATGCAAGAATACGGATAGCGACCATGTTATTGTTTTGACGCACACAGATGCTAAATGGCTCTCACGTAAAGTTCTTATGCGTTTGTTTGAAAAAAGACAAGAATTAACTGTTTAATTTAAAGATTACCTTTTTCATCTTAGTGGGTGTACAGAAAACCACACATGGCTTCAAAAATAAAAAAAATGGCAAAATAATTATAAATACACCGCACTGTGAATACTCAAGAGACACATATAGCGTATTAAATCAGTTTATTTTAGCGGTGTAGTTAGCACAGAGATCTGACAAGCTATTACACTCCACTGCGAGGCTTCTTCGAGGTAATGGTAGACATAAAAATGCAGAGAATTGGAACACGTAAAAGGTGGAAACACATCGCAACGCAACGTATAATTGCGTGATAAAAATTCGTGTAATATGCTCTTGATGTAACCCACGTTATTTTCAAAAATCATCTTCGTTCCTTACGTGTTCCAATTCCCTGTATTTTTATGTCTACCATTCCCCTCAAAAAGCTTCCCAATGGAATAGGAAAGATTGGCGAATCTTTGTGCTTAATACACCACAAAAATAAACGGATCTAATACGCTTTATGCGTCGCTTCAGCATATTTGGCATATATCTTTTTCAGAAAGAAATGGCCATTATTTATAATTACATTTTCAAATACGACCATTGCATTGCTCAAGATCGAGTAGAAAGTATGCTTAAAAAGTTACTTATGGAAAGAAGCTATTCAGAACCCTACACAGTATTTTAGTACCTTACACAACCTTTTAACTGGATGTGCTCACTTTAGACCATAATATAAGAAACAATATCAAATGTCACTTGAAGTCGCAACTGTGACTAAGGAGAAATTAAATTGGATTCGTAATTCATTTGACGAATCTTTCATGTGGTTGGCTTCTTACATCTCTATGAAAGAAAGAAAATGTTACTGATATTTCGACTGATTTTGGACTTCAAATATTCAAGAATGAAAACTTTACATACGCTTTTAGCTTACGTTAAAGTCAGAGTAGTATCTTTCATTTAGTGAAAAGACTGGTAAAATATGCAGGGTGCCCCTACTCGCTACCGAACCCGGCATTTCTTTAATAATATTAACACCAATGGAGATATTGCAACGAAATTTGAAGTGGACTTACCTCATTTCGTGCGAAATGTGATGACGGCACAACATGTGCTGGAAGTGGCCTCCATTTTCGTCCAGACAGCATTGAACCCGGCGCGGTTCGTCAGCCAGCCGGGATGCTCCTTTGTGGCAGACACATTCATAAGTGTGGCGCCACTGAGGAGCAATCCGACAGCCAGCCGGACGAGACTCTCTGCTGCTTTGTGATGCCATTTCGCTGAGCGTGTCTACACAAATACGGCTGTTGATAGTGAGTGCTTCTGGCTGTTCGCGTACGTGAGAAAATGCATCGGTATACTTTGGTGGAGCGAGTGTTTTTTCGCACTTATTGGAAAACAGAATCGATAAAATCTTGTCAACATCAATTTATGGAGAGGTTTGCAGGCAGACATCAGCCGAGCAAGTTCCATCTTTTGGGAATTGTTGAAGAAATTGGAAACCAAGGGGACTTTATTAGACGACCATGCAGGTGGTCATCCACAAATGTCCGAGGAAACCATCCATAATGTAAATGGCCGACTACTTGCGTCTCCCATGAAGTCACTTAACCGGCTGTCACAGGAAACAGGGGTTGTCCAAAAGCACTTCTCAACGTGCTGTGAAAAAAGCGCAGCTTCATGCGTACCGTACCGTATCTGATTGGTCCACGAACAGAAAGAGTAACCACGTGCAACGAGTGACATACTGTTGATGGTTTCAGACATTTCTTCAAGAAAATCCGGGCATTCTGGACTACACGTGGTTTTTGGACGAGGGGTGATTTCACATGTCCGAATACGTAAATTCTCGAAATTCCCGTATTTGGGCCAGAGAAAATCCCAACGCGATACATGAAAAACCCCTTCATTCACAGAAAATTGGTGTTTAGTGTTGTAGGATGACCCATCTTCTTCGATACAACCATCACAATAGCTGCATATATGGAAATCGTCAACACCTTTGTAAATCAATTGGACGACTCCATTGGATATTACCAGCATGATGAAACGACGTCACGCACATCACACACGTGTATGGCCGAAATTCAGTCCTTTTTCAACGACGGTCATTTCGAAGAGTCTATGGCTACCGCGCTCGCCCGATCTGACGCCTTCTGATTACTTTTTATGGAGATATCTAAAAGAGAGTTTACCAACAGAAACTGCGAACCATAGATGCCTTGAAAGCAAACATCACCGAAGAAATTCACAGTAGTGACGGCGGCCGTACTGGCAAGGACTTTCCACAATATGGTTTGCCAGGTTCAATGCTGTCTGGACGCAAATGGTGGCCACTTCCAGCATATGTTGTGATGTCATCACATTTCGCACGAACTGAGGTAAGTCCACTTCAAATATCGTTGCAATATCTTCATTGGTGTTACTATTATTAAACAAATACCGGGTTCGGTAGTGAGTGGGGCACCTTGTAAATATATATTTTGCCATTTTAACCACTTATATACTGTGCGAAAGTACTTACACTTCGCTGAAGTCAAAATATCGAAACAATCTAAATGCAAAAACATAACTGAGACTGTGTTCCGTGGAAACGAATATTGATGCTCTTTCTTCTACTGAACAAGCCCATTAAATTTGTGATTTATTTTGAATCGTAAGTAATATAATTTTGGCATATTAATTTACCACTATAAATCCTTTCACACTTGCTTCAGGAATATTTCCTACGTTTTTCAAGGTAATTTAACCATTAATTTATATTTTATGATGGAGTAGGTATCCTTTTAGTTTTGCAAAATATATATATCTGAAATAATTTCCCGTAATGAAGTTTCAGGAATTTTCATTAAAAAAAATGTAACTTCTCTGAAAGAAATCCTAAGTACGGGAGGTATTAAAGAATCTATGTACAAAACTGTTATATTACTTATGTAAACAGAAGTAGACTACAGATGTTTGCGATAACAATATAACGTTCAAAAGGTCTCGCGAGTCAAGAGGATAGGAACACCTTTCCTAAGAAAAATCGGTGTGTTACTTAAAGGAGCGAATGAATGCATAATAGTGTTCATAATAAAGAGAAACGTAGAAAGAGTATTTTTCCAAGGAACTTTTAAAATTTGGAGATACCCTTCCAAATAGGGATGTATGCTGAGGGCACCTGGTGGAAGGATTATTATGAAAAAATGGAAAAGCAGAAAATATTCGGAAATGTTAAATGCTATGAGAAGGAAAAAAATTGGAACAGGACTTTGGCAAGCAGAGATAGCGAGGAAAATTTGTATATGCTCACTAATAGGGGGGTGGGGCTGCATTATTTTTAAAGGCCATGCCATGTTTCTAATATTAATTGTAACGCATGACATATTCCCAATATTGATTGTAACGTATGACATGCAGTATAAAAAGGAGTGAGAGTTATAGTAGCTGGGCATAGTTGCAAATGGAAATACGCACACCAACTTCGCCTACGCCAGAACTGTACACTATATTAAAAAAAACTAACTGCACATGCGAAATGTGAACATGAGTGGCTTAAAATAATTTTTCGAATCTGACATTTAGTGGTCTGAACGATGGCTTATGACATTTTGCCCAAGTGGATTAAGGTTCGAATCCCGGTGAGGCATGGATGTTGTGTTTGTCATACGGCACCGCCTCTCTTCCTTCCTGGGAACCAGTGACCCTAAATTAGGGATGGGAGATTGCCTGTAGTCCACTGAGTTGCTCACGGTGGTTAATTCCTCAACAACAACAAAAAAACAAAAAAAGCGGAGATTTGCAAGTAGAGATACCCGTGGAAAATATATATTTGCAATGCCCCCCCCCCCACACTTAGCGAATAAATTGTTCATTATTTTTGGCAGGAAAACGCGATATATTTGATTTAGTGGGTTAGCTTTAACAGACTGAAAAGTTTTCCAATCTTGTGTCTAAACGTACAGATATTAATCCCAAAAGGCTGTAAAAGAATGTGATAATGCAGTTTGGCAGCACCACTTTGAGTTACAAAAGTAAATTATATAATGAACATTCCTCACCGGAAGAGCTCACATATAGTTAGAATATTTGAAATCAGGCTTTTGCAAACAGATCCGTGGCAAAACGCAATTCAACTTTCGCCACTCTATGGGAAAAACCATGCGTCATTTGAAAAAGAGACTGCACTCGAAATAGTCTTAGTTTCCAACGGTGTTGAAGAAAAAAAAATATTTTCAATCAATGGTTTAGGAGACATAATATGGAATATAAAGTGCATTTAGAAATCGAAAACATCGGCATTTATCCCTTATAGCGACGAGGTTCTTCATTGGGGAAAGATCAAAAAGCAAGAATCGTTGTTCCCTTATTTCAGGTCGGGCATACAGGTGTAGAGATAGTGACCACAGAGAAACTGAAGGACACAGCTGTAGCATATGTGTAAGCACATCAATTTTTTTTCAACACTTAATAACAATTTATACAGTGTCATAATGAAGTGATGAGCAGAAAAGTATGATACACTATGCAGGGAGTTAAATAATATATGTGAAAACAGGCTCCGTAGTTCCACATATATCACGGTTGTAGCTCTGCTTGTTTTTCTGAATCTTGGTCGTACAACTCTACAATTTTTCCCGCACGTGTGAAAACGTGCTTTGAGAGTGATTTATTGCTCAAGTGTGGATGTTAATATTTTCCTTTTGCGAACTTCTTAGACATAGATAACTGGAATTTGTGATTCTTTTCTTTAAGAGACAAAGAATTCGAAAACCTGTGTTTCCTGGAATACTAATGTGCACATCTTTTGATTCCCCATTTTTTCTGTATAATTATTTTCTATTTCATGACACTTTTCCTTCGGGCCTGCGCTAATTTCCTCAGATTTATTAATTTTACTTAACTCAGCTTCGTTTCTTTTGTCATCCCGGCTTGGTTTTTTTTGTTAATATGCAGCTCATAAAGCTGTTCCGGCTTTTCTCAGGCCATCCTTATGCAGGTCCCTGAAGATATATCTTTTGGTTCTAATATTTATTGAGCTTTATTTGTTCTTATGCCAGAAAAGATTAGCTCATAGAAATTAGAAATAAATATAGCATATTAAACAAGGACAACACGTGAAGCGGAGCTCAGTAAAATTTGAAATAAGTGAAGCATATTATCAAGGCGGTGAGCTTAGCTGGCACAAAACAAGTTAGTAAAATCATGCAATGCATTGATTATGATACGCTTTCCAACATACCAGAAATCATTACTCAAGTTATGAGAATAATGACTGTGGAATAAATCTCGCTCCTGTGGCCTGACCTTTAACCCCATTTCGATGATATTTAACAAAACCGGTTCAGAATACCTCCGGAACAACATACGAAAGTTTTGTCACCATAGAAGCATTTTTACGTAAGTTATGACGCATATGAGAAATAGAATGGATCCCGCTCCCATGTCCTGACCTTTGAACCCATTTTTAATAGGGTTCGTCCCCAGGTGATCCTTTACCACATAGTAAATTTCCTACGTGAGTTATCGTGCGGACGGACGGAAAGCGTAAAGGCTGCGTTCAGTAAAATTAGGAAAACAGAAGGGTATTCGTAGGGCTATTAGGAAGAACGATAAAAGGAAGAGTCCAATGAAATTCCAAAAAAAAAAAAAAAAAAACTAATCATACTAGCAGTGACACCAGTTTACTAAAAAGTAACCAAAATAGGATCTTAAAATTAGTAACAAATTAAGCATATTAGCAACGGCTAAACCAAAACAATAAAGGGTCTCAATGAAACTATAAAAAATGAATCATTAGCACGGTGCCAAGCAAAGACGGCACACACAAGAAAATAGCTCAATAAAATACGAAATAAAGGAAGGATTTTAACTAAGCATCTAGCAAAGACGAAACTAGAGCAACAAGAAGAGGAGCGCAATAAAATAAGAAATTAATCACACTGTACTTGCAGGGCTCTTAGCAAAGGATAACACAAGAGGAACTCAGTAAAATTGCATCTCCTTCTATGAGCAGTGATAATATAAATCATTTAATATTTGATTTATTTGTACCCATATTGTTCTTCTAAGGCCACACTTTTTTGGGACTCCAATAGTATGCTTCAGTTTTTATAACTTTATTTATATCCTGTTGTTCTTATGCCATCTTTGTTCGGGGCCTTACTACAATAATTTATTTCATCTTGCTAGTCTCGTTCTTACGCCATACTTCTGAGCGCTCTCCGATGATATAATTTTTTTCGCAATTTTATGAGGCTCCTCTTGTCCTTATAAAATGCTTGTGTTTCCAACGTGAGTCTCTTCTGTGTATGTCGCATTTACGATGGGCCTAAATAACGTATGCGGTGTACCCATTTTTATCTACGTTTATTTTTTTCGGTATTTCAGGGATTAGAAACCCTCTTGTTTGCAGATGACCGCTTTGCAACGAGATGTCTTATGAGATGTCACACATTTTACGCCATGCCTCAGCATTTTTATCTCAAAAGATCTTTGATTTAAAACCAGGTCTAAAGTAAAGCTCAGTAAGAACTACATACGATCAAGCTAAGAAACGTACCGATGCTTATCTCTCTTGCATTAATCAAAAATTTGATGAACGTAAATATTGCGCAAGATATCCAGGAAATGAAAAACAATAATCCAGTGTGTGCGTGTGTGTGTGTGCGCGCGCGCGCGTGATGCTTAATTTTCCAATTTATTAATTTTCGGATTCAAGGATGTGGCAAGTTGTATTTTTACTCAACTTTTAAGAGGAAAAGCTCCATTTTCCTGTTCCGTTGCTATTAACTATACTTTTCTTTTAAAAATGATCTTTCTTTCGCTTGAAGGCAGGAAGTGATTTGACGTCCAATTCTTGGACTGAGAGATATTACAAAGGAACACGTATCTGCCGAAGTTCGTAAGTAAACAGTCGCTCGGAGGACAAAGTTGTATGAGGCATTGGCTAATGACAGACGATTTGTCCGACATGGGGCCCATGTTTTAGTATTAAATGAGGTATTTATCCGATCTCTCCCTTCTCTCTTCCCCTCCCTCCCTCTCTCCTCTATGATTAGTGGCCTTAAAAAAAGGATGAGTCTCTGCTTATGGCTCTAAAATTTGCTCTTGGAAGTTAACCTTCGAAACAAAGTTAAAATTTGCTAACATTAAATGTGCGTTCCGTATAAATAATTTGCTTAGATTTAATTATATTCCTTTTTATCCCCAAAGCAAATCTTTCTTAATATTGTTTAGCACATAAATTATTTCACATAGTTTGTCTTACCCTGCTTCATTCTGAACATAACATATTTACGACGATGTCACGTATTTGTTTTTCTTAATATCATTTAATGCGAAACACGCCATCATAAAACATTGCAGCTGGCAGTGAGGTCGGACATGTTATTTGTTTGTCTTTTCACTGTCCTAGTAATCAGATATTCCCTCATAACCCTTTCTTCCTGTAGGTGAAGTAAGAGTCGCTTTATTTATAACATTATTAAAGTGTCTGAAATTCAGGACTAAAATATGTATATAATTTTTTTCCTCTATAGCACATAAAATTCGCCGAGTGGAAATCTTCGAAACATAATCTGCCTAAGGTCCTATTTGGTAAAGGCAACCACTGTGTGACATTTATTTTCCCTCTCTGTCAAGGTCTTAAGCATCTTTCAAACTGGAAGGGGAGCCCTGGGAAAGTGTAACGAATTTGCCAAAAAAGTTGATACCTTCATGAATATTCACGAAGTTGTCAGTACCGAAGAGTGTGTGTGTTCCAATGCCAAAACAGGCAAAGGATGTTGAATAGCGAAGATTAAAGCGACGTTCCGTCGGAACCGGTGTCTCTTGCATAACAATTACGGTGATTAATAAAGTAGATACGCGAGAAACCTACGTGTTTTTACCCTCGGTTATCTTTAAAAGAATAGCGCCGATTACTGTTTTACAATGTTCATTGCAGGAGAGGCATTCATTGTGGAGCTCTCAACAAGGCTGTTTAAATACTGTTGTTAGTGTGTTTGTTTTTCGAGCTTCGCGTGACATATAATGGTCCTTACTTTATTTCCGAGATAATGTGTTCGGAGAGAAGTTCGCCTTCAAGGAGAGGAGAATCAAAAATTTTTCGTTCGAGGGAGAAATACAAAGAATAATTCTGAGAGTACAGCTCGCAGGACATTTTCGGTTGTAGCTCTGCATAATTGTTTACCACCAGCTAATTAAGAATGCATGGTGCTCTTTTTTTGTCGCAGTGGTGTTCCAAAAGATGTTAGTTAATTATCATTGCATTCTTTAACAAAAAAAAAAAAAGAGCTTTGCGGTGTAAAACTCGAAAGTATTATTTCTGTTGCAATTGTTTGGAGCGGTGTTTGGTATCACTTTCTCTTCAAGAACAGCGCTGCTTCGCCTTTTTCCGTCAGCACTGTACCTCTAGGAAAATTTTTGAAATCTATAACACAGCAAGAAATAAAAACTTCCAACGTATTATTAGTTTTGCAAGTTCTTTATCTGCTCCGGTAATTTATCACGAAATGCCGGCAGAGATTGGTATGGAAGAAAAGAAGTTCGTGGTGTGAGAAATTTCTTTCATGCACCTGAAATTTTAAACTAAATGCCATAATCTTATGTTTCCAGAAAGCAACCAAAGCTGTTAGTTTTCAGGCAAAAATTCATGTTTTTTAGTTTTTCCCCAAATTTTCAAATATCTTCATGATTAAACGAATCTGGTAGCTTGCTATACATTTTAAATTCCTTTAAAGTGTGTCAATAAAATGCAGTGAATGCACAGTAAAAACGAGCAAGGAATATCACATCTGATGAAGGATTTAAAGTAAATCCGAAAGTGCTCGTGTGTTTTTAGGAACTGATTTTATGTACCATAGCTTTATTATTTCATAATCAAATCGTACATACGACGACAGACATTAATCTTCAAACAATTCAATAACTAAGAAAAATTGCTTTGCCAGCCTATAATATAATCCCTTCGGGTGCAGCCACCCGTGGAATTGTTCGTACAGCAGATGGAGCCGTCCGGGTGGCGCAGTGGTCTAAGCGCTGGCTTATGATCATTCGTCCGTGAAGGGGTCCGGGTTCAAATCCCGGCGAGGCATGGATGGTGTGTTTGTCTTACGGCACTGTCTATCATACTTCCTTGGAATTAATGACCCTAAATTAGGGACGGGTGACATCGTATAGCCCATTGAGTTGCTGACGGTGGTCGTTAAACCTTAAATCAATCAAACAAATAAACGTATGTTGTGTTTGTCTTACGGCACTGGCTCTCTCCCTTCCCTGGAACCAGTGACCCTAAATTAGGGACTGGCGACTGCTTACAGCCCATTGAGTTTCTGACGGTGGTCGTTAAACCTTCAACAAATGGATGTGGTGTTTGTCTTGCTGGTTCCAGAAAAGGGAGAGGGCTTTTCTGGAACAAGTGACCCTAAATTAGGAACGGGTGACTGCTTATATCACAGATGGAAACCGTGAGAAATGTTCTCCTTCGTTATCATCTGCATCTGGGTCGTCACGTTTGCTGGAAAAATGATTATAGTCGGGGATGCAAACCGTCGTCTGGAGCCAGATGAGACTAATACGGTGGGAAATGTAACTCAAGAATCGCTCTCCCGGAATTGCAGAATTTGATTTACGTTCTCTGCTCTATTCCGAACCCCGCTAACAACATGCACTGGCATTAGCTGGTACTACACGCTCTCTCTCGCAGTACCGTGGCGGTTACGGAATGTTCGTACACGCACCTGACTGCTTTCACAACCTTCCCTTTTACTAATTACGAAAATTTTCATCGAACTCTATTGACAGACCTTCTGTATCAGCATCATCATAAATCTGGTAAACATTATGTAATAACACAACGCAATGAATTTTCATCTAAGATGCTGTCAGTGAAAAATTGAAATTTTTACTCACTAGCCCACGTTCGAGGGGAAATTCAGTACGCAGATACGGGCAATACACAGTTCGTTTTAAATTGCGGTGTTAAGATGAAAGGCCGACTTATGATATCCTGTGGCCTGCAGAGATATCAGGACTCTGCTTTTCATTACAACACTGTTTTCAAGACAGTCTGAAAACATTATTTGTGCAGATTTTAATGGAAATGTGTGTAGCAGTACAGGGTGTCCATAAATGAAGTATACAACTTTAGTATGCTATAAAAAAATTACAATAAATAGCGTACTTCTAATGTCAAAACCCATGGTAACTAAAAGTGTTTTTTTAATCTACGTATTCCAGGTATGCTCCGTTGGTTGCTCGCAGGATGTCTAAACGATAGCCATCTTCCAGGTGTAACAAGGAGGAAGGCTGGATGTAGTAATGCGTTCTTTGAGCTCAGTGATAGATGTTACTTTTTTCTTGTACACAATGTACTTAATAAAGCCCCAAAAGAAAAACAATCGCATTTTTTTGTAATTTTGAGGCGCTAAACACGATTAAGACAGAAATTGATTGCACCGTGCTCAGGAGAAAGGGCTGACCATGTTATCGTGGTGGTCTTCATCAATGCATGTCGACCGCAAATGTTTTTCGCCTTGGTTGATCATTTGGTCGAAGTTTTTGCACTATTATACGCATATAGGCGGAGACGTTTATGAAGAATCTTGTGGACCGGTATTTTGAATTCACGACTGGAGACGCGGACGAACTACTACTTAGATGAACCTTACACACGACTTTCACCCTTTTGTACGAAATACAAGGTCTTCCAGTGCTTTTGCCTTTCAAGACATCCTGTTGCTTTGAATGGTTTTACCCATTGTTCGATGCTCCTTCGTGTCGGCGACTGTCTCTTGTACTCCGTTCTGAACTTACGCTGAACTGGTGTTAGAGATTTTGCCTCCACAAACCAAAACACACACGCTGCTTACTCCACTGTTCAAGCAATGTCTGTTGGATTCCGCGTTTGACGAGATATTTCATTACACGTGGCGCCATCTATCATCTCGCCTCACAAACTTAAACACTAGCCACCTCTCTTGACTTTTAATATAATTTTTTTCTGTCGTATTTTTTAATAGCATACTGAATACTTCATTTAATAACAATACTTTTATACTTCACTTACATACATCCTCTATTTTCTGATTAAAGAGCCGCGTTTCGAAAGCATAAGTGAAATAAAACAAGTTAGTAAAATCATGCAATGCATTGATTATGATACGCTTTCCAACATAACATAAATCATTACCCAAGTTATGAGGATAATGGCTGTAAAATAAATCTCGCTCCTCTGACCCGACATTTGACCCCATTTCAATGATATTCGACAGAACCGGTAAAATATACTTCCGGAACAACATGAAAAGTTTTGTCTCAATCGAAGCATTTTTGCGTAAGTTATAACGCATAAAAGCAATGGAATGGATCCCGATATTGTGTCCTGAACTTTGACCCCATTTCACCCATTTCCAATAGGGTTCGTTCGCAGATGGTCTCCTACCACATACTAAAATTTCATCGAAATCGAACCTGTTTTACGTTAGTTATGACTCATAATAGCAGTTGAATGGATTCCGCTCGTATGTCCTGACCTTTGACCCCATTTCGTTTACTTTTAATAGGGTTCCTTCCCAGTGTTCCCCTACATTATATTAAAATTACATCAAAATCGAACGATTTTAACGCGAGCTATCGAGCGGACGGGCATACGCACACAACGCGTGACGTAATGAGGCAGATGATCGCGAGAGTGTGACGTCGTAAACTTTTAATAGATCCACAAATAACGCGGAACTTAATGATTCAGATGGCGTGACCGTGCGCCAAATATCGATCGCGAGGGTGGGACGTCATAAGATTTCTAAGAATGGGAAACATTAATAGGACGACGCCATGACACTAAAATGAGGCAACTCGGGTGGTTATTTAACCAACTAAACGAATTTTTCCGAAGTCGAGATCAAGCCAAATCTATTTCTAGTACCTGAAAACGGTAGGTTAAAAACTTTCATCAAAATCTTTTGAGCCGTTTTCAAAATAAAATTTACATATATACAAGAATTGCTCCTTTAATAAGATGTGATGGAATGCAGCCCTCTCCTATGTCCTGACCTTTGGCCCTACTTCACCCACTTTCAATAGGGTTCGTCCCCAGGCGGTCCTCTACGTCATACTAAAATTTCATCGAAATCGAACCATTTCTACGCGAGTTGTCGGACGGACGGACGGACAGACGCAAAAAGCTGGAGCATACACACAGTGCGTCAAATAATTTTTAAGACTGGCGCTAGATTTCAGCCTACGGTGACGCCACCAGTGTAATCGCAAATGCGTTATAAACCGTGACCATCTGCTTGCTTTCTGCCAAAAGTACTGCGCAGTTGTTAAAGTAACTCAAACGAAACTGCCGTTCATTAGAGAAGTACAATTTTTTTCATGTTGAATTATTAAGATGGAACAAAAGGCTGTTATTAAATTTAACGCAAAACTTTGTAAAAGTGCCTCGGAAACGTACCAAATGATGAAACAAGTTTACAGTGAGTTTTGTTTAAGTAGATCAAATGTTTTCCTGTGGCATAAACGTTTTTGGACGGAAGAGAGACGCTAGAAGATAAGCATACCGGAAGACCAAGTTCATCTAGGACACCTGAGATTATTGAAAAAGTGCGTGATTTCGTGGCAAACAATCGATGTGCGTCACTAAGAATGATGGAAGAGTCTTTAAACATCAACAAAGAAACGATGCGAATCATCCTGCATGAATATTTGGGCAAAACAAAAGTCTGTGCTAAATTTGTTCCACACACGTTAACCACTGAACAAAAATCAAGGAGAAGAGCATATTGCAGAGACATTCTTTCAGCCGCTGAAAATAATCCAAACTTCTTAAAATCGATTGTTTCTGGTGATGAAACATGGTGTTTTCAATATGATCCTAAAACAAAGGGACAAAGTGCGGAATGGAAGTGAAAAAACTCGCCTCAAGACACAAAAACTATGCTCATTACATTCTTCGATAGTAAGGGTATTTACCAGAAAGAATTTGTTTCAAGTGGACAAACAATTACTGGTGACTTTTATTTAAATGTTTTGAGGCGTTTGATGGGCAGAATTTGCCGCATTCGTCCAGAATATCGAGATGAAGACAGTTGGGGTTTGTTGCACGATAATGCAACCAGTCACACCTCACTTCTTGTTCGTACATTTTTAGCGAAAAATAACGTCTGTGTTGAATCATCCACGGTATTCGCCTGATTTAGCACCCTGCGACTTTTCTTTGTTCGCAAAACTTAAAATGACGTTAAATGGGTGTTTTTGTTTATGATATTTCGACCATACAAACAGCTTTGACGCGTGCTTTGGAGGCAATTCCGCAAAGTGAACTGGAACAGGCATTCGAATCATTATTAAATCGCTGTAACAGGTGTATTGAAGCCGGAGGGACTTGTTTTGAATAACAAACCAAAACAAATTATAATTTCTTATTTCTATTTCATTTTATAGACCCAGTTTAAAAAACTATTTGACGCTCTGTGTACGCTTCTTCAACCTACGATTGCAAAGCGTAAAAAATCAAAACGACAATAAAAGTTTGAATTTTATGTTTCAGAAGTGTAAGGAACCGTTCCTTATTTACATCGAAGAGCTAAACACGAAAACGACAACGCAAATATTTGATCGGCTGCCATTTTTTCGAGATAGTCCGTTACCTACGCCTCCTCATTCCTTGAAGATTGCATATCTGTCTACTTCAATTCGTCTGCCCCTTATATACCGAATTTCAGGAATCTTAAATCACATTTCAGTAGTAATCTTCTAGAAATGTTGAGCACCATTGTCGTAGTTATAATAGTTTGTCACAAGTTATAATAGTTTTGCATCCCTTTTATATTCGCTGATTCTAATTCCAAACGAACGTTTGGTGATACGTAGTATAGTCTGGTGTCTTCCGGTTATTGTAGTGTGAAGCACCTGCCTAACTGAGAAGAGGGGGGGGGCTTGTCAATATTTCTCTTAAGCATCGTATATAAAGATGCCAGATTCCTTATGGCGACACCGAAGTTCATCCTCCTGAAAGCGTTTTCGAGTTGATAGGAAACATTTGGTACGTAGGGAGTAAAGCCCAGGTAGAACCTATTCATTTGTCTAGTCAACTTACCGCGTTCAAATTGTTAAAGGGTTCTATTATCCAGTTTGCAGTTAGCTGTATACCTTCCTTGAAAAAGCCATCTGGTTGATGTGCGAAAGCTTGGAAAGTTTTATTTCTATTCTAAACCAAGACATTTATGATTATTAGTATAGTTATACTATTTTGAGTATAATTGGTGTACAGTTCCTACTTATTGAGTTACACTATATTATCAAAATTATTCGGACACCACAATGGCTTATGAGAAATGACTTTATTATCGTAATTACTTGTTCATCCACCTTTTGCTTCAGTGACACCTGCAACAGTTCCAAGCATACTATCATCCAATTTCCAGTAGTTCTCTACAGGAATAGCTCGCCATTTGACCTACACAGTTGCTGACTGAGTGGAGAGCGAAGATTGTGGTTTGTGATCGATTTCGTATGCGTCGCTCCAGTTCATTCCAGAGGTATTCTGTAGGATTAAGATCAGGACTCTGAGCAGACCCTTATAACAATTCCACCTCATTTTCAAGAAACCATTCCTGTCCACGTAGTGCTGTGGGGCAGGCATCTCAATCGTTTTGGAAGAGACAACGGTCATTTCCGTAATACCGCCACATTGTTTCTAGAGCAGCATTATCCACAACGTCGAGGTACACTTCAGAGTTCATGGTTTGTGTGATAATGACCAACGGGTAGTCAAAAAAACAAAGACTACTGACACCCAAAACTATAGATCTAAAACTAAGGAATAGAATTTTAAAGGGACCAGTTCCTTCTTAGGCTTCGCATGTTAACCTTATGGGAGGTCTCTATGTACCAAGGTACATGTTTCTCACGATAAACTTGGCCTATCAATTGCAAACTTGGCATGCATTTTCCTAAGGATATTATACAACACCTGAACTAGAATTATTGCAATCGGTCAGATAATTAATGTTGTATTAGTTAATCAAAATTACTGTCGATTTTGCTGAAGTTTTCATTAGCAATTGTATTTATTATTTTAATTAAGTACATTATTTAGTCATGATTCTAGTTCAGGTGATTGTTAATATATATAGTAAGGTGTAAAAAAATTCAAGCCATTATCTTCAGTGGTTTATGAGAAAAATATTCCTAAATGTACAAAACCACAACTTTTTAGGAGGCAATAAACGAAGAAGACTTGTGACTAGAAGCCACCCGCGTCATATATATAGTAAGGTGTAAAAAACATTCAAGCCATTATCTTCAGTGGTTTACGAGAAAAATGTTCCTAAATGTACAAAACCACAACTTTTTAGGGGAGGCAATAAACGAAGAAGACTCGTGACTAGAAGCCACCCGCGTCATACTCCTTTTACTCCGCTTTTCTGAACTTCCTCTGCTTTTCTCAAGTGTCGTATACCATTCGATTCAGCAAACTCTGTAGAAAAAAAAATTGAAATAAAAAAATTTACATCAAATTTTTGTTTTTGCAGGATTTTTCCCCTTAAAGGCATATGTTTGGCCTGTAGCTCTCTACGGTTCTGAGAACAGGGATCAAGAGGGAAGCCAAAAGGCTGGAGGCATTTGAGATGTGGAGCTATATAAGAATGAAAGAAATAAGTTGCCTTGATAGAAACACTAATGAGGAGGTCCTGCAGAAAGTGGGAGAACCCAGGAATCTGATCAAAATATTAAAAAGAACAGAAAAATGTTATGGATGGGACACACATTGCGCCATGGAGGCCCGATTCTGAACGCTTTGGAAGGGAAAATTCAAGGCAAGAGAAGTGGACGGCCAAGGAAAACTTTTGTGGCGCAGTTACTACAAGACACCAATACTAGGACATTGCTCCAAGACACCAATACTAGGGCATTGCTCCAAGACACCAATACTAGGACATTGCTCCAAGACACCAATACTAGGACATTGCTCCAAGACACCAATACTAGGACATTACTCCAAGACACCAATACTAGGGCATTACTCCAAGACACCAATACTAGGACATTACTCCAAGACACCAATTCCAGGACATTACTCCAAGACGCCAGTACTAGGACACAGTTACTCCAAGACACCAATACCAGGATATGGTGGAGAATAGATAGGAATGGAGAAAAACTGCATCTACTGAACAACCAGTCCTTGGGCTGAGTAACCAAGAAGAGGCGCTCCGGTGGCGCATTGGTCTAACCGATTACTTCTGATCATTCGTCGGAAAGGGTTCCGGGTTCGAATCGGTGAGGCATGGATGTTGTGTTTGTCTTACAGCACTGGCTCTCTCCCTTCCCTGGAACCACTGTCCCTAAATTAGGGACCTGCAACTGCTTATAGCCCATTGAGATTGAGTTGCTCACGGTTGTCGCTAAAATTCCATTTAAAAGAAAACCAATGGGCTGAATTATATCTATGAAAAATTTATCCATACCATGATGGAGTCTCCGCCGAACTTGACACTAGGAATTATACAGTCCCACGGAAATTGAGGAGCTTGCAACAAAAAGGGGGAAGCTCCCTTTCCGACATTTTGTGGGAAATAAGAAAACATTTTTATAAAAAATACGGTTTAACTGAGTTGACCAAAAAATTCCCCACTGTGAAGATTACATTATTTCTAATAAATACATGTATTTTCTGAACGTTTAGTCTCTAAAATGAATACTGGATAAATATAAAACATTTGGAGCTGCCCTTTTTTTTTTTGCACCAAATGTCATAAATTTCATTAAATTTTGAATTTGGTAAAGGATAGAAAATCTTAATATTGTTAATAAAATGTTTTTAATGATTTAATGACCTTTAAACAACATTACAAATCCCTCGCCCATTTAGTATCTGATCTGTCTGGTTCTTGCACCAATCGATCCGTCATATTTTGCTTAGATTAGTAAACATGTTATGTAAAAATCGACCAAAAATGGAGCCCCCCCCCTCCTTTGCATCAAACTCCTAAACTGTTCGCCGGGCTGTCTCCAAATCCAAACACGCCCATCAGATAGGAAAAGTGAAAAGCGTGACTTATCTCTTCGAAGAACAGCTTTTTGGTTGCCCATAGTCCAGACATGAGGGAACATACCGCTCAAAACGGAACTTGCCATTCACTGTAGTGATGTGTGTCTGATGTGCTGCTGCTCTAGCATAAAAGCCAATACTGTGCAACTCTCTGCGGATAGTTATGGTACTATCCGAGGCATTACAAAATTATCCTACTTCAGCAGCGATGGAAACGTCAGAGGAAGAAAGGAATTTCGGAACATATCTTACTACCTTTTTGCTGTATTTGCACCGTCCTGTTTCCATCTCCTCACACGACTTACAATCGAATTTGGAATATTTAGTTTAGCTGCAAAGCTTCGTGTGCAAACATCACTGAAAGGTCATCCCATGACCAGCCCAAGCTGGAACTCTGAAAGTACACTTGATCGCGGAAAATCAGCTTCAAAGTTACTGATAACATGAGAGAACATTCCAACTTTATATACACTATATTGACAAAAGCACCTGACACCCCTTCAAAAGAAAATGAACGGATCTGCTACGTTGTTAAGATGCGCGGTACAGCTGCAAACGGTAAAAAACCAGCCTGCAGCTGACCGCAATCTTATCGCACTGTGAGGTTTAATGAGAATTTGCGGCGGGAGAGAACTGACTTTTTAAGAAAGGAAAGATTGTTGGATGTTATATTAGTGGGTTGTCCATAAGAGAAACCGGGTGGCGTTTCAACGTACCCAAGTCAAATGATTTGGATGTACTGAATAAGTGGAAGACACATGGCGTGCCTGAAGCAGGAAAACGTACCGGCAGACCGAAGAAAATATCAGTTATAGAGGACGTCGAAGCCTCAGGAGAGTCGTTACAGCTAATCGACGGAGTACTGCACAAGACGTCAGTGTACAAGTGAGTAAAAATGCTGCAACCTCGGTATGTACACGTACCATTCACAGCGAACTTCATTACATGTGTTACCGTGGTCGTGCGGCTGCTGATAAATCAGCCTTTCATCTCCACTCGGAATGCTACTCGTCGTTTAGCATAGTGTAAAGAACATTTATCGTGGACCGCAGATCAATGGAAACGGGTTCTATGGACTGATAAATCCAGATACAGGATCCATCAGTCTGATGGCCGTGTGTGGGTATGGCGACAGCCGGGGAGCGGTAGTTACCATAGTTTACTGTTCCTACGATCAAGTTTGGAACTGGCAGTGTACTCCTGTGTTGGTGTTTTTCGTGGTATGGTCTCGGCCCATTGTTTTTCGTGGATATACCTGTTAAACAGAACATCTACCTCTATATTCTGGACAATTATGCTGTACCAACTCTGTGGCAATATTATGGAACCCAGCATTGTTGGCACCAGCAGGATAATGAACCGAGCTATAAAGCAAAGGGCTGTTACGGCGTGGTTTGATGACAAATCCGTATCGTGTTTTGACTGGCCAGCATTGAGCTCTGATCTTAATCCCATAGAGCACCTACTGAATGAATTAGAGCTCCGCATAAGAAGTTTGGAACCAAGGCCTACTGCTAAGCAACAGTTATCGGTCCAATAAGTCCTACTACATTGTGCAACAAGGTCTAGTATTGCAACAAGGCCTACTGCTAAGCAACTTTATGACAAACTGTCAGTCTAATAGACTCGCATCGAGGAAAGACATGCTAGTCTAGACTGAAATTCTCCAGACGCACATGTCTACAAACTGACAAACTGCGTGCGTTTGGCAGTTTGTCGTATATAAGTCTGGAGGATTTAGAGGCCACTGTGGTGCAGTGAAAGCATGTGCGGAGCGTAACTGGAAGACTCTGGATTCGATTCCCGGTGGCCGCCGATGAGAATTTTTCCGTGACTCACTTATAAACGTGGAAAGAGCGATGACTTCTATTTGATGTTCCTAATCCACGTCAACCGTGTTTTGCTACAGCGTGGTTTAACGATAATTCCTTATCGTGTGTGAATTGGCCAGCCGAGAGCCGCCCTGATCTTAATCCCATAGATCACCTATGGGATGAATTAAAGCTCCGCATAAGAAGTTTGGAACGAAGACCTACTGCGAAGCAACAGTTAGCGGCAGCAATATGAACTGAATGGAAGCGCATACCTATCGCTGTGTTCCAAAACCTTGTCGAAAGCATGTCTCGAACCTTGTCGAAAGCATGTGTGTTCCAAAACCTTGTCGAAAGCACGTGGACCTACACCATACTAATGTATGTCAATAAATGCTATGTTATTACTCTTCTAGATGTCCGGTGACTTTTTTCCATAGAGTGTATGTACGTGCCCACTCGTAGCGCATGTTCCTGCGCAACCGTTCTTTGCACCAGTGGAAATATTTGTTAGTGTCCGAATACTTTTGGTAATGTAGTGTATAAGCACTCGCTTATTCGTAATGTTATTCCGCTGATTGCAAGGAAAGGAAAGAGCTAGATATTTAAGAGAAACAAACCACCCATACGTCATTCGGGACTCGATTCCGGGCCCACTCGGCTAACGGTCGCAAGCTAGTGCTATGATCACTGCGTTACGGAAGCTGCCCCCAGCTTTTCACTCCCTCCATAAATCCGTAAGTTTCTCAAATGTTTTATGCTTGAATACTTTAAATTAGCCTTTATTCAACTTTAGACAAGATAAATACTATTGCTACCGTCTTTAAACTCGGGTCCTCTTTAAAAGAACTATCGCTATAAAATGTGTTATGCGCTATTTCTCATTCTGGAAGGGAGATAGGAACAGCTTACTTACTCAACATAAAGGAAGGACTAGTTACTGCGAACGGAAGGAAATTTTGCGAAAATCAGCTTAATGGTTTGCAGTGATGATAGCTTGATTCTCAACACGTCTTGAGTATTGCCACGAGCTATAAAAGATGTGTGATCAAAACAAGGTCTTTCATCTGTGAAATCCGATCGATATCTATCAATGCACAAGTAATAATCGAGGCACCATGTTTTGCTACCTTGTATCTTTTCATTCGGGATCCCTGGAATTCAGTGGCGAATGAAACTGCCAGAAGAGGGGTGGGTAGTGACTCTCCTGCACTGCTCAAAAGTTTTGTGGCGCCGTCTGTCTCTTCTAATTTTGATCGAGCCGTCTGGAGTGCCATTATTATGTCAGAGCCAGAAAGCAGAATGCTAAGAAATTGCTTATCGGAGATTTCTACATGAAATGAAGATTTTCCGCAAACTAAGTAAGTGAATCTATTCTCGGGTTTGCTGCAAAGATCTCACGGAGAACCAACAACTTTCCCCCTGCCTTTGTGTCTATCTTCTTGTAAGAAAGGAAAACGAAGCAAATACTATATTTATATGATTTCATTTCCTCACAAAGAGCAGTATCTGATCTTGGCACTAATATAAATTTATCAAAGTTTCTTTGCGTATAAATTCCCAGAAACTTTTCTTGTAGATGCTGTTGAGAACTGTGAATTTTGTCGAGGAAATTGTTTTCGTTGAGTATAACACTTACTCCACAGACCCATTGAATTATGACCACCCACAGTCTGGAGAAATGAGCGCGCCTGTAGAGTGAGAGGTGGCGCAGACGAAGTTCACAGAGTAGTATATACAGGGTGCCTAGGAAAGTCTCTTTAGCCTGGAATAACTTACGAACCGAGAGAGGTACAGTTATGCAAGTGAGATAACGGTATAATAAAGTGATTAGGCTAGATCGAATACAACCAATAGCAGCGCCCCTAGTGGCGAAATGCGGCAGTTAGCCCTTGTAAATCGAAAACGAAACGAGATAGAGCAAAATTTCCAGCATTTGTTTCACACGGATAAGATAAATTGTTGTCTGAATACCCTAAAATGTCCGAAATAGTTGCGCGACGATTTGAATCTGCATACTCACATACACATTCGCAACTGTAGCCTTACGCAAATGCAGATTGTGACGTTGTACTGTACCTATGATATAAAAACCAGTAGCAGGATGTACCCTGATCAGACGTTTAGGTCTACGTACACTGTGAGAATGGCGAGCTCCACTCACTTCCAATATTGCGAGATGGTGCTTATTTACGGCGAATGCCAACGGAACCCGACGCTAGCTGCACGGGAATACGCCGTTCGTTTTCCAGCTGGGCCACATCCAAGTGCGGTTACCATCGCAGATGTAGTGAGACTGCTCGTGGACAATGACGAACTCTTCGAACATACTCGACATTAACTTTTTATAACTGTGCGCCAGTTTTGTCTGACGTCATCAAACTGTATTGATATAAGTACGCATTTATGCAATAAATTGTGTGTATTAGCTCATATCTATGCCTGTTTCCTTCAAACGCTCACACAAAAGGTCGCGCTTCGATTTCGGACATTTTACGGTATTCGGGCGACAATGTATCTCATCCGTAAGAAACAAAGGTCGTTTTGTACCAATTACACTGGCGGAAAGTGAAAAAAGAACACCAAGAAGGAGACTTATGATACCAACGGAGTTTATACAGCATAATAACGGAATACAGAGGATAACGTGATCAAAACATTATGGCAAAATACAGCTGTATTTGCTGGTAAACTGAAAAAACACATTTCCATGTAACATGGTTAGTACGAGGTTGAACCGCCATGAACTGCGTCACACTGTACAATTCTGGCATGGAGTCTGTCGTACAGATGTTGGGTGTAAGTTTGGGGTATTGAGTTCCAAGCATCCTCAACCTGGACGCGTAAATCGGGGATGGTCGTGGCTGGCCGTGCAGACCGGATAAGTCGTTGTCCCATAAAATCCCACACGTGCTCAATGGGGGACAAATCCGGTGAACGTGCAGGCCATGGAAGTTGTTTTACACCCTGAAGTGCATGTTGCGTTGCATGTACCGTGTGTAAGCGTGCGTTATCTTGCTGGATAACACAATTATGGACATACCTTACAAAAGGCACAACAACGGGCTGAATGATGTTGTTGATGAAGGAGGTGCTGTTTAACGTACCCGGAACAAACACTAGTTGTGTACGGGAGTGATAGCTGATAGCTCACCACCCCAGGAGACTAGTTGTAGGAATGTGTGTCGCTGGCGGATGCAAGAAGGGGGAGACGCTCCCCTGTGCATCTGCGAACACGCATACGGTCATCGGAGGCGCCCAAGCAGAATCTGCTTTCATCGCTGAACACGACAGATCACCATTGCGTTCTCCAGTGCAGACGTTGGCGACACCACTGCAGCCGTTCCTGACGGTGGGCTGGAGTCAGAGGTACACATGCTAGAGGCACACATGCACGTAGTCCTGCATCCAGTAGACGGTTGCAGATTGTTTGCACAGTCACCTCAGGTTCAACGGCAACTCTGATTTGCGTCGCAGTGGATGTTCTGCTTGACAACGCCGCTCTTCTTAAACGTCGATCGGTCCGCTCATCAGTCCGTTTGTGATTCGTGGTTCCCCGTCTTCTCGTGTGGGAATGTTCCTCCGATCATCTACGCCAGCATCGTACCACCACCGATACTTCCCTTCCAATTCGCTCCGCAATACAACGATACGACCACCCGGCCTCGCGTAGTCCGACTAGACGACCTCGCTCAAAGTCCGATAACTGCTGAAATCGTACACGTCTTCCATATCCAGGCATTGCAGCTTCTTCAGAGTCTTTGCACGTGTCCGTACGCCAACGACTGATTACATTCACTTCGCCGTACTCCTTAAATACCACCGACGATAATTTGCATATTATGCCGTGCTGTGGCGTAAGCGCTCACCGGTTGGCCCGAAATTAACATCACACCTACGTAAACTCGACCCCATTAACATATGTAGATTTCATGATCGTCCGCCAAATCCTTCTTGGTGTTCTTCTTTCACTTTCCGCCAGTGTAATTGATCTCTACTCTACAACTTTGAGATTAGAAATTTTGCCCTCTTTTCGTTTCTGATTTTCAATGGCTAACTTCCGCATTTCGCCGCTGGGGGCGCTGCTATCGTTTGCATTCGATCGGGCGTAGTCGCTTTACTATACCGGTATCTCATTTGCATAACTGTACCTCTCTCCGCTCGCAAGTTATTTCAGAGTTAAAGGGACTTTCCTATGCACCATGTATATATACTGTATATATATATATATATTACGAGAACCAGCTTTCGGTTAGTAGAGAGTTCATAATCAGATTGGGAAAAGCTGCTGATTTATCGGAGTTTGATAAAGGACAAACTGGGATGGCATGGCGCCTCGGAATTACTATCTGGTAACAGGCGCGATTTATGAGTTGTTGACGTGCCACTGTATTGAGTACGTATCAAAAGTGGGGTACAGATGGCCAAAGGACGAACCGTCGTCCCAAGCTAATTGATGCTATAGGAGAGTGGAGACTGTAGTGCATTGTTCACAGCGACCTCAGCGTCATAGTGCGGCAAATCACCCGCAGCTGCAACAGTGATGATCAGGACAATGTGTCGCAGCCTTCTGCGCGTGGGCCTGTGTAGTCTAAGACCAGCCCGGTCCTCAAGCTCAGTGCACGTCATCGCCAACAATGCATAAAATGAGCCCAAGGTCATCGAGATTGGACCGTGGATATTTGGAAGAAAGTGGCCTGGTCCGATGAATCAACATTCGTGTTGCATCACGTAGACCGTAGAGCGGGGATACCGCGATTACCAACAGAGGCTATGGCACTTGGATGCACTGTTGGGCAAAAACAGGCAGGCGGCGGTGTTATTCTATGGGCGATGTTTTCTTGAGACACTTTAGGCGCCATTATCTCAAGATCAGAATCCCTGACAGCTGTCAGGTATCTGGACATCGTTGCGGACCAAATTCCCACATTTATAGGAACTGTGTTCCCTGCTGGTGATGGACCCTACCAACAGGATAATGCGCCATGCCACACTGCCAGAATCGTAAAAGATTGGTTCGAGGAACATACTAGTGATTTTGTGTTAAAGCCCTGGCCTCCAAATTCACCTGACATGAACCCAATCGAGTATTTGTGGTTCGACTTGGAGAAGGAGGTTCGTGCTAAATCATCACCACCGCGAAATGTACGAGAACTGGAGGAACTTATGCTGACATTATGTTACCAGATACCCCAGCGTACCTATCTCCACCTCATCGAATCTATGCCTGTCCGAGTGGACGTTCCTTTGCTGGCTAAAAGCAGCCTTTACAGCTTATTGGGTAGGTGGTCATAATGTAATGGCTCATTCGTGTATAAGCTAATTATCACTGCAAATTGAAAAACTTTTGTGCTTAACTTTTTACGTCCCTTCTTATATTCGCAATGAGTTTCGTGATTGGAGTTCACCTACCCATCTACTTCTGGATCTTTTACTGTCACTTCGAACACAGTCTAGTATGTCAGTTGTCCGCCAGTGGTCATTTCAAGCAATATGATCATCCCATTGCCACTAGAGGTTCTCTACTTTCATCAGGATGCTCATACGGTTTGACAAAACAGTATCCGACCTAATACATAAAAAACCCTCTGTAACAGATTTCGTTGCTGTCCGATTTCTTTTCAAACTAAGTAGCCTCTGACCTTACAGTTGTGTGATCAGCTGTCTGTCCACTGATCATATATTTTCTTTTTAAATTTACTTTGGATCACCATAAGTGGTGCGTTGCGTTCTTGATCTGTCTTCGAATCATCTCTCCTTCAAAGGCATTTTCAACTTCGAGAACAGCTAGAAGTCGCAAAGAGTCATGTCTGGAGAGTATGTGGTTTGTCTATCTTGTAGAACCTGGAGTTTTGCCAAAAAAGGCATCAGTGAGGTTATACAAATAGACAGGGTCTAGGTAATAGTTCACCTGTCAGTTACCTTGCTGCAACTGCGCATATCTCTTTCGCCACACTGCATCTCGCAGGCGAGGGAGAACTACCTGGTAGTTCATTTTTTTGGTTTGTCGTTTTGAAGCGTATTCGTGATGAACCATGTCTCGCTATCAGAAGATAGCGTCAGCATGATCTTGCTGCTTGATCTTCCGTTCCTTTAACTTTGGAGACATTAGACTCTTCTACTGCGACGATTGGGCTAATCATTTCAGTTACTTCACCTGCTTGTGTGGCCAAGTTTCCGGAAAATTTGATGCGGATTCTATGCTCAACTCGTTCAGTCATTACAGCACAAGAAAAGAATGAAGTAGTCAAGGAGTTCGTAACTCAAAAACCTCCATACAGGAACCAAATGAGCCAACAGTCAGCTTGGCAAAATTACACGCGTACGCACTTCAATACAATGTGAGAGCCGCTGAGTCTCGGCGTGGTGTTCTGTCTGTCCTTCATTGAATCTTACACGTGGAACACGGAGGGTGCCAGATTTGGGCTGTGCGGTGTATGATGACCACCAACCAGTCTAATTTGCTTATTGCCTAATTTGTTGCCAAAGATGTGTGTGGTCTCGCATTGTCATGAGGAACGTAGATCCTTTTCAGATTCTTGTTCGGTCTCCTCCCCCCACCCCTTATGGCTTCTTGAGTGTCTCAATGTACCGCTCGCTGGTCACGGTGCAACCACGTTCCAGAAAATCAAGGAGAATGACACCCCTGTCATCCCCCCCCCCCCAAAAAAAACAGTCACCGTGACGTTCTGTGCTGATCACTCGCTCTTGAACTTCTTAGGCCTTGGTGTAGAGGTGTGAAGCCATCATGGATTGACTCTTAGTTTCCGGATCGTAAAGATACGTCCACGTTTCATCCCCTGTCACAACATAAAAAACGTGTCTTTATTGGCTTCAAACGCTTCAAATAGATCAGAACAGAATTCCACCCATCTCTCCTTCAAATCTGGTGTCAACTGCCAAGGTACCCACTTTGCACACACTTTCCTATACCGTAAGTCTTTCACCATCTTCTGTATGGCATTGTGACCACAATCCAGCTGTGCAAAACGCTCACGATTTCTGATCTTCTCTCCGTGTGTATTAATTCACCCACTTGCTGACAAATTGTGTCAATGGTCGCAGATGGTCTCAAACTGCGTGATTTTTCTTCAATACTGGTTTCCTCTTCTTCACACCTCTTTATTCATCTGTGAACACTGCTCTTGTCTATGGTGTCATCTCCGTAAACATTTCTGCAACCATTTGTGTATGTCGGACAGCCTGCACCCTTCCTCCGTCAAGAACTCGATGACGGCACGTTACTTCTGCTTGGAATCCATTACTTAGCTGCAACAAAGAAGGGCTACTATAGAGGAAGATTTGCTGTACCCACATGTGCAGTTTGAACGACTTCTGTCAGTTAATAAAAAGTTATGCTCACTTTTCCATTCCTTTCGGTACAATCCTCGCATAACCAAACGGCCACGCAATGCATCAACGTGATATAACTTGCAAATAGTTCCACGTCTTTGATTTGTCCACTAGAAAGTTAGGTTACTCATAAATTATATTTTTCTTCTAGAACTGCTCATTTATCGATGAAGGTATTTGTTCCTCGATCATATCGACGTCAATGATTTCGAAAGCAGCATTGAACTTTTTAATTTCCAACTCCTCATCACTGACATAAATAGCTGTATGTCTATCGCATATATTATGCACTACACCACTAAACTCTACTTACTCTCAACTCTGCCTCAAATTTTGGCATTCTTATAAATCTATGACTCGGTGTCTGTGTTGCCCATTTAAGAAAGCACTTCGTGGAAGTAATATCTTTCAGTGACCAAACGTATAAAGAGAAAAACCCAACTAAAGTTGCATAAGAAAATCAAACTGGAAAAGCTTAGAGTTATGCGTCACACACTTTTGATGCTATTAATCTTTCCCGACAGTAGTAAAATGAATCCCAAGTAAAAATATTAGGTGTAACGAAAATGGGTAACGGTGTACCATTGTCAAAACAAATGCTGAATTTTGATCGTACGGCACGCTATCCCATAAAATGACGCAACCATAGTTAATTGCGTATAACGTAAAGTTCCTTCGGTACTGAAATCTTGTCGTTCTTACGTTATGTCTATATCATTAGGGCCGCCCAGGTGGCGCAGTGGTCTAAGGAGCTGGCCTCTGATCATTCGTCCGTAAGGGGTCCGGGTTCGAATCCCGGTCAGGCATGGATGTTGTGCTTGTCTTACGGCACTGGCTCTCACCCCTCCCTGGAACCAGTGACCCTAAATTAGGGACGGGCGACTGCTTATAGCTCATTGAGTTGCTCACGGTGGTCGTTAAACCTCCAATAAAAAATATATATATATCATTAGGTATGAATACGGTGGAACACTTCCTTAATTAAACCTTAACGGCCAGACGAAGCATAAGACGAAGTCAACTTACGTTAATTGATTTATTCCACCACTATTTCATCAGCACAACATCGCACTTCACATTTTACTTAACAAATCAGTATGCATCACACATCCAACACCCCACACGAGCAACTGTTGTATCCTAGTTTTTATCTTTCGTTTTTATCTCATACAGTCATACGTCACGTTCACTCTGACCTCAAATGTATTGCCAACAGTTTCGTTTGAGAAAGATGTCACGTTAAGTTGTGAAGTATAACTGAGAGCAACTCAACATGTACATAGGGAAAGAAACTAAAAAAGAAAGTTAATTTAGAATATACGTCACATGCGTTATTACCGAACAATATACTTTACTAAACAATCGCTGAACATTATTTCACCACTTTTTACGTAAGCATAGCAATGTATCAATGCAATACCTGTGCATTGGACGAGCCTGATGCTCAAGTCATAATCCATTACAACAATGCATTTTGTTACTATGCATGCTTCCTCGGCAATAGCAAACTATGCATCGTAGCGAAGTTTGGCTTCCATGCCCCTTCCCTCCCGGGGGGAAGGTTACCTTCTGTTGGTAAGAGTTTTAAACTGATGTATATAATACGTTGGGGTGTAACATGTAGATATCCTAGACCAAAAGTTTCAAATCCTCGTCACTAACACACTTCGGATTCAGCTTTCTTTCAATCCTGGGGTCAGATTTTAGCTTGTGCATAAGCAGACGTGTTTTCACAGATACATCAGTGTCAGGGTCGTTTTTTTTTACATTCGTCTGAATAATATATAAAATAGTAAAGATTGTTTTTAAAACACGAAACAATCGCAGTACTTGCTATTGCTGCTTCCATAGTTTAGTTAAGCTTTACTTTCATGATTCATATATCTTTTTTCATTGGGTTTGCGAAAATAATATTTATTAACCCACACATCTAAATACTGCTGAATATCAGGAATTAGTAAATCTTACTGTTTCATATAATTTAATTCCACGTTATGTGCCTGAGTGTAGCTAGGAGTGGTCGTGACTGTTGCGAATAAATGTATACTCTCGAATAACTACTTTTATTTCACACCAACAAAGATCTTGGCATTCAAAAGATCAATAACATAAATTACCTACGAAGGGTACCAGGATACTCTCTCGGGCTATTTCTCTGGGAAAATGAAGTTACTTCACTTCATCTTCCTTTTCAACACGTTTTTTGTAAAAAAAAGAGATCGTACTTCTTACGTCACAAATTCATTTGAATCAGGCCTAAGCAGGATTGAAGAAAAAAGGGACCTCTTACCTGTCATCCAATATTATGAACTACGACTCTTCGTATATCCAGGGGGGACGAGTTGTTGTTGTGTGCTGTGTCAAGGTTATCCAACGGCGACATGACTTTCGAAGTCGCCGTTGGATAACCTTGACACAGCACAAAACAACAATATTCATTCGAATAAATCCGAATTCGACACAATGATTCACTCAACTCACAATAAGAAGATCGAACATATTATTTTCGCACACTTACGTGACCACACACACTAGTTATAAATTGAAAATTAGGAAACGCAAGCGTTGTTCTTTCTTGACATCCATCTCTAGTTCACTTTGCGCAACTTCTCCCTGCACACGCTAGAATGACAGCGCCCTCTATTGGCTCGTTCCCCGCAGCTGCATGGAATTGTTCTTTGTCTGACAGTGCTTGAGTTAAAGGCTTGTCCGTCTACGAACATCTCTGCATGTATTAGTCCGATTTGAAAAGTTCTTTTTAGGCTGAAAAACATATTTTACATTTTGATTCCTATTATGTCAAATTCTACTTAGGTATAGTCACTTTTTCAGGTTACGCATAGATTTTCCGCTAGGGGCCGCAGAATAAAGTGTTTCCCCCGATAACTCTACTATTTCTTATCTTTCATACAGAGATTTCAAAGCATCGTTTTGCGGGAGGCAGCTTTACCACGAATTTCCACCCGGAGCAGGTTTTATACAATTAATTTAGAATCGCCCTATCAGAAAGCAATATAAAAAGACCCGTATGGTCCATGTGAAAGTGTGCCAACGGGCTATTAGGTATGCAAAGATGCAAAATTTATAGTAGCCGAATGTGACGTTGTCACGTGGCACTTCGTTATCGCTCCTAGTATGTAAACGGTGGTGTAATTACTGCAAATCTAAATCAGTGTATACTCAAGAGACGAATCATCATTGTTAACCATTATCAATCCACTGCTGGACGAAGGTCTCCCCAAGTTTCCTCCACAACGGTCTGTCTTGTGCCAGTCTCCTCCATGTCACTCCCGCATATATTCGAATTTCATTCACCCATCTTCCATGTGGTCTTCTTCTGGGTCTTTTCCTGTCAATTGGAATCCAATCTAAAATTTCGGCTGTCCATCGATGGTCTGTCCTTCTGGCAGTATGTCCAGCCCATTGCCATTTCAGGGATTTAACTTTGATCATGATGTTTTCCACTCTTGTTATTTTTCGGATCCACGAGTTTCTCTTCTTATCTTTCCTGGTTACACCAAGCATGCACCTCTCCATGCCTCTTCGAGTTGTCTGCAGCCTTTGTATGTCTCCTTTAGTTAAGGTCCACGTCTCTGCACCATACGTAAGCACTGGAAGGAAGCGTTGATCAAACACTTTTCTTTTAAGACATAATGGCATATTGCTCTTGAAAATTATGCTGTTTCTTCCAAAAGCTCTCCAGGCAAGTTTTGTACACCGATTAATTTCTTCATCAATGTGACCCTCACTTGATATCTGCTGTCCAAGATAAACGTACGTGTCTGTTATCTCCAGCTTTTCTCCCTCAATCGATAAATCTTCATTTCTTGTAAAAGCATTGAACATCACTTTTGTCTTCTGAAAGTTCATTTTTAATCCCACTTCTTTACGCTTGTCAGAAAGTTCCTGGATTATACTATGCAGCTCTGATGGGGTAGTTGCAAAAATGACTGTCATCAGCAAAACGAAGGTGGGTTAGAGAGACGCATATGGCATATTAAATTCGTTTATTTTCGTGGTGTAGTTAATACAAAGTTTCGCCAAGCTTTTCCACTCCACTGGCAATCTTTTTCAATGCAATGGTAGACAATAAAAAGCAGGGAATTGGAACACTTAAAGAACGAAGATGATTTTTGAAAATAACGTGGGTAACACCACCAGCATGTTACATGAATGTTTGTCACGTAATTATACGGTGAGTCGCGATGTGTGGGATTTGGACTGTTTCCCTGATGGCGGTTTCTTTAAAATTCGTGTTAGGGGAAATTCTGCATTGATCGGTCGCTCCTCTATGGAATAAGATTAAATAAATTGCCCCTTACACGAATTTTAAGGAGACCGCCATCAGGGAAACAGTCAAAATCCTATCCAGCAAAGTGGCATGCAATGATATGGTCTCTACTGAACTACCAATATGGCCGCCCCGGTGGCGCAGTGGTCTAAGGCGCTGGCCTCTGATCATTCGTCCGTAAGGGGTCCGGGTTAGAATCTCGGTCACGCATGGATTTTGTGTTTGTCTTACGGCCCTTCCCTGG